>OU383779.1:43265215-44547781 GCA_910950805.1 Acrocephalus scirpaceus scirpaceus
CTGTTGTCCAGGCATTTAATCACTTAATCAAAGCTAAACCCACGCCAGTGACCTGGGACAGGAAAGAAGGGCACGGGTAAGAGATTCTTCCAACAGATTCTTAATGAGTAGCTAACTGTGACCTCATTCCTTTGAAAGTCTCCTTTACCACCAAATTTTGTGTGCTTTGGAGTGACAATCCAGCCTCAAAGAAGAGGTGTTACATTTATTGCTTTTTAAGGATCACATCAGACTTTTGAAAGTAAAATGTCTCCAATATAATCTTATCAGACCTCCACTGAAACCAAAATCTAACATAATTACTTCTCCTCCAAACCTTGTAGCAAGGCACTCCAGGGAGTGTTTATATACATCAGTGTTGGCTGTCCTTTACCACCAGCGATAATCCTTGAGCTGTGCTCATATGAAACATTATAAAAGGCACAGCAAAGTTACCACCCCTCTGTCTCTGCTGACCTCGCCACCTGTACAAAAGGCGCTGTCCCAGTGAACACGACAGCAAACAGAAGAAACATATGAAGCTGACTGAGCAGCTTAGGAGGAAAAAAAAAGTTATTTGTAACCCATAATAAGCTCATAGCAACCAGATGACATACTAATTTACTGGCTGCTTTACACTGTGCAGTCCCCAAAACTAGTGTAAACAGTGCATTGCAGGAATGATACTTGGCTATGCATTTTCTCACCGAACAGTTCTGAGTTACAAATGTAGAGGTTGCTTTGGTTTGTTTTTTTAGACTATATTGCCCCAAGAAATACCAGCAATAATAAGATGAAAATGAAATTGCCATTTCTCAGCTTCAGTAGACCCAAAGGCTGGCTAAAACATTTTATTTGATACCTATGCCCCAATGCCAGTTGATATCTTAAGTTTGTCCCTCCCTGTCCTGATTTCCTTTATACCTTTCAAAACATGTAGTATCTTCCACTTGGAATGTGGGGACCCTATGAAGCCAGAACTGTTGCCAATTTCATCCAGTCCACATTCAAAGACTCTTCCAGATTCAAATTTATCTGTTACCACTACATTTTGTGCTAAATATCCTTCTTCCAGAGTCCCCATCCCTTACATTCTAGAGTTTAGGAAAAGCATCACAGTCGGAAGGGAGCAGCAAGCCAGCCCTGCCTCTACCAGGTCTCCCCATATTTTAGACTACTTTATTTAAAAGCCAAATAAATTATAAGGTTAAAATATCCAGGGTTTGTTGAGCCATTTCTTGGTTCTGAGAGGAACTCGCAAAAAATAAACTTATCTACAGTAGTTTGTTGAGGAATTTAAATTACATCTGGCCCTCAGCCAAGTTCTGCCATTAGAGAGCACTACATTTCCTTGTCCTTGTCTGTATGTGTCCAGCAAAGGAAAGCCAGAAGACAGACACTGTGTAGGAGCTCCCTGAACTTGTGTTCTCCTGGTGAGTATCAAAAGGGTTCCCTCATCCCAGCAGAGCATCTGTCCCAGGCAAATCCATGCTAGACAGCTTGAAAATAAACAGAAGAACACCTACACCTGCTTTATCCAGCACACAAAAAAGCTTTTTTCCTGCTTCACTTGTCTGGAGCACCACAACAGAACAAGCAAGTCTGACCCTCACAGGGATCAAACAAGACATCTCATGCACATTTTCTCTAGTTCACATACAGTTCCATCTCTTCTGCAGATGCACAGAATAATGGCTGTAAGAAGGCAGCATAAAACCCAGCTTGCATGTATTCTACACAAGACTCAATCTCTTACTACATGAACAATTTCTATGTCCAAATAACTGTGGTTGTCAAGACAGACACAGCACTCAAAGTGCTTCAGTAAAACCATCAGAAGGCTTCAAGTATCAGCTCCTTGTTATCTAAAAGTCTCTTGTTCCTTTTCTCTTTAGCAGTCCCACAAGGCAGCTCCACACAGCCCCAGCTCCTTCTCTCTTCCTTCTGCTGTTCCAGCTCTCTCCTTTCTGTCCCTTGGCCACCTAACCCTGTTTGTCCTATGCACAGCATCTTACCCTTTCTGTCCCTTCCTCCTCACAGCACAGCCAGCAGACTCCAACTGCACTCCCTCCCAGCTAACTCACTCTTTATCACACGCATAGCTGGGAGGGCAAAGCTGTTCCCACTCTTGGATAATTAACACAGCTGCAATAGATCAAGGGTAAGATTGCCTTTAGTACTATCTCTCTGTGTCTCTACACAATCTGTCTCCCCACAAATACCTCTGTTTTTCTGCAAAAGGTCTCCTTTTCACACCGCACTGTAAAGCTGTTATTCTACAGTTTCTCCTCAAATACAGTGCAGCCTTCCTTGGTTATTCTACCTCATCCAGAGCACAAAACACCCACAACTTCTCCTCTTTCCCCTAAAGAGCCACTACTGGCATCCAAGATATACAATAAATACAAACAAACCAAAATAGAAGACGTTTCCAGACTAAGGCAAAAGGTGTTACCTCAGGAAGATAAATGTGGATTGCCATGCTGTGCTCCAAACAGGTGCTTCTCCTCTGCCTCCTCTGGCTGGCTCCAGCCAGCCCATTAATTTAAAAGTTCACAAGGGTTAAGAGGATAAGTAGCAGAGTATTCTCATATTTTGGTGTGGTAAAACCCTACCGTGGGGATATGGTTCACCCCATGCAGAAGAGGTGAACTGTTTTCATCAAATTAAGTTTAAGGAAAACCTCTCCAGCTCCGAATTCTTTATTTTTCTTATGCAAAGTTTTAGAA
This sequence comes from Acrocephalus scirpaceus scirpaceus, assembly GCA_910950805.1. Classification (NCBI taxonomy): domain Eukaryota; kingdom Metazoa; phylum Chordata; class Aves; order Passeriformes; family Sylviidae; genus Acrocephalus; species Acrocephalus scirpaceus. The sequence continues at coordinate 43,267,924 of OU383779.1, forward strand.
TTTTGAAGCTACTGACTGTTTGCATTCTCCTCCTCAGATGATTAAAAGAATGTAGGCATTTCTATACTTGACCTTCATTTATCTGAAACACACACTTTCTAGCCATGGAACTTAATAGAATTGCTTTCTTATCAAGCTTCCTTTTTTTTCTTTTCCTCCACCTTCCCCCCTACCCTGTCCCCTGCCCTCCCAAATACATATAGGTCCAGTGCTGGTTTTGCAGAGGGCCAGAAAACATTTGCTTTTGTTTCAGGTTGAAACTTACCTTCTGTAATGATTCCAGATGCTGGAAATAATTTAGAGACAAAAAGCTAATAAAAACATTTATTTCTGTCTTGATTACCTTTGCTTGGACAACTTCAACAAGAAGAGGAATTTTGCTTAAAAAGTTATCCTACCTGCTTTGCTTTCCCAAGCTATTGCCAGGAATTTGAATTGAAAAGATGCAGGAAGAATATGCTGTATAAAACAAGACAAGATAATGAAGAAAATACACTGCTGAGCTACAAATGCAAGTGGTTTTGACAGCTGATGGTAGTAAAGCCTTTCTCAAAACTTCTATTGCCTTGTTCTAGCTGTGTGGGCAGGACAAATGAAGCAAGCACAAAGATGATTCTGGCCTTTGACTTCCACCGAGGAGGCATTGGATCATGCTACTGAAGGCTTCAGGCTAAGCTGTGTCCCACGGCTTCTCCGCAGGAGGGGCTGAGAGGAAAAATGATTCAGCAGGACAGTTTTAAATGTGGTTTGCATTGTTATTTCCAGGCAAACCCCTCACCTTTCTTGAGCTCATATTCAGGCTGATAATATATCTTGTACCTATGACAAGAACACCTAGCAGCCTGTTTTCTGGCCTCTACCCAGCTCTCAGAGAGAAATGGCTGGGTGACAGCCCCCAGCACACCCTCTCCAGCATCCTGGGAGCATCTCAGAGGTGGAAGGAGAGACCCAACACTGTGCAATTCACCAAGCAACAGCCAGATTTCATGTGGGGTATTGTGTCCTCTGCCTGTTCCATCTACCCATAACATGAACTCTGGTTTGGTGGCTGCATAAGCCCAGACCCAAATGTTCTAGGTTACCCATATGGAAATGAGTAATAATGCCCTCACTTTGTACTCACTTTTGCACTCACACAAGCATTTTTCACCAGAAGCTCTCAAAATTCAGTGGGTCCCATTCTAGATATTCCATAGAAAGAGCCCTGTTCTTATTACCCCAGAAACTGTTTACATGTGTTTCTTACGTAATACAGAATAGTTTCAGCTACACAGTTCATAGTCTAAATACACAGATTAAACAATGCAAGATATGGGAACAGAAAAGAAAGGTGAAACCTCTTGCCCAAGACCAATGGTGATACAAAACCAGTTCTACTCCATCCACCACCCTTTGCTGGATCACTCTCTCTTGCACTGCTTTAATTGGTCCTGATAGTTCCAATGAAGCCACATTGAACTGGAAATAATTATTCTTTTGGGCCATTCACATTAATCTTAGCAGAACTAATGGCCTCTTGAAATAGTTTTTTTTTGCTTCTACTACTAGAAGGATGAGTGCTGGAGACTTGGTCCTGCACACTGCTCTACACCTGGGGTGCTAACACATGAATACTTCAGTAGTGGGATAACACCAATTCCTGCAGAGAGAATGTGGGCAGGGATCCCATAAGTTATGCTTGAAGAAGAGCTGACAAGGGATGCCAAGTTTTGTCCGTGTGTAAATTTACAGTTGGTGGCATTTCCACTGTAAGTGCCATTGTCAAGATTTTAGGATTGGATCTCAAAAAAAAAACAAAAAAGAAGCATTTGACTGAAACTTGCCATTCAACTTCTCATCATCAGAGTAAAATACCATACTGTACCAAGAATGAAAAGAGAGAGAGAGAGAAAACAACAACATTTAGCAGGTTTTAAAATTATGCAGATATTTTTAATGGCTTTGGAGTATTCAGACACTCACTCATATGTCAGAAAACAGATTTGATTTATAGGAATGACATTTGGCAGAGCAATTAATCCATACTATGTTCTAATCATGTTTGGTATAGGGAGAGGAAAAAAAAAGTCAAACTTAGGTTTAAAGCTGATTGTGCCAGGAATTATTTTCAAAGAAGACTCATAAGGGTTTTCAGTAAGCTCAAGGACAAAATCTGGTCTTTTATTCCTTCCCCACTCCATCACCCAACACAAGAATGAAGGCTACATCCCATTTGCTAGTGGAAACTCAGCAATTAAATCTTACCTTCACGAGAGGTGAAACAGGAGGATGAACCTCTTCAGTTTCTACAAATAGATTCTCCTTCCAGTGTTACTCCTTAGCCCTAATAAGACTGTCTAACAGAAATCTTGAGAGGGAAACTATGGGTGGTTCATCAAAAAATGTTGAGGTTTCATCCAGCAGAACAGAAATTTGCCTTTGCATGAGTGCTCTTTGTTCTGCTTTGTCTTTCCCAGAATGAAACTTTAATTGGTCTCCATAAGGTCCATTTTGGAACACAAATTGAGACAGGAATTTCCAGCTCCCCACCTGGCACCGCTTAGATCTCCACTGCCAGAGCATTTGCACTTAGCTATGGGGGCTCCTGTGCTACAGACAGCAGAGCTGCTGCTCAGGCACCTGCAGCAATTTCAACTGCAGCACAGCACACGCCAGGGCCAGAGTGGCACCTCCCGTCTGAGGCTCTGGGCCCTGTGTCCCCAGAAAAGGGTGCTCTGCTGAGACCCAACCACACCTGGGAGGGCACAGCTCCTTTGCCCAGCACCTGTCCTTGCTCCTTGAGGTACACCTGTGGCTGCTGAGACCTTCTTGTTCTGTGCTGGGTTTCTGTAACCATGAACCTGTATTTCTTTTACTCCCGTTTGAATCCCTGATGTTTCACATCCAGTGTGACAGACCATTAAGAAAAACTTCTCTGACAAATCCATTATGGAATACAAGAGCAAGCACTACATGGTAGTTTTCACTTATGGACTTTGCAGAAGCTGTGAGTTATCTTGCACAGTAACTGCATCATGTCTAACACAGCACTTGTGCCAGTTTGCTGGGAGAAATCTTTCTTAAAGGCTATTTTGTCTCAAATCTATCAGATTTAAATCTAACAGCTGTTCCACAGTATATCAGTGCTTTATCTGTGCTTGAGCTTGTATCCTGGACTGCTCTCCACTTGTGGTTGGACATTTACCAACAAACAAAAAAATGTAACACATAATTTGATTTTTCTGTTGCTGTTTTTTTTTAAATTATAATTTTTAAAACCAGACCTCCTCCCTTTACTAACTCTACTAACTCTCCTTCACACCCTGTCTCCAGAAACTCCTGCTTAATTTATTCACAGATGAAAATATATTCCTCTATATTTCTTCCAGGCTAGCTTTAAAAATCTGAGGTTACACTTTAAAGACAAATAAATAATTATTTTAGCATAATAGTTTTAACACCTGCTATGAAGATTGCAAAACCATTCACATTCTACCTATAACCCAGTTTTCTGACACCCATAACTCAGAAAATATTTGCCTCTGGGTTTAATAGCTTCCATATTTTTTTCTGTCTGAAGATATATTGTTAAATATTATTACTACTGAAGGTATGTTTGGGCAATATCTTTCAGACGTATTTGAATTAAAGGGGAAAAGAAGAAAAATTCTGACCAGATACACTTTTTTTGGAAGATGAGTACAGAAAACAGCTGGCCTGAGCTAGCTTCTACTGAAAATTATACCTATAGAGAAGAGTAAGATAGGAGAGAAAAGTTCAAAAGACCTTCAGGAGTGACTTTTGTGCCTCGTATAAGAGTCACTGCCTCCTTTTGCAGGAAACAAGGATTCACCCCTTTGCAGGTTTGTGCCAGCACACACATAAGAGCTCCCTTGATGCCATACCTAGGCAACTCATGCCTTTTGTCTTGACTAATCTGCCCTCAAAACCTTCCTGTGCGGTTTTGTGCCTGCGAGAAGGGAAGGCAGCACTGGAGCAGCTGCTGAGATTTGCTCCTCAGGCTCTCAGGCTCTGCCCCACACCAGCTGGAGGGCAAGAGCACACACACAAATGCCCCAGGAATGCCACCCTTGGGCAACCAGCCACGCTGGAGTGGAGCTGCTGTTGTCTCCACAGAGTAGAGACTCATGGTTCTGTCCTGTGTTTCTACTGCCTTTCTGTTGGAAAAGCTCCTACCTGTTCAGATGTTGGTCTCTGAGTGTCAAGGATAGACCATTCTCTCTTTGCCCCCTTTCCAGCAGCCAGCTTTGTTCAAGAGCTGGCTTTGATCTCAGCATGATGCTGTGAGCTGCTTTCACTGTGTGAAGTCAACTGGAGGATGGGTTACCCAAGGCATGAATTCACAGATGACTTTTAGCATAAATAGTCTGACACAAAAACCCCCACAACGTAAAATTAGGAAATAATAACCAAATGTGGCATTTCAAGTTCCCTGCCTTTTCCAGAGGAGCATCTCAGGCTTTTACATTCCCACACAAATTACTCAGATAAACTGGAACAGATAAAGATCCCAAATCAAGCAATATTTCATGTGTAAGCAGGAGATCTGGTCTAGTGCTCAGCTGAGTCGAAAGACACCTATTTGCCTTTCTAGGACATATGAAGTCTGATTTACATATTTTCACATATAACTTGATATTTTACCGTGAAAACTTTCCATTATACCTGCCTGAAGCTTTATCTCCTAGATTTACTACTGATCAGTGCTTCTTCCCTACACTGACAGACAGGCACTGTCTGAGGAGTCATTATTTCTCATACAAGTACACAAAACTGGTAAGTGTTTTAGGTTTGATGTTACAACTGCTCACTGTCACCTTGGTATCTGCTGCTGACAGTTATTCCCTCCACAAAAATCTTTGTCAGAGTGCTTACGTTTTTGCTGGAAGCCTTTCAAGTTCTCTTTGAGAGCCGAAATCCACATCACACGGAGGCACACAGGCATGCACACACACGGCTTTAAATATCATAACAAATTATACCATAAGCCTTTCCAAAGCATCTAAAAGAGCTCTTCTCTTTCACAGGATAATGTATGTGGATTTTTCTGAGGATGCTTTACACACTGTTTTTTAGTTGGCTGGTTTGGTTGATTTCTTGTTGGTTTGGGTTCGGGGGTGAGAGGTGGTTGTTTTGTGCTTTGGTTTTCTGTTGTTTTTTAATAATAGGAAATAAGTGTTTCCTCAATGCCTGGATTTTGAAATCTGGAGTGTGGGTTTTTCAGTAGATGTGGCAGCATGTGGGTATTCTCTCCTGTTTTTAGAACTCAAGTTGCTATAACAACCTACAGCATCTGCTCAGCCCACTACCTAAGCGGCCTTCTTTCTTTCTTTCTTTCTCTTTTTTTTTCCTTTTGGGTCTCCTATTCTTCTGAAGTCAAGTGCTTTGCTTTGATTTTTATTTAAGGAGCTAGCTTATGCTCCAATGTGTATATGCAGAATGAGCTGAAAGAAGCCAAAATCTGTGCTGAAAAGATCACAACTTTTGGAGAATATCTGGCTGAGTGGGACGAGCTCAGGGCTGGGCCCTGTTCCCACTGAAGTGAAGACACACCAGTTCCTGCTGTGAGCCTGAAATTCACTGCCACGTCTCATGAAAGTGGGGGCTACTCTGTTGAATGACAGACAAGTGATGGACACTACCAGGGAGCCATTGACAGAACAAGAGCCAACAGATGGACAATCTTGTATAACTGGCTCCATATAATTATTATGTTTCCTCCTTTTCAACTGCTTTCTTCTCTTCTGGAGAAAATTTTGATTTTACTTGAAATGGATTTTTTCCAGATTAATGGAGGGTGGGCAAGGAAGAAAAAATAAGGAAGATTTTTTTTTCATTCATACCAGAGCAGCAGCATCATACCAGTACTGGGGTTTGGAGGATATCCCACCTCCTTCATGGGTTAGCTGCCCGTATTTCATGCTTCATCACAGAGCTCTGCCTGTGAAAAAAAGGAGCTTCTTACTGCTAGAATCCCTGGCTGCAGTTCATCAGAGAAGGTACAGGACAAAGTCCTATGCATGTAAAAGAATGGGGATGTAGCTATAATTCCCATAAAGAAGACAGACACTGGCTTCAACGGGAATATTTCTGGTTTAGGATGAAACATCCTGGCTGTGAGTTTTTAAAAATACTTAGGATTTTCTACGCATATAAAGCACTTTCATTAAAAGTTTTCCACAAAAAATATAAGAACTTTTCACAAAAGTATGTACATTTTCTTATCAGTCCAGCTCCAAAATGCCCCTACTGTCCAACAGCAGATAAGCAGGGCTGGGCATACACAGGTCTGCCCAGTCCCATGGTCATGGCTTGTCAGGAACCAGGAAAGGAGATGACATTCCTTAGCGGCTTTAGGGCAAGCATGTTGAATGTCTTAGGAGCAATGGAGCAGTGTTCAGAGCAATCTACTGAGCAGCCAGTTCTCCCACATATAATTCTGCACAAAAGTAACTTGTCAACAAACTGAGGTATAAGTTGCCCTGTCCTGACCCAAATGCACCTTTGGCTTTGTCTCCAAACCAAGGCACTGCCAAGGCGTATGCTCAGAGCTGTAGACAAGGAGACAAAGCTTCTTGTGGGTAGGATTTGCAGGCTCTGGGCTGCCACAGGAGCTCTGCAGGGAAGCAGCACTGGAAAGACAAGCTCCTTGTTGTCTCATGCAGCTGTCCCTGCCTGCAAGGAAGCTCTGCAGCAAAAGGAGATCACACAGCTAGTGAGAGGCCAGCTGTGCTAGAGAGATGTATTGTGTCACTCTGGCCTTGGTCATTCCACGCCACTCTTACATCACATATTGAAGGTAAGAGTTCACAGGGACTAGGAGGCTCAGCAGCCAGCAGGGCTGAGCCACACAGACGGGAGACAGTGGCTCTTGGATCAGAAGAAGCACTTCTGCAGGGCAGGAACTGACTCAGAGCTATCCCAGGGACTGGAAGCACAGAAAGTTCTCTCAAGACAGTCTTGCCTTTCTCCTGTGCTACCACTAAACCTAATCTTCACTTGTACCTAGATACAGCACAACATCCATATCTACTAAGGGAAGACATAGGCAAGGTGTCCTTCACCTCACATAAGGAGTTTTAGAGCTAACTGTAAGTAATTCAGTACCATGAGAACTCCCATGAGGGGCAATGAACTTGGTTTCCCATTTTTCTCAGGAATCATGAAATAATATTCTCTGAAATCACACCTTTCTCCTTCAAAGCTTCTGTGTATATTTGGTAACTTGTACATATGTCATTTCTGTAAGACAGCCACAGCTCCCACCTGGAGTTTTGCAACATTGTCCACATGTTACCTTTCCTGGAGGATATAAATGTGTTACTGATACTATTTTTGCACTACAGAGAGAAAATGAGAATAAAGGAAAAAAAGCAGAAGGAATGAAGTTGCATGCCAGCTACCAAACTGGGACTCACCTTGCCCTGTAGAAGAAAGACAAAGGGGAGCCACCTCACCCCTTTACTTTTCAAACACACAGAGACGGGGTCTCTCTCTGAGCACTGGGATGAACACCATCCGGATCTTCCAGCAATGCTGTTCCTTGTCAGGGTCCTGAGGAGACATCTCTGAACTGCCACACCTCACCCCTGCAGGTAGCACTGGCCTCTGAGAAGCTGCAAGGCTGAGGGCACTGCCAAGATGGGAGCATGAAAACCCATCAGTGCAGGAACAGGCAGTGAGAGAGGATCTTCATTCATCAACAGCCAGCAACAGCCTTGGCCCTAGCAGTGCCTGCTGCTTCTTTCCCATAGCTTGAAGGCAAAAATCTTGTGGGCATCTTCACTGTGATTCCAACAGGATTTCTGTGAAACTGGTTGGAAAGAAGTGGAAAAGCACAAGAAACAATTTTAGATACCATAGAGATCGTGTAACCCAAAGGGAAAGTGGGAAGTGCATCCCCAAGAAAGATTTCAGTGTTAGGGCAGGAGATACATTTAAGAATCTAAACACTGTGCCAACTTGAGATCAAGAGCCAAAGAGTGACTGCAGATGGATTTTTCTTGCAAATGCTTCCTAGTGACAGCAAGTTTCACAGTGCAGCACATGGATCCTCACCTTTGGAGACACCCATGCACACAGACTCCAGAGTAGAACAACAAAACTGGGCTAAGAATTGAAACCATTTACAACATGCATATGTTTGGTTCTACTCTATAGGATAATGACTTCCTCTTAATCTCCTTCAGTCTTACCCAGGGTTGCAGTAAATCAGCATAAGTTGGCTTTACTGTGCTAGTTTACATTAGCTGAGGGCCTGGTGTTCAGTACAAAGGATGTGTGATAAACCTTTACAATGTTCCCAAAAACCGATTATTGGAAAGGCAGAAATTTCAAAATCCTAGTGGAAAAGAAAATTTCAAGTCTAGTGGGAAACACAGCCACACATAAATTGGACTTTCACTCTGAAAAATGCTAGGGTGACCAAAAGATAACATCTGAATATTTTAAACTGAAAAATTTATTTCTATTCTACTTTGCCAAGTGTTTGCCTCACTGATTTGGGCAGGAAAGAGGACATGTTCATCTGTTCATTCATCAACTTTCTCTAAACCCCAGGATTAATAGACTACTACTACTATGAAGCCTGAGCAGGAGATAACATAGCTAGAGTCAGACTTTAGTGTAACTTAATGCCCCAGTCACAGAAGCATGACCTGACCCAGAGCCTTCAGTCCCAGGTATAGGTTATAAACAAATGAAATAAAGCTTTCTTTCATTGTAGACATAACAGTTTTGATCACAAATGACTAGAGCTTCTTATGAAAAGTTAAGTAAACAATATTATGAAATCTACCTTTTTAAAGCTTTGTTTCAAAATTTAATGCTAAATTTTTGTCCCTGTTCTGCCGGAGTTTGAATCCAGACAAGTCAACCAATCTTCTGGTCATATCTCTACATTGATACTTAGAAATCACAAATATAAAATAACAGACCTCCTTTTTTAACATGTTGAATATGTCCTGATTAGAAACAGTATGGCTGTCCTCTAAATTAGGATCAAGAACTGAGTCTCAAATCCACTGGGTGTCTTTGGAGGTCACACTGGCTGCAGGGGAATATGTTCTACCCTGATGATCAGGCAGAATTACAAATCTCTCTGAATATTTTGAGTGTTTGGTTCTTGGTACTGTTTTGATTTCCTTGCAGTTCACTTTAGTGGCATTAAAATCTGGACTCTTCCCGATGTGCTTCCCACTTCAGCACTGACCACTTGTTAAATAATTTTTCTTCAACGTAGCAAGATGAACATAAGAGAGCAAGATGCCTGTGTTCCTTGGGCAAGTTGTGACCAAACACAGACCAAGAGATGTTTAAAAGTATTTTCATTAGGCAGCATTTCCAGCTGCACTACTAACACTGCTCAAAACAGAAAGCAATTCTCTTCCTGGCACCATTTCAGAAGATCTAAAATGCATCATTCTAATTACTGCCTGACAAATAATCCCAGAATGCTAGCTGGGAACTTTGCAGTGCAGAAAACAGATATATTATCATCACACTAGTATACTGAACTTTTTATGATGTCTAATATCTCTAGATTATAAATGAGGGAAAGCATCCTTTTCCACTGGCGTAGTGCAGCCCTCTTGCACACAAACTGAAGGTTCAAACATTATCTTGACACAGCTATAAACCCAAGGTCATTTTGTGGTAAAACAGTCTAGAAGAGTTGCCAAATCTCTCTTCAGACTACTCTTGATCATTTTGGACAGCGATTCCAAAAATTCAGTCATTCCAAAAATACCTTCACGTTACCCGAACTCTTTGCAGTTCTGCTGTTGTTGTAGAGTGACTACCTAATCTCAGGAAGATCAGAGCTTCCTTTATCAAGTCCACACAAAAACCTGTAACTCTTTCTAGAAGCAGAGCTCAATTCAAACTTCTTTGAAGGTCTGAATAAGTCATTCTTTTCCCCTCCACAGGTTTCAGGCAGCAACTGGGACTTAGAGGTTCCAAACTACCAACAGGAACTTTGTTCTCTTCTTATGTACAGCATTGCTGTGGCAGTTCAGGAGATGCAGAAATTGCACTGGGTTGTGGATATGCCTGCTTTAGCTAGCAGAAAGCTTCCATGCCAACTTTTCTAAGCACTGCCTGTCACCCACGTGAGATGCACTGAGCATGCAGAGCTGATTTAAAGTCTAAGTGAATCCAAGTGAACAAGTGTGATTCACATGTCAAGAGATCAAAAGAAATTTCAAGTGGGAAAAGCAGCCATTAGGGGAGGTAAGAAAGCTAAGACAGATTAAAGTCCCCCACGCCCCTGCAATGCCTATACAGTCATGAACCAAACTGACTAACGTAACTGAAAATTTTGCTAGCTGCCATCTGTAAACACCTCTGGCAGTAACTGCTTATCACTCAGGCTAGCAATGTAGACTCATTTAATGACAATCAATTAATTAAAGCTCCCCTTTCTCTCTGCCTTTTTTTTTCTGCTCAGAAATAGCTATTTGACATAAACATCTTTGTTTGGCATATCACTAGATCTGCTGCTAATTATAATGCTGAACCCAGATGCTTGGTGGAGGAAATTAATCTACGTCCTGCATAGTTCGTTGGGCTTGTTTTAGTAGGTTTGCCAAATATTTAGTGAAACCCTCATATGACTTTTATTATCTGGAGATAGATATTAAAGGGCAAAATACTGTTCTTATTCTCACTGGTATAATCCTGGATAGCTCCATGGGGGGAAATAAATATAGTTACATTACTCTGGATTTACATGATGTTGGTCTAGATTTACAGTACTGTAAATCCTCAGCAGTGGAACCAGAAAGCTAAACCACAAATACTCCATCATATAAACCTGGGCTCTTCCCTTAGCTGAAAAGCACAGTCTTAATCCTAAGAAAAATGACAGTATTCATAATGTATGTTGCTAAATTGGCATACAGAAATCACTCTTTTTTTTGCAAGTTGGCCTACAGAAAACACCTGTGGAATAATTGGCATCAAAATTCCTCTATTCAGAAAAGCAAAAATGTCTCATTACAAAACAGTTAAAACAGTTCAAGCTATGAGCTGCTTCAGGAGCCAAAGAACTCCTTTGCCTGCTTGGCTCACCTGACTTTCCCATAGAACCCTGTAGCACATTACTGGTGGAGGAAAGCTGCTGCTAGTGGAAGCTGTTTGTGAAGGCAGGACAAACCCAGGGTTAGCACTGGCCTTGGATACATGGACTGAAGACCTGAAATCCAGGGGACACCAAGAGAGCACTTGGGCCCAAGAAAACTTCACACTCCCCCAAAGGAAGTTCCATTAGAAAAAAAATAGTCCAACCACAGAAAATACACATCTCAGCTACAGAAAAATTGACTATATCTCTGCAGAAAACACTGGGGTTTGGTAATCTCCCTTTTCCCCATCCGTTTTTACAATATAATACTTTCCTGGTGAAAAAATGTGAGGAAACCTGCAAAATAATTGGCATTTTCCACACAGAAAACAAATATAAACTTTTGGCTCTAAGCTTTAAGATAACTAAAAATAAACAAAAAATGCCAACAAGCTTTAAACCAAAATCCCCTGAAATCAACATTTCCCAGACAGAGACTAATATATGTAGTGAAAAGTGTATTTTCTATGAGAAAAAAAAACTGACAGAAAGCTTCCACCCTACTTGCAGACAAAACTGAGTAAGCCAGAAGAACACTCCTGCATGCCAACTGACATTTGAGGATCAGTATTATTTAGGTAATACTGACTTAAATACAGGAAATTTCTGAGATAAAAAAAAAATTAAAAACCCTGCTGAGAAATTATAACCTCTGGTACAATAAATGGCTATTAACCCCAGCTGGTCATCGTTTGCAGAAATGCCATAAACCTTAGCTGAGGTGATGATTTTAGAAAGAAAATATATATTTTTAAAGTAATAATATAAATGTTTAATTTAAATAGATTATTTGGCTTCATCTATGGCATTTACAGTGCATAGTTAATTGTAGTTACCCTGTTGGAAAGCCACTTTTCAGCAAAGCACCAGGAGCTATGATTATGAACCAGGCTATCAAAAGGGGCAGCAAGACTCCTGCCAGTAAGGCACGATTTCCCATCTCATGGAACAGGCTGAGGAGCCCAGCTCACAAGTTAAAGAGATCCTCAGGGATCCATGTAGATCAAAGTAATTTAGAGGAGCCTGAGGCTAGAGCTGTACAAACTGGGCAAAGTCCAGTTCTCAGTCCAACAGTAATTGAGCGGACAAATGTTAGGCAAAACAAATTCCTGCTTTGTGCAGTACTTAGAAGGCCTCCACACTTCATTCCTTCACAGGTACAGTAAGCAGGAGCAGAGAAAGTTCCCTGTTGAGCTGATCCTCTTGCGTTGCGGATTTAAATCACTGCCACCAGCTAGTAACTTCAGAACATTTATTGTCTCTCTTACATCCTTTTGGGCTGATATTCTCCATGGAGCTGTTTGCCACCCAGGTTTGTTCTGCATTTTGCCCAGACCACACAGGTTTAATTTTCAAGTGTCTTTTCCAAGCAAGAAGGGAAAAAGTAATTTGCTACATTAGCAGGAAGTAAAGTATCTCTCCATGCAGTGACAAATGCTTACCCCTTTTGATAGATGTGTCAAGAGCAATGGAGGGTAAGCGCATCTTTGATGTGGGTTTGGAGAGCTCCAGTGCTTTGTGTACTCTTTTGGGCTAAAGCAAACACAAGATAATTTGCCTTTCTGCAGCATGGTTTCAACTCAAGCTAGAATTTGGCACAGAAAAACTGTGCTAATAAAGCGAGTGTGAAGGAAATCCAGATATTAGTGATTTGCATGGCAATATCTTCCAGACTCCTTTGGACATTAGAATAAAAGCAGGACCTTAGACTTGCAATATTCTGCTAGAAGCCCAGCTACACATCACAGCTTCCCTCTCAGTACTGCTCAGAAACCAGAGTTCAACCTTGCTTTCCAGAGGCAGGCCTCCAACGAACACCTCATGCGGCAGCTGCTGACAAGATAAACGTTCCCCCCTGCTCAGGGATCAGAGGGACAGAGATTTTGACCAGAACACCTCTGAGAACAGCAGTAAGAGCACAGAAGCCCCGGACTGTTCTAAAGTACACCCCATATATTCATGAATGGAGTCACGGTATAGAGGGTACAGTTCACAAACCAGTCCAATTACCAGTCTAAAGGGAAAACACTAGTTCAAAAAGTAGTCCAGTTATGAGTCTAAAGAGCTAGAAACAGTACTATTTCTCCCTCTTAAACTGCAGCAGGGTTTCCAGAAATTACAGCAGAAATGCAGTTGCCATACAGTTAAGAAACTGACTTCAGGTGGGCAACCTGCTCCAACAGATTTTGCATTAGCACACCAAGCTGTACTTGCTAACACTTCACATCAAAGAGCAGGTGCGCGCATACATGCACAAGCAGCAAACTAGGGCTCCAAGCCGTGATCCAGTTGGAGCTCGATCCAAGGAAGCATGGGACACTGCCAGGGTTCCAACATGAGGCTTGGCTCCAGAAAGGATGGGAACCACTAGACGACACACTCTTTGGCACAGGTGGAGCACAACCCCAGAGATCTGGAAGACAATCAAGTACAGACAAGCCACTGCAGCCAGCACTCAATACAGCTTCACACAAGCGTCGTTCTTTAACCCTCCAGCTTTACAATCGTTTGCACAGTGAAAAGGCAGCAGCAAACTGCAATATAAAGGGCAGCCATACTTTCAGAAATCGGTGTGATATATGGCCCTGTAGAATAATTCTTCATACAGGTAAATATTGTCCAGTTATTCTTGTGGTATGCTTTTGACTGTCATTCAATCCACAGTGAATGCTATCAGTGTATTAAGCTAATGGAACTGAAACCTTAACTAAGATTATTGATAGCGCCCTGTATCTAGTCCATTATAATCTCTGCATAGAGATTGTGGAGTTCATAATAGCTAGCAATAAAATATTTTTTTTCATAAAGAAGGAAGATAAACAATGCACAGATACTTTGCTTGGAAGTACTCAATGATTTAAAACATAAAAATATACAGTACTTGTTCCATCTAAAATGGCATTATTGTTTCATAAAAAGTTCATTGCACTGTCCTTTTAGTTACAAATTTTGTTTTTTCAAGGACAACCTAATACAGAGTCATTTAAATTGCTGGCATTTATATCTCTAATAAACTGTAACCTGATAATCAAGGACCATAAAGCATTAATTTTTTCTCTTAAGTTATCCCAGAGCAGCTGTAAAAGTACAAAATCCACGCAACCGTGTGTACCTAGTCCTAATGACAAACACAGGGCTTCATCCTTCTGGCCTCAGCAAAACCCAACAGACCAGGCCCCTGAAAATACTAAAATGGTTGTTCCCCTCAAATATTTACTCATACTTCCTTCTTTCTCAAAACAGATGCCAGGCTCCTGCTGCCTCTCCATTTTCAAGAGTGTTTGGCTCTTTGTTTCAACTCTCGTGGTGCTCTGCAGGAGCAGAAAGGCCTGGTGCAGATTGCACCCACTGTCACACTCACACCAGGAAGGGACTGGGAGAAGAGCTCCCGCTTCTGTTTTACAAGGGTGCTCTGGGCGTTGGCACTTACATACACAAAGGGGTTGTTTTACTTCCTCACAAAGACAGATTTTATTGACTTATTTATTATGCCTTCATTTTACTCAGGGTGGACAGAAACACCCAGTTTAGATTCATTTTTATACAGAAATCCAGTAACAGCAGGAGAATTATGGTTCCTTGTGCTAATACAATGAGAACACAAAGACGGCCTCAATGAGTTTACCCTGTGCATCAGCCCAACCTGGGATCCTTCTCCAAACATTAAATTATGCCCTAAACTCTACATCAGCCAGATATTGATGATTTGCTTTGTCCATATAATTTCCATTTATCCTGAGTGCCAGCCATCAACACCATTTCCCCCACACCTCTATAAGCTTGTCCTTTCCCCTCTTTCTTGAATGTTCTTTTCCCATTCAAGCTATAGGATAAATTTATGAGAAGAGGAAAATACCTTGTGGTCCAAAATAAGCCAAGACAGGTCTGACAGCAAACAAGACCCATCCTCACCTTGGGCCAGTCACACATTCCTGCTAATATGGCAGGAATGGCATTGCTGGCAGGAGCATAGGCTGCCCCATGTGCTGTCTCTCCAGAGACAGAGACAGCCTCACTGCTACCAGTCACTCCTGGCCTTTCCTGCTTTAAAAGACAGGAAAGAGAGGCCTGTGTACAAGCAGTATAAATAAGTCCAAATAGAGACATAATTAGACTGCCTTTGCAACAATACCAAGAACAGCAAAATCACAAGCCCTTTGTAACAAATGACACTTTTGGTCTTGAACAGATTATAAGTGGTATGGAATTGAAAGTCAACATGTTCCTTCCATTCACTAGCTCACATTTCTCTCACAATGGAGCCCCTTTATTAGCTAATGACAGTCACCACATCCAAGGAAAGGAAGAAGCAAACTGGCCTACAAGTCTTCAGCTCTGTGAAGTAACAGCTGCATGAAAGATTTCAGGGAGAGGTGAACTCAGCAGAGGCACCCTGGGGATACCGGGGACAGCTGCAGCCCTGGGTACTTCTGCTACTAAACACTCACCAGCATAAAGGGCTCTGAGAGCCACAGCCGTCTATGAAGCCAAAAGCAAAATCCTCTTTCATTGCAGTTTTTGTTACTAATGATTTTATTGTTTCTCCACAGCAATGCCATGATTTTATTGTTTCTCCACAGCAATGCCAACAAACATTCATTCTTCTTCCTCTTTGTATCCGTTGGTGCTGATATCTCTCTTCTCATTAGTGATTTTCTCTGCCACCCAGAAAAGTGTGCACAGGCTACATGCAGTCACTTATACCAGTGCACAGCAGATGAAAATTGCATCAGGATCAGGATGGCATTTGCTACCTTGCTGCACTGCAAGCATCCAACCCCCTTCAGCCAGATGTGGTGCAATGGTGATTCCAGCCTCAGGCCTTTAAAGGCTGCAACTCTGCTTGTTCCATTCCCTTGCCAAAGGGCCTGTCTATAAAGTTTTCAGCAAGACACATTTACTGAAACTCTGAGTAAACCAAGGATTCATTAAATACCCTATCAGATGTAAAATACATTTTTCATGGTCCTGCAAAGCAAATTTCTGCAATAAGATTAAAAGAAGTCATTGCCAAATATTTCAGAGAACTAATGTTTATAGATTGAGACTGATTCCATCCTCCCTGCTGGAGCTACAGCCACACACTCAGTGTAAGCCCAAGCAAAATCAGGTTCTGGCTAATTTTAAAGTGCTGCATTTCTGAACCTCTAACTAGGTGGGGCAAGTGGGTGGAAGAGCTATTAGTAGCAAACAGATAATTTTGGCTACCTGGGAACTAGGAACTCAGGGAATAGAAAAGTGGAAAAAATACATCAAGAACAATCAATCATCTTAAATGGGTCAGCAATTAGGAATGCAGAAATTTGTCATGCCCTTTTAATTATAATGGTAGTTTAAGAAAAAAAGACACAAAAACGGCTGAAAAAACACCTCACTTAAAGACCAAGGGAATAGCTATGCTTCCTGCAACCTTCCAAAAGAAACATTTCTAATAAATATATACATAAAATATCATCAGAAAGTCAGTAACAATTCTTTTAAAACTTTTGAGTCATGCAGGAATTCCTTCCTAGGAATGTACTCTAGGTTTGAAAAGTGACTTCGTAAATACATGATGATTTTACAAAGGCTGTGTGTTGGAGCAGAAGTGTTCTCCAGTCAAGCGAAAGAACAAGACCAATCTGTAGAGCTCCCTAGGCACAGTCATCCTGTCCCCAGCTGCAGAATCTCTCCATAGACCTTCAGAGATGGGCTAAGAAACATGGCACAACATTCATCCTCCACTAATATCAGGCCCATTATTTAGTCTTCAACTTTCTAGGTTCTGGATCCCAGTTCTGCTCACTCTGGTATCAACAGATACTAATGCAAAGCTCCTTCTCCACTACTTTACTCCCTCATTTCCTAGGTTGCCCAGGCAGCCATAATGCACCCAGCTAACATGGGAGTCACAAGCCTGCACAAG
The DNA here is from genome assembly GCA_910950805.1 of Acrocephalus scirpaceus scirpaceus. NCBI lineage: Eukaryota > Metazoa > Chordata > Aves > Passeriformes > Sylviidae > Acrocephalus > Acrocephalus scirpaceus. Next base: position 43,284,951 of record OU383779.1, read on the forward strand.
GAACTGCAGCTTTGGATCTTCAATGCGGTTCTGAAGTTTCCTTTGATTCTCAGAATTTTGTAATTTTAGTGTCTGACCTCAAGGGGGAGATGCCAGAGTTAAGGATCTTCATTGATCAGCATGTGCATATTGCAATAATCCTAAAATTCAGGAAGGCCCAAATTGCGTTGCCAAGATAATCCTTCTCCTACTGTTTCCCTTAGCCTTTGAGCTGTGCTTTCAGTGACAACACACACTGACCTTCTGCCAGCTGGAACCTGACCACTGCTTCTGAAATACAAATCCACATCAGTGAGTCGATTCCACAAGCCAATCCTGAAACCTATCTTTGTCAATGGGAACCCAGACCCCATTGGCTGGAGCAGATTTATGCACCAAGCATACACTGATTATAGGAATGCCAAATGTGTTGCAGGATTATATCCTTAGTTTCCATTAATTTGCAGTGCATCTTTCCAGACAGCTAAAGTAGTAATCTTCTGCTCAATTTTCCACAATTTGAATAAAAACACAGCTATTCAGTATCCTGTTCTCAGCAGCATGGACATCAATCCAAGCCTGGCTCAGTTAAATTGATCTAAACTCTCAGCTTCATATGGTTCCCCATGACACATTTGGCTTTCTCATCAGGATAAACTTGATGCCATGCACTTCATGTCATCTGTGGCGCAAGGCAGCACATTTACAGTGTTTGCAAAACAGAAAATATTTACCTTATTAATCTGATCAGGATGCCCACAGACTCCACATCTCTAATGACAGATCGTGCACCTCCAGGCTGCTTTAAGGAGTCTGAGATAATAGGGAAGAGCCTTGGCTTAAACTGAGGTCAAACACGTATAGATGGTTTTCAGATAGATTCACCAAAGTGGGTTACATTGGGTCAGCAATACATGGAGAATACTACTGCAAGGGATTTTGTTACTGAATGTGAGAGGGAGTACAGACACCTGCAGTTTCTGGGCTTGCAAGAAGGCAGGCATGCAGGTGATGAACCAAGGTGGATCAGTGGATTACAAACAAAGGCTTAAACATATTAAGAAGCTCTGGTCCAAGACACTGCCCTACATCACAAGAATACACTCAAAAAACAAGGCAGAAACATGTGGGTAGGTCAGCACGCTGTCTCAAAACTCACAGCACTTAGATGAAATTCTGGGACAGAAAATTCTAACAGTTGAAGCTGAGTTTGGTTCAAGCCTGATCTCATCCTTTATCAGAAGCTGGACTTTATCCTGTTCATTCAATATGGCAAAAAACATGCACCTCCCTTTCCAACTACAGCCACATAGAAAGACCTGATTTCAAATGTCCTTTGCAAGAGAAAAAAGGGCTCTTCTCAACCATCATAAAGTTATGGGCAAATGTATTGTGTCCTATACATTTCTCTGACGTTCCTTTCCCTTAAACGTAAATCTGTGCTGTAACCATGACTCATTCTTACTCAGCTTTTCTCAGATTTCCATAAGCAAACACTTGAAGCATTTGTATGTTTGTGCACTGAACATAACCTGACTTGCCTAGGTCTAACATCATAGAAAAATCTTGGTATTATATCTAGCTCTGGCATAACACTCAGATTTGCTGGGGAGGAGATTGGCAGGTAAATTAGGGGGTTAATATTCTGGTGTTTTTCCAGCAGTCCCCTGCAGAACAGGCAGGCTTGCTCTAAACAAAACCAGAAGGGAAGCCATCCATGCTGCTGGCAGCAGCACACACTGCTTGAGGTGTCCCCTCCTGCAGACAGAGCTGGTGGGGAGCTGTGTCCCAGCAGGGAAAGGCCAGCACAGGTGGGAATGTGGCCTCTGCCCAGCTGGTCACATGCTGCTCCCAGGTAGCCCATGCAGTCACACTCTGCATCCATGGCAAACTTAGTGTCCAGTGTACATGGTGACAGAAAGCAGCCAAGCTAAGGGCAGCCTCAATACTCTATCACTTGTCCATTCAAGTTCTTCACAAATATTAATGGGACAGATGGAATAAGTGATTGGTCTCTAAGTGATCCAGCTTCTACTGGCTCAAAGTTTGAACTTGAAGCTAACATGTAAAGGCAATAAACTCTCTTAAGAAGATTTATAAAGCAACAGATAATTTGGTTGAACAAAGCTAAGTTATAAGACATTTGCAAAGCCCCAAGCTCACCTAAAGGCACAAAGAACTCAAGAAAGTATCAAAAAAGTTATACAAGGAAAGAGAGGGAATAAAATAAATTCCCCTAATGTACCACAAATATCAGCCACCACACACTACCTACAAACCATATGTTTTGCCCATCTGTTCTGTTATCTTCAACTAAATTTATAGTATTTGGGCTATCAGAAGAATTGTCAAGCCTGAGCTGGGCAGGATTATAAAACCTAGGTGTTATTACACTTTAAAAGACATTTTTTCCCTCCCCCTACCACACCAGGCACAAGATTATACATTTCTCTTGCAGCTTCCTGGCTCTGGTACTACAGAGGATGTTATGCTTCTTCTCAGCTACAATAAGTAGTAGGGCATCCCAGCCCCCAACAAAAAGGATAGTTCCTCTGCCTTTCTGATTTTGCTCTCTTCCCCATCCTTCTCTCGAGGCAGGTCAAAGAATGAGGTGCCAAGGCTGAGGGTGCAGGGTCACTTCCTGTGGTGCTGCAAACCAGTGACGTTCACATAAAGTCAGGAGAGAGCTCCTAGTTCTACCTCAGCAAGGGTCAGCTCTCTAGGGCAGGGCTCCAGGATCAACACTTAAATTCTCCAGCTGCTGAGCCAGAGTTTCAAATTTGAACCATCAGGGGTTGTAGATCAGGGCTATGATCATAAAATGGCAGGGCAGGCAAAGGATTGTGGCAGGAGAGTAACCATTTACTTCAAAAGCATATGTGCAGTGGACGTCTCCTTGGGAAGAAAACACTAGGGCCCCCTAAGTGAACCCTTCCCACCAGTCCAGGTGCATCATAAGCCAGAGAACACTGTGCTCTAACTCTCCAATACAGAGCCTACTTCCACAGACTGCGTGTTACTGCCACTGAGGAAGCCAACAGCTTTTGAGCTGATCTAGATATAAGCACTTCTAAACACAGCCTGGAATGGCTCAGTCTACTTCTTCACTACTAATCCAATACCCAGTCTTTTAGGTAGAGCTCAGCATGCCAGATATCTAAGATCCTTTAAAATAGAGCCCAAATCTTGGGTACCTGCATTTCTAAGTGCTGCTCTCCACTGCATGCTTCCATCCCTGATGTGTTAGCTCTCTTCTGCCTGTGCAGCAACAGTGCTTTTAAGAGTGTGCACACACAGAGGGAAAATGCTTGGAAAAACTGAACTCTGACTGTCAAGTCAAATAACAGACCTTAATGCTGAACACTCCACACCTTGTGCACCAGACTGTCCAGTTAGTGCATCACTTGCAGCAGCTGTCTACCTCTCAGTACCTCTTTCCAGAACACAACGTGACCTGCACAGCTCCAAAAGGTTCTTAGGACATCCACAAATAAGTACAGCTGGGAAGGTTCCAGTTTGTTTTTTCACTTGCAAAGGATTAGGGTAAACGTAACGATTTTCCGCACAGAAGATCTTTAACGAGTATGCAGAATTCCAATAGGTGTCTCACTAATGCCAAGTCGTGGAGCACATGGTGCTGCACTCCTGCTGTCTGGTCCACCTGCCCAGTGCCAAGTGGTTCTCTCCAGTGCTGCCTCAACCTGGTGACTGCCAGGTGATGGTATCCTGCTGCCCCAAGCCCTGCTGTGGAACCAGCACTGCCTTCACCAAGTTCCCTCGTTTGCCTCGAGACCCGACCTCTGAAAGGTGCTAAAGTTCAGCATCGACCCCCGGGAGAGTCCAGCTTCCCTTTTGCCCCTAAACAGCATGTACAGAGGACATGCTGGCACAGCATCATCTCCCTTCTGCCTTCCAGGATGGATGGCAGATTGCAATGCAATTTGCCTCCCAGGCCCTCTGTATTCATGACTTCCACCTATTGTAATCAGCAGTCATTTCTGAGCCTGTCACTCTCACAGAACAGGCAGATGAGTTCAGAAACAAGTGAGAAGTGCTGTTCCATCTTTACAAATATTGCTGCACGCAACAGAGTCGTGGATATCCATTTAAATGGCACAAAGTTGAGTCTGTTGGGGTTTTTTGGTTTGATTTGGGGGGAGTTTTGGTTTTTTAACAGAACTTTTCAGTAAAGGGAAAGAGAGACTTGCATTGTGGACACCCATGTACTGTAAAGGAAGGCCAGGCTACAGAGTGAATCCTCACTTTTCCTTCTAATAATGTTCAATCAAGTCCAGGCAGATAGAGCATCAGGCACCCTAGAGAGTCCTGGAGTGTGGTAATCACAGCAGGGAGGCTGTTGGGGGTTAGGTTTGTTTCTTTTTTCACCTATAGAATTTTTTCCCAAGAGTTACGAGGCAACTAATTACTGAGTGCTTATCAGTGCTCAGCTGAAACAAAAGATGGAGCCTTGCATTTGGCTACACCCTTTGTCTCCGGGAGTTTCCCCCCCGAGGTGGGGGGAGATAGACGGGGCTGGGGGGGCAGCTTCACTTTTGGTGTGCTCTGCGTCGGGAGAGGACGAGGCTGCCGTTTCTGCGTGAGTTTTTCACTGGCACCACCGGGATCTAATACTGAAGAGAGCTACTATCATCTGCTCGTGTGCCCAGGAAATCCTGATCTCTCCATTTGCTGCCCTGCTGGAGCTGGCGCAGCCCTGTCCCACTGCCTCGGCCCTGCTTTGAGGTTGCTCTGCACCGCAGCCCCGCACTGCCCTCCCTGCCGGACATCCCTGCCCTCCAGTGACCACCGACGGAGCTCCGAACTTCATCTGATCCACCAGCCCAGGATCTCCCACTGTTCCAGCTTGGTACTTTTTTTTTCGGAGTCCCAAGAGACCAGACTGCCCTGGGTTTTGTGAAACCAAGCTCCGTCAAGGTCCCTGGTTCTGTTCACTATTAATGCTGTAGTTGTTGTTTGTTTGCCTTGTTATACCTATTAGTAAAGAACTGTTATTCCTATCCCCATATCTCTGCCTGAAAGCCGTTTTAATTTTTTTTTTTCTAAATTATAATAATTTGAGGGGAGGGGATTTGAATTATCCATTCCAAGAGAGGCTCTGCCCCTCTTTAGCAGATACCTGCCTTCTTTCAAAACCAAGACAGAGGCAATGTGGGAACAAATCCCGCTTCTAGACAGCAATTTCCCTGGCTTTTACTACAAATAGAGCTGTGTTCAGTAGCTCAGCGGCAATGTTTAAAAATTAAATTTTAAATAAACAGGAGGACTTTTAAGAAGATCTGCTCTTGATGAAATGTTTCCCTTTTTAACCCTTCCAGAAAAATCACCTAGGTTTAAAAGAAAAAAAAAAATCACCAACTTTCAAAATATTCCACCCTTTTCCTTTAGACAGTAGGAAAAAATACATCCTTTTATAAATCTGAATTTTCAAGCTTGAATTGTCTCAGCAGAAAAAAAAGTCCATCTCTACTTTACAAATGCCCCGAACTGAAATATTTTGAGAAGTGCTGAACAGGTTTTTTTGATACAGGTATAGCTATATAGATATAATACAAAATACTTCAACACTTCTAGCCTAAATTATTCATTGAATTTGATCCAAAGTAATAGCTGTCTTTGCTTCAAAATTGCATTTGTGGCAAGTGAAACTGATTAGGTAAAAATAATCAATTTTTTAGCCAAGTTGCTGGTCTTTTCATAGGTTTAAATTCAATATTACATTCAATGTTGTGTTACAAACATACTAAGTTCATAAAAGCTGTTCCATTCTTCAAATCTTCCTAAAATCTTGTTAGCCAGGTTGGGTCCTTTTTTCCTACACACATCCCCATTAATAGCTCTGAGTCCAAACTCCATCCCTCGTAATATCTGTGTAGGGCTGATAAAAGGCAATAATACAGGCAAGAGAGGAGATTTCCAAGAAAGGAATAACTCTGCTCATCTTTATCCAAGGAAGTGGGCAGAGGGTTACAAAACACTTTCACTTTTGTAAAGCTGAGAATTCTGACCTGGAATTGACAAATGTGAATCCGGGAGTCCTGCAATGCCATTTGAATAAAGTCACTTTGAGAGTGGAGCAGGCCATGGAAACCACCCATGTTTGAAGGAAATCAACTTTGGAATAGAGTTTTAATCCAGGATTTCAGAAGTCCTTTTGTATATATGACATGAAAGAGATCACTGCACAGGATAGGCAAAGATAAAATCTTGCACAAGGGCAGGAAAGCAGGTCTTGGCACACCAGGATTTAGGAGCAGGGCTGTGCTGCATTCATTCCCCTACACGTGCAGGAGTGCACACACATGCACGTGTGCTGCATACCTGCAGCCATGCTTGCTCTGTTCATCTGAAACCCTCTTCTCACAATTACTGCCCCTAAGTAACACCATGTGCCGCCGATGTCGCAAGGCAGGACAGTCAGTCTGTGATCAGCCAGCCAGCCAGAAAGAACACCACCACTGGGGATGTACAGTTTTGCCTTTTCCCACATTGAATGGGGCATTAACTTCAAAATCTATGACCCTTTAAATCTTTAACAATAATTAATAGGAGAAAGAAGACTAATATTTGTGTTTGCCCTTAAACCTGTTCTTGGGAGAGAAAAGAAAAGCTCAAAGAAAGTGACATTTTGTGCAAGCAAAGTCAACAATATTAGTTATTCCTGAATTAGTTTGTCTTAACTCTGGTGTTAATGCTTTACTTGGCCTTGTGCTCCCAAGTGGATTGCATTTAGCACTTCAGTTCCTACAGCATGAAATATCTCACTGCATAGATCTCCCAGTGCTAACTAGAGCAACCTCAGGGCTGCAGCAGTGTCTGACAGTTGCCGTGGGCTACTGCCACCCTAGGAAACTGTCACAGTCCGGGAAAATCCAGCTCACACCGTCCAGTCTTGGATTCCTTGAGCTTATGGCCTCCACAGTGTCCCCAGAGATGGTGTATTGGACACTTGGTCCAGCACACCAAGTGGGCTGATGCTTTCCTAGCCCAGAGGAAGACTCACATTATTATCTCCAGGCATGGGCTTCAACACTGCCCATAGTGAGTCAATATTCCACTTCAGAAGGTTTGTTTTCTTAAGACATAAATAGTCTGATGGGGTTTTTCTCTTTTTCATCCATCAAGATCAATGTATCCTAGTCTACACTGTGAATTTACAAAATGATTTTAAGAGGACTCTGTGTTCATACCATCCCTAATATGCCACCTGAGGGAAACTAATAAATTGGAAAGCTGTTCTTCAACAGCAATCAGAGGTCTGATAGGCAAAGCCAGGTTTCTTCCACCCTGTGTGTAACAGCCCTACCAAGAGACATACATGCACATGTAAAGAGTTCAGAGTCCAAACCAATAAAAAAGACAAGCCCTCCAGTTTTTCCTGTGCCAGCTTTAAACAGCCTTAAAGAGAAGTAGTAAAGTTGTAATTTTCTTCCTAAGCTTTGGCAGCAAAAGCTGCCACGCTCACCAGATCCTGGCGTTGCTTTTTGCGTACCAGTATGTTAAACCAAGTCAGCAAACTCCCTCCACTGCTCACTCCTGAGCCAGGGACAGGAGGCAGTGAGAATTTGTTCAAAGATCCTGCAAAGATCATGGGGAAGTTGGGAAATATAGGAATGCCCCGTGGTAAAGAGATTTTCATATCCAGCTCTGCTGAGTGCTCTGCAAACACAATCTAAAGACATGACAAAACAAGTGGAGCCTCGGCAAGAAAGCAAGGAGCTAGCATTTGCATTCCATTCTCCCTCTGTCCCCTGTTCAGGAAAACTTGCTACCACATTCAAGAATAGGATGAGCCCCTGGATCCAGAAAATAAGCAGATGAGTGAACTAGCACTGCAGTCCAACCCATGTTTCAAAGATGTCGACTTCCTTTGGAATTTTCAAGCTCACAAATGTTTTTGTTATTTTTGCAGTATTTTAGGCATCACTTGGTGACAGGCTGCCATTTAAAGGCTATTTAAATTACTGTAGGAAAAGAAAATTTAATTAGATTTTGTCCCATTTCAGATTCCTTCCAATCAATAATGCAGCAAAACTGAGATGGAAAATGAATATCCCTTATTTCAGGAGAGCCCATTGCAAGGGCCTGATCCAAAAGCCACTAGGGAGTTAATGGATTACATTCTTAACGAGTTTCAGATGATCAGTCATTTCCATCAGTCATTTGCAGAGATGGGAATGTACTTCAAAGGGTTTGGTATAGAACTGAACTTCCAAGGCTTTCTATCTGAACATCCTGGGACTTATAGGTATGTTTCCAATCATCTGCAGATGCAGTCTGCAATGAAAGGAAACAGAACCCTAAAGGTTCTGCATTTTACAGACAGAGAGGTAAAAAAAGAAGGGTTTTGTTTGCAGGAGATGGTCAGTTCATTCCCCCACTGATTCTTATCAGGCACTCACACAAGCCGGCAGTGAACCACAAACAGGAGCCAAACTACTGGAATTTAATGGTTCATTCTCCAAAAACCATATTGGCTTATAAAGGTACACTGTGTTCTCATTCAGTGCTAATTTAACAATAAACTTATTGTGACTTGTATTCCCACTTCAAAGGGAGTTTTTATGTGGCAACTGGGAGGGGCATAAGTGGGAGTTTTCCTCTGGTGAATAAAACAAAGATACAGTAAGGTGAAGGGAAAAAAGCTCAGTAATTATCCTCCATAGAGTGTAAGGCTATATAATAGCAATGCCTCAAATTATTTGCAGACATGTCCATGTATTTGAGAGAAATAAAAGCTTTCAGAGGATAACACACCTGTGCCATGGGTAATTGCCCTCACTTGCAAACTAGAACTGCCCAACAGATGTTTATTCCACCACACACAGACAGCAGGAGCAGTAGGAAAACTTTGCCTCTTTGAGAAGTGGAAAATTATTAAGCCCACCCTAAACTGGTACAAAGCAGCTTTGCCTATACCTCCTCCTCTGGCAGCTGCTTCAGCCAGAGAGCTGCTCACCCCTTGATAGGATAAGCCCAGATGCGAGCTAGCCCAGAGGCTGTCTGTGAGGTGGGCAAGGCTCAGAGGGGACAGGACCTGCACCTAGGGGATGGTGCCAACAGCCAGGGCCATGCAGAGAGAGCAGCCTTGAAGTGCACAGGGAAGAGGCAGGTACAACAGGGCTCCAGCATTCCTACAAGACTCCAGCAAGCCCATCACAAAGCCCTGGCAGTAAAGGTGCTCAGTGATTGCTGGGGCACGACCAGCCCACCCCATCAGAACAATTTGGATCCAGCAGCCTGAGCTTAAGGCAAACTGACCCTTCAGCATTTTTGAGCCACCGTCTGGGATTTGCCAGCATGGTTTACAACCCCACTCCAGCATGTCTTGCTGGGCTAGTCCTGACACAGCCAGGACCACAAGACTGCAACACATTGATGGATGGATTCATAAAGGCACCTGGGGCCTTACTCCCATTGATGTAGCTCCAAAACCACAATGTGAATATCTGTGAGTATCTGGCTCTAGTATCTCCCCTTTCTGTTATTATTATGCCCATAGCAAAAGCATTTTGCTTCCTTTCTCCTCCTAAGCAGGCCCAGATTCCTTTCATAGCACCACTTGTTCAATCTAAGCACCCCTGGAGCACGTCGTCTCCCCAGCCTTATCAAAAACTCTACTCTGGAAGAGCAACCCAACAGAAGAGCTGTTTGCAGGATGTTGGAACAGACAAGGTCAACCTGACTTCTATCCTGTAGGCCACAGCTGCCTAGAAAAAAGCTGACTAAAACAGTTTTTCCTGAAAAAGATCAATATCATTTTGTTCAAACCAAAATGTTTGGGGAAACATGTCGATTATGATAAAACTGTAATGGGGAAAAGAGTCCAAACATTCCACTGCAATCGTATCATATAGTTAATGCTACAGTAAATATTTACATTGACCCTTTGTAGCCATGCATTCAATATTTAGTATGACTATTACATTTAACATTAAAACTAATAGAACAATTTCAGGGGAAATAATCAACATTTTCCCTGAATTTGCTTAACACAAGATGCTGAGATTTTAATTTTCAACTAAAATAACTTCAATTACAAGTGAGTTTTAATTTTTAAACATTTAGACTTCCTGCCATATAGGAGCTTTGGCTCCTTACCACCACCAGTCCAAGGTCAGAGCAGTTCACTCGAATTGCTGGTACACCTCCAGCCTCTTGCTCCTGCAGGAGCCACTGGGAGGTGGTGCACTAATTGTCACAGGGCAAAGCTGCTGCAGCACAGAGCTGACATGCTCAGCACAAGTGATGAGGCAAAGACAGCACTACTGGCCAGAGCCTGCTCCTAGAACACTCTCTCCGAGGGTCTGCCAAATGACCTCTCATGCAGAGGAAACTGGAGACATTTGTTTGACCACCACAATCTTTTCATCTCTTGCCCCAGCTTGTCAGTCTGTCCATGAGGATACTAGTATTTCCTTCTAACTGCTGAACAGCCAGTGATCTCCACCTTGCATGCGTCACACACATTATTAAAAACAGCCTCATTTCACCCAAGTGCACTAGGAGATCCATCATTCAAAGCACCATGTTAGGTCCCAGCCTCAGCAGCACAGGCCAGGAGCATTGTGGCAGCCACCACCTCTGAGTGTGATACACCCACCACCTGTGATACCTGTTTCATCTGCTGCTCGTTTCTTGTGATTGCTCTGCAGCTGAAGTTCTTGCAAACTGAGCTCCCCAGACAGGGAGCTTGTTGCTGTGCACCACAGTTGTACCCACATGCTATTAGAAAAATTTGCCTGAAGAAAAGGTTTCAAAATGTTTTCCAGAGTTCCCATCTACCTTTGTTAAGTACAGAATTCACTTGAGCTTATCTCTAGTTATATAAAGTTGTAAAGTATAGTCTATGCAACTATATATACATATGTCTCCATTGTCATCACTTAGCCTAGCAAAATACAAAATCCCAGAAGTATATGTTTCCTCCCTTAATGGTGGGCATGGAAAGGTGCTTAATCAGAAGCATTTAAAGCAGGTTTAGAGTAGTTTTTGAAGCCAGCCACATTTTCTTTTCTCTGAGCCCATCACCCTTCCTTCCTTCCTCTTCCTTGCCCTCTGGCAATTTTCTGAAATGCCAAGTGCACTGCCTGGTATAACCAGCCTCATTTTTCATCAGAAATGCTCTAACTGATCCTGCTTTGCACATGGAGCTTGCACTAGATGGTCTCAAGAGGGCCCTTCCAGCCTCACCTGCTTCCCTTCACAACAAAACCAAACCAATGTGGGAGAAAAATCTGAACAATGAAACATTGTTACTTCCAAAGAAAAACTCTGCTCTTCCTGCTCCATTCACAACCTGCTGCTCCTGCAGCTTTTTCCACAATACCTCCCCCAATACTTCATACAGTTGAAATCTGATGCATTATCTATCAGCTGGATGCAACTGGGAATCTTGCCAAAATATTTAACAGATGTCTTGCAATATTTGTCAAGCATCTTACAGCATCAACTGTGAGTCAGGTGAATCTGGGAGAATTTTAACTTGCATTTGTTTAAACCACACATTGGAAAGCTGTCCCACTTACTGGAGTGGGTTGTGTGTGCTGAAAACAGAAGCCCAGTGCACCTGAAAAAAAAAAAAAAAACAGAAATTGGGAAGCAGTAGAGGGTCTTTTTACTCTAAACTCCCATAATTTTTACTATTCTATTCAGTGTGCCTGAGTTTACCAGTAGCTGGGCTTGAAAATATTTATATTATCAATTGAGAATGTTTTTGAACATTAAAATGTAAATAAATAGCTTTGCCTTATAACTGTCATTTTTGTGAATTGCATGCAGTACACATTATAAAATCTTTCAACTGGATTAGGAAACTTAAGACTCAAAGGAGGCTGAATAAGATGTAGGTGATTTCCTGGTATTTACAGGGTAATTTGAGCAGCTTCTTTTCTCTCTTCTCTTGCTTCACCAGAGGACTCTGACTATGTGATCCCACAATTCTAGTACCCTAGAGGGGATTTCTGACCAAACTGCATATGTATAATCCCAGTTCTGCTTTGGCTATGGTGAAGGACAACATCTCCAGTTTTTTCCGAATGCTGCTTTGTTTGAATCTACTGATATTTTTTCAGAGGAGGAAGGAAAAGGAAATGAAAAGGAATGAAAATACCTTCTTTTGGTTTACCTGCTTTATTCTGCAAATACCTCCATGCCACCTTAGACACTTCTGAAAATGACAAGTCTCCTACTGGCAGTATAGATGCCCTCCTTGGCATCCCTGCTTCTTATGGGTTCAGTCAGGTTGTCAGTTATCAAGAGAATTTGTCTGCAACACCCTACACTGACCAGGAAATCATATTGCACATTATTTTCCTTTCTATCTGCACTTCCCATGAACCACAACAATCTACCAGGAAGCAGGGCTTAATGCTTCCAGTGCATCTTTGCCTGACAGCTCTGTTACTTGAATATGGTCTGTACTTCCCACCTGGTGCCCTCCAGTCCACTCTCCCTGCTGACACAGAGCTGCCCACTCTGCTCTGCTCCCAGCCAGCATCCATGGGCACGGGATGCCATGGCAGGGATTTGAGGCAGTGAGTTGCCACAGGCAGCACCTCAGACACTGACATAGTGTCACCCAGCATTCATGTGGTGAATTGAGCTGCACTGTGCTTTTCTTGTTCCTGCTCACCCTGTGAAGCAATGCTTATGTTTTATTTTCCCCCAGGAAGATGCATGCCACTGTTTGTGTGGGATGGAGCAAAGGCTTTTGCATCCCTGTTCAGGCAGCTTACCCTGGCCTGACACAGTTAAGAAATCCACACTTCTGTTGTTGCTGGTCCTCTATGACCTTGACCTTACAGTTATTCCTGTGCCATTCGGGTGGCTTGGCCTGAGCAGAGGAACAGAAAGCATTCCTTAATCTGGCCGATGAAAAAGTCAAGACTTAAATGAGGTGTGCTACTGATTCTTCTGCCAGCTCTGGACTGAAGACAGCAGAGCATGCACTCAAGGGGCTTTGCATGGACTTCCTGCTGGAAGCTCCAGTCTGGGGAGCACAACCTTTCACAAGAGAGAGCAGGCAATTGCTGTATTCAAGTTAACCTGCTGTCTGTGCTCCCATGTGCTACCACCATGTTAAGGGTCCTAAGAGGGTGCTGACAATGAGGATATGTACACTCATTTTCTTCCTTCAGCTGCAGCATAGAAAGTGCCTCCGTTTATCTGTAAATATAGCCTGTCTAATAATATTTCCCTATACCTTATTTACATCTGAAAGGTGCTGAGATAACAGAACATGGGGGCTTGTAGGAGTACAGCAGTGAAGTGTTCTACAGCTGACTCAGGATCTCCAGGTAAAGGTGTGAACCACCACTAATAGAAAGAAGTACCTTATATCAGACCTATTGCTTTAGACGAAGAAAAAAACAGGAAGAAAAAAATAGGAAGTTGTTAATACTAATAGAACAACATCATCTTCTAATGCATTTTCCACTTTCTCAGAAAGTTTTATCTAGCGTTAATGTCAGTGTTAATGACACGGGAAACTGGTGTTCTTTTTAGGAGAGGTCCAGCAGCAAAGGCAATTTGTGCCTCTGCCATTTAAAATTACATGCTGTCTGCAGGAGAAGAGATGAAAGCCATTAGAAGAATGCTTATTTGCTGCATTTTTAAACTCTGGCACACTGTATCAGAAGACACCTTAGCCTACCTGGGATTCTGGAGTCAAGTACGCAGTCTGCCAGTTAATGAGTTACTTAATAGTTCATAAAGTATCCCCTAGACTCCCCTCAAACTATAACCATTCCCATGCAGCAAACCAAGCATTGATCACACACTTACAAGCATTTTCCATATTAAATGTAAGAAAGCAGAAGAAAGACAGTGCTAAGATTGATTAAATTCCTGATACTTTTTGTTGAGGGGTGGGAAGACTGGCATCCTGCCCAAACACTGGGCGACAGACCCTTCCAGGCTACCATTTCATTTGGTCACTAAAATATGGAGAAACAACTATACTGTGTAATCATCCTATAATACTTCAGCACAAGCTTTATACCAGGATTCTAATACTGAGCTAAATCAAGACAGTTTCTCTTTTCCTGGATGATAGACACAGCAGCCCTTGGCAGCTCACACAGACTGCAGCAGGCGGAGAGTGTGGCAGAAGTTAGGCCTGGTTTCTTCCAGATCAAAGGGCACTATCCATTGGCACAATAACCTCAGCTAAAGTGTCTGGATGGACTTTGAAATATGGCAGAAAACGTGAAAGTTTGCAAATTAACTTTTATGTTCCACCCCATTCAGCTGGTGTGAAGTGCATTAAATGCTACCACAGAGTGTGTCAGAGAGGGTACAGGATGGAGAACATTTAATGTGAACATCTGTACTTAGAGGGTCACTGGCAATCTAAGTGGTTATCTAAGTGACTGACAAACCAAGCCTCCAGCTCAAAGGTTGCTATTTCATTTGTACCTGTGTTTACATCCTACTACTAACACGTTTTCTTTCCTCGTACACAAATCCTCAACAAGAAATCTATTTAAACTAGACTGTGTGAGCAATAGTAGAATATAGTGCAGTCATAAACTATAAAAAGTATTAATGAGAATTTTAAACTATCTATCATGGTGTCCTAAAGGGTTTTATTCCAGGAGAGGTCTGGTCTAAATGAGTATTCCACATGTAGTGGCTCATGGATATGCAATGTATGCCTAAACTAGTATAGCAAATAATGAATGAAGCCTTAACAGGAAATATAGGGCACTTACTGGAAGAAGACTTTTCCAGACAGTTGTGATTTCAACATTAGAATTATAAAATACTTCAAAAGTCAACATTTCTTCATGGTTGCTAAACTTCACAGATTCAGTACTTCACACAAAGCATGCATCACAAATGATGTCTGCTCACGAGCAAGTAGCTTATCTGCAAACATACATTCTCTGAACACATGCACTGTACCTGTGCTTGCAGGCACAGTTTGCAGCATTCAATGTTTCTTAACTTCCTGAGAATCTGTGGGCTGTTTTAACAAGATAATTAAATACCCTTTTCAGTAATAATCTCTCCTTCCCCAGAGCCTTCTGGAGAATTTTGTTGTTGTTTTTTGATTATTTTTGCTGCCAAATGCACACAGTTAGAGCTGTACAAGGTAGCTTTTGTCTTCCACAAGAACAAGCTTCACTGACCCAAGAACCTCCAAGGCAGTGTCACTTCACTCATGTTAGTATGCATGGCTGTGCTGCTGGAGCTGCAGAGAAGGCCTCCAGGGCTTGGCATTTCAGCATGATCCCAGCAATTACATCATCTCTCAGTGAACCCTTGGAAGAACCTCAGAAGTTAGGATTGGGCTGAGCACATCTGGACAGGTAGAGTATTCCAGGAGCAAGGCAGAATATTGTCCCACCACAGGCTCATGGAGCACAGCGTGGCCCTGGAGCCTCAATGCACCCACTTGGGCAATCTCATTCCTCTGCTACAGCTCCCAGGAGCCAGTTCTTGCTGCTTCTGCCTTTTGCAGGGTGAAAGGGGTAACTGAGCTGGAGGAGACCTGCAGAAGCTCACTGTGCAGGGGGACACATGCCAAGGAAAGAAGCAGGTTGACTTTAAAGCATCACGATGCATTTAACCAAGCTGACAGAACAGGAAGAAAGACAAAAAAAACAAACTCAAGGCAACTGCATTTGATCTGGAAATTATTAATATTTGAGACAATAAAGGCAGACCCCCTGAATACTATTTGCATAGAATCCCTCCTCAGAGCCAAACCACACTTTAAAGCACTTCATCTCGAAAGAGGTCTGCCGAATTGAAACTGAACTACTACCATGACTAGAGGGTTTTGGTGCCAAAAGATGTCAGATTGAACACGAAACAGAATTTTCATTCTTTTGTGTCCTCCATAAATATTAACAACTTGACACCCCATAATGAAAGCAAAATGCACTTAAGCACGGGCAGAAAAACCAAACTAGCCAACCATTCTTCTTTTAGGATTACAATTGGAAATTAGCTGTAGAGGTCAGAGTTTTCCAGCATCACTGTAGGCTGGGATTAACTCCACAGATATTGAGTGCACAAGAGGAGAATTTGGTCTTGCATGGTGCAAGAGGATTGCTATTCCATGAAATAACCACACCATCCTTCCAGCCCTTAGCTGGATGGAAGCAGCTGCCAGATCCTTGTCTACCAACTGGTCTCAGCCCACGCTCATGGCCAACGAGCAGGGAAGGGAAGTGCAGCACAGGGGGGCCACAGCAACTCGCTGGGCTGCTCAGGACCCCTCCTGCAGAGACCCAACTCTCACTGTGGCCAAAAGGCAAGAAGTGACAGGAAAAGCACAGCAGCCAGGATTTGCTGCAATGCATTGCTTTGATTCACTTTTCTCACGTAGCTGATAAAAGTATCTGAATGTCTTTAGGGGGGAATAAAAAGTACCTCAATTTAAATCGGAAAAGAATGGGTTTGTATCAGTCTCCATGTCCATCCAAAAAAGAACACTTTGTCTAGGCAAGAACTTCCACTCTCCAAGACATGCAACCAAATACTAACTGGGAAAAATAAACTCACAGTTCCCACCCTAATACCCCTTCCAAAAAAAAAAAAAAAAAGAAAATTAAAAGAAAAGCTAGAAGCTAAACCTGAATCAGTCTGGAATACTGGCAAAGCACAGGATGTTCTGAATTCTGTGTTTCTCCTCAAGCATCTCTCAATAAAACTTTTCTAGATAGCCCTTGGAGAGAATGGAGAAGAGCAGGAAATTTCTTCTGCTTGGGTAAAGTATTGGGAAATAAAAATAGGGAAATACTTGTTTCAATTATTCTCCCTGCACAGGCCAACAAAGGCTTTTGCACACACTAGAAGGGAAGAAACATTTAAAATACTTAGGTTCTTGACCAGAGCAGCACCATTCACTCAATATATCTGTAGTACCTTGATGCTACTCTTAAAATAATTTAAAAAGCAGAACACTGCTATCACCATATTTACTGGTACCTTCAGACATTTTCTCTCACAACTTTTAGAACCAGCTTCAGAAAATGAAATGATAATTAAAGGGGCAGTGGTGCATCAGGCAACAGGAGTACTCCCCAGGCAATCACAAATATTTGAACTTTTCACTCTTCAGGCTTTGCAAGTGTCCAGAGAGTCTTTTGAATGCCTGTCCTGCTTACCACAGAGTTTTACTTGCTGTGTCAGAAGCAGGAGCAAAGGAAGCTCACTGAAGGCTCTGGACACCAAGACAAAGATCACCTTTGCTCAAGGAGAGCTCCTTCTCGATAGCAAGAGTATGCATGAATGCTTTGTCTGCAGTGTCCTGCTGCAGGAATCAGGGCCTGCCTGAGCTCCAAGTTATGTTTCCACATTGTTCAGTGCTAAAGGAAGCACTGAGGAGTCTGTTACTTAAACAGTTTCTTCATGATTAAGTACTGCATGGGAAGACAGCAGCCTTACGTAAATTTCTGAACCTCAAACTGCATGCTAGAGAGATGGTCTCAGCATCGAAGAAACACAGAAGACAAAGAATCCTGTTGTTTCTAGGAAGAAATGAGGTCAGTTTAAAGTCTGGGGAACCCAGCAAACAGCTCTATGGGGAGATATTTCTGCAGTGAGTCCCTAAAATTATCTGGGGACCAGTTACTGCCATTGTCCTGGCTCCCTCTTTAGCACAACCTTGGAAACACTGACCTCACCCATCAAACACCTTCTGTAGAAATCTCAGACCCTCCTGAATGGAGCTCTGCCTGGAAAGTCCTACTGTCTCCTACTGAAATAAATGCTCTAGTAAATACAAACTGTGGGTGAACTCCCTTCAAGGAGTGGTTAGAGCTCTGCAATGTTCCTAATCTCTAAATTGTTTAGGTAATTTCATTTGACTTTGCTGATAGATCAGAAATGTATTTTGCAGAATCATTTACTGATTGCCCATTTCATTCCTTTTGATGTGTTTCCAGAAAGACAGGGAAAGGACAGGGACATATCCTATATTGTCTTTCCTCCACTTGTAATGGTTTACAATATTTGTAATATTAGGTGTTCAAATATGGTCTCCAAGTGAAAGAGGATGTTCATTCTCTCACTGTCTGGCTCTTGCTGCCCACCACTGCCTTTACTGCTCTCTGTCAGCTGCTTTAGGGGGATGTGCAGGAGCAGCTGCTGTAGGAGTGCACAGGGGAGTGATGACCCCTGGCAGAGGTAACTTACACCAATGCTTCTAGAAGGGGCCACAAGCCACCTCTTACACCATCATCCATTTAAAACTTCTGCCACAAAACTGCTCTGAGTTCCCCCAGCTGCCTGTACAACACAGCCTCCAGTGTTTGACCAATTCCAGAAAGGGTTTCACCAGGTTAACATACATTTATTTAAGAGCATTTTAATGAGGTTGTGCAGGTACTTTACTGCATGATCAGCAACTGTTCAGGTAAGGAGCTTCTACTCTAACCCCAGCAACTGGATCCCAGCAGCCTGTCCTATCCAGCAGATGCTACTACCCTTCCCAGGGCTCAGGTTTATTTGATCCAGCTTTTATGCAAAAGCACATAAAAACAATATAAACACATTTATATAAGAGACAAATGTGTGTGTTTAAATTAGCTCATTCCACAAACATAGGCTATTGAACAGCCCCATCTGCACATGGGGAAGGCAGCAACGGCCAGGTGCACACGTAGGAGAAAGGAAGGATGAAGCAAGGAGGAAAAAAACCAGGAACAAGAGCTGAGTGCAACACAAGGATGTACAGAGAAGGAAAGAAGACAGACCCTCTTATATCTTAGCCACAGATAGGGCTGACCTGTGTCACTGCTGCTTAAGCTGGTGTGGAGTGGAAAGGCAATTCCAGGGCTGTGGGTGGGGATCCTGCAATTCCACCACCATCAAGCTTCAGTCCACAAGGGCTTTCTACAAGATGCTGGACTTTGGCAAGCCTGGCATCCACCTGTGTCTAGCAGCCCTGTGGGCTTCTTATGCTGTGATGGCCATAGCATTTCACCAGGAATAGACAGGGGTCTGAAAGAGTGGAAGAAGAAGATCAAAAAAAACCAATCCAAAAATCCTGGTGCACCTTCCTGCCATCTGCTGACATGCAAGTGGCCTGTCCAGAGAAAGATTTACAGTAGCCCTAGAGGGTGTAGAGGTGTGACCAGACCCCAAACTTCTCTGGGAACACCAGCTGGGACGGAGTCCCCAGCATTACTTCATGAGTTTACTCAGATATGACATTTTGGTTTGAAAGAGGTTCTTTGAAACATGCTAAAGCTGAAGTAGAAAGTTAGAACTTCCAAGGTGACATCCTCAGCTCTGATCAGGAAGCCAAGATGTCAGGTACTCAAGGGCAGCAGGCTACACCAGAGCAGAAACCCTCTCCTCTTGAAAAGGAAAGCTGCACTGAGACAGAATCCATAAATACTCACTGCCTGGAGTCTGGTCTGGATAAAAACCACAGGGAATGCCCTCAGGACTAAACGTAATGCTCTATACTTTAATGATACGTATCCTTGCGCTGTTAAATCTGGTCTTTGCTTAGGTACAGATGCTAAGGTGCAGACTAGCTGAGGACTCCCTTGGAAAACCTGTGGCATTACATGCCCAAATATTTGCAATTTAATGGACATTGGTCCTTTAAGTCCCACAGGACTCGTCTCAAGAGCTTATTCTCAATTCCTATGCATTTCCACCTTTACATGTGTACTTAAAATGAATGAATACCAGTGGATCGCATTACGAGTATCACCAAAATTTACATATTAAGCAGGCTTGTCCTGAACTGGCCTTAGACAATCCTAGCTTTTTACCAGAGAAAATTTTAGTAATTTTTTTAAAAAATAAATACCTTTAAAATATACATTGTTAAATTATTCCGTTAAACCTTTTGATACATATTAAAACCACCATATTAGAAAAAAATTGCAATGTTGCTAATTTAATTTAAACCAGCCATGAAAACAAAGGATTTAACTACAGTGCAGTTAATGATTCCAATTAAAAAAAAAAAAAAACCCAAAAAAAAAAAAAAAAAAAAAAAACAAACAAAAAAAAAAAACAAACAAAAAAAAAAAAAAAAAAAACAAAAAAAAACCCTAGCTGTTTACATGTTTTACACAAAGACTTTTCCTGGACCCTTTTAGCTGTCCATACAATACATTGTTAAGTTAACACTTAATAACACCAGCTTAATATATAACAGAAGGAAGTTCACTGCAGCCTCATTTGCTCTATTTAGAAGTCCTATTAAATTCTGGTTTTCTCCCTCAGAAGATCATAAATATACCAATGTTCACCTTTGAGAATGAAAGTCTAAAGTGCAACGTAATACGAGCAAATCACTTGACAAGTAATTTGTGATCCTCAATTTGAAACCACATTAAAAGTACCCATTCTGCTAAATGGGAGAGCCGAGGCCAACTGGAGCATGAAGCAGAAGAGGGCATGAGTTGCCATTTTCCTTCTCTCCCGAAGCCTGAGAGCCCAACTGGGAGCCAGGCTGACTGTGACACTACCTGCAAGCCTTGGCTTCCAGAGGAATATTGCTGTGCTGGCTGGCACAAGCCAAATCCCCAAAGAAACAGTGGAGTAGGAGGAGAAAACATTCTGGCTAGGACTTCAGCAGAGATAGGGTTCTCTTCTCAATAACTGCTAGAACACCTTCAAATATATGAAAGAACTATAAACAAAGCTACAAATATGTCTGGGTTTGAGTAGCAACAAAAAAGGAGAGCTCCTGCTAGTACATTCCTGACAGCACTGACTGACACCCAATGTGGGTTTTGGGTGTTTTTGAGGGTGGTGGTGGTGTGTATTAGCTCCTTTGCTGCAGTGCAAATTCTTTCAAAGGATATTTTACTGCAAGGCACTTAGTGCCTGAAAGCCTTGCCTGAATTCCCAGACAACACAAGCACCTTCAGATATGAAGTTCTAGGTCCAGCTCTAACATGTACACATTTTTACCAGTTGTTCAAGGTATAATGTAATTAATTATAACAATTCAGCAGCAATTGAGCATGCATTTTACACAATATTATAATAAATACAAATGAAGAGATCATTTCTAGACACATCTTTTCTTTCTAAATCACAAACTTTTTTGTGATATGCTCTAAATGAGGCAAATTGATACAGCTGCAACATTACCAGGGCTCTCCTGCCTCATAATGAGGTTTGGCTGGTAGAACCTGAAACTTCCCTTTGTTAGAAAGAGCAGAGAAAGCCTTTATGCCCTTTACTTCCAGGTGGTTATATTGTAAATGCAAAGCAGAATCTACAGCTACCCCAAACAGAGAAATACAGAACATTTCCAGCTTTGATTCTCCATCACCAAGCTGCACTTGGCAAAGGTGATGAATGTCTGAATCATGCAATTCAGTTCAGGGCAGACACCTAAGACCACTGGGGGCCTCAAGTCCAGCAGGGTGCTCTGTCTAGGCTAATTATTTGGTCTGCAAAAGACTAAGGCAGCTCAGCTGCTGTCCCACTCCCATCTTGCTCCAGAGAGCTCTGTGCATCTGTTCAAACCCCAGCCAGCCTGCAGGTCAGCTGGGCTGTAACTAGAACATGCACAAAGCAAAACACAGAGGCAACAACTGCAAATTCT
Source organism: Acrocephalus scirpaceus scirpaceus (assembly GCA_910950805.1). Classification (NCBI taxonomy): domain Eukaryota; kingdom Metazoa; phylum Chordata; class Aves; order Passeriformes; family Sylviidae; genus Acrocephalus; species Acrocephalus scirpaceus. The sequence continues at coordinate 43,306,486 of OU383779.1, forward strand.
CCCTTCAGAAGGCTATACTGGATTTGGCCGGATAGGGTTAATTTTCTCCATCATAGCTTTATCATGCTATGTTTTTGATTTGTGTTGAAAACAGTGTTTTCACTGCACCCCTGATATCCCTGCTTACTCACTCTTACTAAATACAGGCCTGCTGCAGAAGAGCTGTTCCAGCTAGAGCATCTCAGGGGATTTGTTTGCCTGAGAGATTCCCTGGTGTTCCTTTGTGAAGCTTAACCCCCTTTGTAGGTGATACCAGTAAAAGTCACCTCCACTCCCCCCTACATGCAGCACTTACACTGCGATCCAGCTCTCTAGAAACTGTTACACACAGGATGTAGGGATGTAGGGATGCTGTGGATTTCACAAGATGCTGATTATACACAGCTGCAGAAGACATCCAACTATAATATTGATACAGGTGGATCACAGGGCTGTAAATTTGCAGAGACATTCCATAATCAATTGGCATCCACCATTACAGCTTGCTGGCCTTCAGAATCGCTGTCAAATGCATAATTGGGAATTTTAATTAAAAGATTACCCACAACTTTGTAAAGAGCTAAAGATCAACAGCCTGCAAAAACTGAAGAGATGAGGTTTGTCGTGTTCTTTTTACCCTCAGATACGCTACAAGTGGCAGTCACATACTAATTACAGGTCTCTTACAACAGGACACTGGGCAGTTTTCCAGACTGGTATCTCCAGTGCAAACACAGCCAAACTGCAGCTTATCAGACTCTGTTCACTTTGTCCCAGCTGGAGATGTTTCGACACCTCAGCTTCAGTTCTGGGGAATTATAGTCTTTTACACTTCAGGCATTTAAGTTCTATAATGGATAAACTGATTAATTTATTGCCCCTCCTGGATTTTCACCAGAGCAGAACTTATCTTGAAGAGGCTAAATGAGCAACAAAGCCCACATCAGTAGTGCCAATACACCAGAGGTGATCATGCTGCTCAGAGTGCCTGCATTTGGGGCAAGGGGAGCTGAAACCCAGGTGGGCCATCTCCCAGCTGCAGAGGCATTCTGACAATTTGCAGCTGCCACCTTTGGCATGGAAAAGATCTGTGGAGAAGCATTCAAAAGGCAGAAGAAGCCAGAACAGCTGCAGAGACTGGTGACTGGATCATTCCCTGATGTAGGTGGAAAACATAAGGATTGCTTCTTTAGGCCTGGGCTTTGTCCCCTTCCTGCTTGGTGGTCTCATGAAAGAGCTCACTACCAACTGCAGCATTAGCTGCTTGAAACCAATGTGAAACTGTGAAACACACACCTTGCATGCATGTTATTTCTCCCAGCTAATTTGCTCTTCTGCAACTATTTATAGTTCCATTGCCTAGCTACCCAGTAGAAAAGGAAGGTAGAGATTCATCCTATAGGACTTCAGTGGATTTTTTCTCTTTCTCGCTCCTGATTCTTCTTCTGACATTTTCCCAAGTCTGGAAACATACTGTTATGCCTAGGCTCTGTCCCTGAGCTGCTGTTCAGTCAGCTTTCCTGTACAACCCCTGCCAATGAATTACCTGTCAGTCACACTACAGGTTGGATGACAAGGAGAGATTTCTCATGGCTGGGCTGGAGAAAGCATGGGCTGCAGTAGAGCAGTCACTTGTAAGCAGCACATAAATACCTGAGAGCAGCACAAGGACATTGGACAAGGCACACTATTTGAGCTGAGCCTGGTTTGGTAAAAACCAAAACATGTTTCATGCCATGGCACCTTCAGGTTGGTGGAGAGCTGCAACAGCCCTGAATTGTGCTTGGTTTCCTCAATTCTATGGTGGCAGCACCAGAGAAAAGGTCTTTTTGTGAGAGCAGAAATCTTGCTGCATTTTGCAGGTTAGTTTGATGTCATACAAGGGAATGCACAGGAGTCTTTTCTGATGACTGTTGAGCCTCTAGAACTTATACATAGTGTGGTTTTCTCTCTACATCCTAAGACATGTCTACTTTTTGCTAACAGTGATGTTTAGAGAGGTGTTGGCATCTGATTGTATCATTTCATATAAGATTTGGGTGCTATTTGCCGTGGACTTCAAAGGGGTCTCTGAAAACATTTTTGTTCAGCTGCCTTTCCAGATAGCAGAAATCCTAAATTCTCTGCATTTGACACTGCATAATGTGTAAAAGAGACTGAATCCTAATGCACAAAACAATGACTATACATTCATTTTCCTGTGGAAATTACATATTAACAGCTGTTAATACACAAATATAGCTAAATTGCTAATTCCAAAGCTTATCTATGTTCTCTTGGTTCACTTTGGTCCACTAAACCCTACTCATTTGTGAACTGCTCACTAAGGATCCACAAAAGATTCTCTCAGAAAAGCAGTGTCAAATTTCAGTCAGGATCCACAGCTCTCCAGAGAAAGGAGAAAAGCCACTACTCGACATTATGATGTATTATTGGGGCTTATATCACATATTACTATGTATGCCAAACCTACTGTCTATAATATAGATGTATCAAGAGCCTCTAGTTCTGGCCACTGCATGCTTGGAGATATATAGGTTTAGATTTTAAGCATTTATAGAACAAAACGAATCCCATTTTGGAGCTAAAAATTTATTATAGGCAAGAGTCTTTTATATCAGAAATCCTTCACATGCTTGTTATTACATGAATCCTCCAGAATATATTCTAGCAGAAATACTCGGCACTGTTAGAAAGCTCCAATGTACTTGTTCAGTTTAAAAAAAACCAAGTTAAGATTGCAATGCTAGAGATGCAGTCATACGCCTGAATATAACCTGAGACGCAGACAAACCATCAGTGGGAGGACCATTTATACTTAGGACTAGGTTGTCAGCGTGAAAACCACAAGTGGGTTGTAAATGTAGGGTTGGTTGTATTTAGCTTTTTTATATTTGCTGATTCAGCTCTGACAATCAAGGGATGTTGTTGCTCAATTTGACTAAGCAGAGAGTTTTGTTTGCCTTATCTCAATCCATTTGGCTGATAACTAGGCCTGACAAGAGGCACTAGCATTTTCTTTAAAGATCATCTTCTCCAAATGCCATCTTGCTTGTCTTCACTACCCTTTAAACCAGACACATGCAAGAAAGACTCCAACTATGTCTTCTTTATGCCACACAAAACCAGAACTAAAGAAACTTGGTCCTCAGGAAGGATTTGTATGCTAGTGTCAGTTGTGAAATGTGCTGCCAAACAGATCAATAATTTGGGGAGGTTTCTGTTTTGGAAGCATTTTTTAAAGTGTTCATTAAATGCCAAAACACTTCACACTATGTTTTTCTTCAAGCCTGACTGTATGACACATGTTGACCTTGCCCACAGTTATTGGTCACTATTAATCAGAAACAGCTCCTCTTCCTTTTCCCCTTCCTTCAGGAAACCTTGCTCTTAAGTGGTTTTGGTGCCATTTTCAGAGAGGCAGTTCAAAAAACTAAGGACTAGAATTTTTTTTGGTTTTATTTAAGGTCTAATGCTATTTTGAAAGTTTATAAGCCGTCAGAAGTGACATCACTTTTCCAACATATGTTCTTAAGCATAAGTGGTGGGAATTTCAAAGCACATTCAGCATTGGTCTTTTTCCTCTTCCAACTGAATCAATAGTCAAACTTCTATTGACCCTAATGGCAACTAAATTCAGCAAATTTAGTAAAGCAATTAAGGAGTTTGATAAAACCTGCAGTCCTGGGTTTCAGTGTTAAAGGCAGCATAGGACTCCTCATGTTGTTCCTCTTCCCCATTGATGGCCAGCACCATCTGGGCTCTTCAGGCAGCCTGTGCCTCTGTGCAGCAAACAGACATGGTCAGGGGCTGCAGAAGTTGGAATGCCTGCCTGAGCCCTCCTGCCTTCATAAGGCTCTCTCACCTTCCTACACAGTATGAAAAAATAATAAGGCACTGTTTTGATAGAGACAAAATGGTTGTTCAAATACTTCTGCTAATTTCACAAAGATGTATGATAATGTTTCACATATGGCTCTGTGCCTTTTAATAACAAAAATTGAACACACATTTCAAGACACAAGTTTTGTTGATATGCTGCTGATAGTCCAGAGTAACTGTTTGCCTTGTGGTTTTAATTATTCTAAAGACAGCCCAGGGATCATTTACCCAGAGCTAATGGGTTTACGGGCTCTTTAAGAAGCATGATAAGCCCACAGATGTGGCAGGGAATGGCACGGGGGTCAGAGCCACTGTGGGGGCCTACACTCTGGAGGATGAGGAGGTCACAGGGAAGGGTTTATCCAGCAGCCTCCGGCCTCTTAATTATCACATGGCCGTTAGGATAGCTGTGTTCTGTGTAAACATCCATGTTTTCTCTGGAGGGGACTCTGATCTGGAGAGCACAGTCCACAGCCTCGAGAGCCGCTTCCCGGCTTTGCAGCAGCACGCCCAAGGATAGGGCGGGGGCGCTGGTGTGGGGAGCTGGCCCTGAGGGGTAAATGGCAGCCTCAGCCCTGCCATTTACCCCGGCAGCCACCCCTACCCGTGTGTCCCTCACACCGCCACAGTGCCTCAGGAGAGCACAGCTGCCCTGCTCTCCTCATGCAGGTGCCTGCCTTGCCAGCACCTCATGGCAGCCCTGGGCCCATTTGAGCCAGGGTGGAAGCTGGGCAGCTGGAACAGGACCGGCTGCAGCTACTTATACCAGCTAAAATGACAACACTGCGGCTACATAAAGAGCTTTTGGTTGCCCTGCACAAGGAACTAGGTCGTGTTGTCACTATCTTGGTCATCAGCTGCACAGCTCACAGGGAACATATCTGGGCCTCTCCAGAGCCAGGAGGACAACCTCTCCCATGGCTGCAGCTTCCCAGCTGCAGTGCTTTTACCCGGACAGCAAGTTCAGAGTGTTTGAAACTGCATCAGGATGTTTTAGGCCCAACTCTCACTTAGCACTCATCTAGTACAAAATCACAGCTGCGATTCCTAGACCACAGCAGAAAAAAGTGGGTAGGAATCCGGCCTCTTCTATAAAGACTGTTACACCATGTTAAGCACAGCTTCTTTTAGAACAATACTTGTTAATTGTTCTAGATAATGACTTGTGTTTTAGGGATTAAACATAATGAACTTATTGTATAAACCCAAGAAACATTTTGCAGGCAGAAGATTATTTTATCTAGAATATGAAAAGTACAGGTACAAAATGGATGAAGCCCTTGCAGGTAGACGCCAACAATATTTTAGGATTCAAAGTTAAAAACAGATTTAAAGTACATGAAAATGCAACAGGTCAATTCCCTCTGGACTGGGAGTAAGTAGGAGGTCAGCAGCTTCATGAACAGCAACACAGTCATCCTCTGTCAGGGGCAGGAGAGCAATCGGACTTGCCAGCTGCAAAGAAATCTTTGCAGTTCATGTGGACCTTAAGAAAGGGATCAAGCCTACCACATTATAAGTTTCTCCTTCTTTGCGAGAGACCCTATCAATTTTGCAGAGGTTTTCAGCCCATTATCACATTACAGGTAGACAGTTGTCATAAAGCATTAGATCTAAGCAGGGCTGACAGCATAACTGCAGGCTAGCTCCAGGCTTGGCAGTCTGTGCAGCACCTGCAGGCGCAGGACCAGAGTGTGCTCCATCAAGAGACAGACTGCTGTAATCTGCTGTGAATCACTTTGAATTGCTGCCCTTAATTGACAGTGCACTCAAGACTTGGCCCACTATGTAGACAAAACTCTAAGCACTAGTACACACACAGTCTTGCCAGAAACCTGCTTGTCCTCAGATGAGCAACGGCTACAGACCCACCTTTTTCACTAGAGCAAGAGCTCTGTGTTTTGCTCTGCTCCTTCATTATTGCAGGCTCATCAGCACCACAAGAATAAGCAAGAACAATGTTTCTCCTAAAAAATTTGGGGGGGGGGGGGGGGGGGCAGTTATAGAGGAAGAGGAGGGTAGGGATTGAGCAGCCAGCATGCTACTGTCCTAGGGAAAAGGAGAGACACACACACACTTCAGAATGGATCAGAAAGCCCAGACCCTGGAGAAGTGCATAGCCAGTATCAAAGTGCTATAGGACAAGACTCTTGGGGTGAGATGGCAACCCTCTCTAGCTAGGGATACCAACACCCCAGTTCAGGTTTCTCAGTATATTTTCTTATAGAGTACACAGAGAAAAACACATCCAGACAATACAGACAGCAGATAGAAGATATAATTGTCATCCTTGCACTCCACCATGAGCCTAATTCTGCTCCCTCCAAATCAGCAAGCATTTGCTAGAGATTTAAATAGTGAGATGCTGAAACTTCCATGGTCAGGTGAAGAGGATTCCTCTTATTACTGCTGTCTCAAGTCACCTCCTGAGCAAACTCTCACCTCCTTATGTCCCAGCCTACATTGTAAGCTGGACACTTCCTTTGGCTTCAAAGTTTGTTGTTGTCATTGATGTCAGAATTTTAATGGTCTTTTAGACACAAATTCTTACTTGTGCTCTCCTGGAAGCATCAAAAAATTGAAACTGAAAGTGCTTAAATGCCTGCCTTTCTGCTGCCAATAGAGGATGTAGAAAAGCCAGAAAACAAAGGGGATTCAGGCCTTTGAGGCCCCTTAAGAGTCTCTGTTTTTTAAATGAAGTTCGAAAAATGTTTGCTGAAAAGATTAGGTGGAAACACAGAGAATGCTGGGTGGGACATTCTGGTTGTTGAGCCAAGTCCCTTCTCTGCCACAGATATAGTTTCTGGCTTCCTGGGGAGAAGCCAGCTGAAAGAAAAGCCATGAAGAGATTGCATGGCTGAAGGAGCAGTTTCTATGACCAGACAAACCCTTCTCCTTATTCTCTCAAAGTCTGCAAGGCCCAGACTACAGTACCTGACCAGACTGGCAGCAGCTTGCTCAGAGCCACATCATCTACCCTGCCTGCTGCATCCTGCACAGGCTCTGCCTCCCTCAGCACCCACAGGGATCCCTCAGCATCCAGTCCCATCTCCTTGGCATTTGTTTAACCCCATATGTTCATTTCAAGGGCCAATTTGTACGAGGGACCACCAGGAACAAACGTCAGATCTGGTTTAAGACTTGATTTGAGGGCATTCAGATAGAAGAATAATCGTGCAGGGATGTGGTTTACTCTGGAGAAACAGAGGCTGTGTTTAAATGTCTGAAATTCCTGGTGACTCTAATAATTGTAACCTCCGCCTCAATAAAATGCACAAATGATGTTATTGAAACATTTCCAATCAAAAGGTATTATTTTTGGTTTAAAACATATGCAGTAGTCAGTATTTAAAAGCAAGACGTCTGGGCGGGCTTACCTCTTTCAGGGGAAAACTACTGGAACACTGGTTTAGTCTGTCTTTCTCTGTTTTTATAGCCTTCATATTACAACATTATAACCTTCATACAGTTCCTCTGTTGCTTTTTCTTACCAACCAGAAAGTAGCTCTACAGTCATTCACTGAAGAGGTTTTTTACATTGAGGTGTGTTTCAGAGCTTGACCTGGGAAGACATCGCATTCCCAGAGAATCACTGTCCCTGCAGTAGCTGAGCATCCTCAGTACCACAAAACCCAATGGGCACCAGCAGTGCTCCAAGCCTGCTTATCGTGCCAGTCTAGCAGGCACCAAGCAAATTCAGGATCCTGAGAGCCCCTTGCTTCTTTTGACTTGGCAGATCACAGGGTTACATAACAGTGGCTTGTAGGATGAGGATTTTCAGTGGCATGTTGAGACTTTATGACACCTACAAGGAAGTGTCAGAAGGTATAAGATGGTAAAGTGCCCAACTGCAGCTTTAAGTGCTTAAATATCAAGTGCAAGTATTTCGTCTGAAGAGAGATCTCAGGATCCCCAGCACTCTTGGAATTTTGCCTTGAGCTCTCTGCTGACCTGCACTGCTCACATGAACAAAGTCAGATGCATCTCACAGAAGCTGGCAGAAATTGGGCCAGTGTTTCATGATTCACATGCCTATAGGATTAGTTATAATTAGTGTCTTCAAGTCAGACAATAACTGTATCATGCTATTGCACTCCATGGGTGCAGTATCAGCACATATGGAAGACATTTATTACTATAAATATTCGGGCACTTGATAGCTATCCAAAAATATAAAATCAGGTTAATCATTCTATCCTACAATCCCTGGCAAGAGATTTGAACTCAGGTTTTTCTGGCTCAGCTTAAAGTTTCACATATATGATCACTTCTGCCAGCTGGCAGCACTAAAATCTTAGGCTAAAGTTGTTCTCCAGGAGCCAAATCTATCTGCACAGTAATGTTACAGAGCTTAGCTTTTTGCATGCCACATACTACCTAAAGATATCTTGCTGTTACATAGAACTATGAAAGTTTATGTAGGCCAGATAGAAGAATTACTTTTCTTTTCAGAGTTAATCATTAACATCTCTCAGAGAAATAAACAACTGAGATTATTGTCTTATTTCCAAAGGTTGCCCTGGGGCTAATGAAATAATTAATTTGCCTCATAATATGAGTGTAGCTATGCTGTCCCGACATTCATACACGTAAAATTGTTTCCAAAAATAGAAAAAGACTAGATAAAATGGAAGACAAAATTTCTGAAGAACATATAGCTACTTATCGGAGCAAAGGCATGGGAGACTAAACTAACAAACCTCCCTTTTTATAAGCCACTCAGCAACAGGAGCATCAGAGGTTATTTGACTTCCAGCACACCATCCTTGGACTCATCAAGCCTCCCAAAAATGCAATAAAATTCAATAAAATTCAATGGCCATTTTACAATCTATTAGATGTAATAAAAGCTACAAACCCCATGTATTCCTCTCCGGTCTTGCTCTTCAAGGGAAACTACAGGGGTTTCTGTGCACTCAGCTCATGATTTGTGAAGTTGCAGCAAATGCAGGTCCACTCTCAGCTCCTGGACCTGCCTCAGCCCACCTGCAGCATCACTCACATGTATAAAATAAAATAACTTCTCAAACACCAAATATTCAGAGGCCTGGCTGTAGCTCATGAGCCAGTCCCAGCACCACAGAACACACAGGCCTGGGGCCAGGACAGCTACTTCCACAGGACACAGAGTCAGAGCCAAAAAAAAAAAAAACCAGTCACTGAAGGATCAGTGCCAGCCCAGCATGGAGGCACCACTGCAGGGAGCTTCTTGAAGTGGAAGGCAGGCGCAGAACCAGCAGGACCCACACACCGCTAAAGCCTCCAACAGGAGCCAAGCTGGCTCTTTACAGAGGCTCTGTGACACATCTGTGCCGCATCCTTCAGTGCATCCCAGAGTGGATGCACTACTTAGGTCATTGCATCAGCCATCAGCTTATGGACAGTCGACAGGAACCAGAAAAAGATGGTGGAACCTTATTGCAGATGATCATAAAAAGAGAACAGGAACTGACAGCTGGACACAGTGATGCTGGTGTCTCTGGGATGGGGATTCCCCCCAGCCACAGATAGCTGCTCTAGTGTTTGCCTTTGAAACTTTTTTAAATGAATGGTGTCAACCTGACATTCCTGAAGAACAAAACTTTCCTGTATCATCAGAATAACGAAGTGCCAAGTAGATAAACACCCTCCCCTTGAGCCACATGCAAAAAGGCTGAAGCAAGTGAACACATATGAAGTTTTTGCACTACATAACATAGGACCTCATGTTCTCTCCCTTCACTAGGAAACCTCAAGTAACTCAAATAATCTGTCCAAGGAGGTTCAAGTTTCCCTTTTCTAGCCTTCATCTATTTTACAGTTTAGAGAGTCATCCCCACCATCTCACATCCATGATCAGAAGGCATCCAGGCTCCTCCTCTTTATTCTGTTTGCTTCTAGGATGAACCCACCAGCATTCTCACCTTCTGTAGCCCTTCCTGCTCCTCCATCAGAATGCTGTAGGTAGCCCAGTCTCCCCTTTGTGCTGTGGCAGGTCAGCACACACCCAACAGGCTGCAGAGATCCCAGGAGACCACCTCTTGCTCTTGCCTGCCACTCTCCTCTGAGCCCTTCACCACCTGCTAAGGAAAAGAGAGCTGCCTCAAGCCCTGGTGGCAAGGCAGTGGGCTGATCTAGCCAAACCTCCTCACAAACACACCTTGAGGCATTTGAGCGACCCCATCCCACACACCCACATGGGTCAGGTCCTACAGCTGAGGGAACCCCTCCCTGGGCTGAGCTGCTGCTTTAAAACACCTCCACCTCACAATTCGAGCAATGTTACCTCTCCCTGCACTCAGCTGTTCTTTGGGCCAAGGGACAAAACAGCCAGGGCACTATACTGCAAGTTCTGTAGCTCAGTTGGGAAGGCTGATCAGCGGCTGGATATTGCAGTGGTTGATGTGCTCCTTTACATGGCCATACATGCATACATGCTGCATTTTACCACATACATGCATTTGCAAGACAATTATGTTCTTTTTATCCATAGAGCCTTAACTAACATTGATCATGCATCATAAAAAAAGAATGATTTGCAGAGGGTAAATGCCTGTTAATCATAAGCTAAAGGGGAAAGGAAAAATTTTAAGTGATATATAAAGGGAGGAAGTGACTCAGTGGGTGGGAGGGAGGGGACAAGCATTCCAGACAGATGGGACATGAATAACTTTTCCATCTCCTTCTCTCTCTTCTCTCCCAAGACTTGCAGGAACTGCTGTGTTGAAATAGTCAGTCATTAACTATTTGATGAGGTTTTAAAATCTGAACTGAATTCTCTGGATGTAACCAGCTATTATTACAGGGTCTGCATCGTAGCAATGTAAGTGTTGGAGCCCTTTGGCAAGCCATAGCGGTGAGGGCAGGACGGAGCACTCCGGAGGAAAAGCCACTAAATGGCGTCAGCTGTGTAGCTCTGCACAGCCCTGGAAGTGCTGAAGGAATCAGAGCAGCAGTGATTAGTGAGTGTGCAGACCCACTGTGACCAAGCAACAGGGCATCCATCCGCACAGCCGGCGAAAGCACTGATCCACCGGCACTGCTCATCCCGTGGGAGAGCCGGACCCTGGGCATGCTGGGCGAAGGTCACCCTGGAGGAATCTCTTGTGCTCCTCCCAAAACCCTCTGGCTTTTGCTGTCCTGCTGCAGGGCAGACCCTGGGGCAGAGTCTCCCACTTAACAGCATCCACCTTTTCAGAGGGCTGGGGTACAGCAAAAATATCCTTTTGGTGCCAGTTCAAGAGCAGGATTCAGACCATGGGGAACCTCTCCTGCTCAGTCCACCTTATGCTACACAAACAGTCCTGAATGAAGCATTTCTCTTCATGGATGCCAAAGGCTAATTGACCAGCATGAGACCTGCTGAACTTGGTGGAACCAGGGTGGATATAATCACTCAAGAGCGCCAATAACCAATTAACTGAATGGCTCCAGGAGTTTTGAGGTCTTCCTTTTTATTCAAGAGCAAATCAAAGATCAATTTCCTAATAAGCTTTGTAATATCTGCTATTCCTTCTCATTATTATTATTAGTATTGCAGCAGTGTTTCATGCATATAATGAAAGAGTAAGATGCGTTGGAGTGGCCTCAGGGGTAGGAAAGGAGTGGGCGAAGTCTCAAGCTAAAAAAACACGTACATATCCACAGACAGGAATGCGGTAGAAGCCCTTCATAGCACAGGCCAGGTCATGAAGGGATTCTGACCACAAAATAAGAATCTACCCCTGCCGATAAATTGTGCCAGTTCATCAGGTTTTGCACAAGGAAAAGCAAAAAACTTGATTATATTCATCAAGTGTTGCAGTGTCATGGTTTAGCCTGGCCCTCCCAGCACTGCTGCATTGTCCCGTGGGCTTGGTCAGTTGCTGCCAGCAGGCAGAAAGCAGTGGGAGTCAGCCGGGAATTGCATGGCAGCCCAGAGTCCAGCTGCTCCAGGCCCTGTGGCAGTGACAGAGCACAGCAGGCAGGGCACAAGGACATGCTCCCTTCTGCCACAGGCCTCTGACAGGGCAGGTCAAACCTTCCTCTGCCTCCATCATATCCACCAGAGCCCCAAGAGATGTGCTCCTCAAATCTCATCATTGCATTGCCCTGCAGTTCCCCTATGTGTTTTGCTTTTGAAATTGCAGGTTCCTGTTCTCTCTGCAGCTATGCTACTAGCTCAAATCATGTTCTCTTTGTCAGAAAGTCTCCAGCACTCTTTGCAGTTTTATCTCTTGCAGTAAGGGAAGAAACAGCAGCCCAATGTACAAATTCCTCCCTGCCACCCACTGCCTCCTTTTCTCCTCCAGTGAAACAGGGACACATACCAGCGTCTACATTTTTCAGCATCTCCAACATATTCCATTGTGTGTTTTTAGGCAGCCTCTGGTAAGTGCAGGTTTCCCTTTTGGCTGCATGACTTTGCATGGCTCTAGGGAAGTCCCCTCCACAACAGCAGAGCAAGACTGCTTTAATTTCTCTCGTGCGCATTTTAGCTGAGAGTGTTTTACTAGACTGCACAAGAAGAAAAACATTGCAAAATAAGTCTCTGAAGGAGAAACTGAGAACTCAGGAGAAAGGGTATGATGCTGAAGCCCTTTTTTACAGGAGCTGTAGCTGGATAATTGTCCAAGATAGACTGGCTTGTTGACTTTCTCATAGCAAAAGGCGCAGGGCTGTTTAATTGATTTTAGCCTGTAACTAAACATATACTTCTTTCAATATAATGAACAACAATGCTACAATACTGCTCTCCTAATGTAAATTGATCCATTACAGATGAGTGTTTAGATCAATGTGTGATGTCCTGATTGGAAATAAAACTGTTTGCTCAAGATCACTATAAAGACAATGGGCACTGATAGATGATATTTATGTGACAAGGAATGGCTCTTAAAAAGGAGATTGCCAAAACCATGTCCATCAATTATGAAACCAGCATTCACCCGGCAGCGGTGCAAGTATTTTGAAAAACAAGAAGAAAGAGGAAAGTATCCCAATTACTTCTCTCAGCCCCACAGTCCTTCTCACTCTCCAGCATGGGAACTCCTTAGCTCCAGGCTCACTGGTGTGGGAGCCACAACCGCCTGGGCAGGGCACCCAGCATCCATGGTCAGTAGGGCTCAGCGATGCTGCTCATCTGCCTGCATTACACTGGGGCTCATTTCTTCCCAGAGCAGCTGCCTTCCACTGGGGAATTGTGCCATGGTCTGTGTCCTGCATGCTCATAGCCTGTGTTTTGTCATCTCCCTGCATGTAGAGAGGAGGTAATTGCTCCAGCTACCTTTCCAGTCCATTGTGATCAATCCATGTGCCTCTCTTGCTGGTAGCTACTCGCTGTGGTCTTCCATTACCGCACTTGCATGGGACACTTCTATTTTTCCCCTTGTGTACTGAGGGGGTTGCTGGAATACGGGCTTGCCTGTACTGTGTCCCAGCCATTCATTACCGGGGCAGCTGCAAGCGCTTCTCTTTTTCCTGGGGCCGAGCATCTCCTCCGAAGGGCTCTGTCACTGCTCGTCAGGGCTCTCCGTGGGACGGGGCAGCGCCTGCGCCACCCCCGGGGCCCGGCAGCCTCCTGCCCGCAGGCAGCCCCCCACAGCTGGGGGGTGGCTCTCCCCGGCCGGGAGCAGCGGAGGGGAAGCGCTGGGAGCAGCAGCCGTGCTGTCACTGCGGACCCAGGCAGCCACAGATGTCCCTGCTGGGACAGGGCTGGGCTGGCTCGGCGCAGGGACACCCAGCTTGCAGGGGGTGCAGTTGCTGTCTATGAATATATTGGGTGGTGGGTGGCCGGAGGTCAGGAAGGGACGCTGGGTGGGGGAAATTAAATGAAAGGACAATGTTGACACAGAACAAATGAAGCTAAATGGCTTGTGAAAATAGATCCATTAAGGGAACGATATTCTGCAACAGCCTTTAAATACAAACAGAGGAGACTTGGTCAGTTTGAGAAACCAAAGGCTGAACCCTGTGGCAAAGGACTGCATTTGTTGTTCATGTCCTGCTCCACTTTCCTTGCAAGAGCCTCCTTCGTGTCGGTGAGACCAATCTGCTGCATTTTTTCCTCTCAAGGGCTAACACATTCCAAACCCTTCTCTGGTCATCTCTGATCATAAATAGTTGAAACTGTGATGAGTGTAGCATGCACTTCACCACATGGTAAAGAGGGACCAAGGCTGGACAAACAGGGAACAGTCTGTTAAGGCATGAAAGAATGCTTGCTCTCTCTCATCTCAAAGCCAAGGGAATGTATCCCACTGACCTGGTCAAACTTGGGCCATGGAGAGGTCACCTCTTACATGTAATTACAAGGAAGGTGTTAGGGGACATCATGCTGGTTGTTGCTACTCAGGCACCATGGCTGATGCTCAGGCTACTCAATTATTTCATGCCAGGAGCAGATGTCCAGAGGCTGTGACAGAGGAGCTCTGTTGCTCTCAGCATCGTTCCAGCTCGTGCAAGCTTCTGTGGGGTCCTTCCACTTTTCCCCACCCCCATCCTTGTAAAGAAAAGCACAGCACCAAAGTAGGACACAGGAGCTGCTGTCTCCCTGTGACTGTGGACAAAAGGGCTCAGCTGACTTTTGGATGTCTGAGGAAGGTGGAGCATTTGGATGTCTGAGGAAGGTGAAGCATCACCTCCAGCACTGTCCTGCTACCTTAACAGCTCTGCAGTGCACAGAGAATTGTGACAGGAAATGGATGAACACTGCAATAGAAAACAGCTTTTGTGTGAGTGGTTGTCCTTCGGGGCAATGCCAGCACTTAACTTTGTACTTCGCAGTCCTGTTGTGGCATAAAGCACATCCATTTAAACATGAGATCACAGACCTGCAGCACACGGGTCAAGAAACAGGCAGGCACAGGCCTGCTGACAACACCTCAAATAGGGTTCAGACTGGTGTCAGCCTCTGGAGGGGCCCACACAGGGGACACTAACTCTCTGCCTCAGAAGGATGGTGGTCCATGCATGCGCGCGCACTTTGTGTTTGGCTGGCCCTTCCCACCCTGAAGGATCTCAGTTCCTCAGTAAGCCCCAGGTTGAAAGTCATGCCCAGAGTCACTCAGCAAGGAGACATTGGCTGGTGGCACGTTTAGTCTGGTGCTGTAACAGGAGTAGTGAACACCACCCGCATTTCTGCTCTTGCAAACCAAAACTGTTAAAATTGGTCATAAAAATAAAGTCTTTTTCCTGAGAACGTTTCATTGGAGATCTTCACCCTTGCCAAGGAATGTCATTCCTCATGGTAATAAGATGAAAATCTACAATTATGTAGCATTTATGCAGAATAGAACTATGGATACCTTAGCTGTGACAGATACTATCTGTGAGCATCCCAGGCTCACTAGCAGCAAATAGCCTTTTCTTTCTATCATTATCTCCATCGACTCCCAAAAGGAGTACAAGGGGGAATTCCATCACTAGCCTAAGCAAATTTTTCCTTGAAACAGCCTCAGCTGAACAATAAGGCCTCAATTCAGGAAAATTCATTTGATCAGGACAGCTACTTCTGAGGGAAAAAAACCCTTTCATTACCTGGAACTTTCACCCAGAAGAGAAAAGCCTAACAAAAAACAAAACCAGGAAGGGAAAGTCAAATTCCCCTTAGAATATGGTACAGATTTAGTAGGGAGAGAAACCACCATTCAAACTACTGAGGGCAACAGTGATTTTCCAGCTCCTGAGGTCTTCAAATCAAGACCAGATCCCTTCCAAAGGGTAAATTACACCACTCCTCTTAGGAGGAACCAGCTGCAGCTCCTGAAACTGTTCCACGGGACAGAGGGGATGACTCTTGCCTTGAGCGAGTCCTGCCTTGCAGAGCCAGCAGTTGCAGGGCTGGAGCACGGTGTGCCTGGTGCCTGGTGTGTGTCCCTGACCCCGGCAGAGGGGAGTGCTCAGAAGAGCCTTCCAAAGACAGACCTGCCAGGGAGCAGCAGTCACAACCCACAGCTCAGCAGCTGAGCCTCACTGTGCCTCGCACCACCTTCATTCTCCCGGGCTCTAGCAAGCCACACCTGCCAGTCAAGCAGGACCAGCATTCACCTATCAACAATCAAAATTTTGGAAGGAGGGGAAAGCTTGCAGAATTCTGCACTTGAACTGCTGCTGTCTCTCCCTCACCCGAATCCTCTCTTTGCCTGAGGTAGGGCTGACTCACCCAGAGCATGCTCTGCAGTTGGCAAGCTCCCCATCACCCACCGCACCGCCAAGCAGCGAGCACACAGGTTCCTGCCATCCCAGAGAGATGGGGCTTTCACACACCTGCACTGTCTGTATGTGAGCAAAAAACAAGGGGGTCTTGGCAGGGATGCCAGAGCCATCTCTTTCCATCCTTGCTTCTGTGAACTATTCCAAAGGTTTCAAGGGTGGCCTGCATTAGCTGTTCCCTGTTGGCTTTGTCACATTGCCTGCTCCTCCAACTCTCAGGCTGCCAGTGTCTTTCCCCTGGATGACTTGGCTTGTGTTACTTTGTGTTAAAACTGCTATGTTTTTTTAATGGCTATAAATAAGTTAAAACTGCATCTTTAATTAATCACTGCACTTTATATTGTAAGTGGAGATTTTTTGTAATGATTTGTTTAAGATGCCATTTGCTCACTGTCAAATGTGTCCAGCTTTTATCCCTCTATGTTTAACAGGTTCAGGATAGAAACAAAATTCCATCCAGGAGGGATTTTAATCCATTTAGTCTGGATAACCAAATAATTGGTTATTAAGTGGAAAGAGATCGAGGGGATACTTTTATCTAAGCAACAATGAACTTGACACACTAGTCAGTATGTTCATCATCTTAAAACATTTTAAACTAATCTTAACATGTTTATTTTTCACTGACACAGGTTTGAAATTGGAAATACATATGTCTGGATGACTAAAACATGAACAACAAATAGGAGCAGCAGCATGTAAAGTATAGAGAAGCATTAATAGAAATATTTCTGCTATAGCAGCTATTAAATGATTTTTTTTACGGTTTGGAAGAAGAACCCATATGTTTATAGGATTTTTCCCCCCAATTAAAATATGTGTGTATGAGTGTGTCTTTCTCTAAATATTATTTAGCTACACAACACACACAGAGCTCATGTATAAAATTCTCTACCAGTGAAGTGAGAGCTTCTTCTCCTTTAGTTTCTTGTCCTACTGGCAGGCAGGCAGGACACCCAATCCTACACCATCAGCACCTTCACTGCACCTCCAGGTGCAGTTTCCAAGGACAGTTCATGCCCTCTGTCACCCCCCATGTCCGTGAAGGCCAGTGGAGTCCCAGCCTTGGGCCATCCACCAGCAAAAGTGCCCAGAGTTCCGAGCAGAGGCAGCACGGCCAGGCGAGATCTGCCCGTGCCAGCCGAGTGCTCCCATGGGAAGGGCACAGGGAGCCCAGGGCCCCTCAGAGGTGAGTGCAGGGACAGCAGTTGTGCACCCCAGTGAACAGCACCCCACAGATGCTGCTGTGCACATCTTCAGGTGCCCAGACATTACCTGAGCACTCAGAAAGATGCTTGGTTTCATCTGGTCTTCCATTAAATACAAGGGGCACGCAGGTGGCTGGGAAACCAAAGATGTGGTTATTGCTTCACGTCCCCTTACTTTTTTCCTCAAGAGAGCACACAGATATTTTACATAGGTTATAAATAAGCCACAAAAAAGGGGAAAAACTATTGTATTGGAACGACAGGAAAAATAATAAATGCTTTTAAACATTGCTCTGCCTCAATTCCAAGATGACTCAAGTCTGATGTGCACTATATGATTTGTCTGCTAGGATTGAATCCAGGCACTTACCACTTTGTTAGCTTAAGAATTTTGAGCAATTTTTTCCATTTATCTGTATTCTCCCCAAAAACATTTCACACATTTCTCAGATACATCAATCCTTCCGGCATTCCTCTATGCACTCAGTAGGATGCCCTGCTATAAATATAATAAAGCCTTTTATTATGTCCATTAACCATGGACATGTGTGCTCCAAAAGTTTCCTGACACGCAGTCATTTGTGGCTTTTTAATTATAAACAGAAAAAATCTATCAGCAAAAGAAGACAGCAGACTGGAAGTGGATCTTTGTGTGTGTTTTGAGTATATTCTCCGACAGGCTGAAGGCACCCCCACCCTCCTTCTGACCCCGCCCAAAACACCCTGTGGAGGCACCTATGTGTGCACAGAAACACAACAGGTTAGTCCTGGTGATACACATTTGTCACCTGTGCCAGCTCCAGGGGACTTACGCAGGTTTCAAGACCCAATAACATCGACCAAACCTCTTTTCAACAGGCAAATATGCCCCCTCCATCTTGCAGATCTTGTTCCACTTGAGCTCAGGAGAAACGAAAAAAGGCCCAGTAAATTACTTGACAAATTAAGTCATATTTATTGAATGCATTTTATTCCAACAACCAAAAAATTCTAACAGCCTAACAATGCACATAAGTTAAAAATTAATTATCACTTAGTGATAACGAAGATAAAGTTGATTTACATGGAAAAATGAACATTTACAATATGTTAATCCTTATTCACATTGTTGATACCGCAATAAAACACAATTTGTTTTTTTTAATTTTTTATTTCACAAAAAAGGCGGAAAATTGTGCTTTGTTAAGAGGCACTACAAGAAAAGTTTCTTTCTCCAAATAGATATTATATGATGGATATTGAATAAATAGACATATATGCATTGTAATTCGCAAAGTTCTGGCAAGACCACAGGCTAAAATGCCCACAGATTCACTTAGAACCACTGCAAAATTGGCAGTGAAATTAAAAATAAAAAGGCAAGACTCAGCATTGAAAAAATACCTAATAAAATTTTTGGTTGAAGTGTAAAAGATACCAAATGTTGATGCCATCATCAGATGAACAACTTACGTAGCTTGGCAAAATTCAGTTTCCTTTCAAATGTATGGAGTGATTTTAGCTACAGGATAAGAAGACAGTTTTGAAAGCGTAGCTCTGAGAGAAACATAAAACAGCAACCATCGAAATTCTGATTAAAGCTGCAGCATACTACAGAACTAAAGGATGAAGAGCAAAAGGGGCATTAAGTAAGCAACCCACCATAATTTTGCAAAGGTATATGAAATTTATGCAGAGATACTCCTGTTTCAAACATTAGCTCTGAAAAAATCTCATAAAAACTCCAGAGGTTACTGAGCAGCTAGAATTAGCTTGTATTGCAACGTCTTCTCCCTGTATATTGTCTGTTCTGAGTAAATATCTACACGTAGAGGTTTGTTTTTCGTTTTTAACTCCTACCTTTTATACCTTTCAAATATATAAATAGTATTAACAGTTATATTACATTGCCTGGTGTAGTAAACAGAAAGTAACTTTCAAAGTGATATTGCATGAGGTCTTTGTCAAGATTACACGAAAAGCCCATGTGAAAAAAAGGAAGAAAAAAGCCAGAAGCGTTGTTGGTACCGTTATGGCTGCAGTTTGCAGGCGTCTGAAATCAATCCATATGCAAGGTGAGGTCTTTGTCTCGGAAATCATTGCACGGAAGTGAAAAGTAAATGCTACTTGGCGTCTCTCTCGACAGGGTGTCTCAGAGCGGGTGGATGCATTGGCAGACTGCAGCTCTATGCTCAGGCCATCGAGGAGTCAGTCGGGATTGGCTCTGCTCTATGTACCATAGTACCTGGGTGCTGCGGAGCGCTCTCCCAGGAGGGCAGGGAGTGCAGGGCCTGGCTGGGAGGGCAGCGCCGGGGCCTGCAGGGACCGGGACCTGCGGCTGCAAACACTTCATGGCAGTGGCACAGAACGCGGGACACGAGGCAGCCCAGCTACAACAGAAACGCGGGGGAGACTGCGAGGAGGGTGGGCGGGAGTCAGCAACGCAAACCCTCGGGCTGTCAGCAATTTACCTGGCCAGGATTCTCGGGATGGTGGCATTTTGTGTCGCAATGTAACTTTACACGTGTGTGTGTCTGCGTGTGTGTTTCACTTCAGTATAAACAAAAAGCAACGACACGAAGGAAGCTTATAAATTTTAGGATCTGAAACAGAGAATGGGTAAATAAAATCCACGGTAAAATGTGGTTTATAGTATGAATTCCATACATCAAGTCTCAACACATTTATCTTTTTTCTCTTTCTATAAAGACCTTGTTAATGGACAAGTCTTCTATGCACTGCATTTCAGTTTTAGTCATTCTGAATCCCATGAAAACTCATCTGTTCACTACGGAAAGGACTATCTGGAGAGTGGAACATGCTGTATCCTTTTAAGTGTGCATTGTGTTCAAAGTACTTTTAACTTACTAGTTTCCTTTTTAAGGTGCCCTGATTTGTTTTTCCATTTTCTCTCTTTTTTTCCTCTTTTCTTTTTTTGGCAGTGTTGATTTATGTCTTTAAATACCTCAAAAATTACCCATTGAGTTTCCGGATAGGAAGCCATATAATAATGAAAAAAAAAAAAATCAGGGATAAACACAGAAAATAAATAGGAATTCAAAAATAGTCACCACACCCTGAGAGCAGGCGGCAGTTTATCAAGAAGCCAAAGCAACTCATTGTGAAGTGGTTTTAATACATAAACAAGTCTCATCTTTAAAGAACTCATTTCACAGTCTATACTTTCAGGTTGTAAAGTTCCGTCCCATGCAATTTAATATATATATATTTTATGTAAATATATATATACACACACAAAGTTGTAAATTTCCCTTCACTGATTTCATAGGACTTTTTCTTCCCATTTACTTGCTAGCTGTCCCTTTCGTAAGTGCAAGATTGATGAAGGCATAATCCTATGTGACTACAACAATTGCTTCAGTCAGATGTAGGAAGTGTAACACTCAAGTGTCTGTGTCAAGGCGATGTCTGATCGGGCAATGCTGAATTCATTCGGTTTGCACATGGATCATGCGCAGTGGAAACAAACAAACAAAAAGTAAAATGAGGAAGAAAATCAAAAATAAAACCAGAAAATCCTTGGATCAATGTATTGCTCTCTGCACTCCTATCTCACATTATCTCTGGTCGATGTCTGCTGGAGCCGCCTTGCTTTTGTCGGGATTCTCCTCCTCAGCCTCTACTTTGTACATTTCCTCAGAGCCCTCCTCACTGTCGTTCTCCTCCGACTCCGTCAGCAGCTCCTCATCCTTGTACTCTGCCACATCAACCACCGTTCCCAAGTGCTCTTTTAGCTTCCCGTGGTGCTTTACGTGGTAACGCTGGTTCTGGAAGAATTTGATGATGGTGTGTTTGGGGAGATCCAGCTGAGCAGAGAGGGTGTGGATGGCTTCCTGATCAGGGTAGAGACCCACGTCATGAATAAAGCTTTGAAGGATACCTAGAGCTTCCAAGGAGATCTTGGTACGGGATCTTGGCTTTTTGGCACAACTGTCCTCAGCAGGTGGAGGAGGAGCCTCTTCTCTGGGTGGGGAATTCTCCTTGGCAGGCTGGGACTGCTGTCTGTGCAGCACCTATAAGATCAAACAGACACACACTTCACATGCTTGACATAAGGGCACTTGTACAGGTCTGTACACAGGACCTACTTTGTTTTGGTCAAGAAAAGTACAATTAATATGCATTGTCCACTGCTTTTCTCACCTGTAACACAGCAACACCAATAACTACAGAGTGAAAGGAGGAAGTGATATAAAAGGCAAATGATATAAAATAAATGTAAAAATAAATAAGAAATACAAAATGCAAGTAGTAAAAAGAAATACAAAATAGCCAAAAGAAAACATTAAGTCAAAAGGTATTACAGTCTCATGGTCATGATGACTGGCCAGTTGCCCCATCCCAGAGAAGTCATTCTCCTGCTTTGCTCCTCTTCTCCCCATCCTTGTTTCCTCTCATTTTTTCAGGCCAGACACTTCAACCATTTCTTCAAGATTTCAAGCACCACAAAGGCCAAGGCACATGTGGGATTGTCAGCTGCTACTTTATGAATAATGATTTTGCATTAAAATCCATCACAGCTACTTTTTGGAAGAAAAAAAAATAGTAGAAGTGCAGAGATTTGTTAAGATTTCCCTTCTCTCAAGAGAGACAGCATAGTCAATTCAGTATCTTCACATAGGTGGCTTTAATGTGTCTCCTGAACAGATTTCTCTGTATTACATCTGTAGTAATTCCACTAGCTGAGAAGTTCTGAGTTCAAATAATTATAGCCCTCCATTCTGAGACACCCTCTGGGCAAACACACTTTGCAGTCTTGTAACAGATTTTCACCCACAGTATCTCCTTTTTGGCAAGTTTCAGGAAAGCATATGTAGCTCTTAATCTTCCTAACAGCCACTTAAAATGACTAAGAAACGGCCTCGTGCAGCCCTTATTCCAGGGGAAAAAATACCTGCTCTGAATTGTTCAAAACACAGAGGAGCTCCATATGCTTTCTTTAAAACCAAATCTATACAAGAGAGATTAACAGAAAAAAATCCCCTACAGGATTGAGGGCTGTATTTGCCCAGAGGTTCTTCAGATGCAGGGAAATAATTATTAGAGCTTGACACTCAAAGCTAACAAAATCAATATGGG
Organism: Acrocephalus scirpaceus scirpaceus; assembly: GCA_910950805.1. Taxonomy (NCBI): domain Eukaryota; kingdom Metazoa; phylum Chordata; class Aves; order Passeriformes; family Sylviidae; genus Acrocephalus; species Acrocephalus scirpaceus. The sequence continues at coordinate 43,328,805 of OU383779.1, forward strand.
TAACTATTTTCTTCCACAAGTAAGAGGGAATTCTGGCTCTTTAACCAAGAAGAAAATGTCTTTGTTGCAAACAGTAACATCCAGAGAATCAACCCTACACTAAAGCTCTCTAATGAAAAAAAAAAAAAAAAACCCCAAAGATAAATAATGGAAATGCGCTGAGAACTTGCACTGAATTTTACACACATACTGAGCCCCCAGTAAAATGCTACACTAGTCAAGTTACTACGGCAAGAGGGAAGTCTGCTGTGGAATATCAGCCTGCTATGCAAATAAATGAAAAGGGTCTGTGCCGAAGAGCCCCCTTACTCATTTCCCTCATCAAACGTTCCTGCCGTAACAACCTGTAACATCAGCGATCTCCAGTCACAGCTTTTGGGAAGCAGATCGGAGTCCCCAGGCACTGCCCACCGCAGCGTGGCCGAGGCCGAGCCTGCCGGGGATGCTGTGACAGGGGCCCTGCTGCTCCTGGCCAGGGCTCCGCTCCCCGGGGCCGCAGCGTCCGGGCACAGAGGCAGGACCCGGCACCAGGTCCCGGTGCCTCGGTGAGGGAGGGCTGGCAGTGCAGGGACACAGCTGCACATCCTATCCTGCTGCTGGCAGCGCTGCCCGCTGTCCCCACGGGCACAGCCACGCCAGGACAGTGGCAGGAACAGCCCAACAAGGAGCAGCTCCACAGGGACAGCCAAGAGCAGGTGCCAGCACAGGACTTGCCACCCCGCGGGCAAGAGCTGAGGCTAGGCAGAAACACCACAAACTTGCCTCGGTGCCAGTATGTACATTTTCCTCCCAAGCACGTAAATACTGAGGGTGCTGCAGAAATGGCTAACCCAGGAGCGGGGGAAAAGGGGGAGCTCAAAGGAAATGACAGATACTCTGGTTTATGTTTTATTACATCTCTTGCAATAAAAGAGCATAATGTTCCAATGAATGGAATCGCTCAGCTGCTCTTTGAGGATTTCTTTTTTGTCCATGGATTGCTTTCAAAGAGAAGGGCTGACGTTTCCAAATAGAGGGTTACAGATGAGGGTGGGATCCGTACCTACGTCAGCAGGGAGCACTGAAAGCAGCAGAGCCCAGGATCGCTGGCTCTAGCCAGGGACCAAGTCCCATAAATTTGTCACACAGACCCTACCTAATCTCCCCTGTTGTCGTTTTTGGTTCTGTCCCCCGACAAAATAAGGCCCAAAGCAGCCAAAATCAAAAGGATTTAACACCACAAATAAACTGCCAGGGAACTCACAGGCAGCGTCACACAAAAGCCGCAAGCAGCATTGCTAATCAGAAGCTGGATTCAAGTAGCATCTAACAGAGATAGAAACACATCCAGAAAGGGTGTGAATTACTCAGTTCATTCTTGTTGGAGTTGGAAGGGGGCTTTTTTTTTTTCCCTTTCAGTTGACAAATAGCATGAGAAATGATCCAGCTTGAAAAATGTTACAAGACTTCCAATCAAATATAATGATGAAAAAAATCCAACAATACAGGATCAGCAGCAGTAAAATGTTTAATTTGAACGAGATGAAGAGATGCCTACAGCATCTATAAAGCAATCAACCAAAGAGAGGGCTGAGTGCGGGAGGGAAGAGTAATTTCAATTAACCCTTCCTTTTCCAGGGTGACCTCTCAACCTTCTCCAGAAGAGAAAAATGCAAAACCTGGGGGTTATCAGTGTAAATTACTAGAAAAATGTTGTATTTTATTTCATCTCCTGTTATCCTAGGTAATGAAAAAAACCCAAAGCTGCTCTTCTAACAGATAAATCTCATTATTTTATTATCTTCTGGGGCTTTCCTCTGGATTGCCAGTGGGATTAACAAAGGATTTCAACCACACTATATTTTTCAGCTACAGAACTTTAGCCATATAGAGAGAGATGGATAAATGCACTGAATGTCCTTCAGATTTGGGCTGTGGTCAGTTTTGCAATTCCTTCTGACAAGACAGGCTATTTAGCACAACAGAGAACACTTTTCTATGCAAACCAGATCAACTGCTGAGCATAGGGTTCAATATGAAATCTAAATTACCTTTATGTTAAATATTTGCTTTAAACTACACTTGATTGACGAGCATGCTGGCCAATTTGAGTGATTGGCTTACTTCATGTCTGGCTCTGCATGCCACAGCCTCACAGAGGAAACAGACCATTTTTGGAGTTCCAGGTTTTCAGATCTTGGGTCATTATTAGGCTCCCTACATCTGCAGGCAGACACACTGCTGTGCACACCCTGCCATATCACTCTGGGTTTTGGGTCAGTGCTGCTCCGCCTCTGCACTGCCAAGAAGGAAACACCACTGACCTTCTGTGTACAGGGTGCAGTGCATTTCCCAGCACAGCTGAACCCTCGGTGGCCAGACCAACCACAAGGCATCATGTGGATGGGCTTCTGAGGTAAGGGATAACAACAATGGCCACACTCAGCTTTCCTTTTCCCAGGAAACCTGGTGCTGGGCTCAGAAGGGTGCACTTTGTGGCACAGATGCCCCACATCCCCCTTCCCCACTCCCATTTCCATTCCCCATGCCCTTCCCCACTGCTCCCCAGCCACAGGTGGGGCAGCCTCCTCCTCCTCCACTGCCAGCACCATCTGGAGCTGACTTCCCTTCTCCTTCCTGACTTCTGATCTACTTTCAAATCAAATGGGAAGATACAGATTTCCTTCCATGCCCAGAGGACTTATTCTTTTCATTCCTTCAATAGATTTAATTTTTAAACTCTACAGGCATAGCTGCCTTTCAACATTTGAGAACTGAACACGAGAGAACAGAAGATGCTGCTTCATGAAGGTTCATTCAGGTAGACTTTCTTCTCACAGACAAACTTATCCTTTTGAAACAAATTCACCAGTGCTGGTAGAAAGCTTGCAAGAAAATGACTGTGATGGAAGTTGACTTTAAATTATAAAGTGATTGGTCTTAGATCGCACTGTACTGAAATATGATTTGAAGGCCACAATGAAAAGCAGCTGGAAGCCATGTGTAAAATATAATAGTACATGCCTACAGGGAAGGAAGTGAGATATTGAATGATTAAATTTAGGAGAGTATATAATGTAGTGTATCATTACGGGGGTGATCAGGATTATTTATAATAAGCTAAGGGTTTGTGGTCTATCTAAAATCCAAAGCCAAGAATTATCCGGGGAAAAGATTGTTGTACTGTTATACACATATCCATTCCCCATGTCTCCATGTGCTCCCACTGGAGAAACCTGACCGGCGTTCCCACAGAAAAGAAAGGTGAGCAAACCCAAACTGAAAGATGAATGTCATGTAATTGCAGTCTGTGCCTGTACTGTATTTAATTTTGGCTGGATTCACTATGCCACTGATGTTTGTTTCCATTTCCACCCACTTTCTAGCTAGAACTACACACATGACATTGGTGAGTGGCTAAGGGAGCCAAGCAGGATGCTCAAGCAGGGAACACACACACGCCCAGGCACCACCAGCAGTGAGGCACCAGCTGACAACACTGGCTCTGTGACATGTCACCCTCCATTGCCTAGACAGCCTTTGCAGCCCACTGGAATCAGGAACTGCATTTCTATGTGAAAACCCCAAGCTCTTTTGTTTCCTTGTGTGGTTCTGCCCTTCCCTTTGCAGAGAGAATCGGTTGTGAGCTCCCTTTTGCTGGGATTTGCTGAGATGATAGGTAGGTGCCCCTTGCTAAGAGAAACACCAAAAACGTTACATTCTTGAAAAACTGTGCATTTGCAACAGAGACTCCCCTTGTCAACAGACACCCCCTGCCTCTGTGCAGTGTGAGCACTGGCAGGTACCTTGATGGCACGTGGAAGTCAGAATCAATTTTGATAACCCGAACCCACAAGGAGCAAAGTTGAATGGATTGGCCTTCTCTTTGCCAGAGGAGATTTAGGTTGGATATTAATGAAAGGGTTGTAAAGCATTAGAACAAGCTACCCAGGGAAGTGGTGGAGTCACCATCCCTAGAGGTACTTAAAATATATGGCACTCAGAGACATGGTTTAATGGTGGACTTGGCATTGGTGGGTTAATGGTTGGACTTGATAATTTCACAGGTATTTTCCAAACCAAGTAATTCTACCAATCTCTTCTCAGTAGTGAGAAGGGGTCTCACCTTTCAGCTTTTCTGTACCTTTACATTGTTCTCATAGCCAGCCACAACACTATCACATCAAGGACTTCTATGCCAAAGACAGCAAGATTTTAGCCTGCTTAAGGACCCAAAAGAAATAAAGCCAGAGAGAACAGACACAGACTACAAAACGTAGGTCCAGAACTTGCATTTCATACACCTAACGCCAACCATCTATTACTGCCCTTATAAGCATTCATGGCCCATCAGCAGGAGTTGCCACCGGTTTGACTCCATGCAAAAACAATTCACCACACCCCTCCTGTCAGCAAGCCACTGGAAAAGCTCTTTCCCATGGCCAGCTGAACTCAAAGGCAGGGCTGAAGACAGGCCTAAACAAGGTCTTCAGCTGCATTTTACAGAGCAACACCTCACCTCTGTAAGCTGAGAGCCCCAAGCAGTGCCCAGCTATCCTGGTAAGAGTTTCCTGAAGAGACAAACTCCCTTTTGTTACAACAAAATCTTATACCAAGAAGGAGACACTGTCCCTCTTACCAGAGTTTACAGGAATGATCTGCAGGAGATTATCTATTCAAATAAATAGCCTTACACTCCCTAGCCTTGGTCTCTCTTCACATGTAGAAATGTGCAAGAAGAGGAGAGAGGCAGCAGCTGTCATAACCAGGCCTCCACCCTGACAGCCTCCCAGGCTGGGGCTTTCAGGGGTAAGAGCATTAATTACACACAATCACTGTGCCAAGACTCTTTACAGGTTTCTAGGAATGTCTGTACAAGAAACTGTAGCAGAAGTTACAATTTGCACCTGTGTTCATTTCTTTCCTATTAAAAATGTGGTTCTTAAGACTAGTCTTTTTTCTTCCCTCGCAAAAATACATTCATTTGGGTAAACACTACAGCACTAGTCACTGCACCAAAGGAAGTATTTTCTTTGGGCTCATTCTCAGAGTGATTTCACACCTTGACACCATAAAGCTGTGTTAAAGACTGTGGTTTAGTTTCCTTGCTTTTCTTGGATTATACAGTATCCTAAGGTCAAAACTGTTATTAAAAAAGAAAAAGTATCTATGAAGTGATGACAAATTGCAGACTACAGGTGTTAGATTACATTTTGACTCCAGGCAGGTTTAATATACTTTAGTTTCCTCTTACAATTGCCCTTAGCAGGTACTGTTATCGGTAAGGGATTTAAAAAAATATATGGTACTCAATAAAAGAAGACCGTGTCAAAAGAAATCAATATGAGCGTGCAAAATGGTAGGAAGTCTGACATGGATAAATATGTTCACTTTCATCTAACTTCAGTCTGAGCTTCTTTTAATTTAGTAGCTCAAATACTGGCCACACATCCCATGCATTTTTCAGTGCAGCTCAGTAATTGCTTCATGAGAGTAAACACCCTTATTAGAGATAATTATAATACTTGTCTGTGATAGGATGTACCCCATCTCATGAACGCCAGACCAAACCAGCCAATGAGAACTGGTGGCTACACCACCTCGTAAGCCAGCAGCCCTGGGTCCCATTCATTTTGTCTGCAAAGACAAAGCAGTCACACACTAAAAAAACCCCAAATATTCAGGCCTTTCCTATCACCCTCCATCTGCTCCTGACCACCAGTGGAGCCAGAATATCAGATCAGACAAACCCTGTGTCCTAAATCTATTGGCTCCAAGGTACAAGTCACACTCCGAGCTACACCAAAAGAGACTAAGAGAGGACTCTTGAGCAGAGAAATGATTTCCACGGGGAACCCGAAGTCAAAGGCAAGTTTGGTTTCCACGCTGGAATGTAAGCTGGTTGAAGTGATTCATTTCAACATCTTTGGAACACACTTGCCACATGCTTCCCCCTTTGCTTTATGGCAGCTGCCTTGCTCAAGGGCAGGAAATAGGCAGGGATTTGAAAGCATGGCAAGACACTGAACATCCAGCCTCTGAAACAGCAGCCCCATCCTGCAATTCTCCAGGACCAAACTATCAAAAAATGGTCAAAAATGTGACAAAAAAGACAATAGAAATTTTAAAAAGAAAAAAACCCCAAGGAATCTTCAGCTGTACGTTGCTTTTGGCATCCACACAGTGATAAGCATAAGAAAAACATAATTAATCTTGACTTGAAGGCAGGGGGAAGGTGTCTCTCCTCCTCCCCAGCACACACTGCTCCCATTAATGCTAACAGGAGCTTACCATGCATCAAAGAGCAAATCCACCACAAAACATTTTTAAGTGCTATCATCACTGGAGATAAAATATAAACTACAGCCTGATTACACTGCGCTGCTAAGAGGTCACATGTGCAGCATAGCTTGCAATGACAACTTCAGATGACCAGATAACTTTGGGACAGGTCTAAGAGATTACCGTAAAACATCTGTGCAGAGGAATCTTTCCTTGCCTTTGCTTTCCTTTCAAGAAGCTGTGGCACTGCTGTCTGCACAGTTGTTTGAAGAATGTTTACAAATCAGCTTGACAAAGAGAAAAAAAACTTCTGCCACCACTTGACCACAATCATGATCTTATTCTTCAGTAATGCGTGGTTTATTTCCCTTTCCTGATCTTTGTTAATAGACAGCACGTGCCTACACAATAGCCACTATTTTGTCTGTATAACGTTAAAAAAATAAATCAGAAAACTCTGACAATGCAGAACAGTGTCCCGGTGTTTCCTGGGGTAACTGCTCTCCCTCGAATGCTAACTCAACTCTTCCCACAAAAGCACAGGCGCAACTTTCATTGCTGTGCAAGTGCCTGAGAACTGGCTGATTTTATAGGGCAGCATAAATGAGCTCATGCTGATGAACATTCATGTATTAGCTCTGAATTTCCCATCTTGGGCTGGTTCAAGCCAGATCCTCGGGTTCACTGCAGAGTAACTGCAACCAGCACCGGGTACCTCTTTCTCTAATACCTGACTGCAGCCTGGGAGAGCTGCCAGCAGCTCCTGCCCAGCCCTCAGGTGGAGCCGGCATGTACCTCCTGTGTCCGGCCCAGTCCATTCCAGCTGCTGCCGGCACAAACCAGGGCGCTGGTGACAGGGCGGCCGATGTGGCCAGGAAGTGTTGCACAACCTCGCTGCAGACTCTCTCCTGAAGGCATCGGTGATGGATGGCTCCATTGTCTGGGGATGGGGCACAGCCAGCACAGCTGGCACAGGGGCCAGTTTGCTGCACCCCTGGCAGGCAGGCAGGGCCTTGGAGAAGCCACGCAAGTCTCCCTTGCCCATAACCTGTGGTAGCAAGGCAGCCTCATCCACAAGGGAAAAAGCAACAGCAACAGCCTCAGAAACACTGCCCTCCTTCATGGTGATGCTAAGTAGAATCCCCTCAAGTGGGACTTTTAACATCTGTGTGCACCTTGAGGGCCACAAACCCTCCAGTCAACACTCAGTTTCTCCCAAACAAGACCATGAGCTCTGTGGGCCTCTGACTTGCCTCTTCTGTACTTTCTCTCACAGTCCTAGCAAGGCTCTCTGGGGTGCTACGGTGTGCAGAGCTTTGCTTAGCACTTTCCACGTAGAGCCTGAGCTTGATTGTGGCTGGAGGGAGGGTCTGCCAAAGACTTCAGGTCAATTCTGTTTCCCCAACCCTGATAATCCTAATGAGGAGCTGTCAGAATGCCACAGGAACTAAGGAGGCAACAAAACGGGTTTTGGTTTGGTTTGCTGCAGACAAAACACTTTGGGTGTCCTCTGTGCTTTCTTGTTTAATTAATACTACATGTTCTCCTTTTCTTTTGAAAATCGGAAGGGTATTTGTGGGCAGTGTGAGCAAGATCTTCCCTAACAAGGCCCAACCTAGAGCCATGCTTAAGGTCATGCTCAAAACCCCTAACTATGGTGGCACGAATGGCGCCACTATAATCACGTTGTTTTCCAGTTACTCAGACCAGGAGTAGGCACTGCATTATTTCAGGAAGGATATGTTTGGATTAGACACTGGATTCTGGTGGGGGGGTAATTATTTGTCCCATCAAACTGTTTTAGGTCCTTACAGATGGCTATTTGGGGTTTCAAGAATACCCAACTGTACTGCTAATTTTTACAATGGGAGCAGTTAGAAGCCAGGAGAACCTGACTGTTATGGTTAGTGAAAATAGCAGATTTGTGCTGATAAAACACTACTCAGCATGTTTTTTGGCTTTTGAGATGTAACCACCAATGCACTTAATAACAGGACTTGTGCAAACTATACTGTGTGAATCAAACACATAAAAGTATAAATATTCCTTTTTTTAGAAAGCAAGTCTTAAAAAGTGCATTATAATCAACTACCATGGTAAAAGCAAAATATCCAGTATTACCACACACACAACTGGCATAATGTGCTTTATTATACCCTTAGCTTGAAACTGGGTAAATAAAAATCAAATGACCAAAGTACAGTCTCCTGCACAGATTAGGTCACTGAAGACAGGATGCCTCAGAGAATTAGATCTGAAATCCTTAGTCTTCCTGATTAAGCTCTAGAAAAGGCAGGCACGTGCAGAAGACAGAAGACAGAGGAAGCTACCCTGGCATCTCACTCCCATGCTGTTGTCTCACTACTCTGACCTGTACCTATTTTACAGACTCTGGATGCTGGTAGAAAATGGCTTTATGGAAAATCAACAGCACATGCAGTTTATATTCACAGTTTTTTAGTTCATTTTTAATAAAACAGTTTAATGTAAGGCCAGAGAGGCAGTATTAGGACAAAGCAGAAGATGACATTGTTATGGTCCTGGGATCCATCCAGCTCTCCTGCTGGCTGCTGGGGGGAACTCCATGGACTGCTCTGCCCACGGCTGGCTACACACATGTAATCACAGGGGTGAAGCTCACACTTAACACAAGCCTGCAGCTACTGTAGGTCTTTGTGCAAGGAACCCCAGGCTTTTGCTAGAAATGCAAAACATCATTCTTTGCTTCAATAAGGTTGGGATCGTGTGGCATTTTTCAGTCAAAAATCTTCTGGTCAAAAATGTCGACTGAGTGTCATCAAAGTATTGACTAAGTAAAGTCTACTTTGCTAAACTGTTTGCCTGGGGCAGCTGGGGGGTGAATATTCTGACAAAGTTCAAGCAGTTGTTTAGGCATTTTTTCATGAAACAGCATATTCTGGTTGCTTTTATTCAGAACAACTTTTGCTCTTCAAATTCTTCCTATTTTCCCTCAAAGCATTATGTTGCTTGTTGCTCTAAACTGCCACAAACCTTTTTTTTATTATTACTTGAACTGAAAATAATAATTTAGAGAGGACCGACATGTTTCTTTCTTTCAGCATTTCAGAAATGTCAGCAACCCCTTTAACTCAGCTCAAGCAGCTCTATAGCTCCAGGCTGTACCACCCAAGAAAGAGCAGCTCACAGCCATCTATCTACCCACCTACCTCCTTCACCATCATATTTACTACGGGTTGTACGGATGCAAGCTCTGAAAGAACAAAATGTAATGCAGTTTATAAAAGGAGATGGATGTGAATCTTTTCTATCTAAAAATCCAATAAAGCTATGATTTTTATTGCATGTGGGAGTCCTTTGGTCAATTTAACACTGATTAGCAGCTTGGCCAGTAAGTCTGATAAAAACAGAAAGGACTTCCAAATATATTCTGGCTAGAGATGCCTGGGAGCAAAGTGTGAGTGTTGCAGCTGATGGCCCCAGGGTCACACACATACCTTGGGATTTCTTCACTGGTTCTGTTCTGTCTGGCCATGGTTTTGTTCCATTCTCTCCAGAAGTAACTATTCCAAACCTCTCTTATCCTTTCATCTTCCTGAAAAGGGAGCATCATCTCTAAACTATTCCCCCTTACCTTTCCAACATGCATGAATGAAGACAAAAGATTTACAACCTGCTTCGGGCAGGGGTCCAGACTGGACTTCAATGGATCCCAAACACAGCAATGCAGAATTCTTACTCCTCATTTGAACAAGGGAACACCAGGAATAATATTACTCCAAGTCAGCAGTGCTTCCCTGGTGCTAATCAGGCCATTAAAAAGGCGTAAGCAGTTTGACACAGAGGGACAAAGAGAACCACAGAAATGAATCAAAAACCAGGCAAAAACTAGAGATTAAAAGTAATACTCCTTCCAGCAAACCACAGTCGGAATGCATGATAAGTGGCTAAAAGACACAATCACTGCAGATCAGGGGACAAAAAAAAAAGTCTCCTGACTGCACGAAATGTAAATTAAACTTGCTCTGATACAGAAGCATTTCCTTCACCTGGCAATTACTCACTGCCATCGGGAAATCCAGACCCGTCTGCTGCAAACGAGAGCTGCCACAGCTGACCCTCCCTGATCTCGCCTGTAGAAAACACACACTCAGAGTCAACAGTTGGAGGGAAAGGCAGAAAACCCAAATGCAGCTGACTTGCTAGAAGAGATTTCCATGGAGGTTTCCTCCCCAAATAAGCAGATGGTTTCCAGTTAGTCAGGGTCAGGGACTGCCCGTGTGGTTTCCTGCCTGCTTGCCTTTGCAGCTTATCTGGGCCTCATCAAGATATACAGTCCGAAAAAATTAGAATAGCTAAGTACAGGAATTAGGGAAACTAAATACAAATGAGCTCTGGTCTGCACTCGTGCAGAGGAGCAGGAGAATCTGTGCCTGTGGGTGGGATGGAGGCAGCGATGCCGACCCCTCCGCCAGGGCAGCCATGCTGGGCTGCAGCACCGCACATCTGCAGGGGCCGGGTCAGGTCTCGTTAATGCCGCGGTGCCTCTCCAGGCACCAAAGCCGTGCCTGACTCCATCCGAAACACCCTCGGCAACAGCCCAGCTGCTTTGAAAATACCCCTGACGTCAGTTTACAACCCTGCCTGCTTTAACCGTGGTGCCGGTGCCCGGCGGCAGCCCAGCTCCGTGGCAGATTCCCAGCCCAGCTCCAAGGAGGATTCCCAGCCCAGCTCCATGGCAAATTCCCAGCCTTGCCGGCAGCCCAGTGCACGGCTTCGAAATTTGCAAAGCTCCAGGCACACACTGGATCTCGTAATGCTGCGCATGGGAGCAAAGCAAAACTCCACCAGGAATGTATGCACAAGCTGCCATATGGAAAGGGCATTCTCAAATTAAACCCTGAAACCCAGATGAGATCTGAGCGAAGGACAGTTTCACTTAAAGGAAATGTCTGAGGTCAACCAGCAATTAACTGAAAGGTTCTGATTGAATACGCTATTGACTGCACTCACATCAGACAGCTTCCTGTTTATTATACCTTATGGGCTGTCTAGGTGCCAAGACATTAAGCTGTCAATAATCTATTAATACTAAACAGCTCCTCCCTCCTTACTCCCCCCCTTGCAAATCCTCTTAGGCTAAGAAACTGCACTAAAAAGATGGAAATTTTTGAAGTGAGATGGAAATGAGCTTTTTAGGGTATTTCTTTGCTTGGTTCCAGCTGAAAGTACAGCAACATTCATAAACAATATAACACGCAGTCTATAACTACATGGAAAAAACTGTGTTAAAAAAAATCAGCCGTGATTGAGACCATATCCTGAAATCTGGCTTTCTTTCCCAAGCCATCTTTAAACAGTCTAAGTTAAATTTAATTAACAATTTACAACAAGGAGGGAGAAGTTATTTAAAGACAGGCCTACAGGTCCTTAACATTCAGTGTCTGGGAAACAGTTGTATATAAAAAAAAAAGTTTTAATGAATTTAATAGAGAAAAGCACTTTAATTAAATGCTGTCAAAGAGGATTGTATTAATGACTGCACACAAAGGAATTTAAAGCAAGCCAAGTATATTTAGCAAATAGGAAGTAGGCTTTCAGAGGCTGCAACTATTTATGTTTCTGCCATTGCAATGCATCTAGGAGATCGCGTTGCCAATTGAAAGCAGTTATGTTATTAGATATGATTTTATTTATTACGGATTATTAAAATTTCAAATGCTGCGGGGAATACATTTATTTCACTTCTCAAATGAAAGAACAAAGATATTTCCTCCTTGTTCAGTAAGAGGAAAAAGAGGAGAGGAAATAAATAATAAATAATAATAATAACTTAGCACTTAACTAGTAAAGTGCTGTCCAGACAGATCTTTTTATGGGGCTTGTTGAGTCCTGAAATTTTAGTGTCTCTAAAGAAAGAAAGAAAGAGTCTCTTTCTTTCTGCTACAACTGGATGGGCTCGCAGTTGCTAGCACAGCTTCCCTCAACACAGCACAGAAAGAGGAGACAGCTCTTACTTCCTGTGGGTACAAGGGACTTCTGTGATACCCTCTGCATGGTTCGGCTCTAAGAACTACCAAAACCCCAACAAAAGAAATCCTGGCTGCCAAGCTTTTGCAAGAAAGACTGAGAATACCAAGGTTTTCCAGACTAATCATGAGACTTAGCCATACATCGCTCACAAAAACCCAGAAAAATTGTGGCTCTGCATAAAGATTTTGTGAACAATGTGTTCACCCTCCTCAACATCCACATGATAGGACTTGTAGCAGGAAGGAAGGGGCTCCTCACAACTCTCTCTGCCCATGTGCCTTGGACTCAAGTGTGGCACATCAAATGGGCATAGCCTAATAACTGCAAAATGTAGAGCTTCAAACCAGAAATCTGAGGAAAAAGCAACTAGAAAATTCAAGGGTGTCAACATTATTTTGGACTATAATGGCACAATAATGTAAAACTAAATTTAGCCCCAACTGGAAATAGAGGAATGTTTTTTAGCACAAATTTAATGAGATGGCTGGGTCTGTAATATCCAGGATATATTCTGTGATTTACCATATCCTTTTTGCCATATGTAATGGTAAAAGGTTAATAATGATTTTAGATGATTCAAACATCCAAATGTTCCACCAGAGGCACCTTACACATGCTTGTATTCCTTTGTTTCTGAACACCAAATCCTTTTTAAGTTAGGCACCACAATGGGAGTTAGTCCCAAATTACTGGTTTTTCAATGGACTTATTTGTAGTTAAGATTTTCATCTTCTCATTTGCAACATGAAGAAGTGAGTAGAACTGGGAAAGATGTCATTGGAAAGGAGGCACAAGGGGATACCAACTTCCTTTCACAATGTGAGTAGCATCATAAATGGTGAAGTTTAATTTTCTAAATACATTATCTGATTTTTGTTTAAGACTTTAATAAAAGTCATGTGTGATGTGTGTTGAGAATGTAGCCTTTGTTGTTCCACAGCTAGGGATCTTGCAAACAGCTTCGCTTTGTCTGTGCCAAGATATTTTGGAATATTCTTTGAAACACTGTAAGCATAGATGACTGTGAGAAAAAATATGTGCTACTGTACTTCTGGATACTTGATGCATGAGAATAGTGCATGCACACAAAAACACTTCTCCTTTCAATCTGCAATTCCTGTAAAACTCCACACAAACATGGAACAACATACACAAATATATTGACCCTGAAAAAAACCACCCATTTCTGCACATATTACAGTCTCTGGGTATTTTCAACCATTTGGGGGACAAAAAAAAAAAAACAAACCAAAAAAACCAAAAAAACACCCACACCGAAGAATTTCCAAAAAAAGACTGGCCCTGGGGAAGGAGACTGGGCATCTAGGTCCTGCTCTGTCACAGCCTATCTCCCAGCACTGCCCAGAAGCTGCACCATTTCCCTGGAGAATGCTGTGCAACACGGAAGGAAGAGTAGCTCCTTGCTCTTTGTACAAGGACTGCAAAGTGCTCTGGTAGCACTGTTCTCAGTGGCCTCCCTCCCCATGTAATTTTTATAGTTGCCTATCTACAGAAAAAGACCAGCTGCAATGATCCAGGGCTCTAACTTTATCCCAAGATCTTTGTAGAGAGCGTGAGAATAAAATATTGCATACAGCCAATAGCCTATAAACATTTACACATCTCTGAAGCCTGATACTATAATTTGTGAACAAGTGCAGGGGACACAGAGTAATTAGGGAGCATTAAAATTAAATTAAAAAGAGCAATATTTTTAACTGCAAAAATTTTCAACTGTAAATGGAATGGAGGCTCATCTAGTGGCTTTTCAGCCTTCAAGGTTTGCCTGCTGCTGGCAAGCTTCAAAGGTTATGTGAATTTGAAGAGCTTTATTTAGTGATCTTACTCTATATGTTTGTTCATGGCTCAACCTACTATGGCTCTTTACAACACTAGCAGCTTAGCATTTACAACAGGGCCAGGACTGTAAGAAATGAGGGCTAAATCTGGTCAAATTGTGTGTGAAAGGCAAAAGGGTGAGACAACAGGGGCCAGAGCTACAATGATGTCATTTGCTAAAACGATAACTTGTCAGAGCCACACCAACACAAACCACCACCCTGCTGCTTACTGCCAAGTCTCAGCAGCGCTAAATCTGTACATTCAGATTTTAAGAGAAGTTTCTGCCTGGAGCATTTTGCCATGGGAGCCAGGGCGGCCCAAGCAGAGCTGCTCTGGGGCAGCCTCACAGAAGATGTACCCTCAGAGCCAGCTTTATTGTAAGACGCTGCTGAAGAAAAGCACTAGTCATATTCTCAGGGCTCCTTCATGTTAAGAGTCCCACCTCATTCCTGCCCTCTCCTCAATTGATCCTGGACCAAATGAAATGTGTCTGGGAACAGGTGTCACTGAAGTGACTTCATGGTTTCATGGCCTCATGGTTTCAGGTCCTCTACAAAAGTGAAAAGGATGTACTATTCTGACAAGACTAAACTTGCCACCACAGAAAAACCTGAAACTCTGCAGTTTTCTTATTTCCCATTTCTAGGGTTAAATGGAACAGTACTAAACCTAAACTGATTTCAGAACAGAGGCAAGTACACTCCCCACAATCATTCAAGGGGAGTAGCAGGCCTAACATTAATAAAAATCAGCAGCATTTTCAGCCACTTTAGATATCCACACTAAACAGAAACAGCTGAGATGGCGCAGTAGGCAGGTTTGGCTGTAGCAGTCACAGTGCAGCGCCTTTCCCTGCAACTGTGGTAACTATCAATCACAAGAAGACCTACTGGATACTTCAGAGTCAAATAGAAGGGGGTTCTCTGATTTCTGCCTCTGTTGCCTTTATCAAACTTGTGCAAGGTTCCTGAACTACTGTGACCCATCAGAAAAATGATGTGCACCAAGAGGATGGAGAACCAGTGCATGTAGCCCCAGCTAGTGTTTCAAAATGTACCATCTCTGGCTATGGGGCACAGATACTGGAGAAGCATGAGAAAGCAGCTCAGAAGTGGAAGATGCCTGAGATTTTTTTTTCTTTTGCATCTACCACATGCTTTAAAGACAGCTCCTTTACCCTGACCCAAAAATAGTCACATACACAATAGAGATAAATGCAGTGTGAGTGGCATTTGCAATAAATATTGCTTTCAGCTTTAACGCTGCATAGAAATAGAAGTTACACAGTTTGACACTTTTTTTCAGTGGTTTTTAATAGTTTAAACTGAAAGGAGATACTGAAATTGACTGTTGTCTAATTTTCATAAGAGAAAGAATGAAACTCCAGGTAACTAACAACTAAGAAAGACAGATATTCTCCACTCACAAAATTCACAGACCTTGTTCTGATACACATTTCCCTCTGTAGTTCTAAATCAAAGAAAAAAAATAATCCAAGTGCAACCCTCCCAAACCAAAGCTCTGAGCATTCTGAGTGTAATGAATAACCTACAATACAATTTTCTCCTAAAGCCCATCTGGGTTTGCTGAGTACAAGTTGTGTCACCAGTCTTGACCACCCCTGTCTGAGCAGACATCAAATCCAGCCATGGATTAAAGAACTGGAGAGTCAAAAAGCAGTGGGTAACAATCTACGGTCAGTCTTTTGGGTGCAGAGAAATGATCGAAAAGCAAAACTATCACGGTGCAGCCATTAAGAATGAATCACAGGGCACAGAATCCCCGCAAAAAATTCATCTCAAAACAGTGAAGACCAGACTCAGAGCTAGCACGGTTTGGGAAAGTAGTTTTTGTCCAAGTCTCACAGACAACTCAGTCCTAATTTCCAGCATGCAAAATCCCCTGGTGTAACTCACACAAACACAGCAAAACCTCACTGTGCACATCATCCTATAGATCATTAGGCACACCATGTTCCCCTATGGAATAACACAGCTTTGCTTCACTCATCATCTATGATTGCCTAAGTATTATTAATTAATATTATTTTTAAGACATTTTAAGTCTCACTAGTTTTTCCATCTGTGTGCTATGCATTATGTGACCCATGAACTCCAAGACATTATTTAGAAACAGATATTTCATTAGGAGGCACGACGGTGGTGTTCATCCCCCTCTTTATTACTTCAAGAAAGAGAATATGAAATTAGTTTCATTGGGCTGCCATCGCCACTTGCTTTGACCCATTTTTACGAGGGCTCCATGTTCTGCTCTTTTGCATTTCATTGTCATTTCTAAAATACTCATTCCCTCCTATCCCTCACAAAATTACAAAATTAGTATTTCATTTACTTCTGTGGTATGTTATTTTCTGCATATTTTAAAGAGATATTACAATGTCTGCAGTGAACACACAATACAGAAGAGTTTTCCTAGAGCTTTTTATGATGCCTTTTTTTTATTTACTAATGTTCCTCCATGATTTATGATCGGAACTATTATATATTGCCAGATTTGTCTAAATCAAAGCTTCTGAGAAATAAAAGGGTGGAGGGATGTAATTTTTAAAAAGTGACAAAAGTAACAGTGTATCAGAAAGCAACATTTGATTGCTCTTAAATAAGTATGTACCTACCAGCTTCAGCAGATCTACCTGTCAACTCAGAGAAAATGAGAGGCAAGGTTTCCACGTTCTCTGAATAGAAGGTACTCTGCTGCAGTGGTGGCTCATTACTCCAGAGAACCATCTTATCCACCCGGACACTCCAGAGACAACAGCCTGATTCATGGCCTTCCCAATGGAGTCAGGTTTCCCTGCCCCAGCAATTAACAATGAATTAGCACTATATTAAAGTGCCAGGCAAGATGGTTACTCTCTGGAGTGGTCACCTTGGACACAGCAGACAAATAGTGGGAGAAAGGAAAGAAATTAGATTTACTGTGTCCCAGCATGTCTGTAACAAACACAGAATCCCTGGCTGGCAATGGGAAGCAGCTGTAGGCACTTGTCAGCATTAACACTCCAGAAAGGTCCAGTGCCAGCAAACAGCCAGGGAATGGTGGGATTTAGCAAGGGATGGAAAGTAATACAGGGAAGGCTCACGTCTGCAGAGCAGGGAGCTAAACACAGAAGCATGAGGACTTGCTTGCTGCAAAGGGACTACTTTGCACATCATTAAGGGCCAGGCCAGATCAAAGGGCCAGACAGGATCCCACCCCTGGTAGTGGTGGTGGAAGAGGATGAGAACACAGCAAAAATGTAATAATGCTTTCCAGGATACCCTTTCATCCTCCAGGAACCTGTGGCTCACATTGCATGGAATAGTGGGAGAAGCCTCTTAATGGACACCTCTATTTCCTTAAAAACTGAATGAGAGGCTGTGGCAAGCTCAGCCTGCATGCACAGCAACATTTAGGTGTAGAATGGATGCTCCATAACCAGCGTGTGAAGGAAAATCCACACTCCAGCACGTCCATATGGTCACACCCAGTGCTGCCAGAGAACACAGCCATGTCACAGAGCTCCAAGGGCTCACATTTTACGACTCTTCAACACAATAACAAACAAATCAAGTGTGCAGGGAGGAATTTTTTAACACTCAGCTTCCACTAGACATTATTCATTTCAGAAACAGTAAAATAATTGATTAATATATGGTTGATGGGAAAAATCTCATGGAAGAGACAAAAATAAAAATGTTTGTTTTTAAAACCCTGAACTTAAAGCTAAACAGTGAGGTACAGGTTAGTAATACCAAACCAATAAGGACAAGAACCTCTCACAAAGGAAACAATAATCCCTTAAACATGAAGAACCAGCCTGGGTCCAGCTGATTTCCTACAGCACAATTGCCCTACTGAGCAGACCCTGGCTTTTAGAAGACAGAAACAATACCTGGCCTTGGGGTAATTCCCTCACTGAAGTGTCCCCAGCCCTGTAAGCAGCAAGTGAACTACACAGAACACATCACAGTATCTTTGCCATTTCCAAGAAGACGTATTGAGGAAAAGGCTGCAATATAGCCACATTTTTTGCCTTGTCCTGCCTTTTGTGATGATAGCTAGGGTATTCTTCCAAGCATGACAGGGGGACATCCCCAGCCCAGACAGGGTTGTCACAGTGGCTGGGAACTCTGGCAGCGGTGTGGGACAGCCTGTTTCCAGGCTCTCCCAATCTCTCAGCTGAAGGAACAGGAGACTCAAGCATCAGACAGGAGTTACCGTATACACACTTAAGCCATCAGAGCAAAGAGAAAGATGGGCTGGGCAGAGAGAGAGAGAAAAAAGAGGTAAGATCCTGCCTGCTTAATGTTATAGTTCTGCACCTGCTGTTATTCACAGCACTGCTGCTTGTATCTTCTTCAAAGGACTGTCATTTTGCTATCAAGGCTGCAGGTAAGGGCTTGACTTACAGCACACTTCTCACCAGCAAACCTGCAAAGCAAAGTAGGTCGGTGACTGCAGCTCTTGGATGTTTCCACCCCCTGCTAAAATGAAGCCAGGCACTGTGGCAGACATTCTGCACTCACCACTGCTTTGAGAAGGAAATGAGAGTTGCTTTCCCACTTTACACTACAGGGGGAATTTCAGATGGGCAGAATGTAATTACTTGGCCTGGACTTCAGCCAGGAGCAGGGCCCCAGACCCCTACCCTTATGTAGAGTGTCACAAAATCTCCAATGGCTCCAAGTGTGAGGACTTCAGCTTTACATCTCTGGCTGCTGTCATTGGTTCTTCATGGCTAATTACCTAATAGTGACCCTTGCAGAAAAGCTGAAAAACAAACCTTGCTTCTCGAAACAATTCAAGTCCCAGGGACTGAAAACTACACAAAAATTACTTGGTCCTGGGTATCTTTTGACAGTAGGGAGCAGGTGGACAGCAGACCTCCTGTGTATGGCACAGGTAGCGTGTCACTCAGAAACCTACTGGGGGTTTTGGATGGGCAAGCATAGCTTTAAAATGCAGCACCCCCAAAACACAAGCCTACTGTATCAACTGCATATCAGTCTCCAGAGTTTTGTTGTATGTAGTTGCCAGCTGGTTCCATTTATTTTTCTTCATTTTTCATATTTTGACTGTAATAAATAATTAATCCATGGCTTTGTAATTTGCTGACAAATACAAATGCACAGCATTCCAACACAGTGTAACGTGTCACTCACAAGAGCCAACCTGCATGATGCAGAAAAATGATGTGCAGAAGTCTTTAGAAAGTAGGCTAATCATCAAGGTCACTCAAAAGATCCCAGGGAAACTTTTTCTGCCCCTTAGCAGATATTCCCGCTTGCTGTGGGTATCAGAAGTGGGTTAATATGTTCATGTCTACAGAGGCCTAGTTGTCTTCCCACATGTTAGCTTGGCCCTTTCTTTACCTGTGTTTAGCTTCTTGCTTCCAAGATCCCATAAACTTTTTGAGATGTGGAAGACAAAACTTGCTAAATTAATTACTTAGAGTGCTTCCCCTTCTTTATAGCCCTGAGAGCCTGAACCCCAGGAAACAGGGCTTTTTTTTCTTTCAGGCAAAGACACAAAGGAAAGCAAGGAGGAAGAAGTTAGCAGAAGAGACAAAAGGGACTGAACTAGGCAATAATTAATCTGAGTGAGACCTACATGTTTCAGATGGGCAGGACAACAAGACAGAGAAACCTCTCGCCTTCAGAAAAAGGTGACTAGATAGCTGGCAGCAGTGTAGCAGCACAAGAGCAGCAACAAAGAATAGAGGCTGAATGCCAAGGCTCACAGCAAGAGTAGCAAAGCAGTGCAACCCACCATCAAACAATGGGGAGAGTGAAGGTGGGAGGAGGAACTGCAAGATTATCAGAGAAATGCACAGTACAAACAACCCACCAGAGTGGTCATGATGTCTTAAGTTTTAGCTTTCATATTTTCCAGATTCTTTACTGCATTAGTATATAACTCTGAACTTCATATAAAGTGTTAGCAAGTTCTCTTCACAGTGTAGTTGGACAAAACAATCCTTTCCCAGTGTGAGAACCAAAGACATTGTTAGAGCTTCAGGCCCAAAAAGTAGAAACAACAGTAATTTGAGGGGAGCAGACTGGGAGGATGGGACTTCATAACCTGAAGCTGTAATTAGAAAATTAAATATGTAAATGAACCAAAACCTATAAAAGTGTGAAAACTCCTGACACACTGTCCATCTTGGGTGGAGCCTCAGCCAGGCTCTTGTACTGCCCAAGGTGTATCCTCTGAAGGCCTTTTTAATAAATACCTACTTTACTCCTTTAACACTGTCTAGCCTCTGTTCTAGGTAGCCTCTCAAGGCATCAGTCACAAATCTGGCATCAAGTGAACGGTACCGAGTGCCAGGGGCTGAATTGGAGGGCTGAAGGGAAGAAGGGCTGGGGCTGCTGTGGAACGTGTTGCCTCAGCTTTTTAGACTGAAGAAATATCTCCTGAGCCTCTTTTTACCATCTGTAGATGTTTGAGTTTGTGACATGCATTACTAGTTATTAGGAATAAACATTAGGCTGATTTTCTCTTCTGACTGAAGCTGGAACTGCAAAGAAGAGAGTCTGTAGTATTTTCACTTTGTTTTCCATACACATATTTGTATTTATTTATTTCTCATTCTATTAATACCTGAGATAAGAGTGGAACGAGGGTGTACCAACCAAAAATTTATACTAGTCAGAAATGTACAGAGGAGCAAAACAATTCCAATGAGGCTATGAAATGAAAGCCCATTCCTCACAGAATGCTCACCATGGTCATTTCAGAAGTACTTTTAAGTTTCAGTCAATACATAAAAAGCCTATCCCCATGTTACACTCTTGAAACCCCCTGTGCTGCCCCAGTCTTCCCACACAGACACCCTGAGGAGGCAGACAGCGCTCTGACCTGCACAGGCTCAGGTGTGAGCTGGACCACATGCTGCATACGCTCGCTGTGGTGGTGTCTGGACTCCTCCTCATAGATCACATCCCTCTCATGCTGGGGAAGGTTCAGGAAGCGGCGAATGGTGCAGAGGTTCTCCCAAAGGGTGCGGTTTTCCGGGCTTGGGTTTTCTTTCCAGCGCAGCAGCTCACACAGCCAGCCCTGCAACGGTAGGGTCAGCACAGTCAATTCACCGAGCACCGAGGAACCAGACATGATCAGAAGGTCAGCTAGGCTTAAAGCTCTGTGCTGAAAGCTTTGCTGGTCTCATCTCACGCATAAACCCCCACCACCCCAAGCTGCCTTTTGGTCTCGATAAATCTGTGATATATTCTATTTCCTGCAAGTTGGAGAAACTGAAACAAGCAGCAGTGCCCAGCAAAAACCAGTGTCCTGTCCCTATCATATTTACACCATGTTCAAAATGCTCAGATATAAATATTTTTCCTACAGAAAAGCAAAGATGAAACAGAGATGCATCTTCACTTCCATTTCAGAGCCCCTTCATTTCTTCATCCAAGCAAGAGAAATGGAGATACAACTCCTGAGACTTGCTAACAACCCTCACTGCAACCTGCAGCTGCAGAACCAGAAATTCAACACCAGTCCAACACCAGTCTAGTAGAATATACTATCAAGACTTCTGATTTGCTAACACTATGTTGCACTGACTCCCCCAGCTCTGAACCCCACTAAAATTTTACATCTTTAAATAATAAAATCTAAGAGAAGATGCGGCCTTACAGAAAGGGAATCCTTTAGCACCTAACACAAAAGGAGAAACAGGGTCCTGCAGAAGTTACTAGAGATAGCAAGATACTAGACAGAGGTAATTCCAAACCCAACTACAGATCGTAATAAGAGCAGATTTTATTTCTGCTGTCTTGTTTGAAGGTTAGTTTGAAATGCCTTTAAAAGGCTACTGCTATATGTAAGGAGCTGTAGGACCTCTCCACAGGGCCAGACTGCTCAGACGTCTGAGGTGAAGGCATCAGTGCTTCAGGAAGAGGAAACGATCCTGAACCCCAAGGCCAAGGAGAGCCCAAGAGCAAGAGCTGTTCAGGTGAGGACAGCCCCGCATGTGCAGATCATGACCCGGAATCCCCAGCAGGTAAGCCAGGGATCGTGGCTGCTGCTGCTCCTGCCCAGTGTGGGGGCACTGCCAGCCCTGTCCTGCCTGCCAGCAGCCGGCCCACTTGGGGCTGGGGACAGTGGCTTCCCTCCTGTGCCTGCACAGTAGACGCAATGCAAATGACAGAAGATGAGCAGATAATGCCGAGGATGCTGTCAACGCGCCTTACTGACTCCTGTCAAAATATTTTACCTAGTAGCTTTATAACCCATCATTTTCAAGCTACAGCTCAGCATTCTGACACCATTTTGACAGGCACCTTACAATACCTAAAAGATAGCTTGATCAATGTTAAAAATGTTGGTACAAGGAGTAGCCAAAATTGTGTTTTTCTGAACAGTGACCAGAGCAAGCTGAACAGCCGGGTTCATTACCAGCCCACAGGGGGGCTTTTTGGTATTGCTTTTTTGTGTAACAACTTGTAAGCCATTGACAACTTCTACCGTGCACTCTAAACCCCGTGTATAATATCATAAGCTGTTGTTTGTCTTACTCTCCACTGTGTCTTCTGCCTTCACCCCCCCAAAAAAGGCAAGATTTGATTATCTCCGCTGCATCAGCCAAGACAGCAACACCAGCTGTTCTCATTGTGCAGCCTCTTCCTCACGGCCTACATGTTAATAACCTGATCATTCCATTTTCTCCTTCAACTGCCGGCTGCAGCACAGCGAAGAGACAAAAACCCAGGCCCATCTGCAGCAGCTGTAGGCACTGAACTGTGAAGCCACCAGGGATTTATAAACTAATCTGTAACACAACACTGCCTTGTTTTTACAAGTGAGAGGCCACATTTGTGCAGACCTGATCTTTTCTTGCAATAAACTTGGAGAGCTGGGGGGTGGGGGGAGCAAGAATGAAAACAAGATATATAATAATTTACTTAAGGAAAAAAACCCTCTGTGTTGTATTTTTAAAGAGTTTTGATTGGTATTTGGGTAATCTCTCAGCCAGGTGAAGTCTGCATTTTAATGTGGTTTGGCCACATCCCTTACTCTCAATTCTCCTCCTTCCACTGCTCAGAAATCCCCTAAAAGTTTGTCTCTTTTAGAGAAGAAAATGTCGCAGGTCCGCAACGTTTTCTCAGGGGTTCCTCCATACAGAGGAAATAATTTCTGAAACGGAAAATAAACTATCTGTAGAAAAAATCAGCTCCTGTTGCTCCCTGTTTTCAGTGATCTGAATAAGACTCCAACTGAACTCTTTCAAGATGTTTCAAGCAGGTATGTTTAACACCTCCTGGCAGATGCTGCAGCATGAAGACCCATCGTGTAACAGAAAATACAGAATAAGCCCCGCACCTGGCAGAGTTGGAGCCCACTGCTGGGCAGGCCTGTGGGAGGATGAGGTGCCTGGCTCTGGCAGAATGCAGGCACAGCTCGGCAGGGCTACCTCCCCTTCCCAGGGCTGGACCGGGCAGCCCGATGGCGACTGCCGCGCTTTGATTTATCTGTCCCGTTATAATCAGCGCTCATTACAATCACTTAGAGCAACACTACAGGCCTCATTACGGACTAGGCACTCGCTGCCATTAGTCTTTAAGAAGGATAGCGCTCAATTTGCCTGGCAACATGCGAGGTCTTGACCTTGGAGCTATTAGGGAAAAGATTAGACTGCAGTGTGACCATGTGTGCAGACACGAGCAAACCAAATTAATTTCTGGCAAAGGGAGGCACCAGGCAAGGACCCAGCCATCCTGAGGACACCTGAGAACTTCTCCATTCCCCAAAGGAGATAAGCTAATGGCACGTTTAAAGGAGCCTGGTTCTGAAGGTGAAGCACATCCGTGGTATTTAGAGAGATATTAATCCAGTTTCCCCACAAAGTATTTGCTTGGCTGATCAGATTAAGGGATCTAGCCTTCAACAGCACACCCCCACCACAGCAGGCCCCAAGAAATCTGTGATACTTCACAGCCTCAGACATATTGCACCATGTGTACCCAGCTGCTACAATAATTAGCTTATGAATGTATCAGCTGGTTCTGTGATTTTTATAAATAATAACTAACCTACAGAGCAGAAAGATTTCCACGAGCCTAATATTAGCAAGAAATTGCAAGGTGCGCCTAACTGAATTGTCATTGTGCTAAATGCCCTGTCTTCTCTCATGTTGCGCTGGACTGGATCTCCCCCAACGCCATTTATAAATATTTATTTTTGCAATGTATTTGTGTCAGCTTTCTTCACAAGAGCCATTATTCGCTCACCCCCACACATACACATGCATACCCACTGCCTGCATGTGTACACTTATCTGCATCAAATCTGTCCTTTCACTACTCTTTTTCTGTCCTTCCCTCTCTTTATTCAAGCATTCATTCAAGACCCTCTCTATCCATCTACGGGGCTGTTTATTAGGCAATAGCTTTGACTAATACGTGAGAAAACACAGCGTGCCGCAGCTTACTCACACATTCTTTATGGCTGCAAGTAACCGCCTTCCCCATGCATAGATGAAAAGTCTGCATAGGCTTTTTAAAATTATTTATTTAAATAATCTTAGCACGCCATCCAAGAAAGTTTTGCAGTACCAGGCAAAAAAAAAAAAAAAAGTGTAAATGTCAAATAAAACAGTGACAGATGACAGTATTCTCTATTGAATAGCACCGTTTCTTCGTGCATGTTCAATGAGAACTCATGAATTATTAATACACAAAATCTCCTTTTACTGTTAAAAATCTCAACTTGGCGTTTTTTGGTTACAATTTTTTTATTTTCTTTTATTTATTTCTTTGGGGTCTGTGTATGTTACACAGAGCTTTCCAGGAGAATTACTTCATTTAACAAATGCTAACATACAGAAATTTTTGGAACTACAGCCATTCACAGTGAATTTTCATCTACAGCTACATTTATAGGCATGAAGAAGGAAAAGTGAAGGAGACACTATCTCACCACCTTTTCCTCCACTCATCCACAGCATCTGAGCTCACTGCATTACAAGTAAATACAACTTCTGTTAACATATTCTGAAAAATCTAACGAATAACACACCCCTCCCCAGACCTGTAATACGCCGTGTTTCTAGTCCTGCCTCCCCTGCACATCATAGGTCTCGCTCCACCACACAAACAGCCCCCCCTTGGCTGTCAGAGCTACCAGGGAGTTTGATACACATCAGTGTCAATATAGGTGGCAGAATCCAGCCCTTAATGTCAGCTTCTAAGGTTCTCAAATGGGAATGTCTTCCATTAAAAATAAGAGGAGGAAGAACAGCTCAATTAAAGGATGCTTTTGGCTCTACATTCAGGCACACCCAGTGTTTGTGGTTACAAGGAATTCTGCTCAGAACTTCCTTCATTTCACCCCAAAACTTCTAGAGGCATCGGGAATGCAGCCCAATGTAGCTCATTAAAGAGAGCTGCAGAGAAGTGCTGTCCTCTATTTTTGTTGTTCTCATGAGACAAGATAAACATTTTCTAAGCATTTTGTTTGATTAAAAAATATCACATTAATGTCCTATTTTTAACCTCTCTGTCTTCTAATCAAATACATTTCCACATAGCTAAGCAAACAACAACAAAAATCTGCAGAAAGCTAGCCATTCCCATTGTGCTTTTATGCTGTTAAAGAAATAGCATGCTTAGAACACCAAAGTGTGAGGCTTGGCACCCTCAAAGCCCCTGAAGGACAGCGAGCTGGTGCAGCAATCCCGAGCCATATCCTCTGTCACTTATCCCAGAGCCCTGTTCAGCAGCTTGACCCTTTCACTTTTGCTGAGCTTACCCTGGAGCAGGGCAGCCAGATGTACCAGACTACAGTAAAGTCAGTTTTTCCAGCACACAGTGAAGGTGTGCACAAACACACTGACCCCAAAAACTGTTTTCTGCAGATCTGCTGCCCTGCAGTGTGCCAAGGACCAAATTTCTGACCAAGGACAAAGAAGGCACATGGGAAGAGTTCAGGCTCGCAGTCATGCTGGGGTACAGGCCCATGTTTACACTTTGCCAAAAGCCACTGCAGGAGGTGGCAGTTGGGTGTCCACGGTGACTTAGTCACAGGCAGCTGTTCTGCTTTGAGCATGGATAAACCTGCAGCTTAACTGACCTTGTGTTTCTCTGCACTTACATTAAAATTAATAATAATAACAATAATAATAACAAGACAGCCAGTTTTCCCCACTGACATTTTCTAGGGTCTCCAGTGAAAGCATGAGTAGGCAAATGAAGAGATTTTAGTAAGAGTGATTCAGGAATAAATCTCAAAAATAAATGTAAAAGGCCATTTCCTCACCCACATCATCAGTGCAGAAAATGTCAACATATGTGACAAAAGGAAAAAAAAGCAGTAATGATTGACGCAAGTCTTGAAAGATTAATAAAAAAATGCACTCCTGATAGAAGGCTCCCTTCCCATGTGGGATCACAGGAGTCCTCTCGACAAACTTCCTCAGCATCTCTTCTCTCTGCTTAGTTTGGGACACTACAGTGCAAAATGAGCTAGATAATATTCAGCTCTTGTTCCTTAGTCGCCAAACTCTTTTATCATGAATCCAATAAGTGTCTATTAAAATAAATAAACCCCCTAATGATTCAAGATAACCTAATCAAGAAAGCTGAAATGGATAAAAGACTAGCTGTAATGGAGAGTTCTGTCATGGCTTCAATGAATTCTTGATGAGGGCCGGGGGAGGGGGACTGAACCTGAGAAGCTTTACTCAGAGAATTTTGATACAGTTCAAGGTTAATCACTCAACAGTCTGGATTTTCTGAAATGCTTGGTACTTTTCCTCCCCAGAAAATGCAAAGCACTTTCATGAGGGCCAGTTTCTCACAGCCTTATAAAGCATGAAATTATATTAAAAAAAAAGAGATACATGAGCCATGAAGTACCTTAGATCCTTATATTCATGGGAACACCAAGTCTGCTTACATCTTTGGTCTAAGAGGGGAGGATGCTGTGCACTGAGGATATTTCCAGCATTCCAAGCTCAAACTAGCTTCTCCCAACATAAGAGAGGAAATGCGGACTTGTGGTTAGGGCAAGCAGCCCACCATCAGCTCCTGGGTCTGCCAAGGACTTAGTGAGCAAAGTCCCAGCTCCACAACTGTCCCTTATTCATTCAGCTGCTGAGAGAGGCCAGTGCACTGCTGCAGATGCCGTCACAGAATCACAGAATAGTTTAGGTTGGAAGGGACCTTTAAAGGGACCTAGTCCAAGCCCTGTGCAATGAACCAGGACATCTTTAACAGATCAAGTTGGACTCTGAGCAATCTGAATGTTTCAAGGGATGGGGAGGCATCTGCCATTTTTGTGGGCAGCCTGTTCCAATGTTTCACCACCCTCATTGTAAAAAATTTCTTTCTTATATATTTAGTCTGAAAATACCCTATTTTAGTTTGAAACCATTACCCCTTACACTGCCACAACAGTCCTGCTAAATAAGCCTCATTTAAGCCCCAATAAATTCACCCTTGAAAGGCTGCAATGAAGGCTTCCTGGACCCTTCTCCTGGTTCAGGCTTAACAGCCCAAACTCTCTCTGCCTGACTTCACAGGAGAGGTGCTTCAGCCATTTGATCATTTTTGTGGCCCCCTCTGGACTTGCCCCAACAAGTCAAAGTCCTTCCTGGGCTGGAGACCCCAGTGCTGGATGCAGTGCTCCAGGCAGGGTCTCACCAGAGCAGAGCAGAGCAGAGGGTCAGAATCACCTTCCTCAACCTGCTGGTCACACTGCTTCGGCTGCAGCTCAGGACAAGAGTGGGCCTTTTAGGCTGAGTGCACTTCGATAGCTCTTGTCCAGTTTTTCACCCATCAGCATCCTCAAGTCTTTCTTGGCAGGGCTGTTCTCAATCCCTTAATCCCTCAGCCTGTACTGATACTGGGGTCACCCTGACCCAAGTGAAGGACACTGTACTTGGCCTTGTCAAACCCCGTGAGGTTCATATGGGCTCACTTCTCTTGTCCTGGATGGGGTCACACTGTGACTGTATACACAAATCTGTAAAAAAGAAGCTCTAGTTCAAAGAAATTCTAAGTTCAGACAAGGAAAGAAATTTCCTTCTTCATTTCCTCCATGTGAAATGAACATCGAAATACCAGCACAACAGATATGCCCCAGCTGCAGAGGTTCAAAGCATCATAAAGGCACTGAGATAAGGCTATAAGTGCTCTGTATGCACACACTATATACACTACACACTTTCACCACCAGCTGCTTTTTCTAGCTGTTGTCCATCATCACTGGAAGCTAGTTTAAGGCCACAGAAAACCCCTACTATAAGCTAAAAGGGAGAGAGAAGTCATCCTGTCCTATCGAATGAATACAAGGGAATGTAACTTGGGAAGGAAAGAAAGAAAAGGATGAAATTCAGGGTTTCTAAAGCTAATCCTTCCTCAAAGTGACACTGCTCATTCTTCTCACAGTGCTTGTACTCCCTTCTTAGAGGACGAGCAGGACGTAAGGGCATGGGAAGGCGACCATGGTGCTGAGTCCCATCTAGCATGGGATCCTACTGTGGGCTAACACCCTCCTTGGCCAGAGAACTGTCAGTGAGGCAGGGATCTTGACATGAAAAAAGGAAAGAGGAAAGGCAAGGAACTGTCGTAGTGATTTCCATCCATAGGCCTGGGTTGTTCTTTTTTTACCTCAATGAAGGGCTTTTCTGCCCCCAAACTCAAACCCTCAAGTTTATTGTTTGTTTGCTTACTTTTCAACAGGATAAAAATACAACCCAGAGACTGATCTTTGGGAGTTTAGTATTTTTTCAAATGTTGCTCCAAGGGGTCTCTCTTGTTTTACTATGGTGCAACTGGAATAAACTCCAGTCTCTCAAAAAGAATTTTGGTTTCAAGGCTGTACTTTTTGATTTCACTGGACCGATGAAGGTTCCATTTGCCCTTCCCAGGGCTGATCCCCTCCAACGTGCTTCCCCATGCCACCCCAGGCTGATGAAGAAGAGTCTCCTGCCCTGGCAGAACTGTGGGAAGTTTGACCTCCATGTTCATACAAACTCTGCCCTCCCTCAGACTGTCAACAAGGGCTCTGTCCAGCTGTGCCCACTATTTATTTTGATCATCACGTTTATTATGGACAGAACTACATCCCTAAGCCCATTTGGCAAAGACTAAGAAAAAAAAATGTCTGTTGAGCACAGCACAGCTTCTGACAGGACTCTCCCTAGCAGAGGTCAAAAGGGTGATGCTGTTGCACAGCATTAGAGGCACACAGTCATGGGGGAAATGGTTTTCCTGAAGTTGTATTGTAAAGCAGCTGCAGAACTGAATGTAGAAGCCAGCTGTAAAACCAACCATCCAAACTTGCAGTAATCCAAGGCCAAAGTCTCTGCCTGTCCCACTGCCCAGCTCTGCACACACACAGGCCACCCAAACCTCTCTGAAACAGCACACCAGAAACCTGTCTTCCTGTGAATTAAATATAACCAGGGGAGGCCAAGCTGTAGACTGGAAAGAAAACTCTGGTGCTCCAGCCACACTCAGAAACATTCCCAATGTGCTAATACAGGTCCCAGCTTTAGTCACTAAAAGGGCACTAGCAGTCCCAGCTTTAGTCACTAAAAGGGCACTAGCAGGCAGCACCCCCAGACAATCCTGCTGTCCAGGGAGTACATCCCTAACAGCTGGCAACTAAAATAGGAGGGCAGCTTTGGAGGCTGTGTTGTGAGGGCACTGAGCTCTCAGGTCCAGTTGGCTTCAAAAGTACAAAGAGATGCACAGCACTTCACAAAGGCTAAAAATATCTAGATATAAATTGCAAGGAATAAAATGTGTATTAAGGTAAGTAACTGATGAATAAGTCAATGTCTAAAATGAATGGATTGAAATCTTTTTCAAGGTGGATTCCCTTAGAGAATTCTTACCATACTACCTGGGTACCTCCACAGGGCTCTGAAACTTGCCTTTATGTTGACTTGGGAGCTCTGTGACTTGCAACCTCAGTTTCTAGAAACTGCACTTCTCTTCAGTTGCTGGGATTCTACCATGACTTAAGAATGAAGATGGTTACTTGTTAAATTAGAGTTCAATTAACTCCACCAGTAGATGATGCCACTTGCAATAACTGTTCTCAGTGGGTACCACTCCTGTTCAGAGACAGAAGAGGAAACGAAGCCTCCGTTGCCTCTGGATATTCTCTCGGGTACATGACATACAGCCCTGTGTATAAAATGTCAAAACATCCCTGTCGGAGATTCACTGCCTGCTAAAACTGTGAAGATCTCACAGCACCGTGGATTGCTGTTGACAGAACAGCAGCGCCCAACATAACACATGCCTTGTTAGCAAACTGGAATCCTCTCAGTAGTCTGGGGTGAGGGAATAATAGAGGAAGCCAACGCAACACAAGCCAGGCCTGTGGAGAATAGCAAGTGAACGAACCTTGGCGGAGAGTCCAAGCAAAGCCTCAGACTAGTTCTTTTTTCCCTCTTTCAAACCCTCTCTTCTGCAAACATGGGCAGTTTTCAATGAGTGCTTCCCACCATGTAACTCAGCTGCTGAAATCAGCAGCATTTTCACCAGAAATGCCCAAAACTGGCACAGCTGGCCTGTGCAAAGCACTGGGAACACCCAACTGCTAGTTTTCAGACAAGCTAGACCTAAGGCTGACCATGACACCGTGGCTCTCCCCCATGTAAGCAGCTGTGCCCTTGTTTTTGGCACTCCTCCAGGCCACAGAGCTCTCCAACCAGCGGAGGGACACCACAGGCACACCAAGCCAGGCCAGGGGCAGGCACACAGGTGGGCTTTGAGGCAGGGGGAGGCCCCGTACCACTGTGGTTCTTGGCTGTGGCTTCCTCTGTCCCTGCCTTCCAGTGCCCCCATAAACCACTTTCATGCTCCAGCAGAGCGCTATGACATCTCAGCATGGCCAATGCTGGGCCATCCCAGGGAGCCAGCACAGCTTTGGCAAGGCTGCGAAACAAAAGAAACATCAGCCTCAGAAACACTTCTTTATTCGCTGCTGCTGAAGAAACAAAACCTTTATGTGCAGCAACTTTGCTTTAAACAATAACATTTGTGGATCCTGTTCTTAACCTTTTGCATCTGGTGTTCAAAATCTGCCCTGTTTTTTTTCCACGTGAAAGACTATGGATCTTATTTTTGTTTTGGCGCTGCTGTGCTATACTGCCAGAGAAGTGCACTCAAGCTGGCACAGACCAAAGCTGGTGAGCCACCCAAATTATTGTTGGGTGGTTCAGTCCCTCTCTATTTCAAGAAGCCTCTGGGTATAATGACAGGAAGTTTGCAGGCAATTTTAAGCCAAACCTCAGAGAGGCTGGCATTCGGTCTGTGTTAAACACTCCTTATTAAAAGCTGTCCAGTCCGGATTCTGGGTGGAACTTTGATATCTGCATGGAGTAAAGAATAAGGGGCACGTTTGCAAAATCAATTGTGCAGTTTTTATATTTACTGCACGTTTACCACATATGTCATTTATTACACAGTGGAAAACCGTTAAATGCACAGTAGTTGTGCCAAGTGGCATTATGCTTTTAACAGCTTTATTCGTTTAACAGCTCCAGTTCTCATTATATTTTGCCATGTGGTACATGAGATTTTTATGCATTTAACAGTTTAAGAGGGTTCCATGGTATTTTCCTTTTATGTATTTCATACTGAGTCTGGGATTTGGTTTGGGGGGGTAGAGGGACTGTAACCCCTGTACCTTCACAAGAGAAAGCAAAAGGCAAAGAAAATTAATGATTACATGAAGAAGGAAAAATTAATCAGATCTCTGTGTGTCAGGATACAATACCTGTAAGAAGGACAAGGCTTTCCCATGTGCTTTGATAGCCTTTGATGCTTTCTTTATATGCCTTTCAAGCATTTATTTTACATCTGCTTTAATGACTATAATGTTGTTTCCCTGCACAAATGGAAGTGTGTGTTTTTCAGAGTGCATGCACCTAGATACTTCTATCCCACTCTCTCATTGTCAGGTGCACATTTGTGCATTTTTGTGTGCATATTGATGCCCTCTCCTAGCTGAACTGAATGATTTCATCCAGGATCAGTAGTTCTTTTCACTGAGTAAACAATTCCTTCCAACAATCTCCAATCCACTTGCTGCCCTTCAA
This sequence comes from Acrocephalus scirpaceus scirpaceus, assembly GCA_910950805.1. Taxonomy (NCBI): domain Eukaryota; kingdom Metazoa; phylum Chordata; class Aves; order Passeriformes; family Sylviidae; genus Acrocephalus; species Acrocephalus scirpaceus. The sequence goes on from OU383779.1 coordinate 43,360,987, forward strand.
AAAATTCTGTCTGTCCTCTTTTCCACAAAATCCCTTCTGGTGAGTTATATTTTTTTAAAGAGTTGGATGAAATTTTTAAATTAATGGATTCTCTTCAAGAATTTCACCCTGACCTAGGTTTGCCCACATATATTTTTTACATCCAAGGTAGAAATGAATCCAGCAGAACTCACTGCACTGCCTTCTCATGCCTTTTTGTAAAAATGATCGGATCCAATGTGAATTATTCACATGGCAATACCGTATGCAGCACATACAACATGCTAAAAAGGAAACACCTGCCTAATATGCTGTTTCCCATTGCCTTCCCTCAGTTAACCACTTGAGAAAGCACTTTCATTAACTGCTGAATGAGTAGGATACCACCATTTTGAAAGTTCCTTGTCCTACTAGCAGAGGTGTAAGTTATATACCACACGTGGGAAAAGACAAACATGTTTGTACAAATGGGGAGAAAAAGCTTGGCTGTGAACTGACCCTTCCCTCAGCCCCTTTTAAAAGGGAAAAGGAAACCACTTAAGCAGGCAAAAGTCAAACATGACAGGCTCCCCAGAGATGAAAATTATTATTATTATTATTGTAGGAACAGATGTAATTTTATTGGTGGGAGGAAGAGATGGATATAGTCCTAACCCCAGAGTTTGCTTTAAAAAAAAAAACAACCAGAATGCCCCACAACAATGAAATAGCCTATACCACTCACCTGACTTTTATTGGCAGCCACTTTGGCAAACAGAGCTTGAGATACCTTGGCCCTTTTCATCTCCTGTTGGATCTCATCATAAATGGCAGCTGTGATGTTGACGTTGGCGCTGTCCGCCTTAATGGGGAGGTCTGTTGTTGGTGTCGAGGTTTTGGCCTACCAAGAGACCATGAAAATAATAATTAAAAAAGTGCTGCTTTCAGCCCAGCCATCTGTGCAGAAATTATCAAAGGATTTCAGTCAGCTGATGCCAAACTGCATTAGCTACAGAGGGACACTTCCTGTCCATTATTCTAATCAGGTTAATTGTGATTGGAAATAATTGCAGTGCATTCCTATAGGACATGCAAGGCCCTGTCAAGTCTCCCCCTCTCCCTCTCCCAGCATGTTTACTGAACAGCTCAACAACAGGATAGGTTGCTGGGGCACTGGACTGCAGGCACACACTGACACTGCCTTTGTCAGCCAGCTACTACAGCACAGCCACCAGGCTCTACCTTCTCCTCCCTCTCTAAAAGTGGCCTACACCTTGGAGGAAGAGCCAATTCTCCCAGAAAAAATGAGTAAATGGGTAGAGGTCTCTAAATAATAAATTATTACTCAATTTAATGCACTCCCTCAAGTCTCCCTCATCCTTTATTAAAACTATACGTATGTCACTTGAGTATGTATGGTTTCCCAGCCTTATCATCATTATGCTAGCCAGACAGTCACCTAATTTCACCTAGGAAATCAGTGGAAATGAAAAAAAAAAATCATTTCATAAAGCTGGGCTTTGGCATGCCTTTGATGTGCTGCCCTCATTCTCCTAAACTCATATTGAGATTTTGTGTATTCCACTGCACTGCTTTTAATTGAATGATTTCCCATCAGCTTCTGTGACAAATGAAGGACAATAACGGACGCTGCCAGTACTTTCCCTGGGCTGGACTACCCCTGCAAGGCTTCTATCAATACAGTTCAGAAGGCTGCCACAGGATGTGGATTTTAAGGCCCCTTGGACTGGTGGTCCCCAGAATGCACTGGCAGGAGAGGGAGTGAGGGCAGTGTGATGTTCACTGAGTGCTCCCAGCACCAGCTGCCCTTCGGAGACAGATCTCATTTACTTTCCTGAGCTCAAAGAGGAGAGATACCAGGGCTGTCACTGCCCCCCTTACACTTTTTAAGGGAAATGTGGGTTAGTGATATAAAATCTCTGTTTTGTCTTGAGACATAAAGGTCATAGGAAAGAACACAACCTAAACAGCAAAGCTCACATTTCCCAATAGATCCAAACCACCCACACACCCCAGTGACACTCGTATTTGGCCCAATTATGAACCTTCTTAGAGAGATCCCGTTTCTGTGTTGGAGCTGAAGTCTGCTAGAGTACATCAAATGTTGATTTTTAACTAGGCAGACATGCCCAAATGTTTATTTGTTAATAAGAAGGTTAACTAGGCAAAACCAAGCCTTCTGAACTTCTTCTGTTTTGCTGTCCTCCAAATCTTCCTTTTCCTGACATCTCTTCTGTACTGAGGCCACATTAATAACAGAGACAAAATCCAATCAAGACAACACTCTAGACAAATCACTCTTCCTTACGACTTCCAGATAAAGCCTTAACCAACCTGTATCTTCTCCCTTTCCAGGCTCAGCAAGCACTGCTCTGGGCATGCTCCCTGCCTGTCACAGGCAGGACACACGCAGAAAGGGTGTAAGACTTTCCTGTTCCCTAAGGCCAGCCCCATGTGCAGGCAGAGGCAGCTGGACAGCAGCTGGGGCAGAGCATTGCCACCATGCCCCAGGAGGCCAGGGCTGAACCACTGCCATCACAGGCCATGAGCTGGGTACAGTGCAACACAGGGACCAACAGGCACTCCCCGCTCTGAAATTCAATGTTTACAGATTGATGAGAGTTAGGGCAACTGTGGGAAATGTAAGAAAATAATAAAGAGTTCATGGAAAGGAAAAGGACTGTCCAAGTCTGTCAGGACTGATTTAATGGAGATTTGTTGGGTATAAAAAAGTCTTCCCAGGCACTGGAGCCTTTGGCTAGCACAGCAGCCAAGGTCACCATGGCCGCAAAGGCTGTTATGGATATCTGAGATCCTGAGAAGAATGAAATTAGCATGTAAAAGAAAGATTTAAAATATAACTCCATCCTGCACGGGTCTCCTACACTTCTAGGTCCACAGCCACATGTCAGGAAAAAGCCTGTCCTGCATACCCTGAAAGCTGCACCATTTTTTATTTAATCATTTTTTATTTAATTAACAGGAAGAGCAAATACCAAGCAAAAGTTACTAAAATAAAGTACTCTGTGTTAAAGGCCTAGATTCAAAGCTAGTCTTGATACTAAGGAGGAGTTTGCTACTATTTGAAGCACCTTATTGCAAACAGTGGGGAAAAAAAGAAAAAGTGTTTGCAACCACAGCACCAGAGCACTGCAACCCAGCCCCTTACTGCTAGGGTTCTGTGTGCACACAACAACTCCCAACAGCTCAGAGCATCTTCCCCACAGTAACTGTACCCCATTTTCTGGATCAGTCTCTCATTCTCACCTTGACGCAGGTCCTGAGCCAGGGATATCACAAAAGGGTGGGTTGGGGTTGGCTCAGGCAGAGAGCTGAGCTGGGTTACTCTGCATGCCCTTATACCTGCCTGCATGACAGCCCCAGCACGAGCATTTCCACAGGTATCTGCCATTCCTCTCCCAGCCAGCACACTCAATCCCAAAAGCATTGCCGCAGATAGCGGTATCTATGGAAACCATGTTTCCAACTGCCGTTCCATCACCTTCTCTGGCACACTGACACAGTTCCTGCAAGGCTGGTACAGCTCCTACCACTGCTGCCCCAAAGCACCCTGCTCCAGGGTAGGTAAGAGAGCTGCCTGGGGAGCTGACGCTGCTGGAATCGCCACGCTGCCTGCGAGGACGGCATTTGTCTCGTCAGAACTAATACCAGGCATATGGGGAAGCGAAGTAGCCGTGCTGCCTGCCCGGGAGCTGGGAAGAGCCTCATTTGCAGAGGTGTCCAAGTTGTCAAAACAGCACCTGTGCTGACTGGTGCTGGCCCTCTGAGGGCTGGGGAAATGATACACAGCGGGCACAAGGCAAGCACTGGGTACACAAACCTTTGTGTGCTGCTTTTGCTGATCAAAAACCTCAAAATATTCTGTTGGATTCATCAAGCTGAAATAAGGCAAGTATGTGCTGGTTTATACTTCTACAGTACAGTTTTCTAGCAACATTTAGCTCTTACAAAGGCAGGCAAAAATTCCATTATTTTAAATTATGTTCTAGCTGTGGCTAGAACACAGGAAAATGGCATATTTCAAGACAGGAATGAAATGGGGCAAGAGATCCAGTTTTTATTCTCACCAGATTGCATCTAAACTCTCTATTTCCTTTCAGTGCTTGATTCTAGTACAAAACCTACTGCAACGAATATAAGCAGGAGTAACTTAATTCTTTAATGAATCAATAACAATGCAGAAAGTGGCTACACTGTTTAGATAGTAAAATAGTGTGCCCACTGTTAAAATCCCTATATATTTTTATCTTCACTTAAAGGTAACTAAAAAAGATAAGGAGCATACAATGAGTCTCCCACATAATGAAAATTCAGTGTCAAATTCGGGTTGGCAGGATAAGCTTGCTTTCAGTGAGAACAGTTCTTTACAGGATTTTTTCACTGAAGTGCACCTACATGTCTGGGTTAAACTGAACAACCTCAACAGTTTCTACAAAATCAACACACCTTCCCTAAGGATGGTCAGATTGAATGTAAAACTTCACTCCCCTAGGCAGTGCTTGCTTGCTTACTTTTAGCAGCTGTGACTACAGAATTCAATAAGAAGTGATCATTGATATTATTAGAAGGGTTACACGGGCACATTTACTAAAGATCAGTAAAGTGCTAGAACTGAGCCATCATGTCTGTACTCTTAGAAAGTTCAGACTTAAGTCAGGCAAATGTCATGACTGGAGTTCATCAGCAACCCTGTGCAAGCACCCTAACTTTGCAGAGTACACATGTTGGACTGCATCAGCCCCGTACAAGGGGGGTGACTATTACAGTCTAGTTTGTGGATGCTCTTTCTTAGTGCAAAGCAACAATCTAGCCAGGGAAAAGTGGGTGGCAACAGCATGTTAATAAACACATGCAGTTAAGTCAATGAGATAACAGCTGCTTGGGACCTCTAAGCATCATCTTCCTTCCCAGCACGCTGTCCATCTCCATTCTCTGTACCCCCAACATTTACTTGTAAAAACCTCTAACTCAAGGACTGTGACTTCCTATACAGAATATGCAGCACAGTATTTTCTAATAACATCTATCTAATGCATTACCAACCTCTGTTCACTAGACACTTTTTATGGCAATATATATAAACCAGAAGCCCAGAAAATTCCTGTGTTCTGAAGAAGGTAATGGACCCAGGTAAAAAGCTACATGCACTGTCTTTCCATAATATATTCTATAATAGTCATTTAACAGACATATGTCAACAGCCTGTATGTAATGCCCACATGCACTCTTCCACGCACTAATGTTACATACTCTTTTGTATTTATGCCATTGATTAAAGACAGAATGATCATCACAGTCTCTTGCTGACATCCACTAAATGTCTCTTAATAGCCACTCCAAAACCTTATAAAAGATTTTCCACAACTCCTCTGGGCAAGGGGAGCAACAGACAGAGGAAGGGTGGAAAGAAACCCCTCTCCTGGAATTATCCCAACAATGAATGGGTAGCAAGGGATTGCATCTTACCTGGGGTGTTCTGGAGGAGCTTGGGCTGCTGGCAGCTGAAGATACCATGCTCACATTTGGGTTCATACTTCTCTCTCTCTCATCCTGATAGATACGATCCCGCTCTGAGTCAGGCAAGTTGAGGAAATTCTGCATTGCCCGTAAGTTTACCAGGAGGGACTGGGAAGCTGTCCTAGGGTCTTCTTCTTTACGCAGGATCTCTGACAACAAACCCTGGTTAAAAAAAAAAAAAAAAAAAAAAAAAAAAAAAAAGCCAGTCATGCGTTGATGGGTTTCTTTGGTTTTTAAAAATTTGTTTAGTGTAACCAGCTGGGTTGCAGTACTGAGAATCTACATCAGAATCTCATGGGCTCTCCCTGAGGGGATATTTTGTAGGAAAGTGTTTGTCTTCTGGGGGCTGGGGTTTATTTTGGGACTGTCCTATTCTGGCACAGTAATAAGCTTCTGAGTATGAAGATGCTGGATAGGAAGGTAGGTGCACTGGTTAGAAGAAATTGCAGTTATCACCAGGTGCTTGCTGCAAATATTTTAGGAACTGTTAGATCTCTCTCTCTCTTTCTCTTTTTACTTGAAGCTGGGAACACTTGGCAATCCTGTTCATCTTTGACAAATCTGCCAAGGTTGGTAAATTTAGTTTCGACATTTAAACAGTGCAGGAGGTTTATAAAGAAAAATGTTTGGCTGGGTTTTGATGTTACAGTCCGCTCATTTCAGTTTGGACAGCCATTTCTGACAGGAGAAAAATGAAGCAATAATAAAACCTTAGAATCTAGCTTTAGGGATTTAACCCATTCTTTCATGCCTCATTTTAAAATACCACAGGCTCCACATAGCAACTGCAAACGAACACCGTATTAATCCAGTTTTTACAAAAGCCATTACACAGCATTTCTAAAAAATAAAGAGTAACAAAAATAAAAGAATTGTAGAGATGAAAATGTCATTAGAAGAGGCTTAAATCTAATGATGGGATTAAATTTATGCGTAAGAGTACACACTCGCACTCAGTAGTTCCACAGATTATCTAAAAGTTAAAGGCACAGCACACAAGTCTGGATCAGGGCCTAAGGACACGGCATGTGCCACCAGCTTCCCCCAGGTCCCCTCCCTCATATCAGACACTTCACAAACTGGGACTTCATTCCAAATAGCAGCAACAGCAAATTCCTGAACTATACCTGTTTTAATCTATTGGTGTGCAAGGAAGCAGAGAGGGAGCATTTCTGCCCGTGAAGACTAATACCTTAACGTAACATATCATTATGATATCAAAATGGTATCTTAGGTCAACATGCAATTCTATGTGCTCATTATTTCCAAAGGCTATTCTGCCAATATGCTTCCCTGAGCCATCTGACACTGTTCCCGCTTCCCTCCTGTCACGACCTGGAGCTGTCTGCACCGCTGCTCCCAGGAAAGCCGGCCACAGAAGCCGTGTGAAATCCCAGTTGGAGCTGGGAGGGTTCACCTTGGCCTGCTCTGGGAGTGCAGCAGTTCAGCAGGAGCATGCACAGGGACCCTGCAGGCCCTGACACGGCCCCGCTGTGGTTGTTGACACGCGTGTTTTGCAGTTACTTCACAGCCAGGACCCAGGCAAGCTGCTTCCCCAAGGACAGGCAAGGCTTACTCCTTTCTTGTCACAAAAATGTTACTAGAAAGCAACCACATACCCCAAGCTCTGTAATATTTAGTTCTCATTTATTTCCTTCCATATCAGAGAGCCTCCTTCAAAAAGCCTTGCTAAAACCACTGTCACTACAGTTGGCCAATCAAGCAAATAATATTTTTAGTATACACTGACCTTATTTACCAGTCTTCCTGACAAAACCAACTGACCAACAAATGACGTACCTGTATCTGCGTTTATCTGCTATTAAACACCTATACTAAAATACACATGTGAAACCTCTACTTCAGCAGAGTTTATACCACAAGTGCTCTAAGCAAGCTCCACACACAACCTGAGGGTAGGCTCTGTCTTTTCAGCTCCTCATCTACATAATCAAGCCGAGAAATTCCCAATTACATTTTTCTGCAATGATCAGTGTGGGCACCAGAAGGACTGGAGCTCAGAATGGAATCATGGTTAGCACCACTTAGAAGTGGGATGCGAGGGAGAAGCTGGCTGGTGAAAAAGGTCTGCTGTCTGGGAAAAAATCTGAAGCAGCTGCAGTGCTGGGCTGTCCTCTGGTATTTTGTGCAACCTCAACACAACTACATGCTCATACCTGGCTTCTTCTTCAGGGTTTACCACCTCTCAGAGAAGCTAAGGGCATTTTGAAAAGTTTTCTAAGTTTGACAGGCTCATAGGCTGGGGGAAATTAACCAAAAAAAGACATACAGGGGCTTGAAGCCACAACCCGCATGATTCCAAGACCGATGCAAGTCCCTATTGAAATTTTCGCCTAAAGTCAGTGAAAAACTCTTCAAATGCAGTAAATAAATGAAATATTGCTTCCACCAATTCTCTAAATTTCTAATTTCCCGTGTCTTTGAAAGGATATATATGTCAAACTTATTTTTAAAAGAAAAACTCAGCTTCAAAAATTAATGAATTTAGTTTGAAAGAAAGGGACCTGAAAGCCACTGGAGCTGACTCTAAGACAGTTTTTTCTCCCTCCCATTTTAGTCTCACTAAATTTATGGTCCAATTTCAAAAATGGAGAGCAGAAACATATGTGAAAGCATGCCAGCAATTACTTTTCTGTGCAGTCATTGACTCTGTATGTAAATCAGAATCACAGGTACGAGTAGATTGGTCATGGCACTAAGAGGTATCTCACTACCTGACATACCAACTCTTGTGCTTGAAGGCCCTGATTTATCACCAGAAACATCTTTTCATGCAGTAAATTTGGTGCCCGCGCTCCTGCTTCCATGAGGGTCTCATTCCTGACCCGCAGCGGGAACACAGCAGTGTTTTGCAGCACTACTGTTCCATCAGCAGGCTGGGAGCCTCTCCTCCTAAGGCTGACACCTGCTCCAAGGGGGACTCGCTGCTTCCCCAACACCGCGACACAGCAGCCGCTGGCAGGGGACGAACCCTGCTCCCTGTGCCCTGCTCCAGGCCCAGAGGTAGGAAATCTGGCTGCCAAGAGGGTTTTTCTGCAGCTCCTCTAAGTGATTTGGCAGCTTAGGAACCATGTAAACAGCAGGAGAGCTAATAAGAAAACTGACTCATGAGGGACAAATCTCGTGTCCTCCTGCAAGTGAAGATAAACAACAATGCCGGTAAACAGCAGCAGCAGATAGCTGAGTGATAGGGGAGGACAATAAAGCGTCTTGAGAGCAATAACGTTTACAATAATATAATTCTGAGCTACTGAAGTATACGCAAACTAACCAGTGAGCAACATTATAAAAAATAAAGTGATATTAAATAATCTGTTCAGCCTTTTTGTCACCTGCAACAAATTAGGCTTTCAATATGCAAAACATCTTCCTTCCAGAAAAACAAATGATCATGATTTCATTTAATTGTAATTTAATGAGGCATAATGTATTTTTTAAAGTGATATACACCAGGTGTGTGGTGAGGAAACTGGTCCAGCCAGACAAACCCTACTGTTTCTATTTTTGAGAAAACCCTAAAGGCAGCCAGGGACTGTTTTCATTTCTGCAAATTATGTTTCTGCTGGAGGGGGTGAGGGAGGGAAACCCACAGCATTCATAGATTTCTTATAAAATTCCATTGGCTAAATTAGCTCATTCTGACTTACTTACATCTCACATATTAAAAAATAAAAATAAAAAAATTGGCAGTTTGCAGAGTAACCAATTCTGCAAACCTAGAAGATCATCTTCAGGGACTAGAAAGTCTCAGTATGACTTTAAATAGCCAAACAGATCTTCTACATAGAACACAGCTCCCAGGATACATTTTAGGACATGCAGCTTGATAAAATCTTTGCTTTTCCACTCCTCTGCATCATTTTTATACTGGCTGAAGAGGCAACTGATGAAGTTTAACGTTCACACAGGCTGTGCTTGCAAACGAGGGGTGTGATCACCCTGAGACAAGGGCTCTGAACAGCCTGGTTTACCCTTGGAACTTGCACTATTTTTAAAATTACACACTGGATCCGTAACTGACTTTAAGAAAATAATACCTGTGGTGGAGAAAAAAAGCACATGTCCAATCAAAACAAAAAAGTCACTGAATCTATTTAAGGCAGGAGTAATTTTGACCGTGTTTTTTTAAACTAGCTGAAACGCAGTCCCTTCAGGCCAGCAAAGTCACTGTCACAGGGGTTTGCTTTGCATTTATTCTGTGAAACCCAGTTTGTGGACTTCTTTTACTTTTATTAACTACAGGATTTCCAGGACAAACAAGCCAAACCTCACTGGCACCTAATCTTTTTTTAAGCAACTTCTTACAATGTAGAGCGAAAATTATTCCAACTGACTCCAGCCTCCCGGGGACCAAGTGACCAGCCTTGAAGGCAAACACGGGCTTGACCAAAGCACACAGAAGGTGAGCAAGGCCTCTCTGCCCTCTTCCCAACGGGCTTCTGCTCAGGCCTGGACAGGGTGTCAGTGAGAGCTCTGTGGGACGCAGACTGCACTATCAGTGACCAAAGGCAGGACAATTTTGCAACTGGAACTTTTGAAAAGCAATGTGGATGGGGGCAAGGCAGTGCTGCTGGAGCGCAGCCCAGGCACTTGTGTCCTGGGGACAGAGGAGGACGAGGGCCAGCAGGCAGAAGGCGACTCCCAAGCACTGGACAGGGCCTCACACACATCAGGTTCGATGACTTGGATAGAAATCATGCTCTCCCTCTTACAGGCCCAAGTCATTTGACTACAAAACCAGGCACTAATGTTAAAGAGGTTCAGAACAGGCTTTGGACAATCAAAACACTGGCCAAGACAAAAAATTTAAATAAACTCAACTAATGTGCTAAACCTCAGTTTATATGTTCTGTATAAGGAAATTATATATATGAAGGACTGAAAAAGCATAAACACTTTTTCAGACTTTCAGTCTATTTGTGCCTCTCCATACTTCAGCTATGGCCAAAAGCAACAGAGAAAATGCTGAAATACTAGAAAAATATTGCTTCTGCAGGGCTTAAAGTTCCAAGTACTTTTAAGCCCTGCACTTGTACTGACAAGTCTCAATAGAAAAGCTATTCTGCTTTCCAACACGGATAGATGTGGCCCTGAGCAGGATGAGAAAATGTAAAGATTTATTAAATTTCAACATCTGGATCTTAAAGGTCAGTGATGTCAACCTGTCCCCTCTCTGCACACAAGGCCTGTTTCCAGCAGGGAAGGCAGCACCCAGGGAACCACTGAGCAGCTATGCATTTCTACCAAACTACATCATAATTGTACCTTGAGTGTACAACAACAAACTTGATTTTGCCAGGCTAATATGATTTACAGGTTTTTAATATTTACAGTTGTCCACTATTTGCAGTTGCAAGCCGGAGGCAGCAGGTCAATCCAGGAGCTCTGCAGCAGAAGCACTGACTTCTCACAACCCTTAATGGAACAAAGCATTTCCACCCGCTGTGTTTTTCTCAAGTCAAAGCAGGATTTTACCTCAACATCTCTCTGCCTACCTGCACTTACTCCAGGTCTCACCTTCAGTATTGTCTTCTGGGCTGAACAAGATCACTCAACAATTCTGAAATACTTCTCTTTGCCTCTAAGTATACAGCACTCGCCAAGAATGTCTATATGAAGTAATTGTAGGCTTCTTGGGACTCAAGCTCATTTTCAAATGCTCACTGCTTTGTTTCCATTCCCTTGCACCTCTTCCTAATTCCAGCTAGGATATGAAACAGAAGTGCTGGAAGTCTATCAGAAATGCTTATCCTGGCAATGTGTCCAGTCCAATTTTGCTGAACAAAATTGCTTTAGATAATCAGTGGAAAATTTTGACTGGTTAGCCAAACCAAGCACCTTCATATCCATTCTGTCACAGTTTCCATCAGGCAAAAGTGGTTTTGTACCCTGTTCCCTGACCAGCTCCTCTTTCTCAATAGTCAAAATGTGTGGTGCTACATTTTTATCAGTTTTACAAACCTCAGAACTTGAAGGACTCTGACTGAGGCTAACTCTGTGAATGGGAGACCAGCAGTATCCCAGTATATTTCAGTGTACACATCACATCAGTCCTTCATTTAGAAGAAATCCTCTGATCTCCAGATTCAGTGCGTACAACCAGAGTACGAGCCTTGTTCTTAAACTCATTTAACTAATGCTAAAATACATACATCTCAGGAGAGAGCTGCTTAGGCACAAAGCATTTAGAGGCTGATTTGAATAAAACTTATACAGGGTGCAACAATGACAATTTGATTTTTATTATTAAAAATGAAGTGTTTAAATCCTCAAAGAAAACGGCTTTATTGCATTAGTTTAATAAAGCCTCTTTTTTATTATGGTATCTGTTTTTATGAGGGAAGACAGGATGTGCATGCGGATCTGAATGTGGATGCATGAGGAAAAGGGGGCAGAGAAAGACCGACCACCTGCAGCCACAAAGTGCCACCATTTATATGACATGTGTGTCAGACCTTTATCCTGATATATGCTGGAAAATGAGCAAAGACACACAGCTTGTGCACACTGCAGATCTGTGCCTTTGCTTCCAAGGCTCAGGACTCCTGTGCATCAGCTGAGCAGGCAGCAGCCACCTCCTACAAGCACACATTCTAAAAGCCTGACTCACATGCTACTTAAGATTCTTTCATTCAGCCTATTGAATACAATTAAGCTAATTGAAACTGAAATTTTGGGCAGTGCAAAACCCACTATTGGAACAAATATCCCATGCACCAAAAATCTGCAATTTATTAAAGTAAGCACTTCCCTTACAGACTGCCTTCTTTCCTGTGAGTGTAACAGAACGCTGCTTGTGGCACATTACACCCAAGAATAAAACAAGCAGGCAGCATGAAAGGGTTTCATGCTGTAAGAGAGAGTTTTCTATGAGGGTAAAAACCAACCAAAAATCCCCCCAAAAACCCAAACCAGAAGCCTTGCTAATTGAAAGTCTGTGCACAATGGTGCAGACACCATAGCAATGAATGCAGCATGACTGTCTCACTAGATACCAGGCAGAGAATTAAAGCTTCTTGTGTTCCTCTCATTTGAGTTAAAGGGAAAATTATTTGCAAAAGGAATTCTGCTCAGGATTTGGCTCACAAGCAAATAGAGGTGGAAGAGTCAGTTACTTCAACAAACCATATTTATGATCTTAATGCCTTGTAGAGCACTCTTTTCTGAACCCACTTCTATTTGGGGGAATTTTGCCAAAGCAAGCAGAATTAAAACAAGGAGTCACAACCCACAGCCTTACTTCCTTAGCAACCACACTCCTGCTGTCAGAGCCTCCAAACCCTCTACAGGTGACCAGTGACACCTTTGTATGCCAACAAATGTTATTTCTCTCTTCCTCACCGCAGAACCCTTGACTTGCCTGCAGCTGCACCAGAAGTTGGGGCTACACCCAGCATCAATCCTGTGTTTGTTTCCCTGTGCCTCAACCCACACCTGCAGCCAAGGTGTGACCAAATCCCTTGGACAAGGAGGATCAGTGCAGCTTATTTCATCATAAACTTCACAGCATCTGAAGCTGGTGGAGTTTCCTCCTCCTCTGGCTGTTACTTCCTCTAATCCAAAGAGACGTGGTTGGCACCAGCTACCCAGGCAGGAGCAGAGCTGGGTGTGTGCTGCTTTCCCATCTGCAGGCTGGGAAGCCAACGCTCCCACATGGAGCTACTCAGGGCAGGAAGGAGGGAGCAGCGCTCTTTGGGAAGAAAGTTACAAGCAGCCTGAACACGCTGGCGTTTTTATCCAGCTCTCTTTGTATCTGGCCCCACAATGACTTGATTTAAAAAGCCTCAGATTCAAGCATATTTCCAGTTTAGGCGGCTGTTCAGTTAAACAAGCACTGGCCACTCGCCCAAACATTTTACTAGTTTTGGCTATTATGTCACAACACTGGCAAAAAACAAGATGCTTGAAAAAAGAGAAAGATACAAATTGAAACTCCTTCAGTCTTGTAGGCTTTGCAATCCACTGGACACTCCCAGGGAGAGCAGCAGTTCACTGATCAAGTGATTTAAACTGTCTGGACTCTTACAAAGAGCCCAATAAACTGTCCTGACTACACCTCCATGAGCCTGCAGCAAAGAGGAATGCTGAGCAAACAAGGAGAAGAATATATTCATTTTCTTTATGCAGAACAGGATTCAAATTATCTATTTTCCAGTTTGTATTTTGAAGAGTGGGATCATTTCAGCCCCTCCAGATTTGCTGAAAAGCTTTCCAGCAATGCACAAAGTAAATCCAGGAGAGCATTTTCATGCATTTCCTTTAAAATAGTCCTCTTAGTCCTACTTTTTCCAGTAAACAACATCACATACCAATTTATCAAAACATTACAACCTGCAATAAGCAAGGTTCTGGTTATTACAACCTTTTGGCTGCAATCTGAATGCTAGGAGACAATAAACTGTAGGATGGTACAAGGACTCTGCCCTGAGGATGGGCCAAACTCCATGTGTGTATTCTCCTCCAGCAAGAAGTCCATAGCCTTGGCCATCAGGCCCCTTGTCCTGCTTCCTTTTTCAGAATATCTCCACTGGCCAATGTGGTGCTCATGCCTTCAGGGGCCACCCATCACCTAGAAGTTATCCTGATGTAAAGACAACTTGAGGCATTTTTCGAGAACTCTAGCCTGCACTGGAGAAGTACTGCATTGTACTGACAGCCTTTTGACTTCACAGCACTGTTTGAGACCAAGGAGAGACATCAGCTCCCTCTGAGCATTACCTCCTCACCCTCTACAGTCTGTACATTGCAGGCACTTCATTCACTCACAAGCTTTGACTGCTTTTAAAAATGTGCACAGGGCAATTCCAAGTGTGAGGTACATCTGCTCTGACAGCTGTACTTCTCTTATAGATTTGAAATACTAATCAGAATTTTCCTTGTTTTTTTTTTTTTCTCAAGATTGAATGGCTTTATACAATCAAAAAGTGCGGAAGTCTTACAGAAATCAAACCTTTCACTAATGACTGTTTTAATAACTTCAGCCTACAGCTTGGCTTCATGTCTACATGCCTTACAAAGATCCTTTCCATTTTAAAAGTATCAGGTATGACTATCTAACTCTCAGGTGTCCAATGGGCCTCATAAACCTGTCTGCCTTCAAACCCACTCACACTCCTGCATGCAGTTTTTAAGGTTCAGATAAGGATGCCTAGCTTTCCGTTAGAGAGCTGTTAGTTCATAGCAGCAGTCTGAGCAGAAGGAACAAAGTATTTCAGTAAACAACACATTCTTCTGACTTAGAGGTCAGAGGCAAGAGGGAGCCAAGGCTAAGGACCCTGGTCATAAAAAACTTGGGCACAAAAAATGCAATTACACAAGCAAGAAACTGAACCACCTGCCCCAATAATACTGCTAACTGCCTTAGCCACGGCAAGCTCTCTCCGTGCCATAAGAGCAGGGCCCACGACGGTGTCATTCCAATAGGCACCATTCTTATCACTGCTGAGCAGATTGCAGGCAACACCATCTGAGACAAACATGGTCATGTGCACCACTATTTTAAATATTTTGAAGGTTGTGTAGGAATTTCTTATTTATTGAAAAGTAATACTTATATTGTCTCTGTGGGTGTGCTTCTACCCATCCCATGTAGTGAATAAATAGGTATTTAGATTCCACAATAGTGTGAATTAAAATTATGACACTAAGTCTTCAAATGTAAGAAGTGGAGGTTAGCCCAAGATGCTTACTAAAAAACAGGCATATACACTTTGAGGGTTCTTCATTCACACTTTCAGATGAATAGGGAAAAGTTCACTTTGGAACTGCCTGTTTGAAAGAAACCCTCTTCATGGCTAACTCAGCCTGGGCCAGCCCTCACCAAACAGCCTGTGCAGCTCTCCTGTGCATACAGTAGCCTGATGTTCAGTCTCCACTTCAGTGGGAGCACTGTGCTCCAGGAAATGTACAGAAAGTGTCACAGAGCCTGAAGCACTTTGTTTTCATGTGTGCACACAACATGGCCACAGGTATAAGCAAATATTGTTGTCTTCAGTTACGCATTTCCAACTTCAAGAGGAAGATTTAGATGTTTCACAAACCATACAATTTCATTTCTGCTTCTTCTGACCCTCCTCACATTCTCCCTCCCACACACACATGCCATACATACAAGTGTCAGCCACTTGTTTCGATGGATTTAGCCTAGTTTGGATCAAAGCTTCCTCTACTTCATTTAACAGATTTGCTCAGATGGAAGGTCTCAGGGGAGAAATAATGTTAGTAAGAAGGGGCTTTTCACCATTGAGTATGTAGGTCATTGGATTTTAAAATAAATTAGAGAATATTTTATCTATTAAACAAGCCTCACAGTACATATTTCATGAAGCTATACTTAATTATAGGCTAATGTGTACCACAGAGCTACCATGAAGAAAGATTAAGCAGTGGCCCATAATGCAGTGATTAATACCATTATTAGTGGCTGGCACACAGCATCTATTATTTGGTACCATCAGGAGAAACAACAGACCTCCAGTTTCGAATGCTGGCACTTCTGTGAAATGCAACAAACCCAAATCTTTCCAGAGAGAAACACACACTTCTCTGTACCTCAGAGGCAGCAGGGGGGATGCAAGGAGGTGAGAGCAGACTTGAATTTCCACTCCAAGTGCCTTTTACTGAATTTGTTTCTCCACCATGGATGTTTGGGAATATCCCACACCTTCTACTGTGCAGTGCAATACTGACTGCCTGAGCCCCTCTTCTTAATACCCTGAACAGTCTGATGTGAGGGGAGCTTGATTTGAGTTGGAATTAACAGCAGAGGACAAGGAAACATAAGTGTGTATCTACATTCTTGCTACAGTGATGGCCCCTGGGGACATAATGCACTGTATGCAAGACCACTGGTCTTCTGTACTAGGGCGCTGTTGACTAACAAAACACTGTTGTGAGATGAACAAATCTTTTATGGATGCTGTAAGACTTGCCTGTTCTAGAATCAGCATGTACATCACACTACTTGTGATGGAGGGGTAGGAAGCAGGTAACACCTTTCTTGTTGGGAAATGAGCCTTTGACTTAATAGCAGACTTGGGCATTACCAGCCCAGGTCTCCCAGTGTGGCTGAAGGAGAGCTTCACATTCAATGACACTGACAAAACCCTCACTGCCAATGCTATTGCCGACCTCTCGCTCCAGTTCAGAGAATGTCATTCTGTCAATACCATCCACCTTGATTATACCAGGCTTTATATACCACAGGTTATGATCCCAGAGGGATGAAAAGCTTTTCCAAATTAAAAGCAGCATTTTAAAGAGGAAATACTCATACATTCCTATGTAGTTTTCATTTGATATCCTCAAGGCTAACCCCAGAACTCAAATGTTTTTTTCTGAGTGCAGCCATCTTATGAATTTAATGGAAGAAGGGAAGTAATAAAATGTGCTCCATACTTTAATTAGTTCCCTCATAACATGGCATTTCCAAAATGGCAGTGCCAAAGAAAATCATTAATCTAGGAGAACAGATGAAGGCACTGTATGGGGCAAGGGACAGACCTCCTAGACATATACATTCCCCCTTTTCTTCTCTTGCTGGTAAATCTTACCTCAAAGAACAACTCCAGCCACACAAAAGGAATTTGTACCAATATTAAATATTAAGCCACTTTCCATTTCTTAGGCCTTGCTACAGAGTATCACAATCGAGAGATCACGTTGTATCCTGCAGGACAAATGTAAATGGCCTGTCTTTCCGAGCACACATTCACCCTGGGTACTCCAGGTGCCAGGCTTAAGGTGACACTATCATGCAATCATTTCAACATCTGCATTTCACTAGATGAGTGAGCAAACCTGTGTCAGATGTATGAAAGCAAACACAATCTGCTACAAAATGCAGACACTTTTCCCAGCACATTTACACATTCCTTGTGGGAGCAGCCTCTGGCACTAGTTGTGGCATCAGTTGTACCACAGGAAGGAATTGAGGAAGCATCAGAAGGAATTCCAAAAACACCTCTGACTCTCAGTCTCTTATTAACTCTTCCTGGCAATCAGGCAGGGGCAAATGTGGAAGTTTATAACCACAGAGAGGAGCTCAGGGAAGAACTCCCATGAGCAGAACTACTGCTGGAGAACGAACAGAGCAGGAGTGACCAACTGCAAACAAATAGCTGTTCCAGGAAGAAACAGCCTTGTTCAAAACTGACAAAGAAACTGGAAAAAAGCCAGAGTTGTTTGACCTGTTTCTATGGCACAACCCCTGCCCTGATCTGCAACAACCATACAGCCCCACAAGAGCCACAACTTTGCCCCTTCTTGGTTATAGAATAGAAATTGATACCTGTGTGCGGTTGAATGCTACTCTTGCAAAGACAGCTTGAGACACACTGGCTCTCTTCAGCTCATCTCTGACTTGCTGGTAAATATCTGGAGAGACTTCCACCGATGAATTTGATGGCTCTGGTTTGACAGCTCTAGGGATGGGTGGATGATTCAAGAACTGCTGGTTGATAGCCTGTGGGTGCTGGTGAGCCAACAGTCGGCTGACAGCAATCTGCTGGTTTATCAGATGGGCCATGGCTATCTGCTGCCTCACCAGTTGTGGACTGAGCTGAGGAGACAGGAGCCCAGGGTTTATCATTGTTTGCATCGTTGGCACTTGGTTTCGGATTGGAGTACTGTGGTGAATTTGGCCATGAGGAGACTGTTCATTAGATTTTCCCAAAGTTGCCAGCTGGTTGATATTTGGTAAGTGCATGGGACGTTGACCAAGAACACAATAGTCTGAAAGGTTTTCTCTTTCCACTCTTTCCACTGTTAAAAGAGAAAAATTAGCTTGCTGTCATTTCGGTTTGCACATAGGGCAAGGATTATATTGCAGGTGACTGCACACAACAGCACCTGCTTTACTTTGTAAGTTCTACCCTTGCATAGAAGTATCATAGAAACATAAGCAAAAGCAACACAAAAGCAACAACAATGATTAACATTCTTTTGGACTTCTATAACTCATGGCTATAGCTATGGCTATTCCATAGCAATGGCTTCATCTGCAGCTCATGAAGACTCCTTATAAACCAACAGCAGGTATCCTCTCCAGCCTCCTTCCCTAAAGAAACAAGCTTGGTCACTCCCATTTATACTGTTACTAACATTTCAATCTGTCACAGTAAATTGATTAACCTTTAAAAGTGATTAGTGTTTCAGAATCACTGGCATCTAGGTAAAGGAAAGAAACTCTGACTGGTATCCACTCACACAAACCAAATTCCCTGCACAGCTCATGGCACGGCTTCTCATTACAAACTTGGCAACTATTATCTTTTCCACATAAATTCTACCTTGCACTGTGTGTGGATAAAGCTATCTGGTACAATCAGCTCACCCAGGTGCACCGCAGGAGACTCATGTTAGTTGTATGAAAGCATATTACAAAACGGTGACATTCACACGTGAGAAAAGTTTAAAGCAATGGTTCCTATAGCCAAAGCCTCATTTGCCAGGAGTCTGTGCAGAAACTTTAAAGCACTTCTGCACAAATGCTCACTTGAAAGAAAGTGCCTTCATGCTCTTCAAAAAAACTTCGTTTAGCACAACAGCGATCTCTAAGTGATAGCATGTTACAAAAAACTAAACAGTACACACTAAATGCAAATACTGTAGTTTTATATACTGACATGCATTGTCCCAATTAAATGTCAGCAATATCACAGTATCTTTTCTAGTAACTGCAAAACTAAATACACATAATACAAAATTAAATTTTCTCTGAAAGTACCATTTGAAATAGGAAATTAAGTTTAGCAAGTACATAAATATAATTCCTACCTAGATAATTTTAAGCAATCAGAAGTCATTTTACAGTAGGTTGCAGATTCCATAAGCCTCCCTATGTGCAATTCAATAGGCATTTTTATATTGATCTGATATAAAAGTGTTTAGAAACACATATCATAGAAAACCACTACCTCATCCCTGTATTGGTCTCTGCAAATAAAAAGATAGGATTTATTTCAGAAAGGTCGTAATACTACTGTAACTTGTGTAATGATTAACAACTGTGTGGGATTTTGAACTCTTTTTAAAAATCTGATCTATATAAAGCTTTGAAGCTTTACACAGCTAATATCCACAATGGCAGCTTACTGATGACTTGCTCTGTTTTCTTCTAAATACAAAGACAGCTCTTTCCACCTTCCAGAGTTAATCTAAGACAGAGAGGGAGTCATGCCCTGAACACATACAAACACGCAGTTACTATCTTTAGAACTGTCACTCCGGAACATCATAAGTATTGAATTTTACAAGTAGGTGAATTAATACCTAGGATTTCCTTGTAAGAAATTTTAACTCACTCTTCCCATTCTTTAAAAGGAAAATCACATAACATCTTTAGCCTTCTATTAAATAATTGCTTTAAAAAATTCAAAATAATATATTTCTAAGAAAACTATGAATTCCACTTTTCCACAAAACCTAATGTTTCAACCCAAGTGAATTTCTAAGTAAGTGTTTACTTGTATTTCAACTATGAAAGGCAATGCAAAATGTGTGATACACAAATATTATTGTAGGCAATGACCATTTTGCTGTTACTCACAGGCTGTCAGATACATAATACAGTATTTCATCTTGCTGAAAATACTGAAAATCCCTATTCAAAGGCTGCTTCTCATGATGTCAGTAGACCTCTCTGAAATGAGGTACAGAAAGCTGTATACCACCTCAGGAACAGACACAAAATCAATGTGAAATATGCAATAGGAGTAGTGCTAATTCCAGGGATGGACTCATCCTCGATACAAAGGTGTCGGCAGGGGAGTGAAGTGAGGCTGCTTTGTCACAGCCTCAGACCACGTTCTACAACACAGATGATTCCGAGCCAACATGGACATACAATCACCTCCTCAGCCTCTCTGCACTAAGCCTGCACCTGAGTAATGCCATTAAATACACACAGTTGCTAGCCAAATGCAATTATTCCAAAGGTACAATAGCTACTTGGCAGGCATAAGTAGAATAAAGCTGTTGCTCAGTGTAATGAAATACTTGGAGCAACCTGTTATATCACTGACAACCCTAAAAATCTAGAGTCCTTCCGCTAGAAGTTTCAGAAGAGCTGAAAAAATTCAGAACTATTTGTAGTTTGAGAAGCACACAGAGAATAAGTCACTGAAACCAACAAATTATTACTTGTTAAAACATAAAAACAGTAACCAAGTGTTTTTGAAAACTTGGTGAGAAATAAATATAAATAACATTCACTTTCTGGGCTGAACCACATTTGCCAAGTTTCCACCCACTCTTGACTTCAATGCCAAGTTATAAACCCCTATAAAAATAAAGTTTAAGATGAAAAGGCTGCCAGGCTGTTAATCTCTGCAGTGCTACTTGGAATTACACAGAAACATCACCTGACTTGCTTCCATAGGTATATTTTTCCCTTATTATCAGTTTCCTTTTTTGATCACATTAGACTATACAGCCATGCATGTACTCCCTATAAACAAACCAGATTCTAGTCACTTTGACCACTTCAGTAATAAAAGGTTACCATTAGCAGTTACGCTGGATGGAAAAAATGTGCATTACTCAACTCCTCAAGACTCTTTCCTTCTCTAACACATTGCCTGTATCTGATTCCCTGTTGTTCTTTGGTATGGAACTATGGATTGGTTACCAAACCTGCGGGGCTGAACAGGAGCAAGACTGAGACAGACTGGAGATGAAGACTGGCACTGCCCTGAGAGACAGGCCAGTTTGCCAGCAATACTCTCAGAAAAAAAGGGATACAGGAGCCAGAAAGCTTCTGTGACACCAGCATTGTGCCTCAGATCTTCCTGAGACAGGGCACCTCACCTTTGCATCCTCCATTTTCCATGTTCATACCCGATTACAGTCTTTCCCTTGTTTGCTATTGTTCTAATCAAACTGGGGATATGTTCAGAGTTCCTGTAGTCCTGTACTGATTGGAATATAAAGCTGTACTGATTGGAATATAAATATCTGAGGACAGAGCAGTAGGACCTTATACTGGGAAGGAAGGGGTTCCATGGATATGTGCTGTCTCTATTCAAGTACTGCTGATAAACTATTTCTGCTAGAAATGCCTGTGGTAGTTAAATAAAAGCTGGTTCAGGAGGCTGTTACCTACCTCCATCTGTGGTGTGACCCCAGCAAAAGACATTGCAGTGTCTTCGTTTTCTCTCTGCATCGCTCTCTTGGTATACAATTCTGCAGTTCTTTGCTTGAAGAGCTCATTTAAACCAAGTACAACAGCACTGACATATTGCAGAGCCCTCACCCTTCTGAAGCCAATCCCTAGGTAGGCAGAGACTTGTGTCTGGACAACAGATACTCTACTAAGCTCAGCAACTAGCCCTGAGAGCACTCTGGAATAGCATCTGCCCTTCATTTTTTACTATACCTCCCTACAACATGTCACTACCTCTACAAGAATCGGAAATCAACATAATCCCCAGAATGGGAGCAGCAAATTATTGTATTTGAATATTCCGTTCTCATCCTATAATGATTACCATGTGTGTCAATGTATTTCAACTCCATACTGAGTTAAAGCTTCCTGGATACAGCACAAAAGGAATTCAGTGCACCCTTCCCCTGTGTGATGCTCTTAACCTCTAGCCCAATCTTCCTTGCACAGTCAAGCAGCTGACGCAGACCACAGCACAATAGCTTGGGGTGGTCTGTATGCAACTTTCCATTTAAAATAAAACCAGCTCAAAAGATTTAAAATAAGATTTATTTCTCCACCTTCCCTTCCCCTCACACTTTATTTGCACTCAGTTGTTAATAGGAACATTCTGACAAACAGCCCGTGGGGCATTTAGGGCTTATGCGTGGCACTGAATTGACTGACAGCACTGGAAACCAAATTCCTACGCACAATAAGGGATGCAGCAGGGAGAGCAAGAGTGTAACGTGTCTCCCAGCACTGCACCGCAAGCGGGGACACAGAGGACCGCCAGCATCCATGACCCAGCGTGTCCGGAACTTTTCAGTCCCACAGGCACACAGGCACTTTGCCCCAGAGTAAAAAGAAGCTGGTAAAGAAACGTTTTGTAATAAGTTACTAGCCGGCAGAATTGCCATGCTTCAATTGTGACAGGATGTCACCACCCAGGGCTGTTCTCCAGTGCTTCAGTTTGCTTCTTTGTTTTATTTATTATTTAAAACCTGGTGATCATAAAAGCCATTTCTAGCAGTGGTCATGGCCAAGCTGGGAGAGCTCTGTGAACTCTGGTATATCCTGCACTAAGCTTGAAACAGAAAGGTTCCCACAATTTCTCCTGGCTTAGCACCATCCTGCTCACTGGAGCAAGACTTGAACTTTGGAGCCCATGCTTGGGGGACAAAGCACAGCACCAGCTCCAGCTCGGAGAGACAGGGCTGCTGCACTACACCCAGAGGGTGCCCTCTTGCTTACGCTACATAATTATGAACTACCACTTTGTAAATAACAGAACCACTCTAGAGCACAGGAGGTGCTTCTAAAGCAGTAATTCCATATCTTTTTATCTGTAATTAGGATAATTACTTATTTCTTTTAAACACAGCCCACTTAACCACTTCAGTGCAACAGGCTGGTCTGAGGAGTCTCATTTTCATTCAGCATCCAATCTATGTATTTACTCATAGTCATTCACTGGCTGCAGTGTCTGATCTCTGCCTAGACCACTTGTTCCTGCACTCAGAACTGAAGGAAAAGCAGGTTGACCAGAGAGGCAGATGTGACAAGAAGCTGTAACTTTTAAATCCTTTCCCTTCCTCTACTCCTGCAGGACAGCACAGAACCTCAAAATAGCTATAGAGCACATACAGAAATTTTTGGCCGCTGGCTGTGGGTAGCAAAGGCCTTTATCCAAGCCTAATGAAAAACAGACAGGAAAGGCCATTGTCTGTTCTTTGTTGAGTTGTAAACCATTCAGTTCCCACCAAAGCACAAATCACTATTTTTTTACTTAGAATCATCATTAAAGTGGGTCTTTAACCACCAATCAGCAATCTGAGGTAAACTGAGCTGAGTATACTAACATTGCTGAGTCTCTTTGTGCAGCTGACCTTCTCATCCCTTATCCTCTAGCTCTAAGTCATCTCTTGGGACACAGGGATGCTAACACATCTTCTGCCAGTTCTGCGTAAGCATAGGACGTCATATTCTTCACAAGGGCTGCCCCTGGACTGCACAGCTTCCAAAGATGCTTGTCAGAAGAGACACATCATCATCTTATTTTTAGATTTAATTTTGGGTTTGTGTATAGGTTCAAGAGGCACACAGAAATATGAACTCAAGTTCTTCATAATAATGTTAACATAGTTTGTCAAAATGCCAGATCCATCTGGCAGAGAAAACCATTACACTGAAGGTATTCTAGTGACCACCTGCTCTAACCCATGTATACCAGTCAGGCAAAATGGAAAAGGAGAAGCAGCAGAATCATTAGTTAGAACTGTTTGACAGAAACACAGGTACCTACTAGTTTAGATGGACTGATGGTATCATCTGATATAAAAATATCTCCCTTCCTGTCAAACTATTGTAGCAGTAGACTCAATCTTTTGTGGGCATCTCAAAAGGGAGGGACAAACCTCCTAGATGACCCAGTCAATTGTGCAATCCCTCTGGGAGATACATATGTGTGTCCTCCTGATTCATAACATCAGAGATGGTGAAGAGAGGGAGACAGAACAAAAACACCATTAAGTCAGAGGTACAAACTCTTCAGATATTTCAAGTGAAGAGAATGCCATTCTGCTCTTGGAGTTATATATTCTATGAAATCCATGGGATCAGAGAGACACTTTACAGCTTTCCACATAGGAAAGCTGATGCCTGTACTTAAGCTTCAAGTTATCCTCCTGTTTCAAATTAATCTCCACTAATGCTTACTTTGTAAAAATAATTTTTCTGCTGAGCTAACATGTTGCTGTTTGGCAGCACACAAACACTTTTTTTAAATATGAAAGAAAATTAATTTTGAGATTCCGAAGGTTAAAACAAAAACATGTTTGCTTTTTAGAAAATGGAGATGACCATTCTTTACTAGGAATTCAAAAGGGCAGAAGTCCTAGCTGCAACATACAACTGAGAAAAGCACAGTACTAGAACAGGAAACATTTAAAAAAAAAAGTTCAGTGACATCATTTGAGCAAAACATGGGACAAGTGGCTAGACAGCTTCTCCACAGAAGGCTTTCCCATTTTTACAGTGTAGCCTATGTTGCCTAAAGCAGCACTGGCTACTGCTCCAGCCACACACAGGCACAGGAGATGCCACTCAGCAAACCTCACATATCCTCTGCCACAGCACAGGCACTGTGAGCAGCGAGAGCCACTGCTCCAAAACAGCCACAAGCCAGGGAAGACATTCTGCAAAGCTGAGATTCATATACATTTACCTTAGATAAAAATTACTCTTAATTAAAAAAACTCCAAAGGGTGTGTTTTAATTCTTGTTACAAAGAGGAATAGCCAAGAGGGCCACAACTCAAATACCCCTGGAATGCACGGCTGCAGCTAAATTGGTTTTTACCAATACACACGCACAAATCCCCCAAACTGGCAGTTAACATCATGGACAATGCTGAAATACAAAATGCTAAAGTGGGTGGGGAAAATGGCAGTCAGTTTAGAATTCTTGCTGAATGTTGACACTTTGAACTTGTATTTAAAGAGAGAGGCAACTCTTTCCTCATCATTAGTGACAACTGATGAACTACTCTCCTCATCAAATAGCACAGCAGGTCACTGACTAAGAGGATGTCTCCGAGTCAAGAGATGACCTTCAGGTTATGTATGTTACCTAGATGCTGACAAGTTTGCCTGTGATTGATGTTATTTTCCTTTCTTTTAATTTAAGAAAGTGAGGAAAGTCCATTTTTTACTGAAACGAATACACATTAAGGAGTGTAAAAGCAAGCAAAGAAGAAGTCACAGTAATGTCAAGAGCCCCACAGCCTGTCACTAAAAGCTTTAGTGCCAGAGCCACAACTAATATCCAAACAAGATATGAAATGTACTTCCTTAAAAAACTTAACATTTCTGCAAAAGGTCAAGATATATACATATAAATACATAATATAAATAAACCCCTCTACTCACACTGAGAGAGGTAAATACACATGCATGTATCAGTAAAGAGGGTATTTTTAAAAGTCAGAAACACTGTTCAGGAAAGATCTGGTGTGCCTTTTTATGAGGCTTCCACAACATCTGCTTCAGAGGAACAATTAAAAACTCTTCCTCAAAGCAGATAATGACAGTTTTCCCCAGGCTCGCACTGGCATTATCACTGTGCCGCAATCCTCAGTTCCTTCTGGAAATAAGAAAGCTGGGAGCCCTTCTGAATCTGTTTCTAACCTCTCTGAACCTACACTGGCCTCTAGGAACACATTAAAAGAGAAACAGGTTGCTCTGTCAATCCATTATTGGAAGTAAGCAAACAAACTTTCAAGAATAAAAGAGCACATAAACAACAAATCAGTATTATTGGAAAAATCAAAGAGGAGCCAAAGCAGATTCTCAATTTAAGGAAGCTATGAAAGCTTTTTCTTACATTCTTGATCTGTACAAACAAAAATAATTGAGGCCGCCTCCTTTAAACTGAGAAGCTTCATCATTCCACAGAAACTTTGAGACAGCCACAGTCTCAAAACTCACATCCACAGAAAGCTATATTTTGACAGACACTGATGGCAGGAGCAAAGATGACATATTCTTCATACGCAGACAAAAAAAGTATGTCTTTTTATTTTTAAGTCCACAATGTATTTATTTCTTCCCGCTGCCTTCCTAACTTCCTCCCACCAAGCTATGTTGTGTCATCAGGCAAAAAGAAAATATTCACACCAGTTAAGCTTTTAAATTTTTTTTTTCACCAGTTGTGAAAGAATTCTGATACAGTGATAGTCCTTCTGATAATAATAGAAAGCATGACACTTTAAAGTGAAATATCTATTGAGAAAGAGAGCTAAAAAATATTCTAAATGCTACAAACCCAAAACACTGGGACACAAGTAGGTAACTGGTACAAGTTTGATCCCTTGACAATTACCTGAATTGCATGGTTAAGTTCTGAAATATCTCTCTCCATACATACCTATATATTTATACATGTATATAGTTACTTACAAAGTGTTGTTTTTATTCCTGTATCTATTTGTTAATCAAATTTAAAATCAATGCAAGCCTTTCAAGCGATTATTAAAATCCTGCATTTCAACACTGCTGAATGCCTTCTCCCAGCTTCAGCAAGTTCAGCTTCTAGAGAAATCAGACAAGCATTTCTCAAATTGAGAGAAGCATCCCCATGGGACTGGGCAGGAGAAAGGCAGTTTGAGAACCACTGGAATAAGCCATTGGTCTATAGTTGTCATTGATTAGTATGTATTCTTTAGTAAAAAAGGAGGATCTCTGATTCCTCATTGAGGCAGGTTTAAACATAATTAAGCCTTAAGCCACCATGTATGCACAACTTTGTACTAAAAGACTTTGAATCCCTCAAAGAGAAAAAGAAAACGTAAATAAAAAAGGGAAAAAGAGGCTTCACATTATTATTACATTAACTCATGGTGCATATTTTGAACAAAATTACAACACATACTAAATAACTTAATTACCATCCCAAGTGATTACAGACACCCATGAGGGCAAGAAGTCTACAGCAGAACTGTTAAACCTTTTGTTTCCCAACCACTGTACACATTCCATTGTGACTGTTTCAATGTAAGCTCTCCTTCAAATATTACCGTGTATCCCAAAGAGACTTGAAAGGGTGGACACCCCATTATAATCTCCCTCATGTCTTCACACACATCCCAAGTGGCAGACCCAGGGCCAGGAGGAGACAAAAGGCCTCCATCCTCACACCGCCAATTCCCAAATCTGGCTGTACACTAACTCTCGTGCTACTGAGTAAACTGTGAACATCTTAAAGCCTTAAAGGGATGGGGCAGGGTGGGAGAAAAAAAATTCAAGCATAATTTTATTCTAGCATCATCTGACACAAGACAAAACTGCCATGCTGAGCTGAACTAACTGAAAAATTTTTTAGAATTATGAGCATAAGTAGTTTAGCTGTCTTTTCGGTGAGTTCAACAGAATGCACACTGAGAATGTTTACTTGAGATTTGATACAATTCCATTTGTGTACAGCTTTTACATCTGTTGCTAATGATATCAAATTATTGATTGTTCACTTTCTTATATTATTTAAACATTAACTATGCACTCAGCAACCTGATGCTTTTCTTTTTTTTCAGAGAACTTTTTATTTCTGTCTGTCTTTGGTTGTAATTACTTTGATCTTCCAGAGAGTATAATTAATTTACTGTTTATTTATTTCTATGAGAAAGGAAAAAAAAATTGACCTAGTAGATCTATCTGTGGCAATTTGTAACAGAATCACATAGCTTATGTTTAGGAAATCATGGTTTTGATTAAGAAGCAACCGTTTAGTTCCCACTGTTTTATTAAAACAGACATTAGCAGATAATAGGAAACACATTTAGCACTGTAGGCTGCATTTAGTTTGCAACATCAATAAAGTTATTTTGAAGCCCCTTCCTATTTTGTATTTACCACAGCTCATGTGAATTGTTTTTTGCTTTTACTTTCTAGTAACCAGCTCTAGAGTTACACATGGATACGGGTGCCATTTCCCATATTAGTGCTGTCCTGATTTAGGACTCTAAATCATAGTCTTACCTAATCTATCCAGCTACAGCCCAAAAACCTAATTCCTACATCATCTATTCACCTTCATGGAAGTTCTTTTTAAAAATATTATTAAAGGAGTACATGATGACTGATGCATGCACCTTGAGTCACTGATTTTGCACAATAACTGAGCTGTCCTGCAGGACTATCTGGCTACAGAAAAGAAACAAAACATGAAGTGAGAGATGATGAGAAATTGAAACCACCTAAACAAGTGCAGAAGTCTTCCTGTTTGCAGGTGGTTAAGATTACTGCTCTGAAGTTGCATGACTGTTTATTCTCCATGCACCACTGTACCTGCCACAGACTCTTTGTTTTCTCTCCCACTCATATGGTTGATGAATCAACACTACTTGAACTGCTTTATAACAGCTTGTGTTTACTTCACACATACCTTAACCTTCCTTTTTCTCCTCCTACTAACACACACATGAATTTCCAAACAGCAATGACTGGCTGTGTCTCTGAATAGCACAGATACAGAGTTATCTGGCAAATTCTTTGGGTTTGGATCCTTGACCTTTTGATTGAGGTTTCATTCTGCTTTTACTTCACTTAACAATTTAACTGTGCACTTACTAAGCAAAAAAAAATTCAGAGCGTAAAGCTCTAAGAATGGAAGAAAGTGGAAGACAACAGTGTGCTGGAAATACTCAGAAGCTGTAGTAGTATCTCTACAGTTAAGAACACTACAGTTAAGGGCTTCCAGTGCCTCTGCAACTGGCACCCTTGCCCAGTTTTGAAAAAAAGAAAGAGAAAAGTAAAAAAAAAAAGCCTATTTCTCTTCTCCCAGAACAGCAAGTAAAAGCGAATGGTGATGACCTCGAAGCTGTTTGATTCCTTTGATTGCTTTTTAACCAAGAGGATATGTTAAAGCACTTTGAATAAAATTCTGTTATTAAGAGACACCATTTAGAGAAAAGAAACACTTCTGAGTCACACAATGGCAATTTAGAGAGAAAAGAAAATATCCAGTTTATTTGGCATGAGGGTAACCACATACTAAAATGTCCAATCAACATTTTTACTTCTAGCCTAAACCATTTTAGTAGCCTAAAAGCAACATCTCCATTTCCTTGCCTGCATTGTTACTCCCATCCTGCCTGGACAATTTTCCTCCTAGACACAAAAAATTTCACCATAGAACATTCTTTCTTTTTTCCCCTAGTGAAAATCTAATCATTGCAGAGCCCAGGCATGAGTGTCTTACAGGTATGCTCTGCCCAAGCCAGATGTGCAGAGAAAAAACAGATGCCTCAGAACTTGTTCTGATGTTTCACGCAATTTTGTTTCATGTGTTCCTAACTCAAGTAGCAGACTTTTTATGGTATTATTATGCAGATTTCTAGTCTGTCCTAAGGAAACAAAACAAGCAACCTTTCGTAGTCTATGTTTGCCAGCCTTTTATGAGGAAAAGATGGTACACTCTTTTTGAAAGGTGCTAATCTTCACACAACTAAAAATACAATGGTTTCTCAGGAAGGACATGACATTACCCTATTTCTTCATAATGCTTGTGAACTCTGTTATGATTTTTCTGGCTACCGAAAAGATCACAGACAGAAATTACAATAGCAGTCTATGACTTCTTTCAGACAATGCATCTTCCTTTCAGTGGTGTAAGAGAGAAAAACGATGGAAAAACCCTCTCCCAGGATACAGCTAACCACCAAGGGTGATGGATATTTGGGGAGAGAGGATCCAGGTAGAATTATGAAAAAAGCTTTTGACCATCCTCTAAATCCTGAGCATTTAAAGCTCATGAGTGTTAAAAACAAAACCAAACCAAAAACCTATTAAAACAAATAGTCTGGTGCACACCTCAGTCCCTTGCCAAAGGAAAGGGAAAACAAAAGAACAAACCACACATGATGAGTGTTTTCACATCATTTTGTGCACCACTGACAGGTGATCGGACAGTTCAGTGGGGAGAGTGGGATGAACTTACTTAGAATAATTTTACTGTCTCAGGCACTGCTGACCTACTAATACAATTTCATTATAGAAAAAATACAAAAAATAGGCTATTTTTCTCTTCAGTGGGTGCAGCACCTTGTTATTTACAAGTATCTCCCAACAATCAGTATTAAATCCTCTGTATCCAGATTTTACAGGATAAAATACAGCAGGAATGCCAGTACTTTGCAGTACTGAAAACAGTGAAACAAGGGCACATGTAACTTAAGAAATCAGGTTTTCAGCTTTTAGGAACAAAATGAAACTAAGGCAACTGACATAGCAATTTAACTTTTAAATCCTGAGATACTACAACATTTTCTTTCCAAAATGTTTTTGCTTAATTCAAAACAAGCTGATCTTTCAGCACAACTAAATGGGATTTTTTAAGCATGTTTTGTGTCCTGTGTTTTCATGCCAGCCTTGTTTGTAAAGTATCAGATTTAATTTCAAATGCACTGTGACTGTGTCCTCTTTGTAGACAAATTCACAAATATTATTATTGCTTTTTATTACTTTTACTTAAAGCAAATAATCTCAAACTGTCAGCAGAATTTCAAGAACTTGGAAAGCAACAAAAAAAAAAATCAATTTACCTTTAATCTTCTTGTACTTTTTGTACCATCTCCCAAACTCCTGGCACTTGGTTGCTGACACATTGGCATAGTATGTACTATTTACAATGGATGAAATCATACTCTGGAAGTATAGAAAGAAAAACAAAAAGTGATTTAAAATATCCTCCACAATTAGAAATCTTTTCCAGGGAAAGCAAGTGACATCCAAATGCATTACGATCATCCATTTGTGACTTTAAACCCAAAAGAAGCTTCTGATGAGTACAAAAATCTGGTTTTACTCTCCAGTCTGTATGTCCAGCCATGAATAAAATCACAGAATAATAATTATTTTGCACAATTATGTAAAAAAAATGTAGTCCAAACTTACACTGAGACCTGAAGCTTAGGTTGGGGGGGAAGTTCTACTTCGCTTTGTACTTTTGATATTGCAATAGCTAAACTTTAAGTTGCATAAGAGCAGGCAGTGCCATGCTGAGGAACACATACTCATTGCACCAAGAACAATTTAGGAACCAGATCCTAAAGGTAAGATTAGATGCTCCAGCATGCATAATCCAAATAATGCTTTTCAGATGTCTCTGTTCTGCTTCCAAATGCAGCAAGACCGCACAGCCAAGAACTGGAGAACATCCGTGCTACTCACTGCAGAACAACAGTTAGGCAAATAAGTTAAATTAATATAATTTACAGAAACGTGTGATTAGCCCTTATGTGAAAAATCACCCAGAAGAGAAATTAGCAGTGCCATTCAGAGCACTACACATACTACAACATAGAGCAGTCAAAACCCACAAGAAAGCTCAACAAAACTGAAGCATCACTTGCCCAACCAGCACCCTTCCCTACTCTGCGAATTCCCCCTAAGCAACTCCATACAAGCTGACTGAAGAGAGGCTGCAGACTGGTTTTCCAGCACCTGATACCAATGAAAAGGATATTTTATATCTGGGGAGCTTCTGCCCATAGGGTAACAAACAGCCTCATTACTGGTAGTTCTTCCATTCTATTTTTCCCTTCCTCCATGCTATAGAGGAGGCATCCTTTAAAAAACATTTTCTTCTCCTTTTCCCCTTTCTGAACCCTTTCAGGGTCAAATGTTCCCAGCACACGTACACTGTCATCAAAGAAATGCAATCTAACAGCACCAACACCCAGGAGCCAATGCACTTTCTCCCCAGACTGTATTTTATTTCCCTCATGCCCTCCTTCTGCACTTACGTCAAAGCTCAGAGAAAGCTGTGGCACCTCGTGCAACCTTTCTGCACCAAAAGGAGAGAGAAAGGATGACCTCACAGCTCAAACCATGGCTTCAAGCTCTGGCCTACGAGCTCCTGCAGGATCTTGGCCATCCCTGGAAAGCTACAAGGCTTATGCACTGGCTCACTGAATTTAGCAATGCTTTAAAAGCAAAATCGTCCCTGCCCTCTTCCAGATTTACTCAGCCTCCTATCCCATTCACTGCAGTATCACAGGACTCTGTTCCCAACTCTTGAGTTTTAGGAACTTAAAAAATGTGAGTAAAACTGAGCAACTTAAGATAACTGGGTGATACAGATTACTTTCAGTCTTCAACAGAAATTTCACTTTCACTGAAGAGGTCCTTCTTCCTTTTCACTCTGCTTTTTCTGTTCAAAGGGTGCTATGGTGCACTGCAGTAGAGTTTGAAGGCTATGAAGTAAGAGCCTTGTTAAGCAGCAGCTCCAATTTCTAAAACTGAGATTCAATTTTCTAATTAAAATCAATATTTTGAGACATAAACCTAGCATTGTGGCAGTCAGCAGCAATTCCCTGCCCATAAATCTTTCCTTGTTCTACAGCACTTAACAAGCAATAGAATTCCGAAAGCCTCACATGGCGATAGCCTCTGCTGAAGAAGGTTTCTGAACAAAGTTGAGCAAGCCTGGGGGTTTTTTGCACCACTTCAGTTAAATTTCCATTCAGTAAGGAAGGGTGGGGAAATTGTTGAACTCTGTCTACATATCAGTTTGGTTCTCTTTAATTTTTTGGGGGGAGGTGGGGGTTTCCTTCTCCATCATCTAGCTCTAAAGGAAGTTCAACATTACTGAAATCATGGGGCTATTAAATATCATAGAATATATTACCCATTAACTTTTTTTGAGAAAGCAAAACTTAAACTGAATAGTAAAATCAAACAGTAAATCAACCATTGGTGAAAAAATCCCAGGACAGACACTCTTCTGTAGGGGAAAGAACTGTAACAATTTTCAAAATACTTATCCTCACTATTATATGTAAAGGGGTATTTCTCTTAGGAATTTTGGTAAGTCTGCAGAAATGAAATATCCATTTAAAAGAGAGCAGGAAAAAAAAAATCACTCACTAGTTGCAAATTTCTAATTAATGCATAATATTTCTGGAAAAATCCTTAAAGAAAGGAGTAAAGCAGCAAATATTTGGTATGTGTGTGGCCATGACAGCCATGTGGAATGAAAACCAGTTAGACTGGGAGCTAAGAAATACCCACACAAAGAAAAGCTGGTGCAGTAAGTTCAAGGAAAAAAACATGGGACACCCTCACATCCCAAGAAAGCTTGCTCCAGCAAAGAGACAAAATGCATGGTCAGTGCTGAAATGAGTTATACGACACAGGAAAGGCAAAGATCTCTACAAAAAGATGGAAATGCTGAAATAATTGGATTTCTCTCTGCCACACACACTCCCCCCACCTACCCTCCTTCCCCCCAGCTTGGTTAACTGGGATTTATTTCTTTGAACAGGAGCCGTATGCTAAGGGTAGCCAAGCTGCAGACATGTAATACACCTAGCAGAAAGAAACCAGAACAATTTTAAATCAAAGTGAATGATTACATTTCCCATTAGCAGCAATCAGAATCCCCATCTGGGCTGCCTGGAGAGCTCGGGCACTGAGAACCAGAGACAGAGCACCGTCGCTGGTGGGAGTGGGAGCTCCCCGCGCTGCTCCTCTCCACTTCTGTACTTGAGGCACTGTGAACACATTAATAAACAGCAGCATTTACTCTGCAGTTTGACTCCTAAGAGACCACTCTGCAATTTGCTGCTGTCAATAATACATTAACCACAAGGGGGTTGTAATGACATTTCACATTTGGCATGATATTTTTTTAAAACTGATTTGGGAGAAGGAATTGTATTAGAGGCATATTCAGATGATGGTAATAGACAGCTTCTCTACAACCTTCCGTTGTATCTTCTGCATTTTGTGAGATAAACCAAAAGAGACTGAAACTTTTTATGGCAATAATAGTAATGATACAGGCTGCATTCTGCAGTCTCAGTTCAAGGGTTAGTCACTACCTAAGGTCATTTATACCTGTGCTTAAAAGTAAGCAAGCTCAATTTCCTACAGAAGGATCTCCTCTTAGCTTTATCTGCTAAATAAATACTGGGGCAAGGATTTTGGCTGCTACACTTCTGCCATCAGTAATTTTGTAAATGTATGTCAGACTGAGGCTACAGAAGGAGTAAACCAACTGCAGCGTTTCCACCTGGTAGGCTTTGAAACTGAAGTGGGAGGAAACAGATTCAGACAACAAATGAATTCTGCATATGAAATGATGCATAGTTTAGTTATGCTAGATATTGAAGAAGACTGGGCAGAGACAACCATATGCTGCAATCATCATTAGCTGACCAGATTCCACAGATAATTCTATTTAAAGAAATTACACTTAAAGTGTGTGAAAAGGAAAACACTTTTGTATTCAATGCGTACTCCACACTGTGCATATCTCCAGTGACGGTTACTCCTTTACTAAATCGGCAAGTTCCATGGCTTTTCCTTACAAAACCCTTCCATTCCTGTTAGTTCTGCAGATCCCACACGCTAAAGAAGGTGAAGAATGTGATTCCTACTGGCTCTGTATTTCACCTCTGTGCTTTCCCTGGAGCTGTAACTGCAGTGCAGTGAGGCAACTTTGCGGTGAATAGAGAGAATTCTCTTGGTTCAGGGAGGCTTTAGATCATGGACTGCAGGATGAACATACAATGCAATGGAAGACAGACAATCACAGGAGAAAAAATGTTTGCTATAAGCAAGCAAAGCAATGGATTTTTAGGAAGCTGGAGTTACCCATGTTTTGACTTTTAAAAGATACAGAAGACAGATTAACCTGATTCTAGCACACGTTTTAGAAGGCAATGTATTTTTCATGCCTAGCAAAGTTACCTGGTCTGGGTGTTACTCTGTTTTTTCTGAGAGGTAAGAAGAAGTAAGTCATAAAAATTTTATGAATGTCTCATTATAACAATCTGAAGTACAAATAGAGCTCGTGACATCTGTAGGAACCTGTGTCTTAGACGTGACATCACTGCCATTTAAAAAGAAGTTATGGAGCATGAGGCTGAGTTTTTGTTCTTTTTTTAACATAATTACATATACATTTTTTGTTGCCATTTCCTAGGAATTGGGGCACAACTGTTAAAACTGCATACTTTTTATCATGGTTGCAGGCTGATGAGAGCTACCCATGGGTTAGGGGAGAAAGCAAGCCTCTGCTGGTGGGAAGAAGCCACTCAAATCTTGCATTTGAAGATCATTGGTCCTACTACAACAAATTCAGATAAAAATCTAAATAAAGGATTTACATCTCTATGAAAACTGATCAATTAAGTCGTAATTTTTACCTGGCAACCCACTAAGAAAACATGGTGCAAAGATACTATTTAACATATTAATTAGAATTTTTCCTTTCTAAAGAAAACAAGAAATTTATTCAGTATTTATGGACTTATTTAGTGTAGGCTCTTTACAGAATAAGTATGAGTTTTAGTATTTGCAAGTCTTTCTTTACCTGAGCCTCCTGAAAGCACTGACCTGTGAGAGAGGGCATTCTTTGGCTAATGTGCTCTGATTCATCTCTTTGAGCAGTTCCTTTAAGGCATTCCGAACTGTAGCATGGTTCCACTGCTCTGCTGGCAAGTCTTCCAACTTTGAACAACTGTTAAAACAGAAAGCAAAAAGCAGATAGAAACGTCACCTTCACAGATGCTTACTTTTTGCATGCAAGTGCTATAGACCTTTAAGCAACAAGCACAACCCTGGAGTTTCTTGCTTGGCCAGCCCCTCTATCCCTCTCCCACCAAGCAAAATCACCAGAAGATGTGCAGCTCAACACGCAGCTGCTGATCCTCCTATGGCATATGCGTGCATAACCATTCCTGCTGGGGCCTGATGGGAGAGCAAAAAAACTGCATAGAGTGAGCCACAGGAATGGCTGAGTAAAGCCATCCTCTCCAGACAAAGATACTCCTGCTGGGGTAGAAAAATAAACATATATGCTGCACTGCCACTAACAAAATCCCTGAACAGTGTGGGCCTTCATTGTGTGGAGGCAAGACTTTGACAAATTAGTTTAATTTTATACAGGTTCTTATACTGCCCTTATCACTGAAGTATCCGAGAGCCCTTCAGAAACACATTAAGCCATATGCCCAACATCTGTCACGTGCAGTTCATTCTCACTTTCATTCCACAAGAACTGCATACGTAGTGGAGCTTTTGTCTTCATATGACTTGTGCCTCCTTTAATTTAACAAGCTTATGGTTTGTGTCTACATGCATGGGGACAGAGCCAAGAAGCACATCAAAAAGGTGGAAGAAGCTTGTCACAGCCATTTCTGCTGCAGAACCTTAATGCATGCTCTCCAACAGCACCAGAAGGTGGTTCTGCCTTCTGCCCTTACAGCCTGGCTTTTCCCTCAGAGCTGAACATTCAGTTGTGCTTGAGGAGTTCAAGTAGTCATTGATCATCTTTATCTCAAAGTATTTATGTGGCATCCAGGCATTCAGCCACTTTGAAGATGAAGAATGAGATCTTAATCTCAGGTTCCTACCCTTTGCTAATACAGACGTACATGAACTCCTGCTAGCTCACACTTCAGAAGAAAAGAGTTATTACACTCATTTTATAGCACCTATAGGGTCTAGAAACTCTTTTACAACTACCTAGCAGAGATGCAGCCCAGCTGAAAATTTTTAACAGTATACAAAACCAAGGAAAGACCTGTTAATGGATATTGGAAAACCCAAGCACTATCAGAGATTCAACAAGAAAGAAATGCTGCTGTTTGGGAGTTTAATGTCAATGAGGCATCAACTACTTCCAAATTCTAAATAAAACTGAACAGTTTGAGAGTATGTACTTGTCACCAAAGGACATGCACACATCCCTGTGGGCCCCTCTTCTGTTGAAGCCAAAGCTTCAAAGAATTGTTAGCAACTTATTCCAGACTGTTATTTTTTACTTTTTCCTCTGTCATGTTCTGGCCATACAGCTGCAGGAGGCTGTGCAATGCAGCTCTGAAGCATGCCATGCACTGCCAGGGACCTTACATTTGAGGACTCTTTAGAAGGCCAAGAGAGAGAAAGAAGAAAAAAGGAGGGAAGAGTGAGAGGAAAGGAGGGCAAATAAGTGTAAATGTGTTGGGAGCTTTCGTTTTGCTAATCAGAACTAGCCCTCAGGGAAGGAAAATATTTTCCGAATGCCAAATGGAGCTGCAGTGACACTTTCCTTCCTTGTCTTCTGTTTGCTGGAAAGACCACTGGAGAAAAAGAAAGAAAAGTAAACAAAAGCTTCCCTCCTCCACATCTCAGCAACTGGCTGCAGAAGACCTGGATTTTTACAATGCAGCCCCTAGAAAAAGGCAAGGAGTTTGTTATTGGATAAAATTAGAACTTAAGAATCCATTCAATTATAGACCATAGAAAGGTCTGCCTCTAAAAGCCCCATATCTTTACTTGATTGGGTTTCTGCCCTTCCTCTCTCTGTTACCATATTGCTACTCCAGAAAACATACAATATCAGTTGGAACATGCACCAAAAAGCTGCCAGGTGACCCACCCTTCTCTCCATTTTCTTTTCATTTCATCAAAAGCCCAGAAATTAATGAAGACAGGATGTGCTAATCTCTGTAGTAATGCTGAAACCAACAGAGCAGCTCAGAGAATAGGGGAGGCCAGATGTTCAGAAACACCCACCTTTGTAATTGGATTTTCAATGTCACAACATGATAGACATCTTGTAGCATGTCGGCTACTGTCGCATCTGGTGCATCAGTCACATAACTGAGAGGGAGGGGATTCCACCTCCCCAGCTTGATTATTCCTGAAAAGAAAACAAAAAATCCATACTTTATATTTTATCAGCTATTTATTAAACCCTTCAGCCAGGTTGATTTTTCCCAAGATTCAAGATCTGCCTTGAGATTTATTGCAGTCTTGCCCAGAAAGGCGTGTTATACTGGCTCCTTAGGCAATGAGTGAGAAAGAGCAGGAATAGATTTAAAATTTTTAGCAGACAGTTGCTGACATGTTCCTGACTCTTAAATTACTTCAAGGAAGCACAGGAGACTTCCTCCCTTCACATCTTTCATCATAGCTCTAAAGCCTAGTTCTTTTAAGTTAGGATAAGCTTTAAGTGCTCTCTAGTCCTGATTTTGCAGTCTACAAAAACGTTTTGTAAAATAAATGCATTACTTTTGACCTGAACAGGAAAATTCCTATGCGTGGGCTTTCAGCACTGTTACAGTCTAAGCATGGTACAATTCCCAATGTGGATGGATGCCACTGGAAACCCACCAAGTAGGAAGAGTTCACTCCCAGATACAAGTTGCACTATGCAGACTGTTGCTTTTCTTTGTGGAAAAAAAAAAAATAACCAAACAACTGCAAGCTGCTGACCACAGATCCAAAATAGCTTTTTGGAGGCGGGGGAGAATGCTGTAAGTTCTATTTCTACTTCTGTTCATTCTTTAATAGGGATCACCACCTCTTCTGGATGAGCTTGTCACAAAGACTGTAAACTTGGATGGTAAACCATTTGGTGCAGAGGTATTATTTCTGTTTAGACAATTGTAGAGGGCCCACCCACACCAAAAACAATGACTAACCCCAGGAATGACACCAAACAAAGAAAGCCACAGTGCCATCTTACATGACAACAAAGCAGTTCAGCTTTGTTCTGCAGTATTGCCACTACTGCTTTTATTCCCTCCTTTGTGTTCCCATTGCCCCACTGTTCTGCTCACTTAACTTTCCTCAGCTCAGCCCTACAAGACACCATTCTCCCATTCAAACTGATGCCTTCTGAGGTTTCTTTATATACTGTTTGATCTTTGAAAAGACATCCATAAACTCAACTGCCAGAAAAAAAGTAATACACTAATACATGAGAAGGCTACTTCTGAGATAACAGGCATGCCAGTAACTCCTCTTGAGTATCTGGAAGGATGTTGTGATGCCAAAAAACTTCAGCCATCTCCTCCTCTTCAACTTTCTACTCCCAGCCCTTCACCAGTTCTGGAACTAATTGAACTGCAGTAAATGATGAAAACCTTTTATCCTGATCTCCCAAAAATGATCATAAAATAAACACCACACTGAAACAAAGCTTCTCTCAGAGACAATAACAGAACACATGGAGCCCATGAAATACCTGCTACAGAGTATTTTCCCCCATTCCTACACAGATTGAAGAGAAAATAATTTTAGTACAACTCCTTTTCTGTAGCACTTAAATCTTTGCATTTACCACCGACGTACTGCTTTGCAAGGCATTCTGTCACCACATACTGAAAGAAGCTGCAAGTGACCTAGTTCATTCTCAGTGGCACAAAGTTTCACTGTAACATACTGGTACAGACAGGCTAATATTTCAAGAGCAGATTAGAAAGCTTTTGGCAAAGAGAGATATTGTCCAAACGAAACAAAAAGTTAGTAAGTGTTGCTTGATATCCAATGCTTGAAAATGGGACATAAACAGAACAAAAACATTTCAATGATGCACTGTTTCAGTATTAAGATTTAACAATCTGGTGCTGAATATGCTGCAGTATAAATAGTGCCTGGACTCAGATCCAGTAGAGTAACACACAGCACTCATTCACAGCACCGTATGTCTCCAGTGCTGGCTCCTTGAGTCATATTCCACTTGCCAAGAAAAGCTGTTTTTCTTAAGGGGATAGTTTACTTAATGTTATCTCTGGTGACAACAAGAAATGCATATAGTACAGCATATATTAGTCATGAAATGAGCATCAAGGGTCCACTGAGTAAAATACATGCTAGAAAAACACAGTTTAGCTGGTGACTTCCTTCACCTCCTCCTGCTATATAATAATTTAAAACAAAATCACCTAAAAATCCAGAAATCTATACCAGCTTCACAGAACACTTGGCTTCCTATGTTTAACCTCGCCAAGTTTTCATGTAATTGAAAAAATAAGCATCATATGTGCCCCATAAGTCACATCTAAATTGGTAATATTTTACAAGAGGCTTTATTTTTCATTCAATTAAGGAAAGCACTCAGAGAGCACACCATCTGCAACTGCTCGGGCCTGGCAATGCTGGCAAAGGACAAAGAGATGGTCGGGAAGCACTGAAGTTACTAAAGGTGTCCCCAGACTAAAAGGGTTTAAAGAAAAAACCCCAGTGCAGCCAGAGTGCACTATGGGAAATACTATGCAAATTGTTTTACAGGAATGTCTGCTACTACTGGAAGTTAGGGAGATTTTTTTTTTTAATCCTCTTCTACAACTGGAAAGGAAATTGTTTTGGCTGGATTTAAGCAAACACAGGTGTTACCATAATGCTCAGTGCCTCTGCACGTTAACACCTGCTGAGAGTCCTTTACTCTGTGTTACAGCACTGCTGATGCACGCTATTTTTTCAGCCGGTGTGATATGACGTGTGAAATACTTTTTTCCAGAGCACATTAAGCCGGTCCAAACGATAGCCAGAAGCCATGGTTTCCATTCAGCTCCTCAGCAGACTTCACAGGTGCTTATTTCATGGCACCAACACTGTACTTAAGGCAACTCTTAGGCTATGTTTGGGAAGATGATGCCAGCTTGTTGAGCAAATGTATTCTCTGCATACTTAGGTGTCTCTGAATGACTGCTCAGTAAAAACTGAGCAGGCCAAAATTTCCCCCCTAAAAAGGTCCCTTCTTATCCAGACTGGGTGTTTCTAGCATAACGGCAACACCGAGAGGAAAACAGCCTGGTAGCAAGGGGTCACTTCCACGTACACATTTTTTATTGTTCCTCTCATTGACTTCAAATGGTACTGCTTAGACCTTTAAAGAAATCACTTTAACAGGCCTGGTTGAGCTTTTATCCTACCACAACTGACACTTGGGGATAGGGGACAGGAATGAGCAAAGGTCACTGTGTTAATTATGAATATACTACTCCTCTGGGACTATCACTTCTCTTGTCAGCTCTAGACTTTCTCAAAATCATGTGTGGATAATGCACAGCAGATAAGAAAGCTCAGGAAATCCAAAACCACATCTTCCTTGAGTTCCCAAAACTCTTCTGTTAACAAATCTGGTTTTCTTTCCTGTGTCTATTCGGTCTTTTTTCCTGTGAAAGTTTTTTGAAGGGAAAGCTAACAGATTTCAATGCTTGCACATACTCAAGAAATGGCCATACACTAGAACAGCTCTCAGCTCACCAATAAACGACTGAATGCAGCCAAGGCCAGTTAGGCAATTAAAGACATGAAAGACACCAGTTTTCTCAAAAGATTTTTTTTCAAAACCTATTTTAGAAGAGATTCTCTATCCACACTGGCTGTTGGTTCTTGAATGGCATGTACTTCTATAGTCAGGTCTTTTATTAACTTTAAGCCTCAACTTCATCAAAATGCAGACAGGGAAAAAAGACAACTCTGTGTAAAATGTGTGCAACTCCCTTTACCCACAAGAATGGCAGAACACACCAGTGGCAAACCTCTGAGCTCGAGTGTCAGGTTTGTACATAACAACCAATTTACTGCTGTCACTCCACTTAGGTCAGTGATGTGCAACCCTGCCAGCTTGTTTCCAATTGAATTTCATTCAAAAAGCAGCTCCTTTGGAGAAGAAAGTGGTAACTACACAAGTGAGAGCAGAACACTACACTGAACAGGAGTCTTGCCCTGCTGTATCACAGCTGACCCATTCTATACCCAGTAGAACTCGTCACAGGATCCTTATGAGCTTAATTTTATCACCTGAAAAAATGATGAACGTAAAGCACTGGGATTATTCCTAGGACGTCACCCTACTGAGATGAACTGAATGGATGCAAGGCTGGGGCTAAAGCACACTTCCAGAATAACTACTTTGATCAGGAGCATCAAACGAGAAAAGGCAGAAAGCTGCTTTCTAGGAAAACACAGCTAAGCTGGCAAATCCCTTCCATTATTACGTAGTTCACACTGTCCCATGAAAATTATTTATGTGTATAAGCTAGAAGTCTCATTTGTCATTGCAAATGGAAAGATAGCCACACACTACACTCATTCTAAGAATGCCACATCTGGGGTTTAGAACATATATATCATAGTCTAACTATGACACTTCTTGGTCCTAAATGGAATGAAGACCTGGTCCTGCATCTCCCACTCACCTGCACAGGTAACTTTTTATCTGGATAGCCCCATTACAATTACTGGAGCACCTCAGGTACTCTCCAATACATCACTGCTGTAAAATCTAACTTTAAATGGGGCATTTTCCAAATTCCTTTTTGTGGCTAAACAGAGCAAACAGGACCAGAACATGCTTCACCCTGTCACTGGCTCCCTTCAAACTACCCCCTGCACCCACCATGACTATACCCTTGATTTCACCTTTCACAAATTATGAGCATACCTGAATTACATCTTAAATGGATATTCGTAAGTATTAATGCAAATGCATATTACAGCATTAATGTAATTTATTTTAAATGCTAATCTGCCAGGGTTAAAAGTTAGTCAGGTGTCCTAGAATTTGTTTCCTTGCATCCCAGGGATCCCAGGACCATAGGCCAAGAGTGGTAGACTCCAAGACTGATTGTGAAGAACACAACCAACATTTGCTGCTGCCTTGTGAATTCAATCAAGTAGTTTTGATCAAACATCGTACTTTTTAACAGAAGCTCTTATCAAGACAACAGACACTCAGGAGAAACTGCAGGTTAACATTAATACCCAAACACTTCTGATTGTTTTTACTGCTCCAAATGAAAAACCTCAAAGAGATACCAAATAAAAGCCCCACTTCTGGGACCACCAAGCCATTTCTCTATCAGCCACTACTGTAGGACTTCCCTCCAAGATGGGTAGGTTCTTGTGACAGTGACTACATCTGTTTAACCTTTTCAAAGGCATCATGTCTCTATGCTTTAGCATGTAATTTTCCTTTTTTGAGCTGTGTTTTGTTACAGAAATTGAAAAATGCCTGTCCCATGTAGTAAGTACAAAGAACTATTTATTCACAAATCAGTTTGCAGAATATCACTACCCTGCAGTATGTAACAACTCAGCCTGTATTTCTTACCTCTACACTGGCTGAAGTATCATCACACTGTAACAACATAACGCCATAATTTGTAGTTATTACTGTTAATCCAGCAAAGTGAACAAATTTTCAAGCAGAAGGATGAAAAAGCAATGGGAAAAATTACAAGAAAATAAACTGATTATATCAATTTTTCTATTATATTATTGAGCTTTCTTCTACAGCTTTTTGGAAATTCTAAGATAATATTATACTGCCTTTGCCCATTATTATAAGGGTGCCTATATTATTCTATTGACTTTCAATCAATGACACATTGGGGTAACAGATGGGAAAAAATAATCAGCAGAATCCTTCCCCATACTTCTAATGCATCTTTCATCAGAGAGTCCCAACGCACTTTAAAAACACTGATTAACTGAACTTTGCAACATCCTGTATGTGAGGTAGACTGTATTCTGCCAATTGACATATCAGTGATGTAGTGACTGAAAGCATACAATGAAGATAATCCTATCCTTATGCCAATACAAAAGAATCCCCCTCCTTCCTCATTTCAATCTATAATAAATAATTCAGTGAGAGAACAGGAATAAACTATGTGATTACACTGTGATGTACACATCCACAAATCAACAGGAACACCCACAACCCCTGAATGACGAATGCTCCACCCCAGCTCTTGAGACTTCTGCAACTTCAGGGCTCTGCACAAAAGGGTGACTTTCACCCAAGGGAAAAGCACACCCCAGCCACACGAAGCTCTGGCAGCACAAAGCCCCTTGAACTGCTGCTGCTGGAAGTCTTTGCTCTTGCTGTTTAAAAATGCTCTCATAAAATCTGTGTACTAGTGATGGTTTAGAGCACAAAACAACACATCTATGAACCAGTCAATTTAAACACTTTCTGGCTTGCACATCTGTATCAGTACACAGACTTTAATACGGACTATGCATTGATATGATTATGTATGGTACTTACATGATTATATATTAAAAGTTTTATAGAATCATGGGTATAACTACCAATAGAAAGACTGTTAGTGTTACAAGGTTTAATGCCAAACTTCAGAGTACTTTCATAGATGAAAACCACTTTGATACATGAAGCTTGGTTTCACGTTTTTAATTTTTTGAATGCTAGCATTGCCCTTTCCTTTCCTCCAGCATGACTGTACTGAAGTATTTGACTTAAATAACATACACTAAACAGTTTAATGGCTTGTAATTCTGCATATCGGGTTTACATTTTACAGTAAAAAGATTGTGCCTCGTGTAATAGATGCTGCTTCACATTTGGGAATCGTTATGTGAGGACCCTGACTTTTATTAGATTAATTTAATATAGGCACTAAGTTACTAGATTAAATTAATAAAGATCTTCTTAAAAAAAAGAAAAAAAAATCGGTGGGGGAGGAGAGAGCGAACAGAATGAACCCACAAATTAAATAAAATTTTCTGGAGTTTGTTATTTTGGAAGTCTTTATTTTATTTTCCAACCTCTATTCAGTTTGAAAAAACAGTCAATAATTGGTAAGGAAACAGGAAAAAAAAATTGATGTTATTTACTTCAGGGGATTATTTTTAAAACTGTTATATGATAGAACAGGAATACCACAAATAAATAGAAGGGCAAGGAAGCAAAGGAAATACTATTAAAAAACATGACAACGGGCCATTCACTTAAGTTTCCAGAGTGGATTCAAT
Source organism: Acrocephalus scirpaceus scirpaceus (assembly GCA_910950805.1). Classification (NCBI taxonomy): domain Eukaryota; kingdom Metazoa; phylum Chordata; class Aves; order Passeriformes; family Sylviidae; genus Acrocephalus; species Acrocephalus scirpaceus. The sequence continues at coordinate 43,405,726 of OU383779.1, forward strand.
GATCCTTGCGGGTCCCTTCCAACTCAGATTATTCTGTGATTCTGAAGTATTTTTTACATTTCCTATATTACTTACCAAACTATCAGCTCCACTGAGGAAAACCACATTTATTCCTGCACAATATCTCTCTTTCGTCATTTTTGAGGTAAGTGTGCACCTTCCTTGGACAGCAAGAATATGCATAAAGAGTGAGAAGTCCACTTCTCTCATCCGAGACAGAGAAACACTCCTCTAAGTATCACTTCCATGCCAGAATACATAGTCTTTTAAATCATGACAACTCATGACAGAAAGGCTACTTCATCAAGGTGTCTTTCATAACTCCATCAGCCTGGAGCTCAGCTTCACCCTCCACCAGGCTGCTCTCCCCTGAGAGGCACCCTCACATGGTGGTATTATTCAGTAGAGCCAATGCCCATAGGACTGCAGCACCTGCTGCATGCCACTAACATCATCCCCACATAATGCCCAGAGCAGGGCACTCCCCTCCAGTTCTGCATGAAATTACTGTCTTTTGGGCAATCTGTGCTCTTATTGTAAGATCCATACGTTCCCAGCTTAGTCCTGGGACACCTGAGCTTGCTCAGCTGCACAGGAGAACAGGCTGTGCCTCCTCCCAGGGGGCAGTACCTGCTGAACGCCCTTAAAATCCAGAGTGCCACAACTCAGCTTATTCCCTGATCAAAGAGCTTCTGCTGCCATGAGTAGAGGTTTGCTTTGCCATCTTAAAAACACAGCTGTTCCTCTTGCTTTGAACATCAGCTGTCTCTTCTCAAGTCCCAGGGTCCTTGGCAAAATGTGCTACTTCTCTGCCATTCCAGCGTGGCACCAGGACCTGTCTCTAATTTATGGCCTCCCAGAGAGCCAACATAAGCAGATACAGCTAGTGGGGATCTGCAACGTGCTTCCAGCTCAGCCTTACAGGCTGAGAATTGGGGTTTTAGCGTAGTTGCCTCAGTTGCTAAGAAACATGAATGCAAGGTACTCAACAGGTGGTGCTTTTCTCCACTGTACATGTTCCTGAACAGCCATAAACAATGCCTGGATCATCTCACCACGTATTTTGGACCTGGCAACCATATTGCCACCTCACCACCTACAAAGGGCTGCACATGAGTAAAAAGACCAGAACTTTACACAAATACTTGCTCTCCAGTCTTCTTTGTCAGCTTTCTGCCAGTCCATTGCCACCAACACAACCTGCCTCACGACATGGTCAGCAAAAACAGTTATCTGGGCAGGCAGCCTTTGGTCCCTACCTTCCAGAAGCCTTTCTTGAATTTTAGATGATGTTTCCCAATAGAGAAGAGGAGAGTTTGAAGATATTTTCCCTCTTTGGGGAAAACCCTGCATCTGTTTTTAAAAGGATGCCAGTGCCCCAAACTCCTTCAATTCACCCAGCTTCAGTGCTTGCCTATAAGCTTCACATGGAAAGTCAGTTTGCTGAGCAGAAGAAATAGCACAACAGCTGAATACATAAAACACATTTCAAAGGTTATAAAAGAGCATTGGTAAAAGGACATTGTAGAGGATAATAAGCTTAGAATTAAGCCTACAGACATTGTTTGGCCTTGTATGAATCTGAATATCCTGCCCACTCACAGCAACAGCTACAGAGAGCACAGAAAGTCTGGCTCAGATTTCAAACATAGAGTAGCCAACTATCTTTGTGTTGAACCAACTACAAGTAGATTTGAAAATTCATGGGTCTGAAGTCCAAAGAAAAATAAGGGCACACAGCATGCTGTGCTGCACAAACAAACCCCTAAAATAATGCAGTTTCATATTCTGGCCTATGTAGTTTAACAGCTTAATCTCTTTAGTTTAAGATTTGTGTCTTGGGGTTTTCCTTACACTGTATAAAGACTAGCAGAATGTTTTTTCACTAAATTACTACTTTTGGTTTGCCGTCTGTCTTTTCTTTCCTCCCACCAAACATTCACTTCTTGACTTCCATGAGAAAAAAACAACATGAACAACTGAAAAACTAGTAGGACAGCATCTAACTATCAGGATAGAAAAGCAAGTATTGCTGAGGAAATAGAGGGATTGAGAACTTTACTGATAATCTCAAATGACTGCTTCCACTAATTCAACATGAATGCAATAAGTGAAGACACAGTTGCTGTAATTTTTGCCGTTCAACATTGAAGCCCTATACTCTTTGTAGCTGCCTTACTGTAAGAATATATCCAGATCAGCACAGGATCAAAAAATATCCACAAGCTTGATCCCAGTATCTCTAATGACGTTCTGTTAAGAACTAATTCCAACATGAAGCAGTTAACAAGGGAGGTAACACTTGTATTTTTAGCATTTTTATATTAAAAGTTTTTATGGAAGCAGAAGTATCCATGAAAATCTGCATGCACGTGTATATTTAAGAACAGGAAACAAACCTGAGACTGTTTGTTGGTACTTAGGCTCAGGTCTCACTCACAGCACAAACAGGTAAAAGCTAAGGGACTAAACCTCATCCTTCCCTTAGAAATTGATCGACTAGAGAGAGATAGAGAATAGTATCTTTAAGGTTGTAATATTTCTTTTCAAAATATATTTTAATAACTCTAGTTCTTAATTTGGGCAGCATTGCAGATTCAGATGAATTTGATTAAATCAAATAAGAAATTTTTCTTTACTGACACTTATTTCAGTTGATAATCTCATCTCAATTCCCCATCTCTCTTTTATTCCCAGGAAGAGTAAAAAAATTCTGCATTTCTGACAAGTCTAAATAAAGCTTTGCTGGTTACTGAACTATGCTACATTTCCTATCAACAGAAAACAAAAGCGGAAAAAAAAAAAGACTAGTTCACCACTAGAGGAGATGACTCAGAGCAAGCAGGAACTGTTACCAGACTCAGAAAAAACAGTTTTCCCTTGTACCGTTGATGAGCCCACATTAATGCTGAGATGAACCTAGATTTGTTTTCCTAGCCCACATCTTCCTAGAACTGAACCTATTTTCTTACAAAGCCACCAGATCCTTTTTGGATCGTGCTCGCATTTTAACTTCACATTAGTCATTTTGTGAAGAAGAGACCAAAAAATAGAAAGACAGAAATAACTGGTTTTTTTCATTTAAATTATAAATTTCTGTGCACATAGCAAAGACTGGAAAGAGTTATTCACATTTTGGATCTGGAAGTTCACAGCACACACACATCATGCTCAGAAGCATTTCCAGTTCCCCACTTCTTTAGTAGCAGCTAAGATTGTCATGTAATCACAGTATATAGAAATTGTAGAAAATGTCTATGAAGAAAAGTAACTCTACCCCAGCCAAAACCAGTGTGAGTGTTTAATGGACAGACATTTCAAGCCTCAACAGCTTCAAGCACTGGAAAAACTGTGAACACCCTTGTGAGATGGTGGAGAGCTCTAGTACCTCCTCTCACTACTTCTCTCTCTTTCCTAAACTCTCACGTTCAAATCGAAGAGATAAAAAATGCTGCATAGTGACATTTCAAGAGAAAAGGGAGGAAAGACTGTCATTTCTAATCATCTCCCAAAGCCCCAGGTGTCTTGGGCCTACATATGCACAGCTTCCACGTGTGAAAGCAGCAAAGGAATCTAGAGGCCCATTCCCAGTTCTGGGGAATGTAATTAAAGAAAGATACAGTGGGATGATGCCTTATTCAGAACATGGCACCAACACTGGAAAATCCCTGGAATCTACCAGAGATATTTACCATAAGGCACAACCTGTACTGCTGCCAGCATTCTCCTCTGTACCACAGAGTATCTGACTGGGGATTTCAGCTAATAATATCATGCTAAAGGAGAAAACAAGATATAAATAACTACTTTGCCAAGTCTTATGTAGGAAGATGAAGACACTGTACACATCTTCTCAAAGAATAGCCCAAATTATTCTCAAATTATCCCCCGTATAATCCAGATATGTTCTCTTCTTACTGGCACAGGGAGCCAGAGCAGACCTCAGCACTGAGGGAGCATTACTAGCCCAACACACCGAGGCAGCTTTGGGAAGTTTATCATTTTCACAATCTGATTGATTTCAAAGGTCACCCTGGAGGAAAAGCCTCAATCTGGCTCCTGCCGACACAGTTGTTTCCCACAGCCAGTATCTATTCTCTGCTCTTGCACTCACTCAGGTGGTGGGACGTGGGTTGCACTGTGGGTATCTGCATCTTAATGAAAGCCTACTTTACTCCCCCAAAGCCTATTGTTCATTTGGAGGCATGGAGCATTACTGGTTGTTTCATACTGGAGGTCTTAAGACAGGTACACATACCAAAGAAATAAGGCTTTCGGAGTAAGAAAAAACTTTGGTAGTAAAGAATTATCCTAAAAATCTGAGATGTCTAAAATACTATAGTAGTTCAGACTTAAAACTGTTTGGAATTTCTTTTAATCGGCAAAAAAAATACCCTCCTTTCTTCATTCGACATTGGAGTTTATGGTGGATGAAAATCCAATCAGGGGAGCCTACCAGCACTAAAACAGCTCTCATGTTCCCCAGGTGATGACCCTGCTTTACAGTTTATCACAGAATAACTTTTCATCTTATGCAGTAAGATCCAAATTAGTGCGACCAGTCATCACTGTAGTATAGACGGAAAAGATCAAAGCCACATCATTAAAATGGCAATCTAGGAGAATAAAAACAAATATTCAAATATTCAAACAAATTGATAAATTAGAGATAAATCTATAGGATTTTGTAAGAAATTGCTTGGTCTAGATAAACTGTTCTAGACTAAACATGTTGCACTGACTAAAGTCAAGAGGTTGTTCAGTGAAGCCATGCTGAAAATTAAGTTCTACCCAATCTTCATAATCAGGAGTAATTTTACTGCTGGAGGCCCAAAACAGTGGCCTCTTTGTTACCTCCTTTACCTACTTCGCAGGTGAAATGTTTTTCATCACGTGTTCAAAGAAGCAAACTAAAGATACAGACGCCCCTCATCTGGAGATGTCTAAAGAACACTGTTAATTTAGAAAAAGTAAGATAAGAGTTTGAAATCCAAATACTCTGTGTATTAAAGGCTAAGCTAACAAGCTCTTTACGAATGAAATAGGGGCACTTAGGGACTTAAGCCAGCTTTTATCCAGGTATGTAGTATACAAAAGGCTTTGTAGTCCATTAACTGTGGTGAGTACCTCCATATGCCCTACATAAACAAAAGGAATGTCATACCTGAAGCATCTTTTGAGTCATTTTTATCTTGAAAGAAAATGTTACCCAATGTAACTAAGTATCACAACTAAAACTTTTGAGCAATCTTGGCAGAACTGCAAAATTATGCTATTATTATGGCTGAGGAGTTTTCTGCCAGTAGAGGAAAGGGAATTTGCAGTGCTGTGCCTCAAAAAAGACAGGAAGGCTTGACAGGTTGATGGGGAAGAACGATGCGCTCTCCCTCAGCCTCAGTGAGGCAGCAGAACCCTCCACCAGCAACTGCCCTTGGCCAGAAAATGGTTCCAACCTTGTTACCAGCCTTTTAGGCCCTTCTTGATTACAAAGAAAACCATTTCAATTTTGAGCTTGCAAATCAATGAAGAAGGTTTCTTTCCTGCTAAGACAGGCCTCAGACATGTTATAGTGAATAAGATGCTTTCAACCCTGTCTGAGAATCCCTCATGGCAAGCAGCTCTGCTGGTCAGTGTCTGCTCAGCCATCCATCCAGGGCCACATCACTGTCACCTTCCTCCTCCCGCCCACGCCTCGCTGCTCCCGTCTCTGAATGACGGCCAGCACCTCCCAGCTTTACAGGAATAAATCTCCAGACCACAAACCTCTAACATCCCTTCCTCCTCCTACCCCCAAGGCAATGAGTTACACTCTGTTTAGCTTGAGTCACGACTTTCCTTCCCATCTTCTTCCCATGCATTTTACTGACATTTATAAACAGAGGAAGAGAACACTAGAGGTGCCATAAGAGGGATGAGCAAGGGATGCCTGCTCCACAAGAGCCATGCCCAAGGGTGCTCACTCAGCCCATACAGAGCGTGGCAGCCCAGAAAACACAAAGGTGCTGTTCCCAGGGCAGGGAAAGCTGCCTGGGTAGCCAAGGAAGGAACACGGCAGGCAGGCGTGGCGATGGCTGCCAGTCAATTCGCACCTCGGCATTAGCCTTCTTCATTGTGCACATATGGGCTGCACAGCCAACTGCCCAGCTGCACACACCCCTCCCTCACTGCAGCCAAGGAGAGAAAAACCTTTTTCCACTAAAATGGCCCACTTTACTGCCACAAAGCTTTTTTGATATATTCTCTTCTGGATCTGCTTTCATGTATGCATTATTAGATATTCAATGGAGGTGTGGTATCTTTCAAGTGAATGCAAATACTATGTACATAGCCACAGTAAAGGAAGAGAACAGAGTAGTTGGTTTAAATCCTGCTTCCTTTCCATAAAGATATGTATAGTTGTGTTAACTCTGGACACTACACATTTGATATGCATGTATGTAAATTCTGACACAAGAACACAGCTCGTTGTTATAACTTGGAAATAAAGTACATAAGAAGTAAAAAAAACCTGAAAAGCAAACAAGTTTTTTTCACCTATTTCTCCTAGAAATGCCAGAAAACTCTTTGTATTTCATCTTGGGGTATGGACATTAGTAGTCATTCCCTGACAATATTTATATGAGAAGCTTTCAAGCTATACAAAGTTGGTAAAGTCATTATTCCTATTGCACAAAATTATCTTCAATCCTTTTGTTCACCAAACCACCATCAAAAGATGACATTATTTCAGAATATTCCCTGTGTAATGCAGAGCAGCAGATTGTGGAAGTAACAGATATTTTGCTTTGGTGGATAAAAATCAGGGGAGAAAAAGAGAGAGAATCAGTTCATAAAACCACAACTTGCGTAACTGGTTTTGCTTAAATGAAAAACAAATCAACTGATCATTTCCTGGCAGATGAAGCATTACTTTCAAACAGAATTTAAGAATTTTATTCTTTAATTATTTAGTCATATTCTTACTCTCTCTCACTCTATTCTTTTTTTTATTTAAAAATTTGTTTTTAAAGCAGATAAATTTTGAAGGGGAAACTCTCAAAATATCTCAAAATACAAAAAAGTTTGAAAAGGAAAACATCAAAACCAAATCATCTCAAAACAACGTATTTTTTAAACTTCCATCCATGCCTCCTCTGCTATTTAACTTTCTCTCTTGCCAAAACTATTCTAAGAATTTTATAAGACTACTAATATATTTGTTTAATCCCCCAGTCCCAGCCCTCCACAGACAGCTTTTAGGTGAATTTCTTAGTAAATTGTTAATACTTTGTTAATAAGCAGTGGCACAGCCTTGGTGGGGGAGTTTCCCAGGTGAGAGCTGAGCCCTCATGGATCCAAGTTCATCACTCCCCACATTGCTAATGAGACAAGTGCAGCCCAACACGAGGTTAATTGTCAGAAGCAATAATCTAAATTAAACTGGCCAACATTCAAGTAAAAGGTACCATTTAAAATATCCTTTTCCAATGAAATCAATCTCAGTTGTTTATCTGCCTACTCAATACAGAATTCCAGGTTTTTAAAAAACCCTTCTTCCTCCCCTCCAAGGAACCAAAGTAATTATTTTTAATACAGTGACATATGTTAGACAAAAGTATTAAGGAGGGGGCTTCATTCCACTCCAAATCTCAGTGGAATTTTCCCTTATGTGATCACACATCTGAGCTCGGATTTTACCCTAACCAATGAAGATTTTCTGTTAAACAATTGCTATTAGCTGATAAGAAATCTTTCCACAAATAATCCCGAAACACGAAGATCTGGTGTGATGTTCCCAGCACTGAGAAATATAATTAAAACAACATGGGGAATTTAAAAAAAAAAAAAAAAGAAAGTGAGAGTTCACAAAAACACTTGAGAAACAGCTCAAGTCAACTCCAAGCCCACTTGATTTTGGCTGGGACTCCAGGCTCACAACAGCTTCAGCCTGCCAAAATAAATATAGCCACCCATTTGTTCCCAATGCTTTCACCCAGGGAAGGGCCTGCTCCTTTGCTTTTCCCCTGCTACGATAATCACATGTCTGCTAGGATTTAAGATTTAACTGGGGTTCATATCCCTACCCACCTTTGAAACAATTATTATTCTGGTAATTGTGAGAAGAAAAGCACTTAAGTGCCACCTCGGACTGATGTAATAACCAATATCTCCCAGATAATTATTATATGCTGGAATTAAAATAATGCGCATCATTTAGGCAAAAAGTTTAAAACTACCTTGGGAGGAAGTAGTTGGGGATATAATTCCAACAGGGAATCTGTTTAATTGTGATTGTAACCATAGAGGACAAATACAGCATTTAAGATAAATATTATTCATTTACAATGCAGAGTTAGTATAAAAAAGCATCTAATAAACATGGATGTCATGGTTGTGGCTACAATACTTTATGCATATGTTTACCCATAAGGAACGACTGCAACATGTATGAAAAAGTAATTTTCAATTAACCTTTTTTGTATTTTTAAAATTACTTCGTTCTTTGTCATTTTTAAGAAAGGCTGGTAAGTGGATACAAAACTCCTTTTCAAAGCACTCAGTCATCTATACCTAATCTCTGCACTAGTGACCATCAGAATATCCAGGTTTTCAGAACTCCTTAATTTTAGCCTTGAACATTTTAAGGTGGGTAATGCAGTGAAAAACCTCTCAACTGAATAACAATAAATGCAACAAGAAAGAAAAATGCCTCATAAAATACTAGGAAAGACAGTGGATTCAAGTAAGTAACATTAAAAAAAATTGGCTTGGCTTTTAATGATATTGCACAAGTGCCTTTCTTTTTCTAACACAAAGTTGAACTCTTGAATCACTACAGATGCCTTAGTCTAAGAGATAGCTGGCAACCACGATGGCATGAAAAGCATCTTGCATTAGACATGGCCAGTTCCAGATTAAGATGCTGACATGAAGTAGTTAGAAACATTTTTACATTTCTCTTTTTTTAAATTCCCATTTGGGAAGTTGCTGGTCCCTCTTCCAAACTTATAAAATTCAACCCACAACACAGAAGCTTTGTCACATTCCACTCCTTGGATGTATTGGCCAGTCTATTGCCTACTCAGGAACTCAAGGGGAACGTACAAAACGACACCCTCAGTGTACTAAAATGAACTCTGGAAGTTCGACAGAAGCGTGTACTCACTTCTGTTAACCAGCACAACCACCTGTAGCAAGCTGTACTAGTAGGACAGCTAAAGATGGCTTTTTGAAGACAAATAGGCAGTGGCAAAACTGAGGAGATTCTAGAGTTCCTGAACTTTGATGTAGGTATTAATCCTAGGCTACTGCCAGTGCTTCTCCTGCCTGATTCTTAAGTGCACACAAAAGCAAACAGCAGATGGTCAATTCATAAGACTGGCAATATTGGCACAATCAACACAGAGCCACTGACCTGTGCCCACATTCAGCCAAGCAGAGGCTGATTCATCAACTGAGATCAACTGAGTAAAGACCAGAGATGCTTAGAGATCTCCTACAGAAAGGACTTCACTCACGAGGGCACCCTGAGTAAGGTTCTTCATGGTCCAAAGTAACGCATTTACAAAAACTATCTTTCATTTCTTCTCCTATATAGTGGTTTGTTCTCTTTCTCCTTTTAAATCTGAATCTCCTATTTCAGATGTGGGAAACGAGCATTTTAATCTTCATTTGTCCCCAAATGTTATCAAAGGACAATAACACAGTCCCACTTAAAATGTAAGGAAATACTTTAGTGAATAACTGTTATAGATGTAAGGAGACAAAACTGTTTTGTTTCCAGCATTTAAAGAAAAAAAAAAAAAAAACCTCCAAGCAGCTTTTCTAACTGCACTAAAAAGACACTAGGCAGGTTCCATTTTATCAGTTCTGTTTCTGAAGCTTATTCTTCATTGTTTCATTGCTGATTTGAAGAGGGGCACAACTGCAGTAAGGTCAGACCTGTTAAGTACTCAAGACACAGGGGGTTGAATAGGACAAGCAACATAAAACAGCCTTGGTTTTTTCCTTTCTCTCAAATGAAGTAATGTACCATAGAAGCCTCCTTCTTGCCTGACACTTTGTACCTCCAGCAGCCAAGGAGCAAAAAGCACATTAGACAGCTATAGGACTTCTGTCTGGAAGAAATGCAACATTTCCTGTCCAAATCCAAAGACAATGATCCCAATCCGGCAAACTATTCAGCAGCTATGTAGGCCAGATTGGTGAGGTTATAGTTAGCTATTTCTGTCAGTTTAAAGCCCAAACTGCAAATGTTTATTCAGTCTTCTTACAGATTTAACAACTCAAGCACGTCGGATGATGACCACCTTTGCAAGGCTAAGCTGCTATTTATCACTAGTTAGAATTAAATAAAAGCACAAAGACAGATTTTGAAAACCTAGAGCACATTCAAAAAATTACACTCTGCTCCAAGACCTAACACAGTAATAAACTCTCACAGGAATAGCTATTTTGCTGGCAAGATAGCGCAATAATGCAATTACTGCCATTTAATTAATTTATATTCTCAAAATCTGTCTCCTTACAATTTCTAAGTATTTCGCTTTAACATCAAGACAGGATTTTCTGCCCTGGTTTGCCATAGCAACCCTTGCAACAAATGGCAGTTGTCTATAAAAAGGGGGGACTCTTTGAGTATGCATGCATGGTTTAGTATGGTTTGTTTTAAAGCAGGTCAGAGCACAATGGACCTTTTCTACCGTGTGGGATTGAACACCAACAAATCTCACTTCAAGGGCTGATACGCTCCTCTGCAAAATGAAATGACACTGCTGCTAAGTCTGGATGTAATTACAGATATGAAAGGATAGCTATGAAAGCAGCTTGTATCTTCCTCTCCCTGCTCTACTATAGATGTATTTGCCATACAGCTGTTAACATCCTGAACAAGTAACATGCAGCAGACTTAACATTTCCTTTCATTTAAGCATTAGTATACAGTGGTGGCTGTTAAAGCACACTTACCACTAAAGAATGAGACCTTTGTCTGTCTATTGCAAGCAGAGCTCTGCCCTGACTGTCTGTGCAGCCCAGGGCAAAAGCTATACCAGGAAGCCTTGACCTCCAGCCCAACAAGGACACTTAGTAGGGCTAAGGGTAATCCCAACTTCTCCTTGCTCATTCAGCTTCTCGAGCTGTTTGAAGCAACCATTACCAACACAGCTACATTTTGTGGTCATATTATAAAACGAATCATTGTTCAACAGTCCAAGATTGCTAAACTTGTTTTATGTGTGGTTTAGAGTAGAGTCACTGGTTGCTCAGACCCCTCAGAGCTGCACTCCCCCCAGTCCAGTTGCAGCAGGGAAAACGTGTGTCTTTGGCACTACTCCAAACATAGGATGGTGTAACCAAGCAGCATTTGGCCTCTAGTGTTCCTACTCACCAGTTCCCCATGAGATAGCCAAGATTTTTTCCAGCCACTTCTATATGAAGAGCCTTTACCTCTAAGAATCTCTTTTGAGCAGTTTTAACACAACAACTTCTAGGAATTAAAATACCTACCACTCTTTTTGAGGTACTCTGATTATACCCTATGAAACATTACTTCTCAGTACATGTTCCTACAGGCACAATTTCTGTTTTAAGAGAGCCTGTAGAATATCTGATGTTGGGATTTGGTAGGAGTGAATGAATGCTCCATTATTCACCCTGGTAGTACAGCAGTGGTTGCTCTGAAGTTTTACAATGCAGCATACTGCTGTAATGACATCATATGACATCATAAATCTCCCACAATTTCTAAAGCTTCTGATGAATGTTTCTCCATAAGCACCTTGTTAATAAATTTTTTAAAAAAGAGCTAATCAAATAAAAATCTTTTGCATTTGTGTATTATTTAGAAGTCTACAAACAAGTACTAACCACCTTGTGCTTTAAAACCAAAACTCTTTTACCTCAAGCTTCACAGAAAAGAAGGCACCATCTTGATATATGCATGCAGTCAGGCAGAGTACCCTCCTTCTACCCTATGTGAAAACCTCACAAAATGTATGCATCTTAATTTGAATTAATATTTCTAAAAAGTTCTCTGAAAACAAGAAATTACTGTATTTCTCCTTATTACAACCAAGTGTTTATGTTTCAACCACAAATAGTCCAAATTAACAACTATTTTCCCCTTCTTTTAAAACCTTCCTACATACACGTACATATTAGTCAAGTTAAAGACCAACTCCTCAGTCCTTGCCAAAACAGTGGATACTTGCTATCACCACCTTCAATCAAACACAGACACACACATATACCACTAAAGTAACACCTTACCCTACTTTAAGGCTCTTAGCCTCAGGCTTCATGTGTCCCCCGACTCTCTGCAGCTTTTTCCTTCCTCCAGTCTTAAGGAAAAGTACTTGAAACCAAGTCAAATCTTTCATATATTAAGACACACGTGGCTCCTTACTTTCAGTCTTAGAGTTCCTACACCTCTGGCCTCTGAGGACAGGTTGTCTTTCTCCATGACTGAAGTGGTAGGAGGACTCCTACAGGCAATCCCTATTTCATTGTCCCAGTCTTAGTCACTGTCTCAGATATTCACATAAGCAAGCAAGAGCCCAAACCCAAGCTTTGATGATATATTAGAAATAACAATCAAATTAGTCCTAACATCTTTAAACAAAAAGTATCCTGCAAAAGGATGGCTTTCACATAAGGAAAAATGTTCTGTAGTTACTTGTCTTTGGTCTATATCTCCTGTAGCTAAGTAACTCACACCAGAACTGAGTTTGGTTTTCCATATTAGAATACAGCTGAAAAATTACATGGATCGAACACCTCAAACAAGCTCTTTGCAAATAATCAGGTATAGGATCAGTAACGACATATTGATAATACATAAAATTAGGTGAACCTGCGCTGCCTATGATCCCAACCTGCCACACAACACATTATTTACAGGTTTGAAATACATCTGGAAACAAAAATCATGTTTCAACCTCTGCCCTCAACTGCATCAGTGGAAATCAAAAACGCCACTGATATCAGAAGCATTTGACTTTACTTACAGTTCTGTAACTGAAAACATGGCTTAATTTTCTGGTAAAGAATCCCTTATTGAAACTACAGCAGCAACAACTATGAACACGAACAGGACTGTGTGAGTTGATTTTGGACCCTATATAACAGCACTGGATGCCCATTTAGTTTCACTTAGTCTTCACACCAAGACAAAACTTTCTAGTTCCATTTTTGGCCTTACTACAATAGTAGCAGAACCCTGATTTCTGTTTCCACCATTGCGAGGAATATTTTTCTCTGAGATATGCACCTCATGCTTACAATTTTAAGAGGTCAGGACATTATATCTACTATTACCAACTTTTTCACTCCTGTTCTTAACTCTTCCTACTAAGGATGCAAAGCCCCAAATGACACTGTCAGCCTGGACTCCTCTTGGCTGAAAAAGTATTGTGCGTGATGAGCAGTTCCTGCTCTGGCATCTCTGGTCCTTTCCCATCTCTCTTCACAAGATATCAGCTGGAAAATACTGCTTTTCTAAACTCCATTAGCTCTCTTAAGTCACTTCCAGCCCCAGTTTCTATCAATCTCTGTGCTGTTCTGCCAGAACATCGGTAGGATGCTAAATAGTATGTACAGTTTTAGGGAAATATCTAATCTGCTATTTTTGAAAGTTCAAATTGCTTTGCTGCCAACAGTTAGGAATACGATAACAAGATATTACTTAGTACTGAAATCCTCTTTTTTTCTGGGAAGAATTAAAAAACATATGAACTGTCCTATAATATTCAGTGGTTTGCTGAACATAACTATGGTCCAGCCACATGCCATAGTGTATATATAGCCTTACAAGTTTATAACATACTGAGGTTTCTGCTTAATTTAAATCTGCTACTGAATTCTAATATCCATTTCTCTTGTTTCCCCATCTCCACACATTCCCCACCAGCGCTCGGTGCCAAAAGCTGAGAAATAACAAAAGGGCCACAGGAGGCCCCAGGCATGTTTGAAACCAACCGAGCCCCATGTAGGATCACACTGTCACATGCCTGCACACCCGCAAAGTAATGTGCTTCAGAGAGCAAGACTGCATCCCAAAGTTACCAACCAGCTTCTTTTTGTTCCCAGCAAATTGAAATGCTTGGATTCTTTTCTATTTCATGTTCTCATGCCAATGACAGGATCATGCTAACAAGCTTCTGATGGAATCCTCTAAGAGTATTTTTTTATCTTTACAAATTAAATTTTTACAGAGAAGATGAAGCTTCCCTCATCAAGAGCCCCAGAAGTATGGGAAACAAAATGTCAAGAATTAACAATGCCAGATACTACATTCCCACACGGGGTTAATTTTTTTTTTTCCAAACAGCACTTAGAAATCTGTCCCACCCATCAGATAAGCTATGATACTTCTATTAGCGTTCTGGCACCTCCTTCTGTACAAGCATAGCCCTTTTGCTATAAAGCATGCTATATAAAAGACTTAATCCATCAAGCACGTAAATAAGGGATTTTTTTTTTGCTTCCAGACTTGAACTGATCACTCCTCATATAAAACAGCACCTTCTTCCCCCCAAATACTACATCACACAACTAGCTGGTTGTAAAAAGACATTCAGTGTGTGTATGAGATCAGGGAAACCAGGACCAGCCTTCCTTTATATAAGGAAATTGCTACAACACAAGGCCTGACTCAACGGGGCCAATGCTCCATTACAAAATTAGAACATATTCCATCTTTCTCCCTGTTAAGCGACAAACTGCACCTCTCAAGTGTTCTGGGAAAATAACTGCAGGTTTTGTAAAAGATAAATGCTATGCAAATATAAGAAGTTATTTTGTCATAAACCAATTAGTTTTGTATCTAAAAATATGTGCACAAGGGGCTGCCCACCTACTACAGGATACGCATGCCACAGCTACATTGCTGCAAATGCACATTTAGATACACATCTTGCCATACTGCACATACAATGGTTTTAATAATCCTAAATACAGTTCAATTAACAGCAGCTTGCATCCATACCGAGTTCCTGGATACATGACCAGATAAAATTTAGAGAAAATGCTAAGCACTCAAAGGAAAACAAAGTATACACTGTCTATTAATTGCATTGGAGTTAACACTGCCATCATGTAATCCTTGGTGAAAACATGACTTTTTTAATGTATTTTTTTAATTTCTTATGATCTATTAAAAGACATTCTATTTAAACAGTGTTGCACAATTTCCAGACAACTGAATCTGTGAAAAAAGCCTTATGGCTTTGTGTCAGGTCTTGCCATATTATTATGGTGCAAAGGCTACATAAATTTATCTCCTTCTAATTCTGGATTTTTTTAAAATATGAAGACACTGGAGGGTTTTTTTTTTTTTCCATCTGCAGCAAAGATTTCTCCATCTCCTTCACATTTACATGCAAAATGTGAATTTGTGCACAAGAGACCCTGATAGAAAAAGATAAAGATTCAGGAGAAGCCTTGAAGATGTATGATGGCAATTTTGCTCTGTAATAGCCTCTCCCTCCACAAAATTAAGGTTGCAACCCTGGGGCATCACAGTGCCATGCCAGTGCTACAGCTCTACCTGCAACTCCATCCCAACCTTTGGTCAGCAAGAAGAGTGGGACAGGGATTTGCTGGACCTCAGTGGCCTGGTGCTAGTGCTTACTACACTACTAAAAATCACACTGCTGTCCCTCACAAAGTCACGACATCACTATTACACACAGTGTAGAAAAGCTTGTCTGTCTCTCTTTGTTTTTGCTTTTTTCCCTCCCTACTTTCCTATTTTGAGTGGCACACACTCAAAACTGTGAAGCATAAGAAGTTCTTGCAAAATAAAGTTTTAATACAGAGCTACAGAAAGCTAAGGGGAAAAAAACCCTCATGTTTGTACGATTACAAAAATGTTCCTTAACCTTGTTATTGAAATCACTTTAGATTATTAGAAATAATTTTTTTAAAAAGGGTAATTCACATTTCACTATAAATGCTAAATTTTTTGTCTTATACCATTCAAACCAGACCACAGAAGCTCTCTAGCTAAAATTATTACATTTCTTTCCTACTCACCTTTATGAAGTGACATACTACCCTTCTGGTGCCCTTCTAGAAAAATTCACAAATTCATCCATACATTGGGATTTAGACAATTTGGCATTGATCTTTTAGTACCTAGGAATAACAATCAGCTTAACAGAAGCAGCTTTGTATTAGTAAACTTCATAATAAAAGTACTTCTGGATAGATAAATAAATAAAAGAACATCTCTATTATGCAATTCCAAACTAATCCTTGTGATATAAATTTATTAATCCAACCCTCCAAAGGTCAGTGTAATATTAATTTGTTCCTTGCATTAAATAATGTATTAGGGTTTAATCTAAACTGGTTAAACATTCAGCAACATTCAAACAGCCTTGGCACCAATGCTGACACAGTGCAATACAAAATAGTAAATTTACTGTAAAATATTTTAAACTTTCAATGCCAGAATACAATTCTATAAGAAGTTACAAAAGACAAACATTTAATAAATGCCAGTTTCAACTGAATTCTGCCATAAGGTTAATATTCAGTTCTCACATTACTATGTCACTTGGTACTGTTCCACACCCCGTTGTTTCCAAAGGACAACCTACTGTGTTTTCAAGGCAGGAAGGCAGAGTTGTTCAGGATTCCACCAAAGTTCCCAAGAGGGAGGGACATCCTAATTATGCAGTAGAAATGGCATCCCCTCAGGTTGTGTGACACCAATGGAGCCAGGGCAGGACCTACGTTTCCCTTTGCAGCAGGGAAATGCCCCACATCCAGTAAACTGTTCTATACATCATCCCCAAGACAAAGCAGACATGAAATCCTTCACCTGTGTGCTTCAGTCTACACTGCAACGCCTCTTACCTAGCTGGAAATCATTTCACATGCAGCAAATCACCTTTTTGCTGAGCTAAAGCACACTCTTAGAATCAACAGGTATTTCCTCTGTGAACAAAAGAGAAGTTGTATGTTTGATCCAAGAAGCAGATAATAAATGCACATAAAATGTATTTCCTTTGGAACAGATTTATCTCATTCTGCATAGGGTTTTATTTTATGGGTGGGCCTGGGTTTTGTTGATTTGGGTTTCTTCGTTTCATAGCAATTAGTTGCAAAACACCTTAAGATGCATTGCTAGAATGACTGCTCGACAAATAGCACTTTGCATCTTATTGTAAAATATTCAGACACTCAGCTCAAACAAATGGTGTCTGTAATAAAAATACTGCCATATATCTTCATTTGTACTAGAACAAATCCATTTTATTTGTTCATTCTGTGTTTTAGTGTCATAGGTCTCTTAGAAAAGATAATTTATAATTCCTTATGCAATTAGATATGAAATTAAGTTGTCTTACTCTGCAGAAGAATTTATAATGAAGAGACCAGGTTCAACCAGTTCCACGGAAAATATTTTGATAGCATCAAAAAAAAGAAAGCATAAAGATCTTTAGTGTTTTAACAAATTAACACATGCCTTTTGGGTAAATTACTGTACATGCTGTTAATCTTTTAATTAGGTTCTCAATTTCACATACACATTTATGGTAGGGAGGGTTTTTAGTGATCAGCAAATGCAAATATATAGTGTTCCTATGCTCTTTTAATAGATATATCAAAAAGTAAACAATCCCACCCCCTACAACAGCCCTAGCAGGTGTAGTCCTTTATTTGAAAGCACCACAATAAAATATTAATAAATCTCTATTAATATTACTAACAAAATACCACTCTTCATTTTATTATTCAAACAAATACAGCTTTCAGATTGAGAAAAGTAAAACTTGTTCTCCACAGTTATGCCACAGTAAAGGAAATTTCTATGTTTGTAATGCATGTAGCTTTTAGACCCATCACCAACATTTAAAAATATGTAATTGATGTTATCTATATACATGGAAATATAAATAGTGACATTTGAAGCACATTCTACGGTAGCATTTCACAAAATGCCAATTTTCTCATGCTGACTGTCACATAATACTGCCTAAGCATCTCCTTCCAGGATCTTGAAAAAATACAGTATTATCTATAGCTCATTATTTGATAGAACTTTTTCCTCAAGCATTTGGTCCATCCTCAGTTTCAACACAAGATAAACACTTTTTTCCCCAAAGACTATTTCATAGCTTCTATAGCTAGTGCTGAAGAAAAACCTACTCAGGAAGGCAGACAAATTGCCATCAGTTAACAATCCCTATGCCAAGGGACATTTTTAGCATGGTGTTGTCTCTGTCAAAGTAGGAATTATCTACTAGCTACATCACATAATGATTTTTTGTTAGAAAAACGAAAAAGGCCAAAATGTGGCTAAGCAGCAAATATATTATAAAAACCAAGTATGAAAACAATTTAGCTGCGAATCCTGACTGGCACACTCATCCTCCTCCCAGCTTACTTGTTTGAATTTAACTCTTTGTTGGTAACTTGGAAACAGCCAGGTGAAGACAAAGGTGCTACACATACAAAACTGTATGGGAAGTAAAAACAGAATAAAATACAGACCCCAGATCCCAGGGCTATTTTAGCTTTATTGACAGTTACTTCATTCTAGAAGAATTATTTTTCATTTGGAATAAAGTTGAAAGTAAAATTGCCCATAAATACACAGTGAAAAATGCCCCAACCTCATCTCATCCAACCTCGTGCAATGCCTTTTTTTAATCACACCTGTATAAACATATATTATTTTAAATTGTCAGAATAATTCAAAGGTATTTACTGGCCAAAAGATAGAGTACGAGCAATTCTCCACAAGCCCTCCACCAGTAAAGCAAGAAGAGACACATACCCTGAATAATCAGGTAGCTCAGTGGATGGGAGGAGGGTACACACCCCCACTTCTCTCAGAGATAGCTTGAACTTGAACCTTCATCAGTACTCTCCAAGAGGGTTTCCAGTGAGCAGGATAGTAGGTAAAAGGAGGTCACTAATAGCACTGTCTTTTGATCATCCTTTCCCATTCCATTCAATGTAGCCATTTAATCTGCTGCAGACCCCGGATGACAAACAATGCAGGAGGGCAGACTGCCCTTGTAAAATTCAACCGGTATGAAAGTGCCCAAACGTCAAATACGGTTTCTGATTGACAGCTTCATTTATATTCCAGTAAGGACCAGGAGAATGAAAGCCAGCTCCTTTCTACAATGCTCACGTACAGCAGTGAGAAAAGGTCGGAACGGACCCTTTGCTGTCACTGCCAGGAGGATCTCTCCTGAAGAGACAGAAGACACTGAACAGGGGGTCAGTGTATTGGCCTCTCTTTTGCTTTTTTAACCAGGAAACACTTTCCGCTTAGCCCCCTCAGATTTTCTACGCCTAATTTGTTAGGTCTTCAGTTTAAAAACTAAAGAGTTTTCATGCTTAGTTTCTCTACACGGTTAAAGGGGACTGAGAAGTGCTTCCCAGAGGCCCTGGAGCCAAGCACCTCTGCTCTCCACAGGCTCAAACAAAACCCCCCAACCACGAACAGCAAGATCCAGACCGCGGCACCGATGATAAACGGACTTCAGACAGACCAGCCGGCAGAGAGAGCTCTGCTTTCTCTCCAGCAGCACAGCCATTATAAATGCTGCCCAGGGAACCTACATCCAAGGCAAACCAGAGATTCTGAAAGGTGGGATCTACTTCTAAATAAGCAGAAGCCGATGTGGGGAATGTGCCCTACCTCTGTTAGGTTAACGAGAGAAGCGGATGGGGGTGGGCTCGGCTTTGTGAGCCTGTGGGGAAGGCAGATGGGGCCGGGCAATCTGCAGCTGCAACAAAAAAAACCAAGCCCTTCATGCCACTGGGTTAAAACGCTGCTTCCCTTATCTAGAGGAGGGAATGGAAAAAAAAGATTCAGCAGGTAAGAATATTTCTAAAAATCTAAAAGGAAAAGAAAAAAAAAAAGGAAGGAAGGGGGGGAAAAAAGCTACCCTAACATGTTAACCAGCACCAAGCTTTGCTCTGCTCATCCTACTGAATGTTTAAATATTTAGCTTGTTGGCTAACAGGCTGTTAACTGCCTGTTAAGAGGAAGTTAACAGAGGAAGACTGAGCCTAACCTAATTTATTTCCACTTTTAAATAGAGCACTGCTGCATTACCAGATTCATGAAGAAGGAAAAAAAAGGAGACAAAATTTTATTTTAATTAAATAAATTTAATAATTAAATTAAATTTAATAAAGACGATTTCTCAGTTTTACTCAAAACTGCCAGTGTTTCTTGGACTTGTGGGTTTAGCTGAGAGGTTGGGAAGAGAGACAGGAAAAACCTGAATTTATTATACACTGGTCTAAGTTTTTAATCAAGTACACACAGGCCTTTCAGAGTGAACTTGATTTTTATTTCACCCTAAACTACTGTAATGGTTGCTGTGACACAAAAAAGCCAGTGGCTCCATTTCCCCAGCATTTCTTCACTGGTTTATAACGCTGGCAGAATAAAGGCAAATCTTCCCCTGAAAGCTTCAAGAAACCTCTGTCATGCAGTGTCACCTTTTAGCACACAGCCTTCGACAAAGTGAATGGAAAGCCTTAAAGAATGTGGCCCTCATCAAACTAAAGCGTTGATACACTATTATAGCCTGAGCAATATTGCTCAGAAACAAAGGAGACAAGAACAAAAGGTTAAATGATTTCTTCCCGTAGCACAGTCCAAGTTTGATCCATTATGACCATGGAACAAACAAATGACACATACACCACTGCAACAGGTTCACCAGAGCCCGTGGAGCTGTCACCAAAACATGATGTGCTCCAAAGCACTCAACAGCAAAGTCCCTTTGCAGGTATGTGGAGTCGCACAGAGAAGGATGAAAAGGGTGACACTGGAACAACCAAAGCCCATTGTGTCCACTCTGCTCCCTCCTTTCTCCCCTGCCCCCTCTCCTGCTTACGAGCCTGCTGTGCTCAGTCACAGACCGCAAATGAGACAGAAAGCAGTGTCAGAAGTGCTGAGCTGTTCAGGACTACCTTTACTTACCCTCCTTTAAGCTGTTCAAACACTAATAAATTACCCATTTACTTATACTACCCTGATGTTTGCCATCTAGAAAAATAGATTATTATTTGTAGAAGGCCTTGCTGCATCACAAGAATCCTCTAAATAATATATTGGGATCGGAATGCCAATACTACATGCTAACTTTTGTACGCGAGTTTGGGGGGTGGCAGGGAAGAAAAGGAAAGACAGATACTTCCTGACCACTAGTCAGAAGTTAAGAACTTTCAAAGAGAGCTTGTCAGAAACTCAAATATTCACTGGAGTTCATACTGTTGGGATAATGAAGTTACTTAAAATAACAGCACAAATGGAGAATAAGGGTGACAAGTAATCTGAGATTAATTCATTAATTTAATTCTGAGCTTTTGCTTCCACATATATATTTGCATGTATGTATATGTATAAAATGTGTGTACACGGAACTATAAATATATCATGTGTTTATATATATAAACCAAAGTAAAACTTAAAATATATTCCATTTGTGTATCTATATATATGACATTCTAACATTTCTTTATATGTCACATTTCCCATAAAAACTGCAACCCTAATTTTAGCAAAGCCTACAAATATAAGGAGCCTCAATCTTTGTTGCTTCTTTTATTTTTACGTAAGATTTCTTAAGAGTTCTGAGGAACTCTTAAAGAGAATTCTAGGGCTTTAATTGAAATGGCATGAGATGCTGAACCTTTAACAACAGTGTCTTTCAACCCCTGTGTCCATTATGCACAGAAATGCCTATCAAAACCCACAAAGAATGAAGAGGTTTTCAATATTCTCATTAAAATGTGACTTTCTCTTATAGCTCCAGCTAATTGAATTTCACTTACAGTTGTCATGAAGTTTTGTAGGGTAGACAAAACAGTGATTTTCTGGTAAATGATGTATATAGGGAGAGAAATAAATATTTGAGAAGGTCTTAGCCCTCTTTCTTCAAACATCAGGGAGAAAGACAAAGAGTACAACTCAAGCAATGAACAGTTCAAGAAGGAGCAGCTTTTACAAGGAAAACTTTGATCTGGATGGCTGAGTATCACTGCAAGAAATTCAGTCTGCTTAGCAATCTCAGATAAGTCGTCATGGAATTGCACAGTAGAGTTCACTGCAAGATTTTGGTAGGAGCCGAACCCCTCACATAAACTACACTTAAATGATTTGATTTGGGTCTTTTATAATGCCACCTGCAAAACTGGAGAGAAGAAAGAAGAGTTTACCCATTATTAATATCCCCAATAGAGGCAAGGAGGATAAAGGGGATTACTAAAGGTAAGGAGCTGTTAATTAGAGATGCTGTGAAGAGGGTTGGGTGGGTTTCTTTCATTTGTTTGGGGGTGTCTCGTTTCAAATCGTATTGGTTTAGCAGGGTGAGAATAGTCCATGTCAAAAGAGTTTGAGCTCAGAGAAATACAGCAGCTTTCCATGGACTGACAACTCGGTTAGCTGAGACCAACACACTGTCTCTATTAAAATGAAAAAGTAAAAAGTAGCAGTAATGAGTGACCATCAGGAAGTGACCCAATATTTAGCTGGTTCATCACTGTATTGTCTTGTTATTTAACGTATTATATCACAAATGACTCTCCTATTTATTAAACTCTTCTCATTAGAAGGTCTTTGATCACATGAATAGGAAGCCATGACTCAGACACAAGTGACAGTGGGCAGAGGGGTCAGAAGATCCCAGATTATAGCAGCCTTGTACTTTATTGCACATTATTCATATGAGTATCCTGAACTCAAGTTTCCTCTCATTTTTTGCCATACTGCTACCTTGCACTTTTGTAGAAAATAGCATATTTGGTCTTCCTAGCTACAGCAAACTTGGCTGTATACATCAAGCACAGTTCAGCAGGGTTTCATCACACTTTTACTGTACCTTTCTTGATACAGAAATATAAAACCAGCTTGTGCGTGTGTGTTCAATACAGCTCCCAGCTGGTATGTTCTCCCTTTACCTGACATTCAGTTGGAAGCTATTGTGGTTCTGGAGACAGCACAGATGGGAATATTTCACAGGATCTTTCCCTACTAAACATCTGCTCAGGTCCTTCCAACTGCCCTACCCTCTTGTACCAGCTTAGGCAAATCCATTCTCTCTTCGGTATTTACACCCTTCAAATATTTGTACACATGGTTATAATCCCATAAGGGGCAAGATGGTCATGCTCCTCTCACAAAGGCTACTCTGACTGAAGGAGCACAACACTCTGGCTGCCACATTCTTGCACACAGCAGCCTGGGGCTTGGACTGATTGGCTGAACAACACTGCATCACACAGATCTGGTCTGTGCTTTGACGTAATACTAAAACGCAGGCCACAAGTATGAGAGGCCCCCAATTAACAGCAGAGAGCAGGGCTGAGCTCACGCATTTAAACATTTGAAATGAGAAAATGAGCACACTTGCAGTCTGAGTTATTTCCAGCTCTGGCCATGTGCGCTATCGATCCAGCGGAAAGTTCTTAACGTGCCTGTGCCTTGGTTTCATTCCTGCACAGTCAGGAGAGCCACCTTTCTTACTGCACAGCAGAGACAGCTCCATCAGTGCTCCAGAACACAGCTCTCTGTAGAAGCACCAAAGCCAAGCTGTCCTGTGGCTGCAAGCAGTATCAGAGCTTCACAGTCAAGGCAGCTGCAGTAGGACTGGAATAGGTCCTGAGGTACCTCTGGCTGTCAGCTACTCTGGCCAGGCACTCATCGGCACAACAGAATTCTCCTCTGTCCCACTCCAGTGATGCAAGGCTGACAGGCTGAGCTGTCTGAGCTCTGCTTACTAAGCCACAATCCCCACAGAGCATCACTCACCTCCGTGTCCAAGGCAAGGCAAGATACTTAAAACTTTCTTCCTGTCTTGTACTACTTGGTCAGTGTTCACTGACCACTGCCAACTTCTCCTTCCAGCTTTCCACTTCAACCACCCACACACAGTCTTTGCAAGCATAAGTCTTCCCCCCTCTCTAGTTTATAGACAGCATTAGAAGAAACTGAGAACAGGAACAGAGGCCTCTGAGGCATAAATGCAAGGCACTGCCTCTTACAATGGCTCTGCTCAAGATAATGCATTGCTTAAGATCCAGAGCTTGACAATCTCTACAGTGACAGGGATGGGAAGGATCTCTCACTCTGTGTTAACTTCACTGTTTTCTCACTCCACCTCCTGTTCAACTTGACATCTGAGCAGCATTTCATTCATCTGTACATCCCTTTCCTTGTCATGGCTACACACAGCAACTAACCCAAGCAACCATCCTGTCCGTGCCTGGCTAAAGCTGCCCCCAGAGAGCAGTCAGGCACCCACACTGCCCTTGCCAACACATCCGGCTCAAGTACCTGAGAAGAGACGGCAAACTCCATTTCAATGACCCATTCAGACTGGCTAACTTCTGCAGACAATGCACATCAGTTCTATGTACACACTCACAACAGCCAACAAGGAACTGGTCAAAAGAAAAAACCACAGGAAATTTAGAAGAATTATTTTCTTTTTCACATGGAATCCAAGAAAGTAGATACTAAAAGCATCAAACTAACACTGTTCTTCTTCTACCCCACACTGAGGAGGGAAATCAGCTTTCACACCAGGTCCCAAAGCCACAGGACAGCATGCAGGGTACACCAGACTGCAGCTACTTGCGTACTACCTTGGTCCCAGCGCTCAGCACTGCGTATCCTATGTACCTCCTCCTAGTTCCCTTCTCTTGCATAGCCCTATTAGGATACTCTACCCACAAAAAAAAAAAAAATTCATTAGGGCACGTAAATTTTATTAAACTACATATAGAACAGGTGTCCCTTTAAAGCATGACTCTTTTCCTCTCTAAAAGGCACATGTAGCAGGTTCCCTACTGTCAGGTGTAGACTCGAGTGATGAAAGAAAAATACATAAATGTTTATTAAACCTTTGTTGCCATTTACACCACCAACTTTCACACCCCAGTGCCAAGCTGTTAACAAATTCCCATGCTGTTCCAGAAGACATTTCACAGCTCCTGTCAGAAAAGGGAAGTTTCATAAGGGCAGCACTTGCTGGAAAAGTCTCTGCTCCCACCACCATCAACAAAAAATCACAACCAGCTGTTTGTGGAATAAATGTATCCTGCCCAGACTATGTGGGAATAAAGAGCTTCTTCCAGGGAGGCATGGGGCCATCTTCATGTATACCCTCCTGACACATTTTTGTCTCAACACTGTTTGTGCCAAGACTTACCAATTTACTTAGCAACCAGGAATAAAAATGATCCATAATAAGCCAAGTGACCACAAGCCAGTACATGGGGCTCAGGCCAGGTGACCACTGTGTGTGTGTGTTACAGCTCAAATGCTCAGACACAGCATCACCTCCTCGGGGAGCTCTGCAGCTCCAGGCTGCAGCCCAGGCCAGCAGCCCTACAGCAGGGCCCCTCCGGGCACACAGCCCCCTCAGGGAGGCACATACCACCTACCACTCTGTGCCGTGTTTCCTTTCTGCCAGCCAGGCTCTGCTGTGCTGCTGTACAGCTGGGAAGCGCGGGGCAGGGCCCTGCACACAAGGCACGCACCAACTCGAGCCCCGGTAGCTGGGCAGGGCTGCCCATGGGGAACTGCAGCAAAGGCAGCGTCAAAGCCTACAGCAATTCTCTCTGCTGTCACAGCTCTTCTTTCCTGCCCAACTAGCTCTTCTATCTGCCACAGAAGACCCTGTCCTAAAAAGAACAAGCAAAGGCAAGATGCTTCTCCCAGGATGAAGTGAAATTGCCTTTCCCCTCAGCATCAGACAAAAAAAGACTGAAACAAAACACTTTCCCAGCTCAAAAGGTGACGATTGCTCCCTGCTAAGTTACAGTTTAGACAGCTTTTACAATACCAAAGCTTTTGACTTTGACTTGGTTTTTTTGTCCCTGGAGGACATGGGGACACCTACTCATGTCACTGCTTTGCAGAGCATGATGTTCAGAGCATTCTGAAAAATGCACCTGAGGATCTTCAACTTCTCATGCAGATCCTTTAATTCAGTTGATTATAAAAAAGAACTAAGTGACCATTTATTAATATGTTTTGCTGATGGAAATCAATTCCAAGCACTAGAACAGAAGCAGACTTGTCCTACAACCATAATGAATAAAGTAAATAGCTTTATTTTTCCCACCTTTTTAATATCAGTAAGTTGTGTTCCCAAATAAATCCTTATAATAGCAATTTAGTAGCCCACTTCTATCAACCCTAGTTAACAAATTAGGGCCCTATATTCTATAAGTATTTGCATTAAACAGAACAATCTCAGAAATCTATTGGCTGTCTCTGCCTGTACCTCACCTCTCAGCTTACAGACAGCTAGCACAGAGGCAAGACACTACAGAACATGCTGCATACTTCGGCTTCATATCTCAAGATCAGCATGCCTGCAGTATTTTTTCAAGATGTCTAAAAGACATTGGTGGACTGGCCCCTCAGTGTGAAGGTAAATAACCTGACCAAGAGATTTTTTTAGCTGATGGATCTCTAAGGTATTTTCTGTCATTTCTGTCAAATATTATACCACGTGATGTTGCCTAGAGGAATGTAATTGCTGCCTTGAAGATGAAAAT
This sequence comes from Acrocephalus scirpaceus scirpaceus, assembly GCA_910950805.1. NCBI lineage: Eukaryota > Metazoa > Chordata > Aves > Passeriformes > Sylviidae > Acrocephalus > Acrocephalus scirpaceus. The sequence goes on from OU383779.1 coordinate 43,432,258, forward strand.
ACCTTTTCTTTTAGACTAATTGCAATAATTAGAGATTCAACTTCTATTTTCTAGTGGAGTTATTCGCGCAGCACATCAAGCAACAGATCAGTATCTGAACCTGCTCATTGTTAAAGCTCAAAAACACACGGGCCATTTCCTCCCTGCACAGTGACTAATTTCCTTCATGAGTCAATCTGTCTCCCTCTCTATTCTCACAACAGAGTGATGCCACAAAAGCCAGGTTCCCCCCAGTGAGATGCTCAGCCAGTGTGGGTCACTGCACTGGATGACATGCCCCCTTGGAGCAGGTTTTCTGAAAAGCCCATCTCCCTTTAGCAGTGCCAAGAATCAAATCTTGGCCACCTAATGCAGCATGTTCCACATGTTAGCTCGCAACATGTTGAGCAACTGTGTTAACTGAGATGGATAGTGCTGTCAAACAGAAAGCTGGCTCACCAGGATGGAAACAGAGGGATATGCTGACCTTTTACATTCAGGAAAAAAGAGTCCCTAAGATGACACAAAGCATTTTGTATTAAAAACCAAAATAACTACCTTCTTGCAGGGCTTTTACTACCATATTGTGTAAATAACCACATGTACATAAGCTCTGCCTGTATGAAGAACCTGAGCCTCTCTCACAGAGCAGAGTCTGACAGAGGAAATGAATCATTATCACCCTGCTTGGAAAGAAGTTTGCACAAGGAGCCCATGCAATTAACCACTGCCTAGAACTCCTGGATTTAACACCACCATTGCTCCTTCTGTTCCCACGTTCAAACACCTAACTATACAAAACAACTCAAATCAACAGAGAAACTCAAATCCCCAGGCAAATTGCTATTAAACTACTCTAAATGTGCACAGGTTTTATTGGTGATATGGAGATAAACTTACAGGCTTTTCGTCCGAAAGAATAAGCACTGAAATAACCTGTTTAGTATAAAAAAGCCTCTTGAAATTCGAAGTTCATTCTGTAAAGATTTTTCCCAACCCACCACCTCCTGCCCATCTCCCTCAAGATTACGATTTTAGGTTTCTGGTTTTTTAAGCTTATATTTTGGGTAGAGAGAGGAAAGCTTTGTTTATTTTAAGATTTTGCTGCTAACAGAGATTCATCTCTGAGTGGAAGGGACTATGGAGCTTTACAAAGGGTTTTGCAGCAATATAGTAGCTAAGTGAAAACAGAAATCAGCCTGCACATTTAGTCCTACAACTATTTGCCATAAAGACAGCATGCATATATTTGTAACCATTCTCTACAATGCATAATTTAAAAAATGAAGGACTACAAGATGCTGTTCAAAACTGCCTTGATACAAAGCGGAATACTGGATACCATCTAGCTGTACACCTAAGGGTTCTATCTTCCGTGCTGACTTCCTCGAAGCAGCAACCTGCCTCGTGATACAGAACAAGTGTGTCATGAATATCCTGACTGATCATTATCACCAGATTTCACACTTCAGCAAGATCTAGCTAATGCTTTCTAGGCAGGCTAAAAATGTAGGGCTTGTTGTACACCTAGTTTAGGATTAAGCAATTAGCACAACTGATATAAACACTTCCAGGATTTGCTACCAATTTTCTTACATCAAACAACCTCAGGTGCTGTCTTCTGCAGTGCAGAGAAGTGGGAAAAAGCTATTGAATACCTTGTGCCTGAGCTGCAGAACTGTGGGAATACCCCAGAGCCAGGAGCGCTGTCTCCACCAGCTGGCTAAAGAGCACATCTTTGCGAACCAGAACGAACTCAGCATGCTCTTCTCGATTATCGTATTCAAGAGAGGCGTCTGACTGCTCCACCACACAAAAGACTGGAATCATCAAACCTACATGGAAAAAAAACACCAAAAAAAAAAAACCAACAAAGCATCAATAAGAGGAACAAGAACTGTGTCATACATGTTTGATTAAATCTGTAAATTAACACACCTCCTAGAAGACTCATCATAAGTAGAAATCTGCCTCTTCCTTGTGGGATAACTTTCGTTTTCTTTCCAAGGAAAATACTGAAGTCTCATCATTTGACTCATTTAAAAACCACACTAAAAGCTCTAGAGAATACAGTTCAGGAACAGAATCATAGCCAGTATGAAGATGAACAAGATTTCCTAATAAGACTTTTTCAACATTGCAGAAGTTTTCTACAGTTCCATGAATGTCCCTGTTTCTTTCAGGTCATTTCTCCACATTCAGCCATATGAAAACCTAACACACATTTCTCCTTCTATCTACACAGTGAGCTTATGGAGAAATCAGCAGAGGCTGATCCCCTTGGGGGACCCTGGGATATTTGTGCATTTTCAGACCATGACCAGTCTTCTCACTGTACAAGGAAAATACTCCTGCATTGATTTTGTTGAAAATTATAACCTTGTGCTGGCAGCTGATGGTCACTCAGACCCAGAGAGACCGATGGCTATCTTTCCGCTGCATCCATGAAGAGTGTGAGAACAATTCTTTTGGAAAAAGGATCGAGGATGAAGAGGAACCACAGAAGTGGAAAACTCAGGGAGTGGTCTGGATTCAATTCTGTTGTGTTTTATTGTAAATCTACTTTTGTGGTTACAGGATCAATTTATCTATGGCATCAGATAAATTGTGAGGCATGGACTTTAAGGGATTCAATACTACAGGCAGTAGAGAAACACGCCAATTGGCAATAACCTGCCCTACAGCACATTCCTAGAAGGAAGGGGGAACAGATGGAAAACCTAGAGAACCACACGACCATTTCCACCACCTGCTACAGGCCACTCTACCTCCAGTCACAGACATTTTTTAACTGGTTACATATAAATTGTTAGTCTCTAGGTAAACTAGAAAATATTGGTGCAGAGAACAATCTCAGCCTAAAGCAGTTTTCCAAATGTGCCATCTAAGGCTCATAATGTCACCAGCAAGTTCACCTCTTAATCTTGTTCTTGAAAATGAAACATAACCATTTCTAGTAGACAGTAACTACAAAAAAATCTGAGTATACTTATGAATTTTGGACATCAATCACTGTATTCCTGGACCAAACACTTCTTTAAGGGAAAAAGAAGAGAAAGCCACATTTCTCCTTCACAAAGTCTATGAAATATTTTTGAGCTACTGTCAGTATCTTCAAAACCTAGTATCTACAAACTAATAGCTATATATGCCTTCAGAGAAGTCATCCCACCCTGAAATAAATACAGTCATATCAGCATTTGCTAAGGAACTTAAATACTCCTTGTCTTGAATTTCAAGAGACTAGATTTACTTTAAAACATATTTTAGATACACAATTCTCAGTTAGTGACTTATCTAGCACAGAGTGGCTCTCAATTTGACATTCTAACTGCAGGAGCTACACACAATATCCACCTGATATGTTTCAGTTCTTTGTTTTAAAATACATCTCAAAGTAACATGAAAGAAGGTTACAGCATCACATTGATATTGCTCCCTCTTCACTGCTTGATTCTGGGTTAAACTGATGCATTTTGCAAGTTCAAGCAGCCAAATTCTAACACATAGTGCTAAAAAAAAATCTCAGTGAAGAAAAATCTCTAGGTGCTTTCCTGAAGAGATAGCACACGGGGAATCATGTTCCTCTGACATCAGTGACAAAATTTCTTTTCCTATCAACAGTTAAAATTTGAATTCTATTTGTCCATACGTCATTTAACTAGTTAAAATGAAAATAAGTCTCTTTAAGTGACAAACTTCCAGTCCTGTCGAACATACAGGCTGTCACAGCACTTTTGATGGGGCTATTAATGTCTTAGCAAAAGATTAAGATAATTGGCCAAATGCTGAGGCTGTAATATCAGTTGTGTAAATTACATTTTGGCAAGACAGAAAAGGTGGTGAAGCAAACTGATGAGAGAGATGTCACACTGTCTTTTATGCTCCTGCTGGATGCTTTCCTTGTCATACAACAGTCTCTCCTTTTCAGCACGGAAGTTGCACCTATTCTCTGCACTCATCCTTTGCTGTCTGAGTTCAAACAGGATCTCAAATGCTACAATGGATGCCGTTCATTATATCCCTTTATGGATAGCACAAAGGACCCCACACGACTCCAGCCCATGATGACTTTCCTGCTGCCCATGCTTGCAGGAACCCTGCTAAAGAAACAGCTTTTGAAAAAAAGTCTCTGAACCCAGTGACCCCGAGTAAGTGATGATAAGCTGCTATTAGTACCTTAAAAACAGAGAGCAAAGGGCAGGTTACCACATCTGTCATTACTGACCCATTCTCATGCCTCTCACTATAGCACCTGGAATCTTAATACTGATTTTAAAAGTAAAATAAAAAGCAACAGTAATCAAACTTATTTCCAAGCCAATCTCACACCAAGGAAGTTTTGCTCTCTATTTCGCATTAGAGAGTTAAAATGTCGTATCGCTAACGAACTTACTACACCTAACTTCTCTGTTTCCTAATGTTATCTGAAAATAAATATAGTCTCAGTATGTTGGAATCAAAAGGAAAAACATCTGCAGATGCCAACATGCTCTTTACATGCTGATATACACCATGGCTTGCATATATTACACCTCCAGCTCACTACAGGGCCCTTAGAGAAGAGCAGTGTAAGTTAGTCACTACTCGCTGTCATTCCAGTTGAAGAACTCAGAGCGGTGCTCAGAGAGCTGGAGACCAAGCATCCATAATAGTCTCACAAGCGGTGCTACTGCAGCGCAAGCCAGCCTTACTCATAAATCCTGGAACTCCTCAGCTCTTTCCCTAACGAGCCATCAGCCAGAATCCCTGTCATCCTCCCTCGCCTGTGCACACACACGGAGCGGGCTGAGATCCCCCGGCACTGAACTCGGGTGCACTCCTCTCCCAGCTTTAGAGAGAGGCTGCAGGGAATGATGCTGCACAGCTCATGGTACATGACACACGGCACTGCTTTTCACACACAGAGAAAATGAGCAGTAATCCGAGGGCTAAAAAGGAAAGTTCCCTTGAAGGACAAACACAATGCTGGTATGCACACAAAACATTAACAGCAATCACAAATCATACTGAAGGCATTTTCTCCTTGATTTTGGTTAACATAACTGACTCATGAACAGCTCTTTCACACTTCCCGCAGAGCTTTGATCCCATAGAGATGGCATCTGCATAAAATGTCAGGGGAGCTTAAACCAAGATCTACAGAAAGACTTTTATAAGGACATCCACACACAGCAAGAATCCCATCCAATCCACGAAAGAGAGCAGTGCAAAATTGTTCCCACCATTACCCAGAAGAGAATGTTAGCAGCAAGCAGTAGCTCTGTATTACACATTTAAAGCAAATCAGAGAGGAGATTTACGCTCTGCTGTTGCTTTCACTGAAAAGCTGCAATGCACAGGCACTCCTTGTAAACACACTTGCGCTTTTTGCAAAGACTCTTCTAAGGGGCAGAGAAATTAGGAAGAAATTAAATATGTATCAAAGAGACCAAATGCACATTTTCTCCTCCTTGCCCATTTCAATCTATAGTTTTATTTCACGTGGAAGAATCAATTCTTTAAAAATTAAGGAAACAGAAATAGATATTTCATTAGAGAAGTGAAAACCCAAGATACTCTGCTGCATAAAGCACTAATTTTTACAAAAAAAGACTTAGAGCCAGTTAAAAGCAATCATATAGCTCCCTGGAAAACATTTTCAGTTGTTAGCCTTCCAAGTAAAAGCTGCAGACTTCTAATGACAAATTAGAAGGAAGAGATGAAAGCAGTTATTAAAAAGTCCTGAACTGTTTCTTTTGTTCATCTGCAAATAATACTTTGTGCAGCCCATGTTTTTTTAAGTAATAGATGTGATACTATTGGCATGTAACTTCTATGCACGGTCTGCTGGCACAGAAGCATCACAGGCAGAGCAGAAAGCTGAGAGCTCTTACAGCCACCCACCTCTCCAGCCATTAAATAGGGAGCAGTGCCTGTGTGTCCTAAAAAGTATAAAATGAAGATCGACTAGAAAGAAAAAGCACAAATAAAATTCATGCCTTTTTAGATCAAAATCTCTTTCCATCAGGTCATGTTTTGAGTCCCATCAAGGTGTTATTTAATTTTATCTAATTTGAACAATATCCAAACATCAGGTTGATTAATTTCAACAGCATGGTGTTATGGAAAGATTTACTGTACAGGGGTTGTCTAGCAGAGAATTAATAAAGAAGCCAGTTCTTTGCCCTGAGTAACATGAGGTTTTAAGACTTCCCAGATTTCTAGTGGGAATACTTCACAGCACAAGCATGTTTTCTTCTGGGAGTGAAAGCCACCAAAATTATTAAAAACTGAGATCAAATGGTGGTGTCAAACCCAAAGGAAATCATTCTGCAGTGGAGAGATTTTTATCAAGTGAAGAAAGTGGAAAATAAAGTTGTTGTTGCTGTTATGCTTTGGGGTTTTAGGTTTTGTTTGTTGGCTATTTTTTTTGTTTCATTTTAAACAGAACACAGACCCACATGCAGAGTAATGTTCCTCAAAGACAAAGCAAATTTCTACGGTTTGGAGTGAAGAAACCACAATATCTATATGAAAATTCATAAACTACCGAAAATTCTTCATTACTTTATGTAGGAAACGTTTTCCCTAGGAGAGACTGCAACGTGGGCCACTCTCTAAGTTGGCCTTTCCACCACGGGGGTGAAATCTAGGCAATAGCAAGAGCAGAATCCACAAATGCTTATTTCCATGCACACCTAAAAACCACTGAAGTAAAAGTAACTTTGGCTGGACTTCTAAGATGAGACCCTTACTCTACAACAGAAACTAAGAAGCCCAATTAGCAAAGCATGGATTGTCTTGAGGAAATTATCTAGATAAGGATTCCATATATTTAACAATGAAGCACGCTTCCACAACTGGCAGTAACCACAGGAAGCAATCAAACTACAAACATTTCCTAAATCTAATCTGCTTCTGTTTTTTCTTTAGAAAAAAAGAGAGACCTCTCTTTAGAGAGAGACCTTTATCCAGCAAAGGCAGTCAAGGGAGAGGAGTCTATTTACTTCTCTCTGCACTGCAGTAGAGCTGACCTTACATATACAGATTTGTTATTTTAACTGTCTTTCCCTTTCTTCTAAACAAATTTGAAAAATGAACCTAAACTGAGAAAAATTCTTTAAAAAGCAGAAATCTACACAGGAGAGGTTTGCTAGTTCTCCTTTTCACATCTTGCAGCTCTAATTGAAAAGGCAGAAGCCAATTCAGTTTGACAGCTTTCAGTTACACAGAAATACCTGAATTTCTGCAGCAAAAACGCCATCCTGCATCCTGAAGCGTAACACAAATCCATAATTTCCTTTCTGAAAATCTTAACCCCACCACTAAGTTAATAAAAAAAATGAAAGAAAAGAGAAAGGGAAGCTTTAAAGCCTCAATGTGCCACTTCTTCAAAACAGTGTAAAGTGCAAATGCTGATGTGATCAGAAATTAAAATCTAGTTCACATGCTAATAATCAGGAGATTTCTATTAAAAACTCGACTAGCTGAACAAACAGAATCAGAGGATCATTTTGGTTGGAAAAGACCTTTAAGATCACATGTAACAATAGAAGATAAATTCATAACTAGAAAAATCAACTGCACTCTGAAATGTGGGGTATTTTGTCCACTTGGCTGGGACTTTTTCAAGAGGAAAAACATCAGATAGTATTTGGGAAAAAAAAGGGGGGGTTTTTTGATCTCAACACCACTTCTGTTTAAATCACAAGGTAGCTGTAGTTGATGGTGATGTGAGATCTTCTCCAGAAAATCTTATAGAGTCCAGCTGAGGGCTGCAGATGCAGGAGATACAGTGACAGGCTTAACAAGCACAATCACATCGTTTCCAGAGGGCCACACACACACGACTGTTCACAATCAAGAAAGATCCGGCTTGAAGCAGACCCAGGTTCAGCCCATGCCGGTGCAATTCTGTGGTAAGGTGGAAGAGACGGAGCTCCCTCACTTCAGCAAGCATTAGGCATGTCCATTAAGGCTCACTTTCAAGTTACACCATAAATTACGAATACAATTAAATCGGACAGAATATAAGTTGTTGGCACTTAACTTATTTACAATAAATGCTTGGTTTGGGTAAATGGACTGTGTTTCAGCCTTTTACTTATCAAGCACTAGCTTACAACAGTCTCATTATGAAGCTGAGAATTCTTTCACTGTAAATCTCTTTTAATGGGGACTGAAGGAATGACTTTGCAGTTGTCTGTCACTAACCACTCGGAACCACATGAAGAAAGCTGTGTGCACACACTGACAGGCAGCCAGCGGGAAATCGCTATGTCAAATACAGGAGACTGGACCACGATCTTTGGAACTGTACAGTCCTATGTGGCATCAAGCACCTCATTACAGCAAAAGGTTTTGTTTAAAAGCAAGGACCCTACTTTCTGCTAATCCTCTGATCTCCAGTGCATTCTAGTGAAAATGCAAGATATCTGATTTTGCATATAAGCAGTAATGTGATGCTGTTAAACTCCTACTCTTCATGGGTTTATAAGCCCGCTGCAAATAATTTGTTGCAGGATGCAATTCGGTAAAGAAGAGCTTAGTCCACAGATGATTTTAATACAATGTTTGCCAAAGGAAAAAAAAAAAATCACGTTAAATAACATTATATTGTAAAATTTTTCCTCTTAGGAGGGCCAGAGGAAGTAAAACTACGGACAATATCTTTCTACTCCTCCTCAGCTATTTTTTCTGGCTTTACATATTCAATAAATCTGTAGGCAGGAAATGCATTTCTACATTTTATATTTTAGCCAATGGCAAATGCAAACCACAAGGTATTATTTACATCTTTCTTCAGCTTCCAGTCCTTTCTGTGGCTTCAGTCTCCCAGCCATCACAGCTATCCCAGATCGCAGGAAGTCTTATTTATAAGTCACTACCGTCTCTGCAGATGTCCTCTGCTTCTGACAGCTTAACTACCCAAAGAATCCTTCTCCTAGCTAAAATAACAGCCTTGCTGTTTAACACAAAATATTTCAGGCCACTATCCCACCACAGAAACATATTATGAAACTCATAACTTGATTTGATAATGCTTAAATTTCTGAAAAAATGGTATAAAAGAAAATCCATATTTAGAGCATGTGCTGTGACAAACAACAATTGAGAAATAGAACACCAAGCATTTACCTCTGGCACAGCCTCTCCTGCAGTGTGTCTGGGACAGAAGTGTTACTTGCAGGAGACAAGGCCTTCTCTTAGTCAAAGTGAATCAGCTGTTTCTGGTAACAAATCCCCAGTTGCAGTAACTCAACCTGAAGTCTGAATCTGCCACTCGGGTTGAGTTCAGAGAGTAGGAACAGGAGCAGCCCTACGGGGGCTTTGTGCCACCCTGTTAGCCCAGGGACAGCCATGCACAGGGCAGCCAGGAGGCAAGAGCAATTAAGCAGGAGAATGAAGCACTTCCACTTCTCCAATTAAACAAGCAAAACTAAGAGCAGTGATAGCCCAGAGCTCAAAAATACTGCTTTCAGGGAGCCCGAGTGAGAAGGCAGTGCAACGAGCTGTTTAGGTTGCTCCAGCAGAAAGCTCAGCCCCCGGTGCCGGCAGCATCCCTGGCATGCAGGAATCCTAGGGGGCACCAGCATCATGTTGTCCACCAGAATCACACACATGCCTTCCAATCCATGGAACAGAATCATAGAATCAGTTAGGTTGGAAAACAACACTTAAAATAATTGAGTCCAACTATTCCCACTGAAAGGAAAGAGGTGAAGACACTATAGCTACATTTTTCCTAAATAAAACAGCGCAGTTGTTTCAATTTGTTTCCAGTTATAAAAGAAGAAAGAAGTACTCCACAGCCATACTTTATAATATGAACTAAATGGAAAATATACTTCCTTCACTGAAAATCAGTGGAATGAACACTTCTAAAATCAGATGACTTTTTGTTAAAAAAATCATCCTAAGCCATTAATTTCCTATAAGTTCTAGGTTTGGGTTTCTTAAACCTAAAAACAGGTATACGGTTCAAGAGGGGTTTTTAGTTTGGGAGACTACTTTCTGTTTCTTTTCTCTCAAAAATGTAACAGAACTCGCCTAAGGGGCTAAGACTCTCTATGCCAAGTTCCACCCAAAATTATTTTTAATGACCAACATTTTTAAACCCTGAAAACTGGAACCACTAATAAGCCCTTAAATTCAGTGGTGCTAGCAGATGCCACCATATTATGTAATTTTTGAAGCAAAAAAACATCTTCTAGCAAAAGCATTTTAATGAAGGTTCTATTAACTAGTCTCCTGGTACTGGGATAAGTCCCCTGGAATGGAACAGAAAAGCTTTCATAGCTGGTTTGAGGTTTTATTTCTGGAGAAGTGATGCAGACCACACTTGGGCCTATTTCGGGGTCTCCACTGGGACCCACCAGCAAGTTCTTTTCTCCTTCATGTCTGTCCCTCTGTAAACCACTCCCTGGCAAGAAAAAGAAGAAATCTTATCGCCCCTTCTCCATGTTACAAGAAAAATGTCTGCCAACCTACACCTCTGCCTTCAAATCCACTTGCAGGCTCCAACAGTGAGACAAGCTGAATTATCTGCAACCACTGTAACCACTGCCTCCTTCCCTCGTATGTTACAGATACTGGCAACACCAGAAAACCTCATTTCTAAGTGACAATGTCAACACATATGGCAGAACTGGCAATGGGCAAAAGTTACAAGTACGCATGCAAGAGGACAAGCCACAATAAACTCTCTCTGAATAAATGTTGTCAAACTCAATGGTAACTGATGAAGCTCTTCGTCCTGCTTCACTTTCAGCAAGGGTAAGGCTACTGCTACAGCAATATCATTACTAGATGGTATTTTTCTGGTAGAAGGAGACCACAGAAATCTTCATCAGATCTTCAGTGGGAAAATAAGTGCGGAAGAGAATCACAAATGAGAAAACATTGAAGCCATTCTGTCCTCCAGAAGGCAGCCAACTTCCCCCTCTGCCTCCCTTTTCACCAGTCAGTACAGAGTCTTCAGACAATCTGCACCTACAGCCCATTATGGGTCAGCAACTGGCCTCTGGGGCTTGGCCTTTACTTACAACTCCAATCTTTCACACCCTTGTGGACAGGCCAACTTCTGAGTGGCCTTCTCTTGTATTGTTCAACAGTAGAGTTGTGGACGAACCACTCTACAAACATAAGATCACACATTTAACAGCTATCAGTTTGAACATTACTTCTTTAGGAATATTTACATTTATCTGCCAGCAGGTCACATTCATTTAATGGGTTTTAATAACTGCCAGATCTTTATCAAACAAGTCATGAGGTCAAGGAACAAAAGTTAACAGATACATTCTCATTCTTAGGGATGCACATGACACTTCATCCACTTACGAGTATTTTGGGGCAAGGGTGGAAAAGACCTACTGTGTGTGGATTCACTTGTGAAGAGTCAGTAATGCTTTTGGGGCTCAACAAGCTGAATTGCTACATTATTATGGCACACAGAGCTATACCAAAGAATTAGATACTTCCGGTAGTGCAAATGCATGTGCTCACTGAGAGATGTTAGCCAAAGAAAGCAGATTACATCTGTGCTCCAAAGGCCCAGTTTACTTTTGGAAGCCATTCCAAATGTTGATTTATAAAGCTGTATGATACAGGACTAGAGCCAAGGCTACTGTAGCAAGGCTCTCTCTTCCCATGTATGGTACAGGAGAAAGGACACTTCTGCTTACAGCTCTAGGAGTCAGAGAAAATGGAGATCCAGAATCTCTCAACCTCAGGCCTTCAACTCCAGTTTGGTCCCTTTGCAAGAGGCACACAGATGCACAGCTCCTTGGCACAGGGCCCTTCTGCCTTTTGGGTCTTAATCTGAACTCTGAGATGGTGAGGTAGCTAAAACAGCCATAGAAGAGTCAGTCCCAGGTAGCAATGGTTTGAGAGACCAAGTACTCTTATTCATGTCCACAGATTTGAAGAGGGCACAAAAAGCCAACACACTCCCCCAACATGAAGTAGCACAGCTTTTCATTTTGAAAGAGAAGTAATTTTTACTACTTTCTACCTGTCCATGGCATTCTCAAAGCTCATCTAGCTGGCAGGTCAATATGACACTGTAATCATATTAATGTCATCAGAAAGGCTCAATACATTCATTATTATGCCAGACTCAGACACTCAGATAATGCCTAACTTGAGCATTACTGTCAAGCAATATGCCTACTTACTGCATACTTGCTCATAGGAGCCCATATAAAGTCTACTAGCCAGACTTCTAGCCTGAGAAACAAAGTACTCCAAAAAAAAGGAAAATTTTTTTAAAAAAGCTCACACTTCTGTTACTCTGCATTTTCTCTAAATCTAAAAATTGGTAGCATGTATGACAGGTCCACCTCATTTTTCTTAATGATGTTTTTATTATTCTTTCACTCAATTAAAACAGAAATGGATATTGCATCTTCTGACTGTATAATTGTTATTGTAATCTGTTTTCGATCACTGCTTGGGAAATGGGTCCAAAACAACATAAACTATCCACAGCCTTAGAATACAAGTCATTTTCTTTTACTACGATACTTAAAGAGACATCTATCATGTTGCTCCGCTAACATGTTTGTATTATGGCAAAGAAGTTATTTGTAAGTTGGGAAAAGACATTATGAAAATCACCTTTTACTCCAAAGTATTGTATAACTCATAATTTATAACTACATTTCTTAATAACCATTCAAAATAATAAGGCTGGAAATTGTGCACATCTAATCTTAATATATAAATAATGGAAATGCATATAAACCAAAATATGCTCAAAATATGAATTTATATTACTCGCAAAAAAATAGGCTGGTTATAGTTTTGAAAATAACATGCTTCATTTCCAATATACGCCTGTCAGTTAAATTTATGGCTAAACATTCTCCATGAGTTTAGATTACCAAGATGGTAAATACTTCTTTGTGAGTTTCCTCACTTATCTGAAGATTCCGTCCAAATGCTGACAAAGTCAGCAACTTCTCAAGAGTGAAGTGCTGGTGATACCCAAGTAAAGACAGGCTAATCCAGCCCCTTCTCAACATTACAAATAGAATGGAACAGCTGAGAGAGAGACAAAATAACCTTGTGGCTGTATGCAGCCATACAAATCATGCTTTTGATATAAGAAACTCCCCTCCAGACATTTCATGCCAGGTTTAGCACTTTTGAAAAGATTTGCTGTCAATAGCGTGTCTTTTCATCTCAGTGTGCGCCTTTGGGGAACAAATGAGGGAGCACGTTTAAGTGGAAGACTTTCTACTGCATTCTGAAAACGCAGTGGGTATATGGTTATCTCAAGAGATGCTGCAGCTTCATATAAAATAGCGTCTGACAGGTATTAAGATTTTTCTGACCTCCTTTACCTTGCTGACATTGCTACTAACAAGGTACAGTTGTGCTCAAATTGTTTAATATTGCACGTCCATCTGATACAAGGACATCAGTTAGAGCACAATGACTAAACATATTTAGCCAAATAGTTAGCCAGATAATTTTCTCTTTAGAAAACAAGTCATATGCTTAGACTCTTATCTAGAGCTACCTGCCCTTTTTCTTCAAGTTCTTCCTGTTCCCTTCATACAGCTTCTACAAAAAATGACAATCTTCTCTTTTTCCAAACATCACTGCATGAAACACCAATAATCATTCAGCATACAACAAGAAACTGAAAATATTTCTTCAGTTCAGACATAGTATTCCTGCCCTAGCAGCCAGCTTACCATAACATTGATGAAGAGCTCACACTTCATTTTTTAAACAATCTGTAAATTATTTGTGTGGTTTTATTCTAAGTAGAAGTGCCTCTTGCAAGGAGGTTTTACGTAAGTCCTCAGATACTAGCAACATCGGCATTCACACCTTTAAAAATGAGTTACACTTAAAAAACCCAAAGCTAACCAACCAACAAAACAAACAAAACCTTTCAAAAATCTTTTATAAGAGCTTTTCAATGTCAGCAACCCTAAACTGTTAATACACAAATACCAAAACCTTGCATATTTGTAAATCTTCAGGGGACACTCGCATCTAGCAAATATATTTAAAAAGAAAAAAACCCAAACAACTAAAAATACTATTTCATTTTTTTAAGTTCCCTGAAATAGAAGAAATAACACTGGAAATATAAAATATTTTTTCCCTTATCAGTATTTGGATCAATGCAAATGAAGACGGGGACAAAATATATTCAACAGCTGCAGTACATGCTTTCATACAAAACGCAGGAACTCTGGATAAAAAAAAAATCCCTAACTATAGAATAGTGACAATATGGACAACATGCCTTGCTGGCTGAGAACATGTCACACATTAAAGCAGTCAACACTTGGGAATGGCCATGAGAACCTCAACTAGATGGGCTAACAACTACCCCCAAATGAAATGGCAAAGAATATTTTCTGTCTTTCATACCACTAATCAATGTAAACTCATTTGTCTGTAGCCCCGCAGCAGAGACGCTGCTGATGAGCATTCTGCAACAAGTACAAAGCTTCTTGGAGGGCAATTTTTTTTAGTATCGCTAGAGGCTAGAAAACATTTCTCAAAAGCCATCAAATACTCAGCTGCCTTTTGTCTGCTGTGACTATTTCTTACATCTGCATTAGTGACACATGCCACCGTGGGGACTGATGCAGCTGACCCCAGACATTTGGTACAGTAGGAACCAATTACCACAAGGCGATTTTTTCAGAGCTAGAAAGGGCTCTGGCTCCTTGTTCAACACGGCGGGCTGGTTTCAAAGCCACTCCGAGCTTCAAAAGGAGAGCACACTCATTCGGTAGTTACAGAGTATGAATCAGGCACAGGTTATCTCCAGCAAACCCCATCCTATCAATTCAAAGGGACTTGGTAATACTTTATACCTTGAAAAACTGGGCCTTTAATCCTAAAAACACAGCAGTAGTTACTAATTTAACTAAATTATGAGGGGCAGTAATTAAAGGCCTAACTTAGCTATGCCTTGCAATTTCGGATTCAAAAGAAAATCTTCCCAAGTTTTACAGATTTTCAGCTACTTTGAAAAGTTTAAAAATAAGATTTAAAAGCAGGTTGGGAACTGCTTAATCACAAAAATAAGAATTTTCCTAAACAGGACACACAGATGTTTGGTGAATATAAATACATGACTGCACTAAAACTCCTCATTTGACAGCACCATGGTTGCCATATTGTTATTACCATGTTCTGTGTCAATGCGAGTGACAAAAACCTTACTGGTTCAAGTATTTTACTTAAGCTCCAGACCACCGTTGTGGCCCTTTTCCTCCCCATTCCACGCAGACAGCTCTAAAGAAAACATCAATAATAGAAAGTAACTGCAAAAGTAAATATTCAGGCTGGCATCTCCACGAAGGGTATTAAACTCAAATACTTTTCAAGGAATTTCAAAGTAAGTGATACCATCTGAAAGTCTGTGCTACAAACTAGAAAGTTTCAATATGACATCGCTGTCTGTTGAAATGACGACCTGATTATAGTTACATTACGCCAGGTTTTTTTCTATTTTTAAGTCAAGATAAAATATTCAGCACAGTAAGAGTATTTAAATAGAATACAAGGATTCCACAAAATTAGGTGTTTGGGAAAGGAATCTTCAAACTTCACCTCTAAGTGTTTATTCATAACAATAAAAGATTAATATTGTTGGCCTTTCTTTGGTGGCCGAATTCCTCATCTAAATTCTGAATGGAAGATAAGTCATTATTTAATTTCTTGAAAATATGTTACCTCATTGGCATCTTTATAGTTTTTAATACGATTTTTCCATCTTCTTGGAACAGTTCTGGGGAGTCACTGAAACCTCTTGTTACGGTGAGTTTGTCAAAGAACTACCCTATAAATAACTGACAGTAAATATACTGTGTTCTAGCCCAGTGAAACCAAGAAAAGGCAGGACACAACTTAAAAAGGGAGGAGTAAACAGAGAATTAATATGGATTATTTCAATTATGTTGGTTGCTTTTTCTTTCCTTTGGTTTACGATAAGAATAACAGCATGCAGTTAACTAACACTGGCATGGGTGTGGATAGGAAGCAGGAAGATGACTTGAAACACTTAGGAACTGTTGCGGGGGAAAGAAAAAACTCTTACTACCACTAATCTTAAATCTTGAATTCAAAATTGTTGGTGTCTTTCTGCAGATGCAACTTAAGGCTTCCAAAATTACCCTAAACATCAAATTATGTCTAGGTCATTGAATGGGTGGATACCCTATATTCTGTTTAATGTGTATGTTCAATTGCACACATACTTCAACCAACTGTGTCTTTATTTTAATAACAGACCAAGTACTGAAAACACATAAAGAAAGACTATTTTTCTACCTCAGCAAAAATACAGCTGATACACTGCATGACCCTTCAGGAGTGACTGCTCTGTTTGTTCTATTTAACACAACATAGCCTGATTGGAAAAGGGAGAGAGGGATGAAGATGAGCAAAAAGACCAGAAACTCATTTTTAACAATGAGTCCCAAAAAAGAAATCACTGTCTTGCTTTTCTTACTGTTTCTGTTAAATTAGAGATTTCTTCTCCATTATGTATCAGAAACATGCAAAATCCAAGATTTTACATTTCTTCCAAATCCCTATGGAATTATATCAAATTAGAAAGTAACATTTTCCAACTATGCAGCCACAGATAAAACATAAAATATAAATTTAAAACATAAAAATACATCTATGCTGGTTCCTGAAACTAATAAGGATTTGTGGCTTCCATGCGTCTGTATTTCAATGCATTTAATTCTTTCAAACAGCTACATATTTCTTTCAGGCAGCAGGAAGGTATTCTTCATCTAGGATCTGGGCAGGAATCTAAAACGTAACCTTTCGCTTCGCTCAGTTCCTAAGGACAAGTGAAACATACTTCCTTACTGTGTGCAGGACGCCACATTAACTAACCATGTAGAACAGAGGACCAAATTTGATCAGGCTGTGTTCTTCCATCTGCACAGAGGTGAATTTTCGCTCCAGTCAAGTACCTGGAATCCTTGTAAAGATATAAAAGGTAATACAAACCCTACAATATTTTTACACAAATATGTAGAATGGACCTTGACAAATAGCTTTTTAACTATCAGCCCGTGTTTCTGTCACCCCAGAGATATATTAAAATTTATTTCTAACTACACTTAAGCAGACACAACCACGACGCACAGAACTTTTGGGGGCTCACAGCCATCAGCAGCAGCACTCCGAAGAGTCACTGCATCCACATTTCTGTTACATCTGACTTTGTACAAGCTCCGTAACTACAGCTACTGATTAACATCCTGATCATACACTTTGGTTTGAATTGCCTGAAAACTTTTCCCTCCATTAATATTTTGTAAACTGAATCACAGTTTTTAACAGTTAAATGAATATGAACATATTATCAGACTGCATCAAATTAATCTAAACAAAAAATGTTTTGTAATCATTTCCTGCTCCAAATTCGAACATGCTCCCTGGGCTATCATTTGGTTCTATGTTTCTTTTTCAGCAAAATAAAACTTCAGAACAGCTCATTCTGCACACTGGCATTTTAAGTTGCTTTCAGAGGCTATTGACGCTTGTTTTCTATGCTCTTCAAATCAACACACACACATATATATATGCACATCCACTCTTACACAAACAGGTTCACGAACTGCAATCAACAATTCTGTAAATATAAGTTCCTAGTCATTAATCATCCCTCTTTTTTTTTAATCCTTATGGAGTGAATTACTAACTGAGAGGAGACGCCAATTCTAGTAAGTGAATGTTACCCAACAGGGATATAAAGCTGTCAACACCATAGTGCTCTTGCTTGCTCTAAACTCTCTCCCAGGCTTCGTATGTTTTTTAAAGCGATATTAGCCTTTTTTTTCCAAGGAACCTTACTCTCCTTAAAATCTGAGCACTTGTGTTCTATTACATACAGGTTGTAAAACAGACTGGTCAGATAACTGTTGAAACATTTTAGAAAGCACTGGGTTAGTCAGGCAAACCAAAACTGGACTCTAATACATTGCACTGACGCTAACAACGTTGTAAACAGTACCAAAACTTTTAAATCCCCTATTAAGCACAACCTTTAAGACCTCGTTTATCTTTTTAGTGACCTTCACTAGATTATTATAGCTGCTGTAATAGCACTCTGAATTAAGTACATTCGTGTTAGGAATAAAAAACCAGGAAAGTCATACGGCAAAATTTCTCACGAGAACAATTGAATTTCTGTCCGCAAAAGCTTATTTTAAAACACTTTTCCACTCATAAAACTAGAGAGAAAGCTAGAAACACCAATAGCATTATATTTTTCTATTTCTCAGGGAAGTCACTAGAAAAATAATTACAGCAAACAGTACGATTATAAAACTGGTTACCAAAGGTCATCAGGCTCATCATAGCAGCAGGTAGTTAAGAGCTTATTGCTCTGTTCTCACGAATTAACTTCAGAAACTGATATTATTACAACAAAAAGCCACTTGACAAATAGGAAGGAATTTCAGCATTTACATATCTAAGGTCCAAAATGAGATGAGAAAAAGAATTGCTAGCATTTGGCTTTCAAAATCTTTAGATACACATTATGAACTTAAAAATAAAACACTTAATAAAAAAGGTCTCTAGTTTTCGGTAAAGTATTTCCATTTTTGTCCCAAATGCAATTCACATTCAATAAGTATTAGCACCTGTTAAAGCCCAAGAAATGAGAATAAACAAAAACACTGACAACTGAAGCATTGGATGTCACTTCACTATGACTTTCATTAGTTTCCTTTTTGTCAGACTCTAGGCAGAATAGTAGGAGAGTCCCTATCAATATTTATTTCAAATCATTTTTACACTAATTTGCCAGTAAATTAAAAGTAAGCCCTTCCACAAATGTCTACAAATGCATTTCACAACTCCAGTGAAAAAATTAGTAACACCACAGTAATCACTGCAAAGATACAGACTTCCAAAAATACCCAAAACAGGTGTGATCTGCATTCAGGAAAAGATCATTTGATCATAACAAGTTCTTAAAGATCAAACTTGAAAAAGAACAGAAGAAAAATATCTGGAAATTAGCTATGTTGATTTATTGTGAAAGTATTTCCAGGAGAAAAAAAAATAAATCAATTTTGAACAGCACCATTATCTTATTAAAAAAAATCTGCCTTAACTAATTTAGTATTGAGTATTATAGAACCTAGGTAAGTATTCAGACAAGAATAATTTTCTTCTTGCTTTCAGTATCAATAAGGAGTAATGAATAACCTTTATTATGAGCAGCCTAAACCCAAAGAGACTGAGACTGCTTAAAAAACATGAGCTAAGAAAAAAAAATTACTCCTGCATTTCTTATTCCCCCCCACTTCTATAATCCACTCTACAACACCTTTATAAATGAGATGAAGAGTAATGAATGAAAACTTGGGCTCTTAAAAGTTTCCTTTCAGAAATGAAAGTCTTTTTCTTAAATGGCAGAAATCTTCCATAGCTTAACAGGCCAGATTCAGGCTGAACCACCGATACAACTATAAAAGCCGCTGAATTTCTCTTGGATAACACAGCTGCAACTAGAAAGCAAACACATATTCCAAAACATTTAAAAGAGTTCTCTTAAAGTATATTTCTATAAATGCCCCAAGGAAAAATATTTCAGCTCTAATTCTAACATTCCTTTAAAAATCAAGCAGCTTTAATTCCCCAGTCTCGAAAAAGTCATCTAAAACTTCATATGCTACTTTTTATATGATTAACTAGCTCCTTTTTACAATTACTCAACAAATTATTTCTTCATCAATTTCTAAGTGGAATAGTACTACAAGTCTTTCACTGCAAAGCTGTTTCTTCTCTTTCCATACATTGGAAGAACACAAAGAATAAAAACTAGATATATAGAACCATAAAAAACTAGTGAGCTCTCTTACCCTTCATTAGGTATATAAATGAATCGTATGTTTTTAAAATAAAATCTGCAGCTCCTTAGCAAACTTCAGCAATTAGGAAGCCTATTGAGCCAAAGAGGTCTAAAACAAGCATCTAATGGTAAAATCGCTAAATAAACCTCACGTAATAGAGAGTCATGTGACGACCATTTCAATGTATCTCTCGAAATGCCATTTACACAAACTCCTTGTGTAATACAATTATGTATTACCACTCTGCTCATTTTAAAACACAGAAGGTTTTTTTTTAAAGGTAAAGTTATTGATGGCCTTTCCTGCAATATTCTGCTCACAACATCTGGCTAATTTCAAGATTTTTAAATATATTTTTCCTAACACGAGGCTGCACTGTCTTAAACACGACAGCATCGGAGTTAAGAGGAAAAAAGACGGCATTTAAGAGAAGTGACTGGAAAGTTTATCTTCTTGGAACAAAAGGAGGGGAAAAAAGCAATTACGCACTTAACATGCTCTTAATACAAAACTGACCAGCAACTTGATAGCAAAGTAAGAAAGATTAAGTATTCCAGAGAAATGCAGGAAAACTGCAAACTAACGTTCAATGTATTTGCTGAAAGAGCTGAACCTTGCACATGCCCTATCCTCTTTAACAACTGCTACAAAATGCTACTTATGGAAAGAAAAATAAAATGTCAAAATGCAACCATAAACGCTACCATTTTTCCTACCCTGGTGACCCCATTCTTAAAGCTATGACGGTGGGTGTTAACGCACCTAACGGGTGTCACCCGCATCCGTGAAGGCAGCCCGACCACCCGCACCCAGCCCGGAGGCGCTGCCCTCTCCTGAAGGCGCGGCCCAGGCCCGCCGCCCGGTCGCTGCCGTGCGCTGCGGGAGCGCCGGCGGGCAGGAGGATGCCCCTGCGCTGTCCCAGGGCAATCCGCAAGAAAGCGCCGAACGCAGGATACGTTCTCAACCCGTTACCCTCCGGCAGGATCAGCCCTGGCCTTTTGAGAGCCGCCCGGCCAGAGCCCGACCCGGGGTGGCCTCTTTCGGCAGGCGGCCTTTCCAACGCCGGAGGGCTTCGCGCCGCACGCCCCCTCCAAGTCTTTCCGCGAATCCCCAAGACCGCAGCGGTGCCGAGCAGCCAAATGCTAGCCCGGGAAAGCGGGCGGCAGCCCTCCAGCTGCTACTCGGAGCTGCCGGCCCCTCCGCGCACGGTGCCGACCCGCCCGCCACACGCTCCCCCGGGCCCACCGCCCTGCGCGCCCCGGGCGGCGGAGGCGCCGCGAGCGCGGCCGCACGGTTACCTCCCACGGGCTTGGTGACGGCGCCGTTGGGCCTCCCGCGGGTGCCCATGGGGCTGCCGTTCTGCTCCAGCCTGGCCACCTTCCCGGGGGGAGGCCCTTTGACATCGGGGCTGCCGCTGCCTCTGTCGGGGCTGTCCCGCAGGCAGGGACTCTCGCTCCTCCGCTCCATGCTCGGAGACGCTGCTCCCGCTGGCAGGTCGCAGTAGAAAGAGCACGGACCTAGGGCGAAAGAAACGAGGGGCTCTTCAGTGGCAGCCGGCCAGTACCGGGCCCCCCTCACTCGGCCGGGCCCCCGCCGCGCGTCTCCCGGGCGGTTCAGCTCCGTGAAGCCGGGCGAATAGCGGCCGGCTGCGATGCCGCCCCGCTCCCGCCGCCGGAGCCGGCCCCGCTGGAAGCGAGCGGCTCGCCTCACCCGCCCGGCGCCAACCTGCCGCGGGCGGGGGCAGGCAGCGCTGCGCCCCGGTTCCCATCGCGCTCGGCAGGCAAGCAGCCCACCCGTCTGCCGCAGCCAGGTGCTGCGCCCCGGGTCCGGCCACAGTCCCGGCCCGCCCCCGGGGGCCGCGGGGAAGAGGCTGCCAGTCCAGACGGCCCCGATGGCACGGCCCCCCCCCCCGCCGGCCAGCTGTGCGGCCACGAAGTAGCCGGCTGCTGGCGAGGAAGCCTCTAGCGAGTGGCTCCCGCGAGCTGCCGCTGTACTTACTGCTTATAGCCTGTCTGTAAGTTGGCTGAGTTGGGCTCTGTCCATGGATCAGAAGTAGAGAATCCAGGGTGGAAAGTTTTCCTGTTTCCTTCTCCCACGCCGCGTTCTCCGCTTCTGCTCCTTCCCCCACCCCCAGCCCCCTCCTCGCCCTCCTCCGGGGGTGCTGGGGCGGCGGGACCGGGGCGGCTGCCCGCGGGGCGGCAAGGGCTGAGCCCCGTCCCGGAGGGTCCCGGGTGGCGAGCGGAGTGGGGAGGTCAGGACGAGGGGGCGGGGAGGCGCGGGGCCGTCGGCTGCGGCGCGGAAGACAAGGGAGAGGGAGCCGACTTCTCACACCTTCAGCGGAGAAAATCAATAACGGGGGAAACAGGGGGAGGAGAAGAGGAGGGAGCGCCGCACTCCCGGGCTCCGCGGCGGCGGCGAGTGCCTGGCGGCGCGGGGAAGTAGCGGCGGCGGCCCCCCGTGTGTCACTTTCAATCGCTCCCTCCCCTGCCAGCGACAGCAGCGGCAGGAGGGACTCGCCACAGAGAGCGGAGAAACGGTTATTAGTTGCGTTGAGTCATCGAGGCAAAGTGAGTCCTTTTTGGGGTTGTCCTTGCTTTCGGGTTTGGTGTATGTGCACGCCTGTGTGTGTGTGTGTCTGCCTGTCTATCTGCGCGGCGTTCCCGTCCCAGGGCTGTGCATCCCAAACATCGCCACCCCTCCTCGCCTTGACACCCCTCCCCCTCCCCGCCCCCCCGCAAAAATCAAGTCTCGCTGCTACCTCGGAATCGGGCACAGACAGGCGCACAGCAGCCCACCTCCGCCCGGCCCGCCCCGCCGAGCCCCGGCCCCGCTGCGCGCACGGTGGGAGGCAGAAACCCACCTGGCAGGAAATTAAACACCAATAAATAAATAATATATCTCGCACGCGAAAAAGGAGCGCGGTGCCGCGCGAAGGGAGGGCGTAGGGCGGGCTGGGTGGGGAAGGGGAAGCGTGGCAGGACGAGGCGGTGGCGACAGGAGAGACCCAGGGCAGAAAGGCGCAAGGGCAGGGGCAGTCGGGCTGGGGGAGGGCCGAGAGGGAACGAGAGGAGGAGGAGCCGGGAGAACGGGAAGGGCGGCGGGGGGGGGGGGGATGGTGGGGAAGTGGGAGTTGGGGACACCGGACCGACCGAGGAGGAGGAAAGCTGCTACCGGCATTCAGTCCAGACGCCCGGGTTGGTCCGATGCAGCCCGTGCGGCTCGCAGCCTCCTGCCACCCGCCCCGCACCCCTGTCCCCCTGGGAACCGACCGACGGCGGGGATCCTCCCGCAACCTCTCTCCGCCGGGGCGAGGCGACAGTAACTTTTCGCGGTGCGATGGGGGCTGCCGCCCAAGGGCCGGTCGCGCTTCCTTCAGGCCTCCAAGAGCCAGCGACCGGCCCCAGGTAGGGCCCCGCCGTCGCCCTGTTCTCCGCGCCCGGTTCCAGGCAGTTACCGGGGTGGTCCTGAATAATTGATGACGGGGGCCGGGAGAAGGTGACAAGCGGGCAGGGAAGCGCTGCTGCTGCCGCCGCTAAATTATTTAACAGCGGAACTCCGGGTAGCGCATGACAGCGCTACGTAAATGCAGCCAGTGGTGCCGGCAAAGCCCCGGCCGTGAAGTCGCAGCGGGGCGGGATCGAGCCCCTCACCAGTCCCGTGGCGGTGAGCGGTCACCCGGCAGGCAGGCAGGCAGGCAGTCCCCTCTCTCTGATGCAAGGTGCACCGCGCCGCTCCCCGGGGCCGGCGGTGGTGCGGGCGCGTCTCCCGGCGGGGCCATGCCCCGCGGGCGCCCCGAGGACCCGCAGCGCCCCCTGCCCGGCCCGGGGGGCGCGGGGGAATGAGCCGGCGGCTCCGCGCCGCCGAGCCCTCGCCGCCCGCCCGGCGGCGGAACGAGACCCGCGTTAAGGTGGACCGAGGGAATCCCTTCTGGCGCGGGGGACGGGCGGCGGACTGGGCGGCGGGGAAGGAGGCGGCGGCGGCGGGCACCCAAAGTGCCCCGACACCCCCCTCCTCCGCCTCCCCCGCCGCCCGTCCGCGGCTGGCTCCCTGCGCGGCGCCGCCCTCCCCGCCGTGCTCCCTTAAGAGCTCTGCCTTTTACGGTGGCGCCGGAGGGTCAAAAAAAAGGGGGCTACCGGGGGGTTAGTGGGGAGCGGAGCCCCCCATCCCGGGCACGGCGACACTGGCGACCGGCGGGAACGTCACGGCCACCGGGCAGCCCTGATGACAGATCTTCGTTCGTCCCGTAAGCGCCCGGGGACAGTAGGGTAGGCAGCAGTGGTTGCCCCGAGCCCGCATGCAGCCGTCCCAGTGCTGCCTCGGGGTTTGGAGGAGGGTCAGGTCCCGCTGCCGCCGGTCCCGCCGTGCCCCTCTTCCCTCCGAGAGGCCGTGACAGCCCACCCGCCCGCCGAGCGCTCGGGTGTCCCGATGAGCTCTGGGTCGCCCCTGAAAATAGTGCCGGGAGAAGCAGCGGATCCCCGGGCAGGGTAAGAGAAATCATCCCTTCGTTCCACATCCGACCTCCGGGGCAGCCCCGAAAAGCAGTGCCAAGTGCGGCTTTCCCCGCCTCGGCCGGAGCACTCGTGTCTCTCCCCGCCTCGGCAGGGGCAGGGGACCTGCCGCCCAAGTCTGGACGCAGTGCCAGCCTTGCCCCGGGACAGCAAGCCGTGAACGCGGGTGGGAGCCGCGTTCCACCACCGGCTGAAATTGGGGGGGAGCCAGAGAAGACACGGGGAACAGCGGAAGGCCAAGGGCGGGGGGGGGGCCGGGACACTGCCAGGGCCAGGGCTCCGAGAGCGGTCGGAGAAGCGAGCGGCGGTACCGGGAACGCGCAGGCTGCCGAGAGATCGCGGCGGCTGCTGCCAGCCAGGTCTCCTAGATTCCCTCTCAGAAAGGAGCCTCAAAGTTTGGAGAACTCTGTTTTCTTTTAAAATAACCTGATCTAACTTTTCTCCCTTTCCTCCCCCCTCTAAATTTGATAAAGCTCAGCAGCGTGGAAGTTAATGTTCTTACATGGAAGTTAACGTTTTCTAACAGCTATCGAATAATTGAATAATGTTTTGTTCTTACCTTTGATGTTGAACTACGAATGTCCTCGGATCAATGGCCAGAAAGTTAGAAGAATTGGTGATTTAGGACTTCAGTACTTCTGGAAAAAAAAAATGCCAGTGGTTTAGCCAGGATCTTCCCTGTCTGATTCGTTACTATTATTATATCTGATGATGTGGATGAATGGATGGAGAGATTCAATCCAAGCCCATTAATGAGGTATTTTATAAACACCACCGTCTGAAGATCTTCATTTACATTTTGTCAGTGATCCTTTCCTTAACAGCGGAGACGTGTGGCGACAGCGCGATTACAGGACTTTAGTAAAGCTCCTATAAGAGTACAACTGGCTTGTAAATCGATTAATATTTTATTAAGTGTAAATATTTTATAAAGTTTTTAGGAAAACTATCGATTCTAAATTATTAAACTAGTCAGAAGGGCATTTGAATAATACATACAATTAAATACATTTAAATATATATGTAGCGTTTGCTTCATTTGCAATGAATCCCCTGCACCTTTCTCTTGCTTTCGTTTTTTCTCCACCGGCAGCTGGTTTCTCATTTGCGCATTCACTGGAATATAAGGATTACCGATTATGTGTTTAGTCCGTATTTATAAACTGAGTGTTTACATAAAATACTCTGAGAAAATAGCTTTGAAATCGGGAGCCGTAATAATTTGAAAATTTCGACGCGGAAGCAAAGGGGCTTGTTAGTGAAACTGAGGGAAACTTAACCGAGTTCGTATAAATGTTGTTTGGTAACTTCTGTTTTGTAAACATCACTTAATTTATACGGATTTTATGAAGCATGATGCTTATTTTTCTTTTACATATTTTTTCTCAATAAAAGACTTTTCTCTCTGTTTCGAATTACAAACGCTTTTTTCCCCCGGTTGCATGATTTTCACATGTTGTCCTTATTTCCACTGAAAAAAAAAAGACGATTATTTCCCATTGCTTTCCTCAACCGTCTTCAATGTCGCTATAAAAAACACAACTGTTTTTTAAAAGTATTAATAATATTAATACCTATTTTTCTTTTTCTAACACGAACTCCAGAACGAGAATTTTCTGCTCTTTCACTCTGATGGGAACAGGAGTGGATGCGCTCTCCGTGCCCAGCGCTCCTTGTTACTGAAGTTTGCGGATGCCTTAAATCGTTGATTGCCAAAAAATTTTGAACAAAAACACCTCCTTGGAAAGGTTTGGTTTTCATTAACTACCGCCTTTAAAGCCAAAACGCATGGAAGCGATCGTAGCTCTGTGCCCCACACAGGCTTCCAGAGGCGGGCGGCTGCAGCCGCGGCTGCCGCGACCTCCCGGGCCTCCCGGGCCGGCGATGCCGCCCCCCGGGCCGGGGCAGCTCTCGCCCCACGCAGCCGGCCCGAGAGCCAGCCCCTGTGGCTCTCCCCGTGGCAGGATCCGCCGGGCGCTCTCCTCGCCTGCTGCTTTCTCCCCCTTCCACCCGGTACTTCCCAGGGGCCACGGCGCCCACGGGAAGACAGCTTCACCGCGAGGCTCGGCCGGGGCTGAGCGCTGTGGCTCTGGCCGAGGCGAGGTCCCCGGCGCCGCACGCTGGAGTCCCGGGGGACACCGGCCCACCGCCCTCGGGCACTGCCTCGAAGCGCAGAGGCTGCCACGAGGGCACAGCGGCCGGCGGGCCCGTAGCGCGATGGCCTCCAGCACCGGCGAGGCAGCTCCGGGTCCCTTCGGGGTGGCGGCTACAGCCCGCAATGCCAGGACGCCGAGTCAGGAGGAGAGCGGATCCCACAAGAGAGGGCTCCGGTCTCCCCGCTCAGCCCGGGCTCCATCGCGGCGGGACCCGAACCCGCGGTCGCTCCTGCGGGCCGCAGCCGGGACCACGCTCCCTACCCGTCCCGGTGCCTTCGCCTTTGCACAGCGCCACCGCGCGGGCACTGGCGGCGGCGCAGCCCGAGGCGGCCGCTGCTCCCGCCCGCCCGCGGCCCCGGCGGTGCGGGGACGGCGCGGCACCTGCCGCGGGGCCGAGCGGGCCCCTCCCGCCGCCCTCCGCTGCGCCCTCGGCCCTTGCAGCGCCGCTCCGCCCTACCACCTTGCCCTCCGCGCCACATGCCGTCGAGGCTCCGACACCGTGTCCTCTCCTGCGGCCCGGCCCGGGCAGAGTGGGGGCACAGGCAAACCGGCAATAGGCAGCGCGAAAGGACCGACCTCCTGTCCAGCCGCGCCTTCTTCGCGCTCCCCTCGCGGACCGGGAAAGGCGCTGGGCAGCCGAGGAGCCAGGCTGCCTCTGTGGGGTGGCCCCGCCATCGAGCGCTCGCTGTCGGGGACGAGCCATCTAACCCTGCCGCCGTAGGAGGGGTTCCCGTCCCTCCGCACTACCGCGATCCCTCTTTCAGAGGCAGGTTCAGGAGGGGAAGCCGAAATGAAACGAAAATGTCCTTGAGCCCAATAGCGGGAGGAGACCGGCTCTGCCCGCAGCACTTCGAGGGGAGAGTTCTGGCTCCAGCCGACGGTGCCGGCGGAAGCACGGCGCCGGTTCGTTCCCAGCCACAAGCCGCTGCTTTCCCCCAGCAACCCAAGCCGAAATCGGCGGCTGTCCGGAGGGGGAGCGCGGCGGTTGCTGGGGCGGCCGCCGGGCCGCCTGGCGAGTCCCCCGGCTCCGCGGCATAACGCCTCGGCCCCGCGGGAGCGGCTCTGCATCCCCTGAACACCGCCGGCTGCCTCCAGCCCCTTCGGGACCCACGCGGCTCGTTCGTGCAGTGCCAACGGAATAAGAAAAACCGTTTTTAAAAAACCAAACACAAAGCGTCTTTACGGCGTCCGAGCTCCGACCAAAGGGTTTCGGGACAGCAGTATCTCTGCAGACCTACCCGCGCTTCCATCCTTCCCCACAGTGGTTTTATTAATGAGCCTTTTGCTGTTAACTGGTTTATATGGAGAAGGAGCTGCCGACAATAGAGAAGCATTCTCTACAGCCAGACGTATACAGGGAAGGGAACGACTCGGCCGGAGCCGAGTAGCACGTAGGACGCTATCACACCGTATTTCGGTGCCCAGAAGGCAGCGCAGCCCGGCCGAGGCGGGCGCAGGCAGCGGGGCTCACCGGCAGGCCGGGCCGGCTGGACGCCTGGTGCAGGGTTGAGCTGGCCGCTGCTGGAGTCCTTCTAGGCTCTCTCCTGCCCTCCGGCTCCCTACTACGATCTGCAGCTTCCCCGTGTTCCTCACACGTCTCCAGATCTTGGCTTTCCCCCTGGCCCCGGGCTTGCGTTTTCCCGCAATCACACGCTGCAATGCTAACCGCAAGGGATTTCCTCCTTGAGATATGAAGCTCATCGACCCACCTCACCTTAACAGACTTGCGAGACTCTTCAGTATTGCATGGCTTCTTTAAAATAGTTCTGTTTAGATTTGTAAACTGTCAGGAGCAGAGAGCACAGACCGAAGCGCCTGTGCCCTGTGGCTCTTTTCCTTCAAATTAGCGGCTTATGACTGGAAATGAAAGAAGAGTTTTGCCACCTTCGTTGCAATTAGGGAAAGTTCCCTAGATCCGAGAGAGAAGTCACTAACAAGCCCTCTACCCGAGCAATAACTGCAGCTGCTCCTTCGCCGCAGCCTCGGGCCACTCCTGCGCCGTTTGCCCCGGGCCGGGCGGTGTCCCCCACTTCACCCCGAGGCGGCCGCTCCGAGCGGCGCCAGGAAGGGAAACGAGCGTCCGCTCGCCGCGCACTGCCCGAGCTGCGGCGTGAACGAATGCGGGAAGGGGCTGCAGCAGAGAGCCGCCATCCTCGGCCCGGGAGCCAGCCCAGCGCCTGCCTTTACATCCCTAATGTGCATACGGGACGCAGGGTGCCGGGGAAGCCCGCTCTTCCCTTCCAACCGCGCTCTCGCCCGGGGTGAGAACGAGTGACGGCGGAGCTCTGCAGGACCTGCCGGGCGTGCAGAACTGAGGACTCGTACCCCGAGGCATGAATCGTTTTAATTACAACGATTTAAGTAAATTAGAAAGATAGCATCCTTGCTGCCCCGCCAGGCTCCGACCTAGATGCGAAACATCACCTGTCCAGGTTGGACACCATCGCTTCACAAGGAACTCTCCGAATTCCTACCGCCAGCGGAGACCAGATACGAGTAAAGACCTCAACAGAACCGGGAGGACAGAGCCGATTCCGAGCCCCCTCCCCGTGAGCTTCCCAATGAGCTGAGCTCAGCCCTAGCCCCGCCGCGCTCAGGACCCAGTGCTCATTAGCGACTGTCCTTTGGACAGAGCAGGATGCCATTTTCCTCCTAAATCCAAACTTTGCCTCTCTACAGACACTCTTATTTTCGTACGCCCGTGTACGAAATTACAACTTCAGTAAATGCGTAGGGGGAACCCTCTGCTTCGCGGCACAAGGCAGCGGTTCCCGCCGGCTCCTGCCACGCGCAATGGTTCTCAGGGAGCAGAGCTGTGGCGGGACCGCCCGGGGCCCCGGTGCCGGCCCCCAGCTCCCGCCCTCGGTCCTCGCCGTTAGGCTGAAGCCAAAGGCAGGGCAGCTTCTGACAAAACAGCCCGGCCGGCAGCTGAGGTACCCGGCTGAAGGTTTAGAGTTCTCTGTGCAAGTAACTGAAGGCTGCTGATCTGATTAGAAAAAAAAGGGCAGACAGTGAAGGGGATTTCGAGTGAAGATAAACAACAGGGGTTTATTGAACTATAAAAGCTGAAAATGCCGATGAAGAGATCGAGGAAACGCATCGTAAGACACAGGAGCCGCAAATATCCCGTAGCCTGGCTCCTGCAAGAAGAAGGTAGCTCAGATCCTCCTGACCGCGCCACGAACCTGACTTGTCCCTGGCGGAATCACCGCAGACGGAAAGCTGACAGGATAACGTTCAGCCTTTTTAGGCTTTCGCAAGCCCTGTACTGCTACCTACGGGGCTCAGCAGGGCGCCCACTGCAGAGGGGTCACACATGGGGCCCAGGGGCAGGAAAGCGCCAAATCCTGTCGCTTTTTCTCCTGCAAACGATCCTATCATCTTTTCCTGTGACCTCAAAATTTTGCCAGCCAATATGAGCCAACACGTAAAAAGAGTTTCGGGGCTTGAGTTCGTACTTGGCCCGTGAAAGAGCCCCTTCGGGGTTCGAGGCTGTCTGGCCGCTCCCAGCACCTAAAGGGCGGCCAAAAGGTGGCTCGCCGCCTAAGGTAGCCCCGGTAGCCTTGCCGAGGAGGCGTCCTTCAACCTAGACGTGGCTTCTCGATGCGGCGGGAAGAGGCAGAAGCCTATGAGGCAGATACCGGGGCAGCTGGGAACTGGGGACACTACCCTGAGTCTGCCCGCCTTTCGCCCGCTGGGCTCCGCGGAGCTGATCCCTCTCTGCTTCCACAGTGTCTGACGACGCTGTCCCCCTGCCACCCCCGTGCCATTCCTGAGAAGCACGCAGGGCGCGGAGAGGGCCGGCAGCAAGTGCTCGCCCGCTGGCGGGGAGCTGCCATCTCCCAGCCCCGCAGAGCGGCCTCAGCCGCCCCTGGTGGAGCGGCCGTGGCCTCGGTAGCTGCGCAGCCACCGTGCCCAGGCAAGGCACCACTGTCGCCAGGCACCGCTGTCACGCTGCGAGAGCAATTCCACCTAAAGTCTCCTCTTCCTCCAGCCCTTGCGTCTCCCCCGGCCGCCCTGCCCCCTCTCTCCCCCCCGCCCCCCTCCGCCGGAGGGGCCGCCGGCCTGCGCGCAGCCAGCGCGCTCCCGTGACCAATTTCAGGTTTGTAAGGGGACGGGTGAGAGTTATCCGCCGTTTGAAATCTCGTTATAAAACCAGAGCAGACGCAGTGCTCGTGTGCTCCTCGTCACGGAATCGCTCCAACTAAATCAGCATCTAACACGAGAGTTTTTCCCCAGTGGGGACAGCAGCTCTCACTTACTCTGTTCCGCGAACCGCTGTACTCCTGCCCCAGGAGGAGTCCTTCAGCCAGAGCGTCTCTGCGGGGTGACACTGTTATTTCCTCCTTGCCAGCGTTTCGCTGGGGTCCAGAACCCCTCAGTTCCCCGGCAGAACGGGCCCGCGCCGCTGCCCCTCGCAGGGGTCTCAAGCCCCCGCCACCTCCCACCCCCCGAAAGACGAAACGCTCCAAGATCTCTGCGCTTTGTCAACGCAGCGGAGTATTTGACAGTCACAATTACCTGTAAATATTCTGATCGTTTTGTATACGGGACACTTTTTGCCCTAAGCCTGGCAAGCCTCACACAAGCGGAACTGCAACACTACCGCAACTTCACCGCTGCAAACAGCAAAATTCCGCGCTCCGCTCTCGGCGCTGAGTGCGATCTTTCTCAGTACCGCAGAGCCCAGGAGCGGGAGAGAGAGTTACCGCTTCCCTCTCTCCACACCCTGAAGAGCAACAGCTAAACACTCGATTTAAAATGCTAACATTTAGGGGAAAATTCAAATCAGTCACAAGGAAAAGGAAAAATAAAAAAGGAGAGAGAGAGAGAATGAGAGTTGCCTATTATTCATCCTTTCGGACAGAATAAACGGGTTGACTCCCTGGCAGATAAGGTGCCAGATTTTCTAACATATTGGCACCCACAGTTTAAGAAAAAATAATCGTGAGATCTGAGATGGTCACTACTAGCTAAACCGCGAGATTTCATAATCTGTCTTCCCATTTTCCACTACAACCTCTCCCTTCCCTACCCATCACATCACATCACAATAATTAGCGGCGCGGCATTACCTGTCTGCTTCTTTGAGCCTCCTTCAAGCAAAGAAGGTAAAAGTCACTTCACCTATTAGCTTGTATGAGTAATAAAGAGGTGGTAACTTGGAGCTACCACATTTTGAAGATTGTGTCACATGCTTTAGCATAAATAAGGGTGTTATAGCCCTGGCGATTACTGGATCAATTCATTTGCGCAACAACTTATGGCGCCTTCGATTCTTAGCAGGTATTTGTTCTGACCCTGGTAACAGTTCCGCACATCCCTCCTCACTAAGACGGACATAAACAACGACAGCCTCCCGATTTCTGGGGCGTCTTTGCACGTCTGCCGGGGAAAGCCTGCTTGTCAGCGTCTTGACTTTGTATCAACCTATTTTGAACGAGATACAGCGCGATTTCTCGGGCTGCAGCATCTCCCTCTGCAGCCAGGTCAAGGCGGAGTTGCAGCGGCTCCCCTGCGTGCTCTCACTCAAGAGGGGGTCGTAGCATGGCTTTTTAGTCTCCCCTCACACAAAAGGGACGAGTTGGCCCAACTGCGTCAAAGTTTCTCAGCCCTGTGCTTTTGCTAAGTCGCTTTCATGAGAGCCCGAGCACCCTGACGGTCAGCCCCGAAGAATTTCACAGAACTGACTCGATCCGATTGAGGGACGCGAGCTGACGGCACCCCGCGCCCCTGCGGCTCCAGCCCTCTAATCACTCCCAGAGCTCCAGACACCCACTCGGGACAGTCTCAAGCCGAGCCGAGTCCTCGACAGCCTGGCGGTGAGACGGGCAGCGATCCCTTCTCAGGCAGTCACTGCTGCTCCTACTCGCGGGAGCCCACAGCCCTGCCGGCTTGCCGCAATAAGAAAGGAGGGGACGCTGAGCTTCGTCAGGCAGCGGACTAACGGGGAAGCCTCCACGCAGGTGGAGCCGGGATTCGACTCCTACGGTACGGGGAGAGGACGGACCTGCTCCTGCCATCCAGGGAGGGAAGTGTTAGTAGCGTCCGGATTTTGATACTTTTGCCCTCGGCAACTCTCGGCGGCACCGGCGCGACACGACTGCCCGCGGGAACCGGAACGGGGGAGGGCGGCAGGTGCCGGGGAACGTGGCGCGGCCAAAGGCCCATCACGGCGATACACAGGTCTGGAGGTGACTCCTGTCCTTTCGGTGCCGGCGGTGACCCTCCGCCCCGCTTGTACTTGGCGTCACCTCTCAGGCAGGCTCGGGCGTGGCCCAAAGATGTGCGCCGGGGCGCGGACAGTTAAAAGAACCGGCCCTCTGGGCCCCGCTTGTCCCCTCCGTCGTTTCCCTTGAACGAGCAAGGCCGTCCGCACCCTTCCCCTCCCACGCCCCCACAACGCAGGGCCACGGGAGAGGGTCCACCCCCATCCCCCGCAGATAGGTAACCCCTGCACCTGTGTATGGCCGAAGGGCTAAACCCGGGCTCCGAGGCAGCCTTCCCTGGCACTCCGCAGATCACGACTACTGAGCACCATTAGGCCGGTGGCCCGACCCTGTCAAGTGCCCGGAGCATGGGGCTTTCCCACTATCCCGTGTACTCTCTCTCCCACGTGTGGACTCTTCCCGGCCTCTCTAAACGTTGCCGCCACTATCCCAGCGTGTCGGCTCTCCCTGCAAAAGCCGATCCTTGTAACTCTATGGGAGACTGCGAGCAGCATTTTTTAACTCCCTCAATTGCCCTCAGCCTCCTCAGCCTGCCTCTGGCAGGCTATGTCAGCATCTGTAAAACAAAAAAATAGAAATAGTTTTCCCAGGTTTTCACTGCCGGGTGTTTTCCTCCGATCTGCAGGATATGCAGCTATATCAGCTGGAGAACGGGGTAAGGGGTGCAGTGGCATCGCACTGCCAGTCTATCTTCAAGCAACATGGAGGTATGGATGTCTCTGCTACACAACCTGCCCGGGCCCACCGTTTGTCGCCTGTTTCTCCTCTCTCTGCCCACGCCAGAGGTCGCCGGGCCCTGGCCCGTGCCTGTGTCAGGGAGCTGTCAGCAGCCATGGCACCGGGGCGGTCCAGCCCACCATCTTCACAGTCCCGGGTGCGCTGCGAGTCTCCGCGCCGGAGGAACGGGAGCCCTCCGGCTTGCAGGCTTCCAAAGACCCGCCAAAGGCTGCGAACCGAGGGCCCTGGGAGCACCTCCTGGCGCATTTTCATGGGGGGCGCCTACAGACAAACAAATATTTGCGGACTACTTTGAAGCGTAGGAACCAAACCAGACCTCCGGCTGGCCCCGAAGGCCAGTAAAAGCCCGGTTTGCTGCCAGCCGGCCCCGCGGGGCTCGGGTGCCTCGGCCGAGCCCGCAGCGGCGCACAGGTTGCCGCCCCGCGCCTCCTCCAGCGCCCAGCCCCGCTGGGGCCGGTGAGAAGCCGAGCCCGGGCAGGCCGGGGGGTTCTCGTCCTCACTGACGGGCACGAGAACCAAAAAAATCCCTTTCTCAATTTTCACCTTGATTATATGATCCTGCTTTTATAGGCCTGCCCGGCAGCTTGTGTACACACATTTACACCACTTTAGAAAGCTTCGACAGTAAAATCCCAACGAGTTCCCAGCGCCTGTCCACTCCCACAAAGCAAACAGGGAAGTGCAGCGCTGGGCCGGGCCAGCCCGGCGGGCTGCACCCATGATGCCTTAAGTTTTAGCTTTCATATTTTCCAGATTCTGTACTGCATTAGTATATAACTCTGAACTTCATACAAAGTGTTAGCAAGTTCTCTTCACAGTGTAATTAGACAAAACAATCCTTTTCCAGCCCAAGAACCAAGGACACCGTTACAGGCCCAAAAAGTAGAAACAACAGTGAATTGAGGGTAGCAGACTGGGAGGATGGGACTTCATAACCTGAAGCTGTAATTGGACAATTAACCCCAATATGTAAATGGACCAAAACTTATAATAGTGTGAAAACGTGTGATCTGTCATCCATCTTGGGTGTAGCCTCGGCCAAGCTCTTGTACTGCCCAAGGTGTATTCTTTGAAGGCCTTTCATTAAAAACCTACTTTATTCCTTTAACACTGTCTAGCCTCTGTTCTAGGTAGCTTCTCAAGGCATCACCCTGAGCCCCGCCACCTCCCCGCTGCTGCCCAACAGCCCT
Organism: Acrocephalus scirpaceus scirpaceus; assembly: GCA_910950805.1. Lineage (NCBI taxonomy): Eukaryota > Metazoa > Chordata > Aves > Passeriformes > Sylviidae > Acrocephalus > Acrocephalus scirpaceus. Next base: position 43,466,909 of record OU383779.1, read on the forward strand.
AGGCATCACTGCGGCCGTGGGTGGTTTTCAGCTTGGAAGGAGAGAGGAGAGGAAGTCTGAAGTCTATTTATATTAATATATTTTCGATTAAGTCAATGTACAACATCTGCACAATGTAGGAGACCCTTCCTCTTAACTTTTCCCTCATTTCTGCCAAGACAATTCACTCACTGCAGCTAAAACAAGCTTCCTGAAGCCTTCACAAAAATTAGAAACAACAGCTATCAAAGAATCAAAATAGGAGGTAGGATTCATGGGAAACCATGCATGTAAAGTAACTGTGCAACTGCCAGGCTGGCTTTCTCTTTCATATATTCATGACTGATGAATAACGCACAACTCATTTCCACAAGTTCTTAAAGATCTAGTCCAGGGTGCAGCTGGCCATCTGAGTGGGCATGTATAGCTAGATAAAGCCATTAAGTGGCAGTGGGGGGACTTTTCTCTTGAAGATGGCAGTGGAAGCCCCTGGTAACTTGCAATTCAGTCCTTGCCCCCCAGTTTTGTATAATCAAGGATGTCCTAAGAAGATGGTAGTGGGTCTGAGGAGATCTGTGGTGTGTGTCCTCTCAGGAGGAGTAAGACTCCTACATTTTTTTACTCTACAAGCACAAAAATGGTAGAATATACAATAGAAACCCTTTGGTGATTCCCATTGCAACAAAGAAAAATTATACTAGTGCCCACAAATTAACAGGGTTCCTTCTGAGATAATTTCCACCAATGCCTGCAAATAGCATCAGTGACTTTTTCTGCCCTCTCAGTTTCCTGTAAATCAAATCACACACAGTCATGATACATTCACAGCTCCCCCCAAAAACTTGTGGGTGATGGTTGAAACAAGAAATTGTTTAAAATTTACAAGAAAGACGTGAAGTACAGAGGTGAAAGTGATCACTAAGGTTCTGTCAGCAGTGAACAATAAGAAGAAGGGTAGAGGAGGGAAATACTGTCATTTCTCCCCCAGTGTGACCTGCCCTAAGAAAGGTTTCAAGATGTACTGTCTCATTAGACAAGAATCAACTGAGAAGGAAAGCAGATATAAATGGGCCACCTGCAGCAAACAACTTGTCATGACCCTAACTGTATCCAGATTCCTAGCTGAACACTTGACTTATGTCCTCCAGAATTCAACACCCAACAAAATTCTAGTTGCAGAAAGAGGTGAGGTTTTTTTGTGGTTTGTGAGTTTTACTTTCCTGCCTTAAGCAACAGCTAGTACAGACAGTATTAGGCAGTTTGTTCCCTTTTCTTTCAGTAGTTCCTGTTCAGCACAAGTTGAAGTGACCACAGTAAATAATTTGTCTCTGGGTCAAGGTCATGATCCTGTGTCAGCCTGAACACAGCCCTGCCTTTGAAGCCAACAGAAGCCCTACACAGGCACAGTTAAGGGATCATGCTACTAGTTTGCAATGCAAGCTGGAATATCTTACAATGAGAAATTAGTCTAAGACCTGAAGTTATTGTCCTGATACAGCCTATTTGTAAATGGCAAAAAAATTATTGGTACCATGCCCGCTGTTCTCTCTATATTCTTATTAGATCTCTGCTCTAAAAAAAGTGCCTAAAAGTTCTTGGGCTGCTTTTATGCAGTTTCTATTGTGCTAGAAAAGTAAAGTTGTTCAGAAATGCATTCAGTGCTCCTTATTGCTTTGTAAAAGGTTTTTGTTTGGTTGTTGTTTTCTTTTATAAACAATTAAAAATAGCTTGTCCTCTAAAAAGATGCCTTTTCAAAGCCCTAGAACATCACAAGCAGGGAAACAGCCTTTGGAAGAAAAATTACTTTGGACAAGTTTCAAATTTCAAACATAGCTTTTGTTTATATTTCACTGACAAAATGCCTCTCAAATATTCTTTGAAAGGTGATTACATTAGGCAGGGGCTATTTTAGCAATTTCACATCTCATAGCACTATTGTATACAGGGATCTGTCCACCCACTTCCCTTGCTGCAGACACAGCTCCTTGAGCCTTTACTCAGCTATCCTTCATCACTTCTAAAACCATGAAGACTTTCTTTTATTGCAAATTGAAGCCAACCTTTTCTGTACCATCAGCTTTTCTCTAGGACTTCTGATAGGCTGAAGAATGACTTTTGGCCTCTTGGTGATCTGTTTGAAAGTTTGTCACAATACTGTGTTTAGAGTTGGGCAGAAAATGCTTTCCTGGTTTAACAAAGTTTTAGAATAACAAAACTCAATTTCCATTTCAAATCTCAACAGAAAGTTAAGATTTTGAGTATTTCATAATTTTAAGAGAAAAAAGTATTCTTCTTTGCAAATTACATATCCTTCCTTCTCCATTCTATTTTTCCTGAAATTTAGGAAACGAGAACGAAGCCCCTCCGACAAAAGCACTGCACAGCTATGATAAAGCAGCACAGCTAGTTATTCCTACCATCAGCTCAGGTGGTGAAAGCTTCAATTTGAGCTCTAGAGTGACAGGAAAGCTCCTAGTGTTTTTACTTTCTGCATAGTCTCAATATTATCATATTTCAATTTTCTGGCTACACTTGTCCATCTCCACTGCAATAAAAACTAAATTTGTGGATGTTTGACATTTTTAATACTCTTGAACTACTTTTAAAACATCTTTATCAAGACAAATTCTGTACCAGCTTGGGATCCATCAGTGTGGGAAATAACTTGCATTTTTAGGAATGTTCCCAGGCCCCAGAACACAATGGTCTATGCCACCAGACATTGAAACTGTTTCTTGGCATGAGTTTGGACTAAGCCAACAAGCACTGTCTGAAACAGCTCTTGGGCATATATCTCCAGAGTAGTCTGAGGCCAGACTTCAATGTCAATAGGCAGTTCACCTGAGCCTATCTTGTTTTGGTGGGCAAGACAGTAAAGCAGTGTCTGTGGAGGCTGTTGTGGGCAAGTTACAGAACCTCAGTGGCAGAACCATTCTGACACACCAGCAGACAGTTCTTCTGGCAGTCCTGCATAAGAAAGGTGGAGTAGCATGAGGCAAATTTCAGTGCTGATTTTTGAACTCCAGGCTCCTGCATAGTGTGTAAAAAAAAATGCACAGTACAGTGCCATGTATATAAGCTGGCTGAAGATGAACAAAAATAGCCACTCAGTATTGCTGTGATGTGCTTCTGTATGGTTGTACCGAAGCAGATGAAACCAGAATTTTGCTCTTTGTTGTGCTATCAATATTTAATTCTTCATGTCATTACAATATCTATTCTTTATCAGGTACAGCAGTTATGTATGTTTAGAGAAAACAGACTACACACCTACACTAGTACTTCAGTAGTTTTGTGAACACTGGTAAAACCCCAAAACTTCTATTTTCCATCAGATATAGACAAGACAAAGGCTTCATTGGTCTTCACTGCTCTGTCAATGCTCTAACCATTCAGAAATGACTGGTGACCACTTACATACTCAGACCTTTTTCATAAACTGATCCATTCTAAAACTGTCTCAGAGACTTTTGGTCTATTATTTCTCCTGTCATACCAGAAGAGACAGACTAGTGTGAATTTTTGGAGCCTGATTGCAAAGGCTGCAGAAACTTTGCTGTGGGTCTTCACCATATCGAATTCATTCTTCATTCTGCTTTATGGTTCATTAGAAGGATTCCAGAATTGGGTGGATGAGGAGGGGGTTGGAGATAAGAGGTGCAAGGTATTTCAGATACTTAAAAACACAGAGATTCTCAGTAAAGCAAGATATGCTGAGAATCTACTACACTTATGACATATTTTTCCTTCCAGTGTTATAAATGCAGATGAAATGCATTCCACACATCCAGACTTGGACCTATGCTTCTCCTCTCTAGCACAAGTCACTGAAGATAGCAAGGTCACACCAACTGAAATCTGGCCTTAAGATATAAAGAATGACCCAGTCAGCAGTGATATGAAGGGTTGTATATGCCCCACATACGATGAGCCAGAGTGGTCTGGGAAAGATTTACCAGATATAGGTTATGGCTTAGTAGGGATGAAGCTACAAAACGAGTAACAGAACTTATCCTCTGAGATGCAGTAGTGATGTTTGACAACTTTCACATGAGCACTTATTAATGTCTGGTGGAGCTCAAGCCTCATTAGCTCCTATTTTAAAGGTATGGTCTAAAGGTTAGTGCACAACCTGGCTGTTTAAAAGCTTGGGCTACAGACATAATTTTGCTTTAGTTCTCTTTCTGCAGAGAGATTTCTTGAGTGGCGTTTTAGAATAGTCTACCAGACAGTCTCCTAAGACACGAAAGCACAACTGAGAACATCTCAAATCACCTCTTGTTTTTTACATCTGTAAAAGGAAACAAACCTGACCACTTAGCAATCGGAGAGGATTTGTTTGCTGGAAACTATAAAGCCTTAACACTGAACTTGCTAAGGGAGCTCTTACCCTTTCCCTGCCTAAGGAGGAGCAAAGTGCCTGCAGAATGGTCACATTTCTGTTCTGCATAAAGGCAGGTTTGAGAAAGACACCCAGGATCCTGCCATGCTGCTTCCCAGCTTTCTGCCCTCACATGCACCTCATAGGGTCATTTATTGTGAGAAGGAAAAGAGACAAGGAGCCAAGTGATTGCTCAAGGCTATGCAGCAGGTCACTGGAAGGTTCTCCAGTCATTCCTAATTCCCTATTCTATGCATTCTTCCAGATCAGTCTGCCCCCCTGTCTGGGAGAACATTTCCAAAATGCAGGGCAGAATGCGGACTCTCAGAACATTTTGAATGATCTGCAAACTTTCTGTATTTAGGATCATTTTCAGCTGTTAGTTGGGACACAAGTATTAGGATTACTATAAAAAGAGACTGATAAAATGTGCAACATACAGAAATTCTCTGGGGAAAATAGTATGTGCTTCTTATCTCTTCTTTCACACATTTCAAATATTTTAAAACTTCATTTGGCCCATCACCTGGGCCAATCAGTGATCAAGTAAATACAGGAAAGAAGCTTCAAAAACACGGCTGAATCTTACATGTATCAATGCCAAAAGTCCTATTCCTATAGTTGCATTAGGAGTAGGTTCTGCACTGTTACACAAGTAATTAAGCTAAACTTTGCCTTTCAATGACTTAAGAATCAATATACTGAAGGTTTATTGGCAATAAATATAGTTGTATTTCCTTTCCTACATTGACAATTGTTGCTGTAGACAGCATTCAAAATCTGGAATTTTTGCAGCCTGATAAAAACAAACTTATTGATAAAATCAACTAGAATTTAGAATAAGGGACCCTATGAAAAAACTTTTGCCAAACTTTCTGCCCTCTGTTGTATTTTGGGTTACTCCATCAGGCCTCCTTAACCCAATGAGTCCTTTCTGTCTAACACAAAAGTACTTTTGCTGTTACTAAATCAAAGGAGTTAAAGACCTGTAGGTATCACCATCTGCATCCTCTTCTACACAGGGAATAGCAGTAGCCACTATCAAAGAGAAGAGGTTTTAAGCAAAATTTGCAGGTACACTGACTGCTGTGTCCATCCTTCCTTCCTTCAGTTCATAAACTACAAAGACACCAAACAAGAATTATCACTGCAAAAGAAAATTAAAAAAGGAAAATCAGGTAACCCTGACAAAGATACAAAGTAAAGGAGGAGTGGTGGGGAGGGCATTTTCCACACCACTAAGAAACTCCCACTCGTTCACCAGTCTCTGCTGCAAGATGAATAATGTTCAGCTATGAATGAACTCAGAGCACCTGGCAGAACACAGCCTGGGATCCAAGACTTTGTAAGGGTGGCTCTTTGGCAGACATATGCAGAGTTTTATTCCCCTGGACTACTCAGTAGGGTAATAGCCACTCAGCCACCATTCAGACAGCACTGTCTCACCATGGTACCTGCCTTGAAGATACCATCAATTTTCTTTTTTGTCCCCCACTGGCCAAGCTGCAAATCTTGGATAAACTCCCCAGCATTTACAAGTTTCCAGCATGTGTTCACCTTGATGTTAGATGGATACTATTATTTTGCTGAATTATTCTCTTGCAGATCCTGCTGCCTTAGGTGTTTGAGACATTCCGTTTAAACAGGTGGCTATAATTAATTATTCAAAATTATTTTTAGGAATTTGGATTCTTTTTCCTGACAGTGCATTAATTATAAGCATTGTACAAAAACAAGGCAATTGCATGCTGTTTAGGGTATTTGTGATTAAAAAAACATGCTCTAGCTCATTGTAATGTTTCTGTAGGCTGGCATTCTTTGTGAGAAATTTATTTCTTGTAGCTGCTTTGGGTTTATGTCAGTTGTATATTTTAAGAACAACATCCGCTAAAGCAGTTTCATGTGAAAAATGGAAGTATACTTACTTCAAGAAAGTATTTATGTTCTCATCTTCTTTCCATTCTCAGTGGGTCTTTAACAAATACTTGGTTGCTAGTGAAAAAGGTCAAGAAGATTATTTAAAAATAATTAGGGAGTCAACAGATGTGGGTGCTGCAAATTATTGCTCTTACAAGCAACAGTATGAAGAAATAGGAAGAATAACAGAAGCTAAAACACACATAGAGAAACCATTAGTCAGAATGTATAATACACTGTATTTTTTGTGGACGACGGGGGGGTCTGGGAGGCTTGTCAACCTCCACGATTCTTGAACTTGTAAAGAAGTGGGTTGAATCTAGCCTTCAGTTTAAAAAAATCTTGAAAAAGGGAAGACAGTAACCTCCAGTGTGTATGTCAGGAGCCATCAAATTCCCATACAGCTCCTACTGTAGGTAGGAACAATAGGGAAAGTAAAGAGATCTTTTCACTATTGGCCTTTTCCCCATATTCCCTCAGCCAGATGATGCATTTGTAGACAAATACCATTCTAGAAACAACTGTTTCTTCACAATATGTTCTAGGCATCTTTTTTCATTCTGATGTGATTTTTTCAGTTAAAATGTAACCAAATTAAAATCCAAATTATTTAGAAGTGAGGACAACAGCCACAAACAAACAAATAAACAAAGAGGAAAGAACCCACCAAACATACTAAGCCAAAAACCCCCACAAAAATACTTACTCTTTTATTTCAGTATATATCTCATTTGTAATACGTTAGGCTAACATTCTCCAAAAGTTTAATTCTATTTCTTAAACCACCACAAAAATCTTTTAATCTGACCTTAAGCGCTTCTTTTCCTGGGTGGAGTGTTTGTTTCCTGATTCTCAATATTTATTATTCTCAAGAAGCAATCTGAACTAGCAAGGGTTGAGCTTAAATAGGGCCCCTGACCTATGCTATGGTTCTATGTCTCTATGGGCAGGGCATGTAACGGGAAGCCCCAGGTAAAGCTGATTGTGGTCCCTAGACCCTTCTGGCACACAAGGCCCTCACAATTATTGATCTAGCACTAAAATGGGGAAATAAACTGAAAAGAAAAATTGGCAAAAAAATTTTGGTGTTCTGGAAGCAATGTGTACTTTTGCATTCATCAAGCGCTTAGACCTGGTGAGATGTGGAGTACATGTGCATATGCATGTTGTGCTTGGGTCGAAAGGCACCGTATACTTTATCTTTAGCCTCAGTGTTAATAATCTACCTGAAGGATTTTCTTTGGGAATGTGAGCACTGGAACTTCATCCCAACACATAACAATTGTAAATAGTATAGAGGCCAAGACAGACTTTGGTCAGTGGTGCGTGATGCACACTATAATACTGAAAATCTGAGATGAAATCCTGTGTCCCTCATGCAAGATTTGCCTCTGCTTTCCATGGAGCCAAGATCTTGCCTCAGGCAAAAGCAAAACTGCAGAGGTTACAGTATCTGCTCTTCCACTCCATCTCCCAGAAACAAGACCTGCATAGCAGATGTATTATTATTTATTAATATACAAACTTGCACAAACCTTATAATCTCAAATTATAACTGAGTGCTTTCCTAGTTGATAAATCACATTTGAAGAGTTTTTCAAATAAAGCTTAAATTATTTTTCTTTCTGGAGGAAAATGGAATGTCAAAGTATCAATCTAAATAGCAAGAACTGTTCTTTTCAGATGTACTGAACACACACAACTTCAGTTGGCAAAAATTGGTCATTGTTACAAAGCAAACCTTACCTGGAGCTGTTTAGTGAGTTTAGACTTTCCACCTCAGAAGATGTCTATATTGATTTATTTATATGGGAAAACAAGATTTTGAAAAGAATTATCTAAAAGAGAATAGTAGGAATTCGTTGTGGCACAGGAGACAGGGATACATAACATAAAAACTATGAGATAATTGCAAGAAAAATAAAATACATCAGTAGAAACAGATTTAATTCACTGCTGAGACTGCATGTAAAAGAGAATTTTACCTTTTGCCTTTCCTTTCCAAAAGATGGAAAATCTACTTGTACATCGTCGTGGCTAGGACCTGACAACAGCTTTGGGAAAGATGAGGCTTTTGTAGTCACTGAGCATTGGCCAGCCTGGGACATGCCTGTGTCATGAAATGCAGTCAGGACAGTCTTGTCCTGCTCTCCCCACCCTCATTTGAACTGATTTGCTTTCATCCCAGAACTGCTGGTCGATTGTGAATTGTAAAACCATGATGAAGCCTGACAGTTGTCTCTCATGGACTTACATTTTGCAGAAAACAAAAGCTAGATCTTACAAATGCTCTGGGAAACCAGTATTCCTCTGTTGCAAACAGGAACTGGGGGAACCGAGTCAACTAACACTTTCAAGGAGGAGATGAATGCCCTCATCTCATGGCCACACATCCCCTTCAGTTCAGAGATGTAAATGCCACTGACAGCAATGTCCTCTGGAGGACCAATATAGCAGAATTAGAAGGTCACTGAAACAGATGACTTTTCCCATCATTTTTCACAGTTGCTTTTTTATTTTTTAACCTGGCATCTGTTCTCCCATGTGTGCATACATATGAAGGCTGCTAACTCTAGCTGTTTCTTTAGGCCCATTTCTGTGATGGGGATGGAAAAGACCTTTTGGTTGGAGAAAAGGACATCTAGATTTGAAGCACCAAACCTTCTCTTGCTTTCAAATGACTTGAAGTGCTGCAGTTATGTGACACAGCCAGACAACTGGCTTAGCTGGCTCCATAACATTCCTTCACAGGTGGGAAGGTAATGGCTTAAAAGAGAGAATAAAATTCACAACTTGCAAAGCACCTCTGGGTCTTCAATATACTGTGTACATCATTTGTACACATGTTTGTGAGATGGGGGAGGCAGGCCTGGGAGAGATATAGAACAAGTAGGAATATAATTAAACCTAAAAACTAATAAGATGAAAGATCTATAGGAAGCTAATATCACCTTGTAGTTTCTCAAGTTATTTTTAAGGACTGTCTAAAATCAGTGAAAATTTGATTGTGGCATTCACAGTCGTGATACTATATCAGTGCGCTCAGCTACAACATAAATCTGGCCTCAGGTTTATATTGATTGAACATCTATTCAATCAATAAAAAACCATAACCCATTCCTTTATTTCATCTAGTCTTGGAGTCTGCTGTCCCACACATTACGTCTGAATAAAGTGCACTTTATGCTGTCTGCAGCAGGAATGACTCAATACACAAAGAATAGTGTGGTTCTACCACCTTTTCCACACTCTGAGCTGCGCCACTGGTGCTGTTGTGCTAACCAGCAGGGACAGATGCTGAAAGAGAAATTCTTCCGATAAGGGCTTGTGACAAGCATTTTCCTCCTAGTCAAAAGTTGTAACAAAAGCGGGGGGGAAACGGAACCAGTAGGGAGTATTTGCATAGCAGCAAGCACTCGACATCTGTGGCTTTTGGGCCTCAGGACCCGGATTTGTAACCTGGGCTGTTTTTGGAGTGCATGACAAAGCCCTGAGTTTCAACTTAGTCCCAGCAGGCTAATCAGATATGCATGAAACTCCAAATAGATATGAAAAAAGTTTTTATTGAATTAGGCAAACAGAGTATTAATTTTTTTAACCTTCAGTCCAACTCACTTAAGTGTCCAAAGAGCTTATTCTCATAAAACTAACACACAAAAAAAAGCAGAGGGTGCTTTTACAAAGTATAGTTGATCTGAACAAAATTAAGAAAGATACAAAATGAGAGAAGATGTAAAAGACAGGGAAACAGAAAAAGGCTACTATTCTTCCTTCTCTTTCGTGAATATAGCTTATAGTTTATTATTCATATCAGTTCTGTGCACCTCATTAAATTAACTTAAAGTTGGTAGAATACAGTGAATGAAGAAGACAACAGCTTCACTTTTCTGTGAAGGTGCACACATGTACATGCAAGAGTGTACATTCCCCACACACAGGAACCCTCACAGAGAAGGGGGAGAAGCAAGGGCTGTGAGCAGGGCTGCTCCTGGACAGGGCTCACCCATGTCCTGACTCCTGCTAAAATTCAACTATTTATTCAAAACCTGATTCTTTGAGACACCCTTCTTTAATCCTGCAATAGAATTCACAAGCCTGAAGTTCTGAAGTACCCAGAGAAAGGATGGGTAGGGAATAAGGGTTTCAATGGAAAGATCAAGTTCAAGCAGAAGGCAGGCATACCCTTTTTTTCTAATTTCCAGGAGTTTGGGCTTTATAGCAAACATTTTAAGGGACTACTACTAAAAGCAAGAGAAAATTAATTTCAATTCTGGAAAACACAATAGGGCAAACATCTCAAGACAATCTGGATTTCAGAATTATGATGCATGGGATATCTCCCTATAGAAACAAGCAATGGATAAATATAATGGATAAGTATTTTTATGGGAGCACTGTCTATATGGCACTGATGAAGCCCTCCATTTTATGTCCCAATAACAAGGATGTATTCCAGAGGAGGGTATTCTAGAGACTGCTGTTGAGTCTGCCCTGGAATGCCTGTGTGTAGCAAAGCAAATGATTGCCCTGAGGGGATTTTCCCACTGCTCATAAAAAATGTCACAGCCTAGCCTTGTCCCATCTGTACTGTGCTTTCTCAGGGCAACATCAGTGCAACCCATTTGGAGAAGCCTGTGCTGTAAATAGTGATGTTTAAACGTTACACAGAACAGTGGCAAATTTTTTTCCCACTTAAAATGTTAAGAAATGAATATATTAAAAGCAGAGCACAATGTGGTGTTTTACCAATAAAACATAGCAGGGCCAGATCAGCAAAGATTCAGAGCCTGTCTTCATTTGAAGGGAAAGGTTCAGGAAAACAGGGAATTGACAGGAGAAATGGTGAGTGTACCTTGCATATACTCACCAACCACACAGTTTCTTCTAGAATTGCAGCCAATAACTCTGCCCTGCCTGGCCCACCTTGTTTCCTTACTGGATGTATGGAGATCTGAGGTTTGGGGCAGGAAGTACTTCCACCAAGAGAAGTCTAGGATATGGTAGGGTCCAGGCACACCCATATGTGTGCCCCATGGTCCCTCTCTAACAAAACCCATTGGAACTAAAGTGTAAGAGCAAAATATGTTTGGGCCTATGATGTCTCTTCACTTCTAGCAAATGCTGGAGTGCAGCTTAAGGCTGCCTCTTAGAACAGACTGTAGGATATGGATGCAAATTTAGCATGTCTGAAAAGGAGAATAAACTTGAAGCTGTACAGTACTCCCAGGATGACATGAGAGGCCAAGATCCTCATCAGGCCTCCCTCTTGGACCAAGACACTTGAAATGAGATATGGGAAACCTTATCCTGACGAAACCTGCCAGGTCCATCTGTTGGCTAAAGCATTACTCCTACATATAATCTGCAAGGCAGCATGGTTCCCTCCCCCACAGAGTGTTCCAGCCCCTATACTGAGCATACAGAGAAACTCCATGCCCATGCAGCTTTCTAATTTGTAGTGGCACTTAACACAACAAGCCAAACATGCCCACAGCTATCAAAGGAACAGCCTACTAGAGCAAAACCACTATTCTAATGTTTACCATTGACTGCTTGCTACAATTGCATAGTGGCTGCCAGGAGGCTTTGAGAGGTGGCAAGAACAAGGCAATAGTCACAGGTCAAAATACCTGTAGGGGATACAATGAGGGATTATTTGTTTTATACCCTTTGACTTAAATTTTTTCACTCCCTCCTTTCCATACAACATAATGCTGTTCATGAATCTCCCCACAGTCATCTTCTCAGAGGTTTCCACTGTGCTTCTACAAACACTTCCTCATGGTGTGTCCATTTAGATACAAAATTGGTTAAGTGGAATGTGACATACAAAGTGAACTTGTGCTTTTGACAAAGTAGAGGTAATCCCATACCTTTTGCCCCAATTCACTCAACAAACTTCTTGTTAGTAGGCAAATCAATGTGGACATACCAGACTTGGATCTGTGCAGATATGAATCTCCAAGGTAAAACTTTTTGATTTAGCAATCTAAATCTTGGGGAATACAGAGACTAATATACACACTTTCTGATTCTTTTGCCTAGTCTGAAATCCCTGTTTGTCTCTCACTGTCTGCATAAGAGGATGGAAATCCCTGTTGCAATAGAAAATGGGCAGAACTGGAAACAATGGATGCTGACAAGCACACTATCATTATAGGTATTTATGTGCTGAGCAGCAAATTGATAGTACCTTAATTTGTAACTTTTGCTCATCTGTTCACTATTATTAAATGAGCTCAGAAACCAGAGGAGATTTGAGAGCAACAGAGTGTAATTACACACTTTAGAAGAAGATATTTTTCATTGTGGTTTTAGAACATAACAACCTATTAAAAAAAAAAAAAACAGCAGAAAGAATGTGGGTATTTCAATTCAGCTGCATTGCTGTCCTCAGAGAGCAGACTCATTAAAAAAATCTGCTTTTCACTTTGGTTCTAACTAAATGTACAAACAATGCAAAGGCTACTAAAAGCTTTTCCTTTGAAATACCCAACTCTGCTAACTGTAGAATTTTGAAAATCCTGTATTTAAATCGTGATTTTTTTGCTGTTGTTGATGAACAATCTTATTATTTTCAATTTTCTTGAGTAAATTATCTGCTTACTTTCATAACATCTATCTGTTCAGGAGTTTGTATGGTAGTTGTGTAGTAGTAGCAGTGGCTGTAAAGTAGTTGTGTTTTATTTGTTCTACTTGATCTAGCATCAAAAAGCTAAATATTTTTTAACATTGAAGTTAGTAATGACAAATAGGTATATTGAGGATGAGGATCAGCAACAATGGATAAGAAGAGATGTGAGGGAAAACTAGCTATCCTATCTATATGACTATGTGAAATTACGAGCTTCAGCTTGAAGAGGTTAGTGTCAGAAATTACTTTTTTAGGAAAAATGTAGCATATTGTTATTCTTGGTCCTGTGCAGTGAGGTCCTCCGGTGGTAACTCACCTTTCGTTTGAAGGTTCCATGTCGCATGCTGAGCCAGGTTTTACTCTTCGCAGGGATCTTGTGGTTCCATGCTGCCACAGAATGCCAGAGTCATCTGGCTATTGCTTTTGCATACAGAGATCATTCGGCTCTTCCTCCACACATCATGCCTGCAGCCTATCCAAACGTGACAGGAAAATATGTGTCATTGTGCCAGAAAAAATGCAAAGAAGTCTCTGGCCAAGAGAAATTTCACTTTGTGTATTTTCCACCCTTATCAAAAGTTTATTGTATTTGTCTCAGTGTAGGATGTATCTGCAAAAGCAATGTACTACAGAACTACTTGAAAAATACCAATATATGCCTCACACCTAGGAAAAAAGAAAGCAGCCTCAAGAAACATAGACTTCCTAAACTGATTCAGCCAGCACATGAGCGAAATGTGCTGAAATGACTGTCGTTTAACGACCCTCCAGTTACCACAGTCTCTTCTCTGCAACTTTCAGTGCCTCCATTTCATATCATGCAGTGTCGTGTTGCTAAGGCTCTGCCATAAGCAGAAGTTTCGACATGGTACCAGTGACCACAAGAAGACGGTATCTGTTTGCCTGGCAAAGATATTTAGCACCTGTCATTTGAATACTTCCTCAATTTGTGCAGGGTCTAATGAGCTAATGCCATGATTTGAATTCAAGGAATAATCAGAATCACATTTCAGGTAATAATTTTTTAAGCTACAAAACCTTTCTCCCCATTTCTGAAGAATACATGATAATTGGAATATTTCCAAAGGGAAGGAATTTCTGGGAGGACTTGTGATCAGTGTTTATGGATACTTGTACACAAGTATAGTCCCATTTCAGAGTGAGGCCAAAAGCACTAAGTTTTTGGTCTTTTCCTGGTTATTGCTAATCTACTGCAAATGGAATAGTTCATCTTTTCCCATCTCCTCATCTTTAGAACTCTTCAACCCAATCTGATACTGGTGGTGAACTAACTTAATAAGATGGTGTATATGTATTTCTGGATCCAAAAAAAAGTAAAACATTAAAAGCATTTATTGTGTTGAAATTTTCTATGCCAATTTTCTGCTAAGAAGCAGAGATTCAAAAGGTCAGGGCTCTTGCAGTACAGAGTTAGTGGTATATTAGTTACAGTAATTCAGCCTGAAAATTCCAGGAGAAACAAACACAATGGAATGCCCTGAATTACAGGAGGCGACCACAGCTTTAATCAGCTCTTGGGAAAAGAGAAACATGCATTTGGTTATTGACAGTTGATAAACTCTATTATGAGGTTTGAAGAAACAAGGAGTTCTAGGATTTTTTTCTTTAAGTAAATAAGCTTTTGTTTTCTTGCTTCCCCCCCACCCAGCCCTGATTACAGAGAATTTTTTCCTCTTTACTGTACTGATACACTTAAACTGTTACGATTGTTTCTGGCATTCAGGATTTTCAGACCCTCACTGGACTGTAAAGACAGGGATGAGTATGTCTCTAAGTGATGTCTTGAAATAAAGTCCAGGAAGCAGAAGATATCTTGAGATGATTGATTCTGTACAATGGAACTGTACTGATTACATAAAGGTCTTAAAATCTAAGGTCTGACTGAAGCCTTTAAAAGACCATTCAGCCAAGACTTCTAAGTCAGCTTAATATATTTGTTTTCAGGGAACATCCATTTCCACAATTCCATCACTGAGGAATTTATCACTGAATTTTTCTCTTTGTAAAATGCTCTGCTTCAAAATGTAAGTCATTATTAAAAAATGAAGATAGAGGAGGGAAGAACATACACTCCCATGGCTTTCTCCACACCATCATTATCATTAATATACTAAGCCAATACAAAATAATCACCAAAACCAGAAGCAGTGCCTTAGTGTAGTGTAATAGAGCCTGAAACACAAGCTTGGAGAGGTCCAAATGCCCCATTCATTTCCAAGGTTTGATTACTCCATAACTTTAAAGTTAGCATGTTGATGTTACATTAAATTGCTAATTATATCAGAGAATTTCAGAAGGTTGAACAACCTCCTATGATTGTCCAGAGTGAAATATGAGACCTCTAGAGCAAGCAAGCCCAACTTTATTTATAGGTGGAGGGGTTTAAAATTTCACGATTTTCAAGCCAATAGAGTGATATTTCTTCCTTTTGCAATTGACTGGTATTTCCAAATATTTCATCAACATTTTCTGCTTTGTCCAGAAGCATTAGAAATTCATACACAATACCAAAAAGTGTGTGAATGCCAGAGAACAAAGAAGAAATTCCCAAATCAAGGAACATCACAAAGCCATGAAAGGAGGAACCCAAGTTTGATCATCTTTTTTTGATATCATCCTCTGGCAATTAATTCCATTGGACAGGCTTTTTTTGCCCCCCAATAATGTTTCATTACATTGTCTTGCAAAATACCAGCATATACCATCTGTCAGGTTTTGTCCTCTTTAAGCAATGCTGCCACAATTTCCTACCAAGTAATTGCCCTCACAAGCAGGTACTGGAATAACATGGGACAAAGAGTTTTGTTGTGTTCCTTTGAAAGACATTTGAGTCAGAGGTTAAAGAAATCACTGCTCCAGAGGCTCTTAAACATGTCATTGTCATAATATAAAAACTGACTTACTAACTTAGATTATTTGGAGAGTTAAGTGCTTGTGTTATTGCAAATTAAACTAATTAGTATCATTTCCTGACAGCTGCAGTGAGCGATAGCAATTCCATGATTTTTTCTTCAGCCGTTCATGTGGGATGAAGAGAAGAGTGGAGACAGCTTTGTGATTTAATGGAATGGGATCAGTTTATCATCGTAAGGGCACATCATTCCATTCTTAGCACAACTCTGCTGTTTCCTCTGCTCCCTCTCTGTTCATCAGCTATTATTGCACTATTAACTTATTACATGGAAGCCAGGGGAGACAGATGGAAGTTGCTGGGAACTTCACAAATAACCAGACAAAAAACTATACTGGAATTTGCTGGAAGTATTTCCTGCTTTTGGAACTGTTGTAGATTATATTCACCATCCTTTTAACTAAGATTGTTGCTGCCAGTAGAAGATACAAGAACCCATTTCAATACCATAACTGGTTTAATTGTTATAAAGGCAGAATTGTGAACTAGTGATGATCGAAGTCTATAACTTATATGAATAATTGCGTAAAAAGGAAAAGTTACAGTATTTAATTGGCAGGCATTTAGCAAATCACTTGCATTTATCATGTGTGGAAAATGTGTACCAATCATGGTGGTAAAACCATTTTGCTTACCGCTGCCCAGAATTTCCATAAGATTACGTGAGGAACAATAGCAGACAGTCCCAACAAACTCTAATAAAATGTCATACAGAAAACTGAAAGTAATCTGATCAGTAAGGAAACATCTAAGATTTCTTTAGAAGAGCCAGAATGAAATAGAACTCTTGTCCATCTCCCACTTCACAGAAGCCCACACAAATGGATAAAATTACTCTGAATTCAATTATTCTGGAATTCTAACTTTCTAGAGACCATTGGGTCATGCTTGAACTTTTCATTAGATCGCTTTGGTCAGATTTATGGTCTACTTATATTACTAAACTGGCTCCAAAGGTTTGCTCTATCTTGGAGCCGTTGGGATAGACTGTAGCTTTGTGGTTCACAGACTGGATTAATGTTTTCAGCTACTAATTAATTGCTGATCACCAGCATGGAAATTGAATTATCTATAATCATATTAAAATATGGGGTTTTGTTCCTCTCCTCCGTGAATCATTTAGCTTAGAAAGTCTTGATGGAAAGAAATGCATATTTTTGAGACAACACAATACTTAAGTAAAACACTACAAGGATTAGAGAAATAAATCCTCTTCATCATTGCTGAGCAGAAATTTATGCATAATGCCAACTATCTACTGTCCCAGTATGGTCACTCTTAGCACAGGTTCTGAGTATCTTCCACTTTTCACCTATTTATTTTCAGACCACTCCACAAAATAGGAGATTTTTATGGTTTCTGGTGACTCTTTGTCAAGGGAAGAAGTAAAGAACAAGTGAGAATTCCTCAAGGAAGAACTGGAAATATGTGAGGCAATAGGTAGTTAAAGTTGCTTCTTCCATGTGCCAGTTTTGTATCTGTAACCACATCATTTTTCACATTTATAATCAAGATGGCAATAACAAAGTCCATGAAGGGAGAAGTGGCTGTGGATCCAGTTTCCAATTCACTGGTTTCAGGGACCTTACACATTCTGAACCAGGAAGAATCTTTCATGACCACTTAGGAAACACTGCTTTCCCAGCATCTTAACACTTCCAGTCATTACTTTTCCATTAGGATTTATTCCCATCAGTTACTATTTTCTTTATGTTTTACCAGTGTAAAGGGCTACAGTAAAGCTGTGCCATTCTAGCTGCTCTGCATCACTGAAAAGGAAAGATACTGCTCACCCTATACCCACCAGGCTTCTTTCTGCCGCTGTTCTTGACCACACAGACTTTTCTTTTTCTTGGCCAAGGACCCTTTAGTGAACTCCTTGCTGAGCTAATTCACCTTGCTGACTTGGCACAAAACTATTTCCCTATTTTTTTTCCTTTCAAAAAATGCACTCCCAACCACCATCATATAATCCAACCCTTTACTTGAGATGCTATGTTCATTGCCATGAGATCTGATGGCTTGCATCCCCACAAAAAAAGTTGAATTCACCTTTACAGGAAATTCCCTTTGAAAGACAAGAAGCTTGTGCCTTTACACAAGATCTTAATAGATGATACCACTAAAATTTTATTGGGCAACAGAAACCTTTTTGTCATCTCTGTGATAAGGCTGGCTAAAAATAACAGTTATTTTCAAGTGAAGATATTAATTAGGAGTAAAGAAAATAATAAGCAGTAATAGCAAATTTTTCCAAGATAGTACAGTTCTTCTCTCTGCATAAATTGCTACAGGGTAGCTTGAAAAATGCCTGCTCCTTTCCTTCACAAATTAAGGGACTGTTTCAATTAAAGCAAAAGAATTTTTGATAGAACAGCTACACCTACATGGAAGCCTTCAGAATGAATTAAAAAATGAAAGGACCTCAAAATGTTCTTAAGTACTGCCCTGATGTTGTTTCATAATCTCTGTTGCATTATAAAAGCCATTTGGTCAAAGGCACAAGAAAATTTAAAGTGGATAAAAAAGAGGCTATTGTTATTAGGTGTTGGATTATCTCTTTTTCTGACTTAGAGACGGGGCTCTTGAGAGGCGTTTTAAATATGTACACTTTTCAGGTACACCAAATAGGAGAGGTTACACACTTTCAAATTTATAATTGTTTAACTGAGTGGTCCAGCTATGAACTGTCTAGAAATAATCAACACATTCTAGACTTAATTACTTAAAGTGAATATTTGTGGTCTTTAGACAACTCTTAAGAAAAACAGTATGTCTCAAAAAGAGGAGATATAAAACATGCAGTATTAAAATGCATTGTATATTGTCATCTAGTAAAGCTGTTTCTTTGTGAAACTCTTGCTCAATTTGTCAACCAGGACACAAACCAGGAACACCTTCAGCCTTGGACCAACCAGAGATTTAATATTAGAGATGGGTGAACCTCTAAGTTTGTGATTTTAGGAAATTCTTATGATTCATTTTCATGACTGACCCAATTACATGGCAGTGGGATTTCCTTTTCCTGTGTTTTAAAAGACATGAACTGTGGGGTTTTTTCTCTGTAAAACCACATTCAAATATCTACATCAAAAAATTTCCTCAGTTAAAGACATCATGAAAACAGAGATGAGAATACCTTACATCCTCTAGAACAATGTCCATTAGGAAAAAGGTAAAATAAAAGGTACGTAATAACAAATCAGTTTTGCAGCCATGTAGAAGCAAGTCTGGATTCTAACTGAATTTGCCTTCACTGTTTCAAGCAACAGGATTCTACTTTAACTTCCCTGTCATCAAACTTTACCCAAGGTCAAGTGACACATCCCTGCAGAAATTAAGGCACTGTCAGTAACTTTGCCCCACAAGCTCCTCATGACTGAAACAGTGACAACAGCTGTGAAGTTTGACCAAATGCTCTTGCTGTAGGCAAAGCCTACCCAACTCTGCTTTCTGTTTCTGTCTCCTCACAGGCCCTGAGAGCCATGCCTATGTGTCCAATTTGGTTTACAAATCTACTAACTTGTTCGTAGTTTGCTACTTGGGCCAATCAAGATGTTTTTTAGTGAGCAGTAAATACGTCTCAGTGTTCCCAGACAGCACATAGGAAGTTAACATCAAAATCAACTGAGATTTTTGCTCATAGAAATTCAGTATAATGCTTTTAAAATATATGTCAGAAGCAAAAGTAGCCTGATTTTAATTTAAATTCAATTTTTAAAAATACATTTTTATGAACTATTGGCTTATATAATTCTAGATGTCTTAAATTATTATGAGCTTTAGAAAGTAATATTTCAACATGATACACCATGGAAAAGCACTCACTGAGGGTCTCTAGCTTTCAAAACTGACTAATCATTTTGAGTATCTGATATAGCTGAAAGGAGACTGATTGTATTCTGTTCTAGTATCTATCATCAGAGAGGCAAACTTGCTTAAGATATCTCAAGACAGTCTTTTGCAATCTGATTTCCAAAATCTTGAAGATTAGTGAATTGATATCCTAGATGGAGACAGGGACTCTAAACACACAGTAATCACTTTGAGATTCCTTGAAAATTTAGACAGAGCAGCCCTTCATAGGATCTTTGACGGCCATAATCTCAAGACTGTAAGGCTCAAAATTTTTGATGAAGTGAGATCTGGTGAACATAATATTTCTTTATGGACTAGAAGAAATAAACAGAATAGGGTTTCTTTACCAGAAGCACATTGCCATTTCTTTATAATAAGATAAATTAAAATAAAAAAGTCAGCTATTGACTTCTTAGGTTACAAGGGTTACCACAATAACAAAACAAAGCTCACACTGTTGATCTATTCCAGGGGTTATGGCCAGTCCTGTCTGGAACAATAGCCACAGCAGAACCCACACAGTGCAGCAAGGATGTGCTACTTAAAAAAATACAGCTTTGCAGAACTTGTCGTGTTTCAGTGGCAGACATTCCTGAGACATACAGTTCCCTCATGACAAATACAGTCTATTACTCAATTAACACATCTTTAAACTGAGAAGACAGGCTCTTGGCAAGGGGCACTTGCATTGTGTAGTTAAACAGATAAAATAGTTGCTTGCCTCTTTACAGAAAAATTCTCAGCAGTGTGAGCGTGCACCCCTCCCAGCTGACAGCATCTCTACACCAGGGTGCTACTCCTGCAGCTCCAGCACCAAGTGCTCCCCACCAGTACAGAACATGCCTTGCAGTGGCCTGATACAACTGTGTACAAGTTTGCAGTGTTGCAGTAGTGCACTCCAAGAGCCATAAAGCCTCAATGTCTATCAGCTGTAGTAAATGCCATCCACTCTTCATCTGCTCTCCTACCAGCAGTCAACACTGCACCTTCAGAGAGTTAGATGAGGCTTTGCCACAGACTCTTCCTCTCGTCTGAGTGAGGAGCATGTGCCAAAACTCATCCAACATGGCTGGTTTGGCACATCTTGCTTTTACTTTTGTGAAAGTACTTCACAGAAAGTACTTCACATCATCTCAACAGCTTAAAGCAGCACTGCTAGCACACACTAAAAGTGCATGTCAGCATTCAAGAGGGGAAGGAAGGACAAAAAGAAAGTCACAGTAATGAAGCTTCTGCCTGTTAGTCATCCAAGTCAGTAATTTAGGAATAAATAAACAGTTGACCAGAGAATTACAGTGTGGTTGTCTGATTCTTAGTGAGCATCCCAGGGCCAAAGACTCCCTTACCATCAGAAAGAGCCTTCAGAATCCCCTCCAGGGGAGTGTACCTCTATTACACAGAAAACTTCATTTTTGAAAGACCTTCATTTAATATCCTGGATTCCAGTCAAGAATAGAACTTTCTCAGTCACTTCTTATTCCTTACATCTTCCCTTACATCTCCCACTGGAGAAAACAGAACCTGCAGGTTACTGCTTTAATGTCAACACCATCACCATGAAGTAGGCAAGTAGGCACCCTCAGCCCAAACACAGTTTGTGGCCTCCATAAAATGCCATCTGTGGCTCCCAGGGAGGTTGCTCCTGTCGCTCCAGCACAGGCAAGTCAGTTTGGCAGCAATGGTCTGGTTTTGCTTGGACATTGCGGGTATGTGGACTAATCATCAACCTCCACAAACTTAGATTCAGCATCTTAAGATTCACCTTTATTTTGGTCTTGTGGTGAGAAGCCTGTCCTGCAAACTTCATTTCAAACCCATAGCCACATGCTCTCTCTTTTCTCCAACTCTCTCCTCTCTCAGGCAGGAGATATTGATCAATGACTTTTGATCAAAGATGATTGATCAACAGACTTTCTGACTGGGCTGGAATGGGATCTTCAGCACTTTTTTCCACTGTGAGGCCAAAGAGACTGAGGCAATTGCCATGGATCTAGAGCTACATATGAATGTACTCTTCAACTACATATGAATGTACTGCATCATGCCTTCTTCTCACACTTACTTGCAGATTTTCTACTGCTTCCTATTTTATCTTAATATCCCAGAGCCACTAAATATTTTTGCTGTTAGCTAATGTGCATCTTTTTTTAATACAAATGAAGAAGTAGTAATAAAATGTCCACCATTCTAATATCTAGTTTCAAATTTTTTGGCTTGTGCTTAGAACATAAAAGGATGTAATAATAGGAGACCTTGGTTTCTTATTGTGCAAGGTACACTCCCTTCTAAGAGTGGCTAGGAAATGTGATCATGTATGAAGACTAAAGACTATAAATATAAAACCTCCAGGCTAGACAGCAATGTCTGCTTTTGCTTAAATAGTAGACATGGGGGGGGTTTGAGGGCAGGAGATTCAGTGCTAATTATCAATACTATCAGTGAATACAATGTCTATTTCTAAAAATATTAGCCGTTTATTTAGGCACACAGACTCTGAAAGGGCTACTACTCACAGGCAAACAGATCTTCTGTGCTCTTTGCCCAGGAATGTTTTCTACATCATTAACCTGTGTACTTCTTTGTCTTAAATAGCCACTATCAAGCCAAATGCAAAAATTTATGTAGCTACTTCACAATGAAGTGTTTTGTTAAAAAACTCAAAAAAAAATTACATCTGGTTTTTTATTAAGAAAATTTAGTTTTGCATACATACTATTTGCATACATACTATCCTATACATGGGTATTTTTGAAATGAGAATCCTTCTGCACAAGAGCTACTTTTCTGTGCAACACTTGGTCAAAAATCCAGAGAATAAAAATTCCTGATGTTTCAACAAACTCCACCAAGCAGAATAATTTTAAATTCTATTCCAATAGGAAAATTCTCTAACCAATCTTCAGTCTGGAGAAAAGACAAACTTCTACCAATATCTTTCTTCTAAGGATCTATAATATTAAATATCAGAGTTAAAAGAATCAGAAAAGAATACATTTCTTCTAGATTTGTGACTGATTCTCTACCTGCTATCTACTCCATTTCCTTATTTGAAGAGTTCAAGGTTTTGAAATCAAAAGACAGGTGACCAGTCTGTTCTCTTCCTTTCAGTGTTCTAATACTTATATGCCATTCTACTATTTTAAAAGTGTTGGCGAAAGTGGTGAGAAGGGCATGTATTTAGGGCTGTGATCTTCATTAGCCATCTCTTGGCTTTCATGTTAGTTACATTCTGCTTACAGGACTTCAATTTGCTGTTTTAATGATTTAAATAAGAATAAATGCTCTGATAAGAGGAAGGAACTAAAAAGATAATTGCAGGGGTATTCTCTGATTGTATTCCTACTTGATCATGTGGGATTCATTAACTATTTTTTCTCATAGTGTCTCCAGACAACAGAAGTGGCAGCTAATACAGGAGAAGTGCAATTTACTCTGGAAGTGTACCCCACTAACATTCAAACAGCCAACTTAGGAAATGCTGGGTTATTTTTAGAACAACAACAGCAATAATAATGACTATCCCGAAACACAGCCATGCAAACTGATTAAAACAATGCTAGTCCTGGATAAGTGAGAGTTGACTCTGGTAAGATTGCTTTTTGCTGTGGCACACAGTGCTCCTTTTTACGTTATTGCTTAGTACAGGACCATGCCTTGGGCAGACACAGTCCAGGGCGGTGAGGAGGGATTGCTGCTGCAGGACCCTGCACTACGGCAGCATGATGAATCGTAAGGCAGATTACTGTGATTTGCCACCATGCAATCCACAGATATGATTGCATCTCATTTCAGAACTAAGTGGAACCGTCTGCCCCTTTGTGTTCAATCAAAAGCCTCACATTGACTCTCAAATTACATCTGCATTTACCACCTAAAACATGAAAGGAAGCTTGTGTTTTCAGCAGTATCTTCACTCTTTGTGCACCAAATTCAGTAACCCACCTGCTCTGGTATGCACAGCAGTTCCCTTCTTCTCCCACAGACAAGATGATGGGATTTGTTTCAGTCCAAGAGTCTCTATTCTCCCCTTTTCCCTGTTGGGCAGTTCCAGCTTCTCAGGCTCCAGCTCTGGCTAGTTCTTAAATACAGGTTTCTGAATTGAGTAATAAATCCCCTGCCAATGTGAAAAGCCTTGGAGTCACTATGTAACTTTTTCCTTTAAAACTAAGGTTATATAAAAGGACAGATGTATTTCACAGGTACCATTATTAGCTGTGTAACAAAGAAGGACAGCTGTAATGCTCAGCTGAAATGAGGTTCCCTCCTAAAGAATACCTTGTATCCCCATAGGATGAGGCAAATACCTGCTGTCAAACCTAACACATGAAAACTTAAATAAAAGAGCCTTATCACTGTATCTTTTTAGATGGGAATGGAGATTAAAACATGTTTTCAGTTCACCTAGGAAATCTGCAGTGGAACAAAATGGACACAGATCTTCTGAATCTTACCTCAGCAACTTAACAACAAAGCTTTTCTTCTGTTTAAGCAACCAGAAGGAGTTGAACCAGCATGGCTTTTTATCTTTTTACAAACTAACTAAAGTGCTTATATAAGACCATATATTTTCTGGTGGATGAAATACCATTTCTGAGGACCCCTCCGCCATGTTGTTTTGTAGAGTTTTAATCAGTTTGATGCCAGCAGTGGTGAGATTTACCCCTACCCAGAGCAACAAGAGCTCAAACCCAAGAATTCATGGATCTGTGACTAACGTTGAAAGACTGTAGTCAGTATTTTCTATTCCTAGCACCATCAAGCAGAGCCCTGCAGGAAACTTTGGCTTCCTTGGATTGACGGCTGATCGCTGCCAAGGGGAACAAATGGTGGGTATAGATTTTCCTATTTCCTCATACAAGTCTCTCACCAAGAGAAGGCTCCTTAGGAGGTGGGAGGAAGGCGAGAGAGGGTGATGCAGAAGATAAAAACAGCAGCACAATCCCACTAATCATATGTCTGAAGATAGCATTGTTTGAAACAATGAAAACAGACAGGATAACACCCACCTCTACTCATTTCCTTTTCCCAGAATATCTTCCCCTTGGAATACATGAGTCACCTGGAATAAGTGTCTGGTCTGATTGCTGTTACAGGTAGTGTTGGAACACATACCACAGTAGAATCAGTAGAATAGGGTTGGAAGGGACCTTAAAGATCATCTAGTTCCAACTCCCCCGCCTTGGGCAGGGATACTGTCCTAGGTTACAATGTAAAATTGTGCGCAAGGTTTGTATTCTATCCCCATGAGCTGTTGGAGCCAAGGTGGGGCAGTGTTTTCCTTATCTTCTGTTAACGAGCCTAACAATGCCTTGCCCATGACTCATAGATAAATCCCTCCGGGAGCTATCTCTGTTTAATGGGCTATCAAGGACCCACTGCATGACTCATAGAATGAGATCATCCCCATTGGGAGATGCTCCGCCCAGGGGGAGGAGCCAAGCATTCCCACCTGGAATATAATCCAGGGTTTGGGACAGCACAAGGGGCTTTTATCCACTGGACTCCCAGAGGAGACAAGAGCTACCAGACCTTTCTACAGGATCACTGCTTCGACAAGACCATCTCATCTGGACTGCCACTACCACCCTAACAGGGTGTCAGGTTGTATTCTGACTCTGTCAGTGGTTTTTTTGTATTATTACTTTTATTTTACTTTCTTTTATTTCTTTTCTTTTCCTCTTATGAAATTGTGTTTCTGACTTGGAGTCTTTTGCTGGTTTTGCTTTTCAAACCAGCACAGATACTTTCAACTAAACTAGGTTGCCCAAAGCCTCATCTAATTTGGCCTTGAGCACTTTCAGGGACAACCCTGTGGGGCATCCACAGCTTCTCTGGACAACCTACACCAGTGCCTCAGCACCCTCACAGTAAAAACCTGCCTTCTAATATCTAATATAAACCTACTGTCTTTCAGTTAGAAGCCATTTCCCCTTGTCCTGTCACTACATGCTCATGTAAAAAAGTCCCTCTCCAGCTTTCTTGTAGGCTCCCTTCGGGTACTGGAAGGCTGCAATTAGATCACCTCAAAGCCTTCTCTTCTCCAGGCTGAACAAATCAAACTCTCAGCCTTTCCTCAAAGCAGAGATGCTCCTTTCCTCTAATCATCTTGGTGGCCTCCGCTGGACTCACTCCAACAGTTTGATGTTCTTCCTGTGATGCAGGATTCCAGGTAGCATCTCATGAGTAGCTGCTATGATAGACAATCTTGTAACAGTTTACAATTTAAAAAAGCACTCCATTTAAAATCGAACAAAGCAAGCCAAGATTTCTAAAACCAGAGTTTTTGTTCCATTGCCAGACTAGTTTCTAGCCTTCCCAGTAACATGTCAATCACTAGGAATCCTCATGGCTTAGCATACTGAAAAACACCTCATGGCTGCTTACTAAAAACCTACAGCCTAGGCAATCTAATCAAGGAACTGGCATGTCCTTCAGTTACTGCCATCTTCCACCCCACAGAGGTCAGCCGTGCAGACATGGAATGCGTGAGTCAGTGCACATACAATAACAAGCAATGTTCAAAGCAGCACATGCTCGTGTGTGAACTGTGCATGTCTGAGACTTCCATCCCAGCACACTGATTGCTACAGTTTTCATTCCTTTTTGTTCATCATCATGAAGCAACAACCTCTAGCGTTTCAGCCCAAGAAATAGTGCAGTCTTCTCCCCACATCAAAGAGACCTCTAATATTAGTGCCTTGCAAAACAGGACAACTGCTATCCAGAACTACTTAAAAACAAACTGAAAACAAAAGCCAAAGCCTCCTCATCGTTATACAACTGCAAATGTTTTGGTCCTGCATGTCAAACAAGCTTAGTTTTGACACAGACTTCTAAAGTTTCTGCTGGCTTGGCAATCAACACCCCTGTCTCACAAGCTTCTTAATATCCTAAAATTCCACAGCTGAATAGCAAGAAATGATTTGATGAGGAACAATGGATTAATTCACCTCATATATCTGTTTAAGGAAATGACAGGAATGAAATAATTTAAACCTAAAAGTCTTTGCATGTCTTTCTTCTGAAAGACTCTTTGTAACAAATGCTATGAATCCGTGTTACTCTGCCACCAGTGAGGCTTTTGCAACGTAGCAGTGGCAGCAAATAACATGTAATAACTTGTGGTGAACTGTCATGAACAGTTAATTTGATACTAAACACATTTCCAACAAGTAATTGACAGAGATATTTTCTAGGTGTTAAAGTATTTTTGTGTCACTGAATTGGTATCACAAGTGTCTTATGCCCTCCAGCAGGAAGAAATATCTGCAGTATCTGCAACCAAGGGGATTTTTTTTGTAATCATGCTTTTGGCACTTTCTAGAGGCCTCTTATTCAGCTACTGGCTCTAGCACAAGTTTACAAACCCAGAAGCAGGCTGGATGCTAGGAGAACATTGCCATTCCTCCCAGGGAGCAAATAGAGGTCTGTCAGACCAGCTAGGGGCAATGTAGAAAACTTTCCAGGAAGCCACAGACATTTTTGTTTCTCTGTAGCTTTTTAGTTGGCTGGCAAGCGTTAGAAACTCCTGCTTGCATCAGCCCTAAAGAGGACTGGCACATGCTACCACCCTGTAAAGAATGCTCTGGGGTCCCAAGACCACCACAGCATCACATGCAGGCCATATGTCCTGGTGGCAACCGTCTCTACTCCATGCAGATCTTTTAATTTGCCATTTTCAAAGCAGCTGTGTCAGAACCAGCAAACTTGGAGTGGGCCACATTTATCTCTGAGAGACGAGCTGCAGAAGGAATTTGATGAGCAAACTCATGCTTCTGCTATTACAGCTGAGAACATAGCAGAGGTGCTTTCTGACCTCCCTACGGTGTCTGTGATCATTGTTTAGGCAGTCACACAGTACCTGCTCCTGCTCATCTTTGTGATGAATTAGAAGTGCAAGAGGTTTGTTGTAATATAGTAAGGAAGCCACACACTAAAGCTCTACATCAAGACATTTGAGAATCATGTTCGTTACTTATTGTATAAAGAGATAAATAATCCTCTTCTGAAGTGCTGGTTTCTGTCTACAACAACACTAATAGAATACTTATTAAAAAAGCAGGTCTTAAAAAAAAAAAAAATATCATCTGTTGCATTCTTAAATACAGTCAACCTTGTCCAGAGACTTGGGCAGAAACACACAAGCATATTTTACGTCCCACAGAAATTTGTATTTTTATTTTTGTGCAGAAGTACAAGTTTTCATGCAATTAAAAAGAATATTTACCATACTTTCAGATGTATATCTGTACCTCAAATAATCTATGCAAAGTCAGAGGGTAGATGGGAATCTGATGGAACTATCCCTATATATGGAGGACCCATAACCACTGAGAATACAGTGCATTGTTCTGGGAAAGAGAGAAGATCAAGAAATGCATCTTATTTTAGCATCAAGATCTGCTTGCATTTTTTAAAGGTAGCTACACACCTAAATATCAGATATATGAAAAGCAAGAATTCTGAGTTGATACTGATGCAGTGATCAATGTAGATACATTCACAGGACAGTCCTCCTCTCCACATTTTGGACTTCTGGAAAGGGATCACTACCATGAAAACTAGGAAGGCCCTCATTACCAATGGGATACAGACAAGGAATAACATTTACATATGTATAATTATTAACATGTCTGTGTTTCAGGCTCACTTCCCATGAAGTGCTCTCTTCCATTGTCCCTGTTTCAACCATGATTATCCTGAGCCACAGGAGTTTATGCTTGGATTGTGCCCTTTGGCTGTCACACTACTTACTGCCTTAGGTAATGACCTCCACTTTTATCTTTTCATTCCAGGTGGACTTTCCAAAGCAAGGCATAGTAGATCAAGGCAAAGTTTTATATGGAAAGTGTATGAAGTTGTGGCCAATCTGAAAGATTTTAAGTTTCTTCTGATTAGGCATAAATATTTTGACACTCAGAATCACACCAGATGCATCACATTGTGAACCCATCTATTTCAGATACCTAAAATCCAACTTGGTTAAAACAAGAAAATTATTTCAAATATTCCAAAATTAAAGAGCAACATTCATACTGACATACCAAGCTGAAGAGTCAGTCACAGAAGCCAACCTGTGACAGAATAGTAGGAAAACCCCACCATGACTATATCCAGACATCTTAAACACAGGTTTGGCTGGCAGTCTGGAAAATACTAGGTTTAAATGCCAGTATTTGCACTTGATAGTTCACTAAATGCATAAATCCTTTAACATGATACTTTGCTTGAGTCAGAATTCTATGCCTATAAAGCTATTAACACTAAACCACAAATGTCCCAGCAGTTTAAGAGATGGAAACTGAGTTACTGAAATGTTATTGGGGTTTTATGGAAGCAGGTACATTACAGAAAACTATTGGAAAAGAATTAATTTTTAAAATACTGTTTTGTTAATGACATATCATCCAGATATAAAAACTGTTTATCATTTGCTTTTAAGGCACTTTGGTTATCATACACGTGGCTGTTGATGATTTTCATGATGAAACAAAGACTTGCTCTCAACACAGAATAATAGGAAAGGTTCAAATATGGAAAATATTTTTCATGTTACTTGAAGAATCAGTTTTCTCAGGATTTTCACTTCTATTTTTTAGGGGAAACCAAAGTATCCAATTTGTCTGTTTTATTTATTTCATTTTTTCCCCTGAAAAGGTTTTGACATTCTGTACTCACTTGTTGTACTCACAGAAAAACAAGGATTTTCTTTTTCCTTAAACCCACATCTCTTAGGTAAAAAAAATAGACATTTAACAGAAACTGAAAATTCTTGTTAGGAAAAAATAGACCATACTAGGTTTAAAAATGTTTTGGCAGTAAACTGGTGGCCAGTTCTACTCCTAGAATCTTATTGATCCTTTATTTGTGAAGAATTTGCTGTCTGAGAGCTGCCAGCAATTTGTAGTGTGCTTCACATTGCATAAAGAGTATCTCAGCACACTTCAGCAGTAATTTCTGCCTTAAGCTGAGTATTTCATCAGTGAGAGATTGTTTTGATGCTTCTGATACGTTTTTCCTCTTTGCATCCCAAGAGTAGTGGACAAGAGGAGCACTGGAATAAGCAGACAAGCCTATTTACTTGATGAAATGATGATGGCTCTTAACAAGAGCAGATTTCAAGCTCCTCTTTAAAAAAAAGGTGAATTCTTTTCCAACACAAGACACTGACACATTCTTGTTGAACTGATTACTGCATCTGACATATTAGTTCATGTAACAAAGAAAAGGCCATTGTATTAGTTCTAGCAAACACCTTTTGAGTACAGAGTCTGATATTTGGCTCCAACCTCAGACACTGGAGAGCTTTGCTCCTCTCTCCTGCACCATGACTCCATAGGCAATGCACATGGGACAGTGGGTTTCAGTGACCTGCTCTAATTGTGCTCTGCCCATGAGAACACACCTTAGGAGAAGCCGTGCCTCTGCACTGCACCCCTGAGGAAACAAAATCCTAGCTACACAAAAACAACTTATTAGTGTGCCTCTTGGTGTGTGTGACTTACTCTGTGTGCTGGTGCATCTTCATGGAGAGGGATGGAGGAAAAATCAGTTCCACTGCAGATGGATTACAGCAACTAATGGCATATTCAGGCAGGCCCTCATTTTCCTCAGTGAGCATGCAATAGGACAGACTCTGGCAAATAATCTGTGGGAAAACTTCCTTTTCCCCAGAGAATTTTGTCATGTTACTCAGGTTCTACTCCCAAATTTAGATAATTATTTTCTCTTTTCCATACCTCATTTTCATACTCAAATCACTTATTTCACTCTAATGCTGAATCAGTGTTGTTTTTCTTCCTTTGCAAGAAACATGGAACTGAAAATGCAAGATTCTTACTGTTGCCAACTGATTCCACCTTCCCTCAGAACAAGGAGAGTGTCCATGCAAATGAAAATAAGCTTACTGCATAAGGGGCATATGGTATAGAAAAAAACCTGTCAGTCTATTATTTTTGTATATTTCCACTACACCATGACTCTGTGCCAAACTGAGTCTTTTTCTCCCTAAAACAAAATTAAAGTATCCTTGCTGGATGGCATGATTTCTTGGTGGTTTTTATAGGCAGCCACAGGAAAATTAAGTTATGTGAATTTTAGTCAGAAAGTCTTGTTTCAGGTTCAACAAAACTGGGAAGTGATTAATCCTCTTCTAAAATATTCCAGATGAGACCTGACGTATAAAAAACCCCAGTTCCAAAGTGTTACTCTCCAGCAGGGCAATTCCTTGTCTAATGGCTGAAACTATACATGCAGCAGTGAGTAAAGCAGCTAGATTTTTCAGTTCCAATAGAACAGTACATTAATGAAAGATTTCACCTTATGTGTTTCCTAAAGGTATGACAGCAGCAGACACTGAAATCATATTTTACAGTGAGCTTAAGTAGTAATGAAACACCCAGGCCAATTCCTAGAGGCCAGGACTACAAAGTAACCATGAGGAGCATAGACCATGAATCCAGAGAATCCTCTTCTTGAGCACTGTATCATATAACCTTTTTGAAGACCTCCTTTCAGTGCATGCCCAGCATTAGGGTTTACCTTTAGTATGGAAAGAACACACGTGTGTATCTGCCATTGTCTCTGCAAGCATCAAAGTAAATCGTCGTGCAGGTCAACAGAGCAGTAGGAGGGAGGGAGGTTATGGCTACACAGAGTGCCCATTATGCCTCCCTCGAGCTACCTTGCCCCCAGCCTGCATTCCTGAGCTTCCCCTGCTGCACAGCACCAGGGGTATATTTGCAGCTCACAAGGCCATATTTCTGATCCTCAGAGCTAACTTGCTATAGCTATACAACGCTGCATTGTGTCATGTGGACATAACTCACATTTCTGGTAATGCAACCTCAGTCCTAGATGGAGTTATGATGATTACATTTCATCGATCATGGTGCTCACAACAATCTAATTATGAAGAAGAAACCTAACAAGGCTCCAAAAATTGCAGACTGAAACATACCTCAGATATATAGTTGTAATCCTTGCTCTCAAGTCAGCTACCATTGCTTCAGCACTGTGCATTAGCATGCTTTCATGCATGATCCAGGCACTATTGACCAGTAAGAAAGTTCAGCCAGGCCAGCCAGGCAAAATGGAATTCAAAAGCAGACTGCCATCTGTATGCTGAAAATATTCCTCACCTTTCCAAAGGTCTCATAATACACATTCTGAAGGAAAGCACAGATCTTTTGGAAAGATCTTATTGAAAGAAATCCTTGGCATCTTCCTTTTCATATGTGTGTAGAATATATTGTTTTGTAATCTGAATCTGTTAAAAATGCATAATTGAAACAAATCTCTCATTTTTTTCCAAAGGAAGGAAGGACAAAAGAAAACACTAATACTTTGCTTTCAAAGCTTTGACATTGACTTGGCATTCCGCTGTACTTAATGATAGCTCTACAAAGAAATAAGTTACTGTCTTATGTGGGAAAGCATATTTGTGGCTGAGAAAGTGCTGCACAAATTGCAGAGAGCTTTGATAATTTTATACCACATTTTCACCCCTGTTTTTACAGCCAATTCATTTAGTCAAAAGCCATGTTTTCTGCTGCTTATTTTTTCGTTTCATATCTCCCGATTAAATGTTTCAGTTCTGGGCTGAATATCATTTTGTGTGATGAAAGGTACCAAGACACAACTAAGGCTGTAACATTTTGTGAAATTTAATTCCTTCAGCTCCTTCCATGTAAGGGTTCTTGAATCAAAACACAGGTTACATTGCATTGCTTTTATATTCTCAGCTCTCTCCTAACCCCATCAGGCCTTTTTCACTATGTAAATGCCTTTATCACAGCCACACTTTCTAAAAAATCAGTTTTACACCAGCACATCAAAGTTCTCTTGGGATCCAAAAGGGGGTGTCTGGCTGAAGTTCAGACACAGCTTGTTCTATGGTGTTTCATTCCACTTCACTGCAGACTTTTTCCTAGCAGGAGTGAATGAAAAGACAAGATTTCAGGTCCTGCGTTTTGGGGAGAAAGACCCCAAATGATTTTGCATCTGATTCAAGCCTCTGCATTTTCTCAGAATTTTTTCTCTTGATTTCAGTTTTCTGAGTTCTCAATCTATTTCTAGAAAAAGCCAATAGATTATTTTGTCCTCCATTGCTTCAGCATTTGAGACTTCTTGATAGAAAACACATAGTAGAGGCCAACCCTTAAATCATACAAACCTTTTGAGAGGAGCAGCTAAAAGTTGTTCATAAGCTTCTTGATTTTTGTTGTGTTTCAAATGTCATTGCATTGTTGCTATGGCTGTTGTGTTTCCTATCAAAATAACTTTTAGTTTTAAACATCTTATAGTTTAATCCATATTTCCTGGGATTCCGTATTTCTCTGAATTTCTCAGAACATGCAAAATGAAAGCTTTTACAACTTAGCTCAAGAGATAATGGTTCTCCACTCTCTAAAAGGGCTTCTTTTCTCTACTGTGTTAGCTACTAAAGCTAAATAAATATTCAAAAAAACCCCAAGCAAAACATTTAAAGGGCTCTCTCTTTTTTCCTCTTAGATTATATGTAATTATTTTATTCATTTCACAATTATAGCTTGCCTTCAGGCTGGATACGGCTTCTCTTTTTTTTAAATATAAGGAACAAAACCACAACTTTTTGCTTTCTTTACTTTAAAATCTTGCCTTTTCACAGGCCAAGCCTTCTATAAGGGAGAATAAATATTGTTTGGACTATGGGGATGGGGAAACTGGACCTTGCTCTCTGTTCTGTAGTGACCAGTTTAATGTTAGATGTTTAAATTTTTGGCTCAACCCCAACCATATTTCTTGCCTCAGTTTAGTAGATACTGACAAGAGAAATCCAGTTGAAAGAGTCAATCATAACCTTTCAGTTGTGCATCTCTCTTCCTGTGTTAGTGTGAACGGTATGACTCCCTGTTCAGTAAGGGGAACTACAAGTTTAGTGCTGAGCACTGTTGCTGTTCAAGTGACCCTGTCTTTTGGGTAACAGTAATCGTATCTCTCATCCTCTTTCTTTATCACCAGGAGTTATTACTGAAGTCCAGACTTTCAAACATAGAGAGCTGATGCAGGGAGTCCCTCTCTCTTATGGGGTTAAACCTGCATCAGTTCTATACAGCCTCCAAACTAAGGAGCCCAAGATGCTAGTGCATCTTGAGGTAATCTGTCAGGCAGGAAAGAGCTCCACAAACTTGCTTTCATAAGCAAAGCCCACATCATCTTGCATTCACTCTTCACATCTCCAGGAGATTACATCCAGAAGCTGGGCTTGTGATATAACATATTTTAATGCAGAATCACTGAGGTACGATCCCCAATGTGATTAGCTCATCTCAGCCTTAGTTGGGATAGATTATTCCTATTAGTTTCCAACTGATCTTGGAACACAAGTATTACATCTGATTTTAATGAAACACAAGACTCTGTTGTTTCCAGTCAACTAATGAAATTATTGAACCCTCTCATGACTAGCTGTAATTATACCAAAGGCTGTGCATTAACATGAACAATGCCAACCTCTTTACGAGATGTAAAGTTGATCCTCCAGTACTTGTGTATTGATATGTTTGGAAATGTAAACTGAGGAGTGAAAAGAAATCAGTGCTACCCTGGTGCAATGTAAATATACCTGGCACAGAAGCTTTCACACAATATGCTGTGGCAACCTCTTGGTTACATGTAACTTTATGTTAACAGGAAAAGTCACTTTAAAATTTGTTTTGTTCATGAAAGCCTCAAGCACATACACAAGTTAATCACATTTTAGAAGATCATGTTAAAGTACTTGTAAAAAACCAGAAGTGCATTATGAGGAAAAAAATTCAAGGTGGAGACATTACCAAGGAATTTCTTGCTTTTGACAGATTTTTCAAAGACTCTGGCAAGATGCTGTACTTTCAAAACTAAAAGTTATTTCCATTAGGTGGCTTGTTTGCTGGCTTCTGTAAAACAGCTTGGTGGTCCTGGGACAGCTCTTACTGGACTAATGTTCTTCACACAAAAGCCACTACTGTAATTGGCATTAACTATAATTGGCATTAACTGTTCTCTGCTTTGGCAGCCTCATCTGAGAAACCAAAATTCAAATCCACAATGTAGATTGAATTGCCCTTAATGGCCCCTCCACATCAGGGTTAAGGGCATACTGAGGGTAAGGAAATGCTTTTGTTTGGTGAAGCAGGCAGAGAACTGCACTTTCTTCACCTGTCCAGTCTGCAGAGAGATTAAGGGTCTATTGAGTGATCAATCAAAAGACAGAGCACCAACAGATCCTCTTTGGAAAAATGGGGCATTTTAGTGGCAAGCATCAGGAAACCTCTCTCTGCCACTGAGCTGCAAGGTGGTCTTTGTCATATCAATCTCTGTGCCTTCTGGCATACGTACACCTGTTTTAAAATATCATCTCTCAACAAAGTATCCACAGATGGAAAGGGCTGTTTAAATACTAGCAAACTTTAGTACACAGTTTCTCTAAATTTAGTAATCTTCTAACCCTTGGGGCAGGGGCGTGGGAATAGCAAGCATCATCCTGTGTAAAGTTACCCTGTTCCTGGTTACAAAGCAATAAAAATTTGAAAGTATTCACTCTTTGTCTCTCTTTTCCTGTTTCATTTTTTTTTGCTTGTGAGCAAAAGTATCCGTGCAGGTCTTTTCCACAAGTTTAAAGACCCCCTCAAGGGTCCACAGATCAAAGGCTGATAAGCATAAGCACGGGCCTGGAATAAACTGCTTAGAGACAGAAAGAGCAGGAGTGAATGAGGCTGAACTGAGTGCATTCTGGCCAAAGACTGCAGCTACGTCTTTTGTAGCTGCACTGGTGGCTCATAGCCACTGCCACCAATGGTTCACTTTACACAGTAAGAAAACTCTAACTGTGGAAAGTATTTTAAAACCACAGACACTTTTTCCTTCCTGCTAAGCTGAGCTAGGGAGGAGCTACACAGGTTCCGTGGCACCAAGGAAGCAGTACAAAACCATTCTACCAAAAAACATGACCTCTGTATTAGCCTAAGTCCACTGATTGCATAGGCCCAAGGCCATAAAATGTTGACCCCGGATTTTGGAGGGTTTCCAGTGAGAGCAAACAGTCTGTACTCTCAGTTCTTTTTCCACACAGATAAACAGTTCTATAGTAGTATTTAGTAAGATTTTAACCACAGCCTCATAAATATATCCTTTCCTTTAAAAAACTCTACATTTTTCAACAAGAGCACAGTTAAGAAGTACTCCTTCAAATGAGTTAAGAGCATTATCAGATGGAAAATCCAAATGCTATTACAAAAGATAGAGGCAAGGTTCATGCATCCTTGTATCAGAAATTTAAATATATGGCTTTGCTAAGTCTTCTTATGCCTTCATACCCAATATCATTCAAGAAATACTTGTAAATGCAGTATGAATTGCTGTCCATCTTGCCTGCCCTGTATTTTCACACAGACAAACGTACATACTAACTCCCCAGTCACTAAGTCCAACTGCCAATTTCAGATGCAAGCAAACCAGCTGTTGTCACCTATTTATTTGTACGGCCATGTCACCAAGAATCTCAAAGTATGAGATCACTGTTGTGTTAGGTTTTGAACTGAAGATAGAACAGAAGAAAACAATAACCTGCTTCAAAGAATTTCAAGGATGTAGCCAGGCACTTTTAAAACTTCACAAATTCCCAGGCTCACAACAGAAAACCAATTACTGATAAGCTAACAGTAATAACCACTATTTAAGGCAGAAACCATAAGCTTCCATAGACGTAACCTTGTGGCTATTTTTTAAGGTCAGCTAACCAACTCATATTTAAATTAAAATCACCAGCACAACTCTATATGCCAAGCTGGATACCCTTTCATTGCTGCCAGCTGTCTCCTGCTGTGTCATCCCCTTTGGAAATAAGAAAGGAAGTTGGTCTGGAATAGATCATGTCCCTCTACTGTAAGTGTTTGGGGGTAAAATAGATAATTATGAAGGAATTAGCTTCATAATATTACAGGATTCAGAGGACTACAGACAGAAGAAATATTGCAAATATTGTTGATTTATCAGCACTTAGGATTGCCCTCCTCACCATTAAGTTCATAACTCCCCTTCCCTAAAATAGAGGACATTATGTTTCTGTAAATTAGTTAAAGTACTCCAGTCATTTCTGTCTTATATTCATTATATTGAATATATTTGTATTCATTCTCTCTCTCCACAAACGTGGTAGAAGTTTTTGGGTTTTTTTTCAAATTTTCCACAGTCACATTTGTGCTGAGATCTGCTATGGAAGAGCATGAATTTTTCAAAGTAGAATTCTCTCGAACTTTGAAGTCCCTAAAAAATGTCCCCATACAAATAACTAGCTCATGACCTAGTCTTTCTTAAACCATAATTATTTTCCTTTTGGGATTAGGAATGCTTCCTTTTCCTCCTCTGACCTATTTTATGGTACTTGTTTAGTTTTTGGGTGGGGTTTTTGTTTGGTTTTTTTTTAATAAATACACTGTAGAAATAAAAACACAGATTAATAATAAAAGGACATACATTTAGTTCATAAAACTAGTACAAAAATGGCAAGCCTCTCATGCCACCCTGCAGACACTGGTCTACATAGTTATGGGTATTTAGATGGAGCTTTCTGTGGCAGCAAAGGACAAAAGCTGCCATCTCACTGTTGGTACACAACTTCTAACACACAAGACATAAATAATAATGGCTGATACTCCTTGTCAGCAGTGGCAGACAAGAGTTTCTGGTTTTGACTTCTAGTGCTTGTGTGACTGTGAAGTTCAGCCTTTGCAAGGATTATCTTCCTACAGAGGAAACAAAGCAACACAAGATTACTGCTCCTTTGGGGTTCACTTTTTCCTAGCCAGCTTGATATAGAGGAATACAACAGGCCACTTCAAGTTTAATTAAAACATCTCAAATGAACTTCTGGAAATTTTTAGTATAAACTGAATTAAAACATCTTAAGAAACCTTGCACTAGAAAACTGGTAAATTATTGAGTGGAAGAATAGTAGCATTTCTGTATGAAGGAATTATTCAATTTATATTATCTGGTAGTTTTAAGGGGTGCAGGCGGTAAATTTTCTCTTTGCACCTCTCAAAAGCCTGATCATTGCTTGTTCAAAGTTCTTTTTCTTGACTGATCAGTCCTACTCCTTGGTAAGGAGTGACAGAATGGGTGAGGTTGGAAGGCACCTCAGGATGGTGAGGTTCATCACCTAGTCTGACACTGCTTCTCAAAGCAGGTTGTTTAGGATCTTTTCCTGAGACAGAAGTACTGCCTCTTTTTCTGCCACTAGAATAAACTCCAGCATTCCAACAAGAAAGGAAGAAAGACTTTGTAAGCCTTAACCTAAGCTCTCTTTATGAATCTGTGAGTTAGGGAAGTCCTTTTCCACTCATTCTGCTGCAGGTCAGTACTCTGATGTCCACTTCAAGAACAGTGAGCACTACTGATAATACAAACTGTGTCAAAGCTGTTAGCAAGAAATCAATAAACCTCCTTATGCTTAAGGCCATGAGAGACACAGAAGTCAAGTGGATAAAGCTGAGCACTCAGAAGCCTGTTGATTAACATTCTCTTTCCAGTTCATATCAAGTTACTTTAAAAAAATATGCTACACTGTAGAGTGTTTTGAAATCCTGTGAATAAAATGGACCTCAGTACCATTCAGACACACAGGAATTCACAGCAGGTCATGAAGTGCTGTTAAAACTGCTTGCACCCCTGAAATCATGATGCACGTGCCAATTTTTTAAACTGTGCTTATTATCAGATTATACAAAATTACATGCAGAGAAAATTATACTTCATTAGTTGATTCAGCATAAATGATGCCAAGCTGCTCAGGAAGATAATTCCTAAAGAATGTTTCAGTTGTTATAGTGCAAAAAGCCAATCCAGCCCATCTTCAGCAAGAATTAGAATAAACATAGAAAAGTTCTTTTTTCATGAATGTGGATGCTTTTTACATCCAATTTATTTGCTCGTATCTTATTTTTTAGGCTTTTTCACCAAAGATGCATTATAGTGCCAAAGTGGCAAAATTTAATGATCCCTAAGAGAACCATAACTGACTGGTGATACCCTCATGCAGCATCTGCTGATAGATGATCTACTTTAAAAGAAATGCTGTAGCCAAAAGTCTAATACCAACAACTATAAACACAGAAGGTACCATTAATTAACAAGACAAATACTTCAGGAAATTAACAACAGGGAGACACACATAATGGTTATAACTAACTTTCCATCAATCCATACTGGCATACAAACAATTTGTAAGGAACCTCTATTCCTCATATTTTCATTAAAATAGACTCTATACAGCTAAACTGTGTGCTAAGCAAGCACTTGTGGGAAGGGTCTGGTTCGGTCAAAGTAGGCTAGCTAGACTTTTTTCTTTCCATCTAGTTTTTAGTTATTTCCTTGAGCAACTGCTCTTGAAAGAAAGATCCAGAGACCTTTTGTCTGTAAGTGGATTTTCAAGAGACAGAGAAGTTTGACTTTTTTTTAGGACTAGAAAATGAAGAGACTGATTTTAGAATTCAAGTCAGAAGCCTACAGAAATATGTAGCGATAGGTACCGAATAGTAAACTGATTACATTCCATAAACTGGAAAGTGCTTCCATGTTAATTCCTCCTGCTTTGTTGTGAATGGGAGAAATGGAAAGCTACTTGCAAATTTCATCTAATCTACCAGTTTTTCTAAACATGCT
The DNA here is from genome assembly GCA_910950805.1 of Acrocephalus scirpaceus scirpaceus. Taxonomy (NCBI): domain Eukaryota; kingdom Metazoa; phylum Chordata; class Aves; order Passeriformes; family Sylviidae; genus Acrocephalus; species Acrocephalus scirpaceus. The sequence goes on from OU383779.1 coordinate 43,506,293, forward strand.
TATGCACAGCCTCAGAATGGAGCTTACAAGGGAGTTTTGAAAATTACTAACTTTCTGCTTCCTAAAAAATGTAGCTGAGTGACAGGCAGGCAATTTTCCAAATTTCCTACTTTCACTGAGAATGACCTAATTAAAAATAGAATAATAAGAGTTCCCTCAGTGTCATTTCTTCTGACAGGCACATCCAAACTGTGATACCAATATAACCTTTATGCTGAGAGAGAACAGGAGGTCACAATATTACAGGTTTTTTAGCAAAGCAGAGGATTAAAGCTTTCTCTATACTATGTGTAACGTTCAAACATAAATAAATATGCCAGTTGTGAAACAAGAGTACATGAGACAGGTTTGCAGGGTTCTTTGACTGATAAGGAACTCATCTAAGTTGAAATTAAAGCAGATGACTCTTTTTTTCACTATTTTATATAGATTTGTTCACACAGTACTAACCTTCACTATACCATTCACTATGAATACTAGCAATGATACAGCACATCTTCCCATGATAAAACATTTTGAAAAGATAAGAAAATTTTATTTGTAAAATAAATCATCCATAAAGGTAAAAAAAAAAAACCCATCTGATAGCCTGCTAGCTCCTTTGCTATATAAAATTATTTTTTTCTGAGTAGGGATAATTTTCAGTGTCAAATGATGAGTAGCTTTGTTGGATAATCACAGAATTGCTGTTATAGCAGTTATTTGTATTATTCTATACTTAAAAAAGCTCAAGGTAGTTATCTGTTTTAGCCAAGAAACAGTAATGTTCTTTTAATAGGTAACTTCATCAGGTTAAGAGAGTCTGTTGTGGAGTCATTATATCATCTCCAGGATTCATCACACAAGTTTCTCATGCTAGAAAGTGTTTTGATACCCACATTTAACAAATACTCATCATGGCTCACCAAAATTTCAGTTGGGAGGTGGCTACAATAGGTCAGGATATGCTGACTTAAGGATCTTAACTAATTGTTTAAAACTGTGGACAGAAATGGGGTCATTTAATTAAAAGTTTGAATGAGAAATTTCAGGTGAATAAGGTCTGATCCTGAAACAAAGTTTATACTGGCACAGTGCATACCCATTCTTCAAGATGATGGATTTGCAGCATATTTTCCAGGGACTGCAGCACACATGAAACACAGTAGGAATGCAATGGCTGGACTAAAAAGAAGCCTTTACTATATACTATCCTCTAAGCAAGAGAGCTTATTGTACTTTAATAATGGCACAAATAGTGTGTTTGAATATTTTGTATTTCTGTAATTGATCACTGGCGATGTATTATTGAATTCTGTAGCTCCAAAGGGTTGCTGTGAATTACTGCTTTAAAAAACCAGCACAGTGTGTGAAGCAAAAGATGGAACAACATTGCAACCACAAGGGCATCACATTTTGAAGGCCAACTGATACAGATACTGTGAGGATGTCCCTCACAACCGTTAGTACAATCCCAATGCCAAGCAGTCACAGGATTAAGTTAGGCATGGTCAATGGAAGGACCAATGATGAAGGACAATAAAAATGAGTGCAAAAAAGTGCTGAAAATTGGCATGTCACTCATAAAATCCAACTCTTGCAAAAGCTTCTCTTAGCCTTTGCAATTTTCTCCACTTCAAAGGTAGAGAAAAAAACCCAGTTGTGGCAATTACAAGACCATTCAGAAACACCAAGTATTTCTGAGTGAGTTAGGCAGCCAAGTGTTATCTCAACAGTACATGGGAAGAGGAACAAATTACATATCTTACCAGATCTTCTCAAAGCAAGGTAAACCAAATGGCTGTCACAAGACCTCCTAAAAGCTTTCGATTGAGTGTTGTTGTAGAATCAGTAGAGTTCAGGCCTAATAGAACAGCAGGCAGGATGCTAAAGTAGAGAGGTGGTTTTTGCTCAAGCAGGCTGAAGAGGAAGGGAAGAAAGAGAAATGGGATCTGCACTTTCCTGCAACTTTAAGAGGACTAGTGCACTAGTGGTCTAAACCAATGGAGTAAATTCTGAGCCAGGAAATACCGTGAGTATACTACCTAATAGAAATTTGCTGTTAACTACTCCTTTTTGTTTACAGCAGACAGTGATGTGTTAGGAGATTTCAATCACAGCAACATGAATGCCTCAAACAGTGGTTGCAGGTTCATCCATTACTACTCTCCTGCACTGTCTTTTGTTGCATACCATCAGGAAGGTGCTCCCATAAGGACAAATCAAGGGCTGATTTTCAGAATTTAGTTAATAGTCTAAACTATACTGCTTTCTGATATTATTTTTTTCCATCTCCTTTCTCATAGTACCTTTAAAAGATTTGTAGACTTGTCTCCCCAACACACTTAATTGTTGCCTAGAAAGTTTATTACATAGTTGTTAACTTTCAATGTTTCTAGTAGTCAGTTGGAATTTAATTATAGCAACAATCCAAATAAATCTGGTTCTGTAGATTAAGTAACAGCTACTCTTAAGTAAATAACATTTGAATATCCTCCCCCTTTCTCTGTCATACATAAGCATTACTTGCAATACTAACAACCTTGCAAAACATGTCATTTCCTAGCTGTTTGGTCTCACTGCTCTAGCAGCCATTTGTTTTATTAGAACCCTAGGATCATTTGGGTTGGAAAGGACTTCAGGAGGTCTCTAGTCTAACCTCCTGTTCAAAGCAGGCCTAGACATGATGAAATCAGATCTAGTTGGAATAGATTCACAATCACCCATTTTTTAAATCATGATGCCTGGAGCCTTGACACGGGGCAGGAACAGAGTGATTAATGGCTGATGGCAGTGAGCATTGTGCCTTTAAGCAGAGTGGGTGTTCTAATTCCAACCAGCATGGACTAAGGAAACTGGTGTTATAGAATGATCATTTGGGGTTAACGTATGATATTTGGAACATCTGAAACCTGTTATTTTTCCTAGCTGAGGTTTATCCTGAAGCTTCATAAACTTTCCATTTTAAATTACAGAGCTTCCTTTTTTAACTATAATAAACTTTTATCTTAAAATGGTGTGTGCCTTTTAATCATTCCAAAGTATTTACTTTAATTAGGTTTTAAAAACCCTGCAGAAGACAGCACTGTTCCTAATTTTGGCTGTGAGAGTTTGCTCTGCATTCAGCTAGCAGCAGTTCCTAATACCCCTGCTGAACTTCAGCCAAACAGAGCATTTGAGGCAAAGCAAGATGGCATGAATTCAAAAAAGAATACTTGTTTTCATGAAAACACTGGTCCATTTTCATGGCATTAGCTATAATCCACTGGTTTAGTAGAAGAAAAGAGTTTTCATCTTTATTTCTCTATAGACATGCAGCATGTGGCATTCTTAGAGTGTCAATGTTTTCCTTGGTTTTTGCATGCATCATTAAAGATTTGAAGTTCAGAAATCCTGAGCATCTCCAACCTAGAAAAAACCCCTGGGAGCTGCAAACACTTACACAAATTTGGTTCAAATGATATGTCTAACCAGAAAGAAAAAATAAAAACTTGGGGTGGGGAATGAAAAAGGTTGTTATCTGGGGTTGCTGGAACTTCCTGCCTGAGGCTATAATAGCTTCCTACCTGAGACTACTACAGCAGCAAAAAGACAACTAAGATTTCAACTGAGGTTATCAGTTAAAATATAGATAATTGAGCAGCTCAAAGCAAGCATTATCCCAAAATATAAACCAAGGTGTCTTCTTTCTCTGGCATTTTAAATCAAGGTAGTTAACCTGGCTGAGCCAGTCTGAGTTAGCATAGGCTACAGCAAATTTTACAAGTGTTAGACTTTCTATCCAAGCACTCACAATAGTTCTGTCCCTTTTCTGGTGTGGGGTCTTGCAAACAAAGCCTGAGGTGGGAGACATACTGTGAGTTAATTTCTGCATCACTTTCTTACTGTACCTGAGGTTCTCATACTGGACTAACTGCTGGCCACAGCCAGAGGCATGGAGATGAGCATGAAGAGGTATGGGACTAATGTTCTCCTGTTCATTCTGAACAGGACATTCCAGCATTCTAGCAAAGAAATTCTAGCAAAAAACTTCTACTGCTTTTTCTTTAGGATACTTTTCAGTGGGCCAGAATAACTGGAAAACATTACATCTTGCAGAGCCATTTTGTAAGGTTTTTCTATTACTCCAGATGTACAAGCAGAAAGTCCCTCCATCTGCAGATACTCTCTGATACAAACAAAAGAGAATGTTGTTCCCTCCAGTTCTTTTTGGGAATATTGTAAGAAAGGATATCAACACAGTGAGGCCTATTGGCTCTTACCCTTCTCCCACTCAATGCATCTCAAACTTCACAGGCTTCGAAAACAGTTTTCTTGTAAACCGGACTGAGGAACAGGGTTGTCAGTGTTCAAGCACATGGATGAGGGAGTGCTGGTTTTGGCTGGGTTATAGACCTTGGCCCTCAAAAGGAGAAAATGGTAATCAAAATACCTTAATTTAAGGACCAACTTAACGTAAGGGTCACAGAGTAATTGTGTTTCCCTGGCATGCTACTGCTTGAAAAATAAAGATGCTTGTAATGTAGATTCCTGGGTTTTAGGTTGCCCTACATTCAATGATATGTAAGATTTCTGCATTAGCATTAGTCTCTTTTTCAGTTATCTTTGTTCTTGTCTGTGTTCTTAGATGTCAGTTCTGCACAGGAATAATGAGGCTAATAAACCTCACAGATGTGTGCTTGCCTAGTAACATTTAAGAATTCCAGAAAGTGAATCATATTATTTATTAATCTGGCCTCTAGTCCTAATTTAGTCTCAGAACAATAGACTCTGGTTTCCCACCTAAAAAGAGCTAACGTAGCCCTTAGATGAGGACTTAAAGTAGACTTGTAACTGAAGGGTAAGAAACATCCAAACAAATCACGCATTCTGAAAATGCCAACCTGACTTTTTCTTCCAAATTTTGCTGAGCTGGGGCTAAATATGCTCTCACTTCCACTAGTGCAAAGGCTCACTTTGCACTAGCCTAAGCAATATAAGGACACATGAATTTTATACACATCATTTACTTCAGCATGTCATCATGGAACTACTGAAACACATAACACTTGTTATGTGCTTAAGCATCTTGCCAGTGCAAAACCCAAAATAAAGCTGCATGCCACTAAAGTCATCACAGACTTTTAAACAGATTCAACCTGATAAATTGCAAAATCAACTCATAGGTTCTGATTACTTTTTCTATTACATGGATATGCTTCTCTTGCAGTGTGCAAACACCTGAAACTAAATACCTTACCAATAATATTCAACAATTCCTTTAGAAATTGGTACCGCACATCACTTTTGTCCACATGGAAAGCACAGATGAGGAAGATTTTTTTGCCAGTAACTAGTACCTTTAAACTAACTTAATTCACATCAACCATGCCTGAGACAATCAGAAAAAAATACTGCCATCATGTTTTCTTTTGTGGTTTTTTTTTCTCGAAATTTAGAGCAGCGCTGAGTTACTCAATGGAAAGGAAACAAAGAGAAGATGCTGACAACGGTGTGGAAAGAGGCTGAGAGGAGAGTACTTTAGTTTTGCTCTATGCTTCTGAGAGTTACCAACAGAAGATTCTCAGGTGTAGAAATTAATTTCTTTTTCCAACTTATTATGTAAGTAATCTCGGATTGATCTTCAAAATACTCTTTCAGGTATTTTTTTCCTATTGATCTTTCCTGGAGGGGGCAACTGAAACCAGAATTGGGTCCTCTCTACTAAAATAATTCACATAATTTTGCATGACAAAAGTGATGGCTTAGGGGCATTACAATATCTTTCACTTTTTCTGTCTTGCAGACATTTATAGGAGCTAAACTATGCTCACAAGACATTGCTAGAAAGCCACAGGACTAGGAATGCTCAAGTCATTCCAGGGTTCAGCAGGTAAATGGTCAGGAAGGGGGAATCCTGCCACATGACTTAAGTGATGAGGTACACCATAAATTTTAACTACTTTTAACAGTAGCCATCCCAGGAAATTAACTAGTGATTCACAGGTTGAAACACATTTAAAAAAAAAAATCAGTCAGGGAAGTTCAAGTAATTAAAATAGTAAAGTCTGCTCTTGAAAACTTCAGGCTGAAGTTACAGTAACTGATGTTTCAGTTTTTTCTGTAGGATCCTTAACAACTAGAAAATTCGCATAACCCCAGTGACTTCAGGGAACTCCTAGACTTATCTTGGCTTCCACAGAACCACATAGATTCAGACCAGCTAATCACCTGATCTTACACAGCAGTTTATTCACTGCCAATTTTTATTGTGCTTTTATGAATAATCTATAAGCACCTTGAGTTACAAGTAGGCACTATTTGTTACACTGAAATAAACAGAAGTAATAAGAGCAATTTGGCACTTTTACTATGAAGTAGTATATAATTATAAGTCATTGGGAAATTCTAAGAGAAGCAATTTGCAACAAATGTTGCTTAAACTAATGTTTAATATTTAGACTGCTGTAACTTTCAACAGAAAGTTACAAAAGTCATTTATGGTAACTAATTGAAGCCTGTGAAAAATGTATTTATACTCAGTGGTGCTCCCCTTTTTCATCTAGTGGGCTTACTGATCTATAGATCCACTATTTGATCAGTGCATCTGGCTCCACAGGCTTCATGGTTTGCCAGCCACAACCTACTAATAAGCACCCTGCTGCCTGTTTGCTAAACAGATCAGTGCTGGCAGGCACCCAAAACTCTAGCCTTTGAAACTTGGAGCTTTTTCGACTTGCCCAACCTATTGTGTGGCAAGAAAGACAATAAACTATGAACCTCATAAATGCTGAGCAATTAAACATAAGTTAGTAATACAGTTGTGGTAACAGAGACTGCTTACCTCAATCCAATATATGCCTCATTTGTTCTTTGTGTCATTCCTGCTAAAAGCCAACCATAAGCAGTTTGCTCAAACTCTAATGGTTGAGATTTCCTTTTAAGCAAGATGGTGGCCACCTACTAAGGGAACTCCATAATCCAAGTAGCAATAGGATTTTGCTTTCAGCAAAAATTTTATGTTTTTATGTTCAGCAACAAAAGCATTCACTCAAGCTCCCAAGCCTCACAAATTAGCACACTGAGAGAACTTCCATTGTAGATCAAAGTTCAGCTCCATGAGCTGAACACCTCCCTTTGCTTCTCTAGAAAAAAAAGTGATTTACTTATGGAAACATGTCTTGAGAATCAACAGCTTTCCTTTGAAACTGTTGAGCATCAAATCATTGTGGTTAACGACTCACTCCAATTTGAGAACAGATCATACAAGAGTCAGATTCTAGTGCCACAACTAGACACTGCTCTGTGCACCCAGGAGTGAAATCTTCATTTCTGCATGAATCAGTTCTGCCATGGTCTGAGCACTACACAGTCTAGTAAAACAAACAAACAAACAAAATTATCCTCGGATGCTCCAGGGACTTCAAAGTTGGTTAAGGAAAACTCATGTAAAAACTTAATTCATCCATTTCAAGATTTCAGTTCAATAATAGTTGTGACCTGTGAAGTAAATTCAGCATGGGTATTTTGGAGGAACTGCTAGAGAACAGAAAAAGGTAGGAAGATCTTCCTGAACTGCTATCCTTCTAAATATACGTTGCGCTTAATTAAAAAAAAAAAAAAAAAAAAAAAAAAAGAACAAAATACAGGAGAGAGCCCCCAACATGTAAAAGCTCAATTTCTAAGCATTGAAGTTATTAGTTTTTCACTCAATATTGGATTAGATATTTTTCTTATATTTATGAACTCTATTTGGTGCCCAGGGAACACCTTTGGAAGGAGGAGGGAGCTACACTGTGTACTAACCTTACTATTTTAAACAAAAGCTGTAGAAAATTCTACTTTCTTCAGACAGGACCAATAGGACATGTTCTTTGCAAAAAAGCAATTTTTCTTCATCCAGTCCAAAGTTTCCCTTTCAAACTAAACAACTACATTTTTAAAGTACAAAGGCAATCTAAATTGTATTCCTAACCAGAAGACTCATTAGCCTGATTTTTCTAATTAAATTACTAAAATATTTTCAGCATCTGTTTATCGAGTGTGGCCATAGAAAAGACCTCTATCACAGCAGACCTTTATTTAATATATTTTTCTCTGTCCTGGGCTTGTAAGCTTCTGTATACAACAGTGCACGTACCAAACATGTCACTCTAGGATGAGAGGCCGTTTTGTTTCAGCAATGTCCCTCTATGGGAAAGTGAGGGGTATAAACATTAGTGCACAGGTATTTTCTCCTGGCTTATACTACAAATCCTATTAGCTGAAAAGTTAAAATGAGTTGCTCATTTTTACACATCCCCAAAGTACACATCGTCTGGGGAGCTCCTGGACTGGAATAGAAGATGATTATTTCTCTGTGTGTGTTGGCAGAACAACAGTTTATCGCATAAGCTTACAGCTCCATAGAGATCAACCATTGTATTTCAAATGCTAACCCAGAGAGGCCCCTGCAGGGATGGGGAGGGTGGTGCATATCACGGATCACTCCATTTCAGTGCCTCCTTTAAAAAGGTCAAAAGCGCCATTTACAGGGGAGGTTTTAGAGGTATACACATTACTGCTAAAAACAGGACAGAAGCAATCCAACAATGAGCAGCTAATGACCAGTTCTAGCTAGTACTAGTCTTGGTTGGATACAAACCTGTAACATACAGGGGAAATAATACCATGCAATATCAACCCTCAGAGACCTTGGACCCCCCCTGAAATCTCTGAGTTTCGATATTGCTGATCTCAGTTTTCTTCACAGTACTAGTATCCTTATTTTGATAGAAAGCAAAATTATCTGTAATGTCTTCATGTCTCACATGAAGCAATCTATCCATAATGTTAATTGCTTGGATTTTACTCTGCCAGCAGTCCAGTCACTAGAGAAAAACAAGTAATCAATTTCCTTATTTGAAAGCCAGAAGCATATAATGTTTATTAATAGAGAGCATGGTTTACATAGATTTTACTGTTATTGACCATAAAATGTTGTATACTATAAGCAAGGGTAAAATTTCTAACTAATTAGCCTGTGAAGATCATATTTAATGGAGTATATAAACTTAGGCTCTTTACAAATCTTTAGGGTCTTATTCATTAAGAGTATGCACATGTAGTCTTTATGCTGAAACAGGATTTTGATACAATACAAGGTTAAATAATCCACCTTGAGATTCACAAAATAGAATACCTTACATGTTCCAGTTCTTTTAGCCCGTAAGAAAGGAATCAAGTGAAATATGATGCATCTTCCTTAGCCAAGGAACTCTAAATAAATCCAGGGAAAAAAGCTGCAATCACCCAGATACTTTTAAAATGTTGTCAGTAGGAAAAAAAATAGTGTTTGCAATAACCACTTTTATCCCCTGATGCCCTGATTCAGAATACAAGAATTAATCTTGTTAACTCTTGCAAGAAAAGCCCCTGCACATGTTTTGCCTGGATCATCTATGGCCACTGTGCAGGCCTGTACAAATGACCTAATGATTTGGACTTCCTTTTGCAGTTCTCCTCTCAGCAAAACACTCCAGCATACACAGAAACATCACTGACATCAGTGGAACTTGTGCATAAATTTGCAAGCATGTTGTTTAAGTAAAATCATGTGGTAAAATGGCTAAATCTGACATGAACCCATTCCGTTGGGACAGAATTTGGTCATGGGCAGCGAGGTGAGGAATGGCTAACCTAACAATTCTGCACTCAGTGCAGTCCTTGGGCAGTCAAAACTTTGAGCAAATTCCCTTAGGCCTTAGGCCATAATATAATTGCCCATTGTAGTCCAAATCTTGCATCTGACTCAATCCTACATCCAAAGCAACTAGATCCATCAGCGACCAATGCCCTTGAGTTTTGCTATTAACTGAGATCCTTGGAATCAGTGTGTCATCCCCTGTATCAATAGTTTTTATAAGCTGTGACTTCAGCAGCATTTCAGTCACAAAATGCTCAGTTTTGATCCTTTTTTCATTTTGTTCCTTTTTGTTTCAAAATACCTGTAAATAGAAGGCTGTAGGTGTCATAATAACTAAGATGTGGTAACCAGTATTCTGAGAAATGCAGTACTATTGGAAGACAACAAACATGTTATTGCAGAGACACAATAATGCTCAAATAATTGCGAAATAAGATTTGAATACAAAAAACAAACAAAATTCTGGTTTTAAACTTATCAACTGTATTTGTGTCACCTTCTGGAGCCTCTCCCATTTACACTAAAATCCTTTAAACTAATCCCACTTGTTTAGGTTGATGCTGCCCTCTTCTGAACATAGCAGATCATGACATTCACTACCCAGAAACTTCAGGAGACTCAGAAAGAGGGTGATTAGTTATACAGCAACCTCCAAATAAGAAAAATCCAAACTCTTTTCCTTTTGAATCCCACATAACTCAAATTTAATCAGTGCTTATTAGAAAGGACTAGGCTAAGAAACTATTTTTAGTCCAATTTGCTGTTGGAATGTCAGTCAACCTTTGAAAAATCCAGAATATGAGTTTTGCTTTCAGCCAAGAATTTAAACCGAAGCAGATTCGAATGTGAATCATAATTTGAGAATGCCTCACTCAAATTTTTAGAGGATTCTTTTGTGACCCCAAATTGACATTATTCCTTCCTTAGTGGTCCTTTGACCACTCAAAGCAGACCATTGCATTTTTAGAAGTAATTGTTAATGTCTGCCATTCTTCCCTAAAAAGGTGCTATGGAGGTTCTACTTCTGGGTTCACACCCTCCAAGGTTTGCTTTGGGTTTCATATGCAAACAAACTTATAATATGCCAAAATCACAGAGGTTCTTATGCCATGGGCTATACAGTCATAGGAGCTATTCATAAAGCACACAAATGTTTTTATTCTGGTGGGTTTGGCCTCATAATAATCCTAAAGCTTACTGATCTCTTTGGAGCAGTTTCTTCACAGCAAGCACTTGGAGGAGCAGACCTCTACACTGCCAGCAATGGAATATTGTATTTTTAGGGCAGTAAAAGAGCTAAGGGCAGTTCATGTGACCAAATCCCTGCCCAGATCAGTCAAGATAAAAAGGAAATAATCTTGCTTAAAAATGCTCTTATTTTACTAGTGCTAAGCTTTTATCATGTTAAATGTGTTAATATCCTGTTTACCCCACATCACAAAATTGGTTCCCAAGAAATGCAGTCAAGTGTGCCAGCATTTTCTGCTGTTCTGCATTAATTTAAAAATGAAAGTTTACTTCTAATTTTGTTTACTATTTTTCCCAATTAAATATTATTTCAGGATGAAGCATTATCTGCTTACTTCAGAATATAAATTCATCATGACACATGTAGTAATAACTAATATAAATTCTTGAAGTCCACTCCAATGCTAACCAGCATAAAATCCAAGAGTGAAAAGTTGCTTTTGGAGATTTAAAAAAGAGAATAAAGACAGAATAATTACAATTCTTTGAGGCTAACAACAGTATTGTCTGCATTCAAGTAGTTAACCATCTGCAGCCAGAAATTTGTTGAAATAACACGGAAGGGAATTGCTTACCAAAAGAAATGGAGCAGAGATCTGAAATTGTTCAGCTATCTATATGAGAAATAAATGAAGGTGAGAGTGGTTTCTCTACTTCTTTACCCATGGAGTTAAATGTGGGACCACACAGACTGCCATAATAAAAGCCACTTGATACCTGGCCTAAGGCACTGATTATTAATATATTAAAGCTCCTTGCCCAAGCAGTAACTTTGTAATAAAGACAGTATATCACTGGAAGTCAAAAGGGTTGACCCATTAGGCAGGGTATGTGGATGTGTCTGCAATTTTGCACATATAGCCTGTCTTAACAAAAATGCCAGACTTGGGTCGGGGTCCATTTATTTCCCTTATAATACCACTTATTATAAATCTCAATAGGACTAAAAGATCACTGTTAATATTTGAGACTGACTTGCAAGCCACCTACAGTATTTGATGCCCATTTTCTATTCATCTTAATGGGATCTGAATTCAAGAATATTTTAAGTAGCATTGGAAACCTCAGCCCAAATCTCTGGCCTCATTTTGAGCCCATTTGAAACTTGAATCTTCTCCAAAGAGGCCTTGATTGGGATTTATAATTAATCCTACTACGTGGGTCAAATAACACTGGCAACTTCTCAGCCAGTTCCCTATAGTTCAAGTTCATCAAATCAGGTCTTTAAACTGGTGTTGAATTATTTAACCACCACATGGGCTTCAGTATCTTCTATTTGTGTTCTGAATACACCCATAGCAGTAGTTAAAGTGTGAATAATGATTTCCATAGAGACCTTCTTTGCCTTCCTGTACTAAGCAAAAGCTGGAAGAATGCAAGGAAACTGGGTGTTCTGTGATTTGCACAGATCTCAACCTTAAGAGTCATAACAATCACCATTGGAAAAATTGCTTCACCAGGGAATGCCATGATCTTACAAGTCCCTGTGAGGAGCCACACTGAGCACCTGGAAAGCAGTCTGGTCAAAGTAACCACCTGGCACACTACAATGAACAGGATTTTCCATGAAAAGAGCATGTCAGTCAACATTTTTAAAGCACATTTTTGCCCATCCTGTTTCAGTATCATAAAAATTACTTGATGTAGAAGTGCTATTTTTTTCATATATTACATGAAGATAGAATAAATTTGGTCCAAAAATGTTCATTCACTGCTAACAGAACTCAAAACCTGAAATTTATTCAAAACTGCCTTGCAAATATACTTCTAAACCTACTGTAGTTAAGGAACAATATATAAAATTAAGCAATTTTAAAGTAATGAAAATACAAAATGAAAACTGTGCAAAATTTTAGCAAACATATTTTAGAAGTTGTGAAGTCAACTCTAAAATACTTTAAAAACAAGGACATGTTAAGAACTTTGATTCATTTTTGTAATATACTCTGTTGCACAGATAGTCTGAGGAAAATAGTAGGTAACCTAGAGCAGCTTTAGAATTCACTGATTCGGATTAATGGTCCCTTTGGCAAAAACTCCCCAACACAAACAATGTAACATCTTTAACCTACTGGTTGCAAGAATGTTGCCAGCAAAACTAGTTCATGGCACCTACATAAAAATTATCCCATTTTGCTTGTGCTGCAGGCAGACATTAAGCAAGTTGATAAAAGGGACAAACACCAAAGGTGAAGCTTTGGCTCTACAGAGATGAAGGGCCAGTTTCATCAATGACTGCAATGAAGGCAAGATTTCCTCAAATCAATATATAAATCTCATTATCATCTCTGGTCCTATTGCCGTAAAGACCTAGATGCAAAATGAATGAAAAATACATCCTTTGTTCTCACCACCCCACTCATGTAAAAATAACTTTATAAAAGTCACTTTGCAAAGTCATAAAAAGGAAGCCTCCTGAGGCTCCCAAAGCCATTCCCCACTCCACCAGTATCTGTCAGTCCTTCTCCCTACCTCCTTGTTTTTATGAAAGCAGACCGGCGGTAGGAGTCAGAGGGAATTTACCACTTCCTTTCATGGAAAAAAAGTTCTGTCTCCAGCCCCCTCATTGCCTGTCAAGTTTTCAAAGAAGTGTTGCTAGAGGCAGGAATACTTTTAAAAAACCCAGCAGATTTCTAAAGTCAGCTTTTAAAGTGTCCTTTAAGACCTTCCCTGAGGTGTTTATGGCTTATATTGCTCAATTAGCTATTTTATATTGCAGTAGTTTTTTTCAAAAGCAATCTGACTAATTGTAAATTCTTAGAAATAAGTTTCATATTTTAAAAGTCCTATTTTTACAGCTGCAATAAAGTCCTCTAAGGCACATATTAGAGGCCATAATGGCACATGACTGGACTTCAACACTCACCCCATCATCATGATGGGTGTCTCCAACTAACTAGCTGTACCTAGTAACAAGCTGATGTTAGCACCTGTTCTCACAAAATGGATTTTAATAGAAATGGGGCCAAGCTGAATGCATCTGGGGAAGTTCAGTTCTGAGGGCTAGCTGAGTCCCTCATAAACATGGGAAAGTTTTATAAAATCTCAGTGTGCACAGATCCCAGGGTTTAGTGATTTTGTCACTGAACTTCAGGTAACAAACTACTTGAATGACGAGCCCAAAGTACATTTCATTCTCCATATACATTGAACAGGCAAGCATGAATGCCATAAAACTGAAGGTAGCTGAAGTCCTAGATCTTTAAAGGCAGTCAGCTCCAGCACCTATCTCTTGGGATAAATGCTTCCAGGTTGAGTTTAGTTTTGAAAGAATTCTGTTGATTTTCTATATGGTGCTTTTACTTGACTATAATAGAATATTACTACAATAGAAGAACTAAAATTTTATAATATCTCAATTAGAAAGTAACATTCTCCCTATAATCATTTGTGTTATAACCATAGGCAAATATATATTGCAGGAGACTTACATTCATGTGAAACAGTCTAATTTAGTTTGCATAAAGAAAACTTCCACCTTCCTTTTTCTGCTCACATAAATAGACTTTACAGTTGTGCTCACAGAGAGTTAAAGGTTTGCCTTGACTGAAATTATTTCTTAATTCTTCCATATTGCAGTATTTGAAGTATCAACAGAGCACTTCTGCTTATGCCTGTTGGTTGCCATTTTGATATGCATGTTTTGTGTTACCCAGACTATACTTCATATGATCTTCTCACTGAGCTTACACAAATGAGAAGTCAACATCCTTCAGCCTAAGCTGCATGGCAGAACTGGGGCTCCCATTCAGTACAGCAGGTAAACACATCCTGAACTTCAAAGCCAAAGGCACTCACACTGACACAGCTCAACTATTCCCATAGTTTCCCCTTGCTTCCCCTTGGTAAAATCAGATTTGTGCTACACCTCTGCTTATCAACTGACACTGCATAAACACCTGAGCTTTCTAAGTGACATCTGCTATCAGAGTAAAACTAAATATTTTTCTAATTCAACCGTAAACATTCAGGATACAACTCTACCTATTAAATTAAAATTAATAAACCCAGATTTATTATATGGCAAATTTCCTAGATAAGACCACAAATAATTTGATTAAGAGTACTGCAGCACAGTAAAGTATTTACATGATAAAATATTACTACACTTCTAAAGAAAAAAGAAAATGTGGAAATGAGGCAAGCCATGAACATGAGGAAATGATCTGTGTTTTCTAAAGTCTAGGATTCAAGGTAGCCCTCATAACCAGTGTATGAAAAGCCAGAGCACTGCAACTGAGATGGACACAAAACCTGAAATGTCCAGAGCTTTACGCTAGCCTATCCTAGTTCCCTTCATAAAATCCTTCTCTTCATGAAGTATTTGACTGACATTAAGAAAAATTGTGAATCACTCACCAATTACATACCAATTCCCCAGCATCCAGACTTTTAAAAAACTTTAGTGCTGAAGAGGCAAGTTATGAATTTCACAATTAAGTATATATCTTTATGCAAGCCTCTCCACTAATGCTCTATGACGCTCTTTTCTGTAGCAGAGAAGACTAATTGCCATCAGACCACGCACTGTGGTCTGGAAGAAGACAAAATAAATAATCGAGATCCTTGCTCCTCCTGCTCTTGAAAACTTCCAAGTGAAGTGCTAGGGTTGCTGAACTACATGAACAGAGCAGCACAATCACCCAAACACACACCCCCCAAGAGAACAAAGTAATGCTTTGCTTCTCAGCTCATGTTAACCTGCATAGATCCAATTGAGTATAAAAAGCTGACATTGATTTTTGCCAGCTGAAAAATCTGCTCTGAACCTTAAACTAGCTTGAGAACATTGCTGAATATCAGATGCCTTCAATTTAAAGTACCTACCATTGTCCAGCTAAGCTCTTAATTAGAAGGCTCTATTCCTTGAGTTTAACTGTTTTATAAAACTGTAATATACAGTGGTTGACCAAAGCATAAGCTTCGTGTTTGGAGAGATCTAAATATATTAGCCAACTTAATATCAATGGGCAAAAAATATGGACTCTCCCTGAAGGTAAAGAACACCTTCTTAATGAAAAAAACTTGCAATAATCTTAGATCCATCTTCAATTTAGACCTTGTATTTTCCCCTGTTGTCAGAGCTTCAATCACCTTTGCTATGAGCTCTGGGTTTCAATTTACAGAGCATTAGCCCTAGGCTCCTCATCAGCATCTTCAGGTCTGCTGGGACATGCATTCCAAAATACTGAGCAGTTGGAAGAACAAATCAAAATTAGCAAAACCTGAGTGACAAAGCAGACTCGTTGCTCAAGGAAATGGGGGGTTTCCTCAAAATTTAAGAGTGTTGTGTAAATCCAAAACCATAGAGGCCAAAACAGTCTGAAGATGTTGACAAGAAACTGTCCCTAAGAGAGAATTTCTACCAGTTAATTCAGATGAGCAGCCTACCAGTCAGGGAAGACTAAGAAAACTGAAAAACCAAAAGCATTCAGATGTAGGCATCAAAATCATAGGTGTGCAGAGATTCTATGCATTTCTGTAGCTGATATTATTACAACATGCCACATAAAGTGCAGATAATATGCATTACAATAGGAAACAAGTAAACAAGAATCACTAAGGCCGCAGCAAACAAAGGTGATTAAATCTCAGCTGGCTTCGCTCTGCCAGCAGCCTTCTTGAAAAAAAGGTGAATGCCCACACACTAAGCCTTACTTTTCCTGTTTCATGTCTCACTCCTTGTTAACCTGTTTTCCAGTCCAGCATACAAAGGAGAATTTGCAGTGTACTCCTTCTTGGCACTGACTTCACATGGCAGTTGAAAAGCTTGTAGTCAGTAAATTTTGCAGCTGATCTGGTAGTAGTGGGCAAAACCCTAGTGTCCAAATGGACCTTAAATTTGCATTATTTATAATGCTTCAAAAGCTAATAAAACTATATGAAAGTGACTTATAAGGACAGTTATTTGGGGACTTCTTTCTGACAGTTCTGAAGCCACTTTCATCTGAGCAATGCTTAGATTCTGAAAGCTTCACTGGCCCTTAGAAAAAAGTTCTACAGCTCTTGATCACCATTAGCCCTTATATAACATGTGGAAGAACAGGTAAATCCTGTACTATTCACAGATCATGACCTACAAGTTAATAAATCCATTTACAACTATAGTGCTTGTTTTCAACAGCATATACTGTACAAGGATCTGGCCTGCTGAAGTTTTCCTACTTGCAGTGTGAAAGAATGGAGAAAAAGCAGGTTATAATTTGTAGTTTTCAAATTAAAAAGTAAACAGTCCCTAGAAGGGCAAGCCGCTAGGACAGGCATCCTGATTTTGGTTGCAAGAGAGTTAATTTTCTTCTTAGCTGGCACCGAGCTTTGTATTGAACTCAGTATGACAATAACCCTGATAACACACTGATGTTTTGGTTGTTGCCAGGTAGTGCTTAGCCAAATCAAGGCCATTTCAGTTCCCCATGCTCTGCCTGTGAGGAGATGTGCAAGAAGCTGGGAGAGAGCATGGCTGAGTCAGCTGATTAGCTAGAGGGATATTCCATATCATAGAACACCATGCCTGGTATAGAAACTGTGGGGGTTGGCCAAGAGGATCTGATCACTGTTCAGGGATGGGCTGGGCATCAGTCAGCAGGTGGTAAGCATCTGTGTTGGGCATCACTTGTTTCTTTTGGGTTTTATTCTTCTCTCTCTCCTTTTCATTGCAATTATTATTATCATTAGAACAGTTACGTTTTCTTTTGTTCCAGGTATTAAACTTTACGTAACCCACATATTGTACAATTTTTCTGATTCACCTCCTCATGGTGGGTGGCCACTGCCTGCATAGTACTTAGTTGCCAGCTGAGGTTAAACCACCAGCGGCCAGTGCCTGATGGACAGTGTGACAGGAAGAGCTACATTGCACCAGACAATACGAATAGGTTTCCTACAGTGTTCCCATCTCCTAGCCAACTTTGAAAATTACCCTTTATCACATAGATGGTAAGACCCACAATGTACTTTGCTCTTCAGAATTCGTAGAAAAAAGGTCATTCTTTATGGTGAAAGTCCTTCAGCGGTCCAAAACTGGGACAAAATATGGTAATGGAGAATGATCAGACATGTCCTTTTTCTGAACAACTTGAACTGAGAAATAATATCTTTTGTTTTGAAACCAATAGCCTTTAAAAAGAAGGTAATACTCGTTTCTATCTTCAGTTCTCAGCATTCCAGGACTGTCATTACACAATCCATTTTACAAATATAGGCTTTCAAAAATCTGAACTAAAACTCTCTTAAAACAGGTCACTGGGAGATCACTTTTGTTGCTACAGAGTAACAAATCAAGATCTCCTTAGGCCCAAGCAGTAGAACAACCAAGCACATTATCTCTTTCTGAAGCTACGGTCAGATCAGGCCGCTGATACTGCTTCATTCCCTTCTCAATACCAGCTATGAGTACATCATAATTTGTATCATTTTTATTCTCTCCTCACTCTGCTGAGGAGATAAGCATACTAATAAGACTTTCAAACATGTGAACCAATCATGCAGAGTATACCACCACAAAACTCCCTATTATTTTGACAGCATAAGCAGCCCATGGTATTTTAGCACTCCAAGGTTGCTTGCCTTACAAATTACTCATTCCTACATTCCGCATCATTAAACACCTGATTCTCTTCACTGAAAAGAGCACAAGCTTCACTGGGAGAAAAATTATTAAATCAGCCATGACAGCTTTGCTTATTCAGTATAAATAGAGTGCCAGTCACAAGTCCAACAAGATATAGTTGAACAACACATCTCAAGTAGTGGCTGTTAATCACAGTTTAAATAGCTGTTCAATGGAGATGACAGTTCCAGTCTAACAATAAGGCATTTCCAGAGGCACATGGTGCTGAAGGCACTGCTCTCTGTAGCATACCACCACTGATTCTACAGCCAGCAACAACTATTTCTATCTTCACCTTACTGGACTGTGCAGTAACACAGGAAAAAACCTTGAAAATGCTTAATAATTATGGTATTGTGCATTGAAGGATGCAACACTAGCTTGCTGTTAAGCTTCTATTTGGAAAAAAAATGCTATAAATACAATATGTGTACTGAAAAGCACAACTTAGTTACAGTAGCACAAAGGAAGGAACAAGGAGATTTTAAGAATCCATTAAAACCAGACATCCCGAATTAAGAATTTGCACCAAGGTTCTAACCCTTCCAAGATATTAAAGTGCATGACCCAAAGCCTTCTGCAGACAAGAGTTACTTCTCCAAGCTACGTGGCTTTGGATCATACCTCAAATCGCTGACTCCAGCAGGCTTTCCCTTAAAACAAAGCTTTGCTTTCATATACAGAAGGGCATGGCAGTCTAACACGAGTCAGGGAAAACCCCTCAAAAACACCAAATCTCCCATTCTACTGTCACACCATTACTGAGAAATTCCTGCAAAAATAAATTGCCATTGTGGGAGATGTGCAACAGTGGTGAAGTTAAGACTGCTGCTCTCATGCTATGAAACTGCAATGTTTCTTTACAAAATGAAAATTATTTTCAAACTTTAGTGTATGGTACTATATCGAGCAAGAGTAACTGAAAAATTGATCCAAATTTTCAATTGTGAACAAAGGCATAGGATAAGCAAAGCATGAAGAATGAGGAAAAGAAAGAGCCCTAGAGACAAGTGTAGTCTCAATAACTACTAGCTTCATGATCCTGATGAGAAAAAAAAAAGTTTCCTGAGGTGGTAGAAAGAGGGTTTGTATACCTCAAGGAAGCTACTTCCTGTTGTTTGCCTACTCCTTTGTTCTTAAAAGCAGGACTTGCTCTTACCTCTGAAAGGATATTATAGCAATAGTATTTTGGGTTTTGTGGGTTTTTTTGCATTTTCCAAACTACTTTTTGTCTCTGTCCTATTAATTGAAGAGTTATTTGGAAATGATTCAGTGTTCATTGTCACTTCCAGTGCACTGACTATTGATGTTCTCTCTACAGCGTAGAGATAAACTGTTATCACTTGAATACAAATAAAACAATGAAAGCTCATGAGCAGTTCTGAATGCTCCTTTAGTAATTCACAAGTTAGTACATAAGATTATTATATGAGACATTTCTTGGAGCTTGCATCTCTGCACAAGAGTTATTTCATGAGCAACATTTGGCATGACATCAAAATGAAGACAAGGTCTTCAGCCAGTATAACATGTCTCATCTCCATCAGCTTTGTGCTACAGCATCAGTTGCTCTTTGACAGTCTGTATAAATAGAGGAGCACATGATTTCTCATTTTGATTACGAGAATTGTACTGGATGACTGCACAGACATTGTCTTATATTTCAAAATTAAACTGTAAGCAGAGTTTACGCATAAGAATGCCCTTACTGTAAATGCATCAATTGTCACTCTCTTAACACATGGTTTACATTTGGCACAGCAACAATACAAAAGTGTTTACAAAATGGATTGGAGCCAACAGATGGCTCCTCCAAGCCATCAGTATCAGAATCATACTCAGTTCCCAGTCCTTCCCAGAAAAAGTCTGGGAAAACAGATTGGGATGATGCCTAAGTACATACACATGGTGATTTATATCTGGTTTTGTATGTATATGCATACACATGCAAGGCACACCTGTAAGTCCATGTATAATCATGTACACATGAACAATATACAGTGCTCAGGTATCTGGGCTCTTCAGCTGTCTAGCACCCTCCCAAAACCAACCTTATGCAAAGCATTTTTCTCTGTTCAGTAGAGTTATTTTATTAAAAGTTAATGTTATTTTGATAAGATGTCTTGTAACTACATATTCTGATTTCTGCTAAAGGAGTATTCCATTTTTACAGACCGGTTATGCTGTTTCATATCTTGGCTGAAGGCCTGCCAGGGCAACACCAGCTATGCTTGGGCCAAGCTTGGGGAAGCTGCTAAGCCATTCTCTGGAAAAGATCAACAAGAGGCACTTCCGAGATGCATGGCAAAAGCAAAGGCCACATGATGAAAGCAGTTTTGAGCTGGTGACTGTCACTTCCCATGCTTCAGAAAATAATTTCTCTCTCGCACATGGGGAAATTTCTTCATTCTGACAGAAAAGAGCAGCTTTTATTCTTAAAAAAAATATTCAGTAGTTGAATTGCCCTTTTTTTTTGTTCTGATCATCACTCTTAATGCTAGAAAAGAAGCATGTGCCTTATTTGTAAAGCAAATATTGTCAGATATGACTTGTTGAGATGACTACTCGCGTACTTCCAGCTGGAGCCCATTTCTCTCCTAAATGCTATCAATAAAAATAGGACCCATCCTATACATGTGATTCCTGCTAGGCTAATGTACATATAGTTCTCTTGAAATTGTTCCTTGCTTGTTTATATTTGTATCACTGATATTTACAACGCTACACATCTGTACCCTAAGCCTCTAGAAAAACACTGAGTGTGCGCTGCAGATAACTTTTACAGATAAAATGAGTATTAACTCCAAAACACCCAACAGCAAAAAAGTTTAGAAATAGGCAAGTGTGCAGGGTTTCCATTTCAGACCTTACAAATGGTTTCTATTTTTAACCATACAAAGGTCAACCCCACCATACCAACAGACTTTTGCTTCTTTAGCTTAGTCTCCAAGGTTCCCAGCTGCAGCTGAAAGCCTTGCAAAAAGGCCCTCCAAAAGGCAAAACACGGTGCCTTTCCCACCTGTTTTCTCAGGCAGGGGAGGTGGGAGGCATGTGATACTCTCTTGCTTAGTATTTGAGGTTTCTACAAGTTATCCTTCCTCATAAAGACATCATCCAAGAAAAACACAACATCTTTCCTACTCTGTTGCCCAATTGACACGACTGATCAGCAAAGGCCCATACCTGGAAATATTTGAGCCAGAAACCACAAAAGCCACTTCTGATAAGCTCCTGAGATTCAAAATAGAAAAAAAAAGAGTCATTTCTGCCTGGCTCAGGAAAAGAGCTAAGTGCAATCATTTTTCCACAGCCAAAAAGGGGTCCACAGACATGCACAGACATACACTGGCCATTATCAGTGACTAGGAAAATCAAAGGAACTTCCATCTGACCCATTCCAAAAACAGATGTAGGTCAGAGATATAAGGAAGTCTCTTTTCCACACAGGCTCTTGCTTCAATGAGAAGAAAAAATACTAAATCGAAACCCAAAATGAAGTACTTTCTATTTTCCAGAAGACACCAGGCTATGACTAACACAGAGCAGCTTATTAGAAAACAAGATTAGAGTTCTGTTATCTATAAAGGTACAACTTCTCAACCAAAAACCTATGGGATGAGAAATTGAACAACCCATTCATGTTTTGAGAAGCATCATCGGCAATTGCTACATAGAACTGAATACAAAGTAAATTACTGAGAAAAACCTAATAGTGCTTTACTATCATGTAAGACTGGAAAAGTTTTCTATTAAACACATTCTAACAAAAGTCATCACTAATCACCTTATGAATACAAAGAGAAGCAGCTATTTTCTCACTTCCGTTTTGGAATTTGTCTTGCCAATGAGGCAAGGACCCCAAAAAGGTTTTCTTTCAGTTCTTAACTTTGATAGAAATTTCTTGAATGGCTTTTAGGAAAAGTTCTAATTTTAACTGGGAATTAATTACTACTAGAAATTTTCTCATTGAATGGATTTTCATTGGAGAATATGGTTCATAAAACAATTTCCTCAAACATATTGTATGTTCAATAAAGCTCTGCTGTAACACTGGCAACTCTCCTGCCAGCTCACCTGGCAAGAATGGGATCTTCAGAATCTGTTTTGCTATGAGGATCTGTTTATGCAAGGAGATTTCACAAGATGTCTCACAGCAGCTGGGGGCAGCTGTCTGCTCCACTTCAGTGACAAGAAAAAAACAAATTGTAATTTCAAGGCTTTCAAGAATATTAATTTTTTTTAGAATTCCCTCAGTAGAAAGCTTTATCATTCCTCTTTTTTTCCCTGTCTCGAAAAACATAACTTCCTTCAGCTTCCTGAAATTCTTGGTGATTTTTCCACAGAACAAAAAGTCTGAATTCCCACTAACTATCCTTTGGGCCATGCTCAGCTGTAGCTTGTGTCCCATTCATACCACAGTGACTGTTCACATAACACAGGGCTCCATGTCTCCATGAACAAGGGTGCATGACTTGGGATAGGAGATGGCTTGAACTAAGGAAGCCTTTTCCCCCTTGGTCACTGTAGCAGAAATACTGAATGCAGACATTATTGCTCTCCTTTCTCCCTCCCTCCGTCTCTCAGATGATTTTAAAATGCTCCAGGGGAGAATTTATCTTTTATTCTGTGCTAATTTTTAGCCTCTGGGAAAAGCTACAATAAGCAAAGATCTAAGCAGAGCCTTGTTAGTAAATTGTTCCCAAGTTCATACTTGGTAGGATCAATAGTAAAAGGGGGGGAAAGGCCTGTCAATTATTAGTTTTAATTAGAAATACAGCTTAGAACTATGGACAAATGGAGCCATTCTGAGGGACAATGTTAAAAGTACAGGAACAGATCCTCAAATTGTTAGAGATCTTTGGAAATCATTGGCCTTGCCCTGTGCTGTCCAACAATCTAAGCAGACAGAAAGGATCCAAACAATGTGCAAATTAAAAAGTTGCTATAGTTTAGCACATTTAGGGCAAGGAACACAAGAAATCAAGAATTTCTGAATCTATTCTCCAACAAGGCAGAAAAAAGAGAATAAATATGTGAAATACTGGCTTATTTTAAATCATAAACAGAATTAAGACTTAAGACAGGAATACCATACAACTCTGATTTAATTGCTATGGCAACTTGCACGGAAGTTTTACAGAGTGGTTCTAGTAGTTCTCTCATCTAGCAAAAATGTGCCGAACAATAAAAATTTAAAGAGAAATTCAATAAATTGTATCAACTTATTTAAGAGTAGTATAATATGTAATGTGAATTTAATATTACATCCACATCATGCTAAAGCACTTGATGCTATTAATCTAGGGACACAGGGCTGGGGAGAGAACCTTTTAAGTTACAGGTTCAATCTATGACTGATCTAATCTTTTCCTACTTTAATTCATCAAGTCCTCAGTTCAAATCAGCAGGGTCACTATAAAAATGCCACTCTGAAGGCTCACTCTAATGATAGTTTGTAGCCTTCTGCAGAGCACCTGACAGAACTTACTTGTCTCCATATCGTCCTATTGCTCTTTACCAACATTCTCTGTCAGCTGAAATAACTTTTCCCCTTTGGTATTCATTCCATTTCTAGTTTCTCTATATAGAAAGGTATCACACTCTCTTCTTCATTTTCACTTCATTGTACTAAACAAGCCATTAATAACTTGTAAGAAAATAAACACATACATAAAAATATAGATACACTACATACACACAAAAATATGTAGCAAATATAAGTGTATATTCACGCACATGTACATAATTATGAAAGAAAGGGATTGGGTCAGATCAGATTATATAAATAAAGAAAAATATGAATTTCCAAATACAAAAAATGCAGTTTTATAGATTATTTTCATTGCTTGGGTTGAGATAAAAGTCAATCAATTGGAATGAAATGGCGCATAGCCATAAAATGAGATGCTTATATGTATAACTAAATAATAATTCAAACATGTTTGGGACAGGCAATTATGTTTAGTAGTAGCTGGAACTCAAAGTACTTCAGGAAAAAGTGATTGCAGTAAAAGTTTAAATCCGGTTCATGTCCTGAAAACTAGGGATCTCTTCTTTGTACCCCTGCCCATTGCAATGGAACAGTAATTCTCGTAACCACAGAACAGACATAAATTTCGAGACTCAAGTTGTTCAGTACCATGTAACAGAAATCCAAGATTTAATTATAAATTTGCACTTATACATTTTAAGAGTATCACTTAACACTAAGTGGATTCCTCTCAATATGAGAAATGGGAAACAAGATTCTACCTTCTCAGTCTGACAGTTATTTCTTTTCAGACTACCACATACTTTCTTATTCATCCACATTTGAAACTAAATAAAGTATTTTAATTATTTTCCAGTCTCCTGTGAAAAACTTGGTGGTTTTTAACTGTTTTTTCTCCAAACCCACTAGTTTTCCCCTGCAAAAATAATTCACAGCAATTCAAATAAATGCAAGTCTTAGTTTTCTACAATGTCATTTTAACCTTTACATTCTTCTCTTTGCAATGTAACATTGTGTTTATTCTGTGGATGCAGCTTAGCAATGCGCAAGGTTTCAGCTCACTTTTCAAATTTACTCTAGGTTGCGACTGGACTGACTTGCAAGAGTGTTTCAGACATTTTTAAAGATGGGGTTTACTGCATTGTCACCCATAAAAAGCACAATGGGGAGTTGATATTGGCATGAAAGTAGTCTACATTCTCCAACCAATCACAGTGAAAATGAACAGCAGAGCTATTCCCTTACCTAACAGGTATTCAATTCAGAGGGCTCCAGTGAACTAGAGTTTTGTCATTTGACTGGTGTTACATCAGTTTTAATTCCTTGGAAGGATATTGAAACAATATGGCCAATGAAAGTACAGTGTACAATGCTTGTAGTATACCGTGTATGTTTGTTTTCATCCCACTCTCAGCAAATACAAATTAAAAACCAGAACTTCTATTTGCTTTTACACTTTTCAGAGGTAAAGAAAAATTTAATTTTGCTAGTGTGGAGTAATTAGCTTATTAAGGTGACAGAGTGTAACACATGCCTTCAATGGGCTCTGACCTGCTATATCAAAATGAAATAGTTGCAGCATTGATCTGAACTGTCCTTTATTGTATGCATTTACTGAAAACTCATTTTGAGGTGATTTATCTAATAAGTGTCCCCTTCAGAGCAGCATGAATACTGCTTTATCATACCATCTTCTCAGGTGGTTGTTGATTACACAAATGATTCAAAAATTTGCCATATCAGTGTTTTCACATGATGAAAGCAACTCCTCATTCATGCACCAAGCTCTAATTTCCCCAGCTCCTTTTATACCAGGATCAGCCAGTTCACTCTTTCTAAAGATAGTAAATCAGTTCAGAGAGAACTAGGCACATAAACAGTTGGTTAGAAATAGAGCAAGGGAGAGAGAAATGATTGGAATGATCAGATGGTTGGAATGAGAGTATAATTACCTCCAAGCAGCAGTGTTGCTTCTTGTCAGCTTAAGCAGTTTGTGGAATTACAAAGTTACTTTGCAAGCTGAAGATGTTTTTAGTACTTTGAGAAGCCACAAATGCCTTGTTCAAACAAATGTAACAGATTACTTTGGAAGAGTGAATGTCCTGGCAGTAATTGTTTGTAATTAGAAAATCTGTCTATCTGATAATTGTTATCTGGTTATCTGATCTTGGACACAATTATACAAAGCCAATGTCCAGGTTTCAGCACTGGGGATTCCAATTCATATACTTAGGCTGATTAACTGGCATGAATCCCATCAGCCCCACTGCCAAGGTTATCTCAGTGAAACCCACTTCATCATGAGCGGTTCACTGTGTTCCATCCAATAACTCATATTATATCAGCATCTTCTTAGTCAGAAACCAAACATTAAAAATTGAAAAGCTCTCAGGTCTACAATTTAAATGGCCACCTTATTTAAAGTGTCATGGGCTTTGAACCCTCAATGACTGCAAAATGTGCATGATCTGAAAAATAACACTAATGCAAATCTAATGTGGCCCTTGCAGAGTTCCTTGAGGAATTCAATGTGAAATAGTCCAAGAATAAAGAAACCTACATTTAAATTTCATTAAAAATTAAGCATCATAACAGAACCAACAGCAAAACAGCATTAACTAAAGGCAGCATTTCTGAGCATATGATGAAGTAATAGTTTTCACTGAAGGAGGCACGCTCGAATATTTGTATGCATACCCATATGCTTTGTATTTATACACAAACATAAACCCAAAAGTTCTACTTATACCATACATTTCATTATATTAAAAAATTTCAAAGAATGCAGCCTCATTTATGGGAAATGGTGGGAAGCTGCATCATGCTTTATTTTTACATTACACCAGAGAAGTATATATTTACTACTGGTAAATATATAGTCCTAACATGTATACTATATATATAAAGTCTCTAACATGTATACTATAACTGCCTTAGTAACAGCCTCCTTAGGGAAGTGATAAGGCTTGTGTTAGTCATGTAGTATAGCAAATAGACTATTAAAATAACTTATTTCCCTGTATGAACAGCAGTTAATATTGTGTGAAAATAGGATCATGTAATAAAAAAAAGCGCACAAAATTTTAAATGTCTCAAGAGATGCTGGAAGTTATTCTACAGTTACAGAATTTGTTCCAACTGTGTGAAGGAACTGATTCACTACTACACTATGAAGAACTGAAGGTGAACTAAAGGCTGCATTTAAATTAGTTTAGAAATAGTTATGAGTATTGAAGTATTATGGTGGTTGCCATTAACAAAAGACACCTCCAAACTCTGCATGCAGTATCCTACACAAAGCACTGTTGTCTGTTTCAATTCACAGAAACTTTCAATGCTTTTCAACATGTGGTAACATTAAAAAAATTAACAGAAAAGAATGTGACCTCTTTACTGCACAACATTGACGTTTTTAGAAGCAAACTTTAAATTTACTTCTAATAAACGCAAATTGCACAAAGCCGTAAGGTTTACTTTTTATTTCAGCAAATGGACTCACCCCTCAAACACAGAACACAAAACCATTTTAAGTTGATAATGAGAAAAGAGCTAGGAAAGCTTTTTTTTTTTCTTTCTAGCTGAAGGCTTAACAGCTTTGAATCCCTCTGGAAATCCTTGTGGATTTTAAATATGGTGTTTTACTTTGAAACAAAGGCTGTAGATTTGCTGGGAAACAGGTAAGACTCGGTCCACTGTGCCCAACGTAAGCAGGAGAGAGGCTTTCCCTAAAAGCAGCAAGTCTGATTTCCACATGCTGCTGGCTTCCACCTTTTGCCAGCAGGTGGCAAGGAGACAGACAGGGAAAAGCAGGATTGCTAAACCCGTGCGACTCACACCTGAGGAGCCAGCTGCCGCCTTCTGACGAAATGAAGGGAAGGGCAGCTCCGTAAAGGCTGAGACCCCAGAATAATGACATTTTCTAGATTTACTAAATGCTGAGAAACTGAAAGTAATTACAGTTGCACATAGCTGTACAAACCAATTTATAAAATGACTGATAAAGGAAGCAAGGGTTTCATACTGCAGTCTGCATTGTGATTGAGGTTGCACGCTACTCATCTTCCCACACACCCAGTTAAGTGCTCAGTGCTACTCAGCTCCAGAAAAGACACAACGAATGAGCAAAATGAGAAGGAGCAAACCCTAATTTTTAGGATCTTAATGAAGTATAACATATGCAAAAATATTTCAAAGTCTGTCCCAATATTCATTTACAAAGATATAAATGAGAAAGCATTTAAGTCAATTCAATTACAGAAGTAGAACAAGGACAGGCAAATAAAAACACAGGAGACAAAATAGAAAGCAAAGTTCAAGTTAAAAGGAAAAATTACCAAAGAATCCTTGCTGAACTTGTCTAAATGCTTACTCCTAGAATGTGGAATTTTATTTGAAACCCATGTCTATGGGCTCCTATTTTAAGTAAAATATAAGGAAGGATTGTCATTGTAAAGGAGAGTATCTGTTCTAAAAGAAAAACAAAACAAACCCCCTCTTGCTACTGAAAACTTTAAGATATTTCTTATTAATAACTTTGGGGAACTATTTCAATAAAAAATTCTAAAATACAAAGTTTCTGGTCTAGCAGGCTACTTCCCCACCTATTCTTCCACTTCCCAGAACCATAGTGTACTGTACCAAAAGACTAACTCTAAGACCCCTGCTACCAGGACTGCTCTGTCAGGCACAACTAAGGTCACAATTGAGGTCACAAACCCAAAAAAGCCTTAACAAAAAGCAAATTATATTGGGTTTCAGATGCTTTTGTCAGATCTTACCTGCAAATAGAATGGAAGAACAAAGAGAGGGAGAATTGATGCACCTCCCTCCAAATAGATGCTAGAGAGCTACTTGCAGTATCTTATTCTGTACTGAATAAGTCAGGCAGCACAGTGAGAAACAACATTTTGAGTAGTGAGCCTGGTCTGGTCTCACTGCACAAACCTGTAAAGCAGAAATCATTCAAGTTGCACTACTGTAACATTGGAAACAGCTCTACAATGCCATTGTGCATACAATGTGCAATGTATGGATGCGACTTAAATTTCTACAAAAGAAAAGAAAGATTCAGCAGAGAAAATCTGAAGGACCTTTAAATGGAATAACAATAAAAGGAGTGCCTATACACAAGATTTATTATAATCAAGCCTCTTACTACAATTCAGTGTTAAGATGTTTAAGATGGGCATATATTCTTCTTCTATTTCTTCCTCTTAGAAAAACTTCTAATTCTTGCAGTTCAAACTAGATGCACTACCATCACAGGCCATAATACTCAAAGTAACCAGCATATAGAATACAAACATGACTGGCATTCCTCTTGTTCCTTAAACCCTTGATTTCTTCCATAATGCTCAAGCATTGTTCGCAGTGCAATGTGGTAAACAATTTGCTGCAACAACAGCAAATATAGCCATGTTTAATTCAGGCATTGTAACGACATTTCCTTTAACCTCTGCAAAACTGCTCCAACTCTTGGTCCACATGAAATATTATAATCATTTCATAAAGTACAGGGCTGTGCCCAGTGCCTTTCATCTCTTTGTTCCTTACTCCACAAACCTCAAAATTAGTAATCAGAATAATAGGTAGAGTTGTAAAGCTGGCTGCATCTGATCCTCTGCTGATAAGGTACAAGTGAGAAACAAAAAAACCTTTCCTGAAGAAGAAGCAAGTATGCTATGTTACATGGAATACACGGTGATCTTTTCTACCACAAAGTTTTCTGCTTTGTTAGCCCTGCAAATACTCCTACAGACAGTCTTCTATATCAAAATTAAAATAAGCAGTAAAATTTCAAGCAAAATCAAATACCATATGAAAATGAGTGTTTGCTTTCATCTACATATGGTAGAAAATAAGTTTGCCGCAGCTTGCCATGTTCTCAGACAACAAAGAAGCACGGTAATTGCTTGTATGAACAGATCTCATTGGGAAGGTCATCGTGAGATGGAGACTTTGCATTCTCTTCTGCTTGGACATACATGTCAGAATGTATCTATCTGTTTGAATAAAACAAACATTAGTATAATTCGGTTTTTAAACATTGACTAAATAGGGCAAAATGTTTTCTGCAACACAGGTAAAAATTTAGGCATGTAGTTATGGCTTCTGCAGAATATGGTGTATGCATTTTGGTACTTCTTCCTATTTAGAAATTACCCCACTGCTATCAAATTGCAAGCTATATATAAATTTAGATTTTCCTTTTTTAAGTAGGTACATTGCCATATACTTTACTGAAATTTTCTTTACTTTGGAGAGTATGAAGTCAGTGAAACAGTGATGACTTTCAGTGAGACACAGAATGGTGATTTGCTTGGCACTGCTCATCCTGCAGTGGTCTACAAAAGCACAAGTACTGTTAGCTCAGCTGAAGTCAGGAGGAACTGCGGACATTCTTCACCTTTCATATCTAAACTTGGTATTATCAGACAGCTCTCCAGTGACAGATGTGAAGATGCATAAGGCACAATGTAACAGACTGCATAACAGCAAGATTTATACCATATGCCACAACAGTAATATTTTAAATCAATACCAGGCTGAAAGGCTCAGATGAAATTATTACAATCCACAGATGTTCTAAGGACAGAAAATGGTTTAGGACAGAAAAACAAATTGTTTGCATAAAAATGCACTGCAGCACTAGAGCACACTTTAATGTGGAGACAAGTGAAAATCTGTTTTACTTTTTCACCCACAAATATTAGCTCAAATTTGTCTCAGACTGTCAGTCATGGCCATTGCTTATAGATACTTAGCAGTAATTTCAATTTTCAGCAAGTGATTAACAGGGAATTTTAGAAGTATAAAGAACTATTTATAGATAATTTAAGAACCAAACATTTATTGAGGAAACTTTAATCAAAACAAATGAAAGTCATTCAGTCTGAGAAAGGAAATACATTGAGTGACCTAAGCACCCAATCAGAAATAGCTCAGAATCTGAGTTGTCAAATGCATGCAATTGCCCATGTGCAAAATACCTACCACAAACAAATGCCCACAGCTATTTGATTAACAGTTCTGAATACTAAGCAATAGAAAGTAAATTGCTCACAACATGGCAAGAGAGGGAGCAGCTAAATTCCTTTCTACAAATTGCAGCTTTGCCATCTGTGTATATTGATTATTACTCCTTTTAAGTCTTCTTTCAGCAAAATTTGGGAGCTCCAAACTGCTCAGTATAAATTTGATGGAGTCCTTTTCAGTGAAAGTGAAAGATGCTGTTATAAAACTTATGAAGTTTGAGCCATACCATGCTGCAACAGACAGAATAGCTCCTCCCATGGTTATAACATCAGTGTCTTCTCAGTGAGAGGTCCCATAGCAATTCAATCTCAGCTGCTGCTGCCCCACACGTTTCTCCATTTCTCCAAGAAACATACTCAATTCTAATGGAGCAAACTAACCAACACAAGAGTGACTAATCTTGAGCAGAATGAGGCCCTAATCATACAAAGGCCAGGAACACTGGCAGGAAAGGGTAAAATAATGGAAATAGGAGCACAGGACTATACCAGCTTTAACTTATGTATTGCTAAAGAACTGCATCCTGCAGTAGAAACTGCAAAAGTAGAAGCAATTTTTGGTGACCTAAACTCTGACAATGCAGCTTTAGAGAAAACCACACAGGCCAGGGAACTGGGAAAAATACTGGAGCAGTTAACAGCATACACTTAGGGTGAGTGTAACCGCTCCCTTAGCTTTTCTTTGTATATTTGATTAAGCTAGGGAATAAGAAGGTAAAAGCTAGGCTCTGCTTCTCTTACTGGAGAGCAGAAAAGCTTGAAGATCATAGCAACAAATAATGCTTCTGGTCAGGTTAGATTTAGAAAATATTAATAACCAATTAAGAGAGATCCATGCTCCAAGTATAAACTGAAAGATTACTGAAATTAATATATCCTTCAAACAAGACAATTTTTATGCATGAAATGGATTCAGAAAATGTAGCACTACCAGAAGGAACCAGCCCTTGAACAAATCGTATTACTAGAATTTAGGAGCTGTACATCAAATTTAATAAACAAAAAGCTCCTCTGCTCTTCCGCCACACTTTAATTTAATTTCCTCTGAGAACCCAACTATCCTGCATGTTACTTCTAGAATAAGAATGTCTGACACAAAATGCATCCAGCCCTTGAAGTTCGGGTGATATAACTCGAGATCAGCCAAGTGGTAACAGCTATGACAATACTCAATGTCTCCCTGTAAGCTGTTCATATGAATTATGCTGCTTTTCACTCACTTCATCCCAAGTTGTCAAAAAGCACATATCAGCCTTTGTTCATCTGTGTTAGCTTGTTAACTATTAAACACATGGAGATGAAAACCATGAAGTACATGAAGCTGCATAATATTGTTCAAGGTGGTGCTCTTCTAAAAAGCATGATTTCACTAAGAGGTTTATTTGTCCTGAGAAGATTATATTTGCCTCAATGAACTTTGAATTCTGAAGTAAAACTTAGATTCTGTAACTTAGATCCATTTTACAACCCTAGTTTTCCAATTTTTCAGATGCTTTTTCACAGATCAGTTTTGGAGCAAATATATCATGCTGTATGAGAAGTGCCTGAGTTACCAGATAATAGAGTAATATTTGGAAATCCACCTCCTCAATTAATGCTAGTTAAGCACTCAAGATGATTCCTGAACTTGAAAATTCTCGGTCTACAATTTTGTCATAAAATCCACATTTTTTGTGGCTTGTTCCACAGTGGCTATGCAAGTTTACAGTGGAAAATATGAGTAATGGCTACATTTAAACAGAATGGACTTCAGAAAAAATACTTGTGTCAGATCTGACAAAACAAAAGCAAACTGCAAGCCAAAATCAGGTCAGGAAACATGTTTCTTACTTTAGCTTTTATGTGGTTCTTATTTCAAGCAATCAGACAAGTAAAAAAACCCTGGAATTGGTACCTGTGGCACAGAAACAATACTGAAGCAGGCAAGAACAACTGGTGTGAAATGGCAGGGAATTGGAGTGCCCCACATGAGGTGCAGCAGCACAGAGATTAGCATGAGTGAGATCAATGAATTCTGTGCCTGTGCTGTGGCATGCATGATCTTTGCCAGATACCAAGGTATCTTGGGAGGTTTGCTACATGGCTGTTACAAGGATGAGCCCCACTTGGTGTTTACTTGTCTGCTGAATGCTTGCTAAAAAGCAGCTACAAAGAGATGTGTTTAACATCAAAATAAATACAACAAGTACACAAAAATGGGTGAAATATTCACAATGAAAAGAAACTAAAGTAATCAATAGCCGGAGTACTAAAAAGCGTAACAGGTAAAAAGCATAAGAGGTACTCAAAGGAAAAGTCAGCAGAATTCCCAGCCATGCTGCAAATTGTATTTTTGTACCACTGGAATCAATACCTACAAATTCAATGAGTCAGAAGTTTGCTGTACGGATGAAAACAGAGTAATCTTTAACAGTACTTCAATAGAAAATGTAATTTGGGTCATTGTATGCTTGCTAATACAGCATCCAGTTCACCTGACTAACTGTAATCCCTCTCTGGTTTAGAGGACTATTAAACACAGGATTATTTATAACAAATTTTTTTTTCAGCAGTACATTCAGGAACATCTCCTGCAATAGCTAAATGACAGCAACACAGCATGAAGTTTTAAAGTAAAACTATATTCTTGCAAGTAATTCTAGGCAAATCAGATTTTTTGAAAGAACTGCAGGTCATACAGGCCCTACTTTCACAGATATTCATCCAGAATTCAAAGCTCAATTTTAAGACAGCAACTCAAATTTGCTGTGCAGCAGAGAATTCAGCACTGCTACATAAACTGTAAATACAAAAGTTCAAAAACATCTCCAAAAAGCATGGATTTAAGGCAGACTGACAATTTTACATTCCACTAAGTAAATCATCAATGGAGCTTATTTGAAGAAGGTGCAAGATATGATCTCCTGCTTTAAACACCTAGAAGAAATACTAAATTTCTTACAAACATCTTATAAGAACTCCTCCTGGCCACTGACCCCAATTCCAAGACATGAAACCAATTACGGTTAGTCAAGGCACTTTATTCCTGGTAAGAACAACAAAAAAATCTTTTTAATATACATACATTTCCATATTGTTAACTTGCAGTGATGTCCATTTTCTTCTGAAGTATTAATAAGAAATGCAAAAAATTTTTCAGATTTAATTTGCCACCCTTTTTATGTACCCCATTCCTCTTCCTCTCAGAAAAAAGAGCAAAAAAGAAAACTCTTAAGAGGTAGGTTACTCACAAGAAGAAAGCTCATTGCAGGAAAAATATATACCCAGCAATTCAGTTCTGTTGACTGCCTCAGTCACTGGTGAGAGCACCATTCTGTAGACTGATCTGGAAAGAATGATTAAAAAAAGAGGGACACATTCAGGAGTTTAAATGCTCTTGACTACTGACACACTTTGCTAATCTATCTTGAGAAGGTCAGTTAACTTCATTGTGTGAATTTCCAAAAGGATATATTAAGTTTATCCATCTTTAAATGAGATTTTCATCTCATATCTTCAAAGCCATTCCAAAATGGACTATGTTTTCATTTGTTACTAAAGCCAAAAGATTGTCAGATGGGGCAGGTAAATTGTGATATTCCATGGCAATATGTGACACCCTTCTCTAATTAAACCATTGGAATAAAACACCGTAATTAACATGAAATTATTCTAGATTCACACAGTTCATTTGTGCTTCAAACACAGCAATTTAGGACTATTTATGTTCATACACTTCACAATTCAATACAGAAAAGCTTTCAATGCCAAAATTTAAAATCCATATGTTTAAGATATATGATTATACATATATGCATCTTATAAAGTGAGATGGAAATTGCTTTCCCTTTTGCAAAATTACCTAGTGCCTTTCATTAAGGCACACAAAGCTTACAGTCCTTCAGAGTCATTCCAACTAGTGCCATCCAACCAGTCTTCTTTCCATGGTCAGGGACCAATACTTTCAAGTACACCTCTGCTGACTGAGGACAGACACATGGGAGGTATTATCAAGGACACAGTATTAAAAATATTCACTCTTCATGCAAAGATAGTGCATTAATATTAAAACTTTCCACGCCTCACATTTGTTCAATTTTCACATTGTGGGCAAAAAGTGATCTTCCACAGATCCTTCACACCACCTGTCCTGCTGCCTTGGGTAGCACTTGCTATCTTCTCTTTGTGAAGCCAGTTCCTGGGTGTCCATAGCCATATTGCACCTCATACATATGAGCTGGCTCCAATACCTATAATCATTAGAAAAACAGATTTGTCAGAACAAAAATCCTCACCAGTTCTACATTTTCTTGTATCTTTATTTAAAAAAAAAAAAAAAAAAGTAGTTTCTAGCTTTTCTAAACCTATCCTGTTGGCAATCCATCTGACTTCAAGAGTTTCTGGGCTGATATTGCATCCACTTGCCCCATTAGTATTTACGTTCAGCTTATAGTACTTTCTCAAAGTTCCTCATCTCCAGGTAACTTTTACTCATAAATATTCGATATGTACAGGCCTAATTTCTTTTTCTTTGCTATCTTTTCTGTTCCTTTATTGCAGTATGCCAAAAATGGAGGCCTTTTGCATATACAATGGTCTACTGAAAATAGACAAGGTGTCCTTCATTAGTCCCCTTTTATCCACCCACATCAGACTCACTTTCCATGTTACTTTCTAACACCTAAATAATAATTCATGTTCCAAAGATGGGCCTCTTGGCCTTCCTGTTGAGCATTCCAGATAAAAGAGGAAGAAAAATGAGCTGGTTTCAGAAAGACTAAAATTTCCACTACTCAAAAATGGAGCCTAAGAGAGATCTACACAAATTCCTTTCAGCAGCAAGTAATGATTGGCATAACTTTTTTTTAGGCAAGAACAATAAAATTGATGTATCATTATGTTTTAGAATGATCAAAACTGAATCTATGCTCAAGATTCTAGCTCCAAAACTTTGAAATACAGTTAATGAGCACTTCTCTCTCCAACTCATCAATGCCTGTTGCTCAAGAATAAGATGTTAAAGTTCAGTCTGCTGGATTCAACTTCACACTGCAGAAAAAAAAGCAACTATTCCTATGGCTTTGGGACAACAAGACATTTAACGAAACTTTCCTAGCTGCACACAAAATGAAAACATCTTGCTTGTAACATTCCTTTTAGCAAACACTTTAACAAGAGTCTCCAGATTACAATCAAGCTTCGAACTAAAAGAATAAATGCTAATTCCCATTTATATGAAAAGTGGGATAAGCCAACCAATTATAATTGTTCTGCTGTTCACTGCCAACTACATCAAATTCATATTCTTAGTTAAATATATTAAAAATAATTTAAAATATTTTCAACTGTTTATAGTATCAATCCAAATGAAAATACTAGTACATTAGAAGACCAAATTTTAAAATGAGACACAGAGTGGAGTTATATAGACCCAAAAGCATACACCAAACTTTTAATTTGTTCAGTGGTACAATTTGCATATACTTGGAACCTCAGGTGACAGCATTCCTGATTTGTTTGCCACAATTCTATTGATAAAGGCTTGTGGTCCTGCATGGCATGCAATCCTTCCTAGGTTTAGCTGATATTTTTTGTTCTGAGCAGTGGTTTGATCAGAGGTCCTTGTTGGAGGTTCTCTAAGCACTCCCTGGCGCTTAACTCCTACTAGGCCCAATTCTACTCTTTTTCTAGAAATTACATTTGGCCAAGATCTAGAACAGAACCTTTTGTGTAACTTCTCTTTTTTTTCATCATATAAAGATTTTGTGTTTCTATTGCTTTGCAAAGAATCAATGTCTTTATGTGAGAGTTTACTTATGCTGACATTCAGCACCTCCCACATCTTTACAAGATGGAAGAAGTCATCATTATGTGATTCTAGTGATCCATCAGAGACTGATGAATCACAATAATGGTTTTTAATAGCTGACCAGCAATCCACAGCCTGAATGACCTAAGTACATTTTTCAGTTTTTAAAGCTTATCACTACAAGTGTGCCTAAAAATGCCAGGAGGAAAATTCTATTATGACAGACAAACTTAATCCATGCTCTAGAGGGCTGACGATCCACTCATCATTTGTCTGTTCACAAAATCCACAAGAGGTTATATCCCTGATTGACACAATTCTGATCTCTGCCCTAATGCTTGACCTACTCTACTCCTAATAAATCCCACAGAGAAACGCAAAAACTGTTTGAAAACAGTCTGCAAATAAATCAAATAATTTTAGTTAGGCATTCAGTACTAAAGCCCTACTAATTTCCTTATGGATAAAGTAAACACAGAGCTTCAAGTTTCCCTGGCAATCCTGCCATTTAAAAACAGGCAAAAAAATAGGACAAATCCTCACCACTGCAAACCAGTGATCCTGACAGCTACAGACTACAGTTAACTGATAGTGATGTAAACTCCTTATGCCAGCTTGCTTAAGCACAGAAGCATAAATGCACATAATTAAGATCTGATGTTTGCTTTTTCCTCCAAACACAAATGCAGTATTTGTGTTTGAGCACTAGCAGTAACAACTGTGAACTATGCTATTAATGTCTGATTTAAAAATGCTTGTGGCAGAATCCTGTCTAGAGAAGCAAAAATAAAATGTATTCAGACAAAGCAACAGTGAAAAATGCATTAAGAAAATTAAAAGCAGTGATTACAGAAGAAAATCATGTATTCTCCTCTAAGAAAGTTATTTATGTATAACATTTCTTAAAATGGATCCAAACACTGCCATTCTCAATAAAAACTAAATTTTTGAGAGGATATATTTTTAAAGTATATGCAAATCCTTGTTTTATTAAAAAGGAGAAACATAGTTCAGTACCCTTCTTGCTTATTTTTCTCAAGCATTTTTCAGGTTAAATAAATTGGTACTAAATTGTCCAGGAATCTAGATGCATTTATGGCTTCATTTACTAATTCAGGTTTAAGAATTTATATCTTAAAAAAAATACATCACAGAACTGAGGCTTCTTAAGTTCAGTAAGGGACACAATGGAAACTGTCTGCAGCTTAAAGAAGCATTTCACACTAAACTGAGGCATCCATTTACTAGACAGTCTCCCAAAATAATCTCTGGCTCTAAATCAGTATCTGAAGGTGCATCCTTTCACTGAGGATCCCTGGATTTCAGCTGTCCTTTGCAAGTGGCTATAGTAGTACCGTATGAAATTGTTTTCTCACCTGTTCCTATTGAAGTGTTCTGTAGTGATGGCTAATGCTGTAAAAAAAACAGTCCTACAGTTCTTAGTCTTTTTTGTGAGATATGCACACAGAAACATTCTGGTGATTATTGTTCTGAATTTTTAAGGCCATACAAGGCTGAACACAGCCAAACTAGAGGCTTTGGAAAACCACAGTCCAGGTAGGCAGAAAACATCCACCCTGTTATCATCTCACTGTGGGGGGAGGTTTGGCTGCCCCTTCTGCCAAAGCATCCTGCCAAAATTTGTCAATTCATATTGCTATCAGTCACATTGCTTCCACCGATAGATTTAACAAAAACAAGTTTTCCAAGGTGGCACCAAATAAATCTTGATAATCAGTTAAGAAGAGTTTTTTGGTTTGGTGTTATGGGATTTTTTAAATGTTTGTTTGATTTGTGGTTTTAGCTCGTTCTTTTTCCTCAGAAAAACACAAAAGGGCAAACCTATACCAGCTAGAAACATTGAATGTCACTGGGTATTCTGAAGATGGACTTTTATTCCAAATGCAGCTGAGTGAAGTCTGGATAGGGACCTCCTAACAGAAGAAAGCATCATTCTGCACATACATCACAAGGCCTTAGAACAACAAGTAAGAAGATTAAAGAAGTTTTGTATCACAGGTAGATTTAACCTCAGGTCAACACGGCCTGCAATATGCATTTTAGTCTTAGGTTTCACATGTGTTTGCTTGAGATGAATTAGAGAATCACAGAACAGCTAAAGTTGGAAGGGGCATCCTGAGACATTCAGACCAAGTCACCTTCTGATAGCAGGTTTAGCTTGGGCAGATGGCTCAGGACATCTGAATATCTCCAAGTATGGAGACGTGGCCCAGTGTTTCATTACCCTTACAGGAAGAAAGTATTTCCTTATATTTAAATATAGCTTCCTGTACATCAGAAAAGTGGGAAATAAGCCTCATCTTCTGATGACAGAAGTTTCTTTTGGGAGTTAAATACTCTTTAGGAACATAAAAAGAAAAAACCCCTAGATACCCTCTTAATATATCAAAAGGAGCTTCATTAATTAAAACAGATTGTTATAGGCATCATCTGGAGATGTACTTACCACTTCTACTTGACTACTTTTGTGCTCTAGAAGAAGATGAAAATTTGAGATTTCTAGTATGCAGTAAATAGCAAAAGCTTTAATTCCCCCTATTGCACAAGCAAATACATAATTTTCTGCCTGCATTTAAAAACAAGCCTTTTAATAAAGCCGAACAGAAGCAGGTGCTTAAATAAACCAGCAGGTGCTGATTAATAATAATTGAAATTAGAGATACCTTTACTTACAGCCTTATATGTATTACATGTGCTAAAATCTTCCAAGTCTATCTGCAAATAAAAGGGATATTCCTCATCCATATGAAGCACTGACTGTGACAGGATTATTTGCATTAAGAGCAAGGAAGAATTGCCTGATACTGTAAAGTAACAAACATTGCCTGTTACATACTTTCCATTGACATTACATATGGAAGAACATAACTGGAAGCTGAAGCATCTGTATCACTGCACTGAAGCACTGGATGTCACATGGCTTAGTCTGTCCTTTATTTCATATAAACATATTCTACTTTAATATATTCTTTTAGATCAGCATCCCATAAACAAATGAGCTAGCTCAGAGTCCTGAGCTTATGCAGTGCTCTTCCTAAGAAAATACTGTTCTCTGACAAACAAGTAATTTCAAGTTGAGGACCTACTTGTCTTCTATTTGAGTAATGTATCATGCAAGCAGCATCTCAAACCACTTTTGGAAGGAAAAACTAGAGTGCAAGTGGTATAAATTCCAGAAACTCATGGTGTAAAGATACTGTCTTTGGCCAAATTCTGACCTTATTTTTGTGTATGCAGCAATCCAAGTTAAAAAAAAGAATGGCAGAAGTTAGTCTTATGCTGAATACATTGCAACATACCCATCCACAAAGCCAGAATATTCTAAAGAAAAGAAGAGAGAAGGAAAGTTAGGATACAAGCACACACAAGCCAAAATTTCAAAATTTCCCTGCCAAACCTCAGACTGCAGAAATTATTAGTGGGCTGAGTTTGTCCAATTCTTTAAGCAAAAAGAATCCCTTTTATTACACTCCTTGGGTCACTGTGCATTCTTTTAAATCCCAGACAGATTTCCTAATTTATATTGACTTACACCAGGCAACACAGATCTTCCTTAAGTCCGAAGTGTCTTGTAAACTTAAACACACTGCAAAGCATAGAAACTTGTCATTGAAGTATGTATTCCATGAACAGCAGAACTACTGATGGTTTTTTGCAGGGGGACTCCTGCTCTTTGCTCTTAATTTTTCTATTAAAGTAATTCCAGCCCTTTCTACCCCCCACGTCTTCTGGGCACTGGAGCAGGACAGAGACAGCACGTATAAGCTCTAGTGTGCAGAGCCACCACACTGAATTTTCAGCCTATTATGTTCAAACACGCTGTATAAAAGCTGAATTCCTCCCAGCTTCCTTCAGTAGAGGCATTCATTTAAATTATCCTAATCTATTAATTCAGCACTTTTCCCAATCCTTCCAGATTATTTGCTCTGCAAATCCTAATCTTCACTTACAGCAACCAACAGAGACATTGAAAATGACTGATAAAAGATATTAGAAAGGTAGACAGAACCAAGATTAAACAAAACCAATTTCCACAGGGAAACAGAAAAGAGAAAAAGGTGTTTTAAACAGTACAGTAGTTCCAAATACTTTATACACTGACTTTTTAGCATTAAAAAAAAACAAAAACGAGATCCTATATCCTGTGTTTTAGCAGCTTCTCTACACAGCTGACATAGAAGAAGCATGGATTTACTTTTCAAGCTAAAAATCTTTTATTCTCACTTTCATACAACTCAGTAAATTGCCCAGAGAGTGATTTATTCTCTGCTATGATCTCCTGAATATCTTATACCCACACAAAAGATGGATGCTGGCAGGCAGAGCTGTCAGTAGGAATTTCAGCAGAAGTAAATTGTTTAGTGCTTACAGTGCAGCATAATAGCTGTAATTTCATTTGAACTGTTGCCATTAATAAAGCTACAAGCCAAGGCCTAGGCATTCATTACTGTGCAGCCGCTGAGGATTTCTCTGCGCACACTTCACCACAGATGCAGGTAGCTCAGTCCTGGAAGTGTTGCTATATCTGGAAGAATGACAAGCCAGGCCTGGCACTTTCTCTCAATAGTGAAAGACTCAGGTGCATATCAACTGCTAAGGAGTTTCCCATCAGTATTTAACAGGTGTTTGCACAGCTATTCCGATCCTCCGCCAAAATGCAAACTAGCAATTTCAACATATATGCATTGAAAAATGTTTAAAAAGAAACTAAAATATAATACACAGACCTGCAAATGTGTGTATGTACACTGCACATCAGTTGGGCAGGAAGCATGTTTTTCTGGAGCATGTTCTCCTGAAATATTATAGCTGCTACATATGAAGAAACAGAAATTCAAATACATTAAATACTTGGCTAAAGATAGAACATCAGCAGATAGTTGTTCTTCACCTAGACTTTTGGTGAAGCACCTATTAAAATGCTTTTGTTTAAGTGTTATGATTAAAACAAACTACAGATTATTTTCTTGGTCTAAGAAAATGTATACAACCTGAATTCTATTCTATGCTGTGTATATATGCCCCGAATGACGATCAGGATTAGCATACATGCTATAAAGGCAATTAAACATAGCCAATTTCAGAAAAAGTGCTTTGAGTGTAGTAAAAACAACTTTTGCTGTGGTACCCTTTCTACTCAAAAACTGCAGATTTGGCTGCCTCTGACAGGTTAAACTAATTAACCACCCTGCAGGCAGCCCCAAAGCTCTATATGGAAACTCAGACACTGAGGAGGTGAATAAGCCATTAGTTCTCTCCAGAGGAATTACTTTTTATATGTATGTCTCTCATTACTGCTAATCAACCATGATACACATTCTTTCCACCAAACTCCCTGAGATGTATGGGTAAACATCTGCAAAGTTGTTTATCTGAAAAAATACTATACACTTCATTTTCCTGTCCAACCTACAGACGGAGGGGAAAAGGAGCAGTGAGCTGCACATGCAGGACAGGCTCTTTTACTGGTAACTCAGAGGTCAGCTCATGATAGATCTGGTATATGAAAACAGTGAGGGCTGCTGTGGAGAAAGAAGAGCAGATGTGGTAAGAGAAGCAGCATGTAAAAAAGAAAAGGCCTTTCCTTTTACAATAATAGAGAGCATAGCAAGCAAAGAATAAGTAAATAGAAGAAGAGAGACATGAGGCATCACAGAGAAAAGGACAAACATGAAGGCTAACAAAAGCCTCTCAAAAATACAGTATTTTGTCCCTCCATTGGGTAATATATGTAAGGATTATACACTCAATTATTGAATCTACTTACATACTGCAATAGCCATATAACAAAGATTGGAAGCAAACTCAGAGCAATCAGTCTTCATTAAAATTTATAGTATGTCACAGAAGATTCCTTGGAACTTCTTGAGAGTAGGAATAAATTGGTGCTTTCTATTTTAAGTGGGAAAAACAGGTCATGTACACCATTATTTCCTATAATCAAAAGAAAGTCCATTTCAAATTTTGGTCATGGTGTGTGTCTGAGTTCTGACCAAGATATGGAGTAATTTCCATGCTCTCCCATAAGGCTCATGTAGCATTTTGGATGAAGGTGAAAGCCTGTCTACAACCTTATGTATTAGTTATAATTACCCAGTACCAGTTGCATCATGAACACACTTTGGTTAAATAAGCATTTCTGGGCAGAAGTACCAGCATCCCCTTTGGTTACCGGAACTATCCCCACAATGTCAACAATGCCTGTAAATCCTTCTGAGCAAGCTAATCTCTCATCTGCAGAAATGACTGGAGAGAATATAGGCCACAAGAGGAGAAGAGCACAGATGTTTTTCACCATAGTGACAGTAATTATTCATGTTTCTCAACAACAACTACTAACATGAAAACTTTCTTTTACCCAACCACTTCTCTTCAGTGGATCCCTGCTTCTTCATCAGGTATCAATAACTATAATAGAGCTGTGCCTGTGCAAGCAAACCTTAGCAATCAAGGTCCAAATATCCAGATTTTCAGAGTACAGACATTTTGCTCTATCTCTGTAGGCATTTTTTTTTTATTATCTGCTTCATGTGAGAAAAGCAGAGCACTAGTTTCTTCTTACGTGTGTGCATTTAGTAGATCTTACCTAGTATTTCCTCAGCACAGTACCCAACAGGGATCAGAAGTGAGAAGGTTCCATTAGCCCATCCAATTAAGTTTTAGTGTCAGCATGGACCTGAGCTGCTCAAAATTGGACTGAGAAAATCTGTCTGCATGAACTGAAATAAACAGCTGAATGAAGGAACTAGAGATTTTTTCCCTAAATAATTTTGCTTCATTATCAGAGGCATTGTGAAAGTTTCCACTCCGATCATAGCCTTAGGGCAGGCATGCTCACAGAGAAAAATCTAGAAAACATTCTACAACAATATCTCAAAAATTCAAACCAGGAGAGAGAGGATGTGCTTGGGAAAACTCCAAAGTAAACACCTGAATGTTTCCAGCTGTTCTGATACGGACTTTTCAAATCGCGCCGCACAGCGCCATCTTCTGGTGACTAAAAATTGGATTTTTTTCTCTAGTCATTGAGAAAAAAAGCTGTAACCGTATCAAAGATAATTTTCATACAAAAAAGTTATTAGTGTTAAGCTAAAAAAAATTTAATCAAAAACCTATAAAACTTAAATAAAAAAACCTTTAATTAATCTCTACTATTCCTATAAACGTGCAAAGTGAAAAAAACTTTAAAATACCTTTCTCCCTTAATCAAGAGGGCCATGCACCAATCTTGTTCTGATTTCTGCAACTGAAGAAAAATATGTATTGCTTACACACCAAACAGTGAATGTTTAGTCCACACAAACATATACAGACTATAAGCCACTTCAAAGTATTCTGCTTGTTTCTCGCTTGCTA
The DNA here is from genome assembly GCA_910950805.1 of Acrocephalus scirpaceus scirpaceus. Taxonomy (NCBI): domain Eukaryota; kingdom Metazoa; phylum Chordata; class Aves; order Passeriformes; family Sylviidae; genus Acrocephalus; species Acrocephalus scirpaceus. The sequence goes on from OU383779.1 coordinate 43,550,483, forward strand.
CACTAACAAATAACCTTAATGTTATCATATTTCCTTTAACTTGCTGAATTTTCCAACAAGAAGAAATCAGGCAATAGTTTGATTACTTGACTAAGCAATTAACGTTCAGTTAACCCTCCTTTCTTGAGTGGCTCAGCTAACGGGAGACAGGCTTGATATTTGGTAGTTTTCTAGGTTTTCATATGAGTATTTTAAGTAGAATAGGAAAATAGAATGAAGGAATAAATATGTGAAATATCAAAATTCTTGAAAAAGGAACCGTGAATGCCTGGAAATAAACTAAAGGCTCTGTTTCCTTGCCTTGTTTGCCGTGTAAAATACGGATTTCTCAACAGTACACGTGAAAGCTTTTCTTCCAATGCCGCAGCACTAGTGTAACCAAAGCCAGTATTTCAAAGCTACCTTTTTATTTACTTTTTTTAATACACCTTCAGGAGCCAAGCGAGGACACATACCTTCCGGTTTGGAAATTAACCGCTCCACGAGGAGCGCTAGATCCCGCCTACTACGCTAACTTCTACAGCCACACACTCGAGGGTTTTGCGGCCCTGCGGAGGGGAGCATTCCGCGGCCGGTCCCCCATTCCGCGGCCGGTCCCGGGCCGGTTCCCCTCAGGATTTACGGCTCAGGCCCCGTCAAGAGCGCGGCGCGAGGACACCCGCTCCCTCACGGCCCCGCGCGCTTCCCGCCGCCGCCTTTTGAACAGCCTCGTGACGTCATCGCGGGGCGGGCGCACGTGCGACGCCCCCTGCAGGGTCCCTCTCGAGGGGGGCGGTGGGCGGGGCCTGTGGGCGGGCTCGCGCGCAGGGGGCGGTGCGCAGGCGCGGCGTGCGCGGGCGGGCGGTGCGCGGTGCGCGGAGCGGCGCTCCCATGAGCCGGCGCTGCCGCTCGGCCGTCGCCGCGCTGCTGCGGGGGCTCGCCGGCCCCGCCGCGCTGTGCCTGGGCAGCGCCATGAGCCTCTGCGGGGCGCCGACCGCCTGCGCCGCGGGGCCTGCGGGCGGCGGCGGGGGGCTCTCCGCGGCGCGGCTGAGCCCGCCGTGGCTGCGGCTCCCCGAGGTGCCGGGCGCTGAGCCGCACCGTACCAACGAGCTGCTGCTGCTGCTGCCTCCGGCCCCGCGCGGCCCGGCCCCGTCGCCGCAGCACCACGTCGTGTACTTCCCGGGGGACGTGCAGGTACGGTGCGCGGGTGCGGGCAGAGAGCGATGGGGCCCGGGCAGCGCAGCGGCCGCGGGGCGGGAGCGGGGAAGCGGCGCCGCAGGGACGCGTCCCTGGAAGGGCTGTGCGGGTGGGCATTGCCCGGCTCCCGCCGCGGCCATCGGAGCATCTCGCTGCCCCCACGGTCGGGCACAGGGAGCGGGAACGGGCCCTCCGGAACCCTGAGCTGCAGCAGTAGTGGAGGGGAGGAGAGTCGTCTTCACAGAATCGCTTAGGTTGGAGATCACTGAGTCCAGCCTATGACCAGCACCACCACGTCGACTAGACCCTGGCGCCAAGTGCCATGTCCAGCCAATCTTTCCTCCAACACCTCCAGGAACGGTGACTCCACCGCCTCGTAGTCAATCCACTCCAATATCTAATCACTCTTTCTGTGAAGGGTGCTTCCTAATGTCCACCCTAAATCTCGCCTGGCACAACCTAAAACCATGTGCTCTTGTCACCCAGGAGAAGAGACCGGCCCCCATCTGGCTACAGCTCCTTTCAGGAACTTGTAGAGAGGGATAAGGGCTCCCCCCGAGCCTGCTCTTCCCCAGGCTGAGCAGCCCCAGCTCCCTCAGCTGCTCCTCACAGGACTTGTGCTCCAGCCCCTTCAGCTGCTCCATTGCCCTTCTCTGGACTCACTCCAGCCCTACAGCACTGCCTGAAGGTGACATCTGTGACAGGGATGGCAGTGGCTGAAAGCATGGGTGGCGGGGAGTGTCAATGGAGACAACGAAACCCCAAGGTTGTCCTCCCCAGGCAGAGCACTGTGTGCAGGTGTATGGACATCCCAGACACCATCCTTTGGGAATTTGACAAGCACTGACGCTTTCGCAGCCTGTCCTGACAAGGCATTTGTGGTCTCTTGAGTTGGCAAGAGATTGTAGAGACTCTGAAGTGCTGTCTCCAAGCATGTGATCGACCTCTCTAACATAACATTCTCTGGTAGCCATCTAACCTCAATTGTCATTACTGCTTCTCAAAAGCTGGGGTAGTGCGTTCTTCAAGGGAAAAGGCTTTCCCTTCTGTCAGGTAAAGATACAGAATTTTTTGTTTTTATTTTAAGGATTGGGATGGCCTACAAAGACTTGTCTGATTGCCATTCTTGCGTATGGCTTCATTATTCCTTAGTAAAATAAATGAACTAGTATTCTTTGCCATTAAGATTTCAGACATGAGGTTGATTCATAACTTGGGGGTTAATTTCTTTCCATCTATGCCCTCTATGGATGTGAATAAGGCAATAAAAATTTCCTAGAGCTGAATGAGAGGGGATATTTTTGTTTCTGTATAAAATTCAGAAAATTTGCTACAAAGTTTTAAGTGTGTTTTTGTCTTGTATAAGATAATCAGTATTTCTGTAGATGGAGATAATACAGTAAAATTATGTATTCTGTGTCATACTAAGTTGAATAATATTTTAATTTTCTTTTTGTGTGGCCTCAACAAAAACTATGAATATATTCATGTACTGATTTTATTGTATTGATCTTGGGGGTATTAAAAATATGTGGTAAAAATATTAAAGTAAGCAAATAGAAATATAGCACTTTCTTTAATGTGTTTCTTGTTCTGCAAACCTAAAAAGTGAGAGCATCTAATGCATGTTTTCCTTTTACAGTCCTTTCTTATAAATATGATATATTGAAGCTGAATCTTTTCACAAAATGTAGTAATGCATCTTTTCTATTTTTTTTTTAATTTTTCAGAACTATCATGACATCATGTCTTGCCACCCAGAAAACTTTCAGTGGGAGCACTGGAGTTTTGAAAATGTCGCTACCATACTTGCTCGCCGGTTCCCTAATAGCTTTATTTGGGTCATAAAGTGTTCTCGAATGCACCTGCACAAATTCAGTTGTTATGACAATTTTGTGACAAGTAACATGTTTGGAGCGCCAGAGCACAGCACTGACTTTGAAGCTTTCAAGCATCTCCATGCTTTGCTAGTTAATGCATTCAGACTCTCTCAGAATATTCTGCTGTCCCAGAAAAGTGTGCATGGTGTCAGCAAGGATGCAAAAATAGCTGCTTGTAAATCACAGCCACAGTCTGTTCCAACAACAAATGGCTGCTCATCCAAAGAAAGGGAGAGAGATTGTGAATGCTCTAATAATTCTGCTGTGAACTTCATGGTACCGTCTGCTGTAGGTGCAGCATCGTTTACTTTGATTGGCTTCAGTAAAGGTTGTGTGGTTTTGAACCAGCTTCTTTATGAGCTGAAGGAAGCCAAAAAAGACAAGAATACAGATGCCTTCTTAAAAAACATAAGAGCAATTTACTGGCTGGATGGTGGTCACTCGGGAGGAAGCAATACTTGGGTTACTTACCCTGAAATGCTGAAAGAACTTGCAGACACAGGAATTGAAGTTCATGCTCATGTTACACCCTACCAAGTGTTTGACACAATGAGGTCATGGATTGGGAGAGAGCATGAGAAATTTGTACAGATACTTGAAGAATTTGGTGTGGAAATAAATGATCAACTGCATTTTGCTGATGAAGTTCCCTCCTTAGACAACCATTTCAGAGTTCATGAAGTATTTTGAGAAGACTGTATGTCTATGAACAGTATATTCTTTGTAGAAGCTCTTTTAACACTGTAAATGTTGTCATCTAGATTTTCAGCTTTGAGCAGATGCTTTTTAAACGGAATACTAAATAATTTCTGTGTTGCTAATAGATACTATATATAAATTTCTGTAGCTTAAAAAAGGCATATTGGGACCCCATGACTATAACTGATGTTGGTTTTTGATTCCTGGAAAAAAAGTGTTATGAAGAACAATCCTATACATGTATTTTTATTAAATGTGAATGTTTATTCTTAAACTGTTGACAGACTTTTTAGTCCTGGATGTCTAATATCATATACTACATTTAATGGGACTTTAAAGTACTTGAGAATTTCTGAAGATACTTCAGTTGAGTGGCTTCCAGGGCTAAAAGTATTGGTCTTTGTCAATAACAGATGTAAGGTTAGTTTTTGGCTTAAGGAAATTGATTGTAAAAGAAGCATGTTAGTTATATATTTTGCTGAAACTTGTTTTGTTAGGTAATTAAATCTTCCAGTTTTGTAACATTTCTCCTGTTTGAAACAAAGTCACAAGTACTCACCTTTGGAATAATAGTGCCAATGCATTTCTCTTCCTTACGTGCACCTTACCATTTCTGTCACTCTGAAGCTTGATTAATTAATTGTGTAATATGTGCTAGTGAACAGCCATTTAACCTGGGGGCTTGAAAATTTTGAGGTAGCTATGTTAAGTAACCAAGAATGTTGATTAGGGTGTAGTTTGTTCTTGTTTCAACACACCTTGCTGTTGCTTTGCTAACTTCTGTAAGGATGAGCAGAAATACCTTTATTATCACACCAAGAGGTGACATCCCTGCCTTGGGGTGGCAAGGTTTTTCTTGGTAATTGCTGCATTGATGTTGCGCTAAATCGAGCCATAAGCACATAATCTATTACAAGTTGCATTTAAAAATTCAGACTTTGTTGACTGCAGCTCTTACAAAATGCCTCAGTTTTAAAATCTATTACCTGCTTTAAATGTACTGCAGTAGTTGCTTCTTGAGCCATCCAAAAGTCTTATTTTTGGAGCCTAATTTTTCCTACAGAAAAAAAACCAACCTCTAATTAAATAGAAAGCCAGCCAGATTTGATACAAAAGATGTAATCTGGTTCAGACACCAAACCTGAGTGCTCATAAGAAAGAAATACTGAAAGATGGACAATGATGGTATTAATGGAACTTTTCTACTGTTGCAAGTAACTTCCCATTTATCTACAAAGCTTAGAATCATTCTTAAAGACAACTGCAGCTATTAACAATGAACCAGTAACTCCAAATGGTTTTGGATTTCCTGGAAGTATAGGAATACAAAAGCAAGTTAGCAGAACACTGTGAAGAGTACACAAACAATTGTGGCTAAGTTGTGAAAAACAGCATTTTAGTCAACTTTGGTTCTGTGTTTGATGGCTTAGTGACATCTCTGCCCTGCTCCTTGTTTCCTGTGACTCTTACACAGTGGAAGGGAAGTCCTGGGTGATCTTTCTTCTGTTGGCATCATTAAAACTTAAAAGATTCCCTGTAGACAACTTTTGGCAGAAATTGTGCACATCAGGGATCACTGAACAATGAGAAAAGTGTGTTGTACTCCTAAGAAAATTTTCTTAACTCTCAAAATATTAAACATGATGGAAAGGATTATGCATACATTATGCACCTTACAATTTGAAAGAGGACTCTATCACTAATAATTAGATTAGTGTACCTAGTTCATCAAATAAATCTATTTTAATTGATGGAGAAAAGTGCAACATGCAAACAAACTCTAAAAAGCCTGAAGTTTAGTTCCATCTGCTCTTTTATTTTAGGCTGTTTCTTTGAGATTTGCTTGGTGATTGCCATCTTAATAGCCCTATAACAATGTAAAGCCCTTTTTAATATGTTTCAAGGAACATTTTCCCCCTTTTTGGTCCTTTTGATAACATTTGCAGCATATGTGAGGACTTTTTTCTGTAAAGGAAATATGGGTCACCTAAAGAAGTGGTTTTAATAGAAAGCCTGCAAAAGGCTTGAAAAATATTTAACCATCCCCTTATAAAATATAATTTTAAAAAGTAAACCAACAAAACCCCCAGAACATTCTATTGCTTTTGCTCCCTCAGTTTCAGGCTGACTAGGCTAAGTTGGGTGTGCTAACACTTGCCCAATCCAATAACACTGCAGATCAGAGACCTATTTCTAAACAATTCTGTGCCTGCCAAAACAACAGGACTACGTTGTTGCAAGCTTTTGGAAATAGCTATTAAAATATTGACATTGTCTTCAAAAGTTTCTGGATGGCTGTACTATGAAAATACTACTAACCTGTTTGATGGAGGCTGCCTACAATAACTGTTAAATGGGCTCAAGTGTTGCTGCATTACTTTGAAGAATAGGCACTTTGTTGTAAAACTAATCTTGTTATGAGACCTCGTGTTGTGGAGGGAAAACTGACTGGTTGTTTTTCATTCTTTAAACAGCTGTAGTACTCTGTTGGAATGTGCCTCTGTCATTCACTACAATGCATGCTAAAAATAAATTTTGCAAACTATGTAGAAAATAAACTATTTCTAATGGGTGAAACCACTTTGATGTGAGTATAAAACTGTTAAACGAGGAATGTGCAGTTTTGTGGATTAAGCTTTATCAGGTGTTTGTGGAGACCTAGTTTAAAAAATCAGATTTATTTGATAACTTCCCTTCAAGGAGGCCTTGTATTTGTGTAGTCAGCATCCATAATTTTAAAACAGCTTACTGGCATCTCACAAACACAGGAAAGCTGGCATGAAGCAGCCAAGGGTGGGACATTTCTATGTTAGTATGAAATGGGTCATAGTTTACAAATGCCCATTTTTCAACATTAACTGTAAAGGCAGTTTTTAATCAGCTTAGATGTAAATGCCTGAAGTTAGGTGGCTCTCCTGCTTATACAAGTGTAGTTCAAGACACTTCTGGTTTTTACACAGTCCTTAGTACAACCTAGTAATGACTGCTCTTTGTATTACGTGCTTGTTTCTGGTACAATAGACAAGACATTCTTCAGATTTTGAGACATACTAACACGTTCTAAACTGTGACTGCTAAATTCTTTTAAAGCAAGGCTTGATTCTGTGAAATTGTCCAGATGACTTAAATGATTTTGTGTGAATCTAAAATGCTAGAAAGCTTGGTAAACTTCTTCCCATCTGGGACTGATTTAATCACATCTCTGCAAATGCTGATGCATTAATCAGTATTGGCCCCTAATTTTGGAAGATGATTAAGGGTCCCATTCTTAACATGTGGCTGAAAGGAAGAGTTTCCTCTGTCCTCCCATTGATAAAATCCTTCTGCCTCCCTGCACAACCACTTTTATGGTAAGCTGTTCTATTTTTCTAAACAAACATGATAGAGGTAAGTAACAGCAGTGCTATATATAGTCGTAGAAATTATTTTAAATAAGACTGCTAAGTCAGTTCAGGAGTTAGGCTGTTATAACTGTGGATATGCACTGATAAAAATGATTGTGCTTGAGCATGCACTCAGCTTTTCCCTGGAGGTTCTTTATGAGCTGTAATAGTTACTTCATCTCTGCATATAACCAATATTTGTTGTCTAGTACACACTGAAATTTGAAGTTGAATTGGGTTGTGTACCCATTCATTTACCTTGAAGGCTTATTTTAAATTACATGTCTTATCAGTTAATACAAGAAAGAATTTATTAACAATAAAAGTTTTGGGATGTGTGTGCTCTGTTATGAGTGACACTTAGGTATATTGCAATCTAGCAGAATCCACCCACACAGATACGTCTGGTGCCCTTGTGCAATACAAAAGCAAAGGCAGCTGTCTCAAGACTGAAATCCATAAGAGACAGCCTCTTTAAATCACCTTCAAAGTTACTTCACAAATCTTATATTGAAATCTCATTTCATTTTTGTAAGGATGGTAAATTAAATTTAAAAAAAAGTTTTAACTTCTAATGATCATAACCTGATGAAAATTAGACACATTTGCATATTGCACATGGAGAACCTAAGACCAAAGCTGGCTTTCTGTTGGTGTTGTTGATCTCCTAACTCTGTTCAGATGCAGGGTGACTGTTTTTAACTGGAATAAAGTAACATGAAGTCATTAAGCCAGTAATGCAAGATCATATGACACCTATGTATCAGACAGGCACTGCCTCTTCCAGTGCCAGACATACTGTTCCTGACTAACTTCATTCAGTTGGTATTAACAGCATAATTCACTCCTCCTGCTGACAGAAAAACCCACTTGCACCGGATTAGCTGTTCCACATCACCGTGGAAACCATGGAAGACTGATTCAGGCAGTCATTTTGAATACACTGTAGTGTGGGTTATAAGGTAATGATGGCTTTGTCCTTTCCTGTCATTAGGGCTTGATTACATGTTTCCAAGTGACCCAAGAAGTGTCAAATTCTGCTTAAGCAAATGACCAGAAAAGCAACTGGTAATAAAAAAGGGGAAAATAAATCATCTGGGTTTAATTCATGTGTATAAACACCTTATGTACTTGAAAAGGAACTGAGTGCCATTACTTCAAGGTTCAGAATAAATTTTCTTTCTTTCAGTAGGCACTCAAAAGAGCACTTTCAGTCATGATTGCTAGTTTCTTTGTTAGACTTGGCCCTTCAGAGCTGAGTTGTTTCTAAAGAAAGCACTGCTGCAAGACATAAAAAACAATCAAGAGACAGAGCAGCACTGAAGGGCAGGACAAGGCTCTTCTCCCACACCAGAGTTTATGCTCTGAGCAATACTTCTAAGCCTGAGTGTCAGACAAAGCTGTTGTATCTCTTACAGACCATGTGCTTAACTCTCCCATTCCCCATCATCAGAAATACATTAGGGTTTTGTGGTGGAAGTCTAAAGCAATTCATGTCCAGCTTGACAGCTGAAGTATAAATGTTTTCACAGCAGAAGTTGTCCATTGCTATGATCTGTGTTATTACTGCAAGCTACAGCTTCTGAGCATTTTTGTATGAATGTGGCACTGCATGTGGAGCTGCATGTTTGACATGGTTGAGCAGTTCTTTTAATGGCTTCAATCTCCCACAAGGAACAGACCTGAACAGTTGGAAATAAAGTCGTCTGCTCCTGTTGCTGCCAGGAATCGCCACTTAAGAGAGACTGTTGCTCCCAGAAATCTCTACATACAGAGCTCAGAATCTACTGTAGAGTCTGACCCAAAGTAAAATAGGAAATCTTAATGTACGGCTTACTGCAAACCTGGGTAACTGTCTAAGAAAATGTAACACTTCATATGTCCTTCAAATAACACCAGAATCTTTGCTTATTGAGTGATACCAACTTAGAAAATCCCTTGTAAAAGCTAATGTCTCAGAATGTGCATCTTCAAAACCTGTATCAGTTGCAAGAAGATACCAGCTTTGAGAAGATACATTTTGGTGAGAGGAAAAAAGAATCGGGGTTATACAGGAATTTCTCTGAACTTGTGAAGTAATGCTTATTGGGATAACATCATATGTAATATCACCTCTACTGTGGTAAAATCATTCTCATCTTAGTCAGGTCAGTCTTGTGAAACCAACAGTGTGAATGAGACAAATAGTTTCATCCTGCATATTTAAAAAAAATACAAATGTATTTCTGATCCTTTATGATCAAGTCAAACTCTATCTCATTAGGCATTTACTTAAACTTAACCTAGACCCTGTGTAGCTACTGGAGAGGAACAAGTAAGTACATCAAATTGTCAGCACAAACACAACAGGCAGATTTTTAATTATATGTTTGTTTGACAAGAAAAATATTTTTACATCAGTTTTTTCATTTGAATGTATCCACAGCAAGCACATTAAAAAAAAAAAATGAAATCTGAAATAATCTGTGATCCTTTATATTCCATATAGATAAGAATAAGTAATTCTTTCCAGGTGTTGACTTGCAATGAATTTCCATTTTAGATGCCTCAGTCACCAAATTTTTAAAGTGATTCAAGGTTTAGGGTAGGCCAAGTTTAAACTTCTGATTTCAGATGTTGTCTTTATGTAACTGTCAAGTCATCTTTCAGTCCTGGGCAGTCTGCATCACCCAACTCCTACAAATACACTGTTTGAAGTGGCTGCTTTGAATGCTTAAGATAGCCAGTGTTTATTTTTCTAATACCTGTTAACACAACTTCATCTGTTCTGTTGTAGCTGGATCTCTAATAGACAAACGTCCACAAAATGTCAGTGGCTCTAATTCTTTGTGTGATTTCAGTAATGGATTTCTAAGTGTGCCTACTTGTAATCTCTTACTATGTTATCTGAAAGTTATTCCTTTAATGCTTTCACCATTCATTCATCACTTTATTGCCTGCTTCACACCATGTTGCACAGTGGTTACAAAGCAGTAAGTAACTTTATTTTTTTTAAACACAGTAACTTCAAGATCTTTATCACTAGTCAGATTACATACAAATTAAGAAAATACATTTTTACATGCTTGTATTCTTCTTTTATAGCATTTCAGAACAACTGTTTTAGAGAAGTTACTAAATAACAAATTGAAGAAACCCTTTCAGAGTTAAATAAAGGCTTCATTTTAAAGTTGGCAGCATGAAGATAAAATTTACACTTGAGTGTTAAGGGGGCCTAAGAATACCAAGCTAACACCTCCCTTTTGTGAATGGAGATCCAGGGAATGGCAGAAGGAGGAATCAGCACTGTACTTCTCTACCACTATCTTGAGAAGCTGCTGGCAATTATAAAGTGATGGCTGTGCAGGCACAACGCTGGAACACAGCTTTGTTGAGCCCTGCAGGCTCTCTGAACCTCTCCATTCAGGCCTAACACACAAAGAATATGCTCTGTGCACCTCTGCAATTCAGACTGGGCCCTTGCCATTACCAGTCCAACAAAGCCAAGAGGTTACCCCAGCCTAATGGGCAGAGAGATTCTGTCTCAGCAGTATGCACAAGCAATCCTTGTTTCTTTCTGAACAAAATTTTGGGAGACCTATTTGTGATCCCAAATTTAAATTCTACCCTCAGAATGTACAATGATGCCCGTCAGAATCGCTTGGCTGGTTCCATTCATGCTTATTCATTGAGGTGGCCGGGTGCCCATTCACATGGTACCAGACTATTTTCACTGTGTTGAACTGCCAAGAAGAACAGGTTTAGAAGAATAATCCGCACAGTGTTCAAGCTCCTGCTGTTCTGAAGAAAGCTTTTTCCCAGCATTTTTTTAACACTACACATTTATTTAGTCTAAGAGCTTTTGACAAGTTACAATTCTCAAAAAACATTGCTAGAAGTAACAGACTGACCTAAGTCAGATAAATGCTGCATTCCCCAAACAGCACAAGTAATAACATCAGGGGTGTTTCAAAGAGTCAATGACTTTGTCAGTTCCTCACCTTTATTTCACAGGGTTTTTGTAAGCACCACAATCTGCTGAAAAAGTAATCTACAATGCCTAAACAACAGGCTCCATCCCAAAAGGTCCTGTGCAAAGTCCCTTTCATATGGTAACAAAGAGCACTCAAATACAGCTCCCAACAGATTCTGTGTCTACTACACAACCATGAACTGCACTGCAGAGCGTAGGACTGTATCTGAATGGATTTGTGGGCACATTAGTGCAAGTGTGTCACAGCTGCAGGAACAGCAATGCTGTCTGACTGCACTGGGGCAGTCACAAAAAAGATAATATTGCCCCCCAGTAATACATTATAGAGCTAGGAAAAGGGTAAATCATTTACCTTGCACTCAAGCTGCTGCACAATTCTAAGTGTAACCTGGCATGGTTAGTTTTTGCTGTTTTTCCTATACCCACTCTGTCTCACTACAAGGGGGAGAAGAAACTCCGTACACTAATTGCCAGGTTATTGCTTAAAAAGAAACTGTGACCATTACAGCTACCACCAATGGCTTGCTTGGACCTCCTCAGAAATCACTATGGCTTTCCTAAAATTTAATGAGGTTGCATTCACAAAGATGTGCAGTTACTTCTAGGCATACATGCTGTCAGCCCACATACCAAAACTTTTGTTCAGAAAAATTTAGGTAGAATATCCCAAAAAAGTACAGTTATAAGTAGAGGCACTGCAAATGTCTGTCTCACTGTAGGAAAGAGACCATCTCCAGATCAAGCAGACTGTGACCTCATTGCACATGAAAAACTAGAAAGAAAATCTAAAATACCAACTTTGTTATAGATGAAAGTTTATTGACAGGTTTTTTGGTCTCACAGAAGTATAAGTACATATGGACAGTTTTCATACTAACATAAAATTTTCTACTTGCAAGGAACCTTGCTGAATTACAATGTGTTACTTTATCCATAATCATTCCTATAAGCTTTTTCTTGGATACGTAACACCATTCTCCGAGCATAAAAATCCCTGTATTCCTCAGGTAGTTCTTCAAGGGTTTTCAAGGCTCTGTCCAAGATCTGTATTGCTCTAGAGGCTGCCATGGGATCTTTATTTCCATAAGTGTCAGTCTTATCATAGGACTCAGCAGGAAGGTGCTTCCAAAACACATTCAGTGCCACTCCAAATTCCTCAGAAATTACATTATGGAACCACAAAGCTGTAGAAAGAACAGTGTCTAAAAATAACTGTCCAAAACTTCCATGTGACTCCAAGCAAGTGTCAGAATTGCCCAAACTAAATCTAGTTGAGGAAAAGCCTCAACTACTGTATTTTTGTTTATTTATAAATATCCATATATGTTGCATTGTACCAAATCTGAGAAGTTTTTCAGGACATTTATGCTGATCCATAACTTCTCATAAAGGTAACAATTGCTGAAGTGTAGAGGTACTCAAATGTAAACAAAGGATAAGCATGTGTAGGATGAAAGAAAGACACCTTCCCTCACTCACCTCCACTCTAAATGCAGATATCTATTTTCACTTAGTCCCTAACCTTGCACATAATGTCCAGCATTAATGTAAACCACCAGCATCAGCCAGGTCCCTCAGGCAAGCTGCTAATCTTCTCATAATGAAGATATGAGGTTTTTCAGCTGAATCATCATGACTATGGTAAGGAAGTCAAAACATCTTTGTTTCATGGAGTACATTTAAACAATCAGTTTAATATGGTATATTTAGGATATTTCAATTTTAAGCTTAAAGTCTGAATGCTGTGTTTATTGCATCTTACTTGCCTGCAGATGCTGAAGACATAGAAAAGTTTATTCTGAGAAATCCACATGAAGTTTCTTTCAGGTTAGGAAGAGGGGCTGTTTCTCCCTTCTTCATAATAATCACATACATTCCTCAAAAATCATCTTTTTTTTTTTTTTTTTTTTAGTGATATGGACTGAAGGATGCTGACAAAGCACTTTTCTCTGGACTCAAAAATCCCTATACTCCCCAGACAGTCTTAACAGAGCTGAGCATGTCTCAAGTTTGACTCTGCTCACCCACTGGCAAAGACAAACAAGTACCCGGACTTCATAAACAGAAAACAGGGATGCTGACAGCAGCAGCAGTGTAACATCCAACTATCTAACCGTAACCAAAAGTTTATTTAGGAAGAAACATAAAGGTAAGTTCAAAATTAAATAACAAGTCCAAGGCTAAGAAACTATTACAAAATAACTTCCTAAAACCCCATTACCTTCTTGTTTACTGACCTTTTTATATTGCCCAGATAATGTAAAAGTGACAGGATAAGTCATATCTGCTGCAAGCCCACAATGCGTTAAAATTAAATCAGTAACAAGGAGGAGTAGTTCAATAGGAGTAATTCAAATACCTTTCCCTGACTACCAGAATTTGTCATGTCAGCCCAGAGGTAGCTTTCTGCTTGTGCAGAAAAATTATTAGGATTTGTTTTTCCATTCCCCAAAGATGATTATAAATCTTTAGAATGTCCAATAACTCTACTATCCATAATTCTCATCAGAGCATGTAGCTCACAGTGCTTAAGTGCCAGAGCTACAGAAGAACAGAAATGGTATTTCACTCAAATTCTGTCATTAAAAACCTCAGGTCACTGAAGTAATTTCAGATTTCAGAAGGTATGTTGTAGTATTAATCTATTAAGAAACAAATTCAGGAGCATACAGTGTACACTTGAGGGAAAGTAAGATTTGCAGGTAGATATAACAATACTGTTTTTCAGGTTAATTGTACAATTGGAATAAGTAAATGAGTTTTGCCAACATCTTTCAATGCTCCTACTTGTAACAGGAGAATGCTTTAGTAACCTCTTACCATCTCCAGAAATCATGAACTAGAAACAAGACAGTTTAATACTATGCCATTGTCAGGAACTATTTACTACTTACCTGGAATAAATAACACATCTCCTGCTTCCAAAACACATTGATAGCGCTTGGCTTTCACAAAAAGGGGATATTTCCCCAAGTCTGGGTTATCCACATCCAGCACCTCTGATTTAGTACCTAGGAAAATTTCAGTGAATAAATATTCCCACTCTTCCAATAGTAACAAAGCATTGTCATATTGCTGGAAATGGCAGTTCTTGAATCAAATTTAGTCCTGGTTTATTTCTCAAAACCAAGAAAACCTGATGGCACCCCTCATTTACTGAAGAGATGTTCTCCTGTTGTCTGTATTTGTTCTGTAACTGCAACCTTATTAACACTAAAAACCACTTTTCCTGACATTTAAAAAACCATTTTGAACCCAGACAAAACATTTTCTTCCTTCAATTAAGTGTTGAAAATAATCAGGCAAAGCTGCTGTTCTCCTTAGCTTTGACTAAAGCACACAGAATCAAAGGAACAAATTACTTCTTTTATACCAAGTCATCTGTTAGTGATTATATTTAACAGTGTAACACTTGTGAGCTACGTGTAAGAAAAGCTAACATACCTGATAAATATAAATATGGTGCATCTCGAGGACTGTACAAAACAATTCGTTTTTTCCCTGTGACTTGGATTAAGAAGTTGTCCATTACCTGAGTTGAGTGTAACAATAGAGATGTCAGCCAAAAGTTGAGTGAATAAATATATAGACTTCAACTCATCTAATTAGTAGCTTAAAAAGAGAATTAATAAAACCTTCATGTTAAGAATTATCTTATAAATAAATTTATTCAGAACTCGGTGCACAATGTTAGATGACAACCTTATTTGGAATCTATTGCATTGCAGCCACTAAAATCATTGCACAGTTGGCAGTGTATTGTACAACTAGAATTTATCCTACTCTGGCCATTAGAGTGAAAAAAAAAAAAAAAAAACCAGAAAGTAATGGTGAAGACAAAAATGTTGAAAGTTACTGTGATTTTTAACTGAAACTCAAAATAGTTTAAAAAAGAGAAACAAAATAAAACATTCTTTAATCTCACAAATCTGGAATTAGACATAAACCCAGTTAAGATATTAAGCCCAAGCAATGCAACAGTTAAAATACACTGTACCACTGAATGTGATTCATTTCACTATTTCAAAATATGTGAAGTTTGTTATTATTCTCTAATCTTTGACAGAAATTTGCACCTTATTATCTCAACTCTGTAATGCCATCTGCAACATTTTATGCTAAACCCATGTATTACCTACATCATAATGTGTCCATAACTGTAATCCCGCTGAGCTGATGCGGAAGACACTAGAAAAAAACTGTTCCTTCTCAAAATACTCTGGAATATGAACATCTTCTGCTAAAATAGGAAACTGCTTCCTGATATCTGCAATATCCTGAAACAGAAAAGGCATAACTCTTAGAGAACCATCTATGCACATTTAAATGGGGGAGCACTTGACAATCATTTCCAATCATATGAAACAGGGTCAGAATTTCAGCATTGGCAAACACCTGAAAACAGCAATGCTGAAAGGCACTGACTTGCTCAATGCCATTAATAAGAACAGCCAGAGAGCTGCTCTTAACCATGGCTGCTAGGAATCACACTGAAGGAGCAAGACATCAGCATAAATCCTTTTCTATTATAAGTTTACAACAAAAGCTAAAGAAAGGGAGTTTAGCAATGTACTCTTCAGTGATCAGCTAAGCGCCCATGTAACAGCAACTATTTTAGACACATTGAAGTACTCTGACCTAAATCCAGCCAGAGTCACAAATCATGTGACCTAAGTAAGTTGTATGACAAAAGGCTTTTAAAAATATTTCTAAACTGCAACTTTACAATATTAGAACTGTAATCTGCAGTAACTTACCTTCCTAACATCTTCACCCACTGATCGGAAGTAGTACTTTTCATCCTGAAGAGAACACAAAAAAAGAATTGTTTGGGTTTTTTAATAAGAATTATGAAAACACTTAAAGAACTTGTATTTTCTCATTTATCTAATGCAGAGTTTCATTAAAATATGGTACAAATAAATAGCATCTACAAATTCAGCTACTTTGTTATACTGCCCTTTACTGATCCCTGCAGCTCATCTTGAGAAATGGGAGCAATAAGTTAACTGAAAGGAGAAGAGTAAAGTGTGGGGAGACTGGTCAACTTCTTCAGCATTGTTGTTACTGAACAGACTCAAAGCAAATGCAGGTTATAATTTAAATTCTTCAGTATACTGATACAGAAAACTATTTTGATTTATTTCAAAACTTACAGCATTCTATGCAGCATAAAAGGTAAAAAGCATGTCTACATTCAAAACTATTTGCTTCCCAATCACAGTTATCTGAAAAATCCCTAGCCTGAGCACTAATATGTAAAGATAACCACACATTTGCTACTCACAAATTATGTTACAATATATCTGATTTTGTATTTTGATAGTCATAAAATTCTAAAATATCTTCATACACTTTCTTGCAAAACACACAGATGATATGGTTGTTATTCTAGAGCAAGGTTTGCTTTCTAAATTTTATACTGGAATTTTTTGGTCATGTAAGCAGTTTTTGTTAAGAGAAACAGGATAACTGAAGTTAACCACACTGTACACATACAAAAAAGCTTCTGAGAAGAATTACTTCTCACATTTTTTCCTTTGGCATCAAGCCACAAGAAATTTAAATTGAAGATCAAGTCTTTTACGGAAGGAAGACTTTAAATTACAGTTCATCACTTTCCTCTCCATACACCAGCAAAATAACCAACAGAAGAAACTGTGACACTACAGAAATTACCTCAGTAAGAAAATACTCCTTGTGCTTGGCTTCAGCTGCTCTTCGTACAAATACATCAAAAGGCAGAGTTCTGAAATACAAATATTTGAATTTATACCATGAATCAGTGTAACAACACACAGTCTAGATTTATAATAAGCTCTCTTACCATATCAAGTATAATGGAAGATGCAATAGGCTGCTCTTTTAGTTTTTTAACTTAACACGGTGACTAATTAATGTTTGTAGCAGATGTTTGAAGAGTTCTCCCAGGACAGGAATCCTACACTTAGAAACTTCTCTGCTTTAGTGAATTGTTCCAATATATATCCAAACAGAATCCTGTAGTAGCTGAGGCTGGAAGCACCTCTGGAGATCCCCCAGTCCAAGTCCTTTGCCAAGAGCTGGATTTACTACAGCAGCTTGCACAGGACAGCATCCAATTCAGTTTTGTGGACCTCCAAGGATGGAGACTCCATAACCTCCCTAGGCAACAAATATTTGTTCCATTGTTTGACTATCCTCACTGGAAAGAGCGTGTGTCTGTGTGTGTTAAAGGGGTTAGCAGAATTTCCTGTGTTACAGCTTGTGTCCACTGCCTCTTGTTCTGTCACCATGATCCATTTAGAGTCCGGCTCCATCAACTGTTCATACACTTTGTTAAGAGCCCCTCTTGAGCTTAGGAGTCCTGAATTGGTCTGAGTCACAGAACAAAACATTTTTCACAATCAAATTAAGACTCAAACTGTGGCAGTATTTGCTTATCTGTTTCTTTAAGTGTGTCATTTTTAGGCCTGTTTACTGTACATTTTTGTAAATTTGCAGAAAAGCTCAGCATCAAGAGAACTTCAACAGGGAAGATGCACATGTTTATATCTATGCATTTTCTGCTATGAATTTGTGCAAGAACACAAAACTACCTTCATTTATACATATATAAAATTTATTTCAGTTATATGGATTTTTTTAAAAAAATATATGCTTTCTCAGCTCCTCAAAACACAGGAGTTTTGATACAAAACACAGGAATCTTGATTTTACAAATGTTTCTTTGCAGTTTTCCTTAAATTTACTAAAGACAACTTCAGAAGACTCCAGAAGAGTCACTGGGCATTAGAGCTGGTCCCTCTGAAGTCAGTAAGAGTGTTACATATTTATCTACATAATGGGAGCTTTTCAAACAGATTACAGATTTTGGTATCAGTTGATAGCTGAATGGCAAAACAAACACAATCAGGAACAGGACATGTATTCATTATTATGAATTCATGCAGCTCACCATCTCACACTAAGTGTCACTGGATAATGAATTATTGCACGTAAACATCACATTTAGAGCAACTACCATGTACCCAGAGTTAAGAAGAAACCATTCTCAAGCAAAATTTTTCTTGATCCTGTTATCTTTTTTACTAGAATGTGAACCTGTGTCTGACAGTACTTAAACCAATTCTCTAGACATTTTAGGCTTGTTTGGAATAGGCAAATACAAAACCCAATGAAGTCAATGGAAAACCAAACAAAACACAATGCTCTGACTTCAGCCAAACTGTTTTATCATGCCCACTTACATTTGCTGCTGAAGAAAGTGAGAGCACAGCTCTAGTACAATTTAAACTGATGCATTCTGGTGCTACCACAGCTCTGCCCCTGCTATCTGCCCTAATCCCCCCATCTCCCCCCTTACAGTAGTAGCACTAGCACTCATCTGACCTCTCCATGAACCTGCTTACAAAGCTAAAACAGCAGAAAAACATTCAGATTTCTGCAGCACGTCACAACCTGGCTGAATGAGTTCCAGAACCAACACAAAAACAGGGGTAGGAGCATGCAACTTACAACAGAACTGTAGTACTACTAATATTCATCAGTTTAAACTAATGGAACTGCATGTTAAGTCCTCAGTTTCTATTCTTTTGTTTCTACTTTTTGTCTTTTCAGATTAGAATGTGGGGCTTGCTGTGGAAAAGGTCAAAGCTTCCTGAATTTCAAGGCAAGTATGTGAAAGTCCTGACATCTGCTATAATGAAACACCATCAGAGAGTCCATATGGCTGTCTACAAACCAGCTAAAACTAAGACTCCAGAACAACTGCATGTGAACTCATAGCAAGTGAAAATAAAAAAAACCCAAAACAGAGCAGGGAAAATGAAGTATGGGGATAAGGCAAAGTTAGTCAAGTACAACCTAATTTCAGAGATTCAAAAGTTCATTATGCAGTGAGCAAAATGCATCATGATTGTAACTTGTGTTTATCCCCTGAACAACAGGCTCCACTCAGAGACTTGTACCTTGTTTACACCTACAGCATACACTCCCACCTGCTTAGAATTTTAACAGACTGAGCATATCCTTTTCCCACTTGGAGAAAAAAAAGGACTGCTAAAATAAAGGCATTTACCCTTGAAGGACAACACAATGACTGAGATTGGATGAACTCTGAAGGAATGTTCTGGCAGTTACATAAGAGAAGCTCCAGAGGAGATCAAGGTTTTTCATGGCCCACATCAAGATTAAAGAGCTGGTGAAATGTGAGGTATCCAGTGGTTTGAACATTCTGAAAGCTGCACATGCTAACTTTGAAAGGAGCTTGGTTTTAATTAGTTACACCCTTTCTGGAGTGGAATACCATGGCTGGCACACACACACCAGCATTCAAAGGGGATCAGACACACAGTGAGTCAGAAATTATCACTATTCAGTAGCATTGAGAAGGCACCATATAACTAGAACAAAATACCAGGTCATCGACTGTAGATATCAAGGGTGTTTTAGTTTGTTTTTAATTAACAGCTGCAAGTGCCAGGCTCAAATTTCCTACAAGAGTGCTCTGACAAAATACCTTTACAACACTTCTTCATGACATCACTTTTAAGGTGCTGTTTGGCCCCTCATTTCACCCTCATTGCATTTATTCAGGGTGTAGAATTAATAGAAGACTGAGAAATTGAGGACAACCCTTTGATACATAATGTAATGCTTTCACAAACTATCTTCCTATTCCCACCCTCAGCTTCAAACAGATGCACTATGTCTGTAAGCACACGCCTTTAAAATACAAGAAGCCTTGGAGTGAAGTACCTATACACAAAGTTCTTACTGAGGAAATCCATCTGTGGCACTGCAGAAACGTGAATCTTTACTTCTTTAGATCCTTCAGCTTGGCTCAAGTAATCTATTGTCCATTTGGTGGTGCACGTGCCCAGTTCCAGTCCTGTCAGCACTACTGGCTTTCTCTAAGGAACAACAACAACAAAAACATCAATGGTGAGTGATCACAGAATCCAACAGAAAAGAAACAATTACTTTTTCAAATTACATCCAAGCAAACAAGTCAGTTGAATGCCAGGACCCACTACACAAAGTCACAACTCATCTGTTCACACGCAATGTAAATCGAAAGCTAAATGTTGAAACAAAATGCAATAAATTATGGAACTTTTCCCTCTATTAACTATGTGTTCTTTCCTAGTTGGGTAAGGAAGGATATGGAGAAGCAAAGACAATTACAGCCCACACTTTGTGCCGCGGCCATTGAGGAATCCAGCCAGATGAAGGAACAGATTTAATCTTTCTAGCCAAGGCTTAGCACAAAACATGTAAAAGCCCACACAGTTAAGATGCAGACTGTGAGCTGTGGTGATGCTGTTATGTTCTCACGAGAGAAGCTTTTGCCACCTATATCAAGGTTCCCTGCTGCACACAACCACGAACAAGTTTGATCCAGCCCACACACAAAAAGTAGAAAAACACTTTTCTTTTAATTGGCACCTGGGGCGGGGGGAATAAAACAAGAGACGACAAAGCAACAAAACGATCACTTTTTTTAACCACTGCCAAAGGAAATGGACTCTTACAGAGATCACTTGTCGGAACTTGCCAGGAGCTCAGACAGGACCTGCCAACAGAAGCTCCTTGCTCCTGAGCTCCCATTCCCCTCAATGGATCAGGGCACGTTTTCGGGAACACACAAACCCGAACCCTGAGGTTTGCCTGCCCCAGCAGGAGGGGTCCCCGGACACCTCCTGCCTTGCCCTGTGTCCCCGTGGAGCCCCACCCGCTCTGGCGGGTCCTGCTCAGAGCGCCCCATACCCGCGGGTAGATGTCCCGCAGGAAGCGCTCCCGCGTCACCCCGTCCAGCCGCTCCACGGCCACCGCCGGCTGCTCCCGCCGCTCCATGGCCGCGAGCACGCGTCCGCCCCGCCGCTTCCCCCGGAAAGAAGAGCCCGCGCAGAAGCGTTCCTGCCTCTCCACCGAGCAAGGGCCGGGAGCCCGCGGATCACGGAATTGTCAGGGTTGGAAGGGATCTCTGGAGACCATCGAGTCCAACCCTGCCACGTCAGGGTCACCTGCAGCAGGTGACACAGGAACATGTCCAGGTGGGATTTGAATGTCTCCAGAGAGGGAGACTCCTTGACTTCCCTGGGCAGCCTGTTCCAGAGCTCTGCCACCCTCCACGTAAAGCAGCTCTTTCTCAAGCTGAGGTGGAACTTATTATGTTTTAGTTAATGGCCATTACTCCTTATCCTGTCAGTGAGCACCACTGAGAAATGTCTGGCACCATCCTCAAGGCACCCGCCTTTGAGGGATTTATATGCATTCATGAGGTCCCCTCACAATCTTCTCCAGACTGAACAGGACCAGCTCCCGCAGTCTCTCCTCATGAAGAGATGCTCCAGGCCCTTATTCATCTTTGCGGCCTCCGCTGCACCCTCCCCTGCTGCTCCTTGTCTCTCTTGTACTGAGAAGCCCAGAACCGGACACCGTACGCCGGATGCGGCCTTATCAGGGCCAGCAGAGGGAACACCGGAGGTGACCCCCTCTCTCCGGAGGTGCCACCCTTTCTCCGGAGGTGCCACCCTTTCTCCGGAGGTGACCCCCTCTCTCCGGAGGTGACCCCCTCTCTCCGGAGGTGACCGGGGCTCGCGTCCCCTGACCGGCGCGGCCGAAGCCGCCGGCCGCCCTCACCGCTCGCGCCTGCGCCGGAACCAGCGGCGACCGCAGCCGTGTTTCCGGGGAGCGGGAGTTGCGGGTGGACAGGGCGGGCCCGGGCCATCATGGCGCTGCGCTGCGCGGCCCCGGGCCGTGTCCGCTGGCTGGCGCGGGCGCTGGCGGGCTCAGCCCGGCTCCTGCCGCCGGCCGCAGCCGCACCGGGCCCGCCGAGCCCCGCCTGGACCCGTCTGCCCCAGCCCGGCGCTCGGTTCGCCAGCAGCGCCGGATCTGGGACCGAGGGCCCTCAGCGGCGTGTAATGGTAGTGAGGATCACCAGCCCCTTCGCCTGGCTCCGCACCCGCTTCTACTACCTGCTCATCCGCCTCTACTTCGACCACGAATTCAGCATCGAGGAGTTCACGCGGGGGGCCAAGCAGGTGAGCGGGCCTCGGGGCGAGGAGAGCGGCCGGCCTGAGGGGGAAAGCTCCTGCTGACCCTCCCCGGGGGCTGCCGATGCTCACCGTTATTTTCATGGAATTATAGAACCCCTTAGGCTGGAAAAGACTTCGGAGATAATCGCAGATTCACAGAACAGGTGAGGTAGGAATGGAGCACAGTGGGTCATCAGCTTCATCTTTCCTGCTCCAGCAAGGCCGTCCTAGAGCACATGGCACTGGATTGTGTCCAGACAGGTCTGGAATATCTGCAGTGGGGGAGACTCCACAACCTCTGGGCATTCTGTTCCAGTGCTTGGTCATGCTGACAGTAAAGAAGTCCTTCCTTGTGTTCAGGTGGAACTTCTTGTGCATCAGTTTCTGCCCATTGCCTCTTGTCCTGTTGCTTGGCACCACCGAGCAGAACCTGGTCCACACTCTTGGCCCTTCCCTACTTTAACTATTTCTACACATTGATGAGATCCCTCTCAGCCGTCTCTTCTTGAGGCTCAACAACTCCAGTCCCATAAGCTTTTCCTGTAGGAGAGATGCTCCAGTCCCCCAGTCCTTGCTGCTGGACCCACTCCAGCAGCTCTGTGTCTGTTGTACATTGAGTCCAACCTACGACCAAACACCACTTTGTCAGCCAGTTTCTGGCATCAGTGAGTGCCTTGTTCAGTCTTTCCTTAAACACCTCCAGAGATGATGACTTCACCACCACCCTGGGCAGCTCATTTTAATGTTTGAACAACCCTGTCTATGAAGAAATTCCTCCTGATGTCCAGCCTGATGTTATTATGTGTGGACATCATAGCACTAATGTGCTCCTGTGTGTAAAATACATGGACTTCCCCACTGCTGGCTCCAAGCACCACACCTTGAGGCAAATGATATAAGCAGAGCTGTACTCTTCTTCAGGAATTTCCTGTTATCCCAGATTCCACAATTAAAATGAACTGGTTAAGCCATCCCCCAAAGCAGCGTGAAGGAAGGTGCTTCTAAATGTTAAAGAGACTTTAGGGAGAAATGTGTCTCCTAGCACGTTTTCCTGGAATGATAAAGCTTAGGCATAGAGCTGGTGTATATATTTATTTCTACAAATTTATGAGCCCAGTAAGCTTTGTCAGCAGAATGTGTCAGAGATAAGTATCTCAAAGCTAGTCATATGAAAATTAGAGTTGTCTGTTGGGAAAGTTTTTATTATTATATTTATTTTTAACAAACCAGCTAAAAACCACACATCAGGGGATGGAATGTTAATAATTAGGATCAATTCAAGAGAGGAAAAAACCCACAACCTACAACAAATAATTTGACATGTGTGCAGAACCACCTGTTTTACCTTGGCATGTTTTTTGGGGGGTATTGTTTTGATGTTTGTTTGTTTTTACTTGGTGTAGAATCCTAAATACACTGTCCTTCACAAGTGCACTACTTGAATATGTAGAAGCATAATTGTATGTAAATATACCTGCAAAATTAGGGGGAAAAAGGAGAGTTGAGCTTCCTGCAGTCTAGAGACTAAATCAAATTTCTAAAGAGAATTTGTAAATTGCAGCATCAGTTTTGACTGAAACCAGAAGATGAATTGGAATAGTGGGCAGGGGAACAAAATATTTACAGGGAAAGACTTAGACTGTTTGAATTATCAAAAAGAGTAAAAGCAACATACAAAACACTGCAAAGGTTTTTTTTTTCTTTTGTAAACTATGAATTCACTTACCTATTGGAAACTTTGATGTTTTAAATAAGAGACTGAATAGAAATCGTATTTTTTTATCAGTTCATGAAATCACTCTTGTAATGCTGGAGGGATTACCTTTCAATGGTGATACCCTCTGCAAATATTGAGATCTTAAATCATGGAATATTTGGGTAGCTTGTCAAATACTTATGGATTTGTCTGAAAAATAAGCCAACCTAGAGTTACTTGTTCATGTTTGGGTTTTGTTTCTGTTTTATTTTGGTAGGCCTTTTCTGTTGTTTCAAAGCTGCTGTCTCAGCGTAAACTTGACCTGCTGGAAGAGCTTGTATCAGCAGAGGTAAATGCTTTCCATCTCCTATTCTAGCCATTGATTGTCTGTTATAAAGTAACATGGATGCATTCAGCCTGTCATTGTCTGCAGGTTGCCAGTTTGGTTTAATTTGGGAAAAACAGCATAATGCAACAGAGGGTGGGCAATTTTTTGTCCTGCAGCTTTTTTTATGTTTAATTTCAAGGCATGAAACTTCATTCGAAGTTACTGTATTTAAAACAAAATAAAATATATTTTAGCTGTTGAGCATAAGGACCAAATAAGCCAGAAGGATTGCTGGTGTAGCAGGAAAGATGGAAAGGCAGTGGGTTCTGGATGGCAGGTGGAATTGTGTGTCTCTAGGTGTAGGCAGGTGGCTGAAGCTGACTCAGTCTGTGCACCAGAATTCATGTGAAGAAAGAAACTGGTTTGTGCTCATCCCTGCTGCACTAATACATTCCCACCCCCATCAGACCATACAACTGATTACTGGTGTTGGCTGGAAGGCCTCAGTCCTGTGTCATGGTGTCAGGGATATGACTGACCTGGTTAAACATCAGTGCTGTGTTTTCTGTGTTTTTATGAATTTTTAATTGCTGAAGCTGTCTTGGCCTTCCCAGGGCATGAAGGTAGC
This sequence comes from Acrocephalus scirpaceus scirpaceus, assembly GCA_910950805.1. Classification (NCBI taxonomy): domain Eukaryota; kingdom Metazoa; phylum Chordata; class Aves; order Passeriformes; family Sylviidae; genus Acrocephalus; species Acrocephalus scirpaceus. Next base: position 43,575,267 of record OU383779.1, read on the forward strand.
AGATGCATCAGAGTCAAGTGGAGGAGACACTCCAGGTCTATGTCTGCCTTGTTACACGATGTCAGCGTGGCCTGTCCTATTGCCACCCATGCCTTTGCAGCAAAAACTCTGGTGCTGTTCTAGTGCATCCCCTCTGAGCAGTCTTGCCTCCTCTCTCTGAACAGAGATAGCAATAAAACGTGAGTTTGCTTCTTGCAGTTGTTTTGAAAAGGCACCTCCTCTGCTTCCTCTTGAAAGAACTTGCTCTGGTCGCTGTAAACTTTTCAGGTTCACATTGATGCAGAGACTTCATGTAAGCTAAGAATGTAGTAGATGAGGCTATGATCCCACAGACCTTGTCATTTCTTTGGCCAGTGAATTTTGTACCTGCAAAATGTACTAGAAACCAATGTCTTCTTGTGAGCATTGCTTCTTGCTTCCATGTAACCTCTGCATTTGTTTCTTATTCAAAAATGGTAGGTCAGGTTAGGGTAAAAAATGAATATTAGTTTAAAATAAGTTCTGTGGTTTCATCCTTCCTTGTAACTTGACTTTCTCATGTGGTGTTTGAGGTGCTACCTCTGCACAGTTTTTGCACCCCACCATTTTCTACTCAACACAGCTGTGTGGATCATAGATAATAGAGACTTAGATAATATGGATGTGAGTGTCATAAGGACATTAATAACCAGGGGAACAATTTTTTAGTCTGTTCTGATTTACAAGTGTTTAAACTTTCTCTAAATGGAGTGTGGATCACAAAGTGGCAAAGATCAACTCACCGGTAATGAAACTGATTTTCAAAGAAATTTGTGAAAGAGGTAAAAGACACTGAATCAAAAGCTTAGGAACCTGCACATGGCGAGAACTCAGAGGTGAGAAGGCAGAGTGTGATTGTGGGAGCAAGCTTCACTGGGCTCTTCTGGTCTGATGGCTTGTGTTGCTGATGCTATTTTGACAGTACCTTTTCTAAACATTTTTTAAGATGCTTGGTTCTCATTTGTTTTGAGCAGTAAGTGGACCTTTTTCAATGCTGCTGAATTAGGGGGTTTAGGAGTGCCCTAACTTCCCAGTGCTTTTTCACTTTAGCTGTTACATGTGTTAGACAAATGTTTTAGCAATACAGCTCATTTTATTAACTGCAGTAGAAATAGATTGTTACTTAAATTTCCTAATGAAAAACTAAGTGACAGTTTTTCTGAATTTAGGTACTTCAGGTGCTGAAGGAAAAAATTTCTTTGCTCCCTGACAGCCACAGGGATGCTTTAGCAGCTGACATTGATGCAATCATGTACACAACAGAAGGAGATGTTCGCATTTACTATGATGATGATGGTATGTTTAGAATCCTAAAACATTTCAGCAATAAGCAGTCTTATTTCCTGGTTTTGCTACTAAACAGACATTTTCCATGCAGATGTGATTTTGAGTACTGTTTGCCATTCCTTGTTTCTCTGTTTGTAATTCATCCATATAAAATTTCTTGATTTCCTTTTAAACCAGAGACAGATTATTGTTAATACATCATGGCACTGTTTTGATTTCTGTTTAGGTTTTGCTTATTCCTCTTTTTTTTGTACAGAATTTTACATTATTAGTCCTCAGCAATGTGAAACAACTCAAAAACAATTTTTCTAATATATGCTGAAAGCTATTTGCTTCAACAATAATAATGCATCCTGCAAGAAGAATAGTGAAGGCTGGATAATTAAATAAATTTTGCTGGTTTAGTCTTTCTGTCATGAAATGCACTTTGTTCTAGGACCCCTTGGTCCTAGGTTGGTTTGGGGTTTTTTAAGCTAGTGATGAGCTCAAGCAAGTTTTCCTTTTGGTTGGATACCAGCACTGTGTGCTTTGTTCACTATCAGACATCAGTGGAGATGATATGTGGGTCTAACCCTGGGTGTTCAGTTGAGCATTTCAAGTTGTCACACCCAGTAAGCATTTTTCCTGGTTTAGGAAATTTCTTCTTCCCCTCTTAGATTGCTCCTGTGTTTGATACTACTCTACATACATTTGTTGTATCAGTAGTTAGCTTTGGAATTTGTGAGAGCCAACCTTTTTCTACAGTTTCATTATATACACTGTTACACCACACTCATGATAAAACACGTATTTTTTTACAGAGTGTATTTTTTTTATTGCTAAACAGCGTGAGTAGGGCATAAAATAGCTTTATCACTCATTATTCTATTTGTATTCTTTATGGCTGAAGTCAGCTGTCCTTCCAGGGTCTCACTAGAATATATGTCAGGTAGCAAATAGGAGTATTTGACCGATGGGAAACATGAGATTTGACTTAAGTTTTGATTTATTTCCAACAGGAAGAAAGTTTGTTAGCATCCTGATGTGCTTCTGGTATCTGAATGGTGCTAATCTACCTGACGAAGTACCAGGTGAAGCCAAAGTCTTCCAGATTGTGTTTGGAGATGAAAACACAAAAGAAAAGAAACATCTTTTAACAGCAAACTATGAGTAAGCTTGCTTGTCCCTTCCTTTTCCCATGTCCATGTGGGGTATGCAGTTCTGCAAGAACTCCCACAGTGCCACTGCAGAACCCAGTGTTTTTAATTTACCTTTTGTCTAATCTAAGTTATTTCTCATCCAGCTTTCCAGTTTTGATTTTAGGGACAAATTTTTTAAATACCCCTAACGTCATTATGTTATTTCCTTGCTTCTGAGTTGACATTATTGGGAACTCTTTCTCTGTAAGGAAGAGCAGTATTTGGAGCACTGAATGAGGTTTCTGATCCTCAAAGCACACATTAGGAAGACAGATTGCTATAGGAGTGCTTATAAATAATGTCTGTGTTGGTGTACTGATGTCAGACCAGTGCAGAAAATATCTACACAGTTGGCAAAACGTGTTGAAAATAAGATTCTCAGCAGCTGGGAGAAGTGAGGATTTTTGTGTGATAAATGCAGTATGATTAAGGATTTCTACACCCGCATTTGAAATTGAAAATATGGAGTCTAGGTGATGAGGAGCTCTGAAACAAAGGTAACACTCATGAGGAGACCAGTACAATTTCCTGGATAGATTGTTGTGGATCCATCCCTTAGCTGAATTCAGCATCTTCCTTAGAGTTGGAGGCTTCTGGGGTTTCATTAACCTTGAGAGCCTTCCCTTAAAGCCTAAATATCTTCGCAGTTCCACTTTGCAGGAGTGGATTTGCATGTGATTGCAAAGCAATGATATTATACTGATCCTGTCCATGACATGCAGGAGTTTTTAGAACATGAGAATTCAGCTCAAAGCTCAGACTTATCTTTAGATAAGGGGGACTCAGTACTACTGTTAACTTGATATTTGATGTAGTTCTTAAAATATATTACCTTTTAAACTACACTTCCGGAAAGATAAAAATGTCCAAGTAAAATATGGAGCATGTGATTTCCCTTCACTTACCATCCCATTAAATAAAACCCTTTATTTACAGATCAGGATCTTCCATAAAGCTTTATTCATATTCCTGCTGTGAAAACAGTTCTTTCTTGATATCAGGATCTTTACTGTTGCTGCTTGATCCTGTCTGTGGGATCTAAACCAAAACATTCTGAAGTCAGTGCATTTTCTTTCTTACTATAGAAATAATTTTTATCTTCCATTTTGGGGCATAAGCATTAAAGTTTAAGTAGCTTTTACAGCAATAAGTTTGAAGTAAAATACTTCTTCGTGATTTTTTGTACTAGTAGCTCCTTAAGATCAAGTGAATTTTAACAACTCTTCGCTTATTATCTTTCCTTTTTCAGGTTCCAAAGGGAGTTTACAGAAGGAGTAAAACCAGACTGGACTATTACCCGGATTGAACATCCAAGGCTATTAGAATAAATGCCTTCTACGGCCTTTTTATGTATCACTTTAATTGTTTTGATGCAACAAATACCAGGCTTTTTTGGGTCTTTTCTTCCCTTCCTGCCCTTTCCTCCAAAAGAAGGATAAATTTTCTATGTATGATTTCCAGAAATTCTTTCTGAAGCTTGCACTGTGCTGCAGCACTACAACAAAGCCTTTTCCCTGAAACAGGCTGGTAGAAATTTAATTGGTTCCAGTGCTCATCCAAGGCATTTAGACAGCACAGTTTCATTCAGGCAGGTGTAATGGATGTGTCAATTTCTTATATTCTGAGAAGAAATGGTACTGTTTGAAAATAAACAACACTTAAATGACTGATGAACCTTCTGAGTTCCTTTCATATGTTTCTTTTTTTTTCCCTAGGGACTGTACAATATATAACTGAATAATATGCAAGGTGAAATAGAGGTAGATGGATTTCTTAGCTTGTCCAGCCTCAGCAGTTCATTTTGAGGTAATCTTGCTTTTGAATATATTTGAGGTTAAGAAAGTTAGAACTGCTATTAGTACTTGCTACAGGATTGGAGAAAGAAGTAGCTTTTAGCATTGCACTAGGAAAATGGATCAAACAGATATGTTTTGGAAAATTAAAAAACCCCATTCCTTTCAATTCAGTAATATATAGGAAGTTCCAAGTTTAGAGAATTATAGAATAAAAATCTGTTGAAAACATAAATTTAAAAGAGGACCTAACAATGAAGTTAAATGAAGTCCTCTGTTTGAAATGTGTGTTAAAGAAATGACCAAATCCTTACAATTAGATGTTGCAACTGCATAGTTTCCTAGGTGTCACTTTATCTCTGGTTTCTGGACCATGAGAATCCTGGTGTAAGTAGCTGGAGGCTTTTCTATGCAAATCAACAGGAGATCATAACAGGTTTCTTCATCCCCTATATCAACTTCAAATATAAAGCTAACTTTCTATCAAGGGATGTTGTAGGCATTAGTGCAGTGTTTTGAAAGTGTAAAGTGTAATTACTGTGATTCACAGTAATTGTAATTGAAGATATAAATTAAATTTTCCATAGTTCAGTTCTTTTGATCCAATGACTTAATGACAGGAACATCTAAAGCTTATCAACTAGTTGATAACACACTTTTGCTGCAAAAGATGTGACTGGAAATTTGCATGCACTGTTTTATTCTTTTGAAGTTGTTTATGTCTTGTGGGTTGGAGCCAAAGGGAGCAGCAGTTCGATGTTTGGGGTTTTTTCCCTGCTTCTGATTTTATATTAAAATATAAAGAGTCTGCAAATCTGCAACAGACACAGAAGTGCCCATGGATTTATTGCACCATAAATAAATCAGAAAGGCATATAAATTACTAAGCTTGCTGTATTGGAAAATGGCATTCTCCCACACTTAATAAAACTGGTGTAATTAAACTGGATTTATAGTCTAATACTGGCTTCAGAAGAAAAAGCACCACTTCACCCCAGAAAAACACTCACAAACCAGCCCCAAATCCAACTTGTAATGGACAAATGTGGAAGGTTTGACTCCTTTTACCTGCCATCCATAAATTCTCTGTCATAAATCTGATCATCATAGCAGTTAATCAGACTGAAGTGATGGTCACTGATGGGCATTTGCCATTTTATGGCATCCACATTTTCTCTTGTGGAAATACTTTTCTTCTGTGTGATTTATTCAAGCAAAACAAGAACTTCTGGTTTCTACGTTACCGTCCAAAAGTAGCAATAAGAAATTATTTTAGTTCCTTCAAGCTAGTTCCTAGTGAATATATTTCTCTATGCTATTGAGGTTGTCTGAAATTCTTGTGGCAAAAAGGATGAGTAAAGGGTTAACTTTACTTCATCTCAAAGATGGAGAGAATAGTGTCTTGTAATTTGGGGATTTCCAGTGCTACCACTCTTAATACCTTACTCTAAAAATCATAATGCTAATGTAAGTGTTACAGAATTTGAAAAAAAGAGCTAAAGGAAGTGTCTTATTAAAAACATCATCCTGATTTGGGAATAATGATGCTCAGCAGGAAACAGTAGAACAGTGTGGGGATCTCTGTGTCATAGCACGCCATTGCTCAGTCTTCCTTGCTGATTAGTTTCAGACATCACCTTGGAAATGACTGTGTGTAAGGATATGGGTGTGCTTAATTTCCCTTCCATTTCCTCGCCTGGTGTCCATTTCTGTTACCTAATGCCTGGGGACAAGTACAATTGTAACTATGGTGTGCAGCCAATAAATCCCCATCTAAAATCCCCATTTAAAGAGTTTGCAGTTTTAGCTTACAAATGTTTCCATTCAGACTCAATTATTTTTTGAAAACAATGGTACCAGGTCTGGTAATGATTTGGGGGGTAAAATTCATACCTCTGTTAGCAACACTGACATGTCTGATTCATTTTACACAGAGCAGTGAGGTGACATGGGTCTGGACTGTGACAGGATGCAGATTCGAAGTGCCACACTCTTCTCCCCTGGGCAACATTATGGTTCTTTAGGTCCATGTGGAGTTGGGAAACCTTAATTTTTTATTTGTTCATCAAAAACTGTGGTCATATTTAATAATTCCTGACAGCTGCCTGGCACAATTTCAAAACATGGGCCTAAATCTTGATAAGCACTAATTAAATCCGGCCAACAATCCTCCCATTAATTCACACACCCCACTCACCAGTAGATGGCCTTGGTCACAAAGGTATTGTGGCTGGGAAGTAACTGATATTAATGAGAGTGTGAGTGGGGTACAGGATAAAATGGTAGAAGCATTAAGTGCTATTTAAATAATTTAGAATTGTCTTATTAAGAAGTCTTTGTATTTTTCGTGGCTTTCATCGCAAGTCAACGATAGTGTCTTGTGTTCTCTCTGCAGTGCCTGCCCATTTTAAAGTGGCAGTTTATCTGCATTCTTAATGTGGGAAAGATGTGCTGTGCATGTGAATTCCTGTAGGCACCTGTGTGTCTGACAGTAGCAAAGCTAATTTTTAATACTCACATTTTAAAATACATTAATCATGTTGATTGTGTTCCTTTCCCTCCTGTCCCAGCATTGTCTGATTACTTCAAGGGACACATTCAACTTTCTCCAGTTATTAAGGCATGTTCAAGCTTGACCTTATCATCACTTCAGATTATATTTAGTTAATTATTTTGAGGTCTTATGGCTGGAAATCTGTTGAGTAGTAAAAGTCATATTGTTTATCACAATAGTGATCATACTCCTTCAAAACTTCACAGCTCCCCTGTGAAGTTTTGTTTGTGGTGTGGTTAAACTTGATTTCTGCCCCATGTGCCCTATTGGCTGCAGGTGGGGGCTTTAAGATTCCTCACAGGCTGTAGTCACAGCTCACGATGGCCCACAGCTTATGAGAGATGGGATACAAGAGTGTGTAGTGCTTTTAGTTTCGTTTCTCCCTCATACATGGGTGTGATAGCTGAGCTCTTGGCACTGAACCACATGTAGACATAGGAAGAGATATTTAGCTGTTGAAAAAAGCAAGCATTGCCTACACAGCTGTGCTTTTGTTCTTCTAAGGGAAAAGCAGCTGGGGTAAATGCTGTGCACAGTGAGTACTGACCACCCTAAGTCATAGGAGTTCCCCTCCTTGTCTTTTACCTTCATTTTCCATCGCTGGCGTGCCAGCCTTTTGGATTTTTATAGTATTGCCATAGGATAGAGGTTGGGTAAGTCACTGTTAACTTGTGCAGCACTATTGAAAACACTCCCTTAATCACAATGCTTCTCTTACATGTATTTTGTCTGATTTCAGTGGTGTGTGCTTTTCCTAATATAAAGTTCTCCTATGAAGTTGTTCAGGGGAAGCTGTTCTGCATTTTAATGGGAGAAGACTGCAAGTTCTTTGCTGCCTTTGAAGTTACTCCATCAGAAATAGAGGGAAGCTAAAGTTAGACATGCTGTATTTTCTTGTGTGCCATTTCATCCCTCATCTGCTGTCACAGAACAAGGCTTTTCATCGTGAGCTTGGTACTGTATTGCTGAGAGGCACTATGAGGGAAAGGAGCAGGAGAGCCAAGAGAAGTGCAGAAGAGGTGGCATTTCACCAAGGATGCATCCCTTTGCCTTAAGGACATGGGGTATTTGGAAACAAGTGGTGGCTTGAATGTTCCTCTAAATTATATTTTGCAGTTGACAGTAACCTTTTGCATAAAAGCTGTGCTTGTGTATGGGGAAGAAGTCTGACTTTTCAAGATTAGAGCTAAGGTCATGCCTTAAGTTTGCAGAGATTTCCTAGTCTGACTGGGTAGCTGGGGGAGAGGCTACCCAGGGAAAGGTGGGGTACGTCAGAGGGACTAAAGGCTGATATTAATGAGAGTTAATTAATTAATTAGCCTTATGCTAATTAGCAGCTGGCACATCCCTAGAAATCAGAGTGAAAAAGGAGAGGGGCAGGGAAAATGCCTTGGTTATTCCTCTCTTCTGAACTTTCTGGGACCAGTTAGCAGGTACAACAGCTGTAAGGTCAGTGCCATTTGCCAAGCCTGGAAGTGGAAGTTTCAGTGGTGCAGTTGGATTAAGTGGGTACCTTGTGGGTACCTGGGCTATGGGGCTGTCTAGTGTTGAGTTCTGTGCTCACTTACAGTGTTAATGCTCTTTGAGGACCTTTACATTGCTCATCTGCATTACAGCCAGACAAGGTCATTACTTGTAATGTTATTTTTTTGTAATGTGCATTTCATTTCATAAACTGAGAACAGATGAATATAAATAATTCTTTGGGGGATTTTTTAAAAAATGCTTTCAAATGGAACAGGACTGAGAGATTGCAATATAAAATGACAAACAAGCAAGTGAAAATTAATTTCTGTAGTTCAGAACTCATGTCATGCAAGGCACTGACCATTAACTAGGTGAAAATCTAATCACTACTGGTGTGATTGGGATAGAAATTGTTATTAAGAGGTCATTGGAAGCTGCCTGAAATCTCTTATTCTATATTCTCAAAGTACATATGTTATTAAAGTCTGTAATTAGCTTAGTCAAGAACTTTGTCCTTTTTATTATCAATGGGGTCACTGTCCCTTAGGCCTACCTCAGGCTCAGCTCCCTATAGCAGAACCTTCTAAGCTGTTAGCCTGTTTCCTATGTCTTTGTCATTAGTGTTATTAAGTCACTTTTGGCTTTTTCTGAGATATTTTTCATAAGGTAGAACAATAGAGAGATTGCTGATCCTCTGGGTGCAGTGTGCCTTGCTTGTTGGTATAGGAATCCTGCCTGGACTTCTGCTGAGATGCACACTTGGAAGGCATCGTTCCTGCTGTTGTGAAGCAGTCTCTGCCTATGAAAACACTTTGCAAACCCAGTGGTGTGAGAATTAAACTCTGTGATTTCCATCTTGCCATAAGGTTCCAGCACTCCATCTGAGAAGGTAGTAAAGCATTTGTAGCAGTACTTGTAAAGATGGTAGGACCTCTGTGGCTTGAATTGTAAATTTACTGTGTATATATTAAAAGTTTCAGAAGCAAATCTACAGATCAGATATTAAGTCAAAATTTGTATCAGCTGCATTAAGACAGTAATAATAATAAAATCTTAGCATAATTTTTGCTATGCATAAGGGAAGGCTTTATCCTTTTGTTCTATGGTGGGTTTTGTTTGTATTTTGGTTTTTATTCTCTCTTAAACACCAGCAGTTAGTCAAGGCTAGAGAAAGTGTTCATTGCATAAGACGTAGCATAGACATCTAAGGGAAAATCGGATTAGCAGTCATTTGTACATATTTCATGTTCTACTGTTAGATTCTATGTTGAAAAGAAGTGAGGTTTTAATGCAAAATTGGTGACATTCACTGACTTTCTCTGCAGTGGAGGCTGCTGTTTCCTATTGGAATCATTTGCATGTGTTTTTGCCCAGTGTAGCTTGTGCTGTTGTGTCTCCTGCAGTGTACAATTTAATCTCTTGCTTTCATTTCACTGAAGTGTTTGGGTTTCAGCAGGGGTAGCTGGGTGAAAGTTAGTGCCTGCATTATACTGGAGATCTGCTTAAGTGATCTAATGGTTCCTCCTGGCAAAATCTGTGAAATTATAATAGCAGAAGTAGAGAGAGGAAGGGGATCAAAGGTGGATGGTAATGCAGGATCCATATAAAGGGGAAGCTCTATGTATTTTGTCTCTAGAGCAGAAGCTGAAGCAGCCCTGAAATGAAAGTAAGTTTAGAAAACTTGAAAAAAATAAAATTGTGGGAAGGTTGGTGTTCTGACTGGAGGTTGTTCTCTCAGATAAAAGGCTGGAGAACTCCCTCGCACCTGAGGCAAGGAGAATTTCTTGTAAGATTCTGAGGTGGTGTCCTGGGTATCAGGAAGAAGCAAATTCGAGAGGATTTATAGTGACTTGTCTCAGTTGTGAGAAAGGCCCTTGGAACACTTTACAAAGTGAAGATATACGTGCAGAAACCTTCACTTGCAAGAACCAGGGATTACTTCTCTCCAGCAGTAGTCAGTGCCTTCTCATGAGACTCTCTGATACATTCCATCTACAGTCAAATGGACTTTTTGGCTTTATTTACTGCCACACTGTACTGTTCCTAACCTTGCAGTGGGTATTTGAGAAGATAAGCTGCTGACACTCATTCACAGATGCACTAATCCCATTGCAGTCTCAGAATCAGTTGATTGTCTTTTCTCAAAAATCTCAATGTCTTTAACAGCCTGAGCTGAGCATGCTGCTGCAGAGTCTGTTGTATTTATCCAATGTGTTGGAATAATTTCCTCTAATTTTGTATTTAAGAATTCTCAAGCTTAGTTTGCTGGATCCCATTTCTTCTGTTAAGCATAGTAGCAGAGTACTTGAGATTTCTCCCCGGCATTATTTCTGACCCTGCGTGTGACCAGTAGGGATTTCTTTCCTTGTTTAACTGAGATTCTTTTGTCTAATCACACATTACCACGATAGGTTTTTTTTCTCCCCTTGTTTTTAACCTTGTGCATTCCTACTCTTTTTACTATATTCAGTATGCTCTCCCTTCTTTCTTGATCCTTTTGCTTTCTTTATGGTGCATTAAGTGATTATTTCTTTCATCCTGTGCCCAGAAAAAAGATAAAAATCTGTGTTTCAAAGATTATGCCCAAAGCTACTTAAAAAAAGATTTGCTGATTCAGACATTCAAAAAATACCAGAGAAAGGCCAGCTTTAGTTTCCTGTACTCAGATTTTCATGAGTTCTTATCTTGCTGCCTGTCTGCATGTCTCTGCTGGGACAGGCAGAGCTGTGTCACTTGAAGTCAAGGCCTGTCTGGATGCCAGTGATTCTGAAAATTGGCCGGTGTACCGTGTCACAGTTGTGTACCCCCCTCCTGCACTGATCTCTAGTCATATTCTTCATATGTAAATTGATACCCCAACTCTCAGTACAGTTTATTTGATACGTAAAATTTTTGTGTCCATTCAAGCACTAACCCAGCCAATTGTTTGAGCACAAAAGACCTAATTGTTTGCTTTAGCTTCCCTGCTGCTTTACTAAAACAGTGACCCTTTAACTTATATTTACATGATCTTTCCTTTTTGCTTAAATTTTTCTTGAACTTTCACTAGATATTTACCTTAAAAACCCTCCCAGTACCATTTGGGTGTAAAATGAGCTACAAAGCAAAGAGGATTTTAAAAGGATTCATTTAGATACACAGTGTTACCTGCTTGCTTCTTAGCTGGTTTGCTGGGCTTTGTAAGAGCTGTTGTGGGGGAGTTTTGAATCACTTTCTCATCTAATCTCGTGTTTGCATTCACAACAGGCTGCCTGTTTTAGTAGTCGTCTATATTTCTCCCCAGTGGACTATATTTCCTGTTTTCTTTGTGAACATCACCATATGTAATTGTTTTACCATTCTTGCTTTCTTCCTGAATGATTTGGGAACTATTTCGGAGCCTTTATCCAGATATACATCCCTCTCCCAAGTGTATGAGCTCTCTTATGTTCCCAGGTTAGTCCTGAACAAGACTGCTTTGAAATCCATGTATTTCACATATTTTGTTTTTTCTTGCTTGCCTTTCTGTTGCATTTCCTTGTGGAGTCTTGACAGCACTATTGCAGTGCCTGTGCTGGCTGGAACACACAGGTATCTGAGGGAAGTGGCTTTATGCTGTCACTTCAATTGTTCTTAAACTGGTAGTTCTGATTATTGATGAAGACCATATCTAAATATATGATATATGTGGGTTTGCTTGTGCATTGGTTTTTATGTTTTGGTTTAGGTTTGCTGGTTATGATTTTTTTTTCCAAATGCTGTATCCAACTTAATGTTTTATAAAGTAAATCACTGAATAAATTTGTAACTTCTGTCATCAGAGCCTTAAATGCCTGAGGTGCTTCCTGTTTCATATTCACAGGGCTGAAGTTGCACATAATTAAAATCCTGTCATTTCAGCCTGAATTATTTTATTGAATCATATTTTATTCACATGCCTTTTCTCTTTCAAGGTTCTCTGGTATGCATCAAACACTTGCACATTAGTCCTACAGTCTGCTCTAGCAGCTTAACTTGGATTAATTTCTTATGCTTGTTAGTTTGTGAAACAGCTCTGGTTTTGAGTTCAGCTTCTGTGTTTTCCATGCTTCACTTTCTCCTCTTCTGTTTTTGTTTTTCCCCCTAGAAGTTGTCTAGAAAGAGTGTCTTTTCAGTAGATATCTGTATGTCTAGCCCTAAATGCAGATCAAAATTCCTAAAAAGAATACAGTGTATGTGTTAGGGAATTAAATGTAGCATGGTCATTATCATTTGAATATGACTTTCCGTTGTTCACATCCTGTTATTCTCAATGCCGTATTCCATCCCAATATTCTTAATGGTGATTTCTACAAACAAGCAAAGCCAAATAAATGTGGAAGAAAAGTCACTTTGGAAATGTAGAAATCTGTCCTTGGTCAGAGAGCACTGATGAGAGATAGGGATTTCTTTTGTTTTGTCTTCCCAGGAAAGAGCAGACTGTGCTGCATGGAGTTTCTTCAGGCACTGTGCTAGCTACTGCACAGTTAAGATTATCCTGGGATGGTGTGCTGGTTTGAAAGCAAAACCAGTGAGAGACTCCAAGTCAGAAACACAATTTAATAAGAGGAAAAGAAAAGCAATAAAACAAATGCAATAGTACAAAAAACCACTGACAGAGTCAGAATACAACCTGACACCCTTAGGGTGGTAGTGGCAGTCCAGATAAAATGGTCTTGTTGAAACAGTGATCCTGTAGAAACATCTGGTAGCTCTTGTCCTCTGGGAGTCCAGTGGGTAAGGCTGCCTGTGCTGTCCCAAACCCTGGATTATATCCAGGTGGGAATGCTTGGCTCCTCCCCCTGGGCAGAGCATCTCACAATGGGATGATCTCATTCTGTGAGTCATGCAGTGGGTCCTTGATGGCCCATTAAACAGAGATAACTCCCGGAGGGAGTTATCTATGAGTCATGTGGCAAGGCATTGTTAGGCTTGTTAACAGAAGATAAGAAAACACTGCTCCACCTGGTTCCAACAGCTCATGGAGATGGGGATAGAATACATACTTTGGGCACAACTTACATTGTAACCTAGGACAGATGGGTATGCCAGAATTCTTAAATCATGGACTGTAGAGCTGTGCATGGGCATCCTTAGGCAGTTTTTAAAATAAAGGGTACCAAAGTAAGTCCCCACGTGGCATAAGGCATAAACACTTCAGAGGGGTCAGAAAGCACATGTAAATATATGACATGGTGGCACTATAATCCTGGTGTTTAAAGTATTGTTTCAATTTTGCTCATCTTCCTCATGCTTAGTTTTCAGATGTAATGAGAACAATTGTCCTTTTTGCTTGCCACACGTCTTGATGTTTTCCTGGTTCTAACTGTTTAACCAGATCAGAGTGATTTAACAGTGCATCTCATGCACCAACTCTTTAGTGTATTTGCTGTGAGGATAAGGTGCAGACACCTAACGTACATATCACCGCTAAAAAGGTGTTGTGTTCATACAGAAATGTTTGTGTATATCTGCCCTGTAAGCCAACCATGGTGACTGGTCTTTCTAAACCACTGAGAAATCAAAAACCTGTTTTGCATGCAGCTTTCAGAGTATTTTATTATGTCCATTTACATATGGAAATGGGTTGGGTGGAGGAGTTCTTGGCTATATCCAAGAGGTTCACTTGCTGAAGTCAATGGGAGAATACAGTTCTCCAGTCTCTGGCTAATACAGTTTCTGTGGGATTAAAGCCTTCCTGCCAGTATTTGTGCTTTTAAAGTGTGCATTTTTCTTGTTTGAGACCTGAGGACTCTGTTTCCAAAAGCCTCAGTACCTAATGGTTTGCAGTGACTTCAGCACTGCAGCTGCCTAATACCATTTACCAGTGTAAAGCATGACTCAAAACTTCTTATAAATAACTCTTTGATTTCATTGTGCTTCAGAATATTCTGCAATTCACTGATGAGCCTGGGCACTCAACAAGGTAAGGTGCTGCTGTGTGTACTAGTCCCAGTGCTACCAAATAGTCCATAGAAGTACCATGGATTACAGAGTTTCACTCTTGCTTTTTAAGTTCTGTGGATTTCTAAGAATTTGTTGTTTGTGTAGGGTTCGGCTTTTTGTTTGTTTGGGTTTTTTGGATCAAAATTATCTGTCACATTGCAGACTTTATAGTTCCAGTTTTAGATTCCTTTTATAAATCTGAGCCTCAGTTTCCCAGTTTGGTAAGTTTTCTTAAGTATTGCTAGGAACATGTTTTTGAGCCTTACTGTCCATGTGACTTTTGTCTCAGAGCAGGAGCAATGATATTCCTCTTTCCTCTGAGTGCAGTCCAAACTCCAGCTTTGCCTGAAACCTGGCCTGTTCTACCCTGTCATGGTCTTGGAGCAGTAAAGCAGTCTCTCTGGTGTTGTGTGGGGAACAGCCTGGAGCAGAGCTGTATCTACAGCACAGCTGTATCCTGCTTCCCCAGAGCAGCAGAGCTCTCTGAGCCAGCCCTCTCCATGAACCAAGCTGTCCAGTGTTTGTATTTCAAATACTGCCCTGACCTATACACTAGACTAAAGCTTCCTGTTCTAATATTGATTTAAGACTTAAGTATCAGTGGCTTATTTTTTTACATTGTCATTCTCTTTCTTATTTAACAGTTCCCCAGGATATGCAGAGGGCCATAGTCAGGCCTTCCTAGCAGCCAGGATGAGGGGAAGGGAAAAGCACATGAAGGATATTTATGAAAAGAGGCAGAGCTTGAATTGCCATGCAACTCACAGAGTATTTTGGTTCAGCAATCAAATTGTGTACTGTACTATTTGCCAAAAAAGAAGAAACACAGCACTCATTCTCTTGAAAGCTCTCTCCTGCAGGAATTTGTTAGCTTACTTTAAGTTTCATATTATTTATAAGCTCTGACCCAGACTTCTCATTAACTGTTCCCAAAGCACTAGAAAAGGAAAGTAGAAGTACTTCCTGCTTCATGTATCTGGTTAACAGCTGTGGCTCTTAGAGGAAGGAGAAAATAGCCAGTAGTGATAAAAACTCAGCCTGCTTGCCCACATAGGGAGCACTGCTGCAGTGTGAGCTGCCTCTCCCCAGGATCCTCACACAGCAGCACTCACCACAGTGCTCTCAAGTGCAGTGTGCTGAAAACAGTTTTATTGTGGACAAAGAAAAGTTTACCCATCCATCCTACCCATCCTCCTCCAACGGTAGCCCCACCGTTGGCTACCTATTCTCTCTATTACTCCTTTGTTGTTTTGAATTTTCACAAAACTCCTAGGCTGGGCTTCAAGAGAAGTACACATGCTCTGAGGTTATTGGGTTCTTTGCTCAGACATTGCCCTGGCTCAGCAGTTGTGAGTGTTGTGAAAGAGTGAGAAACCAGTTTTATTGCATCTCTGCATGTGATCAGCCCTGCAGTACTGGGTTGCCTTCTTTCAGCAGCAGTTCTCCCTCATGGAGTCTGGTCTCTGCAGTTGAACCAGCACTTAGGCAGCCTCCTGTCCCCAAATGAATCTGGTTACATCAGCCATCACCTGCATAGCTGCTGGCATCCTGAAATTACATACTCATCTTCCCCCTTAGTTTTTTGTGGTTGTTCTGAACCAGCATTCCTGAATACAAACAGTCAAAAATTACAGCAGCGGCTTAATATTTAAGTGAATTAAACTCTGAGATCTGACTGCTTTTGGTTTGTTTTATTCTGACTTTCTGAGTTTATATGCTCATTAAAAGCACATTGTGGAAAGCTTTTCTCTGTGATGTTGAAGACAAGGATGGTGCCTTCCAGTGCTACCAAGACTGTCTCCAGTTCATATCCTTGTAGGAGATCAGGATTTAGGATCCATGTGAGGCATGATGAGAATCCCAGGAGTTGATAAGCAGCGTTTACTTGGGTTTGCAGGTGGGAACAATACACAAGCATGAGCCAGCCCTGCCTGTGGAAACCAAAAAAACATCCTCAGATCTTTTCATCTGTGCATTGGCACCTGAGATTCTCTTTTCCTAAGTGGCACATATGTTGCTTCAAGGAGATGGTGACATTCTTGCCAGAAGTGTACTTTGTAAGTCAAAAGCATCTAAATGCAATTCTGCAGGTTGTTGTCTCCAGAGGCTTAAACTTTTCCACCTTTTCTGTTTTACAGTATTGAAAGTAGTTTACCCTGTGTGCATTTTCAGTCTTAGGAAAGGAAAGCACTTCTAATCTTTCCAACTCAGGAGAATTTTAATGCACTGGGAACACTGACAGTCTCTCAGTATTCCCCTTCAATATATATATATTTTATATATATATTTAAAAACTCCAACTATTAACTAATCTCCCCACTGTTTACTAAGACTGCATCTTCCATATGCAAGGCCAGAATTCATAATAGCCACTTGAGCAAGATTAGCACCCAACCATTACTTTTTCTGTTAGGAAGAAAGGAGTGTAGAAGGGTGTTCTTGTGTGGCAGATTGTTCCTCAGAATGTTTGATCTGTGTCCAAATGTAAAAAAGGATGCATTTGTATTTAACTTAACCCAGTTTGTATTTCCCTGTCTGGAGTTTTATACTTTTAATGACAATTATGAAATTTACTTCTCACTAGACGAAGAAGTAGCTACACAATGAAACTGTATCACTTCTTTTCAACGAACAGGAAATCCTCTTGACCAGCTTAGTTCCTGTCCCTGTGTGCTTTACCTCTACTCATACATGCTTGCATACATCTGTGGAAGGTGGAAGGAATTAACAAGTAATCTAGGGAATTTTTAAGAATTAATTCCTAATCCTCAACCAGTCTGTTATCTGGAATTTGTTAGCACTTCTGGAGTTTTGACTGAGAGAGCCAGGCTCCAAACTGAAAAGTTGTGTATTTTGAATAGCTTAAGGTAACTGGGATCAAACTGTTAGGAATTTTACTGTTGGTTAACATGACTGTTATAAGATCTGGAAGGGGGTTAGCTTGATGACGATAACGCTGTGCTCCTGGCTGCCTGAGTAAGTAAACATCCCTGTGTGGAGCTCCATGTGCTGCGTCTCAGGTGAGAAACCTGTTTGCTGTCTCTCTTCGAAAGCTACCTTACTGTCTTTATTTCCTTTAAAAATAAAAGCACCTATTTTCTGCAAGGCAGCCACAGGGGGTTTTTATGTACATTAATTACATGGACATTACACATTTAAAGTGCTTTAGGAAGGATGTTGCAGAGGAACAGTGGATGGAAGTGTTGGTTTGAAGCTATCACTCAATTGCAGTCCAAGTTTTGAGATGTGAAGTTTCAAGCTATGCAAGACCCAGACTGTCTTCTGGCCTCTCTACCAACTGGGGTTGTAATAAAGAGGGGGCAGAACAGCCATGGTATAGCTCTCTTCCCTGAGGTGATTGTACTTCCTTCACGTGATGAAGCAGCAGCGGAAAGGAATGGAGCAAAAGGGCTTCAGAGAAACTGGCTTGTGCTAAGGAACCTTTCCTGGAAACACAATGAAGCACAGGATGCGATAAGCATAGCTCACAGAAAAGGAAACTGCTTCAGAAGTCTGCAAGGAACAATGCAGCATCACTTGAGGCAGACAACTCCCTGGGATTAGAATGCATTGGCTCAGGCTGAAGAAGAAAGACAATCTTGAAAGACAGTTTTGGAAAGTTGTTATTGTTTATGTATAGAAAGTATGTGTTCTTCCTTAGCAGTTGCATTTTGTGAGTCTGCATGTGCTAGCTAGAATTAACTGTTTTTGAAGAGTGTGAAATGCTCCCTAGTGGTTGCATTTATCCACTCCCTGTTCTCTTCTAAGGAAATGAATTGCCTTTCTAGTAAGCATTGTTCCTGGAGCTGGAAGTATCAAGGGAAAGGAGCTGTGGGTGGGCGCTTGGATATTGCCTGGGTCTGCAAAATACCTTTGTGCCACAAGGGAAAAGGGAAGATTTGCTGAGGGGAAAGGAAGAGTTCTGTCATGGTTTAACCAGGACAAGCTCTCACAAGGGTGAGAACAATATCACAGTGTTAAATATCTCTAAAATGTCAAGGCCTGGCAGTGAGACATCAATCTCACAATCCTTCACAATGCAAGGATTAATTGCACAGGATTATGATGTGAAGGTTGCCCTTCTGCCAAACTTGTTGCTTAATGCATTTCATGTTCCCAGTACAAGCTATTGCTACGAATACTATACAGCCCCCCATCACTTAAAAGACTGAAGAACATGAATGTATCTATTGCAGATGTGAATGGTGGTGCTGGTATTATGAACTGCCCAAAGCGAAGTTGTTTTGTTCACTTACTTATGTGCATTATGAAGTCAGTGAAGTTACTATCCTTAGTAAAGCATTTCTTTGAGTCAGACAGAAGGCTACAATACAGTCTTTGATTTGAAATTTTAGAAATATTGAACTTTGGATGAGTGGATTTGCACATGACACTTTCATTATTTTGCATTAAAATTCAGGTGGTTTTAATTTAGACAAAAATAATCTTTGTTGTACCTTAGAGATAACTTTGGGCTTGTATATTTATGAAATTCCATGGTAGTTAATTCATGCTGCTGCTAGGAAGAGATATGCAAGCACTGAAGTAGTTTAACCAAAAGCAGGCAACATGGTTTGCTGTTTTGATAACCACCATCTTTTTCCATCACATAAGTCATCTTATGAACCTCTGACATTTGATGATCATTATGTCAAAAGCCTTTTGGGGTAAGTAAAACAGACAACTTTTTTTAGTGGTTTCTTACTTCTCAGCTTATACTGAAAATGGAAAAGTGTAACTCAGATAATATTTTAAACTTTAACTCTTTGTATGCATAGTTCTGCTTCCATTATACATAGTTGCAGATACCCAAAAAACAGAAACACTATGATCTGCATTATCAAGTGACATGTCACAGATGACAGATAATTAAGACGCTTGTTACCATGATCAAATGGTTTTGTACATGAATGCTGATAATATATTTATAGAAAGCATATTTTATTTGGAGAATTCATAAGCAGAAAACCCCCTTCTGCATGTTTTTCAGTTTTGTTCCAAGTGACTTGTCATAGCTGTGACAAAAGTGTTTTTAAGTGACTATAAAGACTAGTACTTCTTTTCTTACAAAATTTGATGAGGATACTTATCTCATACTTACTTACTTACTTTGTTCTTGGCAAGTTTTGTAATCACTGAAGTTGATAGGGATTATTTCACCCTTCTGCAAATAATATCCTAAGCAATGCAACTGTTTAGAAAAGGAAATGCTGTGTAATCATAGAAATCATAGGCAAGATTTAAGTTGGCAGACAGCTCTTGATGCAGGTTGAATGTTGCAAGGTCACTATGTCCTTCCTGCTTGTTATTTGCTGAAAGAAGAATTCCTGGAATTCTTGATTATGGCCAGAAAACACAAGCTTCTTATCTGAAAGCCACTGTGTCTGATGCCCTTAACATTATGGTTTAGGATTAGATCTTGACGAAAAGTGAGAAAGACCTGAAGACTCATCTTAATATAAAAGGTTTCATGCAGTTTCATTTCTCAGGTAGTTGGGTCAAATAGATTGCAAAATGCCTCTTTAGCTAAATTGTATTTCCATGTAATAATATATTCTAAACAAAATTTTTAAATGCAAACACTAGGGAGGAAAGTGGACAACCAAGTGTCCCTTCCTTTTCTCTGTGTTTATGCGTGGAAGAAATACATCTGTGGCTCTGTATTCATATACCTGAGACCAGTGTATGTTTCTTAGGAATCCCTTCCAGAATGGCATGTGTTACACACCTGCCCGGCCATATTCTCAAAGCCTCACAAGCATAGGAAATAAAATGTACTTCCACTGCTCTTAGGATTATGGTTTTCATCACAAGACAGGGAGCAGTTCCAGAGGCAGGCTCTGAGAACAGGCTCAAGTGTTGCCAGTAATTTTGGAACACATGGTGCCTCTTTAGAATCCCTTCTTGGAGAAGGATACTTAAAATAGACTCCTTTTCTGTAGCACCATATGTAAGTTATTATCAATCAAAACTTTTCCAAACTCATTGTTTAACTTTCTATAAAGGGAACCTTCTCAAG
Organism: Acrocephalus scirpaceus scirpaceus; assembly: GCA_910950805.1. NCBI lineage: Eukaryota > Metazoa > Chordata > Aves > Passeriformes > Sylviidae > Acrocephalus > Acrocephalus scirpaceus. The sequence continues at coordinate 43,595,526 of OU383779.1, forward strand.
CAAGAAGGAGCCCCCACCTTATGAAATGCAGAGGAAATGTGCTCAAAACAAAGGAGGAGTCCTCCATTTTAAAACCCAGAGAAAGGTACAGAGGTACAAGCAGAAAAGGGGGTTTATGGCTGTGTTTATATTTTATATCTCTAGCAATGTTCCTCTTTAATCTAAAATTATAAAATCATACAATGCCATTCTGAAGAAGAGAGTCCTCTTGTTCTGGTTATATTTTTTACTGTGTTTTATAAGAAGCCAGACAGTGGCTCACTGAAAGCCTAGTTAACCCTAGTAACTTCATAACACCAAATTTTGTTGTTTCTTTAAGCACAAAGCAAGCTCTTCCTTTGCCTGTTCATCATGAAAGCAGACAGTTTATGAAGCACCAGCTCTCTCCCACTGTTTGTGTAGTGTGAGCAGCACAGAGAAAGTGGGCTGTGCTGGGCTCTGGGCAGTAGCCCATGGCGCCCACACAGAGCCTGAAGAGCAGTTCTGGGCATAGGACAGAGCTTTGGGACCCTCAAAGGGATTTTCAACCCTCTGTAACTGTTGCTGCAGCACTTTTTTTTTCTTCATGGTTGTGGCAGCAGTGTTTATTTCTGTGTTGGAGGCTGGCTGCAGGGGAAGCAATTTTAAAGGCATCAGGTAGATGAGAACAGCTTCTCGTGCTGTTGTGTAACCATCACTTATCTCTTCTTGACAAAACTTGCAGTGCAAACATGATATTGCCTCCTAAAGGAAATTGTAGCTGAGTTGCAGGTTTAGGCTTTGGAAAAAAACCACAAGTATTTTGGACCATCGTTTCTTCGTTCTGCTTTTAGTCCTGGCTTTTTTGGAGGTACAAAAATCCCCAGTACATTAACTTAGTGTCTTTTAAAGCTGTGTTGCTACAAACACAAAGCATGTCCTTACCTGAGGTGCTGTCCCAGAACAGGGCTCCCACGAGCTAATTCTTCTGAAGCTACCCGGGGCAGTCTGGTGAGGCCATTACCTGAAAGGGTGTTCTGATCACAGCTATGAGGTTTCTAGGATGAGGTTGCTAGGGTAAATGCTAGGATTTGAGTCTATATTGCTTCTGATATGCAGTTGTTCTTCAATATGATCTCTGTCCATGTTACTTACAGTGAAAATCAATAAAAAATAATAGACAAGCTTTCTCTGCACCAAATAGACTCAGAGCCTCAGATTCTACATGACTGGCCCATACTGGAAAATAGAGTGTGGCTATCTGCCACCTGTTTTGGACAGAAACATGTATCAAGACTCAGATCAGCTTTTAGCTGTGAGACCAGAAATTGGCCTTACACAGTACAGATCACTGAAGCTGATAACTGCTAGCAAATATTTCACATGTTCTCAAACAGGGTGGAATCTTAATTTTTTTTTTTTCCCACTTGAGTATAAAGCTGGGCTCGTTGCTCTTGGAAGTCTCAGAAGGTATCTGAACAATTTTGCATGTCCAAGCCCCTGATCTTTGGGTAGGGCAGAAGGGACTTCTGCATTTGTATTCTGTGATCCTGGGCTTGGCCCTCAAGAGATGTTATGATGTCATCTGGGACTTCAGAGTTTAGCTTCTGTGAAGTGGCTTTTTTTTTCCTTAAGCTGTTATATTGAGAACTGATATGGCAGTTTTCAGCATTTTGATGCACAAAATGAAGCTGTTAGTCTTATTAGTTCAGTTTTGTAAATATTGCTTTAGCTTCTAAAAGCCACATATAACTACTCAGGATGTATTTTCTAAAACTGCTCAGCAAGCAATGCCTTTGAGACTGGTGTGATTTATGAAGTAATCTATGTATATCAGCTAGCTCAGTTCTTTCAGTCCTTGATAGATGGTTACTGAGATTAGTTATATGTGCCTAATGATCCTCCAGGAAATATGCCTAATCCAGGAAAAGGGCAAGAGGTGTGAGAGGCTCTGTGCCAAAAAGCTTCTGGCTAAATTCTGTCATACTTCCAGTGCAATGTCCTGGTACACACTAAAAACTGCATACACTGCAGTTGGGAACAACATTTTGAAAATAAAATTGAGGTTTTCAAGTTCACATCAATGATTGACTGATTTAATCATGACTGCATAATAGTGAGTTGAGAACTGAACCCCTTAAATGAATAGCATGTCATTACTTTTGGAAATAGAGAATAACCGAAATAACAAATCTGGTCAGTGGAGAGCATCTGCTTCCAGAAAGTTAAAATGGGAAAATAATTTGAAATGAGGAAGTTCTTTAATACATTACTTTGAACAGCAGCCCAGTTAAAAAAATTGGATCAGATTCACAAATCAAAATGTTACATTTTTCCACAAAGCTGGATCTCTGCAAAGAAAAGTAGTGACAGCTTGCGAGTACCTGTTTTCTCTCAAGCTCTGCTAGTCTTTTGAAAACTCCAGGGCATACTTCATTTTAGTGCAGATTTTTTGAGCCCCTGCAGGATTTCACTAAATTAGTTATACTCCCTACAGGGAGTTTTTCCTTTCCGATCTCTGCTCTAAGCAGTTAAATAAAACAGGGGTTAGTAATGGGAGCTCAGGACTGATGGTAGAGCACATGATGGAGATGGGCTAGCAAGGGGAAAGTGCAGATGTCCAGGATGTAATTCTGGCCATCCTGTTTGTAGTGCCTGTTCTCTGAACACAGGTGCAGGTTAGCCTGGCTGGCTGCCGTGGTTGTGGCAGCTCTGGGGAGTGTGGCTGGCTCATCGTGCAGGAGAGCCCCGGAGAGTCCAGTGTGGGCATCTCCCAGTTTCAGTGACAAAGCTGTGCAGAGAACAGCTGGGGCACAACCTGTTCCAAATGAGTTGCCAAATGTGCTCCCAGAATTAATCTTCTTCATCCCAGAGACATTCAGGACACTGAGGTGAGGCCTTAGACTGTTGACCTGGAGCTGGAAGTTGTCCCCTGAATATTTACTTAGTCTCTGGGACCAGTTAAGGGTATGTCTTGTAACTTTATGGGACTCTCTTATTAAACTAATTGAGAGGGGGGGAATGGGTTTTATTTGGGTTTTCTTTTTTTCTCCAGTAATACTAACAGGAGGTTGTTCCAGGTCTTCAGCAGTTGCCTATCTCAAGCATAAATATTGCTTTGCTGGTGCTTTCATGACATCACCTTTCTTTCACTGTCTACTGCGCCTTAGACCCCACAGTACAAGAATGAGTCTGTCTACTTGAGATATTCTTGTGCACCTTTGTGGAAACACAGATATTTGTGGCTCACAGATGATATGATAGGTTTAGTATAATTGCACACTTGTTTGATGTGCACCAGAGAGTAATTTAAAAAATCAAGCTTCTGTCTTTGTTTTCCAATCCTATCCTCATTGGAGTTTCCAGACAAAAAGGGTACTTAGCTGAATCTTGATAGACTGCACAGCATATAAAAATAGACAAGATGGGTAGCTATAGTAGTGGAAATCACAGATAACCAGCCCATTTTGGACAAAGCCAATATCCTGACTTTCAAGTGGTCAGAGATGGGTAACCTCCTCTCCTGCCTCGGGCATAGTTTTTTATACTGGACAAAATGATCATTTTTTCTATGGATTATATGCTTTTCTTTAAGCTTTTATGTATCTTTCTAAGATTCTTGAATGCTTATCATTAGTCTATATATTTTTGAGCCCAGAAATACACTTTCAAAAGCAGAAAGTAATATGCTTGTTGAGCAACTGAAGTCTGTGTTTTGCTGCAACGCTCTCTGTACCAGGCATAGCTGATAATGGTGGTCAGGTTTTGCCATTTCAGTCACTGTACCTTTTCCCCTTTCTCAGCCAAAGTGTTAAAGATTCCTATCAAACCTGCAATTATACAGGAGTAAACAGAGTAAGAAGTATTTTTTATAGAGGTGCTGGATCTTAAGTCCTACAAAGTTAAAATTGTTATAGATGTGTTTATCCAAGTCCACTAGCTTGTAAACCCTTTGATTGTTGAGTTTATTGAGCATCTCTAGTTTTAGGATTGACTCATCCCTGTATTCAGTCACATGGCTATATGCCCAAAACTGTTGTTTTGCAGAAGATGTGGTTTGGCAGTACTGGTCCAACATTGCGTGGGATTGTTCTGCCCACATGTGCCTACGAGTATGTAAAAAGCCATCTGTTTGCAAACTTCTTTGTGTTATGTGTCCTGTTGTAAGGACAGTGCCCCACTGATATGTCACTTCCACTCAGGGCCACCTGTTTGTCTGCATGGATCATAGCTCCTTCCAGTTGTGATCTCAGCTGGTATTTAAGTAGAAGAATAATTGTTTGATGTGACTTTCGCTGTCTTTAGAACAAATTGCTTGCTGTACTACTTGAAAAAAAAATCGCATTTGCCCCTTTTTTTTTACTGCTTCTCTCAAGACTGTTTCCAGATAATTTGCACCTTTTTCTACTCCTGCTTATACCTGCAGAAATCACAAGTAGCACCATAGGAAGCAATAATGTAATTTGAGAATGTTAGGAAGAATGGGAGTAAGGTCTGCACTGCAATGTGTCATATTCTTGCCAAAGCAACCTGTATGGGCATTGATTTCTCTTTGTATCTTTCACTCTGATCTGGTGAAATGCTTTTGCTGCACTGGTTGCAAGTGAGATTCTGTGAATGTGAATTTAGGTTGTGCAAAGCCCCTGCATATCAGAAGTGTAAACTAAACTCCTGTGTGCCTAGTCCATCACCAGCACAAAGTCAAATGGCTCAGGTTAATCCACCATGAAGGCACTTGAGCAGACAGTAGTAATACCCAATATATGCACAGTCATTCTTTTACCATTATGGAATCATACTTTTATGGTTTCTGTAACTGTTTGCTGTTTATTATTGATTAGTTTTTTAATTTGTAGAACAGTGAGGAAGACATCACTTGAGTTGTATCCTTGTTCATCTGCATAGATTCAACCTTCTTGATGGCAATTAATTTTGCTCTTTATCTTTCAGCCATAAGATTTAGATCTTTTCTAAGGAGTGAGAAAATATCCACAGCTGGACATACACTTACTGTGGCAGTCAAATTATAGGAAAATGTGGCCATTGACGACATATGAGAGAGCAGACAAAAGAGAAATTATGTCCTCTTTTCTTCAGTCCCTTGATAAAAGCATGAAGGCAGTACAATCCATCTATCATCGTTGTCCTGGGACTTTATAGCCAGGCCTTCAGGCTGTAATTGCTGATTTTGTGGCAAGAAGTCACAGCTATTTTTGCTCACATAATCCTTAAGCCAGTCAGGTTTTTTAACTGGCTTTTCCTCATCCCTACTGTTACCACTGTAAATTAGAGCAGTCTTGAGGCTAGTTTGAAGGTCTATTTACTACATGTATGGCTGTGGTTGACTTGAACACTTGTCCTCTGGATTTGATGGGAAATGTTTTGAGCTAAAGAGAGTAGCAAATCCAGATCTAAAAATACATTGATAACTTTTAACTAGTAGAAACTGTACAGAGATCACCTGCCTTTTCTGAAGAGGTGTCACCAACGAGGAGTCAGAATGTCAGGAATACTAATTAAACTTGTAGAGCTGCCAAATTTAAAATTTTTTTTTCAAGTATGCGTATCTTTCTGTGTTTTAAAGGAGGCTGTTACTGGGTTTTTATATGCACTGAAAAAGTAATTTTTCTGCTTGTGAAAAAAAAAATCATAAAGAAGCTGGCAGACACATACAAGTAGTACATAGTGCAAAGTGCTTGTCCAAACACATTCCTTCTAACTTACACCACATCCTTTTAGTCCTTTAATAGATCTTGTATGAATGGATAAAGCAGATTAGAAGGTCACCAACACCCTAAGCTATTTCAAAAAGACCTTAAACTACGATTCTTCCACCAGGACCATTCACTGGAGTTGGCTATAGTGAGAGTGTGAATGTAGATCCAACTTTGGACATTTTTCTCATTCCTTAGAGATTTGAAGTAAGAGTGAGAGATTCTTAAGTTCAAAGCAAAACAGACAAAAAGGACTCCCATGGATATGTCTAAATAATATTTACATTGAAGTGATTGATTTGGAACTGCTAGTAAGGCTGATTCTTGTGATTAAAGTCAACATCTGAGAAGGAACCCTGTTCAGTGTATTAGAGGAAATAGTCTCTTAGCTCAGGCTAGAGTCAGAAGTTTGGTCGTGAGTAGACAAGATCTGTGCTGGGATCAGTCCCGGCCTAAAATGTGCTTTCCCTTGGGGAGCTATGATAAGGTCAGTAAGGCAGCTGTGTGATAAGCAAATTCACTTCCTATCTGTATGAATAGCCATATTGTCCTGGGCTATGTCTCCGCAATATAAATGTGGTAGGAGTAACTTTCTGTAGAATAAGGAATGCAAAATAAGTTCTGCTCAGGTCCTTAGAAATATCTTTTGGGCTTCTTCCTCTTCATTCGCACCCTTCCCCAAATGCAGTCTAAGCAATTTATCCTCTCCTTTTTTTGAATCCTTTCTCTTAATTCACTTTCAGACATAACCATCAGGTGGTCACAGAGCTGTGTGTGTTTATCGTTGCAGCATTTGAAAGTACGTAAATGACTTGCAGATGCTCTACCGGGCTGTAACCAAACTTGGCTGTGTCAGGTTTAACATACACATGACAAAACCACACTGGCTCTGAACTGGCCTCTGTGTAATAAGCTCTCTAGGTTCTCCTTCTGCATAAACACTTTTATGTTCTTATTAATTAGAAACAGGAATCTGTTTCTTTCAAAGTTCATGTGACAGCTATCAGGCCAAAGAATGAGGTACATGCAATATCTGAATGGTAATATGTTGATAATGCTGACAGGGATCTGAAGTTTATTTTTGGGGAAATATATGTTTATGAGTGTGTTTGTGTATATATATCTATAAAAGTTAAACAGGCATAAACAGTAAAGCTCCTGGAATATTTGATGTGGTATATTTGCAGTTAATTCATTTCAGTATATATTTCACATGGCATATTGTTGACCTTAAACTTCAGTGAATATTTTCTTGCCCTTATATCTTAATGTCTTTCAGCACAAACAGATCTTGAAGCTGCTTTATGAATTGGCAACAGCACTGTGACTTATTGAAATAAAAATATAAGAGCAATCTGGTAGTAATTATATAAATCTCCCCTCAAAAAGGTCTTTAGGTTGGCTGTAATTAGAAGTATAGATCAGTAACTTCTGTTTTATAGCGCTGTTTCATAACATGGCAGTATTTGAATGTGAAGTATTTTAAATAGCTGTGGCCAATTTTAAATAGCTGTGGCCAACTTAACTTTGGGCAAATGGGGAATAACTTTGATCATTTATTGACAGATAAACTTACACAAGTAAGTGAGGACATGGTTTGATTACAACAGTCCAATTACCTGAGTAATTTTTGTCAAGAAGTTCTTACCTGCTGTGCCAATCAACTAATAATTTTCAGAATTTCCTTTGGGTATAAATCACCACAAACTGTAACTTTTTGTTGGTGTCACATAAGTTGCAGACTGGTGGTGGTACAGAAGCCAGGAAAGAGGATGGAGAGAAGGCAGATGATAATGAAGAAAGCCCCCTCTGGCATGAAAGAACTTGCGTTTGCAAGTTGCAGTGATGAAGGAGGTAGTGAACAAGCAGAGATTTGGGACCCTTAGTAGGCCCATTTCTTGGTGCTGTAATGTTATTGAAGAACAGTGGGAAATTCAGATAAATGTTGACAAAAATTCCCTAAGCTGACTGAAGAAGCCAGAAATGTTGATGAATTACACACTAGTTGATGTGAACTGCTTCATAAAACATGGCCTGGCTTAGCACATATCATCAAATCTGCTTCTCTTCAAAATCTCATCAGCATCTTTTTCAGTCCCAATCACTTTCCATCTCCAATTTATACCAATTTAAACTCCCTCAGAAGAACAGTTTAATATTTTCTTGTTTAAATTTCCCTTCCCACCAGAATCCCACAAGTCTTGCTGCTTTTGTCCGGCTTTGTGTGAAAGGGGCAGTAACATTCATCTCAGGTGAACTTTTTCATTAAATTTTTTTAAATTACTTTGTGCCTTGAAAGGATTGTGTGAGTTTTCTCAAAGTCTGTAAAATTCAACCTATTTTGGTTTTCAGGAATATTATTCCTGAATGTTGTATTTTGTAATTCACCTCTGTGCCTCCTCAGGAAGATGTTAAAACGGCTGTTTCAAGTAGTTGCTTGGGAGCTCCTTTCAGAATCTTGGTTTATTCCACTCTGCCCACCACTGGTGTAAAGGGGATAATACTGTCAGCCCCCTGCCTTTCTCTTGGCTGTAATCATGTACACGAAAAAGATATGTATAAATACAGTAGGTTATTTCTGTGTTGCTGCTAGCAGGTTGTCTATCGTTCCCATCTTTTCCTCTCTCTTTAGAGAGAAAGTACTCCAAGTATATTCTGGAAACCAGGATTGTAGTTCTGACTGTGTAATTAAGAAATGCTAACTGTGTTATCGCAACTCAGTTCAAGGTTTTCTTAGTCTGGATTATGGCATGTATGAACTATAAATGCTTGAAAGTGGGTTATTTGGGAAGCTGTAAACCTGGATCAGAAGATTCTGAGTTCAGTTTCTGCCCCTTCTGAAATTTTTCATGATCCTGGATGAAATGGTTTCATTTGTATGCCCCTCCTGCCTCCAGACATAAGGACTGACTGGTCTGCTTTTCATCCGATGCTTTCTGCACACGTGTGCTCAGACCCAAGCACAAGAGCATTCAAATGTGAGCATGGATTTATTGATACTGAAGTGCTAGAGATAATTCTGTGTTTGTACAGCACCTAGCAGATGAAAAGCAGAGCATCACTGGGGACATCTAAGTACTATGATGATACAAGTAATGATGGTACATTTTACCATATAACAGAGACAACATGCATACTCTGGCAGTGAAGTCTGTTTTAGATAATTAACTGCATAGCAGGTTGGGAAGAATTGCAATTAGCTACAATCACTAATGAAAAAGCATGACACTTTGACAAGGAAACAATTTAAGAGATTAATCTGCAGGATGGATGTTGATTGTGATTTCTAAAGGAAGTAAAAAGGTCAATACTCATACTAGAGTTTGTATGGCATTAAGATAATTAGGTTGAGGTATCTTTTATTTTGAAAAAATCTTTAGTAGCAAGATAATATTAGTTCTGCAAAACTATCTTACGCTGAGACTAAAATATGATTAGCAATATCAGTTCAAAAACTCATGCTGGATAGAAATCATTTGACAGGAGCTTTATATATTGTATTACTGTTGGGACATTGAACTGTAAATGCTGTAATTGGTAATTTTTTTCATCTTTTAAAATGTCAGGCTTTGTTTTCCCAGTCAGCTTCTATACTGTTGCTTAAATAAATGTCCATTCTGTGCAAACTGCAAAAAGGTTAGGCATTTCCGGAAACTGCTGGTTAAAGCAAAATAAAGACTGCATTTTTCCTTGGATTGATTCTGTTTGCCATTTGTCCCTGGCTTTAATGGAGAACTGGAGAGAGTGGCTCATGTGTCTAATCCTGGATGGCAAATTAAAGCCCGTGTGTCATTAGGGTTTTGGTTTTCTTTTGAATTCTCAGCTGAGCCGTTTTCCAAACAGTTCTGTATCCATTCTCAGTCCTCTCCATCTGCATCAAAACACAATCTTTTCAACAAAGCATCTGATTCATGAGACAGGAGTTAAATTAGGAAAGGAGTGTGCCATATGACACTGTGTTGGATTCATCAGGTGTTTGGAGAAGAAAAGATAGTGGGTGTTTGATGCAAATCTATCCAGTGAAAACACTTCACAGCTCACATTGTTTCTCATGCTGGGAGAAACTGTGGTGAAAAAAGCCTGTTTGTCCTCTTTAATAACTTGCTTTGCTCTGTGTCCACTTTCATCTTGTTAATTATGTACAGAACACACATTCTGCAAGGACAGTGTCTTTGCACTCAGTCAGGACCCACCAAGACAGGCATCCTTTCCTCACAGGAAATTCTCCAGAGTGACTTCATAGGCCTGGGGTTGTGACTGGCATCTTCTTACTTAGAGGAAAATGGAGATCAGTGAGTACCAGGAGAAAGGATAATATTTTTGCATTTCAGCATCTTCTTCAATCTCTGCCCCAGCAGTAGGAGAATAACAGTAAAGCACCTGTCAGCTCCATAAACTCTAGTTTGAGACCTGAAAGCCTTTTCTCATGGCTGTTTTATAACCCTGAAATTAAATAAGTGTTTTATTATTAAGACTGCAGAATGACAATCTCTCCCTTATGCTTCCAGATTTGTTGTTCCACCACAGCACCCTGAACACCACTTTCAGGTGAAAGCCATCATGGCTCTGACATGTTTTCACTTGGCTCAGCCAAGTTTGAGATGCATCATCCCAGTCTGAAGGGTACATGGCACTTTCAGCACTGGAAATGCACAGTATCCAGTGGAAATCAGCAAAGTAATATTTACTCAGCCCTTTGTGAAAAGCTCCTGTTTTGCTTGTAGAACTTTATTATTTCTATAAAACACACAGCCCTCTGTTGTAATTAGATGCCTTTATATGACCCCAGGGTCACACACTTCTGGCACATGAGTCCAGCTGTACTGGCAGCAATATCTGCTGTCATGCTGGCAGCAAAATCCTCTGTTGGTGACACACCTGCATTTCAGAGTGAGCAAAACCAACAGGTTTCGTTACCACAGGCAGCAAAGAAAACACTTTCTTCTGTATTCAATGAAATTCCATAAAGGTGAAGGGCAAGGTTAAAGGGAAAACTGAGTTAAAACAGGAATTCAAGGGAGAAAGGAAGCTGGTGCCAAGAATGCTTTAATAACCTTTTTCTACTCCAGTGTTTGTACCAAAGTAACCTCTTAACTTCTTAAGCAAAATACTGTATTTGTTGTCTACCATTCAATCACTTAGGGGAAGTATTTAGTCCCCCATTTTATATGTGCTGTGATGCTGTAATAGGATTTGTGTACCACTGACAAATCAATGTGGGAATAGTATCCCATCCAGAAAAGCCTTGAACTTTTCCTTTAGAACAAAAAGAACAACCAAAGTAACAAATCTGGTTTCTATAGATTTCTGCTTCATGATTTATGCAAACTTTGACTTTTTTATAGTTGCAAAATTTAAAAAAGCAGCATTCCAACTATGTTCTCTGATGTCAAAAGCTGTTCCCTCAGCCAGATGCTGAAGATAATGTCCTCTATTTAGCTGCCTGTTTCCTCTTAACTCTGAATTGTCCATTCCTCTCTCAACTTTCTTTGAAATCTGCTAATAAATTTACAAGCCACACAGGACATGAGCCTATATGCACAAAAAATTACTTCTCCATTGTGACTGTCACAGCCCCATTTCCTTTGGGAACCAGCTGATTAACCCAAAACAGAACTACTTGAGCTGCCAGGAGGTGCTTTGTAGCCAAGGGCTAGACTTTGTCACATGGCTTGGCAAATTTGGGCTCTCCTTACCAGTCAGCAACAGAGTCAGGTCAATCTCCTTTTTGTTTGTCTGAAGTCTGGGTTGCAGGATGTGTGGTGGTGTACAGAAAACACCTCTGTATTTGTTGAAATAGGTCCATATCCTGTAACACAGTCTCAGTGAAAAACATGGCTCCAAGAGAAATTTGGAGCTTGACAGGCCATCATTCCCACCACACAGTGGGCTCATACATGATTATATCCTTGTTTTAGTCATTTGCCTTTCTTATTCTTAGTAAAGTTCCATTATCTCTCCAGGTAAGATATTTTCAGAACTTTCTTACTGCTATCACAAGATTGTGCTAAGAATTAAGAGACTTCTGAAAGTTGTAAGCTCTACTATCAGTTATATCCAAGTGAGAGTCTGTTGGCCCCAGCATTGCAGAGGAAGATATAAAGTATTAATTTATTAACTGTGTTTAATCTACTAATATACACCATTTTAGCAGGGCAAATATCAATTTCTTCCCTATAGTGAGGCCTGTGGACTGTCATCCAGTTCCTGTTCTGTACTCCTGATTCTGTGTCTCTGAAGGGAGACTCTGAACCCAAGCTTTTCTGCTGGTGGAGGAGAATATTCTTTTTCCTCTCATTTTCCCACTCACCCTTTTTCTTGGTGTTACCAACACTTTCACTACTATGGCTCTGTTGCTTTAACAAAACAAGTGGGCTAATGATTGAGGCGTAATTGCACACTGCTTTAAGGATACCTTAATGTGAGCACAGTCACAAGTGAAAATGGCACAGGAAAGATCTCACTGGTTTCTCTCATCGGTTAGGTTATTCTGCTTGCTCTACAAAAAACACCTCAGCTATGACATCCGACTGAAAGCTGAAAGAGTAACAAGATCTCTTATAAACATCCTCTGCAAACTCTGCACAAATGTCTGAGCCTTCTGGGCTGATCCCTGTACCAGACATGTGAGTTCATAGGGGTGCAGCTCTCTGCATTTCCAGACACATTTCTTATGAGAATAACCTGATTCACAAGGGCATGAGAAATTTCCCTACTACCCCTGACAGCAACATCCATCCTGCTGGTGGAGGGACATTATTTTCGTTGGTCAGTGATAACCTCTCCCAGAGTTTGTAATCTTCTCTAAAGCTCAGATCAGGCTACTCTGGAGGGCTAAGAAATTTGCTGCCTGCTGCTGCCCAGTAAAACTCTGTTCTGCGGGAACTCATGCAATTGGAGATCTTTACAAGTTTCCTGTCTGTGTAATTCTCCGGGAATCCGTCTGGATGTTATTCAGTAATCTGTTCCACATCTCTGTTTGTAAGGGACTGTCAGGGTTCTTGCACTCAAGATATACAGCTGCTGCTCTTGCAGTCTGCTGTGTCTCTGCACTGCTCTGCTGACCGCCCAGTATGCAGATTTGGAGCCTCCTTTGTTAAGAAACTGTTGCTAATATTTTCTGTCTTGCATTATCAGTCATAGCAACAACTAAGTTGCTCATGTATGGCTTAAATATTACTCAGAAGTGGTCTTTTGTTAACACTAGACAGATGACTCTGGAAAACCCTAACATCCCTACCTGTCCATAGTGTAGGACTTGAGAGTTCTGGAGAAAAACAGTAGAACAGGATCTGAAAGGCAAAATGCCGTGGTACTGTTACAAACATTGCAACAGACCTACCATGGATAGATCATTTTGCCTCTTGGGTTCTCTGTTATGCTTTGCCCTTGCATCAGTTTAGATCATAATTTCTGAGGTATGTGGTCCTGTATTATATATGTTCTCTGAGTTATGCCTCTGTCATAATGCAGTTAATAAATACTTTTTAGTGGCTGCAAATAATCCACAGTCCATAAGTGTTTAGTGTCATTCCTTCAGTGATACATCTCTAGTGCTCACAGAAAAGCAATGTTAACTTCAGGTAAGAGATTTGCCAGAAATATCTTTGCCTACTCCTTCAGTCCATTGTTCTCGCCCATGGGGCTGTAAATGACACAAAGCATTCTTAACACCACTGCATCCTTCAGGGCAGCTAAAGACATATCTTATAGTTTTGGCACTTGTTGTAATTGGAGGCCAGCTGACTATAAGCTGTTAAAAAGAGAGGTACAAATTTATCCTACCTTGACACCTGAGAAAATGGGACTGGTGAGTTCAGTGGCTTCTGGGCCAAATTTAGGACTGCTAGAAATGGGTGCAATTCTGTTAAGACAAGTGAAGTCAGTTACTGGTTACTGTTTTTAATTTAACAGTCAGAGTTCATTATTAGAGTACAGTACGGAGAAGTCTGCAAATTAAATAGGTTTGGTTATTAACAGGTTAATGACTTTTTAACCTAAAATTTGTGTCATTAATTCACGTTACCTCAAGGTTACTGTATTCTGATGCAGGTGTACTTCAGAGCAAGAGTTTTGTCCTCTGCAATAATCTAGCTATGACAGCACTGAAAAATGAGATGACGGTGGTGTCTGATGTATGAACACTATGCTAGAGAGCAAGTGTGTAGAAAGCTGATACAAAGTGTGAAAATGTAAATCAGGTGCCTGCCAAGCCAGGACATGTGTGAAACAAATGTTATCTCAGTGGTGCTGACAGGTGTTAGCAGCAGCCAGCACGGGGGGGTTTCTGCTAGTGCTTTGTGCTTAGAGCTTTCTGTTAAGTAAATCCCAGGTCTCATTTTTCCGTGCGGAGAGCTTCTGTCTTTTTATTGGTTTTGTATAACAATAGATAGGTAATATGGTGGAGTGATTGCTTCTGGACTAGTTCAGGCCCTGCAGCCCCTGGAAAAGGGTGAAGGGTCCTGATTTCCTGCCTGCCTCTGGCTCTCTGTGTAAACCTTGAGAGCTCACCATGCTCACAAGAAGAGATAAAGGGATGGAAGTGACTGAGTGCTGAAATTAAGTAAGAATTGTGTTAGAGCTCCAATTGTTGTGTTGCATTCCTCTAGAACATTTTTCATTTAAGTTTTCTTGCATTTGGCAAGGATCAATATGGTACTCGTACAGGTTTATTCTGTCATGTAATGGGAGAGGAAGAGATTATACAGGGAAATATAGGGTCTGTATGTTGGTAAAAAATTAGCAGAGCACTGCATACAGTAACCCTGGCAGGGACTAGGGGGCCAGCTGAATGAGCAGTTGCATGTGCAATTCTGCAGCTCATGGAGTGCTTGTGGGACATATAAGCAAGGAACATCGTGTGGTTGTAGAGAAGACATTAAAGTTATAAACAGCTTTAGCAAAATCATTCCACATGCAACTTGCCTGGCTCTTTGGTGCCCATGCATTCAAAAGTCAGTTGGACACTTGGAATACTTATAGAAATTTAAAAAAAAATTTGAGAAAGGGGAATGATTTGAGGGTGAGGGATTTAAGGCTTACTGCATTTCAGTCTTGATTTAGACAGAACTTGTTTTCTAATAACAAATATATAACTGGGGAAGGTAATTCTATCAGTTCTTTGTTTAGTAGAGGATATGTAGCACCTAATATTTGGAAGCTAAAGCTAGACAATTTCAGTGAGGACTATATCACAAGATTTTCACTGTAAAAGACCAATGTATTTTGTATGAGATGATCATCAGGTGAGAAGTATCTAGAATCCCAAGCTAAATTTCCTAAATTGCCTATTCTAGCTCATGTGAAAGGTATATAGATTGAGAAAAGTACTAGAAAGTAGAGCAATAAAAGATTAAAAAAGAAAACCCAAACAAACAGGAGATCCCAGATGAAGCTTTCTCAACATGAGAGGTATAGTGTTTATCCTGTGTGCCACATAGATTGTTCTCCACTCTGTGCGTCCTCATCGGGTGCATCTGATTGTCTGTTCTGTATGGGCCTGACTGCTGTTGTTGGCTTATTGGATGGTTACTTCTTAGGCTGTTACCTGCCTTTCTGCTTGTTGCCTTCCAGTTCTCTTGTTCAACTGACCTAAAATATTCCCTCATTTCAGTAGGTGGGTATAGCTCTAATAGGCAGTTCATGTATTTATAACAACAGTGCTCTCTTTTACTTGGTTTAGTTTTTTGCAGAAGGCTGCAACTTTGTCATATTCCCCTCAACTGAAATGCCATAAAATCAGAGTGGATTAACTCTTTTTGATATCCTTGTAAGTCACCTTAAATGTCTGTAATATTAGCTAGAGAGAGTTAACAGCATAAATGAAGCCCTTATGAGCTCTCCTAATAAAGAGCTGCACCAGTTTTTGCTGTGTGAGAATCTAACCTTTTGTATGGGAATCTGTTATAAATTTTTCTAGCTGTACCACAAGGCCTGGGTCCTGTGAACATGTACAGAGGCATAGTTTTACTTGCTGGTTGGTGCCATTGCTCTATCCCCTTATTTAAGCAGAATAAGATTACAGAAAGTACTGCTGAATAAAGGGCTGTAAAAATCTGTGTTGTAGGGGGTATCCAAGCTCAATTTCCTGTAGAATTAGAGGACCATCCAAGTTATCTACAAAAATGCCCAAGGTCATTGTTAAGTGTGTTACGTGATCTGATGGACCAACACATACACACACACACGTAGAGATATGTATTTCATGCTATTTAATATTCCCATTTTACCACAGCTTTTTTCTATGGTCACCAAACATTATTGTCTCAAGAGGCTGTTTACACTGGGAGCAATTTAAAAAGGTTACTGTTAGTGTTGAAATACAGTTGATTATGTTGTAGCATGAACCAGATTTTTCTTCTTGTGGCAAGACCCTTCCAGCTTCAGCTTTAAAAACCTTAGGCCCAGATCCAGTCTCTCCAATGCTTTTGCTGACAGCTGGGATAGGCCTTCAGTGCTCTTGTATTGGCCCAGTACCTGGTAAGTTCTTGGCTCCTCCATTTTCTGGCGTTTTCTGCAATAGATTAGATGGTACAAAAATGCCTTGGCTTCTAGTTGCAACTTCACATATGGTGAAATGAGCTCAGCACTTAGTTATGGGGCTTTTTCCTCGATCCTCCCTCCTAGTGACAATTCCAAAAGCTTATTTGGAAAATAGAAGTGGAAAATAGGAAAAATTGAAGCAAGTGCTGGAGATCTGAAAGTGTGGAGCTCTTGATACAAGCATATGTCAAACAGAAAAACATCTTCAAATCATCTCTGAGAACTAACAGAACAAAATATGAT
Organism: Acrocephalus scirpaceus scirpaceus; assembly: GCA_910950805.1. Classification (NCBI taxonomy): domain Eukaryota; kingdom Metazoa; phylum Chordata; class Aves; order Passeriformes; family Sylviidae; genus Acrocephalus; species Acrocephalus scirpaceus. The sequence continues at coordinate 43,611,983 of OU383779.1, forward strand.
GCATGGATCTTGTGCAAAAGATGAAGAATCTGGAATGTTAATGCTCTGAGCTAATTTGGAGGCATCTGTACTGGCCTGATACAGAAGCAATATATAGCATGAATGAGAAAGATTAAAACCTTTCAGTTAGCCAACATTTGCTGGAAACACAGAAATTGAATGAAGCACTAATGGAGCCAGTGGGACAGGAAACATCTGTCATACTGGCATAGTCAGCATTATAACTGAAAAGGACCTTACCTTGCAGACTTTGCTAGGGTGGGCTGAAAAATTTTAGGTTGAACTACATGTAGTTAACATTTTAGAGAACATATTCCAACTTTCTGCATCAACGACAACTACGTGTTATTTTGTTCTCAGCTCTGATGAACTAGAATTTACTTATTCGATCCTGACCATTTGGTGGGATTTTTTAGGCTAGCCACTTGACAGACCATTAAATGTTTTCCTCACTTGTGCACATTTGCAGTTCAGCTGTTGAAACAAAAAAAATAAATTCATCTGTACTCATGACCATTACGTCAAAACATTTATATGTTCTTAACTGCAGTATTTCTAAAGTTACTGAGCGTGGCTCTTATTAAGTGACAGAAAAAGCAATGTTGCCACTGAAAGCCAGGCACTGGATTTATAAAAATACTTCAAAGTACAGTAACCACAGGGTGCCAAAATCAATCATCAGTTCTGCTCCTTAGGGTGGTAATAGAAATAGGACCCTGTGCAGGTGGGCTCACCAGATTACTTTACACAGGCTTACCCAGTGATTATCTCAGCTCTGTGTAATTACCACTCAACTCACAGCATCTGTCAGGACATGCATGTTTTTGACAAACCTTATAACAGGCATACATCTGCCTTTAAGCTCTCTCTTAATTTCCTTTTCTTGCATAACCACTGGTGAAGCTTTATACTACAAGATTATATTGCTGAAGCTGAATGTAATAAAATTAGCATCAAGATACAATGCTGAAGAATAAAAGAACTTTTAAGAAGGGAAACATGAAAAAGCTAATAAATACTCCCTAACAAGCATCTCTGCTATGAAGCTTTGTTTACATGTTAAATTTAACAGGCAAATTATTAACCAACAGTCTGTATCAAGAACCTCTTTTAATCTGGCTTGCTCCTACTGTTTTTCTAGTAACTGAGGAGAGTGCTTCTGGCCGTTTTGCAAGGCTGGTGGAAGAACAGACCCAAGAAATTTCAGAGATACAAGCAAGTTCCTAACAGCTGTAAATAAAAAATGTATTATAATGTCTTCACATTAGGTTGTATTTATAGTTCCAAATATATCCTGCTGTGGTCTCTGTGGGAGATGTGCTCCTGCTGTGCATCTCCCCAGGGACACAAGGCTCTTCCAAGGTCACACAGTGCTTTCAGTTCTGCTCTGCAGTGTGTTTTCCTCACTGAAGTGCAGCGTCAGCGCTCTGTCCACAGCAGGCTCCAAATATTCCCGAGGGAGAGGCTTTGCTCCTGTACTGTGCCATATGGAGCTGAATGCTTTAATACAGCCTGGCAGTCAGAGTGCTTCAGACTTGTCTCTGAGACCATTAGGATTGATGCCTCACCCTTAAACTTGATGATCAAACAGCTTTTATTACCAGCTGAGCTGTTCTTTTGAAGAGGAGAGTCCTTGGCTCCTGATGAGCCAGGGGGCTGTTGATTGTGGATGCACACAAACACCCTCTGTCAGGAGAAACAGAACTAGATAGTTTCTCCTGTGTAGCTGTGGCAGATGGCTTTCCCAGTATCACTGCATTGGTTGGTGTGGATGCAGGCACAGGAGAGCTGTGCATTGTCACTGTAGCATGTCCACCAGAAGTCCTAGGAATATGTGCCCCATGTGACAGGAGCTGAGAGGGGAGGGACAGCCTTCTCAAATCTTCTCTATTAAGTCAGCCTCTGATAGGAGTCTCCAGCTAGATACTGTGGCTGCAGTGGATTTATACTTGAGTAGAAATTAACCTTCAACCTTTACCAGAAAAAAAAAAAAAAAGGGGTGAAGGAAGCAAAAGCTTTTTGATCCATAAATTGAGTTACTCTGAAACCAATACCTACATTTTCCTGGAACTCCTAGGCCATGATGCCTGAGGATTTCTTCAGACTGAATCACATAAAGCCTTAGTATTTGCTTTTCCTGGAACAGTATTAGATAGATACATCCTGGGACCATGACATCTTTCTTACTAATGTGAAAATTAAATCAGACTGATGCTTTTTGCATGAACATTTTTCTCTGTGTGTTCCCACTTCCTAGTATAATTTTGGCATGCATATGCAGTGGGATTTTTACTAATTTTTATGAGAAGGATGGGCAAAAGCCCAGTGATCTGTGAGACTTTAGCACAACTTTTGCATTCTTAAAGTACAGCAATTGCTCTTGAACCTTATGATTGTTGCAGCTGCTTGAGATTCCTTACTTTAGTAAAATTTGTGCCTCAGTTCTGCAGCATACAATTAACTCCCTTGTCTCTGTTGCCTAGCAGATGATGTTTGTTTTAAACAGGTGACATTAACATCTAAGAATTATCAAAGTTTTAATGGTTGTTGAGGATTCAGATTGAAAGCAAAATGCTGCCCTTGTAAATTGTTCTTTGAAATGAATTATATAACAGCTAATTGCAGGGACTTGATAGAGTAGTTAAAAAGTGCTGGTACCGCTAACACTAGCATTGAAGGATTTTTATAATGACCAGAGTGATTCAGTTTTAAGTATTATTAATGTTCTTACTGTGAGAACTGTCAGTATGTTTGATGTACCTGACACCCAAATGAAATCAGTAGGGCACTGTTAATATATAGGATGTGTTTTATGGGTCACCCAATAAGTTTCCTGCAAGGACTTGATGACAGGACAAAATTTTTTGTTGAATGAGCTTACACAAGGTATCTGAATTTTTGCAGTGTATGGTGGTACAACTCTGTGAAATGAGTTCTGAGAATCTATGTAATTAAACTACTAAAAGCTATAAACCTACTATATTAAAGTACAATATGTACTTACTGTAAAGGAGGAGCTGTAAAGTTTCTGGAATAGAATCTAGCTATAAATTACCAGTAGTTTTTAAAACTCTTACACAAGTGGTTCAGTTTTTTTGAAATTTTCATCATTTGGTGTTGACAGTAGTTTCCTTTAAAAAATTACGGTCTATCCTCTCTTGATAAATCCACAGCCTCTTTATTCACATTTATCCAATGGAAATTAAAACTGTGGAGCAAGAGAGGGATCTGAGATTTTTCTTCTCGCTTCTAATGTACCATAATTTTGGTACAACTAAACAATAAAGTGTTAGTTCATAATGTGATACATCACAAAGTATTTAAAGCTTTGTCATGAATTGCTTTGTATATGGACTGTGACAGAGCTTCCATGGTGCATGTCTCTGATATGGAAAGGTGTGGGGGCAACGAAGTAGAACTTTCCCAGCCTGTGACTGTGGGTCTCTAGGGGAAGGCTGTGGATATTATTGGAACCATCAGTACTTGATTGCTTAGCAAGCAGGGGAGAGGAGAATTCTATATTCCAATACCCTGATATAAACTCATACAAGGCCTATTCAGGCTTTTACACAGGGTGAAGAGACTGGATCATCAGTACCCATACATTTTATTGCTTTTAGAAACTGGATTTCGCTACCTTTACCTTCCACCTAGCAGAGTAATAAATCCTAGCTTTGCACTAAGTGAGCTCCTGGACTAAGACACAATCAAGGTGCGTGTGTTATTCTGAATCTGGCCACTATGTGCTTAACAGAGGTTTTGGATAAAGGGTAACACATAGGTAGTGTAGCTGCCTTGTTTTTCTCAAGTCACAGAACTAGAATAACAGGACAGTTTTTTCATATTCACTGAGCTGCTCATTTGCATGTGGAATTCATTTGCATGCTATTGACATTTGGGGGGAAAGCACGGGGAAGGTTCTGGGAGGATCTGCACTTGATGCAGAACAGATCTCTGGCTGCAGTTGGATGGGAACAAAATTATCCTGGCCTGTGGGAAAAGCTGACAAACTTGGCTTCACAAAAACCTCTCAATTGTGTGCATTTTTTGCTTGGAAAAATGCAGCAGTGCCTTGTATGTCAGCCATAGATGTCAGGTATTCGTAGGAAGGAGAATTTCATTTCAAATCACCTTCTGCATAGCTTCCTTTCATCTTTGGGAAGTTCTTGTAGATTCACTCTTTCCATCTTCAAAATACTTTTCTGGTTTACTGAAAGGCTCTATATAGCCCAAAGTTCTGCTCCTTACTGTGCCAACCAGGTTTGTGATCTTGTATGAAAGAGACTTTTTCAGAGATAGCCTATGATTGCCTTCTGGGGTTCTGATATACTCCAGCTACACACTTGTCAGCAAAATGATCCTTTGGTTTAATGAGTAGAGGAGCCAGGAAAACTTGTTCTGTGTTTACCAGGACCAAACAGTCTGGTGGAATGAGTATTCAAGGTAGTGAACCGTGGCTGGAATGACGCAAATGTGTGTGGACACACTCAAAGCTACTCTTTTGCTTGGGGCGAATGTTAATGACACTTCCATGTCTCATGATAAATTCATTCAGACATTAAGTCACTGGAAAAATTACTCTCTGAAAAATATGCATATGTTCCTGCTGACTCAAACCCTTGTAATAGCAGCATGCTTGGGAAGAAAAAGGTTTTAGTTATTTTGTGATCTTAAGAATAAAAACTTGGCTGAAAACGTCATGGCTTCAGACTAACATGGTCATTTCAGCTTGTCCAGCACATCTAACTTCTCTGTAGCTCAGTTAAAGACTGGGATCTGGGATGTCTGTGATTAAAGGAGGAAGCCTCTGTTGCCTAATAACTAAAGAGGATTTTGAGCAATTGGTGTACATTTGCATATTTGCATTTGGAGAGAGGATTTTTGTGTTCAATTATTGTGTTTGGTAATTAATTATTTTTAAAAAATATTTTTCAAAGGTGGTAACATGGTTGTGATCTAATTTATTTACTTATTTCTATAATTAATTTCTAGACTGGTACTAAAAAGTTGATTTTAATTAGTGAAGACTGCTATCTGAGCAAACAGAGCAGCACCTTTTGGGACGTCACCTGAGGTGAATGTAGAGCATTTTCTATGCAGTCAAGCAGTAAAAGTAATTGTTCAGCTTGTGCAGTGGTGATGTGACTATTCTTGGCAAGGAATATCCAGTTCTGGACTTGATGAGCCTTTCTGTGTGATTTTGATCTCCTTTTACTTGATCTTTTTGTGTCTCAAGTACATCTGTTCCAAAGGCTGCTCATTTGCCTCGATTTGTTGGTTTCGTTGTTCTGTAAGGATCACATATACAGATCTTCCAGGCAGATCTGTCTCCTTCCTACTCGTTATGTGTGTAGCACCTGGTACAGTATGCCCTCAGAGGTGCTATTGTAATACAGAGTTCACTCCTATTAATAGTTATAAAGCATTTCCATTCATGTGAGCAGGAACTGGGCCTTGGTAAAACCAGGGAAAAGGCTTCACTGAGTGATTAGAGAGTACACTGGCCTCGTGTTCGTGTCCCTTAGAGGAACATTAAGTGTCTGCAGCATGAAGCAGGGCTGAGCATTGTGTATGTTTCCCTGGTGTTTCTTCATGTGAGAAAGTTTCAGGATGAGCTTTAAGTTCTGTATTTAATTCAGGCACCTGGAATGTTTGATATATCTTGCATATAGTAGCTCTAAAATGAGGGTTTAAGGGAGTTCAGTTCAGGGTGGAGAGGAAGAAACATATCTATGGAAAAAAGTCCTCTACACTTCTACAAATATATTGTCTAGATGACCAGTGGCTGGCATCTCCTATATAGGGAATACTTGCATTTATGCTTATGTATGAGCAACCCACCCCCACTAAGATGCTTTCTGCTAAGAAATGCATAGCAATATGCATAAGCCAGGAACTGATAAATCAGTCACAAAATAAAGGATTGCCACTTCCTCCTTATAATTTTTTTAAAGAAACATATATATATATATATATATATGTTCTTTATGTACAGGAATATGTAAGCTTGAGCCACTTTTTAGTGTGTGGACAATACACACAAGCTTACAAATCAATTCAAAACTAAGTGCTTAGGTAATGTCAAGCTGGAAGATGAATTTGCAGCAGAAGTTGCTGCTAGGTGAACACGGAAAGGAACATTAGTTTCCAGTTTCTCCTTCAGTGGCTACTAATAGGAACATGGATCCCTCAAGCCTGACATTACATAAAAATATTAGTATATGGATTCCAAATTATGTGCCTTTTGGGTTCTGAACTTTTATATTTAACCATATAAAGACACACCTTGGAAAGGTCTGATGGATGCTGATTTACATCAGCTGAGGATCTGATCCAGGGGCTGCGTCATCACCCCAACAGGCACAAATCCCACTGTGAAGGGTTTGCATCAGTTCCTGCCCTGTGGGGACTGACTTCAGTCTGCACAGTGCACTGTAACTGAACTGGAGTTCACAACTAACCCAGAGTCACTTCTGGAAAACTCTTTCACAAGGGACTTTATTTAGGTTTGAAAGATATCCAAGCACTTAGAAATGGCGGGTAAATCCCTCATTGCATTGGAAAATCTCATTTAGTGCTTACTGCCAGTTAACTTCCATGGGAATTGAATTTGTTTGTGTTTTTGGAAAATCCCATGAGTACTTATATGAATCTTTATCTGCTCAAAATTCTGACTGTTGACAGTTTTAAAAGTATTGTCTGATGACTAGCAAAGTAGAGCATCGTTTTGTGTTCCTTTCTTGGGATTTTAATGATTGCTAATGTGGTCCTGTCCAAAGGGTGAAACTTGTCTTTAGCAGGAAGATTGCCTTCTGGCAAATGCCAATTTAATGATTTGTTATTTAATTTACATTTGTGATGTTTCTTCTGCTGTGTTTTAAGGTGTTGAGCTGCATGGGTCAGAAAGGATTTCTGTGCCTGGAAGTTAAAAGCATTCAACAGAAAACAGTGTTTCTGACCTTTAGAGTTGCCAGCACTGCATTTAATGTGCCTGTAATTTATTGGAAAGCTCCACTGATTTTTATTTTAGGTTTTCATATCTGACACATTCACGTTACTTAAGGGATTCTGCCAAAAGCAATTCCAATCACCGTTGAAAAGATGCAGAGCCAAACGCCTCGCCCCTTATTCACTTTTCATAGAAAATCTCTATGAATGGGGACATCAGATCTCTGCCTAGTCTGAGAGATTAGTGATTTTTGGAAAGAGTAGCAGCTACTTGCACATGCAAAAAGTGCCTGATTTTCAACAGCCAAGTAAATAACTAGAAATGCAGAGTGGACTTTACTTATGAAGTGTTGGTAGTGAAGAAACTGACAGATCATGAAAGTCATCCAGCAAAAACTAAGTTGGACTTGAGTAATATATGAAAGTTTCAGTCATTTGTTCTTTGAGTGCTGGCAAGAAGCAGTAGCCATGGCTGTTTTTCTTGCTGCAGTGATAGTCTGCAAGAATAGGCAGCCAAGCCAGGACGAGCAACTGCAGCTGACACTGGCTGCTCAGTGAAAGAGCTCAGATGGCTTTTAGCCCTCTGGATAAAGTTAACTTGCTGCAGCTCCAGACCCAGAACTGCTTTGAGACAGCAAACCTTCAGTAGGAAACAGAAAGGTACAAATACTGCAAATAGAGGCAACAGACCCCACACTGTGCAGCATTTCTGACTGAAATGAGTTCTTTGGCTTCAGAGTTGAGTAAGACTGTAAAAATACAGAAAAATACTGCTGGAAATGGAATTTCTGCCAAATTCAAAATTAGCAACTGTGAGTGACAATAGTTAGCAGATGTCAAGTTTCTATTTATTTACTTGTTTTATGGAATGTTTATAAGTTTCATTTTAATCTTTTTTTATATGTTAGTCTTTCAAATTTTCTCATGTGAGGTGCAGAGAATTTATGTACTCACTCTCTAAAATAGCATCGAGGCATCAGGATGAGATTGTATAGGATAAGGAAATTTCTCTGTATGTTTATTGTTGCTGTAGCTCTTGTTTACAGAGTGAAACATTATTAAACAACTCGGCAGATAGGCAGAATAACCAACCTACCCTAACTGGCCTTCTGTTGGCCATTATCACCCGCCTAGCTTCTCTGCAGAGCCTGCTGATAAAATTAACATCCCTCCAAACGCTAAGTAGCTGTCAGACAAGGAGTCTGGGCCCTGGCAAGGCAATGGCAAGACCATTTCCCTTCCCTGGAAGAGAAGAGCAAGGACTTGCCACAACTTACCATACCTCAACTTAGTGCAGCAGCTCAGAGCTCTGGAGCAATCCCAGGAATTGGCCTCTGCAGAGGAATTGCTACAGCTGTGAGTGTCTCCAGGGACTTTCCACATGCACAAGGAAAACATGAAGGTAAAAGGAGGAGGTGTATAATTTTGCTTCCAAGGTAGTCCTTTCACTCCTGGCTGACATTGTTCTTGATACAACAGACACTGCAAAAATCAATGTTAGCAGCCGTTTTCCCAGTCAAAGTGTTTGCCTTGGATGAGCATGTCAGCTGGCTGGAAACTGTCTCCAACCGTTTGACTTTCCACAGTGGGGTTGGGGGTGTTACTTTTATCAACAATAAAATATGAGAACCTTTGGATGTGGCATTGCCTGTCTGACTTACACATCCTGGTAACATTTCCAACAGCTTTTTTTATTACTGTCAGCTTAATTTAAATCTCCTAATTTTTCTGTGTAGAAAAACGAGTAATACAAGCTGAAGGGTGGATTTTTCAGTTGGCTTCTTCACCAGAAGGGCATATATTTTATATGTTGAGGAGGGTAGAGATGGAATGGGATGGGACATAAGTTTACTTTCCTGCAGTTTGGAGAGAATTTGAAAAATTATTCGCAATTTATTTCCAACTTCCTTGTGTAAGCAGCTAGACCATTGGCAAGGACTTGGTGTCCTTCACTTCAGGAATAACGTCTTGGGAATCTTACGTGTTGACTCTCATTTCATTCCATTTTAGAAATATATGGAAGAGTGGAAAAAGATTTCAACAGCCTACTTCAAGAAAACTGAAAGGTGGGCTGGAGAGGACAGAATTCTGAGAGGTCAGACACATAGGTTCTATTTCCATAGCTATCATTTGATGCCAAACTGCAGGCAAATCACTTTAGGTCTCTCTTATATTTTCTTCCCATGGTTTTTTTCTGCTTGCCTATCACCCTTGAAAATGCTGCACCTGACACAATTGAAAAATAGAGGTCTGGGTGAGGCTGCCATTACTGGCAGTTGTGATGGCAGTGTCTCTGCAGTGTTTCAGCTGTGTCACATCTTCCAGTCCTTACCTGTTCCTATTTGGCAGCATCAGCTTGGTTTACTTACAGGTATTGTCTGATCAAAAATGTACATTTCAGTGATCTGGAAAGTTCTACAATAGCAAATCCTTTGGCCAGTATCCGGGATTCATATAACTCTGTTGAGCCTTCCTGTGCTAGTTAAACTCTCCTCAGGCTTAATGTGTCCATCACACTTTTTTTGACATCTTAGTTCTCTCCTGGATCCAAGGTGTTCCAAAGATCTCCTCGCTTCAGAGGTGTTACTGAATAGTATGCCCAAATAACTTTGCCATTACAAGTGCTCCCATGTGTTTGATACTGCTGTGGAGTATACAGAGAACAAGGGTTATATAAGGTATGGAATCTTCCTGAAGCCTCTTCATAACAAAACAGCAACAAAAAGGGCACATTATAATGCTCTTTCCCTTTGGTGGGCATTGAGACAAAATGGTGGAATTAACATTTGATGAATACCTTCTTTCATCTTGATGGGTGAAATTTTAACTCCAGGCAAGACAGCAGAAAGTCTGTTAAAGACTTAACTGAGAAAAGCATTCGCATTCTGCAAAAAATAAATTTGGATTTGAGGCTGCAAGCTGCTGTCTGCAGCTATTGCTTATTCAGAGTTCTAATATGTTGCAGAGATGGAAGATAATGAAAAATTTTTCAAGGTACAGGTACTCAAAATCCTGTCTTCATTTCAGTGCTGGCATCATTTCAGCCATAGGCAGGGGTGACATTGCTTAGCACTGTCTGCACCTGCCTGCAGAACAGCATCTTCCATCTGTGCTGTCAGACTGCTCTGCTTAGTTGGCTCTGATGGTTTCAGAGGCCCCCAGTGAGTTACATCAGAGATGGACTTTGTCCAGGGATTCAGCTTTAATTTGAATTTACCACCTCCCCACCCAGAAGCTAGGCTCTGAGGTTATTTTAGGAGTGTATGTGTATGTGTAATGATTTTCATGTGTTTGCCTCAGCAGGGTCTGATGGACTGCTGTGCTCTTTTCTTTATTTCCCATCTTTGGCATAACGAATTGTAGCCACAATTGCATGAAGCCATCTACGAAGTAATTTTTTCCAATGGTGACTTTTTTCCAAAAGGTTACAGACTACTCTGCTGCTCACTGTTTACTTAAAGAGAAAGAATGTAGCCACATATGTTCACATATATAAACCATAACTGATCTGATATTGTACTGTGTACAATGCTTTTTAAAAGTAAGTGAAAACAGACCAATACACAGCTTCAAAAGCTGAGTGTACAAGGGAAAAGGAGGAAAAAAACCTGAGATTCTTGTTTCAGCTTTTTTACAAAGTCTTGTGAGTACTGTACAGCAAATAAATGGGTAACTTGTTTGAAGTTTCTGCCCAGTCAGGACATAACTAACTGATAAAACTGAAGCCCTGTTGTAAACATGTGGAAAGACAGTGGTACCAACATGAGATCCGCTGGTACAGTGTAACTGAAGCACATCTAGCACCAGTGTTTCGAACAGGGCAGGAATGGCTTTGTAAAATCCTGCTTGGCTGGTGATTTCTGAAGAAAATAGGTCACAGACTTCTTGCTAAGAAGTCTATAGTCCTCAAGATAACCTCAATACTTAGCTGAATGGGCTCTGTATCTTCCTGCCAAACGAGGCATGGCTTTCAAATTAGAGCAAATCACACCGGTAAATGATTTCTGCAGCCCAGTTATGACACCCTTGTTCCAAAGGCTGAGGAGGACATGACATTTCCAGCTGTCCTGCTCTCTCGCTCCAGGACTGTCAAGTAATTTGGCTACTGGAGCTCCAGGGACCTGGCAGAATTTTTTTTCCCTGTGAAAATTTGCTAGAGTGATTGCTACAGCTTTTAGTTTGAATTACAGAACACGAGAGGGACTGTGCAGAAAAACATTGGGTTATGAATAAAACACTGAGCAGAGATGTGCAGGAGAATAAGCCACAAAATATTGTAAAGGAGTAACACAGGCAAGTGTTACTTAAAAATGTGGCAAGTAACAGGGAGGAAGATAGCTCACCATGGTGTTTGGATACATTCAGCAAAATTTGGTGTTGATTTATCAGAGCCTGACCTGTACCCCAACTGTGATTATAAAACATGGTTTATTCCATGCATTATGTAACGCTCAGGGGACATAAACCATGCAACCCCAGGATCCATGCAGTTCTTGTGAAAGGTTCTGAAATGTCTGATTGGTAATTCTGGTAATTCACAAGTGGTCTGCACATGCAGACCTTGCTGCTTACATCAGAGTATTGTCGTGTGAACTCTTCTTGGTTTGCCAGTAAAAGTACATTGTTTCATGTTAAAGAAGAGGAAGGAAGGTTACAGGAGCAAATAGGAGACGTACAGGTTAGTAATTAATTTTCTATTTCTGTTCTCCCAAGAGTTATATATGTGTGTTGAGCTATGCTAAGTGCATGGGTGTTGTTGCAAGTATATATGCAGCATATCAGTGACCATAGAAGTATGCAAAATATTATCTTCACTAGGACCATGTGCCCTGGCAATAATGTGCATTTCCTGCTAAATGTTTGTCTTATTGTATCTGTGTTTACTTAGATGGCTTAATGTGTGCTTTGAAGCTATGGGGCTGCATTTGTGGTTGTTTCCTGGACCAAGGATTACGTGGCAGACAAGCAAACGAGCTCGTTAATGAAATATGCTGAAGGGAATTTAACACATTTATATCCTCTGAGTACTCCTCTTCCTCTAGATTGAAGGGTTGTGCTGTTCATAGTGAAATGATGCCAAGGATAGAGGATGATCAGTTAAAATCCAGTTGGAGTAACAGATAAGGCTTAAGAATTCTTGCTTTGATTGACAATGTAATTTCATGATAAACACAGAGGAGTCTGTTGTTGAGCTGGGAATTATACAAAGAAGATTGCTTGGTGATGTGCACCGTCTTTGCAGGGTAGCTGTAAACTTACTGAGCTAAGACTATCTTTGTTTCTTCTGAAGACCTGAGAACAGGATGTGTAGCTAGCATTGGATTCTTAAAAATAGCAGAGAAGAATGTGTCCTTCAGATAACCCTTAAAACTCACTGAAGGACAAAGGGCTCTTCTACACACCAAGGCACAAAATACTGAATTTCAAGAATAGTTTCTACAATAACTGCTGATGATGATCTGTGCTGTTGGACTCTGAGATTCTTGATTGTTTTGTCCTTCTGATTTATGCACTGTGCTTTCCTCTGGTGTGTTTACTGTAAGTACTCCACCACACAGAATTCCTTGTGACTAAATAATACAGGTTGAGGCTCCTTCAGAGCTCTTGGTTATCTCTCTGGCCATAAGAAAATTCACTGACAAATTAGGCCCATTGGGCCTGAACCATTCTTTTTCTGAGCCTAAGGCTTTTCTCCTCTGGTTGCTGCTCTTGGTAGATGTTTTCTTTTGCTGTTTTTTAAGGGATTTCTAAGAGGACAAAATACTTAGTTAAAAGAAAAAACAAGCAACAAAAAACACACAAGCAAAACACTCCCCTTACTCTGCTGTGAGTATTATGACAGAGAATGTAGCAAGAAAAATATGTGTCCATTTAGGGAAATAAAAAAGGCAGGCATGTAGTAGGAATCTATTTGAGCTTATAAAATACAGAAAGAATTTCTGATTTGAAACAGGAGTAATTGTGCTAACAGAGGGAGACTGACTTATTATACCCAACTAGTTATCATGTGATTTTATTATTCTATAAAATCTCCTTCACAACTGTATGCAATATCATACTGAAAAATTAATCCTTTGGTTCCTCTATGTTATGTGCTTAATGACATTTAAAAATGCAAAAGATTCTGCGTGAAATGGAGAATAACTTAAAGTAGAAAACCAAACAAGGCTTATGGTCAGCCAAAGTCCACTGAATTCACTTGTGTGATTTGTATCAGGTCCAAAATAACTAAATGAAATCTATAGATTATCAACATGTTCGTTTTCTTGCTGACTTTCTAATGGAGTAATAGATTTTTCCAACAAAATTGAAAACTGACATCATCATTTTAGAAAGAAGGAAGTAAGAACCTCAGATTACACACTGGTTTCTAAATATACAATGCTTCATAAACATTTGAAATCACTGAATGCCATACACATGCTTAGAAAGTAAAGCAATTTTAAAGATAATTGATCTGCTGTCAAATTGAAAAAAAATTCCAGAAATGTTTTTAGTGAAAAATAATAAATAGTGGATGAAAAACACTTCAGAAATGTACCATTCTTATTCCACATTATAAGCTATAGTTGGAAAAAGCTGTTAAAACAAATCTGATTTCTGTAAATGTAAACCAACCACCTCATGACACATTTTTCAACTGCAGTTTGTAATCAAATCATAGGCCCAAGTGAAAAGACTGATTTAGTAATATTGTAACCCAGGTTACACCGTATGTGTGTGCAGTCAGTCGATTCACAATGGTCTGTGCTGTGTGATATACAATGTGGATCATCCTGAGTTTAGCAACTCTGAGGAATCCAGCTTGAAATAAAGTGTGAGCACTGTTGGATGCTCTTCTGGATGTGTGCATCTGTGACCTTTGCAACTGTTTTGCTGGAGGACAGTCAGTTATTCAGCTGCTGTAAATCTACCACATTCCAAAACCATCAGTGCATCTGCATTCTTTCACACAAGCTGATACTCCCTCTCAGAAGATACTGCATTATCTTACCCGATGCTAACAGCAAAAGCATGTAAATCAATGTATTCAATTTATGGGGAGTAGACTCATGAAAAACCTGTTGGATCACATCCTGTAAAATTAACTTCAACTTAACTGGAATAAATAGATTATTGTTTTCTAGAATGGACTCTTAGCAATAGATTATGCTATTCATATTTGGGCAGTTCTGAAAAGTGCTGAGGATTGAATTCTCCTACTCATATGTGCTGAAGAGGCACTAAAAGCTATGAGTCTGTTTTCTGTTCCAAAATCTCATTACCCAGTAGGACATGCAGAAGATACCCCACTGAGCTATGGTGAGCCCACCCATTGTGCCCTGGCCTGAGAACACCAGTGGTTCAGTGAGCTGAGCAGTCGGCTATGAAATGCAAAATGTTCTAGTTTGGGTTTGATCTGTGCTGACATGCCATGAAGTAACCCACTGGTTCCACCAAAATGTTTATGGTGGAACCAGTGGGAGTTCTCCCATCAGCCGGGTATGGAGTGAACCCATCCCTGGGAGCTGGAGTGTGCTGGAGAGGGAGGGACACTTTGGAACACAAAGCTGCTGCACCAGAAAACAGAAAGATTTATTGGTTGTGAAATGATGCTACTTGTTTGGGTATGAGATTAGCATAATCTGTCATATGGTGTCGCTTCACCCATTTATAATAGGTTGCAATTATGAAATACTCTCATTTTGAATTATATATAAAATTCATTTGGTTCATATCGTAAGTACCTCTCCAGGCTTATCTGTGAATTTCATTATAATTCATAGCTTTCTCCTAAGGTAGCCCCAAACTAATCAGTGCTTTACAAGCTAATCAGCTCATACTGTCACAAGTGGCATAATGCAAGTAATTATGCTTTAATTCAACTTCTAAACAAGGAGGAGAAAAAATCAGATTGAACAAAAAGAGGCTTATCGTGAACTCACGAATTGATAATCAAGATTAATGGAGGGTCTCTGGGAGAAGATGAGGTTAAATCTCTTGCCTGTGACCTTTTCATTGGGTATGGTAGAAAAATAAGCACATGTACGTTGACCCAGCCAGCAGCCAAGAACCTGTTCTCTCCAGCATCTTCTTCTAATCAAATCTGTTATCACGTCCACATATTAAAAAAAAAAAATCTTTTCTTTCTTAGCTAATCTCACTATTAAATATGTATGTCCTGGTTCTCCACGTCACCCTAAGTGAAAGGACAAACTATTTCTCTAAAAAATGCATAATTTTGACAGGGAGGGAGGATTCCCAGGTCCCATTCTTCATTGTGTTCTTGAATCCCAATAAATATATCAACAATAATTGTCTCTGTCTAATATTTATATCAAGATCTGCAAGGAAAGATGATATAAGCACAAAACAGTTTTCCTAGAGAAGCTAACTTTTAGGAGGTCTTTGTTTTAGAAAAATGCTTCTGTGGTTTGGGTGGTAATTCAACATGACAGAAAGAGAGAACCTCTATAACCTCACCAGACAAGCCAGGTGAGAGGGGAACCCTTTGAGAGGGGAAAAGAAGTAGTCAAAGTTCTACCATTGTATCAAAAACAGATGATATAGTGTCTACTCGGTGTCAGAAATCACAAACCAAGTATACCTTCTTTTCCTGGAAAATAAATCAATATCAAACCAGAAGCTTTATCTTACTTAGCACTGGCAGGAATTATTTTTAACTTGGGCCCATAAGGCTGCTTAGAAGTCAGTTACTAATTCAATTAGAACTTGTGTTGCATTAGAACTGGTGTTTGAGGAGTCGATGGATTAGATTTCACTTGAATATTTGCCTTTGCCATTTTGCAGAAATAATGAAAGGCATAAAAAGGGTAAATCAGGATAAGACCCAGACACACACAGTCTGTCAGCTCTGCAGTTTCACTTTCTTGGAAATGAAATTGAGATCCATATGAGGTTGTAAATGGAAAAACTTTTCTATTTCACTGGACTGAGTCTAGTGTAATACTCAGGATCTTTTCATGTGCCAAGAAATTCTGCATGACATTAGTTTTTAAAATCATATTATTTTTAGAATTTACCTATTCTTTAAACTAACAGAACTGTAGTTATCTGATGAGACTGAAATACAGGTATTTCAAACCAGTTAAAATAAATGCATTTTGTTTAATATATAGTGTCCTTTGGTAATGAGTTCCATCAGTTTAAGTCCCAGAGACTAGCAGGATTTAAATATCATTAAAATGTAGATGGCAAAATCAACTGTTATGTATGCTTTTTAAGATTAGGTTATAAATTCCTGAAAAATATAACTGCAGGATATGAGAAGAAATCCCCCATTTATCAGGTCTCCAGTGAAACCAACTGCTCAGTTAACCAGACTAGGAATGGGAGAGCTTGGTTTGTTCTCCAGGAGTGTGTGATGTGCAACCTGAATGTGAAATGGACTCTATAAATACCACAGAACTGAACACCAGCCTCCACTTGCTGTATTCAGCAAGGAGCTGGAGGCTGGCCCAGGGTGCCAAGTGTAAGTCATTGACATTAGCAGCTACATTTATGTCTTAGGGTTTTATAATAGACACACATGTAGGTAAAGTGCTCCTGAAACTGTGTAGTATTGGACATTGAAGGATTCTTGAACTGCGTAAAGAGATTCCAGGCAGGTGCTGTTCTGCCTATAGTAGTGGTTGCAACGCTGGGTAGTTGCAGTAAATGCAAACACTGAAGTTGGATTTATTTTTTCCCCCTTTGATGCAAGGTAAGCTCTGTGAAAGCACAATTCTAAATAAAGTGCCTCTTCTAACCAGCAGCTGACCCCAGCCAGCAGCTGCTGACACTCCCTGCAGCAGCTCCTCACAGTGGGGAGAAAATAGGAAAAACGAAATTGAGAGAACTCTACAGTGGAGATAAAAACCAATTTAATAGGTGAAAAAAAGAATGGGGTGGAGGGAAACAAGTGAGGCAAAGGAGATGGCACCACCTCCCGCAGGCAGAGCAGTGCCCAGCCAGTCTCTAAACATCCACTTTGGAAGTCAAAACACTCCCCCGTCTCTTTCTTCCCATTTTTATTTGTGAACGTGAGGATACATCACATGAAATGTCCCTTGGGTCACTCTGAGTCCCAGCTGTGTCTGGTCCCAGCCTCTTGCCCACCCTCAGCCTGGCTGTGGGGGTGTAGTGGGAAGCAGAGGTGGCCTTGACACTGCAAGCGCAGCTCAGCAACAGCCAAAACACTGGTGTGTTGTCAGCACTGCTGTGGCCACAGAACCAAAACACAGCACCATATGGGCTGCTGTGAAGGCAGTTAACTCCATCCCAGACAGACCTACCACAACCCCAAATCATACCACTTTTTTTTTTTTTTTTTTTTTTTTTTTTTTTTTTTTTTTTTTTACTTTTGTATATCCTAGTTTAAAATTTAGATTTTCCATTTTCTTTGAAATCACTTTCTCACTATAGAGACATTGAATACTCAGTTTTCCTCAGGCGGTTGCCACATTTCATTGCTGCTGAGACTCCTTGGCCTGTTCAGCTACGCTGTGATCTCTGTCATGTTTTTCACTAGCACTCTGATGCCTATATTTGCTTATGTTACCGGCAAAATCTGTTTTGCTTAGCCTGGCATTCTTCTTGGTACTCCTGGTAGGTCTTCACAGGTTTTTCATAACAATTCATTTAGGACCAGTAGAAAAAGTTATTAGCCCTCTTTGTTCAGACATCAAATATCTTTCAGACTTCTCTATTTTTTGATTGCTTTTCCACCCGATACTTCCAAATCATCTCTGTTGTGACAGATATCTGCCCCTGTCTTGGCAGATCATGGCCTTTGCAGGCACACACAACATTCTCACTTCATTCCAGTTGTCAAAATCATTACTGTAAGATTCTGGGGCAATGCTGCATCCCCATTACTGTTTACCACCAGACAAGGTGTAGTTTTTCTAGTTCTTCTAGTTTTTAATCAAATTGCTGGTTATAATGCCTAGCTCTAGACTTTGTGTCACTGCGTATTTGCATAAACTTTGTATTTTTCTTGGAGCAATTGTGAGCAATTTACTTTTGCTTTCACTATCACATTTCCCTGTGACTGAGACCCACTTAATTCCTTCAGTTTCTCAATGTCTTCATTAAAATTGACATCCCACATCCATCCTCATCTTTGCACAACAATTCTTTCAGGTTACTGGTTTGGAGCAGCTGGATGCCAATTTCACTCCCTAATTCACAGTGCTAAGGAGCCTTTGTAACCCTTCTTTGCCTGCAGGAACAACCCCAACCTTGCACTGACCCACTTGTAACTCTTACTCTGCTGCAGTCTCCTTGCCCAGCTTCAGAAGTTCCTTGTGGCTGATTCCATCTTCTCAGGTCAGTTTATAATCTCCCTCTACAGTTTTCTGCCTTTCTTTTCACATTTTTAGGTTAAAAAAAATGTACTATGTTCTGCTCTCACAGGGAGTGAGATTAGTCATACAATTTGCTCCCTTCACCTGCAAAGATACTACAAATACTTGTTGGATCTGGGGAAAGGAAATCTTTTGATCTCTTTTCCTTTCCTTAGCATCTGTGACTCCAGACTTTTGAGCTTCTCCCAAGACTTCTCTCTGAGAAGAAAACACTAAAAGTTTTCCATATGTCATCACCTTCAGAAGAAATATAATATTCCAGTTATTTAAAAATGCTTAAAATTCAGAACTAGAAGTGATACTATCTAAGGGTTTTGTATATTGTCTTAAATGTAAGGTGCACTACAGAATAGACATCAGTGAACTTCTTCAGCCAAATGTAACTGAAAAAAGTACTGCAGGAAAAGAGAAAGGACATTGGGGAGGGGCCATGAATCTTTTGGCAGTGATGACACTGTTGACTGACAAGTTAATACAAATATGTTAAAATGGAAGGGGGGTCAGTTTTGATTGATTTAATTGTTGTTGTTTATATATGTACTTCTTTGGATGTATATATAAAGTAGGTCACAAGTATCTCTGAGAACTATACAAAGAACCTGAGCTAGGGAGGTTGGGATAGTGTGAAAGCTAAGAAAGTACAGCTAATGAGATAAAGTGAGGAAAGGGACTTCTTAGTCCAAACAAAAAGGAAAAGCAAAATGGAGATAAAAATGAAAATATAGAAATTGTTCTAAGAAGAACAGTGATAAACTGTCCTTCCACTGGGCATGGGAAATTAATTTAATACACAACAAGGAAAACAGAAGTTTGATAAGAGGAAAGATTTTTTTGATTATACAGGCTTTGAAATGCTGGAGTTTTGAAGGAGGCTGAGGAATTTTCCTCAGCAATGTTGAACACACACTTGCCAGAATGGGCTAAGTCTTTTCTGGCATTCTCTTCTGCATCCCATCTATTTTCATATACTAACTTAATTTTTAATACTACAGTAAAGGCAAGATTTTTCAAACTTTTGTTCTCACAGAAAGCTGATTCTTAATATTATTAATGTGCAAGTAATAACAAGACTATAAACTTTTGGTTTTCTAATTTTTCCTTTTTATTTATTTTTTCTATTTTTTTTAATGTTTAACTTAGGGACATACCACACCTTCCTCTATTCAGTTCAGTTTTGTTCACTCTCACAATTTTATTATGATTTTTGCACTATTTATTTTTTTTCAAGTTCCAGCTCCTTGGCAGCTATGACCAGGTGAAATGTTGCTTCTGGTTTTTCAAAACTAGTGAAAAAATTATTCATCATGGGAATGTTTGACTAAACAGCAAACACTCAAAAAAATCAAAGGTAAACAAATTATTTCTGAAAGATATTCCTGTTTGAAAACGAACTCATGCATTTGGGTATGCCTGAACAACAATTTTTAAGGCAGACAGTGCTGAGCCCGTCTAGACTGTGCTGAGTTATTTTAATATATTTCCCCAGTGTTTCAGATAGGAGAGCTGACTGGCACTTACATGACTTCTTGCTTCAGTTCCTACATAGCAAACAGGAAATGTTTTTGTGCAAATGGCAAAAGTGCTGGATTTTGTTAAAGCAAGGGAAAAGACCTTCAGAACAAGAATTTTGAAAATGGAGAGAACTTTATACTGATAAAAGTTTCTTTCATTGAAATCTTTGGGGAACTTGCTGCTGAGACCAGCTCTGTATTTGATTTACATAATTTGGCTTTTTAATCTGTATGTTTTTGTATGTATTTCAAATTATTATGAAATATTTCTGCCCTGGCATATGAGCAAACCCTAGGCTTTCTACATTTGACTGTTACCGGGAACTATATGTAACAGTCATAATTTGCAGGTTTTTGTTTTATTTTGTAAGTACAAATTTTAGGTTGATACAGAAAAGTGTTTCTCACCTCAATTTATCTTGCACTTCTGACAATATTTTTCTGGTTTATTCTACTGATGGTTTTGAAAACATGTATCTTCTTGTTTGCAAGAATTTCTGAATTCCAGACTTCTTTTGGTCTCTTGACAAGGAAAAAATGCGAGAAATAATGATTCAGTAATTATTATATATTTAAGATTTTCATGAATTGGGAATAAAATTCTCCCTCAATAAAGTCAGCTGCCTTTAAAGGGATTAAATTCTGAACCTGAGTTGTTTCCTTTCCTAGGATTGAACTGCAAGTAAGTTTTCTTTCTGAGCTTCATTTACCTTAGGCTGAAATATTATAATGCTCACGTAACTTGTTAAAGTTCTTTTGAAGTTTGCAGAAGTGGAATGAAAAAAATCTCCAGTCTGGCCCAGTGTTTCTCCAGATGATACCTTTGAGAGTAACCACTGAGATCATAACACAGTTTAGGCTTGCCTTCTTTCAAACTCTGGCAGCCGTGGAGTAAAATCAGCTAAGATTAAGAAATTATCCTCCATCTTCCATGGTCTTTTAAACTTTAATGTTCCAGTTCTGCAAGCGGCTGAGGAGCCTGGCCTTGATCCAGGCAACTATTTGGATTTTAGGAGTTGTCACCCATATAAAGAGACACACTCGGGTGCTGTTTGCCATTTCCCTTGTTCAAACCCTGAAAGATTAAGATCTTCATCCTGATAATTTCCACCATGCCAGAAGGAAGGTGCCCAAGCTGCACAGTCCTGGAAACTGGGAGACTTTAGTGCAGAAGCCACAGTGCCCACTTTCATTCTTGTCACACCCTTTCTTAACCATCAGTTACTGACTGTGACTGAGAAATGAGACACTGAGGTCAGATTTATGATATGCCCCTGTGCCACTGGTGTTAACAAGTTCAAGTTTTCTTCCCTGGCTGAAATGTCACTCCCTTAGCTGACAGAAGGTGTGTCTCCTTATCTTTAAAACGTAGAAATGGGCATTGCTTTACTTTACCAAACAAATAAAGTCTGAAAACCACAAGACTGACAAATATGCTTTTAGTCCTGGTGTTGCAAACTGCTGAGCTGGCAGGGTACAGAAGGTGAAATCTTAGTGGCAGTAATGGCAGTGAGCCTCTTATTTTTCTTGTATTTTTCCCTGGGACCAAGTGTTTTAGATGATTGGTTCAGAATTTTACTGCCCAGCTTACCTTTTAACTCTTCTATTCCAAATAAAAAATGGGAATAAATATTTTAATAAAACATACTTAGTAGGAGATGTGAAATGCTAAAAGAACTAATCTTGTGGGTATGAAGAAAACTCTCACTGCTCTGAACCACTTGTAGGTTATAGTTAATGCCAGTCCTATATGGTTGATATGATGGGAAAAGATCTTGATGTCTTAAAAGAAGTTGCTAAGAAGTTCTTATATTCATATGCATTTTTCCAGACGTCATTTCTGGAGTGATTATTCTAATTATTGTTAAATACAGTCAGAAACTGGCAATAAATATAATTGAAGTGAAGGATTGTTTCAAGAACCCTCATACAAACTTCTTGGTTCATTCAACTATCAGATGAGCAAGTTGGCTAGCAATAAATCACATTTTCTAAGTAACAGTTGAATATCTTTTATTTGGAGTGATACTCAGGCAAGAGTAAAAGATGTCAGAGAACATTGAATTGAATTGATAACATCAAATTATTAATAATGGGTGAGATTTGGAAGTCCTTCCTTGGGTTTTGATTCAGTGTTCTACTTTAACAGAAGCTGAATAAACATTAAGTTACAACTGATTCTGAACCTCAAAATGTGACTCAGTAATACTTACCACTTATGTTGTGCTCTAAACTTTCAGAGCTCTTCTGTGGGTCAAATTTGGAACACAAAGGGGCTATTGAAGTGAGCATGATTTGGTCAATTAACCTGTTAAATCTTTGCGTGCAAGGCAGTCAGAGGCCTGCTGTGGTTTTGGAGAGGGGTTACTCAGATCCAGCAAGTTACAATATGTTGAGAATCCCATAGAGGTTGTATCCAAGTAGGGGCCTTATTGGACCCCTGCTCCTTGTGGAATAATAAATCACATGGAACTTTTTCAACTGGAAAAACATATTAACTTGTCTGCTACTCCAGCTGGAGAGAATAAAATCATAATGCTTTATGATAAATTGCATATATTTCTTGTATATATACCATTTGTGAGACATTTTTTCCCCTGAAGTTGAAACCACAATGACACATATAAATGGGTTTTTATAATGCACCATCCATGGAGACTGGAGGAATATTAAGGATTAATTAAAAGCATAAGTCACCAAAGTTGATTAGCATGTAAACTAGTTCTAATTTCATGCGGGATCCATTAAAGGCAGCCAAGGTTGTAGCAGAGAGACAAAAAGACTGAAGAGCTGCTATATTTAGATGAAAAAAATACACTAAAGGCAAGAATCCCACAGATGGGACATGAAGGGTCAAAGTGACAAAGGCAATAGAAACCACAAACCAAAGTGGGGAATCCTGTTCCTGGATTTCAGTCACATTGAAGGCTTCTCTGAGGTGACTTACCAGAGCAAGCTAAGTGGTATTTGGTCAGAATTGCTGAGTGTCCTTGAATTCTGCTTTCATGGAGGCAGAAATGCCCAGTTGGTTTTTGCATGGCCAGTCCACATGAATCTCTCACACCCTGTCCAGTAGGCAAGATAGAGGCAGAGTGCTAACAGTGACCCGTGCAAAATCAGATCTGTGTGACAGTGGTATTCCTATTGCCAGCTTGGGAAAGCTATTTCCAGTTGGTGTGAATTGTCCACTATTCAGATTCTTTCTCCTGGTGCTCCCTGAACATAGCCTGTGACTGTAGCTGACTAGGAAGAGAACTAAGATTTTCTGCTTATACCAGGTGAAGAGATGTATAGACACACCTTTTGTTTAAACTGTGAGCTTGTGAGCAGCGGGCATAAGTATTTCTCCTTCAAAAATCAGCATGATGTGACTTGGTCTGTTTTTATTAAAAACTTTTGATATCATTCCTGTGTTGTGGGTATTAGCAATTACCACACTGCTTTTCCTTTTCTCTAAAGTTTCTACATGCTAATAGCAGCTTCACTTATTTCTACCACCATCCCTGCAGCCAGCTGTTTCATCACAATTGCTCAGCCATCCAACTCACGGTAGTTACTGGTTTGATGGATTACAATCAGGATTTTGATCCCAAAGCAGCTTTGCAATAGCAATCAATAGCTGAGCATGACAAATTATATCATCCTGAACCCATATTTGGCTAACTGCCAGCATTTAATCTCATTTGACCACATAGCTTTCAGTCTTTTTAATCACAACCCCTTTGCTAAGGGGTTTGTACCCATTTGTTGGTATCACTGGAACAAGTATTAGAACTGCATTTTACTGTACCTTAAAGTGCCATGTTAGATTTTATTGTAAATCTGAAGTTTTGTCCCATTGGAGAGCCATTTTAGAAGAAATACGTGTAGGCTTGTCTTTTCTTCATTGCTTTTTGTTGTTCAGGGCTTTGTTCTTGGAAATGCAGCTGTTCCTTTATACAATTTAGTTTAAATTAGCAACTACATCCTAGCCTGTTTTATTATAGCTCAGTACTTCAGGGACTTAAAGTTTGATATTGCACCTAGTCAAGTTTGCAATTCTTAATTTACAGCTGTTACAGAAATACAAATGCACGGCAACTATTTGTTGAGGCCCTCTTCATTAGTTCTCTTGACAATAAAAATCTTGGGGAATTTTGACACTGATATAAGTGCTATCAAATCTCCAAAGTCCTGGCGATCTCATAGGTAGCAAGAATGAACCCTTTAAATACTGAAGCAAGATCTATATGGTAGAAAACAACAATACTCTTCTCCCACTGTTGTGTGTGGGCATTACCCATCATTTTGAAAGCTCTGTTAGACATGCCTCCTGTCCTTCAACTTTCTGGTTTTAACAGAGGGATAAATTATGTGGATTTCATTGGCAAGATTGCCAAACTTCCTCAGTTAGGTGCAAACTTGATCTCCATTCAGGAAGTTATTTGCACTTCTGCTTGGTATTCATAGTCTAATTTAATGAGGTGTAGGAGAGAGGAGAGTGCTATGAAACCCAGCTCAGCAGCTTCAGCATTTATTTGTTCACATGGGATATTCTCTTTTGTGGCTCTTGAAATCTTTGCAATAAGTGAATTTCACAGAAATGAGACATATTATTTTTCTGTAGTTAATTTAGACTTTTCAGTTGTGAAGCTATACCATTCAGCTCATGGTTTGTAGGGATGAAGGTAAAGTTTTTAAACTGTGCCTGCAAAACAATGTCATCTGTAACTGTAAGACTTAATACTGCTGGAGCTAGTAAATGTTGGATGTAAGATAAATTTTCTGCTATTTTTTTCTATGTTGAATACCCAGTTTGGAGTTCAAGTGGAGTAGTTTTTGCAACCGTGAACACTGATGCAGACCGAAAAGCAGCTTTTTTAACATAAAAAACCTGTTCTACTTCAAAGGGTTTATTTAAAGCTGGGAATCAAATAGCATAACTGTTGCAGCCTGCAGCTTCACTCTATCCCCTTTCTTGATTTCTTTTCGTCCGTCTCTGTTCCTGTGCAGATCTTAACTCTTGCTTTGCTGTAGACAAAACACAGCTTATACAGTGTTTGTGACAAAAGGGAGGGAGCAGCTAAGTACTTGGTTATTTTGTGGTCAGATCAGCAGGATAAACTTGGATTACATGACAGGTTTTACAAGAGGGAACAGGTTGTTCAGGTAACTGTCTCCCAGGACCTACATAAGCAAACTACACTGTTGGGTGGAGAAGACCATCTGGATCTTTGATGATGTTAGCGCACACACACACATATTCAGAACTTCCTGTCCAGAAGTGTAAGACTTGCTGCCTTCTGCTTCCCCTGCATCTCTCTGTCTTCTCACCCTTCCAGTTGTTTTCCAGCTTGTTTGTGCTAGAGTTCTGTTTTGCTAAGCCTTGCCCTCCTGCCTTCTATATCTCTTCCCAATTATTTCTACTCAGGAATGGTGGGAGAACTTATATGAATTGTTTATCCA
Organism: Acrocephalus scirpaceus scirpaceus; assembly: GCA_910950805.1. Classification (NCBI taxonomy): domain Eukaryota; kingdom Metazoa; phylum Chordata; class Aves; order Passeriformes; family Sylviidae; genus Acrocephalus; species Acrocephalus scirpaceus. The sequence continues at coordinate 43,637,235 of OU383779.1, forward strand.
TGAAGCTTTGGTGAATGGGATTGGTGGACAAATTTTTTAATGTCACAGCAACTCCTTAATTATTTGATCTGTGTGGACTCAGATAAACAGCCTGAACCAGCTAGGAAGTGATCATATCATATCCCTTAGGTTGTCTGTGGCATTCTTTCCCTTTGTTTTTTATTCTTTAGACAAGCTCTAAAGTGTCAGAGTAAATCAGAAAATGCAATTCTGATGTCCCAGCAGCCTCCTTCTGCACCAGTTGTCCTATTAATATTGATAACCTATTGGATATGCAGATGTGAAGTGTAATCATGGCTGGCATGTTACGTGTTCTTGACTACTCCTTTGGTGCACTCCACTTACTGTTTTCCACACGTTCCTGATGAACCTACTGTAATTTCCCTCTGCATGTTCCTTCTTGGCAGTCATAGGTTTCCTGTAGACAGCAGCAACATGCTCATAACTGCACTTTTCTGTGAGCAGCAAAAGAAGATGCAGATAGATTTTTGGGCACGTTTTACCCAGAAAATGCTTGATCTGAGTTTTCTTTGATTCTTTTTATGCACATTGTACTGCAAACAGCATAATCAGCCTCCTAATGTTCAGTTCGCCTTATGAAACGACAGCCTTTTGTTCCACCTTTTCATTAAACTTCATATCAGATGGAGCTTTTAGGACACAATGCAAGATCTGGCCTCAGACATTAGTTTCTGTTAAGATTCTGTATTTGGAAGTGAACTGTCAGTTCTGGAGAAAGAATGGGGCAGAACAAAATGGTCTTTGCCTTGCTGCCATGGTAATGGCAGTGAAGTGCTGATAAGTAACAATATCCATCTATGTGTGAGTTAACTCCTTATGTATTCTTCAGGGAGAAGTACTCTGGCATAGAATAGTACCATCTTTCTCAAAAAAATTTGAAGCCATCCTAAGGATTATAATTAATAAGAGATTATATTCTTGTATAATAAATTGGATCACAAATGATAAATGTTCATTACAGTCTAGAAGATTTGAGGACCATGACTAGAGAAGTATTGCCTGAATTCTGTGACGTGCAGTAAGGCACTTGTAAAAAGGATAACCTCAAAGTTGGTGGGTTTTTATACTGCATCTGTGTCTATATATCTCCCTTTTTCAGTTTTGTTTTCTAGGTTTTTTAATGTTATCTCTCTTCTCTTAGTCCATGAGCAATCCTTTCTGGTCTTTAAGAGTAGCAGGCTGTATTTGTGCATTAAGTCAAGTCACTGCACCCAGATGGATTTTGTTCTTGTTTTATCCAGAGTGTGGTTTTAAGCAGTTTATTTTGTGGGTTTTTTTAATTTTAGGATAGCTTTCAACAGCCACTATAAGGTAAGTCTATTAGTGGAGGGCTGTATTCTGTCCTCGCAGCTTTCCCATCCAGCCATGGGTGAGGCACTTTCTGAGCTGGGACTCTCTCCTTGTTGAACAGAGGTGCTGCTTTTCTATTGCAGAGCCCTGGGGACACTTCCCTTTTGCTTTTGAGGAACTTGGATTCTACATTGTTCTGCTTCCCTTCAGTCTTTTCTGAGATAAACTAAAGCTATGCTTGGCATCATTTCATATTAAACCTTAAGTTACCTTGGTAATTTCTGTATCACATGGCTCAGCTCACATATTTTCTGTTATGATCACTGGACGTCTAAAGCACCCTGCTGATTGATCGATTCTTGGGTGTTTGATACCTTTTTGTTTCTTCTGTAATTACTATGTTTTAGCATTTTCTTTTAATACCCTGTATGCTGTGTAACAACACTAAAGCTATAGTGCTTGCATTTATTGTTTTTTCCAACTTGATTATATGCTTCTGCCTGTTGATCAACCCTTCTTTCAAATACCGTCAGATGTGTCACTGGATCAGCCATAGTTTCAACTGCCAAACTCGGGAGTTAGTAGTTAAATCATAATTTAAATGTGCCACTTTTGTTATTTACATTACTTCCCAGATGAGTTTCATGTTGATCTTGAAACCACACTTCAAAGCACTTAATACTTTTCCTCGCTTTTTCCTTCCGGCTAGGATTATCTTGTGCAGATGACTTTTTGATGTGAAGGAGACCAGAGGGCTGTCCACATGCAAAGCCTTGAGTGTGGTCCCTATTTTGCATGGCTGCCTGTTATATGCATTTTTTCTTTACACCAATGTAAGTGTCAGTTAAATGTATGTCTCGCATACATCTCCAAATGGCAGAGGCATACTTTGTTATCAGATTTGGTGTTTAAGGGATATTGTCTTGATTTGTATGATTAGTAAATGACATGGTGGTTTTTGCATGGAGATTTTTGTTTGAATTGAGCCTGGCATATTAACAGCAGAAAGTAAATTGTCATCTATAAACTCACCCAGCCCCATGGAAAAAAGTTCAACCTGTTGTAAATTATTCTTGATAGCAGAAAGGAGAGTAGGGCAGAGTCTGAAGCAGAATTTTGCACACTGCCTAGAACAGAACTCTTAAGCAGCAATTGGAATTGCTACACTTTTTGTGGAGTTGTTGTTTGTTTGTTTGTTTGTTTGTTTTTTGTCCAGTGATGTGAGAGAAAGGATTGTTAATAGTTTCTACTACAGATCATCTTGCACTGCAAAACTTGGAAGCAGATCTGCATATTTTAGATGTCAATTTTTTCATCTGTCTTTAGTTCCCACATGAGATTAATCAGACACTAGGACTGAATCCACTTTAGAGAAGTGTGGGACAACATTTAGAAAGTAAATAAATTAATTACTTTAAAAGTCATGGTGCACAAACTAAAGATTGTCACAGAGTTGCAGCATTTCTACAGCATATCTTTAAAGCTGGAAAAGTTTGCACACTGGACTATGACACAGTACTGAGTTTTCATGTTTTAGAGTTACAGTCATAAAAAAGAGAAGGGCTTTTTTTGCTAAATTTTGTTCAGTCAGTGTTTGCTTTACCATCCACACTGTGTTGGCTGTACATTTTTGAAAGACAGAAGGGAAGAAGTGACCCCTCTGTCAAAAGCCACTCTCACTGACCCTCGCTCGCTTGTGCCTAGAAAGACAGGGCTGTTGGTTATAAAATGGAGACTGTCATGTTCAAAAGCTCTCATTTAGCTTATGAACTCTTTATTTTCTCCTCACAGTATCAAGTCCAGACAGAGGACAGCAATCTGCTAGTGCTACCAGTTCCCTAGAACGGAAGTTCCCTGTTCTTCTGTTGCTGAAGTTTTGGGGTGGCCCAAGCCCATCTGGAATATAAAGCTGCTAGATCAGACAGTGGCACAGTGCCTCTGGGTTACTGAGGGTAGTTTTCTTTACAGGTAGGTGCTGCAGGAAAGTAAAGCAAGTAATGCTGTGACAAAGTCATCACTGCACTGGGGATTTTCACAGTTTAACTGCAGGCACCTAAGTCTAGTGATCATGGGGCTGAAGGCTCCTGCAGGGTCAGTGGGACACCTATGGCTCCTCAGCCCAGGCCCTGAGGCTGCTGGCTTAGGCACTCAAGTTGGAAGCCTGAAGCTAAACAGTGAGAGCAGCCTCTTTAGCCCAGGGTCTAGTTCAACCACAGAGTAGGACTCTACCACAGCTGCTAAGAGAGGTACGTACCTCTTTGGCTGTCTCTTTAGTGCTGAGCACATACCAGCACTCTGAATGCATGGTGGAACTCCTCAAAAAGATGAGCATTAACCCAGCTTTAATATCCTGGAACTGCAAGCCATTATCAGGAACTCTTCCAACCAGCCACTTTTTTGTTGTTGTTTGTTTGGGTTGTTTGGTTTTTTGTGGGGTTTTTTTGAGAATGACTGGTGTCACTGAGAGTTGTCCCTGTATCTTTGCCCTCCTTTTTAGATGCTCCCTCAGGACCAGGAATGCTGTGGCCTCAAACACTTCCATGAATAAGTATAGAATATTTTTTTCTTCCACTGCTTTTCCACTGATGAACTGATGAATTAAGAGCTTGTGCAAAAAGAAACAGAGAGGACCAAAGATACCAAGCCTCATCTCACACAGAATGTGCTGCTTTGCAGACTGCCCTTCTCTAGAGTCCTGGGAAACACAGTGAGGAAGAGGATAAGGTTGCTCACCCTATGTGTTGCTCAAGCAAGAATGGGTGCCAGAGTCAGAGTCAGAATCCCAGGACCTGATATATACGGTGTATTGTTAGCTGTGTTTGTTTTGGGAGCTTTTGGTAATTTTTCTTCTAGGTTTTTGTCTCTCTATTTAATTATCCTTTTCATTACTGATTTCCTGACTTAATCTGAATGTGCATAAATCTCCACCACAGATTTATCATCTCTATAGAAAGCGCTTTCAGAGTGGTTGTGCAGCTTCCCAGAAAAGAGACACCGTTGGAAAGTGAAGCTTTCAGATTCAACAATAAGCCCACTATTATGCTGATTTTTGCTAAGCTTTCCCTCACTTTTTTCCCATTTACTACAAGAGTGAGCTCAAGGCTTCTTTTTGTTTGTTTTTGAACTTCAGTCATTCTTAAGTGTTTACCACCCTGCTCAAGTCCACTCACTCTGAAACATCAGACACTACAAGATACGGCTGTATTGCTTCTGGAATCAGAAAATGCTCAGGGTTTGGTTTTTCTTTTTTTAGCTGCATGTTTTTGTGAGGGTTTTAACCAGCCTCTTTGCCAGTCTTAAAAAAAAATAGATATATATATTTCTTAGAATATTGCACTCTGACTGTCACAGTCCTTTGGGGACTTTGTATTTTTAACCAAATGTGAGATCTCAGAGAAGCAATTGAAATGATCTTTGATATATATAATCTCATTGCAAAACAGGTTTTTGTTTACATAGTATATAGCCTGCATGTTTATAAGCATTTAATCAAATTCAGGTCTTGTCTAAGCAAATATAATGGCCACTGACTTATGTGTGGGTTGTGAATTAATCTTTCTGAATTTGACCTGCTTTGAGAGCTAAAAAAGATGCTGTCCTTCATTTTTTTTGCTTGGGATCACACAGGCGAATGGAGAAGCTTTTCTATTTCTAATTTCTTTCTGAATGTTGAATACAACTTTCTGCAGATAACATGTAGGAAGCCAACCTCTCTAGGGTTTTGGTCCACTGTGGCTGTCAGAATTTTTATAATTATCATGAATTTTCTTTTTCTTCTTTCCATGCTTACTCTCTATATAATGCTCTTTGGGATTCCACCCAGGTCCCTTGAAAGGTTCCTCTGTCTTTTCTTTGCTTGGCTGCTTTCTCATAAGCCAAGCATGTAAGCATCTATCTCCTGAAGATATATTCCTGTTAATCACTTCTGGTGCCTGTCTTTGAACTTATTTCCTCTAACATTCCAGTTTTTAACTGCTATTAACAAAAGCCCGGATAAAATGTTATCATCAGTCCTTCTCCTGGCTTAAAAGACCCTTGTTATATTTATGCCCTAGATTAGCAACTGCTGCACAACATGTAATTTGCTGTTTTCCATATCTTCATCCTCAGATCTGTTGCCAGACCACTGTGACTGCTCTACTTTATTTCCAAATTTTTGTGTTGAATCAATTTTCCCTTGTTGTGAGCCAGAAACAGTTTTGAGCCAGGGGAATTTCAACTGACTTAATTTGTTGCCAATTAACAAACTCTTAATCACTGATTCTGGTATTGAAACCAACAAACTAATACATATTAGAGAAACACACCTCAGCTCTCTTCCAGACACCTCTCCTCCCTGCTCCATGATCTCCCATTGCTGCTGCACATGGCACACAGTCCCTTTGGGGAGGCAACAGACCTCACCAAATAGCAGGAAATGAGGCTTTGTAGTCAGTGTATTGGGCAGGACTCAGAAAACCTGTGCTTTGTTTCTGCAGCTGAGAGGTTCTCTGCACCATTCCTTTCCTACTACTGTCTCTTATCTGTAGTCAGGAGAAACAGCAGTGACCTGCTCCAGGCAGTACTTTAAAACTGACTGCCAGGGAGCAGTCCAAGAGGATGTGGTGTTACTGATGCAACGGAAGCAATGGAGTCTGTCAGTCTTGTGGGAGCAGTAGGTGTTTGAAGGAGATAACGGAGATAAAATATATCCCTATGTAATTGTTCTATTCCTTTTGCTTTCAGTTGGCTCCTGTTCCATGCCTAGCCCCAAGACTAATCAAGTAGGACCAGATACTGAACCCATATAATATGTGAGGGGTGTTTTCCCCCTTCAGAAACAGTGACTTTACAAAGGCTGTGTTGTGACTTCCCTCTGGATTACTGCAGCTCATTATCTGATGTTAGAGTATGACACATCGCTTTTCAAGGTCCTTTTCATGACAGGTCACCAGCTGCTGGAGCTTCAATAACAACTGGATCTCAGTTAAAAAATCTTTAAAGAACGGGGGGTGTGGTGTGGTATTTATAACCCAGGTCATTTCAGTGGTCTGGACTGCAGGTAGGTTTCAAAAACTGAATAGAATAACAGATTACAGTGCCGGGATGGAGTCAGGGAGGCTCCAAGTGAGCAAGAAATCATTCAGACACCTTTCCTGCCAAAGTTACTATATTCTACAGTTACACCTGGAGTATCTGTTAATCTTTGTCACATATACTGAGGTCTGGAAATTCCTTTCTTCTTCTGCAAATGGCAAACTGAGGCTGAGAGAAATCAAAGGAGGTGTCTGGGATCACATCAGAAATATGACTATGGTTGTGCAGGAAATAGAGTGACCTAAAGATTTCATGCAAAATCCAAAGCTGGTGCTTTAAGCAGGTCATCTCACTTCTAATATAGCCCAAATGTTCCAGCTGGGATACTTAATTGTTGCTTATCATTTTACCTTTATCAATTACTAACCTCTACACAGAAAATGTACCACTGCAACGTGTGTTAACCATAAGGTTCATACTGCTATTTGGCATAAACAGAAGATGAGAACTAAACTCTGGGTAGCTGGTGTCCTCTTTTTGCAAATGTAAGCTCAGCATACAGTCAAATATGCTGCAAGTCAATGCAGATTTGCACATTTGCTGCAAAAAGTTAAAAAGCTGGTGGAGTAATCCTAAAATTCTTTCAATGCTGCTGTAGAATCTGTGTTACCATGTCTGGAGATTGCCTTCTAGTATTGGCCCATTATTCCCTAGAAAAAAAAAAGTTGGCAAGTGTTGCATCAGTCTCTGTACGAAGAGCTCCTGTTGCCTGAAGATTTGTTTGAGGCAGCCATTCATGACCCCCACAGCAAACCAAACATTATCCCTTTTATGTTCCCATTTCAGCCTTTACTTTCAGTTGCTGTGGATGGCAATTTCTTGTGCCGGCTTTGCATGCACCTGAAGACTTCAAAGCTGTTATTCCTCCTCTATTTGTTTACAGCTGCCTAGTACTTAGTGGGGTTTTTTTTTTCCACTTATGTTGAGAACCCAGAAACCCCCCCTCAAAACTGTCCATTTCTCACAAAATTGGTAGATGAAAAAAAAAAAAACCCTCAGGAATTAATTTCAGTGTACACAGAGTATAAAAACTTTATTGGAAAATACGTTAAAAGTTAGACTACTTAATTTTGTTTAACTTCTCTAAATAGATTTACAGTTCATCTTAAATAATTAACTTTAAGTCACTACTTTTTCAAAAGCCAGAAGTAAAGATCTGGAATGAAGTTTCAGTTCAGGTTTTTCTTCCTGCCACGCTGTCACACAAAAAACCTAAGCTATTTCTGGCTGTTCTTATTTTAGATTGTTCTTCATATACCGTTTACCATCATTGAAATTAATGAGAAAATAAAAGGAGTGACCTTTGCCTAGGCACATACAGTCTATGCATGAGCTAAACAGCAGGATCCTTTTTCATTCTTCTTTTTCCCACATCCTCTTTCTCCCTGCTCTCCCCCATCCAAATATAATTTGTAAAGCCTTTCGAGCCTTTCATCCTGTGTGTTTCCACTGTGCTCCTTTACATGAATCTCAGGTCCCTGATTCACATCTATTCTCTTGCGCTGAAAGGTCTGTGGCACCCTTGTTTTATGAATATAATCCACCGTTCTCCTGAACTTCAGAATCATTTCCAAAACTCCCAGGCAAAATTCATATAGCTCAGGGTGCAGACAAATGTTGGCATTATTATAAAGAGCACCCTACCTACACAAATACAAGCCTGGACATTCCAAGTTAAGTTGTTTAAAATAAACCTGCATTTACTGAAGATCTGAATAGTTTTGAAAACATGATCCCAACTGCAGACGTAATTCTCAACCTGTGGCCTCAGTGTAACATTACTATGTAATTCATGCCCAGCTTTCTGCAGCAGGTGGACAAGTCCATTTGACAGTTACTCGATGAAGGCACCGTGCCTGGATGGAGTAGGAAGTGCCCAGTGCAGTTTCCTGGGGCACTGCTGCTGCAGCGAACCTCGCACTGTCCCACTGGGGTGGTTCCCTGCCAGGAGGAAACGCTGCCAGCTCTGCCGGGTTTGCAGGGTGGGTCAGAGGCATTCTCATCATAAATTGCACCTTGAATGATTTTCAGTGCAGCAGATTCAGAATCCTTGGTTTGAAACAATAAGGCTTGAGTGCTGCCTCCAAACCATGAGGGTGAAAGTTCGTTTCCTGGCTGAGGGGAGGGAGTCAAATAGAGGTGTGGTATGACCAAGCAAGTTACATTTGTGCTAGCTGGGAAAGGGGTATGAAACCATTTTGAGAGGAACACCATGATTTTCCAGTACTTGTGGCAATCACTGCTAACAAAAATGACAACTGATATGTGTTTGGGTTAAGGGAAATGCTTATGACACTAGTGCCAATAGTAAATCCAGTTTGTAGTTGTTTATGGAATTTTGGGAGGGCTTTTGGTTGGGGTTGCTTGGTTGGTTGGTTTAGGTTTCTTTTTGTGGTTTTTTTTTTTGGTTGGTTTGTTTTTTGTTCCAAGTGTACGGTTGTACCTCTGCATTCTAGTGTTTAAATTTAAGTGGATAGTTATTTATTGCTTCATTATCTTTGTGTTAACAATCCTGACTGTATTTTTAAACACTTATTACTGAAAAACTTGTGGTAAATTTTTATATTCTCATTGTTTGCCATGAGTATTCACAGAGATTTACAGAATCACAGAATGGACAAGGTTGGAAGGGTGGGCCAACCTCCCTGCTCAAGCAGGGTTATCCCAGAGCACAAGGCACAAGACTGTGTTCAAATGGTTCTTGAGTATCTCCAGAGAAATTCTGCAGCCTCTGGGCAACTGGTTCCCATGCATGGTCACTGCACAGTAAAGACGTTCTTTCTCAGGTAGAACTTTCTGTGCATCAGTTTCTGCTCGGTGCCTCTTGTCCTCTTGCTCAGCACCACCGAGAAGAGCCTGATCCATCCTCTTAGCACCTCCCCCGCCTTTAAATATTTATACACATCAATGAAGTACCCTCTCGGCCATCTCTTCTCGAGGCTGAAATTCATCTGCTGGCCGTGACTGATGTTTACTTTCACTTGCAGACAAGTTCATGAATAGTTCCTTACATGAGGCTGTCCTTGCGCGTCGTGGGCGTTTCATTTGTGCGCGGCAAGCGGGGTACATCTAACTCGTGTGCCCGCGGCTGAAGCCAACCCCTGGAGCCGAGGGGCCGCTCTCCGCCCCTCACAACTGCCCCGGCTCGGCACGCAGAGGGCCCGGGACCCGCGCAGCGCTGCGGAAGCGACGCCTCCGGCTGCCTCGCCCCGGGCCCATCCCGCCGCTCCCGCCCGGCGGCGCCCCCGGCCCCGAGTCCCAGCCCGGGGCGGGCCGGGGGCGGGGCTGGCGCGCGGGGCGGGGCGCGAGGCGTGTCCGCGGGAGGGCGGCGGTGCCACGGCCGCCACCGGCCCCAGCCCCTCCTCGGCCTCCGCCGCGGCCGCACCAGGTAAGGCGCCGCCGTCGCCTGCCCTCAGCGGCACCTGCGCGGGGCGGCGGGGGGCGGCCGGGAGTTTCCTGCTGAGGGGTGCCGGGGAGGGAGGGGCGCGGCTGCCGCGGTGCCCCACCCGCTGCTCCGTCGCCTCGGGTCCCGGCGCCGAGCCCCGGCCGCGGGTGGGCCCCTCCTGGCGGCGCGGGGACCGCAGCCAGGCCGGCCCCGTTCCCTGGACCCTGCGTGGCGGGCCAGGACCCGCTCCGCCAGCGCCCGGGAGCCGCTCGCCGCCGCTCCCCCTCGGCCGCCGCTCCGCCAGCCCTCGGCGCCTCCGGAGCCGAAGCGGGGCTGGGCTGGGCTGTTCAAGGCTATTCGGTAACAGCCTCGGCCATAAATGATTAACTGCGCGCCCGGGGAGCCGGGTGTCGCCGAGCGGAGCCGCCCGTGCCCGGCGCGCTGAGCCAGCGGAGCGTTCGGTCCCGAACCGCCGCCGGGGGCTCTGGCACGGCTGTGAGCGCTGCTGCCAGCGCTGCCACACCGCAAGGTAGGCACGGAGCTTGCTGTGCCTCAGCTGCTGTTTCGGCATAAATCCACCCATTTGGCGTTCTTTTTTATCTCTGCCGGGGTAAAAGACCGCCGAGATGATAGGGGGTTTTGTGTTACTGATTTTGTGTTTGGTTTAGGGTTTGTTGGGTTTTTTAAGTCTTTATTGTCTTTTTTTTTACTATACATTAAAAAAAACTAATAGGTATGGAATTCGTTGATAAGCAGTGGCAGCTGGCAGCACTCTCTTATTCTCTATCAGAGTGCAATGCGTCTTTTGTTGAGCTGTAAATTAATAGTGTAAGCTCCTTCCCCACCCTCAGCCTCATCACTTGGAGATGTGAATCACTTGTACTACCAGATTTGTTTTCTTCAGGAGAACTAAGAGACACCACAGAAAATCCATCTGTTTCATTCCAGGTTAGATTCCACTGGATTGATTTGATTGATTTCAGCATGAAAATGCGCTTTAAAACTACTTGTCTAATGTGGGAAATTTTTTTTGCTTACTTTTACATTTGAATTACCAGTGTATGCAAGAGGCATTTTTCTTCTGTTTCTTTGAGCTCTTGATGCAGTTATAAAGTATTTTCCAAAACATGGTGATTCAAGAAGGTAAACTAAAAGCTTTCCACACAGAAAGTGGAAAAGGCTGCTGCATGTAGAATGTCAGGTTAACTAGGAATGTAGTTACACTGTTCATGAAAGAAATCCTGGATAGCAACCTGTTGAATGCCACTAACTAGTCTTCAAGCGACGGTGAGCAGGACACTGTGCCCTTGCCACAATTGTTTCTGTGGATGCAGTCAAACCGTGCAAATGCAGAATGATTTTGAGGTCAGAACAGGTTGATGAATTTAGTGAGGTGCCATCACAAACTGCTGGAGCTGAACACTGCTGCTAGGCTGCTGTGAGTGTTCTCCCACTAATTGTGCTAGGGAATGGAAGGAGTTTGGCCCTTTGAGAACAGCAAGATCTGTTAAATGTAATGAGACACTAATCAAGATAAGGCTTATCCTGTGTCAGGTGCTGTAGAACTGTGTAAGGAGGTAAGGTCACAACTCTGGGAAATTTACAGCATAAAAAAATGCTATGATTAAGATGAATTAGACTTAAGTACTCTTCAAAATGTCCTCAGGGTTATCCTTAAGTGAAGGGTCTGTTTCCATAGTCCTTATGCCCAGGCAGATGCCTGAGAAGAAATGTGCTTGAGAACGATTGTTTTGTCTGACATACAGTAATGAGCCTAAAAATTGAACACAAGCATCTTGGTGTGTTAAGAGAAGTTTGGTTCTGAAGTGGATCGGTTCTTCTTATCTAATCCTTCTTGCTTAAAGAAGCGGAAACAAGGCTATGTCAGGACACCTTCCTGCTGTTTTCTGAATTTTAAGGAAATGCTTGTCTGGAACTGAAATTGATTCAGGCCTGTTTTTAAGAGAAAGTACAAAGTTCCCAGTGGCCTACAATGTGTTTTATATTTTCTTCAAGTTTTTCTCTAGCAATCATGGAAGTACCAAACCTGTGCCTGTCATCAGTTGTAGACAGGCTGTATTTGGTATTAATTCCCACAAACTGTTATGTTTGTGTGCCTTTTCACCCACCCACGTGGCCTCTGTAGTCATTGTAAGGGTCTGTGTTTCTTGGTGTGTTTTCAGAGGCCACCTCTTAGACATCCTTAGACACTGTTAGCAATGTTAGTCATGCAGAGTACAAAAAACCTCCACCTCAGTCGTGTTCTCAAAACAATCTGCTGTGGTGCTTTACAAATCTTAAGGAAAGGTCAAACTCCACTTTTTGCTGTGCACTGGAGGATAAAAGTAAAGCTGTGTAATGACTTGGAGCAGAACACCAAAGGGCAGTGAGACTTTGCACGAAGATCTAGGGAAGAAAAATAACAGTTAATTGTAGTTGATTTGTAGCTAATATCAAGGATTTTATTGTCCACGTTACTCTTGAGGAATATGGCTCCTGTCTGGTGCTACTCTCTTCTCTGTTTTTCTACACTGTTCTAATGCTCTAGTTTCTCTGTTCCTCCTGCCTTCCTTCCTCTGATGCTTCACCAGCTTTCTCACAGTTTTCTTCTTCTAGTATAAAAAGAAACGGTAGTGAAGTACCTTTATTTTAGACTGGGCACTTTCTCCTGTTAAAAGTTGTTTGAAAGCAGTGCTCCATATCATTATTAAATCAAAGAATTAGGATCCTGAACTTCACTGAGATTAACAGGGGGCTTTGCACGTCACATCTCTATGCCCTCTGGGTTTCTGAGCACCTTGAGCTTCAAGATGTGTGGCATTGTTTAACTTCTGCTTTGCATTGGCAAGAGTCTCTTTACAGACCTCAGAACAGTAAGCTCTTGTTTTGGAGAGCATGAGATGAGGGGCTGTGTAGTTACCTTGGGGGTGTATTTGTCATGGCAGGACTTTTATTTCCGATGTATGTATGGGAGTGGCATCGTGGCTGCTTCTTACAGCAAAAATTTTGGCCCTTGTGCAGTCTTGTAACATGCCAAGGACTAGCTCCTTGCTTGATATAATTTGATAAGGTGGTCAGAAGGGCTAAATGCAACTGGCACATTGACCAATGGTGTGTGCTAAAGACATGGTTTGGTTTTGGTGCCATTGTGGGAGCACAAGGAGTATAGATTTTGGGATGTGGCAAGGAGCTGAAGAGTGAAAACTGCCACTTTTAGACAGTTTGGTTTCATGGTATGTGGGTGGAAGAGGGCAAGTCTGTCAGCTGTAACTCTTGTTTCTGAATGGAGGTGCAGTAATTCCCTTGTTCTGGGTATGGGTTAGAAGAAATCTATTTTAGGTTATTAACTTCCACTGTCATTCCTGCTGAAAGTTTGTTCATGTGAAGCTTGTTTAGAAACTGCAATGAAATCATGTGCAAGTCCCATTTTGAACATGTGTGCGCCTTTGCATGTAAAATCTGGAAACTGAAGTGTCATTGGGGTAGGCAGAGAAGTAAAACATATTTTCCTTCAGGGAAGTTGTTGGCAGATGTAATTAACTTTTTTTTTGTGAGGGACTTCAGAAACAGACTTCAAAATTAAGAGTCTAATACTGGTTTCTCAGTATAAAAGAAGTCTTTTTCTTGAATTGGCCATCTTATACTTTATAGGCAATGCCAAATTTGCTCAATTACTGAAGTGATTATTAAGCAACAGTGACAATGGTTTCACTTATTATCCCAGTACAATTACACTTTTACTAGATGTTGTACCAGAAAAAACTCCTGATGATTTTCTGTTTATACAATAGTGCTGCAAACCCTAATTAGGGTTTGGGAATAAAGTCAAAACTCTGCAAGTGTTTTAAGCTTCTCTTGTAAAACAACAGTAATATAGAATGCCAGCCCATCTTTTTATAATACAAAAGAGACTAAAAATATGCTTTGCATGTACATAGTAGGAAAGGATTGTGGCATAACATTTTCAAAGCTTGTTCTTTTCTTGGTTTGCTTTTAACTGAAGCTCTGCAGTTTCTTCAAAAGCCATGAGTTACAAATGAATCTGCAATACTTTGTGACTCCTTGTCCTTTCCTTCAGACAAAAGGCTCTTTCAAACCATTGTGGAACAGTCACTGATTTTCATGTGGTCATTCAAGAAAAGGATAGCGATTTGCCTTCATAATAGGCCTTTCAGTACTCTCTGGAGTGGTTTGCTGGCTGAAAAAAATGCCTATGGCAGTGTACTGTGTCCGGTATTTAAATTACTGACGAATCTAATCTCCCAAGTGATTAGATTCGTGATGGCAAAGAAACTTCACCTGTTTGTGAGTACCAGTGTGCTGCTGCTCAGAGTTGGGGACAGATTTTGGCCTGTGTGAACTGGTACAGTTTAATTTGATTTTTTTTGACTGAAGGTCTGTTCTATTTCCTTTTTTTAAGTAGTAGCTTAAGCCTGGTGCTATCATGAACTGTGTTTCTGAGAGGGTTGATGCTGTTTTATGTCCTGGGTGGAGTTGAGCAATGTTACCTGTTTGTATTATGCATAGCCAAGTGAACTTTGAGTATGATTTCTTGGAAGGTGACTCCTTGAAGGCTGTGGGTGTGTTTTGAGTTGACATTCAAGAAGCTGCTGCCACTGTTATGTTGACAGCTCAGCCTCACGGAGTTATCTTTCTGTGCTGGTAAGCCCAGCCTGCCTGGCAGCAGTTCAAAATAAACACCTTGTGTTTGGGGTAGGTAGACTGGTGTTTGTTGGCCCAACCTTGTGTAACATCGGTGCAAGAATTTATGGTGCTTGACTGAGTCTTATCTGGAACACCACCAAAAGATATTGTTGGTGCTTTGAGATGTTTCCAGATGAGGATAGCTCTTCAGGATCCTGGCTAATTTTGTTAGAAATGTGTGCAGTACTTGCCCTGAAGGTTCAACCCTGGAGTGTCTTCCTGGATGCTGACTGTCACGCCTGGCTTTCATTGCTGCAGAAGAGTGGTTCATAGTGGCAGATCAAGACTTGAGACTTTCTTATTAGTTAGGTACAACTGCCAACAAAGAGTATTTGGGCTCTGGATGATGAGCTCAAGCATGTACTCAAGTACTTGTTTCAGACTAAATTACTTAGTAATACATAAAACCAGTTTTGAGTATGTACTGTCCTACACACATCCAGTTTGTGGCTTCCTCTTCTGCACTACACTTAAGTTACTCCCTTTTACTATCTAAATTACAGTGCTGGGTATGGTTCTCTGTGTAAAATTAAATGCAGTAAAACTGTTGCACATGCAGTTTGGGTGTGGTGGCACTTCTCAGCTGGAATGTGTTCAGAAGCTGTGGTTTATGGTAGCAGTGGAAAACCTACAAGTCCCAAAATGTCATCACTATGGGACTTCTCCTTTCTATGTTGCTGAGGGAGTATGATCTTAGATAGTGATACTAGCCAGTGTAGAATTTGATTTAGTGATCTTTAGGACAAGATCTGAATGAAATGTTGCCTTTTCAGTGGTTTTGTTTTCCTTTAATAACTTAGTCTTGGCTAGAAGTTGTTTTTAATTGGCTGGTTTGTTAAGGTGCTGTCATGACATTGTGCTTTGGTGTTAGAATTGGAGCTTGTGGTCCTTGTGTTGGGTATGTTGGAGTGAGGGATGGTGTGGAGCTAGACTGCACAGCTCTAAGGTGATGAGAAGCTTCATCATATGTTCCCACAGCTACTGAGGTCTCCCATGTGCTGCACACACTTTGTTACAAGGATGGAAGAAGGGAACCTACTTCTTGTTAAAATTCTTGAGGGTTTCTTCCTCTACAATAACCAAATTATGTTGTATACAAACACAGTGGAAGCCAGAAACGACTGGATCATTCATTTGGCCAGCAGAAAGGCAGCCAGGTCTGAAATGTAAGGAAAGAACAGGAGAAAGCAGTCAAAAGATCAGATGTGTGCTGTCAGGTGCATAGAGCTCTAGTGCAGGTGGGGCAAGAGGTGCCCTGAAGAGATTGGAAGTGTGAGGCAAATACAGATGAACTAGAGTGTAAGAAAAGTGCCTGTAGGCTTGTGAAGAGAGCAGAAGGTGGTGGTTGGAAGAAGCCCTAGTGGGGAGGAAGACTGCGCTTTTTGATACAAAATGATCCAAATTGTGAGCTATTGGATCTACATCACAGCATGGCTGATAGCCTCACAAATTTTTCCTGTTGTGGAAGGCACATGCTCTGAAGCAGGTGCAGTCTACATCCTCTGTAGCTGAGTTTCTGGGGAAGAGATATTTCAAACTAAGGTCCTGTCAGACCCCTAAATGTATTGGCAGTTTTGCAGCACCTCAGTGTGAGTAGGAGTTTGGTTCTATGTCCTTAGCCAAGAATATGACATGAGAGCCAGCCGTGGAGCAGGCTGCAGCAGTGTGCTGCCATTCCTTCCACTGAGTGCCCAGTCCCGAAACTTCTGACTGTTCTGTGAGAGGGCTCAGAGTCCACAGGGTCTTTCAGGATGAAGGGTACTCTATAATGGGAAGTGTTGTACTTTATTTTGTAGTAAAGAGAGTAAGCTTACAAAACTAAGGACTGAACAAGGAAGGCTGTTTGGATGTGGATACCATCCCTGAAGGTGTTCAAGGCCAGTTTGGGTGAGGCTCTGGGCAACTTCATCTAGTGATTGACATTCCTACCTGTGGCTTGAAGGTTGGAACTATGTGATCTTTAAGGTCTCTTCCAACTCAAATCATTCTGAGATTCTGTGATTTGGCAGTCTGGGAAGTCACTCTGCTGTTGCATAATCTGGCATGTCATAATCTGGTCGTGTATATAAATTCATCAATTGCATTGCCATGAGTATAATGAATACTGCAATGAAGAGAGGACTGAAAGGGGACCTCGTCATTGTGTGTAAATATCTAAAGGGAGAGTCCCAAGGGGATGGAACAGGCTCTTCTTGATAGTGCCAAGGAATAGAACAGGAGGCAGTGGGCAGAAACTGATGCACGGGAAGTGCTACCTGAACATGAGAAGAACTTCTTTACTGTGCGGTGACTGAGCACTGGAACAGATTGGCCAGAGAGGGTGCGGAGGCTCTTTCATTGGAGATACACAACAACTGTCCAGACCTAATCCTGTGCGGTGTGCTCTAGGATGGCCCTGCTTGAGCGGGGAGGTTGGACCAGATGACCCACTGTGGTCCCTTCCAACACAACCCATTCTGTGATGTCTTGACAAAGAATGATAGATTTCCATTTTCTTTGCTTCTAGGATGAGGTTGATATTGGCATTTTAACACCTGATTCCCCACTCTGAAGTTAACCTGTATACAACTATGATTATTTTGTGCATTACCTTACAGATGAGGAAATGTTATAATTGCTGTCCCAGTGTTGGATTTCCAGAGATGTTGAGTGCAGGAAAATACTATTGCAATTGTGTGCAGTCAGGTCCTCTAAACATCAGCCTGTAAGTGAAGGATGGTGCCTTCCAAAGCATTTTAGTGAGAATTGCTAAAAAGCAAAACATGGTTTCTTGAGCTGTAACTAGGGACTTTTTAAATGAAAGAGAGATCATCTTGTAGTTGCAAGGTCTATTAAACTGCAAAAGGGTTAGTCATTAGCATTGTTGCCTCATATTAAAAGAATGCAGCAATGTAAACTCATTAGTTAAACTGAACAGCAGACTTTTAAACTACTGTTCACTATTTTAAGTGAATAATATCTTCTTTCATCTAGAGAGCTGCTTAGCCTTGTATTAGAGATTTCTGTGAATTAAAGAAAAAACCTCAGGATTGCTGTTACTGATGACAAAACCCAGACATTTTGTACCATGGTATGGTACTTCTGGGCTGAACTTGACCTAGCAGGCTGTGCGTTCTCACTGAGCTGACTGTGAAGTCAGAGCCCAGCTCTGCAGAAGTGGTTCAATAGAGGGAAATGGTCAAACATGTGATAGCAAGGGCTGTTTTTCTGCAGTGCCAGAAGACCTGGGCAAGGACAACTCATATTGAAAGTCTGTAAGGTCAGAGTGTGGTGAGGGTGCTTCCCCACGCGTATGGGAGCGAGGCTCCTGCAGAGCTGCATTCCTTCTCCAGGCCTCTGGCTGACATGGGGAACCGCTGGAGCGGCCGCCAGCTGGCAGCTGGGCTGCTTTGCAAGGGCTGTTACTGAGTCTGCTGGTTTTTTGGATTTTGTCTTTAAATAAATTTGGTACCAGACTCCATAAAAGGCTTTGCCTTTTGCTCATTTGGGATTTTTTCTGGAAGGGACCTAAGGGACTCTTACGTGCTACATTTTTGGACATTTTCAGTTTCCACTACTAATCACAGAGCTTTGGGAAAGAATCTGCTGTTAATTGAAATGGAAAGCACAGCAGATGGACTCCTTAAGAGACAGGCCATAAATCATTAACTGTCTTCCTTAACACAAAGGTAAAAAGGTTCATGGATTATAGTTTAACACCCCCTACCTCCAAAAAACAACCAGCAACACAACCACAGAAAGTTCCACCGTAATATAAGGAAGAACTCCTTAACTGTGGGAGTGACTGTGCACTGCAACAGATTTCCCAGAGAGGTATTCAGTATACCTGGAGATATTCAGGAACTGTCTGGATGCAATGTCCTGTGCAATGTGCTCTGGGATGACCCTGCCTGAACAGGGTGGTTGGTCCAGATGACCTACTGCCATCTCATCCAACCCTACCCAATCTGTGACTCTGTGAAAAGATATAATCATCTCACTCTTATTTTGAAATTTGATAATTCTGCTTTTAATCCTCAGTTTTCACAGTGTGCTGTATTCCTGAACATATACTGGGAGTTGCTTCTCTGGCTTTTCAAGTTCATTGACTTTGGTAATTCACTAGAAGAAATGTGCTTAGGTCCTAAGGTGGCTGAGAAAATGTTAGTATTTAATATATTGGTGACCAAGGTGAATATGAGGTGGTCAGGCAGTGTGCGTGTTTGAAATCTGCAGCTATGGATGTTGAGGGATTTCCTTACATGTGAAAGCTTCAGTTGTTCATACCAAGGACCGGAGTTATGGGTGATGTTGAGCAGAGCCCCCATCATGCAGGTCCATCTGTGAAAGCCTGGAGACCTTCTGAACAAGAAAGATAGGTTGTAGTTACTGTGTGCCACTCCCCTCTTGTACTGTAGCAGTGAGTATCTTAGGCAATAAAATGGAAAAATAAATAACATCAATGTGCTATAACTTTGCAAAGCTAAAACAAACAGGAGGCTGATAATTCGCAAAGCAGAGGTTGGGCTAGAGATGGTAGCTTGGCCATATGGTGTGCATGTAATGTTTTCCATGCAACTATCTGTCATTAAATGGGATGTTACTTTTTTAGTGGACTGTGAAATATTCAGACCATGTCTTGTGGGTGAGTGGTTATTACTGGAATAAAGTTTACTTTTGATATCTCAAAAGCTCTTGGAGCAGAGGTGCCAAGTCATAGATCAGTTGGTGAGCTCAGTGTCAGCAGTAAATGCATGTTTGTTCCTAGGAAAGTAAATGCAAACATGAATTCAGAATAAAGGATCTATATAGAAGATGCTGTGCCAATAAACTGAGGCAAACTCCAGTTTGCTTTAACGAAGGGTTTATCTGAGTTCCCTGAAGGAGTTCCAGATTTGTACCAGCACCTACTTGCTTTTATCCAAACTTACTAGCAGAATAGAAAACCACACTGTATTTTTGCTTTATTTTACCCAGATTCCTTCATAGCTAAAATACTGGCACAAGCATTTCAGCTGAAGCCCAGGCTGAAATAATTTAAATCATCAATGGAACAGTCTAGGTTCCAGCATGATAAATTTGCTTTAAAACTTTGGGTGTTATTTTGTTATTTGTATGTCATTCCCATGAAAAGGCTGCTTTGACAAAAAAATTCCTGTTTTATGGAACCTTCTGTCTCAGGGCTGTGAGAGCTGTGTTTTCCTTTGTGATGTGAAATACCACATGAGAATGAGATCTCATTTACACTCATGGCTGAGTCTGATCAAGATCCCCTGGGTAATTTTGCTCCTCCTTCCTATTAAAGCTTCAAAAGAGGCTAGAGTTATAGTTATATTTGTAAATTGATTTCATCCTTCATTTTTGTTCATTATGATCCCACTCCTAGAATATGAATGTACAAGACAAGAGTATTTCTCCATTCTAGGTGGAGAAGGATTGGAGTTTTATATAAGAAGGAATATGTCTAATTCTGTGCTGTACAAATATTCTCCATGGTTGTGTTCAGCTCTTGTAGGACTCTCAGGAGGGAGATAAGTGTGAAACTGCTTAGGTGATGGCAGTCTGGGAGTTCTTAATCCTCCTCCTGTCCACACACCAAGGTAACGACGATGGAGTGAAGTGGAATTGGACTTGAGGATCCATTGCTGCTGCCATGCTGGGCCCTGGCATAGTGCTTTTTTTCTGAGCAGGAATGCAGTACCTCCTCCAATGAGTGATGCAGAGTATACATTCCCCTGGTGGGCTATTTCCCAGTAAAGGTTCCCAGGAGGTACTCTGTTCTTTGAACCTCACCCACTTACACTGTTACAAAGGCACACGCAGCACATGATATTCTGTTGACAAACAGTTCTACTTTTGAACTCTCTACAAACTGACACAGTTGTACTGTGATGTTTTTGCAGAAGCCCAGCAATGGTGGCAGTAGACCAAGTTCCCTGAAGCCCCCTTAGGTCTGTGTCACGGAGACATAACTCACTTTCAGCAGACATCTTTGGATATGGTCTCTACTTGGGGCTTTTTAGTGACTTTAATACTTATTTATTGTAACCTTTGATACTGGGTACTGCACAATAAAACCCAATATCAGCTGGATGTCAGTAGGAGGAAAAGTTGAAACCTGTTCTGCAGGGTTGAGCTTTTGATGCACTTCATGACTCCCAATACTTGCATACTGTGTCTTAACCATGTCTGCTATAGCTTGGCTGTCTTGCTTTTGGCACTGGTCTCTTCTCTTAGCTGTGAGACTAAGGTGCTGTCTGCTGAATGGCAGCATAAACTCAGTATCCACAGCTTTGATGGATCCACCATACATTGGTTGTGTGCAGTAGTCACCCTTTGTCTCCTAAAATAACCCCTCATTCACTTTAAAGCATATGCACTCACATATTTTCTCCGCCTCTGCTTATTTGAATAAGCAAATAATTTTAACTTTTAAAAAAAAACATCATTTGCATGCATTTTTTCTCAGAATATGATTGTCTTGAAATGTTTGTACAAAAATATATGGATTGACTTTGCTATTAAGACAATGTCTACTTTTGTTTTGGAGCAATTTAAAAAATTGCTTTATAAAATGCTGAATAAAAACCAATTGACAGAGCAAGGACTCAACTGATTTTGCTTAAGTGTGCAAAGAAGTACTGTTTCCTTCAGAAGCTTCTCTCCTTCTGTTGGGAGGCTGAAGACTGATTACATGGAGGATGTGCCAGTTTGAAAATAGTGCTGATTGCACTTGCATGGAAAATTAGTTACTTCAGCTGTTGTTCATTGCAGAAACTGTAAGATGCTTGATTGTTCTGATGTGCTTTTCTGACCAGAAAATATTGCGGATTTTTTTTTCAATTTAGTTACACTTTTTATCATCAACATTTAGTTATGTTCTGTGTATATGAACATACTTAAATTTACATGGATCCACAGTGATATTTCTAATAAATCAGTGGATGTTATTTTTAATTTCTTAACAGTTATGCTGTCTGAGACCCAGTATTTTTGAGTTTCAAAGCCTCAGTAAGGGGAAGCTCTGCTGACAGACTGACCTTGCAAAAGTGGCAAGTAAAACAGTGGCCTCCCAAGTGGCAGCAAAATTCATTTCAGAGGAAGGCAGTTTTCACACTGAGGCATGGAGAGTCCACAGATTGTACAGAATATTTTCTTCACTCTTTTTAGGATCTTGTGGCCCCTGGAGTGTACAGAAGTGGAGATCCCATAGCTCCTCTAGGCACTGAACACATCCTGGCTCATCAGGGTATCAGCAATTGTCTTAACTAGAGCTTTCCAGGTTTGTGGTGTTGCTTGGTTACATAATTTCCACAATTCTCAAATAAAGAAAGTAAAGCAAATGTAAAAAAAAATCCACCTGGTTTCTATTTATGGGCTAGGCTACTGTACAGATCCAAACAAAACAGAATTGTAAATCCTCTACAACTTCTTTAATGGTCATTTTTTTCCTCAAGTATTCCACTTGGCTACTCCCCAAGGCTTTCTGTTTTAAATATGTTTTATATTGAACAACTTCTAGGATTCAGCTCAAACTCATCAAGTTCAGAAGCTGGAATCTTGACAAATTATAGCTTGTGTCATCAGCCAGTCTTAGTAACTCCAGCTGACATACCTTTTCAGGTAGACTTTATGTGCATCCTTAGGGCAGGGGAGAGTGGGCAAATCTTAGCTTGGAATATGTTAGGGAGTATTTTCTTCAGTAATGATGATAATGAACTATCATACCCTTTTGGCAAAGGATGTCATCATTTTTTTAATATTTCTAAATGTAGCTTCAGAAGTCCTCACCTGCCCTTAAGGGGAATAATTTTGGCATGTGGGCTCGTGTTTCAGGGAAAATTCTCATCTTAATTTCAATTAGCTGATCTTGACAAAGTACACAGACACTCTGAGAAGATTATAGCATATATGTCTGAGTAACTATTCTCAGTAGCTATTGCTTTCCCTGCTCCACCAAAGAGTTCTGCAAAATCAAAGGTATCCTTTTTTAATCACTTCCAAGCTGAGATAGATAACTCTTAAGACAGTCACTCTATTGCTGTGTAACAAATGAGTTTAAGTTGCTTTTCATGAAGTCAGCTCCCAAAAGAAGGCATTTTTGGGAAATTGTGGATGAGTTTCTTAGTGGTGAGAGCTTTCCACAAGTCTGCTAGGGTCACAGACAGTGTACCTGATTATGGTACAGTTGGTTAGAGAAACCCTCTTAGTTTCTGAGAGTGGAGAAAACTAAAATAAATGGAGATATCTGTGAGTCAGACAGAGATTGAGGAAAGAGAAACACATCAAGTAAAACATTCCTAGCTGTGGAAAAAACTATCCCCATCTATCAGAAGTATGGTATGTATATGAAGCAGACAGCAATTCTTGTAGGAAGTAGAACTTGCAAATGTTGCCCTATGTTCATTGTCTGAGAACTTGTGCTTCAGCGGGGCCTACAACTCAGTCCTCTAACCATTTTGGGCTTCCAGTGGGTTCTTCTAACAGTGGAGAGATTTCTCATCTGGTGAGGTACTAGGTGTTCAGTGGTGTGATGTTGAATTTCCAGTGTCATCTGGCTCATCTGCATCTGTGTTACTGATCTGTTCCGGTTCCAGCACTGTCAGGAGGAATTGGCTTAGGCCCATAATGCTTTGGGTAAATTGTCAAAGAGACTGAAATAATGAGAGATCACTGGTGTGAGGATAAAGGTGCTTACAGATAGTTGAACATAAATCCTATCATTTGCCAAACTGTGATATCATTGTCTGACTTGTGTCATTGAACAGAAATCTGGTATAAGATGAGGGGTGGTATGGTCCTGAAGCTTTTATTTGGTTGTTTCCCAATCCTAATGTCAACAGATTGTTTTGCTGTACAGTCTCTGGGAAGTACCAGAAGAGGATGGTTTTAGACAAAAAGCCTTGTGCTGCTTTACAATCATATACATCTTTTGTTGCAGTAAGACGTGCACATTGTAAATGTAAATGGATCATCCTCTGAAGACTGGATCATGCTGACTATGCTTTTGCACTGCATGCCCTGGCTAGGGTTTGAAACTGCAGTGCACAAAAGGGAGCATCTCGGGTTAAAGGCAAACAGAGTTCAGCTTTTGTTGGTACTAATTGATACTGACGAGATCTTACCACCCTGTTGAAGTGTAGAAGTGACAGACAAGGAGAAACCCCTTATTTACTTTGACTTCATCAGAACTTACAGTCTGTGTTGGACGTAAGGCTGAGAGTAGATGTCTTAAGGTCTGGCTGTCAGAGGAAGTGAGGTTCGCTTTCCATGTGCTAAACAGCTACATTGGCAGCTAGGGAAATGTGACTCACTGGTTAGGCCAACATCAAAACCCAGAAAAGGGCCAAAAAACCCCAAGTGCCGTAATCATCAACAAAATCTCACTTTTTTGTGAACCAGCAGACTGTAAATAGCCTTTGCAGTCATTCATATCAACATTGAGAAGATCCCCTGCCTTGTGCTTTCTTCTCACCTAGATACTCCATCAGTGCCCTCACCAAAGAAATATCCTGAAATGAAAGCTAGCTGTCTATAGTCCAGTGTTTCCTTGTGTTATCAGCATTCATCCCAGCTCAGTATGCCTCTGATTCCAGTATAAACTTAGCTTTTAATATTTTTTAAAAACAAGCAAAAAACCAACCCAAAACAGAAGCCAAACAATTCTCAACAGGCTCTGACAACTTCCAGTTAATTGCAGTGCTACCAGAGTCACTATATACAATATGGGATACATTTAGCATAGTATTTTGCACTGGTGTGCCAGTTCTATATGCATAGGATATTTACTCAGGAATAGAGGGATTGCAGATTATGTTTGCGGTTAGGGTCTAGAAGGCTCATGCGTCTACAGTGGAATTAGAAGAATGCAGCGTTAGAGTTTTTGAGCTCTTCTGTGTGATGGGTGTGTTGTGAAATCCTAGGTTAAGGCTGCGGGGAGGGTTAGGCCTTGGCCAGAAGAAAAGGTCAAAGGCCCTGTTTTACTCTTCTGAAGAATAAAGATTCCTATAGGGTGAGGACTCCAATCTAGAGTGTTATATAGCTCATGTTATGCTTTGATTCTGCTCTTTAGGTTCCTAAGGGCTATGTCACAATGAATAGCTGTTCTGATCTAGGTTTGAATTTCATGTCTGGTTCTTCTATTGTCACATATCATGTTAATACTAGGATTAGGGAACTGTCGAAAAAGTCACAGCTCAAGATGGGGAGGAATTAAAGTACTTGGTTTATTTGTATGTTCTGCAGGGCTGTAGCACTGCAATGAGCACTGATTCCTGGCAGGTGTCTGGGCTTAGGCTGGTTTTGGTGCAGTTGTTTGTCACTGTGCTCTAGTGAATGTGCAGTTTGGTGATGTGATATCTGAAGCTCTGCATTTTCCCTCTTCATACTGTGCAGTGGAGGACAATGTGTTTAAGGTTCTGTGAGGGAGTGTCATCCCATCTCCATGCACATGGCCTTCATCAGCCATGGATCTGCCACAGAGGAGTATGGGCCTCTGTTTTTCAGTCCATATTCTAAGGCCTGCAGAGTGACAGCATGCCTTTCTATTTCAGGGTCTTTTTGTTGTTTGAAAATAAAAATCACTTCAAGAATTGACTTTTCATTTGCACGTTAAGCAACAGTATTTTCTGTGATGATACATAAGTGAAATAAGTTTTCTTTTAACTGTTTTACCTTTCCTCTCGATTTCCTTTCTCCGCCCTTGAGTCATTTTTTCCTGTATATTGTTTGATAACATGTCATGGACCATTGAGTAAAGACAAAGGGCTGATTTAGGAAGGTGATCAAACTGTGGAAAGATGTCCTGCAGAATTAATTTTTTTCAAGGTAATACATCTCATTTGGTCAAATTTGATAGATGTGGTATTGCTTGGAAAGAAGAAACCTTTACTGCACCCAGAAAAATGGGGAAGGTTTATAATTTTACGTATAATGTACAGTTGGCTATCTGCTTTGTTACTTTACGGTGATGCAAAACAAGAACTTCGGACATCAACTTTTTTGCTTATGTTCCTTTGTCTTTTAAAATCATTTTTAACAAGAGCTCTCAAGGGGCAATAATTATAATTCTAGCTTGAAAATTTCATACCAGTGACAGTATTTCTTGACCATATCAATAAATGGGATTCTGACATTATCTGTCACTTTCTTCTTCAAATCTTGTGAAGTTCAAAATGACAAAAATTGTCAAAAGAACTCATTGAGCAGGAGGAAAAAAAAAATTATTTTAAGTTATAAATCTCTTCCCATTTGACTTTTTCAGGTTTTAGTTTCCCAGTGAAGTTGGAGAGGATTCTTCGCTGTAGCCTGGGTTGAAAAATATCAAAACTGGGGTTTAACAGGTGGTGTGATGCAGGAAAAAAGAAGAATCACTAGGGTGCCTCAGTGTATTAATGTCCATGATCTGATTTGCAGTGTTTAAATCCTGAAAGTAATTCCTGCAGACTACAGTCAGTACTTGAAGGAGTTAAATGTCTCTACGTTAGCATAAGAAATGCAGTAGCTATTAGGAATGTTGCTCTCTTCTCTGTTTTGATTCAGGTGCTCACTCGAAAAAGGGATGAGTTCTCATCCCTTCCTTGTGTCCCTTTGAGGCAAAGAGCCAAATCTTGCCCTTACTTGCCCCAAAGAAAAAACTCTTGGTAGGGCCATCACATAAGTCTCCTCGCCAGCACTTGGTTGGGGTATTCTGGCCAAAGGCAAGGAATTAGGTATGCTTCCCTCACCAGGTTTCCAGCCCCTCTATTCATCTCATGGATTTGTGCTTGTTGTGTAGATTCCAACACCCAGAAATGCTCTTTAACACTGACATGTGTGGGTACTTGTATTTCTTCATCGAAGCATCACATTTTAAATTGCTCTGTTCATTCCTTTGATTTTGAACATAACTGTGACTCAGCAAGCCATGCAGAAATGTGTGTTTAGATTGTAATGGACTTTGGGACATAAGCTGTGAGAGTCTTTGTTGTGGGAGCCTTTGCCAGGTGAAGTGCTTCAGGGAACATCTGGCTGTTTTGGATGCAGAAGCAATTAAGAGCTTTCTGCCTTGCTTTAAACTAAAACCTGTGATGCTGACAGGACTTCCACAGTCTAAAATTCATTTTGGCCTTGGCAAAATATGAAGTTTCAATAAGGATAAAATGAATTAAATTTGACAGCAGTCACACACTCTAGTCTGTACATAGAGTGAGTATATTGTAATACAGAAGGAAAAATTTGTCTGTAAAGACAATCCAGTCATAGTGGCTTAGCAGAGGCTGATTTCAGCAGTCAGGATGTTCATAAATGTTGCAATATTCTTTTAGGATTAGCTGAGGGACTGCTAAACAGATCTTATTCCAAAGCAAACAAGGACCGGTGTGCAACTCACTTAATAGCAGCCAAAGAGGAATAATTTCTGTCCGGCATGCATGGTAAACCATAGACCATGACAGCCTTGTCCTCACTGTGCAAGAGAGTACAAAACTTAACTAGTTCCCTGCACTAAGGAAATTGGGAGATCAGTTTCCATTCATCTGTGTAGGGATGTAAACAGGCACTCGATTTTCCATGTGGTTGTGTGTCTTTAACTTTGGGGACAATTCTTCTGAAATTTATATGCAAATCAGCAAAGGCCTTGTATTACAAACGAAGTGCTGGTGTCACTCTTTGGGTTTTGCTTTGTTTCATCTGAGTTAGTATTCTTGAGATGATAATGTTGTTTCTGGAGAATGACCACAGTGAACTGCACTAGTGCTGCTCAGTGGGGTTTGATTAGTAACTGCTATGTTACTGTAACTTGCACCTATGGCTCTCTTGCATTAATGATAAAATAGTTTTCAATGCTTAAGTTTATCTTTCTGCACATCCCGTGTGCTGGCTAGTTTAAGCTTAAAATATGTACTTTAAAAATGGGTTTGTTTTGGGGAGAATTGTATATGTGGTCAGGAATGGGACTAACAGTGAGGCTTGGGTGATTGCCTAAGCTTTCATGTCAGTGAAGATAGGCCCTTAGAAAAGCCCTGTAAAACAGGTAAGGGCACCCCCACGTGTTGACCACAGCAGTAAAGGAATCAGGGATGTTTTTTTCCAGAAGTCTCATGTGAGAAGACAGTAAAGCAAATCAAGAAAAAATTAAGTACTTGTTTGGGTTTTTTTTAACTTCCAGCTATTTTTGCAGGAGATACAGTCTATTGGAGAAGATAGAAAAATAGGAACAGAAACTGGAGTCATTTACAGTGGTAAGATACTTTTTATCTTTCTTTGCTGATCATTCAGATAGGCAGGTTCCTTACTTACAGGTCTATCAGTGCAGGAACAAGAAGCCAGGAACTTTGGGGACTGCTTTCACCAGAGCAGTGGAGTCTATTTGAACGTCTTGAAAGCTGAATCATAAGGAAATCATAGAGTGGCTTGGGTGGGAAGGGACCTTAAAGATCGTCTTGTTCCAAGCCTCCTGCCCTGGCCAGGACACCTTACACTAGACCAAGCTGCTGAAAGCCCCATCCAGCCTGACCCTGAACACTCCCAGGGATGGGGCAGTTTTGTCTCCAGAGCATCATTCACCGTTCTGTATAAATTTCTCTCCTTTGTCTTCTTTCTCTATGTCAGTAAGTTGACCTGCTTATGCTATATGGTCCTACTGCTTCTCCTCACCATCTCGTCATCTTTTTTAATTTGATCATTACTATTATCTTTTGTAATTGTTTGAACCACTGTGAAGATGTAGCATGTTTTGCAACTGAAGGTTCTGCTGAACTGGTATTCTGAAGTCATATCACACTAAGTATAGTCCAAAGTGATGTTGTGGGTAGTGGGAAAGGGGTAGCTCTGTAGTGATAAAAAAACCAAAAAACAACAGATACACATAAAGACTACAAAACTGAAAAATAAGGTCTCTGCAATTGTCTAATTTTAGAGGTGGTCTAAACCCCATGTTTTTTGTCACTTGTTTTGAAGAAAATATTTGTTTGAACACATCAAGTAATTCCTTTTGCCGTTTTGTCCGAAGGAGGCAGTTTCTTTGTGTCCAGCACGTTAAAAATCATAAGCTAAGTCTGTTCCAAACCTGGATCTAACAAGTGGGCTAATGACCTCATCCTTCTGTGTAATTCTAATGGAGATAACCATTTTTTTCAAATGTCTGTAGAATTCTCCAGTTTCCTTGCAGTTTAGGACACCTGGATTGTGTCGTCTATAAATGGCTAAATCATCACTGAATCACTTAATTCCTCAATTTTAAATCTGTAAAATGAGATAACAATACTCCTGCATGTAAGCATGGGTGTCAGAATGATAAATACGATTATGTAGTAAAGTCTGAAATGCTCAGGCATTATAATAAATAGATTGACAGAGAACTCATTTCATTTGCACATTATTCACTTCATGCACCCTGTTTCTTTGGTGGAGGCAATTACTGTTGTGTCTTAAGGATTTCATTTTTACTTCAGACTTTTTCCACAGAATTGCCACATGGCAAACTTTCAAAGCTTTTGGTAGTGGAAACCTCACAGGGAGTGGCTGAATAGAATCAATCCGGTAGTTAATAATTCAGCATGCTGAACTCGGTAGTGGTGAGCTGTGTGACTTGCTCAAAGAAAAGAAGGAAAAGATACGTGCCCAAAGTGATTCTTAGGCATCTGCTGATCGCAAGTGTGGCCAAGTACATGAGGAAATATTTCTTGTCTGGCTCTGAGCAGAGTACAAGCAGAGTGACTCATTGGGTCAGTTGCTGACCAGAAGTTGAGCTGTCAGAAACAGAAGGGCTGCCTAGAGAGCAAGATATCTTGGAAGCATCTCCACCCTTATCAGCAGTGTTACACAGCACATGGATTTCTCAGAAGCAGTGATTTCTGTGAAAGATGCTGGCATTTCAGCTGCACTTTGGTCTTCCACGCCAGAATGATGCCTTGTGGCCCTGAGAATTAAGGAAACTTGCTAGCTTGTTAGTCAAGATACTTATTTGTGAATCCTGTGCTTGGAGAGGCTGTAGTAGGGAGGTCAGTAGAGTTCTTAAACTTGCAAAGGATTGTTTTTCAGCTCTGAGAAGCCTTCAGGTTGCTACTAAAAGATGGCTATGTATAAATTTTCTTTCTGCAAATGAGGCCAAAATGTTTAATCAACTCTGAAAATCTTTTCCTGTAGTTCCTCCACTTTTTAACTCCTCAGAAGAATGAGAATAACAAGTGCTTCCTCAGACAGTAGACTTGGGATGAGGATTATACTCAGCTCAGATATTTGGAGGTAAAGTGCCCTACAAGTATCTCGAGAAATAGTTTTTGTAGACACTGAATGCTGAGGCAAGTGCTAGATCAGAATCTGAGAAGAGAGTACACCAATTTGGAATGGGTTTTCAGTTTGACTCACTGTGGTGGGTTCACCCTGGCCAGCAGCCAAGCACTCACACACCTCCTAACTCACTTCCTGCAGCAGCTCTTCACAGGGAGATGGCGGAGAAAATAGGGAGAACAGAAGGAAGCACTTGAGTTGAGTTAAAAACCAGTTTAATAGGTGAAGAAAAGGTGGGCTCGGGGGTGGGAAACAAGCAGAGCAAGGGAGACGGCACACCAAGTGATGGCAGACTGATACTCAGCCAGTCTCCAAACAGTAGCCAAAAAACTTGCTTGAAAACAAAAAAAACACCTTTTCTTCCTTTATTCTAGTTTTTACTTACAAACTTGAGGATACACCACATGAAATAATCCCTCTGGTCACTCTGAGTCAGCTGTACTAGCTGTGTCTGGTCCCAGCCTCTTGCCCACCCTCAGCCTGGCTGTGGGGGTGTAGTGGGAAGCAGAGGTGGCCTTGACACTGCAAGCACAGCTCAGCAACAGCCAAAACACTGGTGTGTTGTCAGCACTGCTGTGGCCACAGAACCAAAACACAGCACCATATGGAGACAGTTAACTCCATCCCAGTCAGACCCACCATAATCCCAAATCCTACCACTTCTTAAACTTACTTTTTAATGTAGTACTGAAAAAGGAATTATGAGAACAACAAAATCCTATTGTAAGATCTTAAGAAGAGAATATTCTTGATTAAAAATGTTTTCTTGTACGTGCAGATGTGAAATATTTATTAGAATCGTGCACACTTCTGAAACAGTTCAAAAAGACTTACGAATTTGCTGAAGTTCATTTTTTGCTGAAAAGTGTCTCAGAAAATTTGTTTCAGGGAATTCAGTAGCACTTAAATGCTTGTCTGAATAGGGTCTGCATATTTAAGCTGACTCTGTCCTGCAAAAACAATTCTGGAGAAATTTTACCAGTGTGAACATCAGACCCATATCAGAAATGGGTAATTCTCTAGTTGCCTATAGGTGCATCTTGTTACTGTCTATATAAGTATGTAATTTTGTGTCTTAAAATAATAACTCTGTGAGTCTTATGTATCATGAGACTGGACAGATAAAATGCTTTCAAATTTGAAACATTAAGAATTAGATTTATGGAGTTATCCTAAGAAATCGAAAAACTGAAAAATAAAAGATTTGAAGTAGGAATTAAATCTTAGTTCACTTCTGAACAAAAATCAGTGAATGGCCCTGTTCTTTCCTGCAACACCTTACTTTTGGTTATGTATGCTGCTGTCAGTGAAAAATAACTGGCAACTGTGTGTTGCAAAGAGTTCACGTAATTCAGATTAGAGCTTACTGATTACTTTGGTCAGTATCAAAGTCTGAAACTGAAAGCAAGTTGAGCTTTCATAGAATTTTAGAGAAAATAATTGAGATTAAAGGAGGCTCTCGAGTTCTTGAATTGATTCTTTATTTTTAGGGTATTTGGCCTGCTCTGCTATTGGTGGCTGTTCTTTATTCCACTTGTTAATATGAAGAGAGATAAGATTTTTTCCTGGTAGTGAAAAGCATTACAAAGCATACACAAATGTGTAGCGGTGTGACTGGTCTAAATATAAGAGTTTAATAAGGCAGCCGCCTCCAAACCTCTTACTGGGTCAGTCAATGCTATCATTCCAGGAGAGAGATGACATTATGGGATTTAGTTGATCATGCAGTAAGCACAGTGAAACTGAGACTCCAATGTCTTAACGAAAAGTTCTGTGCAATTTCTCATGCCTTATTAACATTGAAGCACTAACTTGAATGAAACTTTCCTTGTATGGTGGGGAAGATTCATAAAAGGCAGCCCACAGTGAAGGCAAAACAGAATTGCCCCCTCCAGTATGTTTTGAAATGGTTCAGCTGTAACGGTTCATGATTAGAGCAGGTAGTTTTTCTTTGCCAGTGATAACTTCCATTTTTGTTCTTTCTCAGGAGCAGGCAGTTGGAACAGGTTGGAAGAATTATGGAAATCTTTGTTTTCAGCAGCAAAGGAGCAAATGTTCTCTGAGGCCACTACTAGGATGGAGTGTGTATTCGGCTAGAAGGGAGGATCAAGGCAGAAATTTGTGCCCTGTCCAAAAGCAGGGTGTATGTGGGGATAGTGTGGTGAAAGAGTTCTTGTATTTTTCCTCCAACTGCACAGTTCAGGCAGTTTAAAAAGAGCCAAAGCATTCCCTGTTTGCTGTGCTGTAATTGTGATCAAGGTGGCTAGACTGTCTCATCTCCGTTAATGAGCAGAACCCTTGGAAAAATAGTGATAGATAAAGTTCAGGTCTTGGAAAAACTCTTGCTGTGTCAATATTATTGGGAAGTAAATCGCATGTTTAAGGAAGACAGCCAATGGAGCTGAATCTCATCTTGTGTAAATTGAGTCTCATACATGGGTCTTTTTTTTTTTTTCCTGCATTATTGGAGAGTCCAAATATTGAGCAACTATAAATCCAGCTCTCTTCAGCCAGTCCTTGGTTCTGTGGAAGCCAGTGACAGACAATCCAGACCACAGAATCCAGTCACAGCTCACATCTGCTGCCTGCCAGAGCCAGCCCTGCTTGTTTTGGTGTGTGGCTAAATTGGAGATTTGAATTTGTGGCAGCTCTGACTGTGCTTTTGTCTACAGTAAGAAATCTGTATGAGGGACTGCCAGAACTGCTCATTATGAATGAAGATGATAACGTTGTGCATGGCTTCATAAAAATACAGTCAAACACTCTGTAAAGGACTAGTTGTTCGGGAGTCACCTCTGCCTTTACTTGGTGAGGCTCTAGAATAATGAAGTAAAGGCATGACTGATGCAGCACTTTACTTGATAATAAATGTTGTAGTCAGCTCTTCTGTGTCTGCACAAGCCACACTAACTTCCCACTTTGTTAAGCTGAACTTTGCTTATCCCAAGTTCTGCTGTGATTTGGGCTTTTTGGGAAAGGATAACTGGCTAACAGGGAATGCAGTTAGCTTTTGAGGAACCCTTGCTTAGCTGGTGTTGGAGAAATGTTTTGATTATGCTGAAGTAGCTTTATCGAACCCCCCAAAAAACCCATTTGATTGGGAAATTCCTAGCTAGCTCATTTTATTATCTGGCAGTTCTTAACTGCTGACAGGATGGTTAGAGCAAGTTGTGATACTGGGAGTTTGACTTGCTGAGACACTGGCTTGCTCAGCGTGGTAACTCTGTTAACCAGCAGTGGGATTTTGATAGTGCCTACATGCAATATATAAGAGCTTGTCAGTACTGTTATAATGTTGCTAATTAACAGCAGTAAGAAGAGAGTCTTAGCAGTTAAAGCAGTTTCGAGGTTCCCATACAAAACATGCTTTTTTGTGTGCTTGTGGTGGATTGACTCTGGTGGATACCAGGTACTCACCAAAGCCTCTCTGTCCCTCCTGTCCTCAGTTGGGTAGGAGAGAGAAAACATAACAAAAGATTTGTGGGTCAAGAGGACAGATCACTCAGCCATTACCATCACAAGCAAAACAGACTCGACTTGGATAAATTAGCTTAATTTTTTACCAGTCAATAAGATAATGAGGAAAAAAACCCTAAATTTTAAAACACCTTCCCCCCAGCCCTCCCTTCTTCTCAGGCTTAACTTTAATCTCAAGTTGTCTAACTCCTCTCCAGAGCAGTGCTGGTGGATGGGTAATGCGGGTCAGGGTCAGTTCATTACACATTGTGTCTGCTGATCCTTCCTCCTCAGGGGAAGGACTCCCCTCACTCTTCCCCTGCACCAGTGTGAGGTCCCTGCCATAGAACACAGCCCTCTGTGAAGTTCTCCAACATGGGGCCTTCCCACAAGCTACAGTTCTTCACAAACTCCACCAGTGTGGATCCCTGTACTACACCAGCAAGGGTCCCTTGCCGTGGGGTGCAGTCTTTTAGGCACAGCCTGCTCCAGTGTGAGCCCCCATCACAAGTCCTACCAGCAAACTTGCTGTAGCATGGGCTCCTTTTTCCAAGGGTCCACTGCTCAGTGCCAGGAACTTGTTCCAGTGAGGGCATCCCACAGGGATACAGCCTCCTTCAGGCATCCACTTGTTCCAGTGTGGTGTGCTCCATGGGCTGCAGGTGGATCTCTGCATCCTTGTGGACTCCCATGAGCTGCAGGGGCACAGCTGCCTCACCATGGGCTGCACCACAGGCTGCAGGGAAATCTCAGCTCCAGTGCCTGGAGCACCTGCTGCCCCTGCTTCTCTAATGACCTTGGTGTCTGCAAAGCTGTTCCTTTCATACATCCTTTTTAAGTCCCCTCTC
Organism: Acrocephalus scirpaceus scirpaceus; assembly: GCA_910950805.1. Taxonomy (NCBI): domain Eukaryota; kingdom Metazoa; phylum Chordata; class Aves; order Passeriformes; family Sylviidae; genus Acrocephalus; species Acrocephalus scirpaceus. The sequence goes on from OU383779.1 coordinate 43,671,264, forward strand.
CACCCACAATTGCTGCTGCATAGCTTTTTTCTTCTTAACTCTGTTATTCCAGAGGCACTTCCAGTTGTTGCTGACAGGATTGACCTTGGCAGCAGGCATGTCTAGAAGCTGGCTGGAATTGACTATCAGACACAAGGGAAACTTCTGGCAGTTTCTCACAGAAGCCATGCCTGTAGCCCCTCCACTATCAAAACATTGTCACACAAACCCAATACAGTGTCTGAAACCTGCTGGTATCCATGTTTCCCCAAGAAAAGTGGGTTTGGTATCCTTGAGAACACTGAGAGTTTCAGCTGGTAGGGCCTGCAGTGGTAACTAGTAACCTGGGTAATTACAAGCTAGAGCTCAATTTGATGCTTTTCAACACTGAATTCTGTGAAGCAAATTCCGTATCTTCCAAAGCTGTGTTAAATATCCATCTTCAAAAATTCTGGACAGATGTAAAGTAAAGGTTTGTCCACAGAATTTATCATTTCATGGATTCTGGCATGCCAAAGATAGATTGCTTCCAGTGAATGGGCACAAACAGATGAGCTGAAAGATGCTTTAGAATATGTATCCGTGCTGTAGAGTGTAACTGAGCTTACCTGTCTTTGAGAAAAGTACCTTAAAATAAGACATGCTTTTATTTTCTTGAAAATGTTCCTCAACAAATAAACAAAGTATCTTCTTTTCATTCTGTTGATAAAAGTACTCCATTTGCTGTTCATATGTCCTAGCTAGTCAAACAGCTTTATCTTTGGATTGCCTTTGCTGGGTTAAGAAACTTGTAATTTAAAAAAAAATCCAAAACCTTAATATACCTGTCTAAACAGGGACCTCAGTTCATGCATGTCAGCAACACTTCATATGCTATTGACCTTCAGAAGCAGGAAAGTTTTTTGAGATTGTCTGCTGGCTATTGGGGAGGGTAGGGAAGGTGGGACTGGTCAAGGCGCTTATGCGTATTTGTGGCAGTATGCAGTCTGCATTTATTGACTGTACTTCTACAATTAATGTTGATGTAGCTGGGCAGTGTGGGTTTCAGTTAAAAAAAAAAAAGGGTTTCTTATGGGTTTTACCTCTAAAAAGTGCAGTTCAGACTCCAGTAAATGCTCTAATAGCTGCTTATTCATGTGTAATAGCAATTAGGTTGAAGGACTGTATGAACAATAAGTAATTATCGGTTAACTTATTTATGTGCTTTCATTGTTTCCAGGAATACTTTTTGTTAACATCAGAAAATCAATGTTTTCCTTGGCAGTAGGAAGGTGGGGGAGGAGAGGAAGACTAGCATTTGTTGTAAATCTGGGAATATCAAAATGTCAGTTGTGGTGACAGTGTAGTGTCTGACTCTACAGGTACAGTTAATATGGGAATACTGCTGGGCCTGTGTCTGTTCATTGTGGATATACATCAGGTCATTTTACTAGAGAAACTTGTAAACATTTGTTAGAGCTTTTATGTACGTATGTTTTGTGTGTGTGCATATGTATATAATATACAATAATTTAAATACTCTTTGGGGAAAAATTTGCGTCTTCTTCAAAGGAGCTGTATGAGGTGACTTGGTTATAGAAAATGAAAGACTGCATTTAATTTCAGTGTTTGGTTTTGGAAGGTTCAGACTGCTTTGGCACATTTAAGTCAGGTATTTACCTTCAAGCATATACATAACCTCACTGACTCATAAAGTATGCTTACCTGTACTTTGAATATACGTTACTTACCTGAGGTCTCACCACACTAAGACTTCTTCAGGTCTGGCTTGCCTGCAGTTAAGCACCTGGCTTTATCAGTTCTTGTCAGAAACCCTTTACTCAGGGAGCTCTTTCAGAGCTCTGGTAAGTGCTTCCTTTCCCCAAATTCACTGTAAACTTGCCAACTCATCATGACTATGGTACTTCCTTGTGTGCTTGGTGAGGGAAGCTCTGATGACTTCTCCTTCTCTGTCTGCAGCTGGGGGGGGGCTCCTGTGGGACCAGCAAGCACTGGTTCAAGTCCATGCAGCTCTTTGAATTCAAAGGGTATTTGCTGAGAGTCAGCCTTGCACAACTAACAAAAGTAAACTGGTTCATCAGAGATGACTGAGCAAGAAGGAAAGGCGATGTGGACTTTGAATACTTAATAGAAAAAAGGCTGAAATCAGAACAGCTCCAGGACCATCTTTGAACTTGAGGTTTATTCCAAGATTGAGAATTTGCTACGCTGTACTAGTCTGCTGGTAGAAGATTGATTCCTTGGACATTCTATTTCTTGATGTCCAAAACAAGTGTGAATTTGAACACTTCCTGACATTCACTTTTGTACTTCTGCTCTTACTGTTTAGAGAAACCATTGTGATTGGGGCAGGTAACCCTCCCACCTTACATACTTCCCTGCTGGCATTCCCATGCTGTGCTCTTGTAGCAGTCCACATTTGGGCAGCCATGGAAGCAAATGAACCGATGCTGTCTCTTGGCATCCCGTCCTGAGCTGAAATAGGAGCCAGCATAAACGGCTTAATAGCTCAAGTCCCTGGCAAGAACAACTTGGAAGATAATACCTCACTTGTAAAAACCAAAAGTTAACCTTTTTTGTTGTTTTGCAGGAAGGTCATGCAGATGTAGAATTTGAGTAGATTGTTTTTTGCTATTTCAGTGCTCTTTATCAGTATGCTTAGGAAGATATTCTGAGGTGCGTGAGGAAGAGCAAAAGGCTAATGTTTATTTTGGCAAGTCTTACTTTGGAAAGTGAGTTTTCTCAGTCTGAATTTTTTTGCCAGAACCCCCATCCCTCCCTCCTGCCTATCAGAGAGAACCATTTTACTGACCATGTAGCTGAATTAATCTATTGTCAATTGGGCTCAGCTCTACTAGTATGATATACATAGTAAAACCAGGAATTCAGATTATGCTGAATCACAGTGATGCTCTGCAGATGTTCCTCTCGAATGCCAGCCAGCAGAACAGAGGCACTAGGCTTCCAGCAACATTCTCCTGCAGAGCAGGGAGGATATAGAGCCCCTGGGTGCAGTCCCTGAAGTGTGGAGCATCAGAAGCCAGCAAGTGGATACCTTATCCTGAGCAGCCACTGGACAGTTGCGGTAGTTACACAGTGGTGCTGGGTTTCCTGCCTTTGGAGCTCTGGAGCTTCAGCTTTGCTGGCTCTTACCTGGTTCTAGGAGGCTAACAGATGTGTTTGAGGGAGACAAGAAAACTCTATAGAGAAATCCTCTTCTTTGAAGAATGGCCTAGGGGTTAAAGTACTTTTCTAATATAGCAGCAGACAGGTTTGGGATAGGCACTACATCTTCAGTGTCTGTAGGCTGGAGACATTCCCTTCTCACTGCGCTGCTGGGATGAGGTTTTCTGTCTCTTCGTTTGAGCTGTTTCATGTTCTTTATATAAACAGTTATAGAACAGGACTCCTCATTTTTTCCAAAGTTCCAAAGATTTTAATGATTTTAATGAATTGATAATTTCTTACTATTAAATGAAATTATTTTTCTCACTTGTCATGGATGAGCACCAGCTTGTAGAGTGACACCAGTCTCTGGGGAAGCCACACTGAAACTTGTGTTAGAGAAGAACTTCTCTTTGATAGTGACAGACCGAGCATTCAAAGACTGCACAGGAAGAGGGTTTGCTAGGTTGTAACTAAGGGTGAGTTGTTGTCTGTGGACCAGAAAATACAGCCAGAATCTTTGTGATGTGAGTATCAAAAGATATGGTTATATCACTGAATACTTGTAAACTGTTTGGATGAAATATTAATGGAGTTTGGGGAAGATGCCAGTCAGTAGCTTTCTTTTGACCCTCTCTTAATGTGACCTTGGTAACGTCTAGAGCATTCCTCTGCAGGATTCTCATACAGTGAAGCTGCAACACCAAGTGCAGAGAGGACCTGAGGATCCCTCACACACCACAAGTACCTGTGGAGCCTGCATAAAAGCAGTGTTCTGGCTTCTCACACACTGGAACTGGGAAAGGGAAGGAAGCAAGTCAGGTGATAAGAGGGGAGAAGCACAGGTGCTTCCTGGGTTACATGGATGATACCATCTCTGCTTAGGAAGGGGAGAGCATAAACAAGGCCAAAGAGCAATGGGTTTTATCAGAATGAAGTACAGAATACTGGTGCCTAACCATTTTGTTGCAACACTGACTGGACATGGCAGTGTGTCTGTGGTACCTGCTTAGAGCCATTCCTGCCCTTGGCAGAAATCTGAGGAGGATAGAAGACAGTAAGGCACTGATCCAGGTACTAAGGACTGTCCTTCATCACATAGCCCACTTTCACCTCTGTCCCTTTTTTCTTTTTAGCAGATAGGTCTGTGGTCTCTCAGATGTGGACTTTATAGTGTTAAATAGCATAACTGAGTTCCTGGTGCTCCACTGCACATTTTCTAAACCTTTACCCCTTCCTGCCCATTGCCAAGCGAGCAGCCTGCAAAGCTGTAGATCTGAGACATCTGCTTCTTCCTCAGACTGTGTAGTCAGGAATTCAGAAATCCTCTGGAGAAGGTGATAAACAATGGGGGAGTATGAGCCTCCTTTCTGTAGGAATCCAGAGCTACATGTGGAATCAGTGAGACGTTTTATTTCCTGCATCCTGTTTCCAGTTCTGCAGCCAATAGGTTTCAGGCAGAGTGTGGTGACCAGTAGAGAGTCTGGCTGCAACAGCTGAGCAGCAACAGCTGCATTCTGCGATTGAGACAAGCGTGACAGGGACAGTAGTGGGACTGGACTCTGCAAGTGGGGAATATTCTGGAATGTGTGTGCATTCCCATAGATAAGTTTATGCAGGCATTTAAAGGAAAGGATTTTGAAGGCCTCAGATGTCATGAAACTTACCTAGGGTGCTTAACTAGTCTGAAGTGGCTAATCTTAAACTTCCAAAAACCAGGAAATACCAAAGATGGTGTGGATAAAAAATTTCTACATGCATTCATTAGAAAGATACAAAACGCTACTGGGAAACACCAGTTCTGTATTAATAACATTTTATGTTGCTTTTACTAGGTGTGTTCATTCCTAATGACACAGAAGGCTAAAAGGACAGCTGTGAGGATACTTGTTAATATGGCCTGGGTGCTCCCGATTCTGGTTATGTTTATGCATTTAATTATTATGTTTATCTTTAGACATGAGACTACAGCAAATAGAACATCCTACCCATTGCTAATCTCAAAATACTGAAGACAAATGTCTGAATCTTGGTATTTCTTGTAGGTCCACAATCAGTGGCATGCTGATGTTTGCCCATTTGACCTAATTAAATTTTTCTTCTATTTAAATAAAATCTGAGTGAAAACCAAAATAATTCTTTTCTGAAATGCTTGAATTTTGAAATCTCACTCTCAGAGTTTTTTCAGTCTTATACTAGCTTAATACTGCATCAGAAAAACTGTGTTCATCTCAGGTTTCATGTGTGGTTCTCTAGTAGCATTTCTTTATGCTTCTTCGAGAAACAAAGTCAAATGTGAAATGGAGGCCATGTGTCTCTGATTCTGCTGATTTTGCTTTTACCTGGAGCATGTGGTCGTCTGCAGGCAAGGCAGTGTAATATATACGGATGGATAGGAATCCCATTTGAAAATGAGATGTAATTCTGTAGAGAAGGTAGAAATAGAGAAGATGAAAGCATAGTGCAGGCTGCTACAATCTCATTAGATACTGTCACGGTTTAATCCCGGCCAGCAACTAAGCACCACACAGCTGCTCATTCACTGCGTCCCCATGGGAGTGAGGTTTGAGTGGCAGAGCTTTGTATGCTCAGCCTGACATCATATGATATGGAATATCCCTTTGCTCAGCTGTCCCGGCTCTGTCCCCTCCCAGTTTCTTGTGCCCCTCAGCCTCCTCGCTGCTGGGGTGGGGTGAGAGGCAGAAAAGGTCTTGGTGCTGTGTATAAAATGCTGGCAGTAACTATACAACATCCCTGTGTTGTAGCTACATGAAGAAAATTAACTCAATCCCAGCCAAAACCAGCAGAGGTACTTAGTATTTTTTTCTTTTTTTTTTTAAGTTCCCCTAAAATTGTGATTCCTTTGTTCTGCCCATACCTGTCTAGCTTTTTGGAGTTGGGGTATTTTGACTGAACTACTTGGAAATGACAAAACAATCTCTAATTAAAAATAGAAAAATCATTAAAATTCATATTCTGGTGTTGTTCTACTTCATGAAAAAATCTGAGTGACAAAATTGTAAACTCTAGTTTTTCTTTTAACAGACAAAGCTCACTCAGTGACTGAGATTAGAGAAGCATTGGCAAGGGTCAAGTCAGTTAGACCTGGAATTCTTGACTAGCTGGGGTAGTATTTCCTTATAAAAGGAAACAGTTGCAGTAGGCAGATGAGGAACTACAACTTTGTTTGGAGTGTAGGAAAGCATTCATCCATAAGCCTACAGATGGGAAATCCTCCCAACAGCAGATTATTATGTGCTGTTTAATGGGGAATTTTCTGATCCTTCTTGCCAAAGTTGCATTTTCAGATGTCAGAAGTGGTGGAGCAGGTGTCACACACGGTCTCCATTCTGATAGACTTTATGGTGACAGGGTATTTTGACAAATTTATCTCTCTGGCAACACTTATGCTTTCATAAACCAGTTTTCCTCTCTGTGTATTTCCAAGGAGATTTTTTTTTTGGTGGTGATGGTGGTGGTGGTGTTAGGAGTGGGGAGCACTGACAGAGTTTTGTGTGAAATTTAAATGTGCCAGGTTTTGCAGCAGTGGCAAGACACAGAGTTGTTGTTGTGATTCTCTGATGCTTGAGATGCCCGCAATCCCACCCATCCATAATGTTGTATAGAATGGAGTGTTTGTCAGCTTTTCCCGAGGGTCTGGCTGGCTGGGAGGTGTCTGTGGGCCAAACACCTCTGATGCTGGTACCAGTGGGGAGGTGGTGGGCATTCTTTGAAAGCTTAACACAGCAGCAGTGGGATTTCACTGCTGCTTGGATACAGAAGGGAACTTCTGTAAAGGCTGGGCAAGCAGCCACATACTTTAGGCTGTGACAGGTGAGCTCTGACATATTTTTCTGCAGTGGTTAAAGGCCGTTCCTGTAACTGCCTGCCTGTGGTACGTTGCTGCTTACAGTTAAGGTCAGCAGGATAGAGCATGTGTCAGCACTGTAGATGCCCAGGTTCAGGTTCATGGTAGCTTAAACCTGCATAGATAATATGAATTGCTTCATTTGGTAGGGGAGAGAAGTAAAACTCTGCCAAAAGTAGTCAAGTCTTCTCTGCAGCATTCCCTTGAATGCTACTGAAATGCTTCATTTTACAAGGCAAGTGAAATGTCTCATTTGGATGTGTGTAATAGCTTTAGAAAAAACACCCTGTTAGTATTTGAGGTCAGGATGTAATGAGAAACTGAGAGTGATCTCCTGCTCCAGGTAGTGCATTTGGAAATTTGTATTAGAAATTAATGACCCATTTATATAAGGGATTTTGTAGTCTGTTGGGGTTTTTTTCATTAATTTCTTTTTCTTGGATGTCTCTTGGCATGATTTGCAGTGGCATTTCAGGAGCAGAAATGCAAGCAGGAGATAGTGGAGTAAGACAAAGCATGTAAGCCGACATTCAAGCTGAGAATCTCTCATTACAGTATGTTTTGTGTGTTTTGAATTCAGTACTTGTATTAACTTTATCTTGGCCAGTGCAGAAAATCTTCTGTCAGATATCTTTCTCCAGACATTCTTTTGTGTGCATGCTGTTGGTGACAAGTACTGTTCTCCACCGATTTTAGGTGCCTTTAGGGCTCAGCTGAGGGTCCTGTTTTGATGTTCCACAGCTCGTAGAGGAAGAAGCTTTGCTGAAGAACTCAGGATGAGAATGTAGCAGCTCAAACTTATATCCAAGCTTGGAGATAAAGCTTGTAAACTTCTGTGGGACTATTTTGTTCATAAAATTATGGATGTGCTATAGTCTTTTGCCACAGGATTAGAAACTAAGTAATTGTTAAATAACACTAGAGAAAAGACACTAGTTAAGTCATTAAATCATTTGGTGCTACAATGAGGAAATTAAATTAGTTAGGTATTAAGTATAGCCATAAAGGATGATGCTTTTAAAAACTAGTGCAGCATTGACATTTTCTTTTTAGTGTATCATCTGTATTTTATGTAACAAGCAGTGCTGGACTGAGTTATATAAATGAGCAAGTGTTTTATGTATGTTATTCCAATTATCTGTCCTTGGAGAAGGTGAATGAAAAATAGCTCCAACTCAGTTTTAGCATCTTCATTTTGACAGTTGTAATATGCATATTAATGAAGTGTAGAGAAATGGGTCCATTTGTAAAAGCTGGTGTCCTCTTAGTTCTTTATCTTAAAAGGAAAAGAAAAGAGAGAGAAAGGAAGAAAGAAGCAGAGGGTATGTTTCACGTAGCATGCCAGGTCTTTTTTGAAACAGCTTGCAGTTGCAAGCTAGCTAAATCAGCACCACATTTACTGGTGGAAGGCTATAATCATAGTAACACCTGCAGTGTACAGCAAAGAAGAGGCACGTCAAATTCTGGCAAGGTGTTGAATGAAGTTTTTATGTCTGATTTTAAATCAAGTCAGAGCATTGCTACAAAGAGTAGAATTGGTTAAGTAGTAGGGTTTAATCAGCAAAATTAAATTAAATTTCAAGAATTATTTAGCTAGTATCTTTGAAGAAACCTTAGTTGAGAGGCATGAGGCTTTCACAAAGTTTAATCATTATTTGGATTAATTTGCTTCATACAAGATGCAGTTTTAAAATGTACAATTTTGGTACAAAATTGATAAGTTAAAAAAGAACGTGAGGATTTTAAGTGACAAAGATCTTTTCCCATTACTTGGTTTTTGTAGATGATTAAACTTCTAAGGCTGGAAGAGTTTGTTAGCTTTCTTAGTGAGCTTGTTTCTGTGTCTGTTTGGTTCTTCAGGAACAGATTTTACCTTTTTTTGTTAATGTTATGAGGTGCTGGGATGGATTAAGAGTATTAGAATCAGTATGCAAGCATGCATTGATCAGTTGTCTCTAACATTACAAAAATCTGCTCAGTACTAGATACAAGAGCAAACCAGTCGAATTCCTTAACTATTCTTTACCATACAGGTATCTCTTAAACAGAGTCTAGGACCCATCCAGCAGGGCTTTGATGTCACTAGGTAGAAACCATGCTTCTATGAGAAGCAGCAAGGGAGATGAAGACTCAGAGTAACTTTAGAGCTGACTTTTCCAGTATGCATGGGAAAATTGATAATCTGTATCTTATGTTCTTTGCCCCTTTGGCATGAGAAATAGCTGGCAGCAAAAGACAAGAAGTACATTAGAAGAAAGTTGTCTAAGGGACTACAGGCTATAAGCATTTCTCAACACCTTTCTTCCGTTATTGGAACACACTAAATATTGGAAATGGCGTTGCCCTGAACTTACCTTCTATGTGATCTTCCTGCCTGCTCTGTCCACGTTTTTAATTCTGCTTCTAGCCTTTGGGTGCACTTGACAAAGAAACTAATTTGAGCTCTTTAATTCTTGATGTAAGGAGGGGCAGGAAGGGCAAACTTCCGCTCTGAGATACCAGCAGACAGTGAGGCCTTCAGAGTGACACAGTGGCCCAGTTGCCAAGGCGGCTTAACAAACATAGAGAGACTCCAGTCTTGGCTAAGCATTTGAGCCACTGACTTAATACAGGTAAAAGGTACTTGAGTTCTAATAGAACATCTGTTCAGGCATAGTAAAATGGAGATGGTACGAGCAACCTTATTCATTTCCAGCATGTCTTTTTAATAACTGGCAATGGAAATGGTTACTTTTGTCTCTTGGCTTTCATCAGACAAACCTCAAATGAACTTCTTTTTCTTCTTCCTATTATCTCTTCCCCATATGCTTCCTCAACTCTCATCTCTTTAGTCAGAAAATGGGCGCATACAGAAATTAATTGTAAGATTTAAATGTTGTCAGTGAATACTGTAAGAGAAGTGCTTAATTTCTGGAGTTTGAACTCTCTTAAACTTCTGTGTTTCAAAGAAGAAGTTAAGGGAGGATTGTTTAAGGACATTAAAAGAGATACAGAAAAATTTTTGGAATAAGTATCAGTCCACATAGCAAATGCTCAAATGAGGAAAAGGAGGTGTTCCAACTTAAAAATTTAGAATGAATTTAAGGGTTCATTCTCATATATCTATACCTTTTAATCAGTGTTCAGTAGAGTTGAAGAGAGTGACTGGATCAAACTTGTATTTCATTTGACTTAGTCTTTGCTGTAATTCTTTGTGTGTGATTTAAAATGTGAAGATTCAGCTCTGTTCCCCAGTGAAGTTTAATGGAAGCAAGGTTAGGCAACGGGACTCCTTTCCCTGTTTTAACTCTTCATCATGTGGTAGAGTGTCTCTCACCCAGCCACATAACTGAAAATTGAAAGCGTATTGCAGGGTTTCTTAATCACATGCAAATTCTATTCATGTGCCCAAGTTTTCAGAGAAGACTTAAAGATTTAGATCTGCAGAGCCTGTTAGTTTCAGTAGAAGCTGTGTGACTAAATCCTCTGAATTAGTTTTGAATTAAAAACAAAAAACAAATAGCCATGCAGCACCTGTCAGCCCAACCTCCTGACACATTTAGCTGCTTTTTTGGACTGCATTAATTGATAAATTCTTTTGGCAAAAAGTGAGGATGCTGGTGAATGAGAAATCAGGAGCTGTTGAGTTTATCTAAGGTACTCCTACTCTTACAGCCTCAGAACAGGGTATGGGAGACAAGGCTGGGAGCAGTGTGATACACCTTCTATCCAGATTCATAGCTATAAGGCATTTTTAAATGTGCTTGCAGAACTAATCTGGGGAAGGTAGGAAATTTGGATTAGCTTTACCTTTTGGCAGGATTGAGCACTGCTGTGCAGGCCATTGTGTTCTCATGTTTCTCTGATGCATACAGGTAAGCTTGTGCAATTAGTTGTTACAGGTGTAGCTTTGACAGGCTGGGTCTCAAAACTCCAAATTAATCTCTTTGATTTTTTTCTCATTTCAGAGACACTACTCTCTTCTGAATAGAGATGGCAGAAATCAATTCTCCTGTAAATATCAAGGAAAAGGTAGGTTCAAGTAACAGTACAATGCAAACCAAAATTATATTTGCATACGTATTTAATTTCTGCTCTTTCTAACACTGTTCACATACTGAACTTTATTATGTATTGACTCTGTGCATGAAGTTAAGTACACAGAAAGATATTGATAGGACAAATCTGAATCTTGCTTGATGAGAAGCATTTTTACTTTTTTGCAGGGAGAATCTTTTATCAGCTAGCCTTCTCTCATTCTTTTGTAATTCCTGTGCACACTGATGCTGTGAAGAACAGCACTTTGGGATGATTGCTGCTGTACAAAATGCAACTATTGAAGAAACATGCCCTTTAGAAATAATTTTCTGTCAAAAAATGTGATACCTGTAATACTTGAAGCAGTTCCTAAAAGTGCAGGACCTGAAAAGAGTAGATTATTTTTTCCTATGAAAGTATGTCTGCTTTTAACTGCATTCCATGTGCTTGAGTGAGTCTTCTCCATATCCTTGGCTAGAGCTAGAGTCTTGTCACCCTTTCAGGAGCAGTAAAGGACCTAAATCTAATTAGGATACGAGGTAGGTCAGGAGAGCTTCTGTGACTCCCAGCAGGCAGATTGTGAACAGACTGTCTAACCACAGAAATTCTTTTGCTCTATCTCTCCTTAAGGGAAACAGTTGCACTTAGCTTACCTGTTGCACTGTCCAGGTGCCTGGTTTTTGAGTAGTTTTACCTTACATTTGTTGTTCACATCTCAATTGCTCATTGTGCTTAAGGATTTGCATGTCAGTATGAATCTCTGTCTTAGTAATGAATATCTTCCTTAGTCCTTAATAACAGCACAGGGTTTAAAAATTAAATAGCATGATAATTTTGCAGTAGAAAGTAATGTCATCAAATTCTTTTCCCTGGTGCCAGAGTGCTCAAAGGTAAACAACAGTAATTCTCAAAATACAATTCGGTAAATTAATTGAAACTCTGCCTATTTACTGTGTAGCTTGAATTTTTTTATTTAAGTCAGTTTTACAAGTGCAGGATTTTACAAATTATGTGTTTGTCTTTTGGAAGTTTAAGAATGAAGAACTGCAACAGGAGTTTTATTCACGGTAGATACTGCTGGGAGTGCCCAAAATTAAATGTTTATGAGCATATGCATTTTAAGGCAGGAAAATAATTGGATCAATACACTCTATTTTAAATTGTTCCACTCTTTATTCCTGTATCTTCCATCAGTATTTAGTGCCGCTAAATTGTGGTCGTTGAGATGGACTCTGCACTCAAAGTGCTTCAGTAAAACCATCAGAAGGCTTCAAGCATCAGCTCCTTTTTATCTAAAAGTCTCTTGTACCTTTTCTCTTTAGCAGTCCCACAAGGCAGCTCCACACAGCCCCAGCTCCTTCTCTCTTCCTTCTGCTGTTCCAGCTCACTCCTTTCTGTCCCTATCACGGCCGCCTAACCCTGTTTGTCCTATGCACAGCATCTTACCCTTTCTGTCCCTTCCTCCTCACAGCACAGCCAGCAGACTCCAACTGCACTCCCTCTCAGCTAACTCGCTCTTTATCACACCCATAGCTGGGAGGGCAAAGCTGTTCCCACTCTTGGATAATTAACACAGCTGCAGTATATCAAGGGTAAGAGTGCCTTTAGTACTATCTCTCTTTGTCTCCCCACACTAAATCCCTATGCCAAATGGAAAATTTAGTTTAATAGCAATTGAAATTCTTCTGCAAATTCAGTGGGTTTTATTCTGGCAAATACAGATTAATAACCTACTGCATAAAGGGTTGGTGACCAAACAACATAAGCCTTATACAGTCCATGTACGTCAGCTGAGAAGGTGGTGTGCTCAGAGAGCCACTGCAACTGGGTGAGTCCCTCTCATTTTAAAACAGGATTGCAATGGCTCCGTTTGGTACCTTGTATTTGGTTTATCATATGGGCAGCAACAAACTGAGTAACTATAAAGTAACTGTAGTTTCAGAGGTCTTTGAGTGATGCACTAGAAATATGAGGAAAGAGTTGAACAAATAAGTCCTGCAGAGTTGCCTTTGATAATATTGCATATAAACTTGCGTATGTTTTAGCAGTTTATATTGCATATAAACTGGTAAAACATGAGGATTTCATTTGCATGTTTGAAAAGCAGACATATTTACAGTGTGCTGGTAAGAGAGTCAAAAGCACATCCCTTTCTCACTTAGTTTACAGAGCTTCCATTGTCATGCCTCCCAACATTGAAGCAGAGTGAGTTTAATGTTTACTTTTATCCACCTTTTGGGAGGCAATATTTCTGGGTAAAAATACCAAGGTTTATAAATATAATACTTCTGCTGAGCTCCACAAATCCATTGCCATCAAGGTAACAAGCAGGCCTGGTTTAAAAGAGCAGACTAGAATACAGTCCCTTCCCAGTTCTCCCTTTCTTCTGCCTTAGTGCTTGCAGATCCTAATGTACTTAAGACTTTGATCTTGCTAGGACTTACATGAAGCCAAAGGAGCTGTACATCTACACACAAATACTTGCTTATGTAAGTTTCTGCAAAAGTAGCACACAAGTTTCTCCTTAAATTGAAGCTTGTTTCACTGTAATAAAAATGTGGTGCAGATCCCATGCAGATTTCATCAGCATGTTTGTTCTTTTGTCTGGGGTGCAGTTGTTTGGGGTTTTTTTCAGTGGTGACCATTCCCTGTGTTCTCTCCATGATCAGCTTCTAGTTATTCAAGAAAGTAAAACCTCTGCCACTGTTGTAAAAATGCTGTGAGGCCAGTGCAGACATTTTGGACATAATGCTCACGCCCAGGCTCTGTAAAGCCCCACCCCTGAATTTGAGTCATAAGAGAATGCTACTGTGGTAGTGTATAATTCATTCTTGGCATTTCAGCTGAAATAGTTCATAGAGTCAATAGGTTAAACATTCTATTTTATATCTTCTTTTTTCTCCCCCAAGAGATTTATATAAATGTTGGCCTGTGATGTTAGGAAGGCTAATGAAAGTTTCCATAGTTGGCAGAGACTCCTGCAGCTGTGATACTCTTGTGGAGGAGCCAGGACTGTTTCAATTACCATATTTTCATGCATATAACGCACAGATTTTCTGGAATAACCTAAGTTCTGCATTTTAGCAGACACAAAGGTCATTAATTGCCTGCATAACTAGTATAAGAAGTTTACCATCAGGATCTCTCTCAGAGTTAGCCCCTCGGCCCTGACCCTTGCTGTAGTCTTCCTTCACTATGCTACTCTCCCTCTTGCCTCTGATAGCGCTCATAATCGTCTCTGTGCCTGAAAATAAGCAAGGACTTACTTTTTGTATCAGGATTATCAGAGACTGAGTGTTATACATAGTTCATAGCATATGCACAAAAGTTCACTGGATTAAGGGATAAAATGAGCCAAACTCATTGGCTTGCATCCAAAATCCATAAAATCAAAGGAGGTGTTCAAGCATTAACCTAGTATATCACCAGAAGAGGTGCTGAGATTCTGAATTACAGGGCTTCCAAAGAAGCAGCAATTGGAATGAGGAAGACAAGTGATGTATTGTCTCCTGCAACAATTAGGCCCTCTTAATTTAACAAGAGAAGAGTGAATATCAGGCACTCCCCAGAATAACCATTCATCTCTGGCGTGTGACTGGGTTTGATCCAGAGAAATATCAGGAATTGTTTAAACTTCAGGACTTGCTTTTGGGCCCATCTTTTTTCTTTTTTTCTTTTTTCTTTTTTTTTTTTTTTAATTTGTTGTGTGTCTAAACATGTTTGAACAAGTGAGATCTGCTGTCAGCTGGAATTAGCAAAATATTCATTCAGATGAAAATTCTCCTTTTGAGATTCTGTTAGGAGTGAAGTTTTGCTGAAGTTCTCCTGAAAGGCTTACTTTCTCATTTGTCATCTCAAGTGTCAGAGCTGGAGGAGCAGATGGGCAGCACTACAAGAAGGAAATTTTATTCAGATGTAGTTTTGAAGGTTTCACAGTTTTGTTTGCATTACACCATAAATGTGGTTTTCATAAGCAATAGTCAGCATGCAAGGAAGGAATAGGATTTAAAGTGGAAGGAATGGAAGTAGTATGTAAATTTAAATCATGCATTTCAAAAGCAGATAGTTTCCAATCTGTGATTTCACTTTCTCCTTGAAGTTGACCTTTGCAGCTGTTCTTTGCCCATGTGTTGAGGTAGACGGACTGTTCAAAGACCAGAAAAGTTGATCAAAATGCACTTTAGTCACTTGATGAGCCATTTAACTTAGGTTAAGGATCTCACAGAGTCATGTCTGTAAATGTGGCTGTCATCACTCAAGTAGAACAGTTCTTACTAAGCCAAACTTCCCAGGAATCCTGAAAGAACATACTGGAATGTCTGGCTTTCTATTTGATGGATAAGGGTGAAATAAATCCATGACAAGTGCCTAAAGAAGTTCACTGCAGCAAGTAGAACTTTTTTGGGGCTTACTAGGAGTAAATGATCAGAAGTTATCAGGGTAATGTAACAGATCATGTAGCAGAAAGAGAGGCACAAAGCTAATCAAATCGTTTTGCTTAAAGGGGATATTAGCAACACTTGTTCAGTTTGTCAGGATGAACTTGGTAAAGCTTCTGGAAAAAATGTCTCCAATGTAAGAAATAGCCTCTTAATGCAACCAAGTCAAGCTGTATTCATGAAATATGTTTCTGTAGAAGTTCAAAACCTTTTTAAAAATTCTATCATAAAGTGGTTTTAAAATGCATTTTCTTAATGTAGCCAGGACATCTGCTAATGCTAAATTCCTAGATTATGGAAACCAGCAGTGTTCTGCAGGCAGCCCTTCTTTCCTGCTTCACTTGCAGGGTTTGGGAGAAATTTGGGGTATAATGGAATTGAATGATGTATGTGTGTACATAAAAATTTGCTACTGACATGCAGTAAAAGTAAAGTAGGAAATGTCTGTGTTTATTGATAACCATACTTATAAATTAATTTAGTTCTTAGTTTAGAGAAAATCTGTTGATCTTAATGTTTAGTACAAATTGAAGGTGAAATCAGCATTAGTTTTCCTAAGCAAGCATAAATAAGAGTATTTCTGTCTAAGTGACCATAATAGTAACTTACTTCAAGGGGATTAGAGCAGCTGTGTTCAGAGGTTTCAGAACAGCCGTGAGCTTTCAGCAAAGAAGTTTAATTTGTCACTCTGTCAGAAATACGTAAACAAACTCTCTGAACCCCGGATATGTTACTTATTCACCAGAAACATCCTCTTTGAGATGATGCCAAAGGGGACCAGATGGAGCAGAGCAGCAAACAGGCAGTGATTGAGTCCATGTTGTTACAGTTGCCTGGGAACCATTTGACACTTGACAGAGAACGTAAAGGGCTTAGAGGAATACACATCACTGTCAGCTTGATTCCGCATGTGGAATAGGTAATCTGATGTCACAACTTCCAGGCAGGCTCTGGTTTTTTTGAGTTTGACTTACCTGGAAAGTCTTGTGAAATGGGTGTTTGTAAGGACTTAGAGTAAGCTACCCTAAGAGAGTAGAATTCAGCATCCTTTCCTGTGTGCCATATTCCTCAGAAGTAACCTGTTACTGATTCATTTACCTCTTTTTTTGTGAGCCAAAAATTTTCTCCAATTGAGGTGTTTAACAGTAATCATCAGAAAAATAGTCAAGTATATCTGATCAGACCTTGGCAATTTTATTGTGAGGTAGACACTTATCTAAGGGGATTTGAAACCTTTTTCAACTTTGATTCCACTTCTGGACAGTCTTCAGCATTTTTTGTAAAAGACAGATAAAAGCATCCTCATGACTGTGGAATTCTGGTCCTGATGAGACATAGTCTGGCTGAAATTGCAGCAAGTACTAGCAGGATTTGAGCTCTGGATCATGGGTCTGAATGGAGGTGGACCTGGGTTCTGTCTTTCACATTCTTGACTGTATACATTTTTTTTAAGATCACAGATTTATACTTTAGATCTGTGATAAAATAGGTTTTGTAAGCTGAAATTCTGAGAAAGTTTTCTTAGTAGTAATGTGCTTTCCTGTTAGGCTACAGGAGGGAAAGCCCAGGAATTTAGCTACTGTCAGTGACAGTTTCTCAACTAATGCTGACATTAATAGCATTAATTATCTGTGGTTCTGAAGGTATGTTACTGAATTCTCTTGGTGTCCCGGAATGCTGTCTAGCATCCAGATGATGACAGCAGTTCACTGGGAATCTACACTGAATAAAAACAGGATGTTTCACAAAATAATTAAAATAATTGGCTTCCCTGTAGTTTGTCTGTTAATGCTGTTTCTCCTGTGATCAGGTTTCAGTAAGTAGGAAAAAAATGTTTTCTCCCACATGCATGGAAATCTAATAAAGTAGACTGCTGAGTTAGCCTTTGCAGAATGGCATTAATGAATTACCATTGCCTGGTAAGAGATTCTTTTGCTCTGGTACTTTCTTTCATACTTTAGGATGCTAAATATTTTTTCAAGGAGTTTGTTGTTGAGAAGTCATAAATACCAGATGATTCTAGTTGGGTAATCTGTTTCTTACGTATTGAGAAGATAGATATTCTTGCTGAGTTTGAGAACTGTCAGTTTAGAAAGTTAGAAGCTACCTCCTGCCCAACATCATCCTATTACACCTATAATAAAAATAAGCTCTCTCCAGTTTTTTGGATTGAGAAGTGATGGACTTCTCTCAAGCAACTGGAGGTTTGTAAGCAGATGAGGTGTATAGCTGTACTAGCACAAGGGCTGTTTTATCACCTGAGCTAGCAGGTGAACCATAGGGGAGCCAGCATACCTTGAGTGCCTAGATCCAGCTCACATTGAGTCCTTCAGTGTAAATCCACCTTGTCATCTTGGATTTGTCAAGCATTGATTCTGGAGCTTTGATATGCTTCTGTTCATCACAGTCTGTGTTAGGTCTCCTATGACTTACAATTGGAGAAATGCATTAGTGTTAGGCTTATGCTGTCGGAATGTTTCCTATCCCTCCCTTTGGCTTTTTTTTTTTTTTTTATCACTACATCCCTTTCCAGAAACAAATGAGACACTTTTTGTATGAGAGGTCAGAGCTGAGCTTGAGACCTAGAAATCTACATATATATTTGAAATCAAGGTTAAAGGACTAAGGGGTGGAATATCAGGGACCTTGAAATTTGCATTTCTAGGTGAAGGCTGTCATATAGCCTGGTCTCCCTCCATACCTTGTCCTCTTCCCAGATATACTGTCAGGTCACAATTTGAGTCTTTGTAACCACGTCATTAATTTCTGTCCAGAAATTTCTGACTTTTTCATTGCATGTGTACAACAGTTCCAATGTATTCTGGATTAAAACACTGGTCAAACAGTGCATACGTTGTACACCTGATGTCTGGCACTCAGATCTTTGTCTTTGAAATTCCAGAAGAAGTATGGTAACATGAGGCCATTTTGTTCCTAAAAATTTACAAGACAAAATACTTTGGTTTGGAACAAAACCTTTTGGGATCTCTGCTCTGTTGGTTCTAAACTGAGATAGTTATGTGTATATATATATATATATATGCATATGTATATTAATTTTAATCCATCCTACTGGTTGCAAATTTTAGTTTTCGTCTACTCACCCACATAAATCACTGCACAAATCTGGAAAGGGGAAACACTAACTTGTGGATGTCCTGGGTATCACAGCATACATACACAAGAGAATCAGATTTTAAAAGTCTAAGAAACTTCTGATTTGGGATTTCCTAGGTCTTGGATGCTTTCCTTTGCAATCTGGTGTTCTTTTCCTGAGGAGTTCTTTCATTAAACTTCTCAATTTTTTATATTTTCCAAATAGAAAGATAAACAAATGTATTTTTTGTGCAACAGTCAACAAAAAATATTGTTGCATTTTGGCAGTAGAACTGTTGAGCTTTACAGTATATTAATTCCCTAAATCAATTTTTTTAGTAGTCCAACTAAACCAGGGCTGTGTCCACAGTGTTGTCATATGCTAAATTTCTTTTCTCTGTACTGTTAAGCATTTTTTCCAAGATCATCATCTTTTGGGTTGTCTTTTTTTATTATCTGCACAACTAGAATGTTTCCATAACCTTTTTGTATTTAATTATAGTACTAGTTAGATGTAGCACAGTTTAGCTTTTAATTCTGGTTTTTCTATAATAAAAAATTCTTAACAAAGATCACACAGTGCAAGCAGAAAGTCTTTGGTTGATTTTGTAGTCTAAAACGTAGCCTGCTCGGCTGAGTTCTTGTGTGTCCATGTCCTCCACCCGACAGATACTCTTCTTGTCTTTAAGAAGTTTCCAAAGTGCACTGTGTGGCGAGTTGTCTGATCCTCCAAGTGAAGTCTTAGCCTCACTCGGTTGTTTCCAGATGCTTCCAGATGCTTGCAGACCTTTCATAGCAAAGTAAGACCTAGAAGCCATGTGAGATCCTTGTGCTTATGTTTAAAGTTGGTTAGAATACTCTAGATATTTCTTTTACTATTTTCCCTGTAAGCAGTTACCACAAGGAGATTATGCAATTTTGAGTAGACAGAGAGGCGATCCACATGATTGTGAAAGAAGAGGGGAGTTTTTTTGTGAGAATATGAAGATGTAATCCACATGGTGAAAATGTTTGGGAGCTATGAGCTTGAACATAAAATGGACTGCAGCTTGTGGCCTGCTCTACCTTAGGGTCTTTACCAACTTTTATTATGGAGCCAGCTCAGTTCAGACTTGTTGCAGGTTTATCAGTAAATAGCATGCCTATGCCCACGATCACTAGATTAATTAACTCCTTTTTCCAGTGCTTTCTCTTCACATCCTATTGATTCGAATTAGTTTTCACTTGGCTGCCTGCAGTACATAGCAGAGAGCTCTACTCATTACTTCCTTCCCCATGCACGCATGTCAGCTGAAGAGAGAAACTTGAGCAGAGGGGATTTTCTGCAAAGTTTTTGGCAACAACAATCTCTGGTTTAAGCAGTCCACTTGTCAGCCTAGTCTGTATGAACTTCAACATAAAGTTACCCCTGTTTAGTAGATATTCTAAAGCAGCCTCTGTTGGCTGGGGACTGAGCTTGTGGGCAGGCCGGGTTCAGTCATAGTGTGGCAACATTAGGCAGACAATGAGATAGGCCTTTGGGAAAGGGTCCTTGGGGAGGATACAAGCACTTCAACTCCACTGCCTTCTAAGGCTTTGGTCTGGACTGTCCAAAGCCACCTGAGAGGTGCTGTGGGCAAATGTGAAGCTGCAGAGAGGGATGTGTGATGGGATGATGGACAGGAGCACAGTAAATCATCCTAAGTAGCTGTATTAACATGTGCTGAAGCCACAGATGAGCCTTTTGCAGTTCTGAAGCTGAGTCCAGTAGGCATCAGGAATCTGAGCTGTCCCATCACTGCATTGAGAGAACCTGCTGTGATTCCTGATTTATGGTAGTATACAGGACAGGGAAACACAGTGGTTGAGGAGTGGGGTGAACATACTACAGCAAAATAAGATTTTTTTGTCAAATCAGAGCACTCAACTGTTCTCAATCACCTTCCAATGTCCCCGTTGATGGAGACTCCATAGAGATTGTCCTTCAGCACCTAACTGGGCAGCTAAGACAAGGCAATGTGAATGCTTTTGCCATGTGAGCCAGCCTGATTCCCTTAAACAGCTCTACCTTCCCATATTACTTCTTCGCAATTATATTTCACAGTAGAATAAAAAACCCACGCTGCTTCACAATTAGCATGATGACATTGGGATGCAGTAAATAAAGTACACCCTAATCAAGGATGTATTCCCACAGAAAGATGACAAAGGAGGGTGCCAGATAAACATTTGCAGGACAATAACAAGTTTCTGATTGTAAATACATGCTGGATATCTTGACACAGAAGCTCATAAAGCTAATTTGGAACAGCTAACTGGCTTGGCAGAGTCTCATTTTTTGCCATAGGTTTTTGTTTTGCTAATTATGTTTAAATATTTTTATTTTGGTCTGATCTAGTATAATTTTGTAGCATTAAAATAGCAACAAAGTTTCGTGTAACTGTTTGCTTTCGGCTATAATATATAGGGATGAGAAAATAAATGATCAATGTGATTCCAATAGGAATATTTTATTAAAACATCATAAGTTGAATTCCATTTGGTATCAATGGATACTGACAATACAGCAGTAGCAAATGCTGTGAAATTTAAGCATGGCATGCCAGTCACCTCATCCATCAGCAGTTTCCTGAAGGGAAGCATTTGGCATCCCATGTCCTTTGTTCAGGATTTTGTTACACAAGCTTCCTGGTTGCTTGTACATGGAACAGCAAACTGAAATTATGTTGAGCAGCCTCTAGAACTTTTAAAAATTATATTGTTCTCTTTTAGCCTCTCTCTGTTTACATGCATATGACTCTTTTTCATATGCCAAAAAAGCATCAGTCATAACTTTGGTGTAGCAAGGCCATGCAAGAGCCTTGTTGAAAAAGTTGTGTGCTCACTAACTTTGTGAAGGTGATATGTCGAGACCCTTGGCAGCAAGTAGACCATTTAGGAAAGGAGCATAAGGCCAAATTCTGTCAGTTGAATTAATCTAGTTCTTCTGCTGTGACTGAGAGTAGGATTTGCTTCGAGGATTACTGGCTACCAGTTCTATGATTTGATGCCATGAAGAAATGGCTTCATTATTTGTATGGCTGGGTAAGGATAGGATGGGTATGGCTTTGTGCAGATACATGGCTGTGTGCTCGTGAGCACAGCAGTGTAACAGGCATTTATATAAACATGCACTGGCACAGAGGTACCTTATAGTTTAAAGGAGTATGATAAATTCATGTTATTGTCTTCTTTTACTTACAGATCAATGCAATCCGATCAATTGTTCCGAACAAAAGCAATAACGAGATAGTTCTGGTGTTGCAGCAATTTGATAACAATGTAGACAAGGCTGTTCAAGCTTTCATGGATGGTGAGTACAATGTACCTTTTTCACTAATGCAGGAGGGGTTCAATCACATGCCAAAGTATTTGTTGTCTCTAGTAGCTCAAAATACATTCTGTAGTTCTTCTGAAATCTGATGTGTGACACTTGTTAATTATAACAAAATTGATCCTCCTGTCTGCATCTTTGCTTCTTCACAGTACGAGTTTGACATGGCTGTTCATCTGTTCTACCTAACTGCCATTTTTGAAGCCATTCTTACTGCAGACCTGCTTCTTTATTCTGCATGCTTTTTCAAGTAATACGTCAGGAAATTATTTGCTATTGAAGATCGCTGTAACTAAGAACAATTCGGGATAGTTCTGAAGCACATAACCAGGCTCCCAGACCCCTGAATTTGGTGCATACATTGACATTCAAACCTCAGTCTGAATTTTGCAAATAGCCTTGACATTTATAATGGCTGAACCAAGACTGCATTGAAAGTTTGAGCCATTTTAAACTTGGATCCATGTTCGTATTTTGCGTCATGAGACCATCTCTAATGAAAGGTCACACTTGTATTTTAATAAAACTTTCCTAGTAAATATATAAAGTCAAGTATTTTGAACTTTCAACAGAATCTGTGAGAAATGCTTTGCAGAAGTAATGGCATTACCATGAGCAATCTTTTCAAAATTTTTGTAGCTTGGGGTTACATAAATGATAGTAGAAGTTTGGTGGTCTCAGAGGGCCCAGTATATCTTAAAAATGGCTCATTTTTGCTATCTCAGCAAATTGTTTAATTCATGCCTATTTTACTTTAGAATATTTTTGGGTTTGATTTGGAATAACTTACTGAAATGTATAAGCCAGAAAGCATCATCATATGCTAGGAATTACCAATATGCAAAAAGCAGATGCAAGCAAACTGGACTATTTATAAATGTATCAAAATTCTTCCATCAGATCTATATGGTTCTTTTTGCTTCAGGCAGCTGCACAGTCAGTTACATTCTGAGGGATGTATTGCAATTGCATTTGTCTGTGCACACACACACACAGAAAAAGGAGAGTGTGATGCATCTAATTAACAATAATTTTGTTTTCCTGTAATGTATGTCCTGGGGAAGGTAGTGCAGGATTGTTCCATATACTCAGTAAATACTCCAAATACTCAGTAAGTTGCTTTCACTTTATTTTGTCATAAGCTACCATGGCTTGCTTGTGGCTTATGAATTGTTTCCAACGGTTCCTCAAAAGGGGAAGTACTTTCACAGCCATGTGTCAGCACCTGCTGTAAGGAAGAAACAGGGCAAACACAAGCTTTGCAAGAAGTGCAATAAAGTTGTGAAAAAAAGCAAGCTGTTATACCCAAGTTCAGATGATCTTTGTTTGAATTTCACTAGTTCATGATTACTGTTCAGTTCCCTCCTTTGTGAGGGAGTATATGAAAATAGCTAATATTTGTTACTGTCTGGAAAGAACATAAAAAATATGTATTTACATGCCTGCCACTGTGGGTAGAATGAATAATTGAAATTTTTTTTCACATGAATGACAAAAATTGCTAAGATTGAAATAACACTCACTGAGAAGTCCTGCAATGAAAAACATTGGGGTGGCCATGCTGAATGGAAAGGTTGAGTCACCTCCATGCAGTGCTTCTCTCAGAGGTGCTGCTTGCTGAATCAAGAAATATTCAAATTTAGTCTCCTGTCTTGCTTTGTATCTGGAGTGACATTTAGGTGATGCCTCTGTTACGAATTTTAATTCTATATGTGAAATTTGATTTAAATGAAAGAAGGTTCAAATGTTGTATTTGCTATGCTAGTTTACCTAATTAAGCATAATCAGAGGGTCTGTTCAGCTGCTTTGTAGATGTATCTGAGAAAATCTACTGGTGGATTCAAATGAGGGCTTTGGGATTTGGACAGTTAGTGCATTTCCAATTGGAAGAAACAGAGGTTAGTTGGATGAATCCCTAAAGTAACTCTTAGTATGCAGAGTATTCACAGGGAAGCTAAGGGAAGCAAAGCAAAGACACCACCAGCCAACACAGAAAGGGTGTTGGTTGCTACTGTGAAAACAGTCAACAAAGCTGTCACATGAAGTCACATATTTTTAGCAGCATGGAGTAAAATGTGCAGCAAATGTTTATTACTTCATACAGAAAAGTGGTACCTGTCAAAAGATGATGTACCTTTAGGAGAGGAGATTGTACTTACATGTACATAAGTATGTGTGTAACTAATTTTAAATATGTATATAGTTATACATGAAATAGAAGTTATCTTAGCCTTCTATCTGCATTGTCATGTCATCTAGCAAATAAAACATGGCTTTGATGAATTCCATGCAAGTTTTTTCACAATTTAACAATTTTGGCTTAGCAATATATATAGTCTTTCCTATTGTGTGTGATAGGCTCACCAGATAATCTTGGATCTGGTTTATTGTGATAGAAAAGTAATTTTGGTACATCTGAAAACCTCACATGTATTCGGCTGAGTACAAGTTGACAACTCGTGGTGGTCAGAAAACAGCAATTCTGCTTAATACTAATACCAAGATTTCACTGAAAGGAGTGAGAAGAATGGCTGAGTATGAAATCCACTTGAAAAGGCTAATAATTGAGTATTTACTAGATTTGTGAAGTGATGGTAAAGTGGTTATTAAATTCAAGCAGAAGACCTTTAACCTGACGGTGATTAAAAATATTATTGTGACAAATACTGCCATAATAGTTTGGATGACAATTCAGACTGCATGCTTACCATGAGATCTATTTTCAGTGTTAGGCTCCAGGAAAACAAAATGATGATGTTAATTAGAAGGAGAAGAGTTTTCTTCTAACATGGCAGCAGGCACTGGTCTGACCAAGGCTCTGCTGCTTTATTCCGTAAATTTATCTAAGCAACTCATTATGGCTGACAGGCAGAATTTCAAGTATATCTGTAATTACTTCTGAGTATAATTTTTTTACCATTCTTTTCTGCCAGGCCTAAGTTTACTGCATTTGTATGATGCAGATTTTGTGCAAGAGTCCACAAAATTACTCTCTTGCATGCTAATTCTTTACTTTTTATACTCTTATGTCTTCTGAAGATGACAAGTTACACATGGAAAATACATGATAAAAATGCCAAAAGTTTTTAAAACTTTCAGATGCTCTAGAGTTAGGATGGACTATTTAGTGTACTCAGTGTTGACTCTGGATGCTGAGATACTTTTCAGGTAAGAGATTTGAGTGTTGATTTTGCAGGGTCTTATGCTAATGTTTTAAGTTAGGCACACAGTGACTTTGCGCACTGAAGTCCATAAAAAGCCAGTAGTGCCAAGTAGACCATCCACTGTAAGTAGTGTAATCAGAACAGGTAACTGAGAAGAAGAAAGGCGGCAGTGTCCATTTTTTTCTCCCCATGTAAGAGAATTCACAACAAATTGAAATGCTCCTCAGCTAGGAGACTAGAAACTGATCATGAACACACTGGTTCTTTTTCATAGGTGAACTTTTGTTGAAATGTTTTATCTTTCCTTTCTCTAGGCAGTGCAACGCAGGTTCTAAAGGAATGGAATATGACAGGTAAAAAGAAGGTAAGAACTTGCTCTTGGGAGTCAAGGCATTTAAATCATTTGTCAGCTGTCTGTACTTGAACTGTAGTACTGTGGGTCAGTACTTGGCCTTTTCCAGCACAGGTGACCTCATTCACACCTGTTGACAGTACTTGAAACCAGTGTGTGTACTATTTTTAATCCTGTTCTTCTGTCACTTTCTCACTAATCCCAGTGTTCTGAGCGAATTTCTGGGACAGCACATGTGTGAATCTGGGTGTGGGAGCCAGACCCTGGACAAGCACAGGACAAACCCCAAAACAGCCCATACACAGAAACACTTTTAATAAGAAACTGTATCCTGGATAGTCACAGCCACTTACAGTGCTCAATTTACTGATTGTATTTTGAGTTTGTACGATTTACATTGAGTGATGTCTCTGTTCTTGCAATATTTCTCCATTTAGAACAATAGGAGAAAAAGAAGCAAATCTAAACAGCAGCAAGGCAATAAAGATCCTAAAAACAGCAATAGTGGACCTGAGAAGGCATCTCAAGAGCCTCAGCGAATAAATGACTGTCATATGAATGGATGCCCTAAGGACAACTCTGGCCGTGGTCCTGCCAATCAGAAACTGGAAACCACTTCTTTTGAGAACAAAGGCTCCGGATTTGTAGGGTCAGCACTGTACTGTCCAGAAATCAGAGGTCAGTTCATCTGACAGAGAGCACCTTTTCAACTGGCAGTAGCCAAGTCTTCATTGACGTAAAGATCATGGTATTTTTATTGCCATGAAGATGTTGTAGAGATGTTTTTGTGGAAAAATAATGCATGTAACTATCAAAGTCATGCCAGTAGATTTCTATCTGCACACTATTCATCTTGCAGTATGTTTCCTTGCAAAATGTCTTTCTTCTCCTACAGCTAGACCAGGTGATACAGAATATTACAGGTAGAAATACAGAAGAATGCAGGGTTAGAAAATGGCTTGAGTGTCAAATTGTTAGCAAAATGATTAAGTCCCTCATGTGGGGTAAAGATATCTGAGCACTATGAGCTTGTGGCATATTACTGGATTTCTTTATTGCTTAGTCCAAATTAGTCAATTTTTAGTTTTTCTCATCTTCCCTACACGGGCTAGTCACAGTAGAGCTCCACTCGCACTTCCTAGCAGGGAAGGGGAGGGCCTTTGTGGTGTGGAAAGGCATTCTGATAGGCTTTTAGTACATGCATTTAGTTTCTCACAGGATCTAGTTATCTAGTTACCATTTGTGAAACTGGGAGGGACAGTAACACAGAAACTTCTTCCTCACTGTAGTAAGTATAGACTTAGGATTATACCAACACCAGTGTGCACAAACTTACTGCTCTGGGGCAGAAGCTCTGTGAAAGCTTTGGTCTACAAGTTGATAAAGCTCATATTTAATAGTTGTCAGTACTGGTAGTGTTTCTTCAGCTCTTCACATTTCAGACGTCTGACAGGCTTGGATTATTGCCGCTGTTAGTATTTTCTTCCTGTGTCTTAAGACCTTTCCTTGAAATCCCTCTTTCCATGGTTGCAAATACAGCTCTAAAACCCCATTTTAAAGGAATGTGCCAAAGTAATGATTGTCGTGAAATGAATTATCTGCTGCTTTTGGATGACTTTGGTGGTGCCAAACTCTGGTTAATTAAATGAAGACTATGCAATCTATAGCAGCCAAACAAGCCACTTACCGAGAAATTTTGTCCTAAAAATTTGATGTCTCACAAAGGACCACAGATACACTCCCTGCCCTTGCTAGACTCCTACTTAACTTTGGATAAAATATGCCATAAGCCAGAAAATTCTGCATTTCCATAATACTAAAAGCATTTTTGCCACTTATTTTACAAGACACAAACATTTGTGGTATAAATCAGACTTCTTAGAGTGGCAGTTTTTGAAATGATATGTGCATGAATAAAGATATGTAGACTTAATTGCCTATGTATAGGGAGTGTTTTTTAGGGGGTACAGATACAGAATGCAAGAAGACTACCCATGCTGTTAGTGATGTTTTTATGGGTTAGTGGGATTGAATCCTGCATTTTTGTCTTGAAACAGTTCGGAGTTAGTTGTACATATAAAGGGCAAAAAGTATCTGGAAATTTTTCTTTGCTTTTGCAAGTGGCAAGTGAGAGATTACCATATCTTTACAATTTTTTTTTTCAACTTAAACACATCTCTCCTGTTTCAATAACAAAGGGGAGAGAGAGCTTTCAAAAAAAAGGCAGAAAAGATAGGAAAAGAAACAGAGAGAAAGAAAAACCTGAAACTTTATTATGTAAGTTCCCCTTACATAATAAAATAATTTCCTGGCAATTTTTTTATAGAGAGAAGAAAATAATTTCTTCTTAACTTTCAGTTGCATTGGTATTCTTTTCTTTGCAGTCAGTATGATATCTACTTTCTTAGGGTCAAAAGCCACCTATATTCGTATTGTTACATTTGTACTGAAGTGATCAGCATCCTTCAAGGGACCAGCAGCTGTGCCCTTGCAGTTTCTGAGCAAGTCCTACAGACTCTTAAAGCAGTGTGAAATGTTGAAGTGAGTCCAAAGTGCACCTGTTTCATATTGCTCTTTCTTGTGTTGTAATCTCCTTTGTATTGTCGTTGTCTAGCTTGTTTGTTTTGGTTCCTTTCCTATCAAATGAATGTTACTGTAGTCATTTCACTCTCTCCTTCAGAGGGCTCACACCTCAGAAGGATCATAGTTGAGTGTCCCCAGTACTTCCCTTCCCATGAGGAACATGAGGTTGAAGCTTTGCCTATACCAACTCCCAGTCTGTGAGATTAGGACTTTTAGAGCCATAAAATCCTGGCAGCCTGGAAGGGACTTCAGGAACCAGAAGGGAAGATGCAGCATTTCTCCATAGAAAATTAGGGGCAGAAACATTTGACTGTAGCCTTTAATTCAGGTTTGCTTATTTCTTGCCATTATTCCATCTTTCTTTTTTTTAGACATCTTTAGTTGCTGTTACCCTTTGTGTGAATGCACTAAAAGGATATTTAATGCTGCCTTGCCATGCTGTTCCTTTTGCAGGAACCTTGGTAAAATCAGATCCTGATCTCTTCCCTACTTACTTTCTATGCAAGAAGATTTTTAATGAATCTTTCAAACTTCCTGTTTGTATCTCAGGGGACATACAGCTTTCTTCTTCTTTCAGCCAAAGAATCTCTGAGGTTCACTTCATTTGAGATGTATTGAATGGCAAGCTGCTGCAAAAAGATAAACCACTCATTTTGAAGATGGCAGCTCAGCAGATTTCAGAGCAAGTTAATCTGGGCTGTTGCCATTACTGACCGGTGTGGTCATATTTGACTGTTAATGCAGTGGATGTCACAGATAGACTGGTGCTGACGTTCCAAGCCACCACATACTGAACCATGTAACAGTTTGATTGCAGCTACTCTTATCCAGATTTTGGCTTCTCTTGCAGGTATTTGAGAGAGACTTGTTTCTAGATTTTGTTATATATGTGTCTTAGCTGATGCACGTCTTCAGACACTTGCAGACTTTCTCAGTCTATTTTTAGTTGTCTTGATTGTCTTCAGTCAAATTTAAAAGTTTAGTTGCAGCATACAAAACTACTGTTCACTGGCCTATGTTGGTCATCTTTCTGCTGGGTTTCAAAGTAGCTCATGTGTAGTTTTGGAAGAAACAGAGTCAAAGTATATTGCAGACAAAAGATGATTAAAAAGTTTAATTTAGAGTATAATCATTGTTCTAGGTGACCTTCTTGAGGCAAAAAGCTGTCAAGTTTGTAATTTGTCTTAACAAGTGTACCAAAGCTGCTAATTGAATGCAGTAAAAATTATGCAGGTTAATAACAAATTTCAGAAGATCAAATCTTAGGGCCAGAACCAAAGAGCCCTGGCCTTTCTTTATAGGTTAGCTGATAGATGGCTGGTTTCTAATTACCTGTTAGAGTTACGTAGCAAGGGCAGCCTCAACTGAGAGTAGAAAGCCTTGATTTGTAAGGAATGTTCTGTTTGCATTAGTGTGAGATGCAGCTGGGGTTGAACAGGATTAGTAGCAGTTCTCTCACAGGAGAGTTCCTCACTGCCTGCAAGACTGGTGTTGGCATCAAACCTTTGACATGTTCAGAGCGCTGCATCACTGGTGTTTCTTGCTTTCACAGATTCACAGGTTTCTTTGGCTTCTTTCACTACTTTCTTACATACTGTTTTATGCAAGATACCTTTTCTGTTTTCAGACTCAGCCCTTTACAGCCCTTAAAAGCTGATTTAAAATGTGAGCACTCTTGTTCCTCCTTGTTTCTCTGGTGTTACGTGACTGCCATTAAACATACAAGATGCGCTTTCTACCTGTCCTAATGCCTAGCCAGGACAGAAAGAAGTCAGTAGTTGATATGCTGCACCTGTCCATGTGATATCCCTCAATCCCAGCAGTGTTTATTCTGTTCCATGGGCTATAATCCAGCTGTTAATCTGACAAGTCCCTTTTCTCCAGACACCACGCATCATCAGTTGAATAAAGTGATGCATAAAAAGCATCTTCAGAATGAGGAATCATTCAGTCATTGAAGTGAGTACAAAAATTAGAAAAATGAGTTAACACAACAAATCACTTTCTATGCTTGTTTCCTTAACTAAAATTCACAGTGCAGTAATAG
Organism: Acrocephalus scirpaceus scirpaceus; assembly: GCA_910950805.1. Lineage (NCBI taxonomy): Eukaryota > Metazoa > Chordata > Aves > Passeriformes > Sylviidae > Acrocephalus > Acrocephalus scirpaceus. The sequence goes on from OU383779.1 coordinate 43,701,326, forward strand.
CTGGCTTTGCCTGTCAGTTTTCACAGTCATGCTTTGGCTGCTTGTTCCTCTGTTATGATGCTGGTATCTTGAATCCCTTTGGAGTTTTGGAAAGAGGAAACCAGGTCGTCTTGTGGCAGCGAAACAGGCTCAGGCATTGTTATCTTATCCCTCTGAAGCTGTTGAACCCAGGAGCCTGATCTTTAACATACTTTCACTTCCTGCTTGGTTTCTCTTAGCAGCAGCTTTTGATCAAAAAATATAATTGGGCAAGGTAAGTATTTCAGGTAGGAATGTTTAATCTGTGCTTTTAAAATGCTAATAAAATTAGGAACACTTTTTTGTGTGCTATATGTATACATATTTGGGCAAATATTATAACTGGTAGCATGCTTTTTATGTTATGAGGTATTTTCCCTATTGGCAGGAAAGAGTTAGGTTTTTAATTGAGGTTTTTTTTTTGATACACTGTTGAAATAAAAAAGCGTGCCAATTAGTGTTTAATTACCAAAACAATTTCATTTGTTGTCATAGCTCTCTGAGGTTCTGTAGAATGTGTGCCAAGGGAACACCATAAAGTCATTTTGACTTAACAGCAAGGCTTCATACCTTTCTTAATCTTACAACTCCCTGTTTTTTCTTTAATGCTTTCTTGCAGACAGAGAACGAGAACACCAGAGAGTACCTGTGGAATCAAACCCAAAGACTATGAATGGAGTAGAACAGCATGAGCCCCTTCAGTCATCAGTTCAACCCCAGTGTAACCTAGGCAAGCCAAAGTCAAAATCTTCCTCAGTTAAATCACCCAATGCATCAACCCAGCTTGAAACAAAGACAGATGATTCAGTCAAAAAAAGAGGTAAATTTGGTCTCTGCTTGCTGTGTTCTGAGGTCAAAAAACAAGCTGAGGCCTCTAGGAAAAAAACTCTGAATTCACATAAGTTAAAAAGAGATGTGTTAGAAGGTATGAGCAGAATTATACAAAAATGAGTAAAACTATTTATGGTCTATTAAACATATTAAACTGAATAATTTGAACTAATAATGCCTTTCTAATATTTATTTGATTTGGGGGATGCATTTCAGCAAACATGTTTAGAAACTGAAGAGCACTAGGGAGGGACTGTGGAAAAGCTGGATTTATTTTTTAAGTAGAATAACCACTTCATTCTAATCTGGGCAAATAATATGTTGAACTATTCCTGGTGCCTCATTCAGAAAAAGTAAAACCAACTTTCTGACTACTGTGCAATTTTTGTTTTCTATTTTAGGGCCAAACATTGAAAAGTCAGTAAAAGACTTGCAGCGTTGCACTGTTTCTCTAACCAGATATCGTGTGATGATCAAAGAGGAAGTGGATAATTCAGTGAAGAAGATCAAAGCTGCTTTTGCAGAATTACACAGCTGGTAGGTAAATCAGCTGCAGAGATCCATCAGTTCCACTTAGAAAAGGAACTAATTAAGCCACTGGCATTAGTGGGGAGGGGTCACTTACACCCTCTTTGTTCGTGGCATTTGGTTTCATTTAAGAAAAAAGCATGGTGCCATTAAGTAATGACACTCCTCACCAACCAGGAAGTAATATATGCATATATTGTATACATACATAAAGTTCTTTGAAAAAAGCTCAGGTTTTTTAACTCCTAAATTATCCATCTTGACCTAATTCTTTTGTATCAGATTCAGTGGCAACATATATGAGCAAATGAAAGCTGTTCTAAATATCCTGTCTGGGATTTTCTGAAGACTCTTTTACCTTCTTTAAATCTCTTCTTTCTATACTGCATCTTTGATCTTCTCTCCTTTGGCAGACAATCCTTTACTGCCTCTTCATGTCCCATCATCTTTGCTTCTTATCCTACCATTGTTCTTTTAACTTTTCCTCATAGTTCTTCTAAGTTTCCCATCCATTATTTAATTTCCAATTTGCATCTCTAGTTCATTCTTTTTCCTCATTTTTTATGTCTTCAATCTGTTTTTTTCTATTATAATTTTGATTACTGTGGATCTTCAGCATGTATACCTATGCCCTTTCAAAACTTATAGCAGAAATAATTGCTGTAAGAGCAAGTTGCATATTTGGTATATTATTGTGACAGAAAAATATTTTCTGCTTTGAATTTCACTCGGCCTTGGTTAAGCATAGATGCCATATAAAACCTATGCATTAGACAGTGTTGAAGTAAATAGAAGAACTCATGTTAAAATGTACAATACTTGGTTACAAGTAAGAGTGGAAAACCTTTCCCCTTGAATTCAGTCGCAGCATTTATCAGTATTATGAGCGTATCTTATAAAAGAACAGTAGTATTGGCAGAAGTTTGTTAACTTTGGACTTCGGTGGTGTATTCATTGTCTTCAAAGATGCATCTAAAGTAGCTTTAGGGCCATCGAGGCTCCACTTCTGTATGGGCAGAAAGTCCAAGTGCTTCTGAGCTGAATTTGGGGAAGATTCTGGTTCACTGAGCCCCCAGTGTACTTTACTGTATAGCAGGAAGAGCTTTGTTTCTGTCTCTCCAGTGAATATGAGCTGTGATCACACGTTGTACTAAATTTGGTAACATTGTCAGGATTGTTCTGGAGCCATTACAGTGATTTTTGCTTATGAACTTAAATGTAATAAGATTGTTGGGATAGAAAAATTGAGTTCAACTCCTTGCACCTTTTTTTGGTAGTTCTTATAGGGGACCTTTTCTCTGAGAAAACTATAGTTGGATCTCATTTGCTGTGTAGTTCACACTCACTATTTTTGGTAGCAATGTTAAAAATACCTTACATCACATGTCTCACCTTGGCTGCAGGCAGTCACAGGCAATTCAGTCTTTAAGCAGTTGTCACTCTGGTCATGGAACAGACTTAAGAATTCTGTCATGATCTAAAAGTGCAGGGAAGTAGTAAGTTCAGAACTGAAATTCTTCATTTTTCATGTATTCATATTTTAAATTGAAAAAGAGTGAAGTGTATTGCCTAATACCAAAATATCCCAAAAGAGTTTGTAAATGCGAGTACTTAAAATGATGAAAATAGCCTGGAAAACTTTTCAATAGACTTCATTTGATTTTGTCTCCTACCAGCTTCAGTGCCTAAATTATTGAAGTGGAGTCTGGTGGAAGCTCTAGAATGTAACAGATCTGTGGTCTGAATATTTGTGCCTTAGCATAACATTGCAACGAGGACAGTACAATGTCAGGAGATGTTTATGGAAATCTCAGTGCTGGCTGTGTTGCTTTTGGCAGCTCATAAGTCTAACATTCAGGTTTTTCTTCAGATGAATGAAGGGGATTTTTTGTTTAAACAGTAAACTGCCTGACTTAATACCTTCTTTGCTAAAATTAAAGAGGGTTTTGTGATATTTCATACGATCTTGTGGGCTAAACTTTGAGGAAGATGGGCACAGCTGTTCTAATGCCTTTTTTCCAAAAACTCCCTGACAGCTGCTGTAGATTTACTGGATTTGGATAGAAATCACCAGTGATACATATGGCTTCAGATCTCATACAAGGATCACGTTGTATTCCTGAGCTGCATGGTTTAGTGTGTGTTATTTACATGGGAGTTTCCTCGCTCCAGAATTGAACAAAACATCCCCAGTGCTAGCAGGAGGATAAGGTTTTAAGTGAGCATATTTATTACCCTCCTTTGGCTTGGAGTTTCACTGTGACGCAGTCAACTGGTCTGTCATGGAAAAATTAAGGAATTCAGCTAAACTGTTGCTCCCAGACTGCTAGGACCAAAGCAAGGGCATGATATCAGGTCTCTGTTGTGATCATCATTCCAAGGCTTTTTCCAAGTTCCTCTCCCAGTTCCTGCTGGAGTGTGGGCTGGTTGAGATGGACAGCAGATACAACAGCCACCAAGTGCTGTCTATGTTCAGAACTGCCAGGAATACTGGAATGAGCTCAATACTGTAACCCCTGTGGTTACACACAGCTGTCACCACCCAAGGGGTTTTAGTGAAGCTAAATGAAGTTAGAAGATCTTCTCTTGCATTGCAGTTGAATGCTGAAACACATACTAATTTGTCTCTTTTGGGTTTATTTTTCTTCCTTTGATTATAGGATATAAGACCACTTTTGTGTCCTTTATTGCTGTCAAGGTCAGAATCAAAATTGCATCGCAAGAGTCAGTAATATTTTTGACTTTCTGATGATCTGTTTTGGGTTTTTAAATCTTCCCATTATTTTACCAATCACAGAAAGAATGAAGAATGCAAAGATAATATCACGTATCTTCCTCCCACTTCCAGACAGTAAATGAAACCATTATTATGGAGTTAAATTAATAGCACGTGTGGCCTAAGATGTCCTGAAAGCTTCAGCAGAAACATTCACAAGAACTTCTCCTTTTAACAGCACAAACTATTTAGTGATAGCTGCCAGTGAAAATCCATGTTTCTCTCTGACTCAGTATTTCACAGCTTGACCTAACCAATAGGGAAGTTACTCTTGAACATGTACTATGCTGCTATTTAAAAAGTCACCTATCACTATGCAGAATAGTGCATACCCTCCCACAATCTGAAAAACAGTGCCAGGGAGCAGATGTGCTATGAACCCCTGTAAAAGCTTGGGCGTTGTTGCTTACTTCAGTTTTGACTTTGTAGTAAAATGGGGCAAATAACAGTCCCAGAAAGATGTTTATTTAAAAACATTGCATTGGGCTCACTTCCTCTTTCTTAAAGAGCCTCACTGAAGTTTCTACTAATTGGAGCAATTCTCTGTGTGCTCAGAAGAAGTGATAACAGCTTGCATTTATTCAGTTCTTTTCATCCCAGAAGACACTATAGCACTTTACAAGCCATGGGCTGGACCAGGCGAGGCACTTTGCCCCACAAGAAGTCTTTTGCAGTCTCAAGTGGATTGTGCTCCTGCTGTGATCCAGCACTCTGGTCACCCTGCTCTTGCTGGGTTTTCTGTCACATTGCTTTCCCAAGGTTATGAGAGCACTCGGCAAAGTAAGCTGAAGGGCTATATACCTCAGGCTCACATGCACCTGAAAGTTAGGAGAAAACAGCGTCTTGGGACTACTCCTTGATCCAGTATTTCTCCTTGCTGCATTCAGCTTTGGTGTATGGTTTTCAGGAATACCTTTGTGTGAGTGAGAAAGAGCCTAAGGTGCTCCCCTTACTACTTCAATATAAAATATATCAGAGTATAGCATTAGTGTAGAGCACAGAAAAGAAGGCTACCAAATAGTCTTTAAGTTCCAGGAGAAGGTTAAGAAAGCTAAATGAACTCTCCTCTCACTAGAATGCACTTGAGGCATTTGTTGCCAAGCTTAAAACCTATATGCATTAACTGTGTTCTCACTTACTCTTGCACCAAGAGATCGAATAACCATCCTGGGGATAAAAGGAGAGCCCCAGGAAATCTGAGTGAAATGTGTAGGGCACAAAAGGAGCCACAGTTCCCCTTAACACCTCTTGCCAGAAAATAATTTTCACATATTGGGCATTCATACAGTCATATGGAAAACTAAAAGGAAATATCTGCTACTTGCCCATATGGTCTGCTGCCAGCCACAAATAGTCTGTAGAAAACAGTAAGAACCAGGTTTAATTACACTGCATGCAGAACTGAACCACATAAATACAAGCTTCTCTACTCTTTCCTAACACGTTGGTGTGTCCAGTCCTGTGTAAAGAGCATGAAAATCAACATAACTGAATTTTTGGAGTGAAGAAGAAGCAGTTGAAAGCTAGATTAAAAAAATGATTCTGATGTAATCCTGGGAAGATGTAGTTTGGCAATACTGACAATTTAAAAATAAAGTAGATTCAGGGTAACAATTAGAATGCATGTGCTGTATGTTTGGGGGAAATTAAACAGTTCTTATATTGTTTCCTAAGTTAAAGCAGAGGAGTGGTTGAATGGGGGAAGAAGTAATCTGAAAGAACAGAATTATGTCTGTACTTACATAGTTGGGTCTGTACTGACTCAGTGTGGGGTAGTGAGCAGTGGTGCCAGTGCTCACAGTTGCAGAACAGTGAGAACACAGTTGCCCCTTTCTGGGCCCCCTAAAGTTGGCAAACTGCAAAGATGATGGTTTTCTGTTGCCTGTAGCCCAGAATCAGTGGCACCAGATGGGAGCTGCCTGTTTGTGCTGTGGTAGTTTGGAGATGGGCAGATGGCTGGAAAGGCCAGGACTGGTATTGCTTTACAGAGTTCTGTGCTGTTTTTCTCTCCATTTCCAGGCAATTCTTAGGAGGTTTCTGTCTGTCTGACAACTGACCTTTGGTAGTCCTTCTGCCTCTAAAGTCCGGGTTTTCAAATCCTCACAGTTTGTTGTGATGTTTGTTTGCCCATTATTCACACGATCCAGTCCTTAACCTTGTCAGCACAGAGGAGATAAAATAATCTCCTTGCACTCAGATTTCCTTGGCCCTGCTGGGATTTCAGGTACCTTCAAAGATCAGTGCTTTCACCAAGGCCCCTGGGCCCTGGCCCTGCTGCCTGGGTGGTCTGGGAGAGCCTGATCCAACAGCTCTGGCCCCAGGCTGGGTACCTGCCTGGAGAGCTGCAGCACTGGAGCGGGGCTTGTGCTGGCACTCTTCTCACGACCTCCAACAGTCTGGGATCACCCTTGCTGTGCATTAGTGGAGAGAACAGACAGTTCATTGAACTGGGGGGAGTTAGGTTTCAATGAGATACATAAGTCCCCCTTCTGACCCCTTTGTCTTTTACAATTACTTACTTCATCACAGTATTTTTCTAACAAGTTTGTGAAGCCAGATCAAAGAGGTGAGATTCAAAGGTGGATTACATTGTTTCTTAGCTGTTGTCTGTATTTTATGGCACTGTGTCTCTCCTCTTCCCTCCCAGTCATTCATAGGTGTGTTTGTCACCCTCAGTAAAACACAGAACACAGGTTCTGAGGCTATGCAGGTAGACTCTGGATTTTGTGCATGTCATTGTGGATGAAAAGTGAATATCTCCTTTCTGATCTCACTGTTGTCGGACTAATGAGAAATATAGCTTAAAAGATAATTATAAAGAGAATTATAAATATATTATAATTATAAAGAGAATAAATTTCAGCTGACATAACACCAAAAAGCCAGACCTTTCTTTGAGGCTGCTTTCCCACGTGCTTTTGGGAAAGTTATCTCTTTTCTGTAGCAGAAGCTCAGCAACTGTCTTCTCCTTGCTGGAGTGTGTTTAGGCTAAAATATATAAAACCAATAAGGCATTCAGATACCTCAGGAATCAGATCAGAACTGAAAGAAATACTTTACAAGTTTGTGTAAAAATGTGCAGGATGCTAACAAGCCATGGTGCAACTCATACTCACCATTGTTAAAACTGCCAAATCGTGAGAAGATGTCTTCATTTCTAAATAACTAAAATTTAGAAATGTTCTTTCAGGAAAAAGTTTTCCACATCAGTTTTTAGCTTGAACAGGTTTTTGTGATGAGGCAATAAATTTCTAATTGTTTGTAAAGAGATCTTGAAAGAAAAATGCAAATAGACCTTTAATTATGGTGCATTTACCAGATCACACTGTGCTGGCTGGCTGCTAAAGAGAACAATGTTAGTGAAGGTAGATAAAAATTTCACAAAATGAAACTGAATAACTAAAAACCTTTGGGCATTTTCAGTTCTACTAGATTGTGCTCTGCAGAGGGAAGGATTTCAGTGAAATTGATTTATGCTGTCTTTTGTTTATCTTCTTATTGTCAGACTGTACTAGTGATCAGAATGAAAATTCATGTAATCCGGTTTGCTGTGTAAACATTGTACATATGCTAATATGGTGATCAAATAACCTTCAAGCATTGTGAACATTTAAATAATATTGAGCTAATACTGGAAGAATATAATCTACTGAAACATTACAAAATATGTAATGTATCGGCTTTTCCTACAAGGTATTTCTTACTATATATATATATATATGTATGTATTTCCTATTAATATAAAGAAGACTTGACGTATCATTTCTCCAGTTATAAAATAGCATGGCTAGTCAGTAATCCTGTAACACTTGTATAGTAGAGGTGATTGGGCTTTATATTTACATTCTCATCACATCATTTTAGTTCCTTGTGCCAAAAGTTGGACAGGGACGGTTCTAGTTTTTGGTTTGACATGCAAGATTCTTTTGTGAAATACACAGTTGGATTAGAGATTCTTATCAGTTTTCTTTTCACACTGCCTGTGGGTCAAATATGTTCATGTTAGAAGGGAAATATGTGCAAGAAAAAAAGCATAATACATAAGACCAATTCAGAGCTTATCAGGACCATTTCATGAATTTGCATCTAACCTCAGCTCAAATACAGCAGAGACAGTAACAGTACTGACATCCCTCAAACTTGCTTGGGCTTGTCAGCACCTTGTCAATCAGCACAGCTTCAAGGAGCTACTGGCATCTGTTCCAAAGTGTTGACAGAGCAACATCACTGGAATATGTTGTATTTTTGTTGATGTTAAACTGTCAGACTTGAACAGTGTCTCATTACTCTAACTCCCTTCCTCACGAAAAAGGGGCTCACATTGTAGCTCAGTGCTCATCAGCTCTCCAGCTGAACCAGCCCCCAGAGGATGCCCAGGAAAAAATAGCTCTTCCCCCTTCCAGATGAACAGCCTTGCTGCAGTTATCCAGGGTGCCACAGCTGACACTGTCTTCCTCAGTCTCCAGAACAACAGTCATTCTGAAAATGCACAAAGCTGGTTCAGGGGAGAGTAAAGTTTATTAAACACCCCAAGGAGAAAATTGACATTTTGAGGGGTTTAACAGGGTTATGAAAGGAATTGTTCAAATTATGCTTAACAGTAACCTCTATGGCATGCAGCTGGAGCTTACCTCTGTGAGCTGTGTCAGCATGTGTGCCTCCATGTCAGCTTGGTCTTTTTATTTCCCCATCTCTTCAGGCACAATAGGTTTGTCATAATGCCTAGAAGAGGCAGAAGGAAAGAGAAGATTCTGATCATCAGGAAACCTTGTGATTCTCTTCAGTAAAGCTATAAATCAGCCAGCCTGGCAGTCTGAAGCAGCTTTTTTTAAGAGGCACTAATAATTTCAATCATTTTAGTGGAATTTGAAGGTATTGCAGCTGACTGAAAATATCTTTTCTTTAGCACTGTGCAAATACTAGATTTCATGCTGTAAACTAGAGGAAGATTAATTTGTTTCCCCTAATGTCAGAACAAATTCAGGATTTGTTCTGAGTATGAAACTGTGAAATGAGGCAGCTGTCAGCATAATTTGCCCCATCATTGCTCTGCCAGCAGCTCACTGTAGTTTGGCATTTGCAGCTCTTTTGCCATTGTACACTAGTGTGAATCCTGCCAGCCTCTGTAAGGCCAAGGCATGAATACTGTTCATTTGACCAGGAATAGGGCACTTATGTTTTTGTCTTCAGAATCATTTCAGCAAAATGATTCCTAGAGAACTGCTGTCTCTCTTGCTACATCTCATATCTCTACAGCACAAGCACTGGCTGTGTCTCATTTGCATGCCCTCTGTGTGAAGCCTATGCTTTGCCATGTCCCCTGCACAAAATTGTCTCCTTACTGAGCCCCACTTCAAAATTTCACCTGGATATTAAGCTCAAACAGTGCTAAATTCTGTGCTCCAAACTGCAGATACTCATGTGTGGTGAACGGTGCTGACAGGTCAGGTTTGGTACCCAGGTCCTGATAATGTGAGGGGTAAGAAAAGGAAGAATCATTCCTCTCAGGAGACAGGTGTGGTGAAGGGAGATGGGAAAGAAAGAGATAGTAATGTTACTCTGTTTTTTTCTATATCATCAGTCATAGAGATAAGGCTCACTTGATTCAGATCTGTCTTGAGTCTGGTTGGTGAAGGGGGAATTAAGTCCCAGTGTTTGGTCTACTACAGCAGGGGAATGTATGGACTGATGATTAGGACATGGATTCGGGTACACTCAAAGAAAGAAATGGTTCTGAGTTGTGCGTTTGTCACCAGAGTCACAAAGAGTATGTGGGAATATATTCAGGCGTTGATAGTGATATTCAAGGTAAGGAGAAGGCATGGTTTCAGCCACGCCTTTCAGATTTTTAGTGCTCAGAGTAATCAGAAAAAATTGACAAGATTACGAACTCTTCAGAATATGAGCTAAAGTAGTATGTTCATAATTTTAAACCTGGTTCCAAACATCTGTAGAAAACCCAAGAGAAACAACATAACTGGAGAGGAAGGCATTAGCAGAATGTTTTCCCTCAGGAGTCTTTAGATCTGAAATGCATTCAGTTCCTCACTCTGCTAGAGCTCAAATCTGGTTATACCTGAGTGTGCAAAAAGTTCCTGTAGCACTCAGTATCCAGTTCTCCACAGCACACCAATGGCTGCAGGCTGTGCCCTGGAGTACACCAGCTTGATACAACTTTTTAGTGCCAAATGGACACTAAAAAGCATTAAAAGAAAATGCTTTTTAATGCCAAATGGACACTAAAAAGCATTAAAAGAAAATGCTTTCCTGGGAGGTATTGCTGCAGTGAGCTTTGAGCAGTTCTCAATAACTCTTTTGCTGTGGTCTAATCACAATCCCTGTATTAAGGCTGAGTAGGGCATTTTTCCAGAAAATACATTAAAAATGGTTGAACTCCCAAGTTAAGGAGCCATTCAGTTTAAGTGACTGTCGGACCTTTGTGTAAAAACAATGGGATACTAGCAGGAATGAGAGACAAGATTTGATCCATTGGTTTTTCCACACTGTTCTTGTCCTTTCTCCTTCTATGTTAGCATTAAGATTTCTCTTTCTATTTGTCATTGGTCCTTTTTTTTCCCCGGAGGCCAGAGGTTTTTTCCAGTTTCCTGTCTGTTGTTTTCATTTGTTTATAACTTTGATAAATTCTTCTTGGAGGCAGTGTTGCTCTGTTTTGCATTTGCTGGTGCTGGTTGGCCTAGGACATTTCTAAAGAAACATTATCTTTCCCATATATGACATATGGCAGTTTATGGTTTCCAGGATGAGAAATGTGGTTGTGTGCTTCCAGATGAAAATTAGTCTGTTCCTTTCCTTTAGCCAAGAGAGAGAGCGTGCATGTCCTTTGCTGATACAAATTAGTACAGCTGCATTGTCTTCAGAGAAGGAAAACCTTTTCAAGGTTTGTCTGTTAAAGAAACTTAGTTTCTTACATGGACGAAGGCATCAAACAGTTTCTCTCTTGTATTATTCTTTAATTTTTCCAATGTTAGTTTATAGCTAGAAAGGAAAAACTCAGGTGGTTGTTCTTGGAATTCATCAGTCCTGTCCTCTACCGCTCATCCAAACACTTTCCTGAAATGTTTGTCAGAGATCCAAATGAAACATTAGGAGTGGAATACTGTCCAGTAACAGATAAGATTTGACCATAAAATATGATAAATATAGGACTGCTATGGCCTTGTTTTCATTCTGGTATTAAAAGTGGTTTTATTTGGCATCAAAATAAAATGTTAGGGGCCACCAGCTTACTAAAGATCTGTTGTTATAGTGCAGAGAGGACAATCCTGGAACGACCTGCACTAAAACACTCTTCTGATGAGCTCTGCTGTTGTGACCTTGTTTATGTTTAAACAGTTTATGTTTATATAACCTGTGTAGTGCACTAGGGAGGCACTTTGATAATAGAGACAGAAAAAGCAAAAGTCTGCAGGTTTTTTAATTTAAGAGAAAGTAGTAAAAATAACTGGATTCTCTTTGTGGAGGATAGAAATAGGTAAGAACTTACAAGACTTGTTTCAGCCACCTGTTGTAAAAGTCGAAGTTTATTAAATCGTGTAGTTACAAAACCTAATTGAAAATAGATTAATTCTGAGAACATATGACTATTTAGATTAGCAAGCTGGAATCATCACCTGCTTATTTGGCAGGTGATGCTTAATGCTTATGCCTGGAGAATATTGAGTGCCAACTGGAACAAGCGTGTCCTTCCATTGTCAGAGCCTGCCTCTTAACTGATTTACTCTACCATAAAAAAACCCTGCTGTTTTATTTCCTCTGGTGTGTAGGTCACACTAAATTGATCTGGCAGGCTAAAACAATGATTTTAGTATTTTTCTATGTATGAAACAAAAAAATGTATTACACTGCAATTGTGTTGTCTTGCTGCAACCTTTGCCATCAGCCAGCCTGTTTCTGTCCCTCTTGTTGGCTACTGGGAGGCAGTGTAAAGGTCTCCTTCTCTTCAGGGGGCACAGCAGACTGGGAAAACTCAAGGACAGAAGACTGCAGAGCTTCTTCTGCAAACCTCCTGTGTGAGGTTGGTTGGAAGATTTCAAGGAAGGATGAACTTGAGTTGTAGCTGGTAAATGTTTGGTTGTCAGCTATGTGTTTGCCCTGTGTTCCCCACACTGCCTGCTCACCAATCTTTCTCTGTTTTAGTAAAGGATCTGTCAATACTTCTCTCTAGGTCTTCGGTCTCTCTTTACAGCCCACTGAACTCTGCAGAATCTTCGCTTTCTTGTAAAGGATGTTCTTGACAAATGTTTTGGGTTTAAGTTTTCTATTACGTCTTCCTTCAGTAGAAGCCTGTTCACATGTAACTCAGTGTCTTTACTGGGTACAAAAGCTAATGTTTAAGGTTGATTTTATTAACAGGGTTGAGAGCTGCACTGTTCCCTTGAGTGTGTGCCTAGATGTACTCCTGGTGTTTGACCTACTTTTTGCAATTTCCCCCCCAGCTGCTTGAATTTACTCACGCAAACACAAACATTAACATTGGTGGTGTTCATTAAAAGTGAACTTAACTGAAGGAATAATCTAATGAAGGGAAAACAGAATGGCACATCAGAGCACTGTCCCCTGGAGAGCGTTCTGCAGAGATGTTACTCCACTGGACAATGTCACTGCGTTCATAATGTGAGCAATTTACCCCATGTCCTGTCTGCTCTCAGCAGACCCACCTGATCAGTTGCACTTGGACAGCTTATAACCACTCTCAGGGATTGCACACCGGGCATTTGTAAAAAGAGAGGCACGCAGTTCCTTTAGGAAGAAGGTCAGGTAAAAGTGGAACAACTCCTTCCCAGTCCTGGAGGGCAAGGAAGCTAACTTCTGTTATGGAGATACTTTAATGCTTATTTATATCACAAACCATTTTCTTGTTTACCCTGACATATTTTGCAAAAATATCTCTTAAGGAAGAAAAGGAACTCATTCCACACATCTTTAATTTTGTTTCATTCTTAGTTTTGTGCTGAGACCTAGGCTGTATTAATCTGGGTAGCAGCAATGGTATATCTGGCTTAATTAGGAAACAGACTGTTTAGTCATTTGAGGATTGCTGTGCTGAATCAGACTGATTTCCACATCTGTGCAGATACATCGGAAGGCCAGTGAGATGTTTGTGTAAAGCAGCACACACTCATTATCACTAATTTTTTGTAGCTGGCTTGCCTAGATATATTTTCAGCTTCAATTTTTTAAGTCTTACTAATTTCAAAACTGCCCATTATTCATGTCTGAAGTCTGTGTGTAGTTACAGTGTTTGATGTTGATGGAGTTCTAGCATGAATAAATTATGATTTTTTTCTTTGTTTTTTTCCATTTTTAGCATCGTAGACAAAGAAGTGTCATTAATGGCAGAAATTGATAAAGTTAAAGAAGAAGCCAGTAAGTAAAAAAAAAAAAAATACACAGGGAAATTTTGGAATACTGTTGAAACAGTTGTTTTATTTGGCAGAAAATGACACAATCCTTAAATTTGGTTAGCAGAATTACATCATCTTTCACTCTATATGTGTAGTCAGATAAGGCTTTGATGTGCCAGGGTAGTTTCTATGAGGATTGTGCATCAAAATTTCAGTATTATGAGATTAAGCTAAACCAAAAGGCGATACAGAGTTAGATTTAAATTACTTACTCCTGCTTACCTATCAGAGCTTTTTGACCACTCTTTTTTTCCCCTCATTTCTGTGGTTATTCAATTACTTTGTTTCCATTTATCAATCACTTTTTGCTTGCTTATATTACCTACATAAGTTAGAATACTGGAGTTAGGAAGTAGAGGAGTAGGTTACTGTGTTGCCTTGCATAGCTTTAAGGGATAGTGATCAAGCTTATGAATTAGAAAATTTTAAAAAATCAAAAAACAGATGTTTACTGCAGTCTTTCTTAATAATCTGTGGGAGTTGATCGTATTCCAGACTTTCATGTTGTCTCTGGTTTTTTGCATTTTCATACATATATATTCTCTTTTGGGGGTGGGGAAAGCAAGATGAGACTTATATCAGGATACCACAATATCTTTCTTACACTCCATCCAAGATAGTGTTTGTATTTACCCCCAGTAAATACAGGGTGATATGTTTCAGTAAAGAATGCTAAGCAAGAAATTGAAGAGTAACCAAAGCATTGTTAAAATTATACTTTTCCTGGCAGATGAAAATGTCCTTGATACGAATGCATACAGTCCTTTTATTGATTTGTGAATTTAAAGTCCTTCCAAGTAGGGTCACAAATATATTTAACATTCTTAAATGCTTTATCTGCATTTAGAACTTACTTAGTTTACAGAAGTATTCTAATTGAATTTTTGTTGAAAAAAATGTTCTAAATTCTCTGTTGCTGTCCAAGTCTCTTCCAATTGTATATGTGTAGAAACTAGAAGGTACGAAGTTACAACAGCAGATATTTGCAAAGTTTGTGGTTTGAATTTCATTTGCTAATTTTCTAGGAATAACATGAAAAAGATGTGAATTTGAAGCTTTGGGTTATTCTGGGAAGGACTTGTGGAGGGATATATATAGCAGCAGGTTTTGGTTACCTACAGATACCAAGTAGCCATAATCAGTTACAGAGCATGCACTCATTCCCAGGAAAACCAGTGGTAGAATTCCTGATCAGCAGACACAGGTTTAAGCCCTAACTGCACAAACAAAACCACATTTTGGAAATCCACTGTCCAGGGCTGATGATATTATAGGGCTCCTTCATTAATCTTGGCCAATTACAGGAATTTTTGTAGAAAGTAAACCTAATTCCTACCTACCAGCCTGCAAAGTGCTGCATTTGCACATGGCATGTTCTGTTTCCGTTTTCCTGCCAGCTCCACGCATGACAGTGGATGGCTCAGTACCTGTCTGTAGCAGTGTGGTTTCTGCTGTCTCTCAAGGCTGCTGTAGGCTGTAAAATGCCTTCAGAAACTTGGGCACAAAGCTGTTACAGGACTGTAACATGCTAACTAAGATGTAGAATATTATTTATTCTCATATCTCTTTGCTGCCCTCAAGGACTGTTTTACAGTGGGTAATCTTACTGTCAACGCGAGGAAAAATTCCAAATATTATAATTTTAGGGTTTTTTTAAAACATGAGTATTTGGCTGGCATCTCATGGAAATAAATTCCAGTGTGAGATGAGATCATGTGGTCTGGGCAGTCACTTCAGCAAAGAGGATATTGATCTTGGGGAGGAACAATATTAGCATTATCCAGAATAAGCAGTAAAACAGAACTATTGAACAAGATAAGCACCTGGTAAACTGTTCATTTAATGAGATAAAAATTTCTCACTCTAGTAGACCATGTTCTACAAAAACTGAAATAGAAAAGATCAGCTGGGGAGATAGGAGCTGTTCTTAGCATAAGTAATAATGTAGGCACAGATTTACCAGCAGGGCTAAAGGAACTGTAGCCACCCTCTGCCTTCCCTGCCATGTGACACACACTCCTCTACAGTCGCAGTTTGTTTGCTCCCACACAGCTGTACAGGTGCAGCTGTGTCTCCTTGTGCTTGCTGGATCATGTTGTACTCAGTGGAACATTGGAACAGGTTTCCCAGAGGAGGTGAGATCCTCATCCCTGGAAGCATTCAAAGTCAGGCTCTGAGCAGCCCCATCTATTGAAGATGTCCCAGCTCATTGCAGGGGGTTGGACTGGAGACCTTTAAAGGTCCCTTCTAGCCCAAACTATTTATTGACTCTACTTTCAAAAGAAAGGTGTTATCTGATTAAATAAATTATAATGGGTTGAGAAACAAACTGTCTGTGAAATATCATTAATTTTCACCTTTAAAAATAGCATTAAAAAGTATAGGCTGGTTACATGACTTGTCAAGTGTGCTATGGAAATTTTTGGCTAAAAGAAGGCAAGGAAGCCTAAATCTCTACTGCTGTAGTGGAGTCTGTCATCTTAGGATAGTTTACATTAAGTACCACTCCCTCTGACTGTATGTATAAGTTCAAGACAAAAGACTATGATTGTTATTATTGTACATTTAGATGTTGTTTCCTCTCTGCCTTAAGTACTGATCCCATCAGCCAGTTAATCAGTTGTTGCTTTTACACTGAGTCACCATTTAGGTAACAGTTTGCATATATTTCCACCAAA
The DNA here is from genome assembly GCA_910950805.1 of Acrocephalus scirpaceus scirpaceus. NCBI lineage: Eukaryota > Metazoa > Chordata > Aves > Passeriformes > Sylviidae > Acrocephalus > Acrocephalus scirpaceus. Next base: position 43,717,582 of record OU383779.1, read on the forward strand.
ATTGTAATGTCTTATTATCTTGTGTACAAGTAGATCATTGCTTCGTGGTTTATGATTAATCTTTCTCCATAAGAATGTAACTACTCACCCTTCCCTTACATAGAATATACAAGACAGGCAGTAAGGAATATTTAATATTTTTTTCATGAAGACTGTTGGCCTTCAGTGCTGCTTTGCTGTTAAAATGGCAAATGTCTATATTCCATATGTAAAAGCAAAATTGTGATGCCAGTGATTTTAACATAAACTGTATATAAACAGGTTTTTTCAGAGGAAGTGAAATTCCCCTGTGTAAATTAAATGTCTTCAGAAACAGGCTGGTGACTCAATGTATTGCTTCTTTCCATGTCTCTGGAAGGCTCCCTGGTTTTGTGCTTCAAAATAAAGCACTGGAAAACTCAAAACAACATGTCTGCCCCTGTTTGTCTCAATGTTGGAGGATTAGTTTAACTTTGATTTTCTAACAGCTATCCCATTTTCAGATCTTTCTCAAAATCAGGAAGTGCAGTGAAATATGCTTATCAACTTAATCTGTGCAAGTATCATATTGGAAGTCCAGCTGAAGTCAGTGGTCCATGTGTTTGTCTCACGTGGGATGTACCACGTTAATGCCCAAAGAATAATAAATTACAGAGCAATTGTTCCTTCCTAGCATTACTTACTGACTATTGGTATTTGGCAGTGGAAATCCTGACTGCTCGGCAGAAGAAAGCAGAGGAGCTGAAGAGGCTGGCAGACCTAGCCAGTCAGATGGCTGAAGCACAACTTTCTGAACTCAGGGCTGAAATTAAGGTCAGGCATTCACTTCTGCTTGGGTATTTCAGCCATTTGCAAAAATGCCAAGGAAGAGTAGTCACATTAACATGCTCAGGCTGTTCATTCCTGCTGTGGGCCGAGGGGTAAATAGGTTTCCATAGGGAAAGTGTAGCTTCTTAAAGCATTGTAGCACCTTTGAGCAATGTACAGATGCTATCAGAGGAGTGTAAGCTATCCCCTCCTAAGTGTAGCAGTGGGGAGTTTTGCTGTTTGTGTATCATTTAGACTCAGCAAGTAAACCTGATAGCTTCAGGTTCAGTGATCAAACATCTATTCTCCACTGAAATGACCCTCTTCCCAGGTGTGGGAGTGATCCACCCATCACTGGGCTGTGAGATGTAATTTGGTAAGGATGGGAAAACACTTGGTTGTGCACAGAGATCTTGGGAACAGGGCAGGGTCAAGAATTTGTTGAGCCTTAAAGTGAACTTAATTATTGACTGGTTCTTCTACCATCCATACAGTCTTTTGCTCAGAACGTAAATCACTGTTAACGTGTCTATTTTTGCAGCACTTTGTGAGTGAACGGAAATATGATGAAGAGCTGGGCAGGTCTGCCCGATTTTCCTGTGATACAGAGCAGCTGAAGACCCAGATTCAGCTCTGTGGAGAAAGTAAGTGGTGATGATCCCTCTCACTGAGTTTCTCAGAACACAGATGTTCAGCAGAGCTGCCAGTGTGTGAGTGTGCAGCAAGCCCCGCATGAGTGGTGTCTCTGGATGCAGCAGGACTGCTGCCCACACACAAGTCAACTTTACAGTTTGCAACGTTAGACTCACTGTGCCTGGGCTGCACACTCCATCTGCAGGTGCACAGTACCATCTTTGTCAGAGAATTCCAGGTATTGCTCAGATCAGTTGGAGTTTTCAATCTAAACAGGGTCCCAACTCCAGGGAATACACAAATTCAGTAATTTATGAATAAATAGTAAACTGGAAGCTTCTGTGTGCAAGCATATGTAATGAGACCAATTCGGACCTCTCCTGCTAAAAAGTAACTCCCCAGCTTTATAATAGTATTCACTGGGTTTTTCAGGAGCCATCTAGAATCCCAAATCATAGAATCACTAAGGTTGGAAAAGACTGATCCCACCTTGCTGCAACCTCCTTTTAGGTAGAGAGCAGTAAGGTCTCCCCTCAGCCTCTTTTTCTCCAGGCTCCTGTTTCTAAATCATCTGCCCTTCTGCTTGGAAATTCAAGTTCACATTTTTTGCTTCAAGTATCATGTCCCTGTTGCAATATAGGAGCCTATTTCTCATCTCTGTCATGCTTTTTTCCCCCTAAAACAAAGTAAGTGATATAAGGCTTTGCCCAGTATGTTACCCTGTTCTAAGGTATTCCATTCGGGAGAAAACTGGGAAAACAATACTGAACAAATGTATCTTAGTGGAAGGAAAATAATAAATGTTTTCAAGTTCCTAAAGATAGAAAACTGAGAAAGTACTACACAGTCTGCCAATACAAGTTTCTGACTGCACAGCTAAAGAACTGACAGTTTGGAAGCACAGCCAGTTTAACTCACTAGACCCTAAGAATTGCTTTTGCAGAACGCTTTGAAGATCCATCTAACACCATATCCTGTCTCAATGAAACCAGCCCAGGATGTTTCAGAGGAGGACATAAAATTCCCAGTAATGCATCTAATTGTTTACAGTCACCTCATGGACCCTATCTAATACCCTGAAGCACAAGAGATTGAAAATTCCATAAAGGTTATCTTGACTAATAATACCACAGCTGCTATTGATACAACCATAGACTATTTTTTAAAACTCATTGAACTACTTTCCTAAATAACTTCCAGCTGCAGTTAATTCTGCAAGTTAATTATTTATACCTCATTTCAGTAAAGCATTACATAAGCACAGTTTGATGCAGGCCTGGTTAAATCAGGTCAGTGAAGTCAAAAGAGCAGCTTTTAGCAGGGGAGCACAGTCATCCTAGAAATGACTGATAGTGCACTGACTGTCTGAAGAACTTTGCTCATACCTGCCCTCAGTGACCTTAGATGAGCAGTTTGCGATGATTGGTGTCTTTGACAAGAGATTTTCAGCGCAAAAAATGTTTCTCTTAGCATCATCTCTCAATGAGGCCCCCTGCTAGGAGCTGCAAATACCCCTCAAGCAAGAGATTATACAAGGCCTGTAGCTAAGAACAGCCACCCTTAAGGGCTTTCACAAAAGCAATAACCAAACCCACCGAGCTTGTGCAAAGGAAGGAATGCTCTAGCATGAGGAGATCATAGACAGCATATACTCAAAATGACGGACAGCAAGAAACAAAAATAATTGGATTGACATATATCAGAACGCACAGTATCCTTTCCTTGTACTTTTTTTTTTGTTGTTAAAAATATACTTTTATGACAAGCATCTGGGTTTTTATATTGGCTTTCATGTGCATCAGTCTGTTTTAGATGAGAGAGAATTAATAGAATTCAGGGATGAGTGGCCTCACTGAACTCAGAAGAGAAAATTCAGTTCATTGTGCAGATCATTGCATTGTTTCTCTGAAGAGGACACCTAGTGGGAGAAGTAGCTGATGTTGGTGTAAGTGAGTAAGATCCTCAGGAAGCCCAAGAAATGATGCTTACTTAGTAAAATGATTCCTCATCTTCTTTCTCAGTACTAGAAATGAAAAAATAGACGTACCTCTTAGATAAAAACAACAGGTGTCTCACTGGAGTGAGCCCTAAATTTGTCATGTGTACCAGAAGGAAAAGAAAAATCCCATAATCAGAAAAATCAGGACAGAAAATTAAGATCAAGAACTTCAATAGCCTCAGAATCCTCTTCAAGACTGCGTGAGGGCCATTTCACAAAGGCAGCTTGAAGAAATGCAGAGAGGAATCAAGGATTTTTTTGGTGCATTTCATATCCAAACATGATAGTGCTTAGTAAATTAGGCAATCTCAAAATACTGAGAAGTAGAGAGTAGGAATATACTGAGATGGACAGTAGTGGTTCCTGATGGTGCAGACTGCTGTGGTCTGCATGAAGTGGATTAGTGCATTGCATTCAGTTCCACTTTTTATAGATACCCATGATACAGAAGAACCTTTTTTACCCGTTTCCTTTAGAGAGGAATAAGTTAAGTTCTCTTGGATGCCAAAAGCCTGGCCTTCTGCCAGGCTCCTTCCAATTTTAGTGCAGTGCCACCACATGGGCTCTTTTATCTCCAGAAAGTGCTTTGCAATGAGGCAGACTTACAGGTGTAGAACACTATGTATGGCCTGACTTCAATCAAGCTACTTCAATAGCTACCTTAAGTTAGCTTACTTTATTATTTAAAGTGAGACTGAAACAATACTTCGAAAATTAACTGTAAGCAGGGTAAGAATACAACCTTCTGTTTTGATGTTGATCAATTACCTGATAACACATAAGCCCTTTTTTTTAACAGTTTCCCACCCAAAGAACAATTATTCCTCAAGACCACCATGTAGTTTAGTGCTGTCTTCAATGACCTCGCATGCAACAACTGGCAAGCAAAATACGCACAACCGAAAGTCCTCTAGTAATGCCAAGAACTCTGATAATAGAACAGCCAGCAGTAAAGTACAAAGTTATTCTTCTTCCAATCCTACAGAATCTTCTTCTCAAGGAGTCCCAACAAATAAGCAGGTAAGATGTCAGTCATGAACTAAACTAAATTACTTCCAAAACTTTCAAAAAAATATGTAGCATTGAAAGTTGTTAATACAAAATCAAATACTGATTTGTATTTGTGGTCTATATTTAATTAGTAGTTTTTGAAGATAGTAAGCATGTATTTTCCAGCTTCATTTCCAAGTCAGTGTGAACATATAAAGTAGAAATACCATATGAGAAAAGACAGCTATCTGTTCAGAAGTGTCTAGTGGCAGTAATAGAGTGAAAAAGAAAACCCCTCCATTATAGCTAACTGCTATGGAGGAGAACCATTTATTCCTTGACAAATGGTCAGCTGATGTGCTGTTGAAGCACAGTTATTAGATACACTTTGAAGTAGAATCCTGCCAGGTTTGAAAGCATATTATTTCAGAAGCTCTATAATACAGGTTATAGTATTGTACTATATTAGTAGCATTATGACATACATGTATGATACATATATGAATTATATTTTGTTGTAGTAGCACCTCAGAATGTCCCTGTACCATTGTCCTTAGGTAAAGCTGCCACTAAAATTGGTCTGGATTTTGTCCCAGTAGGGATTTTAGGCTCAAGTAGATGCATGAAGGGAAATATAAGATGGTGCATAATGTCAGTGCATGAATGGAATCACCTGTCCAGTCAGACATGCAAATAAAAGTAATTCAGCCACTTCCCACTAACCAAAATATCCTCTGAGCAAAATATCACAATAGACATGTCTTCCACAATGAGGATTCTTCACTTGACTTCGATTTACATGTGACTGTCTGTTCTTCCTGCAGTCATACTGTAGTACTTGCACAGCGCTTTACTAGGAAAACAATATTCATGATTTTGGAAAAAAATCAGTCAGTATTAAGTTCTTCGGTACTTTCTTAACTGCTCAGAGAATCACAGTGTATCATGAGTCCCACTCCTGGCCCTGCACAGGACAGCCCAGGAATCCCACCATGTGCCTGAGAGCATTGTCCAAACACTTCTTGAGCTCTGTCAGGGTTGATGCTGTGACCACTTCCCTGGGGAGCCTGTTCCAGTGCCCAGCCACCCTCTGGGTGAAGAACTTCTCCCTGATATGCAACCTAAACCTCCCCTGACACAACTTCAGGTCATTCCCTCAGGTCCTGTCCCTGGTCACCACAGAGAAGAGATCAGTCAGTGCCTGCTGTTCCTCTTCCCCTCACAGGGAAGTTGTGACTGCAGTGAGGTCTCCCCTCAGTCTGCTCCAGAGTGAACAGACCAAGTGACCTCAGCCCGTCCTCATACGGCATCACCTCAAAGTTCTTCACCATCTTCATGGCCCTCCTTTGGACACTCTCTAATAGTTTAATGTCTTTCCTACATCATGGCACCCAAAACTCCCCCAGCACTCGAGGTGAGGCAGCCCCAGTGCAGAGCCCAGCGGGACAATCCCCTCCCTTGCCCAGCTGGCCATGCTGTACCTGATGCACCCCAGGACACGGTTGGCCCTCCTGGCAGCCAGGGCACTGCTGACTCATATTTAACTTCTGTTGACCAGAACCTGCAGATCCCTTTCCTCAACAACTGCTGTTGAGATGTCTAGCATTTCATCCATTTTTCTGTATTCTCTTGATTCATGGCAGATTGTAATTTGGCATCAGTGATGAACCTGCCATCTGTATCTCCAGACTACTCAGATGTAGTATGGTACTCATAACTCTGGTTATAGTTATAATAAAGAGACTCTGGTAACAATCAAACATTTTTAGTGTTTTCCCTCTCCTGTTCCCTCCTAACAGTAACACTGTTAATTTTGACTGCTGTGTTTCTTGGCCTGTTGGAAGGAATCAGACCACCTAACAGTTATCCAATTTCTTTCTGGGTAGAATGGGCCTTCTAGCCAGAGACGAAGATTCAACCCACAGCACCAAAACATGCGACTCAACGGATCTCATAAGTCACCAGGTGCCAGTAATGAGGCAGATCAAAATACAAAGAGTGGTCCCAGGCCTGAGCACAGAAGACAGCAGCATAACAGCTTTCGATCTAAAAATAAAGGAGCTATGAAAAATCAAGAGCAGCCTACAACTGCAAGGACCACAGAGAATCCAACGCATTCGGAGAAGTCCCGACGGAAGCATCACACACCGGACACCGCAGAGCACAGGCCTTTCCAAGGCAGCGTTGGCAGGGCGTCACAATGCAATTTATGTCCTGCAAGGATGGAGGTCTCTGCTGATGCCACTGTTCTTTCAGTGCCAGCTGTGACTTTGGTTGCCTAAAATGTCACAGTGATGGCAGGCAGAGAAATTCAATCTCTTCATTTTAGTTTGTTGCTCAAAAAGCTTGTTGGTAAAGAAAATAAGTCAGAAAATAGTCTCTTAAATCTTTTGCTGCTTAAAACTTGTTGGTATCTTTATTACTTACTAATTATCAAAATTAAATCATACTTTCAAGGCATTCCCCAATATGTTCACATTTCTTTTCTCATGACTGTATGGAATCTTACCAAAGCAGCATTTACTTCTTAGAAAAATTGAATCTAGATTGGAAAGATAAATTGATAATTAAATTCATAATAGCAAAATCTGTTGTAGATATGTGGTTATACCAGTCAACATTATTATTTCATAGAACAGCCTTTGTTAGAAGGATCCCAGGAAATCTGTATGCTGTGGTCTGCGAAGAAATCAAATAATCTTGTAGAATTTTTCAGCAAATCTCTATACACTTCCTTTCTGTGCGTGTATACATGTACATGCATGCACACTGTATACACAGAGAGTATTGTTCTATACAAGAAGAGTTGAAAAAGCAGTTCATTTGATTTTAGCTTATTATTCCATAATCTGAGATCTTTAAATTCAAGTATAAATTGTATTAAATGTATTACATATTGGTATTTTTCATGGACAAACTATTTTTATGAGGCTGAGGAAATATGCTCATTTAAGTTTGGAATGTATATAGTAATGGCTACTCAGATGCACAGCCCTGTTCTCCATCCTTATCAGCCACTTTTCTATGACTAGTTGGATTTATTTTTTGCATATGAAAAGTTGCAGGTCTTCTAGACTTGAATTCAAATTATTTTTCTATATTTTTGCTGTAGGAACCATCTGTCCATAACAAGAGCTATGACTAATGAATGACTTAGTCTTTATGTTCTGAGTCTGTATTTCAGAAAACCTGTTTCTTCCAAATAATTAAAATCTTCTTTCTAAAATACTTTGGTGTTTGCTGCTTTGCAGTGCCTAACCTTGTGCTCTTACTCAAACTGTATTTTAGTAGTGGAACTGGTATCAGCGGGAGGCTTTCAGCTGAGTTTGGACTGGACTAGGCTTTTGCTTCTAGCTTGATTCTAATGCCAGAGCGCACAAAACAACCTTGCCATGAGAGTCACCTCCATGCTGACCACATTCTACAGTAAGTTACTGTTTAACATAGTAAGGTGTCAGAATCAGAAAGGTGTAAAGGTCAGTAAGATCGGCCTTCCATTGAGGTCAGTAAGAACAGAAGGACACTTGAGCAGCTTTAAAAGTTTACACCTAGGTGATTGTTTACTATTGCTATTTACCAGTTTCCTCTTCCTAATTTCTGTTTACTGACTGCACAGTTCCTTAGTACTGACTGGATTACTTCCCTCTGGGGCCCTTGAAAAATAATCTCCAGGGGAGGAGTGAAGTGCATTCTCTAATTTTTCTTTTTCTTTATACATACACAGTGTCCCACATGTGAATATTGGTAAAACCTGACTTTAAAAGGCAAGTAACACAGTGTCATCTGGAAGAGTGGTGAAAGAAAAATAAACGTGTAGGTAGACACTGGATTTCTTAGCATTGCAAGCAGTGCTATTATCCTAGTTAATTACCTATCACACTTTTAAGCTGAATATTTTTGGGTAGATGGATCTGAAATTCCAGAGTATCTGTTGTGCATACCCATCAAATAGGTAGCTCTTCAAAATTTATCTGCTGCCTTACAGTTTCACTGTAACCTCACTCTTAAGAGATTCAATTACAAATTCCATGCAGATATTACACAGGAGTTTCTTATATTATCCATATGTAAGTTGTGAAATGTGTCTCTTCTTGTAATCCTAAAAAAATCAAACTTACCTGTAATGACAGTTACTCTTTCCATATAGCTTCTACACTTGATTATTGCATTATTAGAAGTTACTTTATCCATAAGTCAGTTTCTCACAAGCAACCTTCTGCAGATAAATAAAATCTATAACTTAACTCAGCACAACAGGACCACTTTGTGCTCTTCAGTACCAGCCAAGCTTTGATGTATTGGAGGCTCAGTATGTGACAGATCCAGGATTAACAGGTGAGGGATGACATTTTTCTCTTGTGGTGCTAAGACATCTTCTTTGTTAAAGAGCTCTGCATGGGTTTGGTTTGACTGAGGAGAAGGCTGGTTGTGGGCATGCTGCAGTTTTAGCACACCAAGTTTTGTCTAGTATCTGTGCTGGTTTGGGAAGCACATTTTAACCACACTATGTGGCTGTGCTCTGGAACTGTGTCAGAATCTTCATCTTTCATTGTGTCTGTATGCTTGGAATTGTATCTGCCACTTTCTAGGAGTGTTCTACTGTTCGTGGTAGTTACAAGTAGCCAAATGCTCTTGGGCCCATCTTCAACAGAGCTCCATTTTTATCTTTTCATTGCAGAAACAACTACATGCAATTCTCCTTTTAAGGGACTTGTAGAGGGGCAGTGAGGGAATTTATGGCAGGGCAAGGCTTCCCTTCCAGGCCATCCTCTTTTATAAAAAGTCCCCTCAATTAGCAAAGCAAATACAGCTGTTTGGCCTCACTCAAACACAAACATGGAATTCCCACTGCACTTTGTGCTCCTCCAGAAGTGGAAACACATATTTAAAGGGGCAGTATTTTAAAGCAGGTTGAATCTCTCTTCTGTGAAAGATTAAATTCAGAGTAAGGGCAGAACCCAGCAAAATAAAGATCCACATACACAGCTGGAAAACTAAAAAGCAGAGGTAACTCAATGCAGTCGAGTTCTTTGAAAGATTATATATGTTAACCATGTTTGGGAAAAAAAGAGAAAAAACCGAACGCTTAATGTGCTTGAAAATCTTTCCTTTAAAAAAACCCCAAACGATTCTGGAATTGGAATAACTTGCTGAACATGTTTGCTTTTTTTTTTAATATGATCTCTGCTATAATGATTTAGAATTTTACAAAGATTCAGAGTAAACCATTGTCACACCACTTGACAGTGCATCTAGTTCCAGTCACCATGAAGATTAATGCTATCTATCATAAAACGTTCAATATCACTCTTAGCAGTTACTGGAAACTGAACAAGATTCTATGATACAAAAAACATGCTGGAAGTGCCTACTTAGATAAATTGAAAGGTGGTGCTTGCACCCCATCCAATTGAAAATAAATAAATAAAATCAAGTCCTTCTTTCTTTACCTTCTTCACCACAGCCACTTTGTCATTTCATCTACTAAAATTCAAGGGAGTTGTTTTTTATTCTTTTAACCACAAGCTAGTATGTCCAGGACAAAGAGAAGACTCACTGATGCTGCTGTAATGCAAACTACACAAAAGTTACTTTAAAAATACTGAGCTACCAAAACAATTATTTAAACACTGAGGTAGTACAAACTCTTAAAGTCCTGTACGAATATTCTCAAAGCTTTTTCTTGTATTCTCTTGGGTTTTTTCTCACCTATTATTCTCTGATTCTGTGTTTATAGAAGCTTTCTAAATTTAAAAGTTGAAAGAAATCAGCTTTAGAAAACCTTATAAAAAAATTTTAAGGTGCATGGTAAAGTGCTCAGCAGTTGAATAAATAGTGAAGTAGAACTCACACAGAAGGTAAGTATTAAAAACTGCTTTTCAGTCAGATTATTATGAAAAACAAATTTCACAAACTTAGTCTCCTGCTTAAAGAATACTAAAGTACATTATGTTAGTATCTTTCCATAATTTCTGCTTCATCTTTTGTTCAGTGAAACTTTTTTTGTTGAGATAGGAAGAGCCTTGGGATTGTTGATCTTCAGATTTATTTTTAAAGAAAAAACACTAGATTAAATACTAATCTAGTATTTTAATACCTACTTTAATCTCTGTTTTTACTCTAAAGGTCAGCTGGTCTTCCATATACACACCAATAACAGAAAATTATAGTGCTCTACACCTTTATAGTGGCTACTATTCATGGCAAAATGTCTCGTTAAAAACATGTCAGTATATAAAAATTCAGGGTTTTTACTTGCGCAAATTATGTTTCAAGTCCTTATGGTTGGGAGAAAAGCCTGAAAATGTGTTGGCTTTAAATGATCTAGCCAATAAAACATTTAAAGAACTCTTCTATAATTCTAATAGTCTCAGGAATTTTAAGAACTTGCTTTTTGGCAATGTTCTCAGTGTTCAGAGACAGCTGTATTTACTGTGCTGGAGAAGCAAAAGTAGTTGTAAAAACAGCAAAAAAACCCGGCACCCAACGCTAAGCAAGGGTACAAAACAAAGCCAGGTTTTGTTCACTGATTTAAACAACAAAAAGGGCTCTTGAAAATCAACGATCCAAACTTGCCTTTCCTCTGCTGGTAGAAACATACAGCAGCTCTTTGTATCAGTATCATTACTCAACATCTGCCCTGCTACAAGAATGTCTCCTCCAGCCTGAAGAGTGGGGGGGGGTGTCCTTCAAACCATGGCACTTCAGCTTCTGTGCTTTGCTGCACACAAGTTGAGGCTGTGCCCTCCTGATCTGAAAGGACCTGCAGAAGGACATGGAAGGTGTAAATCAGACAGAAGGTGTAAATCTGCGGGCCCAGAAAAGCCGTCCCCCAGCGGTGTGACACAAATGCCACAGCTGCAGCAGCCTGGCCCCAGTGGCAAATCACACCACGGTACTGTGCGTGTCTGTAAACGCGTGTCGCTCCAGAGAGAGCAGCCTTGTTACTCACACAGCACACCTCTTCCCTTCCTGGATTTCTGAGTCTTCTCTCAGTGTACTAGCACAGGTGATCCCTTGCATTGCTAGTAACAGCAAAAATGGTCATTTACCCTCACCAGAAGTGCCAGTAAGTGAATTCAACTTCCGGAGTCTCTGCAGCAGGCATATGTTGTACACTTGTGGCAACCTTGTATCTAATAACAGCTACTTAGTTTTATCTCTCCCTCCCCCACCCCCCCTTTAAAGGTACAAATTGAGTTGACTGGAATGTTAAACTGCATGTGCTTGAGTGATTTTTTTAAATCTATTTTTCTTCCTCCCTTCCCAACCTCTAAAAAATATCTAGAAATAAAGCAGAAAACACGCTTTAATGTTCACTTTAAACAATTTTTTCCTGTGCTTTTCATTATCTTTTTCATCACAATTTTCTACCTAATCTTTGAATAAAGGATCACATAAGATAATGATCTCTTCAACCCTATAATACCGAGCTGTCCAGTCTATCAGACTGAGTCAAACATTATCCATCCACTTTATCATTCCTAAGTGTAATACTTTCTGCTAATACAGCTGGTTTTTTCTTGTTTAGTACTATAGAAGTAGTAGGAATATCAACAGCAGCACTCTCCTGTTCACTTGTTTCACTGGATGCAGAAGAAGGTGGCTGAGATGGTGTCACAAGAAAAAGCGGAGTCCTTCTCAGCTTCACAGCACGTTTGTTCACAGGCCTCTCACTCCCTGCAGCTTGGAATGGCATTTGGCCCCGTGTCCCACTCCCAGCACTCTGCCTTGCACGGGGAGCCTGGGACGTGCTGGGCACTGATGCTGCAGATGTGGCTTCAGAAGCTTCTTTGTGCAGCATCAGCCTTTCACTATGGGGTCGTTTCAGAATTGCTGCAGAATGTGAAGCGTTGCAAGCAGCTACCTTTAATGAAGATGAATTCTTGACTTTTATGTGGGTACTTGTTGAGGGACCTGAGAATCTAATTGGCTGGGGACCCACTTTACATGGTAAACAGCCTTCCACTTCAGTATAGTCAATTAATCGTCTGTAAGACCAAGAACCTCAATTAAAAAAATGAACTATAAATGTAAATTGTTATTTTTATAACATTATTACAAAATAGACCATCTGCAACAGCATTTTACAAATAGATTTAAGGGATATTGTAACAAGCATACATTAGGGTTCCCAATAGTTCATCACTACAATCAGGGTTGCCTTTCTGTGAATAGAACCATCAATCTCTTCTGCCTCTCTAAGATGATACATTAAAAACTGCAGCAGTGAAGTGGCTGTAGGCCAGCTCAGGTGACTGTACAGTGGCACCTGCAAAAGGCTGCCTTTAGGTAATGTGTTGAGAATGGAGGTGTAACCAAAAATATTGCCATAAAACTGCAGAGAGGAAGTTCTAGAAATTCCTTCTAAAAAGAAGACATCACACAGATATGAAAATCAGTTAACCTTTTAAAGTTTTCACTTAACTTTCTGGTTTAGCAGTCCATTTAACTAATACTGCTCTCTAGTTTTTCAAGTTACTCCTTGTAACTTGAGAGAAATCTTAGCAGCCTAAAAAAACCCATAATTTGTTTCTAGTGAGTTCAGTTGTGCAATTAAGTACTCTATGACGTTTTATAAAATCGTAAATTAAAAAACCAGAGAAATCTCAACGTGCATAGATATTTAAGGAACCTGAAATTATAGAAGGGAGAAAAAAAAGATGGCATTGTATTTGTTAATTAATTTTATGGCACCTATGCAAATCAGCATACCTTTTATAAACTGGAGGCATATGATGCAAACTGCCTTGCAGAGGGCGTTCTTCCAGAGTCCAACATTCAATCAGCTCCTGAGGCACTCTCCAGTAGCTGACACCTGCATTTCATAGCAGCATTGTACTGATGAGCTGAGAGAACACAGCCATGCAGATTTACACCTGACTAAATACATGAATACATGCATTTTATGATGCAGAATTTCAGCTCTCAACCTGCTGACATGAGCATTGCTGACAGCCAGTATGCTGCTTCATTCATGTCAACTCCTGTCCCCTCTCTGGAACATCCCATAAAACATTTTTCCCCCAGACAGCCACTACTATTTTACAATGTTATGAAAGTTTATGCAGAGTTTTTATTATACTTAGTTGGCAAATATTTTTCTCATTTTTATGTTTAAAAGTAGTAATACTGAAATAAAAAATTATTACTCTACCTCTCCCCTCCCAGGCATCGAAAGCATCCATCATCTTTTTCAGCTCAGCTACTGAGTAATAGCTCCAGATGTATTGGATGTTATTTCCAGCTTCTCTAGAAATATTGTTTTAAAGGTAACAGTTACGTGATTAGTTAGCTAAGTCCTTAAAAATGTACCACTGGTGAAATATATCATACCAAATACTAACTATAAGGACTTAGCAGTAAGTGTTTTATAAAGCAGAAAGGAAAATGTTCCTCTAATTTTGTTCTTCTTCAAATAAGAGGTTCTAATCCTCCTGTGAATGCCTGTTGCTAAAAATGGATATTCATAAAAGATGTTCATAGAATAATAATTACACAATTAATTATGTAAAACCTATTTTTCTAGAATACACAGTAGGAGAACCGATACCTGATATATTGCCAAATACTCTTGGAATAAATATTAATGTTCCTAGCCTAAATTTAGGAAGATATGCATCCTAATTATAAAGATGATGAAGTATCAAGAGCTCTATCTTAATCAAAAGATGCACAGTGAAGTACACTTCTGACACTGCACTGTGAGAGTGACAAAGACCAACTGCTTCCAGTTGTAAGTACAGGTCTACCAATAACTTCCAATTATTGCCATGTAAATACCTTATTAGTGTGGCACAGCTATACATGTTCTTTAAAGAATTAAACCCATTTCCTTTCATCTTTGGTTCTCAGTGTTCAGCTATCTTAGAAGACTGCAAAAAGAATTGCATGAATCACAACCAACTTTGCAAATGTTTCTGGAGGTTTTTCTGTATGGGGATTTATTCACTGTATTTAGGGTAAATATTAGAAAGTAATTTTTAATTGTTGAGACATTTTAAAAATAATAAGTCAAACAGAATAAGAACTTACAGCAACTGCATGCTAACTGCCTTGTGTGTACTCTCTCAAATTCCTAACCTCCAGGCTTAGTTTTTATCTTGTTTATTTGTTTAATGTGGCCATTTTATTATCCAGCTGCTTTGAGAGCTGGAAAGATTCCTTCCGCAGATTTATAGTAAAATAATGCTCCATTATGCTACATATGATAATATTTAGGCATAATTATAATATGTATTTATTCTCACTTCAGAGTGCTTTCATGTTTGATAATCACTTTACCTTTTGTACATGCTTTTACTGTGAATTTTCATTCCTAGTGTTTTATTAATTGCATCAGTCCCATCAGCTCTTGTGGCATACACACCAATAATTTTACTTTCACAGCTGGCTCCAGAAGTGTTGAGATAGTGCAGGACCCAAACTGTAGGCTTGGTACAAACCAAATGGTAAGAATCACAGAAATCCAACAAAGCCTGGAAAAAACCATAAAACATATAGAATATTAATAGGAATGCAGTATTTTCAGTTGAATAAGCTTTCATATTTAAGTTTTCTTAACTCTACCAGTGAGGTCTTGTTAAGTAAATCAAGGATGTAGTTTTTCTAGAATAATGTCTGCAGTTATTTCTTATCTGATGTTACCAGAGAATGTTGTGAAACTAAGAGGTTCACAGAAAGGCAACAGCAATAGTTAAAGGCAAGGCAACTCCTTAACATGCAGATATATGGAAAGGCCTGGAATTGTGTTACACTTTTCAAAAGGAAATGAGTAAGGGAGAATGGGAAATACAGAGAAAAATAACTTGCTAAAAGAACATAGATGACTGTCAGGAATAACATAGCCAGAGCTGGTAATATGAGTTAATTTCCTACCAGTTAATTAGAATTAGCTTTTAAGTTACAATACTCTAAAACCTTTGTATTTTAAATAATACACTAATTATCTTTTTTCCTTTCTCATTCTAAAATAATGTCCGAGTACATTTTGTTTTACAAGTTTCAGGAATAATTTGTAAAACTGAAAAAGAAACCCCAAACCAAACAACTTGAAGGGATCAAATCTAATTTCAAGTGAAATTTGAAGCCAAATAGGAAAGTAAATGTCCTTCTACTATACAAGTTCTACAGCAGAACTTGTTGCATGTACAAAACACATATTTAAGCTGTAGCTGTATTGCAATGATGGTAAAAGCTGGTGTCCTTAACTATACTGACTGCATTATCAACTCTAGGATTTCCTAACCTAAAATTCTGAATTTACTCATTATTTAGTCTGGTCACTAAAACATATTAATTTGGACATTCCGTAGCTTTAGTGTTTGGTGCTAATGAATGGCACGGGTTAGAGTTCAGCATCAAAAATGTTAAGAAATGTCAGGACCTTCTTAAGTTCTATATTGGACCTTGAAGAGTATGTCTCCATTTCATTGGCCAAATGATCAGACAGACTGTATGGATAAGGGATTCCAAAATAATCTGCTTCCTCCTGCAGTGCAGTTCGAACTTGTTCATCTCCAGGAATCCAAACCTCTCCATGAAGATAATCCAAAATATATTTAAACAGGTTTCCATCTCGATCAATTAGACATGCTCCTGAAAACATAGACTTATTTAAAATACTGTTTCCAGCAAGACAAATCTGTCACATTCCACCAAATCATCAAGTACAGTCTTTAGTACAAAACTTCTGTAGTGGTTTTACTTAGGAGGAGTAAGTTTACTGGCTTTACTCTTTTAAAATGGTATTTTGTTTCCCTGGAATATTTGTTATTTGAAGATAAAATTCCTAGTGCAGTAAACATCTCTTTGGAATTTCAGTGAAATCACTAATCTGCATAGGACCATAGTAACATACGACCTCAGCTGTGCTGCACTCTGCTTAAAATGCTAAAATCTAATTCTAGACACATTTCTAATTCTAACTGCAGGTGCACTTTACCCACTGTTGCAGAGATCTGTTCAATTTTGCTTCTAGACCATTTAAAAGAGTTAAAATTAGAATCAGTTCCAGTACACATCTAATTAAACCTTCCCTGAATATTGCTCAAGTTATACTGTATTTGCTTCTTTTTCTCTCCTTTGCCTGAAGGGCCCTAGACAACTAACCAAACCATATGGGCTGTTCACTGCAACTGTGAAAGATGGTAGCAAAGTCATGCTATGTTATGCCAAATCCTTATGTTAAATGCTTTGGGTATTTTAAACAACCTAATGTATGCAACAAGGAATTACTATTTGTCATCATTGTCTCTTTTAACTGGACCTACTACAGGATTTCTAAGTCACAAACAAGTGTGAAATTTGACCCATGAATAGTTTTATTCAAACTTTTATATCAAGCCATGGCGGTGAAAAATGCAGTTTTTACTGGGTAATAAGGTATTCTGAAACAAAGATTAGACCCAAATCTCTTTATGTAATGAACAGAGGGAATGAGATGCCTCTGGAGATTATAGGGGTTCACAGACAGGATCCAGAATAAATGCCAAATACTCTGCCAACTTCAATTTTATCTATTTTTATATTCTTACTGAAGAAGAACATTCCAAAGCCACAGTTTGGACAGGGACATGGCACTGTACAAATGTCTGTGTTTGCAAGCACGAATAGAATTGTGCAATTCAGCTGAACTACCTGTACATATAAAGTCATGCATGCAGAATTGTTTTCCAACCTGGAATTAGAAGCCAACTGATGCTCAGCAGACTGGGAAAGGAGATATACTTTAAAATGTATAAATATATATATAAATATCACATTCCGTGATCAGAATGTGGTATTTAGAGCTTCAATATATTCACCCGTTTCATCCACTTTCAGAGGAAAGCGTCCACTAAACATGGAAGCCAGCATGGAATCCTTAAAGCGACACAGAGACTCGCGCCTGGCTGTGTATAAACAGCCTCGCACATTCAGCCGTAGAATATCCTGGACATCTTCAACCTTGCCCTCTTCCATTGCATTTGCCAATGATGATGTTCATTACGAGCTATTCAAACCTGAAACAGATACAAATAGAAGTCAAACTAATGCCAGCTACAGACTTAATGTATCATATACAAAACCTAAGCAATAGCTCAGCTCTTGCACGTCTGTAATAGGATACCGTTTGAAAACAGTTCTGGAGACCTAGTAATGCAAATAGCCAAATATTCGGCACCTTTAGTGTAAAAAACTATGGCGGTTTACTTTGCTAGGAAACACAAACCTTACGCTTTTGAGACAAATAGTTTACAGCACTAAAAATGCAGCTCTTTTTGAACCAATGACAGCGCGGCTTCTTTAAAAATCGATCTTTGGTTAGGGCTGCTTTAACTTCCCGGGCCGCTCGCCCATCCCTTCCATCCCCCGGGGCGCTGCTCGGCCCAGGAGCGGTGAGCGCAGCGCGGCCTCGCTCCGAGGGCAGCGCCGAGGGCGCGGCCGCCCCGCGGTTCCTGCGCGCCGCTGCTGCGCGGCCGGGCCGGGCCGGGCCGCGCCCCGCAAAATGGCGGCGGGACAGCAGAGGGGCCGCCCGTGCGCCCCAGCCGCGCCATCCCCTCCCTGGGGTCCCTACCGCGGGCCAGCTCCGCCGCCGCTGCTCCCCGCGCTGCCGGCAGGCGCTCCCACAGGCGCCCTTAGAAGCGTGGCTGACCCGCCTGCAGTCGGCTGCTCTGGAAGGCACAAACCGTGCTGATAACTTCTTTTTCTAATAGCAAGTACGGGTTTACTCAAGAGTGGGTTTGATTCTATTGCTGTTTCTACAGTCTCCATAGTCAGAATTTTAGAATGGTTTGGTTTGGAAGGGGACCTTGAAGATCATCTACTTCCAACCACCCCCCGCCTTCAATACGGATGGGGCATCCACAGATTCCTGGGCAACCTGTTCCAGTGCCTCACCACCCTCACAGAAAAGATTTTTTTTTCCTAATAGCTAATATAAACCTGTTCTCTTTCAATATGAACTCGTTTCCGCTTGTCCTGGCACTACAAGTTCGTGTAAATAACTCTGGCTCATCTTTCCTGTAAGTTCCTTTAAGGTACTGGAAGTCTGTAAAATTAGGTCACCCTGGAGCCTTCTCTTTTCCAGACGAACAAACCAATTCTCTCAGCCTTTCCTCAAAGAAGAGGTTCTCCATTTCTCTAATCTCTTGGTGACTTCCTCAGGAGTCACTCCCCCAGGTCCCTGTTCTTCCTGTGCTGGGGCCCCCAGAGCTGGATGCAGTGCTCCAGGTGGGGTCTCAGAGCAGAGGGGCAGAATCCCCTGCCTTGCCCTGCTGCCCATGGGGCTTTGGGTGCACGCTCGGCCTAGGAGCGGTGAGCTTTCTGACACGTTTCTGACCCAGGACACGTTTGGCTTTCTGGGCTGAAATCCCACATTGCTGGGTCATGTCCAGCCTCCCCTCCACCAGCTCCCCCAAGCCCTTCTTGTCAGGGCAGCTCTTGATCTGAGAGCAGCTTGAGCTGACTCCTGACATGGTGATGCTGGCAGATGATCTTGAAGGTCTCTTCCAACCTTGATGATTCTGTGATTCAGTAATGAGGCAAGATTCTTCACCCTCATACAGTCATTTTAGAAAGACAAGAAAGTGTCCTATTAAATTCCTTATGTCTGACATAGAGCTGTGTGGTCATCAAAATGCATGCAATAAACAATAGAAAGGTAAAGAAAATAGGTTCTTGTTACACTTTTGTCTCAGCTTCATTACACAAAGTTTATATACATGAAAAATATTCCTAAAATGCAGCTGCATTTCCTAAAAAACAAAAATTACAACATTATGTCTAGTTCCCACTTAATTCTCCTTTATTTGTTCACAAAGTTTGGTTTTTTGCCATAACATACAGTAAGAAACCACCCTTGTGGATACAACTGCCAAGTAACTAGCAGTTGTGTGCAAAAGTTAACAGCTCCAAAGTCTGGATTTCTGCAGACTTTCTGGAAGGTGTATATATGTTTAGCATATACAATATACAATATATTATATAAAATATATAATGTTTTATATCTCATATTTACTATATAATGAGATAACTAAATCCCAAATGTTAAGAGTGTATTTTTATTGCTACCTGAAGTCCAGTAAAAATCCACTTTCTTAACTGTACACTGCACATATAAGAAATGTGCCTATATTGTATTTAAATAGTTTATTCAGTTATATCTGCAATTCTTATTGATTTTCATCATGTATCATCCTAATTTTTTACTCATAATTTTCTTTTGGAGATGTTTTGTCACCAATTTAAGGTATTTAAAACTTCAGCTACAGGCTTACTTGCTAAAGGGTCAGACCAAATGATATGTAACACAGCATACATACAGTTCCAACTGTCACTTACTTTATTCTGGTCTGTTACTACATTTTTGGTTTTGAGAATACCTAAATATTCATAGGCTACTATGTTTTTAGTTAATATTTAGGACCATAAACTTTTAATTCAGACTTATCTTCAGTTAAGTGAAGAACATTAGAGGAAAGAGCCAAATAAATCATATAAATCATCATCTGGTCCTAGTACAGGAATTATAAATTCTCTTTGAAACTGTGTAACTCTGAGTGATCACTTACTACTTAAAACTCACTTGTTTTTATCTTAATGCAGATTTGCATTCCAATGGCAGTTCAGACCATTTAGTAAAGCCATAAAATAAACACATTTCATTTTTCTTGGCATCTAATCATGCTCCAATTGCAGCAAAGAGAGGGAATGGCATGCCAAGCACCAAGGCTCTCCTGTGCTCCCTGGACAGTTCTTGACCAAGAATGTACCCAGAAGCCATGTATGTCATGCTTAATATCTAATGAATTAACACAAGTTACATGTCACTGAATGCAATACAGGCTGATAATTCATGGATGTTGGATTTACTGTAAAACAAGCGAAAATAAGTATAATTGATTGGTTTTGGGGATAATGGTATCTAGTTTAACAGTATTAGTAAGGACATGTTTTCCCTTACTCACTGGGAATAGTTCTTGCATAGCAATTACAACTTAAATGTGGCCATTGTTGTCAAATATTACAGTGTAAGTACAGCCTTTGGTCTTTCTCACTCTAAAACATTCACTCAATGAAGCTGCAGCTTTCCATGCTTCTTTTCACCTTTAAGCTGGCTTGGTTTTGCCTCAAAAGTCTGGACAATGTTCATGTATTTCTGCACTGTGAGACCAGAACAATATACACAGTTTCAGTCCATACACTCACACGTACAAACAAACAATGCAATAGGTTTTGGACATCAGATTTAACCATGTGAATTATCATTACAATTCAGGCTTAGCACAGCATGTACTTGGCATAGAAGTGTGCAACATAACCAGCCCCACAAGCAAAGTGCCTTTTGAGCTGTGTGTTTTGGGAAATGAACACAGGAATGTTTCTGTGTTGGTGTTTACTAGCCCAAGGAAGCCAAGCTTACACACTCATCCTCTGTATAACTGTGTTTCACTTTACTAATTTCAGTCAAATTTGATGGAGAGGAAGAGGCATTAAGAAATGGATTTTTCATTAAGCTTGGGCAAGAAGTGGTGTGATTAGAGGAATACTTAATACTATAATTTCAAGAAAAGCTATATCATGAGCTCAGGTCTTGTTGGACATCAGAAAATCCAGAAAGAGAGAAGCTATTATCTACCCACTTGAAGTGCTTTAGTCATAGCTCACACTGTATTAGGTACTACAGGATTAATTCCTCAACCAAGATTCTTCTCAGACATAAATATGTAGGTATCTAGTGAGGTACAAATTCAGTTCTCACATGATTAGAACTTTAACAAGAATCTGTGTGTTTTTCCCTCACTGCCTTTCATTTCTATTCAGTTTAAAGACCAGTCATAAGATCCCAAGTGACTGAAACCCATAACTCTTAATCTTAATATTCCCTTAAAATATATAGGCTGTGAAACTTGGCAGTGCTTTACGTTCTTCCCTACTTTGAGTAGCTGGCAATTAATTGGAGATTTTTACATGTGAAGTGTTCCAGCGTGGGAGTTCCTCAGTGAAGTGTAAAGGAAAGTATGACCATGGGTGGAAATGCAATACTTCACATTTTATTTTAAATTTATTGCCCACAGAAGTGACATAAACACTAAATGGGCACAAACTGGTGATTACCTCTTCAAGACTTGAGACCTTTGTGGAATTGGAGGAAATGAAAACTCATTGTTGGATCTGGAAAGAAAACACTGCCTTGTGGAAAGGAGAAGGAGGTAAGTTGTATTTGATTGGTTTTCTATTTTTGAAGTTATCTAAGGTTATTTGCTCTTTTATTTGGCTGGAGTTTTCTAGTGGCTACAGTCACTTCCAAGTTTCCTTGTAAGGGAAAATGTACCAAAGGTATATAATGTGTGCTGGATCAAAGCTGTATTTTAAGGGTTTTGCATAGAAGCATGGGGTTTTGCAGCTTCAGGGCCACACTGAGAAACTGACATACATCATTCATTTAAAAAGGTAGAAGCAAGAGACTCTCCAGATGCTGTTTAGAGCAGATTATGAAAATAGTAAGTTCATGAAGATCCATGTTTACATAATGCTACTCATATTTGATTCCTTTGACTTACTTTATAGAATATTGTAATGTTGGCACACAGCAAGGTAAGTTTTTTTGACAATCACTGCATTACAGAAACTGATGCTTTTTTATTTCAACCTTCTGCATCTCTGTAAATCTTCAAATAAAACATTAATTCTGCTTACTCTAAAATTACCAATTCCTGGATCAAATGTAGCAATTTATGTGCACCTGAGCTAAGGGCAGAACTGGGCACACTTAGCCAGTAAAAGAGAATGTATGTGAAGAGAGTGTTAAAAGGGCTTTTGGACTTAGAAGAGATTTTGGGGAAAAGCATTTAATTAGGCTGAAGTATTTCCATGCAGTTCACTGTCCTAGTATTACCTGAACCACATTAAAACAGGGCTTGCTTGAATTCTGTTGTCAGAGACTTCCTGCCCTTCCAAGTCTGTACTTTTGCAGGCAGCATATAATCTATTAGGCTGTAAATTTATCACTGTTGTCTTCCTAACTGCCCTGATACCTGTCTATACAGTGTTATTCCATGTATAGATACTAATAGCTCAAAATCAGCCAGAAAGAAATTTAACTTGCTACTGAGGAATTACTTGTTTTTCTCCCTTAAACCTAAAGAAAATCTTTGAACTGAAAGCCAAACACCTCAAACTCTTCCTAAAAATCTCTGACAGCTAAGTGGAGTATCTGGAGTTTTCTACTCCCTTCCTCACAGTGCACTAAAATTGATGCTAAGCGTTCATTTCCTTAATAGCTAATTTAAAAAAAAAAAAATTGTATGTTATTAATGGCACTGCAAATGGTTTTCAAAGATACATAGCTGGGAAGTTACAAACGCCCAACCCCTTTTTAAAACACGCAGAGATATCACTAAAGAGCCGGAACCGTGGGTTAGCTGTTAATGACCACTGCACATCCCACTTCGGAAACGCCCCTGACTGGACGTACGAGCGCAGGTGAAGCATTTTCGCACGGGAGATCCCGCCCGTGTGTGACCCCAGCAGCGCCAGCCGCTCCCCGCTCCCTCACGGCCCCTCAGCCCCGCGCTGCGCTCGCGGCCCAACGGCCCCGCCTCCCCCAGGCCTCTGCGCGCGCGCGGCCGTTGGCGCTGAGGGCTCTGAGGGCGGGCGCAGCCTGGGCGGGGCGCTGCCGGCCGGTCTCTGCCTCTCTCTCCCTCTTCCGGGTTAACTTTGCACCGTTTGTAATGCGCTTTATTTAAACGCGGCAGTTTTAAACCTGTCCTGACAAAGCACAAGCTGTTCTGGTCATACTGTGAAGCGGTAGAACCTTGGGGTTTTCCCCTTCGATGTGTAAACTCGCATAGTTAACGTCAGGGAATAGACGAGCTAAAAAATCTATGGGCTTTTCAGGTTTCGTGGTTTACTAGTTAAGTATTTTGTCTCTTTTGTCTCTCTTTGTGTTAATGTCTCATTGTGTTGATTAATTCATTAATCTGTTTTAATTAACTGAACAAAGGTAAAGACCGAAGCAATTCTTTCAACTTCAAGACACAGAAAGCCTTGTATGACATAATAAACTGAATTTTGAAGTGTCAAAAAGATTATTTATTTATTTAGACGTTTCCCTTGATGATGTATAGATTGATTTTGAGGATGGATAGAGGCGCAACTGCTAAATCGTCATCTGCTGTGTTCACCTCAAATGCTGCTAAAGGATGGATGAAGAAGAGGGATGGAGCATTACAAGCTGCAAAATGGAATGCTTCTTTAGCTTCTAAAATCAAAACTAAATTATTAAGTAAGTCCTGTTAAAATAAAACTGAAGCTGTATACTGTACTTAGAATGTATAGCTTCAAAGAGAATAGTAATTGTACTTAACATTATTAGCTGAAATTCTGCCTGTTAAAACTATTCTGTCACAGATAGGCATAGGTAGGTTTTCATTAGGACAGTGGGCATATATATTTTGAATATAAAGCTTTTTTCTTTATTTTGTCAAAACTCACATTTATTATAAGAATGTTTGAATCTTTTAATTTGTAATTTTTTAAAATTTGTAAACATTTTTATGCCTGTGAGACTATAAATTTGTAGATATATTCTTAAAATAACCTTATTTTAAGAAAACTAGACTAGAGTAGAATCTATGCATGAAATAAACTTGAAACAGACTAGTCATCAGAATGACAGCCACGTAAACAGTTTTATATTGGAAGGTGTTAGGCTTTGCTGCTGTTGCACCAGAATCTACAGATAAAAACGTCATCATATAGTGATAGTTAACACAGAGAGGGCCTGGAACTGAAGCTGTTGAAAATAATATTGTTTTGTCTCCTTTAGATAACTCATCTATGTTTAAAGTATCTTTACAACAAAATAACAAAGCATTAGCTGTGGCTTTGAGTGTTGAAAAAGAAAATTCTCGCAAGCTAAAGAATGAGAAGATTTTTCTTCAGAAGGAAGTAGAAAAACTCCAGCTTCATAATATCTCACTTCGTCAAAAACTAACTTGTTTGGTATGCTGCAAATATCATTTAAACTTAGAGCAGCTAAACTAAGCTTTTATTTTTTTTGAAATTTAATATTACTTCTTAAAGTGATGGCTTAAAATACGTCTCAGATTTGTGAAGTTACATCACCTGACAGCAAAATATTTACATTTGATTTTTCTTTTGTAGCTTTTTTGAACTATTTTGTCTATCAGTGTGTATACCTATAGCTATTTTAGTCCCAGGTTCGCCTTTATATTTATAGGTATTGAGATGAGTTTGTGCTCAATTAAGTCTAAAAGAAAAAATTGCAGCATAGATTCACCTTTTATATCTTGTCTCTTCTTATGTCAGAAGCCACTTAAAATATATTTTTTCTGTTATGTGCAGAATAAAACTCTTATTGGAATAGATGCATTTTTGAATGAAAACCTCTTAACTGCAATAGAAATAAGCAATCCTTCTGAGGTAAGATGCTTTTTCAACTTAACCATATTGAACTCATCTTCCAGGGTAAGATTTTCAAAGCATCAAACTGAGTGCAATGTTGAAATACTATTTGTGCTGTAAAACATTAACCCCAATTCCTTAAAATTTGGAAGTAAACCAGAATAGTAAAATAGATTGAATTTTACTGTACTGAAAATTTAGGATTTAATCTCGTTTCCAAAGTATCTAAAAGTTAAATACCAATTAGCCTGAAAGAAGAATCATGTGGTTAAAAAAAGAAAAAAACTTAGCACTTCAGTATGTAGTGAGCAAGCTACCTGCCTTCCTTGCTTAGTGCTGCAATAAATATCTTACATCTGGAAACTTAACCAGAAAACATAGTCCATGTTAGTCTTTGTGTCATGGAAAAAATACAATCAATTTTTTTAAAAAAAGGGAAATACTGTGTTGTCTGTTCTCAACTTGCTTGGTTTTGCTCTGTCCTTCTATGTGTATAATGCAGTGTTATAGCTACACTATATGTATAATGCATGAGTTATAGCTACATTTAGAAAGTCTGTACATTCCTTTAGGATAAAAGTAGGTTATGTATTTTGATGAATGTTGTAACAAAATATTTTGCTTTAAAATTATTGCATGTGTTTGAATATCATGTGTCTTGCATCAGCACATGTATTTTTTTCCCATTCTTTTTGTGTGGTTTTTTTTTTCCTGCAGTGGATATTTCTAATACTTAAAATGTAAGAGAATATTTAACTATTTGTATTTCACTGCCGTTTTTCTTTTGAAAGGATCTCCAGAGTTCCTTTCCCCTGTCAGCTGGCCCAAGCAGCCCTACTGGTGACAAGTTCAGGAGTGCACGTCAGTCAGCTCGGTAGGTGATTGTATTAAATGCCAAAGGTGGTTGGTATCTGTGGCTTTATCTTACAGCTAATCTTTGTACATTGTCCTAGGTAGTTTTGAGGTAATGAGAAAACCATTTCCTGTTTAATCCAGAAACTACCAGTTTGCAATTCGGAATTTAGGGTGGTAGACAAAACTTGTGTTTGAGTAACTCGCTGTTTGTTTCATGTGATCTCACCAGCCCAAAGCAGAATTCTCTATCATCAAAAATACATTTGCCCCAAGACAGAACCCAATATCATACTCAAGTTCTTGTATTCTGCTATTAACATTATTAAGGGAACACTTTAAACAATTGAATGTCATGATAGAAAATGTAATAAAGATCTTCACAGTAGAATTTTCTCTTTTCAGATCTGTAGAATTACCAGCAAAACTTCCTTTCTTTGCAACAGCTAATGCAAAGCAGCAAGGTAGCCCTTCTCTGGGTGGAGCATCAAATTCTGACGAGTGTACCACTGATTTGACAGAGAAAATGCATTCAGATCAAGTCAAGTTTGCATCACTCTGGCCTTCTGGTACAAATAATCAAAAGTTAATTGAAACAGAACCAATGGTTGGCAAGAATAGGTTTTTGAAAGGTATGGTGTATTTCTGTGTAAGTGATTTATTTTTCAAGCTCCCTGAGAATTAGTATTTAATAATTCATTATTCAATGTGCAATACAGAAGGTATAGTAAGATTCCTGAACTGCAATAAACTAGTAAAAAAGAAATGCTCATCCATAAGTATAGGTGTCCTGACAATCATTTATAGAATAATATTCATTGAAATTACATAGCTAAGATAACCAAATAATAGCTGAAGTAGTTATAGAAAAATAGTTCTATTTATGTCCAATTTCAAAAGTCCAACTTCAGTAAATTATGAAATTAGCTTCAGTTTACTAAATTTTTAAGGACCAACCATAGGATGTATGTATTCAGTTTAAAAAAAACGTGCACTTTTCCATACTTCTGGTTCAGCCTTCAATAGTTTTAGGCAGATAACTACACTCTATTCTTCTTTTCCCCAAGCTGCTGAAATTTTTCTCTTTGCAGAAAATCAACAGTGTGCAGAATTAAGTTGCAATAGTGCCTTCCTGACTCATGGAAGAAATATACAATCCTTAGAACAGTCTGAGGAGCCTACAGAACAATATCATGGTAGTTCATTGCCATCCTATGAAAATGTGACTGAAAGAAAGAAAAATGCAGTACTTTTTAAGTCAGAAACTCAACCCAATATAAAGGATTTTGATAAAAAATGTAGGTCATTGAATCTGCCTTATCATGATATCAACAGTAGCAGCAACGCCAATGATAGGAATTTGGAGGAAGGTTCAAGTGACTTGTCTCGCATTATTCCTTCACCTCTTAAATTTAATAGTGAAATTAAGACAGATTTTAAAAAGCTGCTTTTTACTGACAAGATGAAGCCTGAAGAAACTGTTTATGATGCTGATATGGAGTTGACTACCAGTGATGCAAGTGAACTACTCACAGTTACAGCAAAAAGCAATTCTAAATTGTGCCAAAATAAAATTAATAATACAAATTCTGACAAAGTATTACCAAATTTCAGAAAAGTAAAAACTTCTAAGAAGGATAAAGAAAAAATTAAAAGCAAGACTGAAGTCTATTCAAATTTGCATGCAGAAGAAAGGCACTCTAGGGCTGACAATAGTGAAGCTTCAGAAACTACTGATTTACAAACTCAGCTACTCCAAAGTCAGACAGAACAACTACCTATAGGAAATTCTGTAGAGCAACAGGGTAGATCAAGTAAAGCCAAGGATGCCAGGAGGACATACCAGGTTAATGTAATGAGTCCAAGAAAACAAGAGACAAATAAAGGAACTTTCTCAGAAATGTTTGGAGAAGTGGAAAGCAGAATGCAAAAACCAGACTCAAGCTCACCTGTTAACAAGATCCCACCAGAAGTTTATTGTGCTGAACATTTACCACTCCAAGATAACATTTCTGATGTATTGCCTTTACAGGAGGGCTTTCTGAATACAAATGAGAAAGATAAGAAACCAACAGTAAAGAGGAAAACTTCTCAAAACCTTTCCAAAGCAAACACAGCAAAATCCTGTAGAGAGGAAAATGGCCAGTATGGAGAATGTATTTCAAAAACATCTCAAACAGACATAAACCAATGTGACAGCAGCAAGAGAAAACAAGACCAGAAGAATATTATAGAGAGGAAAAACAACAAAAAATGTAGTTACAGACAAGGTAGAGAAACTGAAAATGGCATTCTTCATGAAGTTAGTCAGAAAACAGACCAAAAGAGCAGCCATTTTTCGCCAGGCAGATTGAAGCGTACATTGGCAAAGGCCAGCCGGAAAGCATATGTAATACCAAAGGAAAATCTTACACGGTTCTCAGTCTGTAAAAATGAAGGATTAAAAAATAAGGATTCATTGCTTGCAGAGGCTGGAAAGAAAGAAACTGTAACTCAGCAAATGCAAGTAGCTTTAGTTACTCAGAATGAACAGGTTGATTATGATGCTAACAGGTTAAAGAAGGTAGATTCCTCAGCAGTGGCAAATAAAACCTCCTACATAAGTAATTTTCCTGAGAAGCTTGTAAAGCAGAAACAGGGGGTTAATTCTGATGTTACTGAGACCAGACGACAAAAAAGTTATTTCAGGCATTTTGATCAGCGGGGTCAGAATATTTTGGATGACCAGGAAGTCCCTCATGAAATGAATTCCTTTGTGAGTAAGTTGAAGCCTGTGATTGAAGTTGAATGCTGTAAGAATATGCCACTTAAGGCAGATAGCTTTTCCCAGGCGGGTCTTTCCAATGTGGAGCTCCCAGCTCTTGATAACCACAATGCTTCCATCAACTTCTCTATACTGAAAAGCTCTGAAATCCATGGGCAAAATGATCGTAATGAAGCACAAGATGCTGAAAAAGCAGAACAAAATATGGATCATATTTCTAAACAGAGTAACAAAAATACTCTGACACCTTGTCATGGTAAGTGCGTGGGCTAGAAAAAGCAAGGCATTTTGAATTAGGTAGTGCCTGAAATAGTGGTAACATGTCTGCTCTTAATTCTATCCCCTCATTGCTTGTTTAGAGTGGATAAAACAGGAGTGGAAAAGGTAAGAATGAAAATCACCAAAATCTTCTGTATCATGTATCAGTTGCAATATCTTTTTAGATTGTGGTGACTAATATCCTTGTTATTTTTCAATATATCCCAAAATGATACTTGGTAGGGCACATGTGAGTAGTCTACATTCTTGAGAATCAATTTTAGTTAAAGCATGTATTCTTTTTTTGAAGAATTCTATTACATTCAAAATGTTGGGGATTTAAAGATAAAATAGTTTTCTATCCAGGGGAAACAAGACAGGACTACAATGTTCCCTTTTTAAAGGGAAAATATAGTTGGACCTGAAGATTTCATTATTTTTTCTTTAGAAAGACTGCAACTCAACAGGAATTCTGATATCTAAAAGAAGTATGTTGAGTAGGTTTTTCTATAACCTGCCCATGTGGCAATTTTGATGTGACAATCTCTTTTTTTAAGTAAGATACATTAAGAACATAATAAAACTTTAATGTAGTCTGGAAAATAGGTTTAAATTCTTCTATAATAAATGCAATCATTATAATGCAATATAATGGAGTTAATGGAATATAACTAACACTTCTATACAAGAGTTCAAATTTACTTTAGAACATAGATTTGAAATTTTATAGCATTAGGGATCTATTTTGTAAAAATACTTGTTCTCAACAAGTTCCTGTTTATTTCATAGTCTGAGAAAGCCCCAACACCTAGACAGTATCCTAGCTCAGATTAATAGTTTGAATCCCAAACTATTAAGCTAATACTGCCTTGGCTTCATTTGAATGCTAGGACACAATGGCCAAAAAAATCTCCTGTTTTACATGAGCACAGAATAGGAACACTGGCAGAATGAGAGCATTGTGTGAGGCATCAGTCTTTGTGATTTGCAGTTGCATCTTCTAGTCTTCTGTTTCTTCTTTGGAAGGTGGAAAAAGGATCCCATACTTTTAGTAGCTTTAATGGTAAATTAGGAAGCCCTTGTGATCAGCAGTATCAAATACTGCTGACATAAAAAGCAAGCTAGTTATTTGATCTTCATCTACTTAAGCAAAGTTGAAGAACAGTTAAGTTTTCATCCTACATCCAAATCTTGAACTGAAAGATTGCTATGCTCATTTTTTACACATAGGCCCAAAAAGAAAGCATGAAGCTGGAAAATGCAGAACTAAAAAACTCTTGTACAGCTTGACTCTTCAGATTATACGTGTGCCTTCCTCCTGTATTCAAGGCCAGGAGCTGTGTGCAGTGTTACTTTTGTAAGTGCAATAAGGATGTCCTGAGCAGTCATGGGCTCTGAAATGCTCACGGGGCTCTCCGAAATGTCCCATGAGCTGAGGCAGACCTCAAACAGCTCCAAGTTTGTACAGGATGAAAGCTGCATTTTCTTTGATCATCTATGCCATTTTGTGTTGGGTATCTTTTGTGCAGGAGCAGGAACCTGTACATGAATTAAGAAAAACATATTAAAAAGAATTATTAATTGAAGTTTACATAATGATTCAGGAAATACTTAAAATTAAGCATATAAACTACTGTATTTACAGGGAGAAAAGCTTTCCAAGATCTGACAAATACTAGTATGCAATTTCACACTTCTGTACCTAAACCCCCCCAAACTGCAGAAGACTCAGCAATGCCACTGAGACGAAGCAGACCCACTGTTTGCTACAAGGAACCCAATCTACACAGGTAGGTACATGTAAATTGGGGCTTTTGTTCTTGTCTTTTGTGTACATAACTACCCCCAGTAAAGATTGGTTATTAAACCCCCTAATAAACAGTTGAGCTATCACAAATCTCTTTTGCAAAGATACTTCAGTATCAATATATGGCTTGTCCAGTTAGTGTGGCAGAATTTCCAAGTGCCAAAATAAGACTACAATAGTATTTAAATTCTAAAATATAGTTTGGACTAATCGGGAATAATAGTGAATCTTAATGTTTATCATTATATAAACCCCTTTAGAGATGAATAATTGTGAATGTTATACTTAAAGGTATACCATATAATGTCCTCGTAATCTTGTCAAATGGAAACAAAATTTATGTAGTAATATTATATAATTCAGTAGTTTTGCTTTAACTAGCTGTATATAAGAAATCATTTAAGATATATTAATTTGATAGTTAATTATATTGGATTTTTTTTATAAGTAATTTGCCTCTTAGTATTAGCAAATTTAGTGGTACAGGATTTTATAGGTTATTAAAAGACAAGACATAAATTCTGAAATAACTTCTAAAATTTAAAAGAGAACTTGAAACCCAAGCTTCCATTAAGAAAACTAATATGTTTGTTCTTACATTAATAGATCTAAATATAAATGGACCTTTATGTTCATTACTTCTGAAAATATTCTGTGAGTTTTTGCCAGAAAGTTTTTGAGGCTTTTTTGTTTGGTTTGGATTTTTTTAAAGTATAATATTAGTTTAAGGAACAGTTCCACTGAGTTGAGTGTGTGTTATGTTAGTAGGATGTGCATTCATGAAGTAAAGACAGTAGAAAGGTTTCCCTGGAACAGTGTTGAGAGTGAAAGGATTATAGCAACTTACTTTATGACAAAGGTATAAAAAGCCTTTTTTTTCTGGCAATACTGTGACAGGAGAAGAAGATAAATGTACAAGCTGAAAAAAAATTAGAGCACTGTTCTCATACAACCTCAAAATATTTTTTACTTATGTGAGTAAGCTAACAATTGAAGCAGTGAGACTGAGGAAAGGTAGGAGCTAAAAGTAATGTAGGAAGCCTTTACTTTACCACTGGCAATTGAGAAATATTTATGCCAGATAACTTGTAAAAAAAATTGGATAGGGATTAGAGTCACACTTTTATTTTACTAATTGACTTACATGCTAAAATGATGTAGTATTATATATTGATATATTGCCACTCTTTTACCCCAAAACGATAGGGTTCTGTATTTCTGAGAAATGGTAACTAATAACAGAAAAAAATGTTGATGTCAGTCAAGATTTTAGATGATTGTCTCCTATTTATATTTTAGTTAGATCAACTCTGCCCTGAATGGGTGCTTTTAACTGTTTGGTTTAAATAAGTTTTGAAATTTGTTTTATAGGAATATTACATCCTAATATGATAGAGGTCACATAAAAAGAATAGTATTTCTTGCATTATTTTGGAAAGCAGTCGTTATCTATGTCTTGCCTTTTCAGACATACTTATTTTCCACAAATTTAATTTCTTTAGTGTATTTTATTTTAATACTTTAATGCTATTTACCGTTTGAATTATTATGATTATGTTACTGTAGTTGCATAGGTGCTTGACGATATTCATACCTGATGTCTTTTTATTTCTTTTCTTTACAGCAAATTAAGGCGAGGGGATCGATTTACAGATACACAATTCCTGAATTCCCCAGTCTACAAAGTAAAAAATAAAGGAAATTTTAAAAGCAAAACAAAATTTTTTGAAGAATAGAGAATTGCCTTTATGGACAGTACTTCTAAAATGGGTACAATTGTTTATGTATATATGTAAATGTTTAGCAATATAGCATGTTTGTTGTTCTTTGACTAGTAAAGGTCTTCCACAGTGAAATTTTCTGGAGAAGAACCTCTATAAAAGCAGCACAGAGTACTTTACTGAGGAAGGCATATACAGGTTAGGCTCACTTGTGTTTTGCATTTCTGGTCAGTAATTTATAATCTGTTCAAATGGCTTGCAGCACTTCTTAAATTGTTAGAAAAGATATGTTTTAATGAGAAATAAAAATAAACCAGCTTTGGGAATTGTACTGTGAGTTTTTCATATTTATTTTGAGTGGAACCATTTCTCAGTGCTGGTTGGAACAGATACGTACATCCTGAATTTTTATTAATTTATTGAAATAGATGGAGATAGTCCCTCTTTTTTTGATAGCTGACTTTTGGATTTGGCAGAGTCACACTGAGATTTGAATAGGGAAATCTCATTGAGAAATAATGGAGAGAAGTCAAGTGTCCACAGTATGTGTCAGAGGCAGCAAGGAAGAAAAAAGCACTGCAATAGGAATTCAGTAGCAAATAGGATCCAGACAAAGCAACATGTTGAATTTCCAATTGAGAATGCCACTGTGATACAAGTAATACAGTAATGTCATACCATTCAGCTTTCAGGTTTTTGTAGTGCTTCCTTTCTGCATTCCATAATGTGGTGTCAGCTGACAGTTTTCTGGCAGTATCTGATTTGTAGAAGCTGCCAGATGCAGGTGATAGCTCACTACCCACACAACTTTTACACATTATAATGGATAAGGTTCAGGTTCATGTTGCAACAGAGAGCCAGTTTTGATGAGATAGAAATAAGTTAACTTTTTGGTTATAGATGGTGGTTTTTCATGCATATGCAGTAGATGTTACTAGTTTACATGGACTTAAAAGTTGATAAGACACACTAATGGAAGAAAAATCTATGAGGAATTACCAGAAATACCATTTCTGGCACAGGCTGTTCCTGAACTGCAAATTTTTGAAGGCTGGAAGATGATTCTGGAGAAGTCTTACTATGCCTTTGACCAATTTTTGTATCTTTTCCTGTTCCTGTTGACGCTTTCAGAGACCAGTTCTTTGGTTAGCTTGATCTTTTGTCTGATACAACATGTCTCTTTTAAAGAGGTGTCTTAAATTTAAGAGACAGTCTTAAATTTATAATACATTCTTTAGAAGTATATTATTTAAATATAACATACTCTTTTAAAATTATAATATATTCTTAAAAACATTCTTTTAAATGTACTCTTTGTACTTTGTTGTAGATTACACTGTAAGCTGGGAAGCTGATGGAGAAAGTAGTCCTTTAACACATGTTAAAGACAGGAAGGTGGTTGGGAGTAGCTGGCATTGATTTGCAATCAGGAAATCAGACTTTATGAACCTGCTAGTCTTCTGCAACTAGCTTCTACAAGAGCACTAGATGTTTGTCTCAGTTATAGCAGGGCTTTTGACATTTACTCTGATAACATTCCACAGACAAACTGATGAAGTATGGGTTTGTTAAGGGCACAGTGAGGTGAGTTCTGAGTGAAGAAAATCTGGAAGCTTGTGATCAGTGCCAAATGGTCCAGCTGGAGGCAAAACATTAGAGCTCCTTAGGGTTTCACACTGCTGCCAGCAGTGATTAACATGTTCATTAACAACCTGTATGAGCCAGTGCACCCTACACAAGTCTGCTGTTGATACAAAACTGGAAGGAGTGGCTGAAATACTCATGGTTCTGTCACCGATCAGAAGGATCTGGTCAGGCTGGAGAAATCTGCTGAGTGGAATCTCAGGAAGATCAACAGGAGGAACCTACATCCTTCTCCTGTGAGTTGCCAGAATTTCAGCCGTGTATTTTGACAGAAAAGGGACTCATAGATATCAGAACACACTCCTGGATACAGCTTTCAGGTGTGTCCATTCAACGTGTAAGTCTGGAACTATTACTATAAACATGAAGAGGCATAAACGTATTATTTACAAACACTTAAGTAATACCACAACTATTTTCTGCTGTGGTTATTTTGTTATGGCCTGTAAGGCAGCTTCCTCAAGATCCTGTAGGACTTTCCATGTATGAATTTAGAGTTAAATATATCACTCCTGAGATAGTTTACAAAGGGGACATTTATTCCCTAAACAGAGAGTTGTCTAGCTGTGGTTACAGTTGCAAAGATCATGTAAAGATTGTGAATATGCAGCAGTAAGTAGAGCAAGGTGTTTTCATATAGAACCTTGCAGTACAAATAGAGTATTCAATCAGTATGAAAATTCTTCCAATAAAAAACTTACCTCATCACCCAGGCAATGTGATCTGCATTGCAAAACAGAGCTGTTAACGTTATCTGGGAAGTTTCAGCAGACTGACTTTTTTTCTTTCTGAAACATGCTGTGCATGTCACCCCATTAGCAAGGCTATCATGAAGAGGTGCAGAAATGGTTGGGGAGATAGATTCTATCCTTCTTCAATGTTATTTTTTTAAAAGAAGTACACATAGAAATTATTAAGCATTTTTCCTTGTTTTTTATTACCAAGTTTGTAATTAATTTATTTTTAATTGAAATATTCTTTCAACATCTTAATTGAAATGTTATCAACATCACCAGCTGTGTAATTAGAAACCCTCAAGAAATAACTGTTAAAACTTGTGTTCCCAGTGCTGGCACTGCAGCAGCAAAACACAATGGTTTTTTAAATGGTTGTTTCTCTCTACTGCCTGAAGTTTAAAAGCTAGAAACAGAGGCACATGCTTTATCTTCCCAGAAAAGAAATAATCCCTTTGGGGATGGGCTTAATTATTTTTTCAGCGAAGGTCCTGTTGTTCCATACAGCCTCAGGTGTTACCAGCTGGACTGCTAGGGTGTCACAAATACAAGCATGTAATTTTCAATAAAAGTAAAAGGCCTAGGGCTTTACACCTTCATTTCTTCCATTCCTTTAGTATAGATATCTTTCAAAGTAAAAAAGAATAAAGAAAGTGGCCTGAAGATGCACAGAAGTTAAAGTAACTGTAAAGTCATATTATTGCTACTGCCCATCTTTTCTTGTTTTCTCCATCCTCCCTCTTGTTGCTCAAATTCATGTTCAATAATAGACTACAGAGAAAATTCACTTTGTTATTTACTAGGTTGCATTTCTTTTAATTGTTACACAAAATGATCACATAAAAGCAGTATAAAGAATGTTGCATTGTCTTTGAACCTTCACTATAAGTGCTTCTTTTACCAGGTCATTTGATATATTAGAAGATCTTTCCAGGAAAATGATGTAAAAGCAGCTCATGATTTTTGACATAAAAATCAATTTGTATCCATCACCAGAAATTAGGATAATTTTGCAGAGGATAAGGTAATTTGAACTTCTTTTTATAGCTTTAAAGCTGCTTTTTCTCATGTTTACTCAATCTAGCTGAATTTTTGTAGGAAATTAATTGCATATATTTTGATTATACAGAAAGAGGAAAGTATTTTTTCTATAAACCCTTGCCTGCACAAGTAGGCCTTACAAACGGTTATGATACCTGGAGCTTACTACTGATTATTTTGTGAATGCAAATATAACCAAGAACCCCATTGGTCTCATGATCATTACATTGCTGGATTTTATCTCAGTTTAAAATGACTCTTGGTGATTTTATTATAAGAACCTGATAACAATGCACAGTGTTAATGTTGCAGTTTGGCTCTGCAGGAACACCTGTATCCTTTGAGAAAGTGTGAGGTATGACTTAGCTTTCGAACACTTAAATAACCCCTTAAAATGCTGAAGTAAATAAATATTTGCAGTCAGCTCAGGACGTTGAAAACAACGCCCCTGGGTCGGGTGGTACCGGCGGCCCCGCTCTCCCTGCCCGCCCCGCTGAGCCGCGGCCCCGCCCCGCATAGCGAGGCGCCTTCAGCTGCACCGCTTTCCCTGCTGCTCCCGGTTCCGGGGCTGCGAACGATGGCTCTGCAAGAGGGCGCGGCGACTGAGGAGCTCGTTTTCTATGTGAATGGGAGGAAGGTAAGTAAAGCCCGGAGAAAGAGGGGCTGCTGTGCCTGAAAGAAAGAAGGGCACAGATTTGACTTCCTCAGACTGACTCATTTGAGTGTAACCGAATCCTCACACAAACCTCCAGAAGGTTGGATGGTTGCATCCCATTTTGGCAAGCTCTGCTGTGTTTGGGAGAAAAACCGTGTCAAAGTGAAACACTCTCAGCTGAGTATAAAACTTGGCTGGTAGGCAAACCACTTTTTTCATTTGTATGGCTTCTCATCTTTGATGGTGTCAGGTTTTCAGAGGCACAACTGAAAGCAAGACTCAGTGTTCAAATTTGGGCTATTGACCATAAAAATAATATTGCAAGGACTAGTTGTTGATTCAAAGCAACTGTAAGGAACTAGCTGATTCTAAGTGACTGAATAAGAAATACTGTACTCGACCAAGAATGTGGGTATTTCTGTTGCTTTCTGTTGTCAGTTTCTTACAGCAAGTGAAAGTTAATATAAATAAAACTAGAAAAGAAATTGCTACTACTGATAGCCTTACAGGCTTCCTCTAATGTTTAATACAGTACATCAGAGTGCCAGGGAGACTTAAGAATCTGCAAATCATTAGTTTTTTATCCGGTCTTTGAAGTTCTGCATTTTTATTTGTAGTGTGGCCAAAGAACAGTTCCCTCAGTGTAACATTTCACTGAGCAGCAGTTATTTTTAGTACTTGGAAGGTGCCCTAACACTTCTTTTCTGGAAATGTATCTGTGTGAAAAGGAATTTCCAGAAGGAGCCCAACTCTCCTGCAGTGTTTGGCAATTAGTGTAGTTCTATGAGAGAACCAGAGAAGGATTCTCTTCTGGCTTTGTGTGAATGTAGCCTGTGCCCTGAATTTTGAAAGGCCTTGGTTTCTTAATTAAATCTTGTTTTTGTTTTCTTGCTGTAGATAATAGAGAAAAATGCTGATCCTGAACAAATGCTCTTGTCTTATCTGCGAAAGAGGCGTATCCTTTTCTTGTCTGTTCCCTAAAGTCACTCATGTGAAAGCCTTATTCAAGCAAAATTCTAATAAATTTTAATTCAAGGTTTAATTACAGGATTAAGGAAGTTGAGATTCCTTTAAGATAAATCAACCACACTAAATGATATCTCTTTGTTAATCCAAATATTCTTCAGTTGAGCTGCTGCATTTTTAGCCTGGCTTTTTAAACACACAAAATTATGCTGTAAGACACAATGAATATGTGTCTGTGTTCCTCCCCTCATAAAGAAGTCTAAAAACCTAGTGGTCAGTATATATAAAGCTTGACAGAATAGAAGTCCCCAGGCTTTCTAATAGTCTCTCTCCTGGTAAAGATCTTGTGATGAAAACCTGAGGCTGATGGAATTTTGAGGGGCAAAAAGGCATCTTCCTTTTGGTGGCTTTGGAACATTTAATTAGCTATTTGTTGATTCACAGCTTTAGATTGGCCACTGTTCCAGATTCACAGAAATGAGCACTTATTTGAGAAATGTGATCTTTCAGATGAGATGCAAGGCAAATATCCTGACTATAAATGGGCCTTCTGGGAGAAACTGCGAAATTGGTTTGTGTTCCACTGGAATTTCAGATATACAGCTGGTTTGCCCATTGCACATTTCATCCTTTTGTGTTTTCACTTGAAGAACTATTTTTCACTTCCCTTTTCTGTCCCAACTTACTCCTCTTCCAAAATAAATCATAATCAAGTTTCCTGTTTTCCTGAGAAGAGGATTTTGGTCATGTAATTCCTTAGCTTCCATCTTGCTTTCATTGAAAATTTTATTCCAATATAGAAAGGAGTCCAATACATATGCTTATACCAAACCAGTTCTGTGTTCCTTAGGGGTTTAGGAAAAAAGGTGGTCTCGAGCCTTTGAGTGGAGTAAAGACCAGAATGGAACCAGATAATTATTTTCCCTAATGACAGCATTTTCAGTCTTTCTTACAGGAACTAAGTATGGCTGTGGAGGAGGTGGCTGTGGTGCCTGCACAGTGATGGTATCAACTTACGAGTCAGCTTCAAAGAAGATAAGGTATTCTCAACAGAATACTTTGAAAACTGCAGAAAAATCTATTATTGTAGATACCATTTCCATATATGAAACTTTGAAAACAGAGTTGCAGAACTTGTGCTTAATAGTAAAATAATCTAGAGGAAGGGTCAGTTTAATCCAAAAAGAGAATGCTGAAAAAATTTCTGTTGATTCAGCTATATTGTAAATTTGCTGAACTATCATACTCAAATGCTTGATTTACTTATAAATACTGACAGCCCCTGCAAGAGGTTGTAGGACGCCTTAATTTAAGACCCTTTGGCTTGACCACTGGCAAGTGGCTCCTACCTGCAGCTCTGTATGGTGGTTTGAGTCCAGCTGATCACTGAGGACCATGTAGCTGCTCACTCACTAGCCCTAGTGGGAGGGGGGAGAGAATCAGAAGGGTAAAAGAGAAATAGTTAATTAGATCAAGCGAAGGCTGCTCATGCAAACAAAGCAAAGTAGGCAATTTACTCACTACTTCCCATCATCAGGCAGATGTCCAGGCACCGCCATCAGCAGGACACCATCACCTGTAGTGGTTACTTGGAAAGGCAAACAATCACTCCAAACCTTCCACCCTTTCTTCTTCTTCCCACAGCTCTGTATGCTGCTCATGATGCCATATGACATGGAATATGACTTCAGTCATTTTGGGTCAGCTGTTCCAGCTGTGTCCCCTCCCAGTTTCTTGTGTCTGCATTGGTGGTGTGGGGTGAGAGGCAGAAAAGACCTTGACTGTATAAGCATCCCTGTGTTATCAGCACTGTTTCCAGCACAAATCCAAAACACAGCCTCACACAGGCTACTGTGAAGAACGTTAACTCTAACCCATCCAAAACCAGCATACTATCATATGATTGGTGGAAAGGTAGGGTAGGCAGAAGTGTGAGTCCTACCAGCCTTTTAATACTGAGCTCCATCTGTTATGCCCCACCCACACAAAAACATTTTGAAACTCAAAACCAAAGTTTCATTAAGCTAAAAACTGGAATAAATTGTTTTTAAGATGAGAAAACTCCAATCAAATTGTTAAATGATTACATGTCATTGTGCATTGAAGTGTTTATTAGGTGGGGAAAAAAAATTCCAGTTATCCTTTTGTACAGTTACATTACATTGGAATGCAACACAAATGAAAATGTTTAAAGTTAATGAAAGAGCTAAAATTAAAGCAGACTCCTGAAAAGAAACATTTCAACTGTATTAAAAAACCAAATAATTTTATTAAAATTATTAAATACTTTGAAGAATTTTCATTTTGGTGTGTTGTTCCTATTTAGTATGATATTTATTTTACATCAGAATTTCCTTTGGATCAGAATTTTGATTATAAATTTGCAGAAGTTAAGAATTACTGCTGCAAGAATTACTTCCAATGACTACATCAATCTTCCCTTTCCTATCTTCTTCCTCCAAAATACAGTTGACAGATCACTTGTGGGCAAGAGAGACAAGAGGGCAATTAGAAAAGACTGAGGTATTAAGAAAGATGTAAATTCCATGCAATTGTCCTCATAGGTACATTTTTATACGGGGGACAAGAGACATAGCTAGAAAGTGATCCCTTCTCATTCCAAATGTTAATAGTGGCTGCTTTGTAAGTATGAACTATGTCTTGATTGAGTGAAAAATAATACTCAGGCTTGTTTATTAAATAATATTCATGTTCTTTATTCTCCTTTATGTTCCAAAGACACTATTCAGCCAATGCATGTTTACTTCCCATTTGCTCCTTGTATGGTGCAGCAGTTATTACAGTGGAAGGTGTTGGAAGTACAAAAACCAGGATTCATCCAGTTCAGGTGAGAGTACAGTATTACTGTATAGGAGGATTACTGATACCTTCTTTGGATGGGATGGCTTTAGTGACAGAGCTTTTAGGGCACAAGCATTTCATAAGATGGTGGTTTTCCCTGCTAAATGACAACAGAGGACAATATTGGTTTCGGGTGGTTGATTGGTCAAGGCTGATGACATGGCTCATGATGGCTCTTAATTTTATATTGACAGTCTGATCAAGCAATTGGTATGTAATGATTGTTGGAGTGGGTCAGGCTTTGCTCTCTTTGGGCTAATGACACATCTTGGACAATGTCCCTTTGGCTCATGTTTTAGTACAAATGCAAAAAAGACAGAAGTCCACTGAAGGTTAATTAGCTTCTTTGGTAAAATGTGCCTGAACATCACGGCCAAAATAATTATTTTCATTTGATATTGCTTAGAGTGTTTTACTTAAAAAGTCTCATTTATTATGAAGGCAACATTTTGTATGGTATCTCCCATTTAAGAGAGCATTCATTAGAATGGAGATGAGTGCCGCTTGTGGTATTTCATTTCAGGAAAGGCTTGCCAAGTGCCATGGCTCTCAGTGCGGTTTCTGCACGCCTGGAATGGTGATGTCTATATATACTTTGCTAAGAAACCATCCAGAACCAACTTCGGAGCAGATGATTGCAGCTCTGGCTGGTAAATATTGCCACTTTTTAGTTTGCACGTGTGTTCCTGAAGCATTTCTTCAGATGCTTTGTCTGTGTGAGTGCTGTCTGTGTGACTATACATGGATGATGTACTCTTACTGTGCTTTCTAGAAGAGTTGCTACTGGATGTAGACCTTGTATTCCCTGTCATTCTTTTGTCCTGGAAAATGAAGCATGGAGCTGTGGATTGTTTCAGGTGTTCAAACATCCCTATATGTATCTTTTGAAGTGCTTAAAATCAGATGTGCAAAAATGATGTCGTGTTGGAGAAGCAGCTGCATCTGAGCATCTCCAAGGTCCGACATTGCAAATGTCGTAAGCCTTGCAGGACAGGCCCTTTGCAGTAGGATTAAAACAGATAAGGCAGAGAGATGCAGGCTCTTCAGTAAGGGAAAGTGTGAGCATTTATTGTTGGTAAAATAGCCTTCTGTCATCTGTTGTGCTCTGGAGTCACAGTGGAGCTAAAGACATTTCCTGTTGCTGTGTGGTGAACTTAGAGATGTAATGTTAACTTCCTTCACCTCTAGAAAAAAGTCAGGGGGAAAGAGAACAACATTTTGAGTGGATGAAGAATATTGTACGATCTCTTATTCTCCTGCATACTGAGCTGTAGCCAGTATTCACTCTAGTGCAGATCTCAACTGTTTCATACTCCTCTTGAAACAACAGCATTTTTTATCAGGAGCTGCAGAGTCCTAAGTCCTGTGACACTGTTCTATTTTGTCTTTTTGAGAGCTAACACTTTTCCTTGAGCTTCAAAACACAAGACTCACATGAAGACATGACATTCTAAAGCCACGAGCTTTAGAGCAAAGCTTTTTCTGACTGATTTCCTTCCTTCAGGGAACTTGTGCCGCTGTACTGGATACAGGCCAATCCTAGATGCCTGTAAAACCTTCTGTAAGGTAAGAAGTAGTGGCAATAGGATTTCTAGATTGAGGCCATCAGTGTATATGCATATACAAGCCATCAAGATTTTCATTAAGATTATCCATTCCCTCTCTTTTACAGATGTCATTCTGAGTAAATGGCCTAACCCATTACAAAAATTGATTAACCCAAATGAACATGGTGTCTAGCCTGGATTATGAATAGTAATCTGAAGTAACTCCATGTGGTTTACTGTGGGTTAGCATTGGCATGAATAAATACAGGATTTCAATCCATGTTCTTAGTAATTTATCTTGCAATGCAATGTGTCAGAAACCAACAGAGGAGAAATGGGAGTGAACAGTTGGTAAAGGAAACAATACAGAGCATCTACATCTGCTCTCACAATGTAAACTGAATTCTACATAGTAGGAATTATTTT
Source organism: Acrocephalus scirpaceus scirpaceus (assembly GCA_910950805.1). Lineage (NCBI taxonomy): Eukaryota > Metazoa > Chordata > Aves > Passeriformes > Sylviidae > Acrocephalus > Acrocephalus scirpaceus. Next base: position 43,759,679 of record OU383779.1, read on the forward strand.
GTATTAAGGACTTCAATAGCTGATGATTTAAAATTATTTTTTTAATATCACTCCTTTAACACTTAGTCTTTCTAATTCAGCTTGCTATTAAACTTCTTCTAGAACTTTATTGAAATACAGAGTCACTCTTTTCTTAGGAGCTTTAACGCATTACCATTCTGAGCACTATTTCGCTAATGGAATATTCCTATTTCAGGAATCCATCTGTTGTCAAAGGAAAGCAAATGGAAAATGTTGCTTAGATCAGGAAGATGATTTGTTTGACAGTGAAGAGAAGGTAAAGTTTTAAATATATTACTGACCTTACTTCAATATAAAACTTAGAGAAAGAATGTAGTATTTGATAAATAAGGTATTTTATTATTCCTCATAAGAAATTTGGAAGTATTTTGAAAAACTGAGGATTCTATGTGTACATTTGTATGAGGAGGCAGTGATGTGTCAGATAGTTCATATAAGGTAGTTTGTATCTCCAGAGCTGAGATGTGAACAGCCCTTCAGTTTCAGTAATATTAATAGTCTGAGCTCTACCAGTACAGTGAGAATTATATTGTGCAAGACATTAGGGCATATGTAAAATTTGCTTAAATCAGTGATCAGTGATGCTGTAAGGACTGGTTTCTTTGGAAAATTGCTGACTTCAGTCTGAAGAATTGATACACTGGTAAAAATTAGAGCTATGGTTGTGATTTTATGTGAAACCTCTTATCCTTATCAATATTTCACCTTGTTCTCAATTTTCTTTCAGTAGTTTCTGATCTACTTCTTTGGGTTTTGAGTACTTTAGGTTGGCATGAAGTTAATTTGTTATAGTAGAACTACAGGGAGCCTGTACTTAGTCCTTCAGTTGCTTGCTTCTGCACTGTCATTTGTGTTAGCAGTAGAATTTAAGAAAATGTTATGAACACTTCTTTCACCTCAGGACCTCCAAATGATGCATGGTGATTTAACAACAAATCCAAACAATAATGAAATGACTAATTTTTTACTGACTTCAATGGCAGTTTCCTGGTTTGGCTTTGCTTTTGCTTTTATTGTTGTTGTATGAAATTAATGATGAGAGAAAATTCTTGGTCTTTGCTTGTCTTCTTTTTAAGGTCTCCACCAGCCTGTTTTCAACAGATGAATTCCAGCCCTTAGATCCCACCCAGGAGCTTATATTCCCTCCAGAACTAATGGTACCTTTTGCTGCTTGTATACTGTTCAGAATTAATTCTTAAGTTCTGCTTGGTATTAATTCATCAGAAGAAATGTCAAAACGTTTTATGGTTATTATACTCCTTTTTGGGTTTTTGCCCAGTAAGCTTATTGAATATTCACATACCAAAAAAAGCCATATTGGGAAAATGAAGTTGCAGAGTTAGGTGAGAAGATAAAGAAGCAACCTAAACTGGGTTTTCAGTCCAGCAGCTGAAGATACAAATACTTAGCAGCAAACTGAATGGCAAACAGTTTTTAACATTGGAGAACAATTTTGTACAAATAATAGTTTTATTAGTCTGTTCTCAGATAGCCACCCAGATCAGAAAGTGTTTAGCCCCAGTGATTAAGGCATGCCAAAGGTATAAACAACTGGAATGGAAAGTGCTAGGCGTCCTTAATTATTGATAGCAGTATTTGCCCTAGAAAAACAGAAAGCTGTTCTGCTATTGTTGCTGTAAGCTATTGTTAGTGTAGAGATTCAAAGCCAGATTGTCTGTAGTTAGCTGGCTGCTTCTGGAGAAAGGTTGATAACTGGAGGACAGGAGTTCTTGACTGTGTACCAGCACTGGTTCACAAGCTATTTCCAAGTGATCAGTGAACAGTGCTAGGACAGCCAGAGACACTTAAGTGCATGCATAATCTAGAAGGGGATGCTGCTGTCAGTGTCATTGGCGCTCCCCAAGCAAGCTAAGTGGGCAAATACCTCCCTAAGTATTTTTTATCACTTTTCTAACAGTTTTAGCATTTGCAGGATCTATTCCTGCATCTTTTGCTAGGGGACTGTTTATTACCAATCTTGTTTATTAGCCCATTGGAATTACTTGAAGACATTTCACCCCCACAGTCTCAACTTTCATCACTGCAAAGAGTCAGCATAACATTTCTGTCCCCTTTTTGTCCAGTTTTAAGGGATTATATAGAACTGCTGTTGTTTAAAAACATTTTTGACTTTCAGTCTAGCATCTATTAGACCTCACTTCTGTCTGTATGTCTAAATATTTTAATCTGCCATGTTTCTCCATCAGAGAATGGCAGAAAATCAACCAAAAAGAACTCTGGTTTTTCGTGGGGAGCGAGTAACATGGATTTCTCCTGCAAGCTTGGATGAACTGCTGGTTCTGAAAGCCACCCATCCTGAAGCACCTCTTGTGATTGGGAACACCAGTGTGGGTATGTATGTTATCAGAATGGCTCCTGTTGCTTTAGTGCCAGTGTGCATGAGAGGAGTGGGGCTACATTTTTTGTTCTTTTTGCCTCTTCATCCTTAAGCTTATGTGCCACTTTGTGGGAGTTGTTATCGAAAAGCCTTTTGTCTAAGTCTATTCCTATCTTGTAGGACCTGACATGAAATTCAGAGGTGTGTTCCATCCAGTTCTTATTGCTCCTGCAAGGATCCCAGATCTGAACGTGCTGAAATACACAAATGATGGTCAGTAGACTTTACTTTTTTTCAGAAACAGAAGATTTCTTTGTAGTAAGGAATGCTGCACGATTCCAGAGTACTGAAGGTGTGAAATGCTGTGCAACTCATCCCTAAGCATGCTTGGCTCTTTCCCAGGTCAAGGGGGCTGTTGCCAACATCACAGTGCAGGAGAGCTTTGTCTTGGTGATGCAGTGCAGAGCTGACCAGCAATATTATCTTGGGCCTTAGTGTGAAGATGACTATTCTAGTAATACAGGTTCTGGTGCTCGGTCATGCAGGATTTGCTTTGTGACTGCTGCACCAGGCTCTGCTGAATAGCAGAGAGAGACCCATACAGAACCACAGGGAGAGTTAGCATGTGGCATGCTTCTTACATTAGAAAAAAGGCTGTGACTAAACTGGCATAGCTGATATGCATTAACTAATCTTGTTCTCAATCATGAAAGCATTAAATATAATAGGTTAAAAAATTTGTACCTCAACTTACATGTTTATAATAAGCATGGAGGGTTTTTTAGTTAGACTAGGTTTTGAGTTTTAAATAAATTCTGGTGGATTAGAAATACAGCTAGTAATAGGTTTCAACTTACTATAACAGTCTAAAGTAATTGAATAAAAATTATGTTTTACAAGCTTATAGCCGAAGTTTTAAGGAAAGTCATATCTGATGAAATCACTTGCTTTTTGCCTGAAGCCTCTTTTTTAAAGTGGTAAACTGTGTTTGATAGTTCTGTCATTGCATTTAGAATATCTATTTTATTTCAGATCAGTCATCCAGTTCTATTCAAAGACTAGTTTGTTCTTAGCTGAAAAGTAGCTAGGAATTGAAAAGAAGCTGGGAGAATGCTTACTGCTTCTTTAAAGTGTGTAAATAAAACCTAAGTGTTCGAAGGTGAGACTTACTAGTTCTAAAACAAGAGATACACAGTTTAGTTTGCCAGCCAGAAATAGCATTGCCTCTCTTTAATCAGATTTAAATGCAAAATATGTTTTGATTAAATTTTTCTTTTAAATACACAAAATTTAATATTGCTTTGCTTGATTAAAATTCATTAAATTTATTTATGTTTTCGTTTATACATTTAATTGAATCCCAGTATTCACTGAAAAATTCATATATTATGTAAGTAATTATTTTAATAGAAAGGAACTGTGTACCATTTTAAAAAAATTAGAAGTATAATCTTAAAAAAATTCTTAAATAATTTTGTTATTATTAAAAAATTCTTAAACAATGAGTTGTCTTTCTAGTGGGAAAAAGAATACTATCTTCATTGTTAGGACTATTAGGGTTTTTGCTGCCAATGCTACCTACCCACACCTTAGAAGAATAACTAGAATGTACACATGCAAAGCAAGATCAAATTAGGATGAAAATCATGCTTAAAAATAGGAAGAGTCTGTTGAAAGCATTTTGAAGCTGACTCACCGTTGTGTGAAATGTCTCCTAAACGTTTACTCAGTCAAAGCAAGGTGCAAGGGAAGTAGTTGGGATGTGCAGCTGGAAGCAGAGAAGTGATTTCCTTTTAAGCAGAAGAGGTGAGGTATTAGTTCAATTTCATAATTTCTAGGGATTTTACCATCAGCCTCCTGAAATGAAACGTTCCAGTTCCTTTAAAATGGCCCCTCTCTTTTTATCTGCCTTAGCCCACATGAGCTATCCTAACTCTACAGTCTGAACACACTTTAAAACCCAGGCAATAAAGCAATGCACACATTACACTTTCATAATCTTTTGGTTACAGGATTAACTCTGGGAGCTGCCTGCAGCCTCTCTCTGGTGAAAGACATCTTGACAAATGCAGTTGCCGAGTTCCCTGAAGAGAAGACGAGGGTTTTCTGTGCTGTCTTGCAGCAATTGAGAACTCTGGGTGGAGAGCAGATAAGAAATGTTGCTGTATGTTGGGAATTACTTGCAAGTACAGTTTGAAAAAAATTGTAACAAATGTGAAATTGGTCCTGCCCACATGTAGAACTTGTATTTTTAATTTTGATTTTGCCATGAATTTTCTATCGATACCTCTTTTTGTAGCTTTCAATATGTATAAATGTACAGATAGTTTGCATGCCATATTGTCACTTAACATAAAAATATGACTATTATAGAAAAAAGGTAACATAAACTATTTTACTTTTTCAAGTCGTTTGGTGGAAACATCATAAGTAGAAAGTCAACCTCAGACTTGAATCCTGTTCTGGCAGCCAGCAACTGCATGCTCAATCTGGCTTCAAGAGGTAGGAGAAGATAGCCTGTCTCTGTAGCATAAATGAGGTTTTAAGTGTTCAAAGGGCTCTTAGAGATATAGAAATTTTGTCCTTCCCTTCTGAAAAATTTAACTTTCATAATATATATCATAGAATAACAAATATGGTCACTTTTAGAATAAAATATCAAAAAGAGAAAGGAAGAAGCAAGAGCATTTATTTCTTTCTAGACTCTTGGAAATCTTCAGAATCTCAGGGGAAAAGCAAAGAAGAAATGAACCCAAAACCTATACACCCTCCTAATAATTTTTTACTTTTACAGCAGTTCTTTACTACTCAGTTTACTTCCTCATTTTTTATGTTTTAGAATGAAAGGTACTTATGACAGCAGCTGCAGAGATTTGGAATAGATTGATGGGAGTGAGGGTGGGATCATCATGGCAGTATCGGAAGGGTGGATTACAGAATGGGGATTGACCTCTGGGTACTTTTTTAGGAATCTGGTATGATGCTATGGAAGATGGAGAAACCATTTGAATTTATAGAACATATCACTGATAATTTTTTATGTAAGCTCTGTAGTGGTTATTTATTCAGGAAGGCAGCAGGTATTTCTTGCCAATTAAAATACAATTGGTATGTGTTAATTGCACAATTGTATGGAATTTTCTGGATTTGGGATTTTTTTTTCCTTTTTGCTTTAGGACAAAAGCGACAGATTCCTATGAGTGATATTTTTGCAGATGGAGTTGGTAACAATACCATTACACCAGAAGAGATCTTAGTCTCTATCCATATTCCCTATTCTAGGAAGGTAAGTTATTTGTTTTGATTTGCTTTATGCAGAGTTAAAGACTATGAAATAAAGAGCAGGAGGGGGCATAATCCGTCTGTTTAAACTAGCACTGCTACTGCTCACTTTCTGAATTCCTTACATTTATTCATTTCAGTGCCATACTGTCTCCCAGTTTTAGCCAAAAAACACAACTCAGCAGGTAGCTGGCAGTGCTATATAAACAGTAATATTCAGATGAAAGTTTGCCCTAAAATGATGAGGGCAATAGCAATTGTCCAGATCCCCTATGGAAAGGGGTCTTGGACAAGCTGCCATTGGGCTCACCAAAGCAGGTTGCTCACCTGTGGTATGGCTGACATCAAATAGGTAATGTGTTGTCATCTCCTGAGGATTTGTCTTTAAAGTGGAATAAGATTGGATGTGTGTGTGGTGATTCCAAAATGTCATTGAACTGAATAATGGTCTTTAACAAATACTGGATTTGCAAGAGTGGATATGGGACTGAATACTGAAGTTTGGCAATAGCTTGAGGCCTCTAAACTTGTGGTCTTGTTATAAATATAACTCCACAAGATCCCTGACTTCTAGTTATCTACCATGAAAAATCTAGGTCATCTGAACTGTGTAGGTGATGGAAGATTGGGTATGAGCTGCTCGAAAATCAAAGATAGTAAAGCTACTGAAAGGTTAAGAGAAGAAATTGCATGGTCTTGAATGCTCAAGAGGTGGCATTTGTGCTCTTCATTTTTTGTTCTTTTGCTTCACATAGTTCACAGGTTCTACTTTTAGATACTTACAAGTCTGCACTTCTGTCTGATCTTGCTCAGGGGGAGTACGTCTCTGCATTTCGACAAGCACCAAGACGGGAAAATGCTCTTCCAATAACCAATGCTGGGATGAGAGTCCTTTTTGAAGAAGGTACAGACATTATAAAGGATCTAAGCATTTTCTATGGAGGTGCTGTCTCGACAACAGTCTGTGCAAAACAAACCTGTTGGACACTTATTGGAAGGTAGAATTTCTCAGTCTTGTCTGTGTCTCTGAACAAATGGACTTTGAAAGCTTGGGTTCATGTTGCTGGGGACATGAAAGTACAGAAAGATTTCATTTGCCTGACTGGTGCCTTGTATGTTCAAGTGAATGATCAAGCCTTAATGATGACTTTTCAGGATTGTTATGCTTTGGAGTTTGCACATGAAGTGCAACTCCAGTGTGAATTATGCAGAGAGATAAGAGAGATGAGCTGTGATATAGGTGGGTGAGGTATACATCAGTCAGCTGTGCACCTAAACCCAAGTATGGGTAAATTACTCTATAATCCCATACATTTGATAATCCTCTCATCAGTGTTCTTGAGTCCTTCAGTTTGTCTCTAAAAGAGACAAAGTTTGAGAACTTTAGATGTGCCCAATAAAGTTAAAAGTACAAGTCAAGTCTTCACCTTTTCAATATCTCTTCATCTACAAGATCCCAGTAATCTCTGGAATTAGTCCCTTACTTTATCTCCCTGTTTGCAGCACCTTTCCAAGTTTTTGAGGAAAAAAATTGCAAATTCAAGCAGCATAAAAACGACATTAAATGAAGCCCCACTGGCCTAGTTTGCCATTTAATATGCAACTGTTTCATTAGTTGAAGTGCTCATTATTTTTTGATGCTTTACATGATTAAATTTAGTCTAAGAGACTAATATTTTGATATCTGTGGTTGTGAAACTATGGAGAATTAACAGTGTTGAGATACTTGAAGAAGACAGCACTTTCAGGAAATGTAAAAGCTAATTAGATCCCTTGAAAGTATCTACATTTTGCATCTCTATTTTTCTTCAAGTATAGGATAGTATCTGCAATATGACAAGAATGTGTAGGTCTGCTAAAGCAGTTTTAAGGCTGTAATATGGTTTGTTTAATCTGTATTTGTTTATTTGAAAATGCTCGCATAGCGCTTAATTCAGTTTACTTATGGGAACTCAACTCTGTGAGCAACATTGATCTACACCATTTTAAAAATTGCAAACATTATGAAAATCAATATTTTGGTTCACTGTGAGCAGGATTATGTGTGTGGTTGATGGCACACATATATTACTGCAATCTGTATTTATTTTTTATTAGTCGTGGTCTGATTATACCTATTATTCTTTTGAACAGACACTGGAATGAACAAATGTTGGATGAAGCATGCAGACTAGTTCTTAAAGAAATTGCTCTTCCAGACTCAGCTGGTGGTGAAAATGTAGACTATAAGAAAACTTTGATGGTCAGTTTCTTCTACAGATTTTTCCTGGAAGTATCGCAGTCATTGAAGACAATGGTAAATTAGTTCATAGAATCATAAAATCATAGAATATACTGAGTTACAAGAGATCCATCAGGACCATTGAGTCCCGCTCCTGGCCCTGCACAGCATACCACAGGAGTCCCACCATGTGCCTGAGAGTGTTGTCCAAATGTTTTTTGAACTCAGCCTAGGGGCTGTGGCCACTACTCTGGGGAGCCTGTTCCAGAGCTCAAACATTCTCTGGGTGAAAAATCTCCCCTCCTGGCTTCATGCCATTTCCTCCAGTCCTATCCCTGGTTAGCAGAGTGAAGAGGTTGGTACCTGTCCCTCCACTTTGCCTCATGAGGATGTTGAAGACCTCAGTGAGGTCTCCCTTGAGTCTCCTCCAGGCTGAGCAAACCAAGTGTTCCCCCATGTCTGCTCTTGTGCAAGCAAATAAAAGAGGTGTTCTTGCTATATATTAATGCTTGCAATTTGTACAATGTGCTAAATCATTGTCTTTGGTGTTTGGAGCTACACAATAAACTAAGTTTTTAACTGCCAAAGAGACCAATGGAGAGATGCCCATTTAACTTTTAGATGCTAAGATATGTTTACCCTTAGACGTTAGTCTTTAAAAGACATTTGAGTAATATTAATACATATTAATACATATCAGTAGCAAGCTCCCAGACCCAAAGCAAATATACAAGAGCTCTTACTCTGTCTGTAGTTCAAAACACAAATAGATTAAATAGAAATAAAGCCTTTGGAAAAAAACTGTTGATATTAAACCAACCCTCCTTCATGTATGAACTGTTGACTGGGAGATGAGGACACTAAAATTTCCCTTACCAAGACATTCTAGGTGTAATTTTTTTTTTTGTCTTAAGTATGTTCTTACAGAGAAAAATATCCCTTTTATGTTTTTCTTCTATTACCTGGAGCTCTTTCCTCTAAATTGTCATTACTAGGTAATTGTTTTATTACCAGGAGTGATTCTGAGCCAGCTGTGATCAGACCTCAAAAAAAGCTCCTCTGTCTGTCTGTACTTTACGTTGCTTACTTTAAAACACATATTTGTTGAATCCAATATATTTTAAAATATTATTTAGTGACATCTAAAATCTCTACATTGTTTTCAGATTGTTATTTTAGAGCTTTTCTGGTTTGAGCCTGGAAAACATTTCCTGTATAAAGATTTTATGTTTAATTTTGGTTATTCCCTTTTATAATTGTAATGTTCAAAATGTGAGTTTTAGTAGTAATTAACTTCCTTTTCAGGATCCTTGCCATTATCCTGGCATACCTGTGGAATATGAGACTGTCCTACAAGATTTCAAAACCAGAATGCCCCAGAGTATCCAAATATACCAGGCAAGTGATTTCATTCTGACACTGTTTGGAACTTTGTAAGACTAGGTAAAAAGTCACAGTTCAAGCATGAGCCTTGGTGTGAAGGTCAGGTACAGATTTTCCAAAGGACTGGAAGCAAGAGGCTTTTAGTGGTTGATTTTTACTGTATCTCATTTCAAGAATCCTTGTTTGTAAAAACAGATTCTGGTGTATACTCACTTCTTCTAGACAGTTCTTTGATGATAAATATGCTAAGCAAACTCCATTGTCAGACTGCTTAAAACTGGCTTATTGCAGTGTGCAACCCAGATAGAAAGAAATGAGAAGAAAACAAAAAAAGATTGAAAAGCCCAGATATAGTATATATACACTGTAGCATAGCTATAGTATTGTTGTCTCAAGATCTCAGGGGGCTCTTAGATCTTACTGTAGATTTAGGAATTAAGATGGTGTGTGATGGTTGTATGCTCAAATTAACACGAGCAGGTTGTCCTAAATCAACAGTAGAGAGCAGCAAAGAACACATTTGGTATTTTCTGAGGTCAATGTATAAATAGTTCATGGTGGAAACACCCGCAAGGATTTTTGATATTTTGGCACCCTCAATACACAAGTCAAAATACCAGCTTTTGAAAAAACAAATAAAAATTCAGATGAATTACAGATAAATATTTGGTTTTCATTTTTGGATATTCCCTAGAAAAATACTCTAGCTTTAAATACTTTAAATTTGTTCAAATTGTTATCTTAAGTTTCATTCAAAGTTGTTAGTATTATTCTTATTTAAAAAAAAAAAGAAAGAAAATAAAAAAAGACAACAGGCAATTAGAGGAGCCAGGATCAAGGGGACTATTTCACTATGACTTTTCCCCAATTTGTTCCCCATCTATAATAAAGTGACTGAACATCAGAAATTGAAACAATTTGTTACTCAGATCAATTGGCACCGAACAACAGAAATTTAGAAACTCAGAAAATCTGAGTTCTTCCACTTAAAATTTCTATTTCAATTCTGTTAGGCCATATTTTTTGTCTGCACTCCTTCATTTGGACATTATTAAGCTATTAAGCTTTTAAAATTAAGATGAAAAAAACCCCCACCTTATCCTGAAATCCAAATACCATGTCTGTTGTGGAAATGTTGAAGTGGTTTGGCTGAGACATCCATTTCAGGAACTTTAGGCAGTCAAGTGAAGGTTGTTTGTTCTTGACTTTGGGCCAGTAGCAGACAGTGTGCCAGAAATTGCAGGAAGTAGAAGTGTGTAGCCTGAACACTTGTGTGCTGGAAGCTTTAGAAGTAAAAACATTTTAAGTTGTAAGCAATTAATTAATTCTAAATGTAGAAAAGGAAAATGTTTGCATGAATACTGACACAGAAATTGGAAAGGTGTTCTGGAAGTTGGCAACATCAGTGGATGTGGCAGATTTAACCAGGAACACTGAATTAATTTTCAAAAAAACTTAGCAAAGTAAGATTAATTAAGACATTAAGTTCATACTCAGGTGCAAGGAAATAATTGGGAAGAAAATATTTAGGCAATACTTTCTCACTGATTTACACTGATCAGTTGCACTCTTTCAATGAAGAAGACAAATCCTAGAAATCATTGCAAATAGCTCACAATACACCACCTGACACTGATAACATTCAGAGCAGAATCTTGTGAGAATCATTCAAAAAATTATCAAAGCTTCATGACACCATTCAGTAAGGGAGGAAAATGTCCTTCTGAAAAAGTGCTGGGTTTGTCACTTTGATGTAAATAATTAAGGAAAAAAATCCAAGTAAACAAACCAGTGTGGCGCTCTCAGAAAGGTCCTTAAGAGAAGGAAAGAGGAGAAAGAAATCCCCAGGAGCAGCAGTCACCTCCTGCAGCCACATCTCTTTCAATGTTGAACCAGAAAATGGTAGTGTGAGCAGTTGTTCATTCATCTAATTTTCTGATTACTATAAGGCTAACAGTACAATTCTTTTTATAACTGGGGGTGCTGGGTGTGTGTTTCTGACTCTACAGGACGTAGAGCCGAGCCAGTCTCCCCAGGACCCTGTAGGACGGCCCATTATGCACCAGTCTGGGATAAAGCACGCCACTGGTGAAGCAGTCTACATTGATGACCTTCCTTCTGTGGATGGGGAGCTTTTCCTGGCTGCTGTCACTAGTTCCAGAGCTCACGCTAAGATTGTGTAAGTGTTCAAAGTGGACCTGAAGAAAATGTTATCATTAATTGCTGCATGAGATTTTTAGAGAGACTAAGGAGTTACGCATGTACAGAACAGCGTGCCTGATACCTGCAGGCAAATCCATGCTGGAAGCAGTATTGTTGCACTAGTAGAAGGGTTTGTTAGGATTTAAGTGTCTCACCCTATTTTACTTTACTAGTAAGAGTGAACTGTTTATGGTCCATAAGCCACACCAGAGCTAGCCTAGCTAGCTCCACAAAGTGCTCAGCTGTGCAGTGCAAGCAGACTTCGAGATTCAGTTTTACCAACACTGCTTTGAAACCTCAGCTTTATGAAGAAAAATTGTTCAAAGAAGAAAATTGTTCAAAATGTAGGAAATAGTGTGGTGACATTGCAGCAACAAGGTGGCAAAGCTCACGTGAGGCTTACAGGAGAGAAGGGTGGAGAAGAGGATTTTATTTTGTAAAACTGTTTTCACGTATGCTTTTATGCTGCCAACACCTATTCTAGCAGTTTGTCCAACATTTAGGCACCAAGACATTTTCAAGTGATCTAGTCAGGATTAATTGTCATGACAGGTAAGACTGGGGCTTCTAACTATGGAATCCTTGTCATATTTCCTGGCTTATTCTTAGATCAGTACTGGGTTTGGCAGCCCTCTTTTTGGTCCCGTCACAGAGGTGACATCACTCCCATCTCTGTGAGTCAATAGGATCTATTCAGTCTCCTTTGTCTCCTGATCTGTCTAGAGAAAATGCCTGTACATGATGACCTGCTGAACTAGATGCTATCAATACATGCTATTCTTATAGACTTTCTGCTGTTCTTTCTGATCCTTCTACACCTAGAAAATTCCATTCCTTCTCCATTTATATTGGTCTTGTCATTTCTTTTGTATCTCTCTACATGTATCCTCCCTCTGGAGATGAGTATTTGTATCTTGCAATATATGTGTAGGCTGTGAGGTCTTAGAAAGTTGCAGTTGTAACATTGTAATTGTGCAGTGATTTTTATTAAATCAATGCAGTTCAGGCAATCTAATGGGCCAATGATTTCCCTGTTGTATCTAAATTATCTCCTAAAAATGAAGCAGAGTAGTAGAATCTTAAATTGTCTTTTATCTGCACTTATCCACGTGCCAGAGACAGAAAAGACGTGTGTGAGCCTAGGAGCAGATCTTGGTAGTACAAGAAATATACCTCTGTACTGTGTTCCCTTCCTCTGTGAATAGTTTGTAAAATTAATGAATTACACTTCTCTTTTCCCATATCCCAATCAGATCCATAGATACCTCAGAGGCCCTAAAAGGAGCAGGTGTGTTTGATGTCATAACAGCTCATGATGTGCCAGCTGCAAATGAATTTTATTTTTCTGATGATCCAGAGATTATATTTGCAAGAAACAAGGTATAACTACAGTCCTTTTGCAACTGATTTTCTTAATTTTAACTGGTTTGTTTATCCAGCCACTATCCATTTCTGAATACTGTATTTTCCTTGATTCTGTAGTTATAGTGGTATTGTTATAATTTGTTAGCTTCATGGGTGATGTGAAAATACAAAAGTCTAAGTCAAAGAAAACTTCTGAACAGGAAACATAAGTGGTGGTTACGTAAAATAAGAATATCAGTAGCACATATGGGAATTGTTTGAATCCACTGTTCCATTATGTGATGTGTATTTTACAGGTGATTTGCGTGGGTCAGATTATCTGTGCTGTGGTCGCAGATTCAGAAGTTCATGCCAAACAAGCTGCTGCAAAAGTGAAGATAGAGTATGAAATGCTGGAACCAGTAATTTTAACAATTGAGGTACTAATAATTTCTTCTGCTTTTTGATTGCTTTACCGATTTAATTAATGGAAGCAGCAGTTCACACTCTTTGATTGCTTTAAAATACGATTTTTAAGGAAACAAGATTAATTTGAACATCCAATTAACCAGTTTGACTATCTTCCTATAAATAAAATTTTAACCTTTTGTCTAAAATTGACCACTGTTGCTTTATAGGCAGGCAACAGTTTCAAAAGTATGATGATTTCACAAGTTTTACAATAATAAACATTAGAATGAAAAAAAAGGAAAAAAAGAAAAGAAAAAATAACTCTCCTAATGTTCCCAGTGAGGAAAAGGCAATGAGCATGCTGGTTTGTAATTTTTTGGTAGCTACCAGCTGGTCAGTCAGCATGTGTATAGTGGCTAACAGTCAGCTCCTGATTATCTCTAGCATTTTTATCTGTTGTCTAGCTTGAAAGCTAGGCTGGAGACATAGGAATTGTTGGGGGAATATGAAGGAAAGGTGTTAGGGATGTACAAGATTTTAGAAGTGAAATGTGGGAGTCACATATGGACTTACCCTGGATTAAAGAGAGTAGAAGTAAGGAGCAAATTCACTTGCAGGAAGACAGCATTAGTTCTGGTAGTAACTTTACAGCTTGTTTTAATAGTGGTTGTGTGGTCTAATGGAACAGCCTTTCTGATAGAAAAATAGATAAAGACTGACAAATTTTGTTAACATTTCATTAGAATTGAAATTCCAATGAAATCTTATTAGAAATAATGCAAAAACTAATTTATAAATAGATTCTACCTTTACTTAGTCCTTGTGATTTCTTCCCCTCTTACTGGCATCACTCTTGGGGTGATGCGGTTGCATTCTTACTCCATGGTGTCTTGGTCACTTCCTGGATGTATGACAGGGAAGAGCAGGTTGAATAAACTGAATGCACTTTCTTCAGAAACTGCTTTCATCAGTTACACAAGATGTATCAGGAAAGAATTGCTGGTATTGAAGAAACAAAACAATGACAGTAAAGTGATGAAATATAGTTCTTTATTGGCTTTGGTAGCTGGTGGTTCCAATCTCTGAAGAAAATGGTATTGGTCCTGAGACTAAAATGCTGCAACAAGCTGGGAATCTTAAAAATACTTAAACCCCCCTATTTCTCTTTTTCTCCATTGCAGGAAGCTGTAAAACACAACTCGTTCTTTGAGCCAAAAAGAAAATTAGAACAAGGAAATGTTGATGAAGCATTTGAAACTGTTGATAATATAATTGAAGGTAAACTGTAGAATACATTGATGAGAAATTTTTGGTTGTCAGTATTTGGGTTTGGCTGTCTGCTCTTCAAGTCCCAGTTCTACCTTTTTTCCATGTAGTCATTAGGCCTGAGAAAACTCTCAGGCACTTGGAAGACAATGTGACTAAACCTAGTGTATTTTTGTTCTACTACTGCATTAAAGCTTTTTGCATCATCTGTTCTTGAAAAAAGCTACAGAATGATTAGGTTGGAAGAGAATCTTTTAGTCCAACCTCCTGCTTAGAGCAGGTCTGGTTAAAGCAGGTTCTTAAGGGCCCTGTCCAGGCCCAATATCCAGGAGATATTTTTAATATCTCCTAATATGGAGATTGTGCAACATCTGTAGGCACCTGTTTCAGTATTTCACCGCTTTCATGCTGATTTTGATTTTTCTTGTATCTAGCTGGAATTTCTTGTGTTCATTGCCTCTTATCCTTCCATTGGGCATCTCTGAGAACAGTCTGGCTTGCTCGTGTCTACACCTTTCCATTAGGTAGTTGTAGACAGCAATAGGATCTCTTCTTATGGATGAATAAATCCAGTTCTCTCAACCTCTTCTCATACATCCTGTGGTTCAGCCCCCTGTTGATCTTGATGGCCCTCTTCTTGACCTGGTCCAGTGTGTGCATGCTTTGTTTAACTTATCTATGCCTTATTTATTGTTGTCACCACGTGTGGGCAATAGTGTTCTGCTCTTAATCCAGTTCTGGTGATGCTACTGGAACAAGACCAGTTTAATCTTACAAGGATTTTAATTTGTGTTTTTATTTTAGATGTTGCACTTTCACGCAAGAAGTATCAGAGGATTTGACAGTAATTGCTATAATTTACATTATGGTGGGCTGTTAGTCCTTCTCTGGTTCACTTCTTCTGTCCTTTTCCCTCCGTAACACTTTTTCAGTGTTTTTCTCATTGGATCAGGAGAGATTTGCATTGGGGGACAGAAACACTTTTACATGGAGACTCAGAGTATGCTTGCTGTTCCAAAAGGAGAGGATAAAGAAATGGATTTGTATGTGTCAACACAGCATCCAGCAATTATTCAGGTAATGCAGAGCATTCTCAGAGAAAGTGTTTGGACTTGT
Organism: Acrocephalus scirpaceus scirpaceus; assembly: GCA_910950805.1. NCBI lineage: Eukaryota > Metazoa > Chordata > Aves > Passeriformes > Sylviidae > Acrocephalus > Acrocephalus scirpaceus. The sequence goes on from OU383779.1 coordinate 43,775,263, forward strand.
GACACTAGAGCTTTTAAAGTTTGGGTTACAAATCTGTAGCAACAGAAGCCATAGAAACATGAAAATGCTCATCTGGATTGTCCAATAAGAGCTGCTCTGTAGTACCGCTGTATTCTGATAAACACTGAGCACTGCACTGTCAGGATAAGTCTCTCCTTTCCCTTTGGACAAAGCACTTCATACTCCACTACTGTAGGCATGAAAAGCTCCCTGTGGAGGAGCTGAGGCTCCTCCATCTCTGTTAGTTTTCCACTGGAGTGAAGTGCAATCAATTCCCTACAGAGTCAGAACCTACTGAGGATCTGATCATGTCTAATAGCTGTAGGTGAGACTGCTACTCCATGCAGCGGTCTCATAATCACAGATTAGTTCGGGTTTCAAGGAATCTTTAAAGACTATTTAATTCAACACTCCTGCCACGGACAGGGTTGTCTTTCTCTGCATCGAATTTAGAGTCCCATCCAACATGCCCTTGAACACTCCCAGTGATGGGGTGTCCCCAAGTTCTCTGAGCAACCTGTTCCTGTGCCTCACCACCCTCATTGTAAGAAATTTCTTTTCTCTTGTCCAGTCTAAACCTGCCCTCTTTTAGTTTAAAACCATAGACCTTTGTCCTGTCAATACAAGCTTTGCTAAAAAGTCTTGCTCTGTTTCTTGTAAACCCCCTTTATAGTTTGAAAGCCACAATAAAGTCTTCCTGGAGCTGTCTTCTCCTGGCTGAACAGCTTCAAGTCTCTCAGTCTTCAAAGTAGAGGCTCTCTAGCCTTCTAAACATTGCCAGGATGGTAAATGACAAAACAAAGCTTGTGGCCTGCACAGTAATAGCCGTAGTGCATGCAACTGATGGTATTTCAGACTCAACACTGGCATTTTGTGTTCAAAGCCCAGTTCAGTCCCTTTTATAATTTCCATTATTATTATATTGCCAATAGCCAAGTAGTATGAAGAACTTTGTGTTTGAGAAAATTATGTCAAGCAAAAACATTTCTGACACTAGCAAGACCTTAAATTATTAACAAATAGTTTTATTTTAAATAAAAATGAAAGGTATTGTCTTAGTAATAAAAATAATAGAAACTGTATACTAATCCATTTTTATTATACCTGAAGCTTCTTACTGTTTAGATAATGTAATTCAAGGATGCTATTCTTCACATCTGCCAATGGCCTTTTCTCAGTCTGTATGGTAAAGATTTGAAATGTGAGCACTGTTGAGAGTTTGTTGTTATTCTTTCTTTGCTTTTTAACCTAGGGAAAAGGAAAAATTATATTCATCTGATAGAAGAATAGAAACATCTATGGAACTTCATAGTTTTTCTAGAAAAGGTTTCTATTTCAGAACCTAGCTTCTGGGCTTAGTTTGAGTTGGCATAAAATATTAAAACTTGTTTTACAGGAGATGGTAGCTGCAAGTTTAGGTGTTCCAGCCAACAGGATCATGTGCCATGTTAAACGAGTTGGTGGAGCTTTTGGTGGGAAGATCTTGAGAACTGGCTTACTGGCATCAGTTGCTGCAGTGGCAGCAAACAAGTAAGTGCAGTATGTGTGTGTTGGGATATGAAAAAACATGAAGCAAACAAGTTTTCCATTTTGGCTAAATTGCTTTCTCCTGTTCCAAAGCTGCTAGTCAAAAAGTCATACAATCCTGACTTCACATTTTGCAAGACTGTTGGGTGCATTTCTTTGTTTTGTTTTGTTGGACTACTTATGTTAAGCAGCTCTAGCCTCAACTAAATAATTGGGTTGCAAGAAGTTGGTAATAGTATAAGCTAGAAATACTCAAAAGGACCAGTCCCTAACTACTGAGACTTTGTACATACATTAAAATATGACATTAATCCTCCAGTTGTGAACTTCACTGACACAGCAGAATGCAGAAGGAAGAGTTCATGAGTGGAACTGATTTAACAAAAAGTAGTTCTAGCTCAGTCCTCAACATCTTTCAGTAAAAATTAGCTTAAATCTATGAGATATTATGCTTTTTCTAATACTGCTTGAATTAGTTTAAGAACATTAACACATAAAGTTCCAGCCCCCATCTTCCAAATTTGGCAGGGCAATATTGGCAATTAGCTGTCATATACTAAACTCCTGTATAACTGATTTGCTGCAGAATTCACATCAGGCTACAACCTGTCAGCCAAAATGATCTCATCATCTGAGGGGTTAGCTCAATAGGTTTATGTTGCTTCTGCTGTTACTGGCATAAAATTTGCTCTTGATCATTTTTGGCCACGTTATCTGTGGTTTTTATTAACAGGTCATGCTAAAAATAATATTTATTTTATGGTTTAAACTATCTTTTTTATTCTTAGGGCCTTATTTTACACCTTATATCCATTTTCCTAAAGTAAATATTTTAAATGGTATATGCATTTCTAGTCAAATTTTCATATATTTTATTGTTATTCATATTTTGGTTTCATTCCAAGACACTCTATTTCAGTATGATTTTTAATAGCTAAGAGATGACAAACACTTAGCACTGAAATAGTTTCTCCAGGAGTAGTTTGCACTGAGTTATCTCATTGGCTTTCAAGAGATGAAGTGAAAATTCTGACATGATTGTAAATGTGAGAAATATGAACTCTGGACATAGTGTTAAGCATATGTTCAGGCTTATTAAAGTTAAGTTTAATCTAAATGCATGTTTACATGCATGACTGGATCTGGATACATGATGAGTAGCCATAGCAATCTTATTAATAGCATCCTTTATTTTAATCACAATTTGACTTTTCTTTTTTGGATTTAGAACCAGCAGAGCAGTCCGTCTTATTCTGAGCCGAGAGGATGATATGGTAATCACTGGTGGCCGACATCCTTTTATTGCTAAATATAAAGTGAGTGCCACAAGAATTCAGTGAAAAAATACCCACCTAAATTCTGCAAATAAGTATTTCAGTGTTACTGGGTAATGTGTTCTATTAATGAAAATTGGTATAACCAATTCAATTTTAAAACAAAACTACAAGCCAGGAACCCAAGAGAGAAAGTTGCTGTATAGCCCTTTCTCTGCTTCTACCTCTTCTCTTTCAGTGTTTTGTTTTATTATTTTTCTAGTTCCTTCATGTTCCTTATCCTTTTATAGCTCTTTCTGCCTTTCTTTCTGGGAACAGGAAGATAACCTATAGCAGACTTCTTCTGCAGAAATTTATTTTAAACTCTCCATATGGTTAGATTCACACAAAGATGCAGCTAATTTTTCACAGAAACAGTGTCATGCAGAAAACTCACCCTATGGAGGAAATTAATCTCTTCCCTGCCCCTGCCCTGTTATCAGTCATAATTATTCATTGGGGTAATTTCTGCTGCCTTTTCCTTCTCTACTTGTCATATAAATTATGTATGCCAGCCACCATAATGGGGTTTTAATCCAAGTTTCTGCTGAATCAATAAGCTGAAAGACTTCTCTTTAAAACTACCTTTTGTTAATAGCATTACAGCTCAAGCTGGATGTCTTCAAAGAGGGACCCTGGGACAATGGGATTATACCTGGGCAATTATACCCTTAGAATCTAAGCTCCGCATCCCTCACATGACAGTAGAAACCAATAGTAATATTAAGGGTCTGGAGTCTTCACATTCTTCATGGGTTTCTTTCGTTGTCTGTAACTGGGCTATTTCTTATATCTAAGTGTGCAGCCTCTGCTAGAGATTGTAGCTTCCTTATCTTTCAGCTTGAACTGACTCTGAGGTCGTCTTTTACTTGACTGGGTAACAGTTCAACATACCTAGGTGAAAGTTCACAGCTTGCAGCCTAAGGCTGCTGAAAATTTAGCTGCTAATACTGAGCAAGCTGCATGATGTTCTACATAGGTAAAGTAAGAGAGGTTTTTTAAGATGCTTCCCTAAAGTTGAAAATGAGCTGTACCTCATGTTGAGAATTCAGGAACTGTTAGTGGCGATAGGTGAAAAGAGGGATGTGAGATAAAGATAACATTTCTTCATTAATTAACATAAATGCCATACTCCATCTGCCAGACACTGTTCTTACCATTAAAGTGAGATTTGATTTTTATCTACAGTAAACACTCCTAGGTGACACTCTTGTCAGCCATCTCAGGCAATAGAGAGGAGGCCACTGCTTCTTCCTTTCCCAATGGGCGTATGTTGCTTTTTCTATGCTGTACCTATACAGATCACAGATGCCAGGAGGGAAAGCCTGTATCTTAGAAACATGCTTTCTCTCTTGCTCTTCTATAGTTTCAGTGAATGCTGCCCAGAAATTAATAGTGCAGTATTTCCCTGAATGTGTGGGTTATGTTAATTTTCAAAATATACATGCACTTCAGAAACAAATGAATGCTGAATTCTAAATAATGTACTATTGATCCTTCTAGGTTGGCTTCATGAATGATGGTAGGATCACAGCTGTGGATGTCAAGTATTATGTTAATGGAGGATGTACCCCTGATGATTCTGTCCTGGTAAGGATTTCATACTGACAAACTTTACAACACAGAGGAATCATTAGCTGGAAAATTATGAAGCCAAATTCTCTTGCCCATATAGACTTTTGATATAGGGATTGTGAGTTGTTGGAAGAATCTACACTGAGCAGGTTAACATTTCCTTATTAAATTTAGTGAAGCATCTTACTACTTTCTTATATTGCCCTACACATTCACTTCATGAATATTTTCTCAGGCTTATTTTTCTGAGATTATGAACATCTCAACTAACAATGTATTCCTTTTAAAATGTGTAGTACCTGCATTTGTCCCTGCCTAAAGCTTCATATCTTTAAGGCTGGGAAGACCCTTCCTGGCCTTCTGAAATTTCATAGTGATAGTTATCCTGTTGCTATGCCTATACATTTCTGTACTGGGTCAGCATTTATTGTGCTGTATACCTCAGTTCCTCACTTACAGGTCTGCAAAGTATAAAATGTTTCTTGCTTTGATATCATCACTAGGTATTTGTGTTTGTACAGGCTATTCTAGCTGTAACTGCTGTACTACCCCTCCTCTGCTTGTCATTGCCCCACCTATGAGTATTTTCTGCATCCTGAAATGTGTCAGTGTAACTGCCCGTGGTATTGCTGCCTAACCTGGTTCTGATAAACAGCCTAGGTTGGAAGAAAATCCGTTATTAGAAGCATGTGCATTAATGCAGATCCTGACAGAACTGTCTTAAGATGAAGTCTTAAATGATACAGTGAAGCTACTGGACCTAGCAGGAATAAATGAGGCTTAAATTTGTCATTCTGAGAAATCGACTTAACACTGAAGAGAGACAGTGACCTCTTCATCAGGCATCAAACCATTTTTTAATTTTTTTTATACTGACTCCTAGAACCTAATTTGAGGTCCCTAGTATAGTATTTTCCTCTTTATGTCGTTTTGTGTTTGTCATGTAAAACCTCTAAATGAAAAACTAAAGGACCAGAAGACACTGTTGACTGCAGTACATGTGCTTTCTGGTGAAACTAAGCCTTAAGTGTGGACTTCCATAGGATGTGATAGTTCAGAATTCTTCCATCAGTTCCTTTCATAGCTGCTTTTGCTTTAAATCCAATCTGCCTATTTCTAGTTTGTGTGGCTTTTGGTAGTGAAATAGGAGCAAAATCAATCATAAAATGACATATCTATTACATCCTTAACTACTGATAACATTCAAGCACAAGTAACATCAGCTGTGTTCTGTATCAGAAATACCCTGAAAATTAATATATTGCATGAAAAATGTTTTAATGAAGTCTGTATGCGTGCATGAGTACTCTTACTACCAATGATTGCCAGAAACTCCATTTTAAAGCTAATTGTCTCAAGTTAAGGTCTTTTATATAAGAGATGAGTAAGATTTAAATGTTAATTTGAAAGAAACACTGTTCTGACATTAAACTAGATCTGTTTGTCCTCTACCTCAGGTAGCAGAAGTATCCTTATTAAAAATGGACAATGCATACAAGATTCCCAACTTGAGATGCTGGGCTTATGCCTGTAAAACAAACTTGCCATCAAATACAGCATTCCGAGGCTTTGGCTTTCCTCAGTCAGGACTTGTGACAGAAACTTGGATAACAGACGTTGCAGATAAAACTGGTTTATCACCAGAAAAGGTGACTAAATGAAGGCGTCTTCTCTCCTGAAATGAAGTTTATGGAATTGGAAAGTTAAAAACCTTTTGATTTGTTTAACTGTTTGAACAAGTCATTTCTAAGTCAAACATCATTTGTCCTGAAGTTAATATTTTTTTAAATCAATGTCTGGTTTTTGAATGAATAGCATGGTCTTACAAACCGGTAATTGTTCAAAAAACATACAGTGATCTTGTTGTCTGTTAGTCTCCCCAGATGGTCAGTTTGCCTTTAACAGCACTGTGTGTAATTTCATTTTTTCAGATTAGAGAAATAAATATGTATAAGAAGAATGAGCAGACACACTTCAAACAAGAACTTGATCCGCAGAATTTAATACGGTGTTGGAATGAATGCATGCAGAAATCTGCATACTACAGTAGGAGAATAGCTATCAATGAATTTAATAAACAAAATTACTGGAAGAAAAGAGGGATTGCCATTGTACCAATGAAATTTCCATTTGGACAAGGCACACCTTACCTTTCTCAGGTGAGTTTCATTAAGAGTAAGTGAGCTAAGCATTTTATCCATAGAAGATTACAGTCACTTTACTTTAGCATACAAAACAAATATGTTACCTTTTCCTGGAAAATGATCATCCTCCTGATGATTGTTCCCTGAAGAGGCTGTAGTAGCCCGTAGCTCTTTTCAAGCTGAGATCAAAGCTCTTTGGTTTTCAGGACCCACACAGCTTGGACCCTGCCTATTTAAAGGCTAGTCCCATAGGTTGTAGTGCAATGTTGGAATAAGTGAGTTGAACAAACTTAGAAAAAGCTTTTGAAGATTGATAGCAAAATGTTCATTGAACAAGTTTTCCACTCCAGAAATAGTTCTGAGCCTCCTCTTTCTGCCCATGGGTACTATGGGAAGCTGCTCTTAAAGACTTAAATCCTTTGATGCCATCGAAGGCTGAGGTTAAGGAAGCAAAAAAGCACAGTAGTATTTTTGATCCTTGTATTTTTTTTTAATGTAGGTATCCAGTGCTTCTGAAACAGGAAACATTCTATCAGCTGAAAATTAATTAATTGACTGACTTACGTCATATCAAACTAGTTGTCTCTGTTCAACATTAAAGTCACAGGGTCTTTGTAGTCTACAGTGCTACTTCCAGCTGAGTCCAGGAGGAAAAATCTCATTAAGAAATTCAACCTATGCCATTTTAAAACCTCCAGGGCTCTCACATGTCAATAAGAGAGAAAATGGAACTTGCAGCAAATCCCACTTAGAGCCGCTAGTGAGGGGTTTTCTCCAGCTTCTTTTGGAGCCATTGAGATACTGTTGCCAGATGTAGATTTGTTTCAGGATCTACAAACAGAAAAAGCAGACCACCAAGGATTTGTATCTTTTTCTTTTGAAGTTCCTTATAGAGGAAGAGCAGCAAGTAGACTTTCAAAATTTGCCTTCTCTTCAAAAGCACTAAACAGATAAACTGAAATACACTTAAACACTTTGTCTTTTTTTAATTCAATTCATCACCAAATACAACACATTTCTCACTAGTCTGATCTTGATTTTGGTTTTTTTTTTTTTTTAGGCTGCTGCACTGGTTCATATTTATACTGATGGGTCTGTGCTTCTGACACATGGTGGAATTGAAATGGGGCAGGGTATTCATACAAAAATGATCCAGGTAACAAGTGATCTAAACAAATACTGCTCTGTGCTTGATCTGTCATGCAGATAAACAGTGTGAAGGTTTTCTTTTTGGTTAGTTAGTGTACCAGCAGGACAGTTTCTTTATCAGCATAGCCTACTATACTACATAACTACTTCTGTACACTGACAGAGTTAGAAAGCAAAGGTTCCTTCATTAATTCATAGAGGCAGAAGGAAAGAAAAAACAAACTGGGGTGTTTTTTTCTTCCAATAGCAGGTGAAGAGGCTTATTATAGATCAAATTTTTGGGGGCTGATCCCATAAAACCCATAGTGAAAAAGGCAGAGATTATTCAGATTGGTATATTCATGGTGATAACATTGTGATCCTGTTTGGTTAATGGATAATTCTGAGACAGATATGTAAAGATATTTATCAAGTCAATTAAAGTTTGGGACCTGGGCTTGCATAATTTGCTGTAAGTCTTACTGGGTATAAGCAGGAAAATCAGGAATGATTGTTGGACGTCAGAGTCTCAGTCCAGAGTTTGAGTACAGCTAGAACATTGTCCTTTTCTGTTTCTTAGTACTACCAAATTGGACAGAATAATTTCAGCTGGAAATTGGAAGAGAACTTGCTAAAATTTTTATCATTCCTGCTATTAATGACTTCTAGCAAATACTGGGGAATTGTTGGAGCGATTAGATTTTTTCTAAAACAGAATATCTTGTTCTTCCTGGAACAGGTTGCTAGTCGGGAATTGAACATCCCCATGTCATGTATTCACTTCTGTGAAACAAGCACAACAACTGTTCCCAATGCATGTGCCTCGGTAGGATCTGCAGGGACAGATGTCAATGGCATGGCTGTGAAGGTAAAGAATAGTATTTAGCTGCAAAAATACCCTATCCCTTGAGGTGTATGTTTGCCAAACTTTAGGCCCTAGTGATCCCATAAAAATCAAGTTTGGGATTACCAATAACACTGCTGGAAATGGCCAAGAAGAAACATGACTTGACAGTTTCTCAGTAATGGTGCTTATGAGTTTTCAGAATATGATCTGGACTTTCCCAAAAAGGCTTACACTTGACAAAATCTCTGTTTCATCTAACCAGCTAACTAGTCCCATAAAAATCTTGCACCCTGTTCATGTTTGAAATCTACTGATTCATACAGATCCCAGCCTTTGTAACTCTGCCATTTAGAAGTTTAATGTCTGTGTAGTAATATGACACTTTCTGCAATATTTTTTCAAACTAGGATGACAGTAAAGCATATACTAATTAAATAGTAACTAGAACATAACTTGAATAGTACCAAATGAATCTGTGTTCATTTTGTGATATATTCTCCTGGTTCTTCCCAGGATGCTTGCCAAACTCTTCTGAAACGCCTGCAGCCCATCATCAAGAAGAACCCAACAGGGACCTGGAATGATTGGGTAAGACCTGTGAATCCTACTGTGTTTGAGTGCTGGCAGAAACTGTGATTATGTACTGTAGTCTATAAATCTGCTCAGCCTAATAATCCTAAAGTTAAAAACTGTAGAAATAGGCTATTTCACAAAAAAGTGAAAGTCAAGAGAAGGTTCTTGGCCAGGCAAAAATGATTATGTGGAAGATAGCAATTAGATTTATTGCTAGTACAGTATTTAAATATTGCCAGTGCAATATCAAAGTAACAAATCTATCATCTGTTACAATGGATTATCGTAAAATCAGGTTATGGTCCCTCCTGTTCAGTCATGAGCATCAGTGAGATCCCCTGGCTTTCTAAACTTTTCAGAGGAGTCTAGGTGCAGCCAGGTCTGCTTAGTCTCAGATTTGGTCCACAGCCTAAGTCTAAAGGGTTACAATATGTTGTGGTGTAACCTCAGGCAGCCACCAAGCACCACACAACTGCTCACTTATTCCCCCACCAGTGGAATCAGGGAAAGAGTCAGAAGAGTGAAAGCTAGAAAACTTATGAGTTGAATTAAAGACAGTTTAATGGGTAAAGCAAAAGCCAAACACAGTCAAAGCAAAGCAAATAATTCTTTCACTCTTTCCCATGGGCTGGCAGGTGTTCAGCCATCTCCAGGAGACCAGGGCACCATCACACATAATGGTTACTTGGGAAGACAAATACCAGCACTTCAAAGGTTCCTCCTTCTTCCTCCTACTTTGTATACTGAGCTTGATGCCATATGGTCTGAAATACCCCTTTGGTCAGTTGGGATCAGTTATCCCAGCTTCCCATGCACCTCCAACCTCTTTGTCAGTGGGGCAATCCATAAAGGAGAAAAGGCCTTGGCTCTGTGTAAGCCCTGCTTAGGAATAACAATAAAACACTAATCCAAAATACCTAATCTCCTCTAATAGGTATACAATTAATTTGGATCGTTCAGACACACCAGAAGTATTATCAGAAATGGCTGACCAAAGAAGGAACGTTAATATATGCAGAGAAGTAACTTTATATCTTAGAAAGTCAGTAAAACCAGCCAAAATCCTCACAAAAAATTCTTGACTTGTAAACTGGGTAAATCTAACATGAGTATCAGTCAAAGGCAATAGATTTGGGGCCTCATACTGTCACTTTTATGACTGGCAGAACTTAACAAAGAGCATTTCTCTTGAAAACTGTCATTTTTGTGCAAATAGGTCATGCAGATCTTTTACATCAGTGTGGTGATTTGGCCTTGGCTGGACTCCAGGTGCCCAACAAACTGCTCTATCACTCCCCTTCTCAGTGAGATAAGGGAAGAAAATAAGATTGAAAAAACCCAACAAGTCAGTGGGTTAAGATAAAGGCAGTTTATCAAAGAAAAAGCAAAAGGTTGCACATGCACACATGATCCAATGACTCAATATAGTGACTTATCAACCAATCTGATTAGGTGACTGAGAGGGACCCATCTCTATTGAACTTGATCAGAAAAACTGAGCCCCCTTTCTGACTATGGCATTGCCAGTAATAAAGATTCTACAAGAACACCATTGTTGACAAGTCTATTTCTTCTTGTATTGCCAAAAGAATTCAGATTGTTCATGCAAGAGGGGTTTAGTTCTGTATTGTTAGACACGGTGTGCAGCTAAACACGCTTAACTCAGCTTGTCTTCCTTTCTTTACAATTTTTACAGTTTGGGTTTTAAGTAAGTATGTGTGGGTAAGTATATATATGTAAATAAAGTAAATACGTCTATGCTGTGTTCCTTCCTGACTCCTTCCTTGGTTTACCACAAGCACTGCTATGTTTTACAGATTAAAGAAGCTTTTAACCAGAGTGTGAGCCTTTCAGCTACTGGCTATTTTAGGTAATATATTTTTGTTCCTTAAAAATGCGTAAATTACACCAGGACTGATTTCTGAAGATAATTAATACTGTAAAGAAAAGATCCTGTCTAATAGGTCTTTCTAATAGCTCATTTTATGTTTTATATAATTAGTTGAGATATGGAGGGTTGGAAGCATAAAGTTTAGGTGTTAATTTATGTCTAGTCCTCTGTGGACTCTCTAGAAAGTATTAAAAGAATATTTTGTGCCAACTTTGCTCCATGATTTGACATTTAGCAAACCAGAAAGCATAAAAAAAGTGACTGCTGCTTGTAACAGTCATGTGCAAAGTGGGATATAGTTTATTTACTGGAGGCTGGATTGCTATAAGCTATAAATATCATTGTTCCCACTGCTCTCAAAGCAGTCTCTTGGTCCTTTTTCTTTGAATTCTTTTACAGTGTTTATAAAGAGCCAGAAATTAAAAATTTCTGTGCTATAACTTGGGAGGGATTCAAAGCAAAGCTTTTCTCTTAGCCTGCTGTGCCTTTTCTCTCCTTCTGCTGGTGGTTCTTCCTTATCAATAGCAAATTTTCAGGTCTCTGGGCAGTCTGGAGTAAGTTGAAAGAGCACTTGGGAAACCCGTACTTTTATAAAAGACTGAGAAATGTCCAAATAAAATGTCCCTTCCTGCTCTTAAGCCTGTTCAAGTATGTTTTCTGCTTATGCAGCACTTTAGGAATGTTGATATCACCAAAGTAATGAACAACAGAGATACTTTGCTATCTATATTTAATGGTGTCCAAAACCACCTGCAGATCCCTGAGCCTCAGATCCAGTATTGATCTAGTTCTTATCTGATCATATTCTCTACTTCCAAGAATCTCAAAGGCAGCTTGAAGTAAATGGATTATGAGAAGTTGAGTATATGGATTTTGTGTATCCCTTTCTTGATGCACGGTTCTGTACTATAATTGCTTTATGATAATTGTAAATATGCTCAACAAGGACATTTCAGTTATACATAGCCAGAAAATGCACCTTGGTCACATAGCTCCCATGTTTGGAAGATACCACATTTCACTGTCCTCTCATGTCCTTGGATTTACCCCATCATTCCTGACTACTATGGTGTCCTCAGTTAATCCCACTCCCTTCTAAGTAATTACACCTTTATTTCAATATTCCTCATTTAACCCTCTCACTCATTTCTGTAGGCTGTTTCTGTAATTTTGACTTTTTCATTTATCTCTTGTAAATTATTCTTTCATAGGTCTGACAAGTTTTCCTCCCTTTTTCTAAATTCCTTTATGTGCTATTACCCCAGTAACCACTATCTTAAATGTTTATTCTGTGTTTGGTTACTGTGCTTTTATTAGTATATTTCTAGGATTATGCTGGTTATAGACTCTCCTGAACTGAAAGAGCTTGATTGTCTGCTACATTTTATACCAATACCAGAGGCATCAAACCTAAAATAGTAGTTCTCTGTAGGCTTTCATGAAATTTTGAAGTTTGGAGCTGTTACTTAAGATTTCACTTACAATTTTGGACTTAAGATTTCACAAGCAGTTTCAAACTTAACGTACTTACCTGCTTTGTTATAATGCAAACTGTGGTCAGTTTTCTTCTTGTGGACTTTGTTTCTTCCATCAGAGGTTACAATGAACACATGGACTGGGAGAAAGGGGAAGGACAGCCATTCACATATTTTATTTTTGGAGCTGCTTGTTCAGAGGTTGAAATTAATTGTCTAACAGGCGATCACAAGGTAATAACTGAATGTCAGAAGTTTTGAAAGTAATGTGAATAAGGCTTGTTCCAACAATTATTCAGATTTGGGGTTAATAAGTCACCTGTCTTCACATGATAGTAACTATATCAACGATGTAAATATGAATTACAGGTGGAGTAGAATGAAAGCTGTGCAGTATTAACCAGCTTCTGACACACATGTCAATGTCAAAAGTGTTCACCTTTTGGTTATGGCTGACATCTGACATGTTCTTTGCTTGTTCTGTCCCTGTTTACCAGCAATACTCAATTTTCCAGGCTTTCGACCATCTGGACAGCTAAAGGCTATAGACTGATGATCATATGCCCTCTATCTGTACATTTTTATGGGGATTTCCTTGAGCAATGGGAAAATCTGGCTGGGCTGTCTCTGGCTAAACTTCTGTAAAAGTTGGGACAAGCCCATTTTGCTTGTGATGAGATATTGGAAATTATTCTGAAATTATGTACATTGGGGGGCCTCTACCTCAGTATTTCTTATTTCACTGAATACCAACTCTGACCCACATTATCTTCTAATACTCAGTCCATCTCTCTGGGTGATATAAATTTGAATTTTATTAACAGAACCTCAGAACAGACATTGTTATGGACATTGGATGCAGCATAAATCCAGCTGTGGATATAGGACAGGTACGTGCCAAGAATTTTGTGATGCCTTATTTCTATTACTCTATTGTCCTTATCTGAAATGAAGATCACCTCATTAATTCAGAAAACGTTCATTTCTTACTAGATTATAGATCATATTAGAATGTCTTTTGCCTATAGACTTGCTCCAATTGAATTAGTTCAGAACTCTGTAGATGCCAAAGAAGCTTTAATTTTACCAATGGTTTCAACCTGTGGTACTTCCAGTATGGGTGTATGTCTTCTATCTACTGGACTTAAATCCTGTTTGTGATCTACAGTCTCCAAGTTGTTTGAGACTTCCCCACTTGATAGCAGGGAAACATCTTTATTCATTGCAGGCTGGTCCACTGATCTCATCACTTCATCATACAAGCATTTGTTTTCTCAGGTATGAGAGAGGAATGTGAAAACTTTTCCATTACAGTTGCCCCAAAATGTTGAAGAATCTCATTAGGCAAACAGAACTGCATTAGGCTTCACATATATTATAGTAACAGCTAGTGATACAAATGAGTTCTTGGTGAAGTTTTCTTGGTTAGCCAAACATGAGTACATAAATGCTATTTCTTTTCTTATTTAAAGATTGAAGGTGCTTTTGTTCAAGGCATTGGACTGTACACAATGGAGGAGTTAAAGTATTCTTCAGAAGGAGTCCTCTATACTCGGGGTCCAGATCAGTATAAGATCCCTGCTGTTTGTGATATTCCAGAGCAGTTTAGTGTTTCCCTGCTGTCATCTTCTCAAAATCCTTATGCCATCTATGCATCCAAGGTAAGCAGATCATCACAGAGCCAGATTCTTAGATCCCAGACCAAACTGAGAAATTACTTTGATATAAAAAACATAAAAGTTTCCAGTTCCCCTCCTTTAGCATTTCAAACAAGTGTCCAGTGAATTTTTATTTCTGACATCAGGGAGTCTAATAACATACAAAGCCAGATATTGTTTTGTCACTTTAATGGTTGGTAAGTAGTGATTTTAGAGTTTTGTTAACAGACCATACACAGAAGCTGAAAGATGAATTTAAAACCAGACTTCTAAATATGTTGATAAACTGAAAAGTTAGAACAAAAATATTAATTGATGCAGAAATCATAATGTCATTCAGAGTGTGCAGCTTAGATGTGTGTACTATGCAATACAAAATAGGACTGTATGTGTGTATTTATATGAGAGTGGCATTTTAAAATCTTTTTCAGGGGATAGGTGAGGCAGGATTCTTCTTGGGGTGCTCTGTGTTCTTTGCTTTGAGAGATGCAGTAACTGGTGTGAGGAATGAAAGAGGACTGAAAAAGACCTTTGCACTGAACAGCCCCCTGACTGCTGAGCAAATACGGGCAAACTGCACTGATGCCTTTACTGAGATGGTAAGAGAAGGTGGGGAACTCTCTGTTCAACAATGGCTGGATAGGGGTGTTCACTGATTTTGGCACCCCTAAATAATGGAGTGCCTAATGATGTCTCCAATCAGTCATGCTTTATATACAGCTCCTTGTAATTGAAGTGTCTGGTAACAGGTCTCATTTACACAAGTTATTTCAACAAATGCCATTCAAACATTGTATTGGAATTTCCCTGGGGTTTGTATAATTTTTTTTCTTTGAAATTTACATAATTTTTACAACCCTCTCTTTCCCTGAATCCTCCTCCTTTCTTCTGGATGTCAAATCCCATAGAGAATTAAATAGTTCATCTTACTAACATGCAATGGATCAGCCTCTAAGCATCTTCAGTCTCCTTCCAGGTGCTTTGCCCCACTGACTGCATGCTGGCACTGTCACTTCATTCTACTACTCCTTGCCATGCCCACTACTCTTTGAGAGAAAAATAAACTCAGGGCTAACTCAAAGAGGCAGAAGAAAAACAAACAAGGCAATACACTTCATATAGTGCGATCCTTTATGCTCAGTTTTCTGCAACTGTTCGCTGTAGTCATGTTCCCACTGCTATTACAATTCTTTTTCTGGGTAAGTTTTTACTTAGTGAGAACCTTGCCAGCATATAAATCCATGCTGTGCCCTGAACCTCTGAGGCTCTGCTATGGAGACTCTTGAGCTCTCATTCACTCCCATGATACTGCCATGGTATTTCTGTGATTGAGGCACCATTGGCCCCTGAATCAGTAGGTTTGTGGGTTTACTCTCATTGCAGGAACTTGCAGGAGATGAGGTCCACCAGAGCAGGGGCCATGCTTCTCCATCCCTCTTTCTCCTAATCCCAGTTTTCACTGACTTGGAGGCACTTGATAAGGGCAGTGTTGGGAGGTTGCCAGTCAAAGTCACTGTTGTAATTTCTTGCTTATCTCTTAGATGGCAAACAAAGAAGCTGCTTCCTCCTTGGGCCACATCTGTGTGAATGACAAACCATAGTGCACAAGACCAGAATGGAAAACTGATTTACTGCCCCAAGACACACTAATCAAGACACAGATAAATGTATTTTCTCTTTTTCTGAATAGAATTAGCTACCAAAAATATGCACTTTATATCTTATATCCTTCCCTTCATTCTTCCTCCACTGTACTCATTACAGTATTTTGCTTAAATGACTGCATTTAATTGTTAGGAACAAATCTTCTGCATTTGAACCGTATATTTTCAACAAGAAAGATCTGCTGATCAGCACAGCTCAAATGCTGCAGGAGAGGAAAGTTAGAATGAAGTGTAAAGGTATGCTAGATAACTTACTGCCATGTATTACACTAAACAACTTCATATGATAAATGATTTTGTAATGGCTTCAGCTACTTTTCTAATTTAGATTTGAGTCTTGCAGTGAAGTGTGAGTGCAGAGATCTTTGTCAAAGAATCAGAACCTTGCTTTTGGATTCAGAACCTTTTTGACCAGAAGTGATGCTCTGACTTGTAGTAGAGCTGATTTGGAATCTTTTAGCACAGGTATCTGTGTTAAAAACATGCAAGAAACAAGAGTTACGATTCTCTTTTGCTATGCCAGGCAAGTTGCCATGGCTGGCCTAGATATACAGAATTTTATCCCAAAAGTTGACAGAGTTGTAATTTCCACCAGAAGCTTTCTTTATCTCATGGAGCAAGCCAAAAGCCTCTGAACACAATGGGAAAATTGACATGGTGTTCAGTGTGCTTTGAATGGGAGAATGGATGACATGTCAGCCTGCAGGCTCTTATTATTTCACCACCTCTTAGTATCCCACAATTTCTCTTGTCTTCCCTATGTTTGTTGAGCTGACACTGTATATGTGACAGAAATCAAGTCAGTCGCTTAAACAGCTTTTGTATTGGCTATTAAGATATGAAATCTTTATTGTTTCAATTTGTCTCTGTAATCATGATGAGTCGATGAAATGCAGTTGCTTAAACATAGGTGTCTAGACCATTTTAGATGTCATAAGACAGTAGAAACCTGACACAGGAGAGCACAGGACTGGAAGATATGATACAGCATCTTGAGACCAGGCAGGTAATAGTAATTGTAATCATTGGAAGTGGTACTGAAAGTGATTAAGGCAGCTGAAGCCTTTTTTGGGTTTTACTTCATTTTCTGCACCTTCTTTGTATTAATTTGGCTTTTATATGTTGTTAGAAGTCAATAAATTAAATATGAATGCTGCTGCCACAATTAGTTTTTCTGATTTAAAACGTCTTCTTAGTTTCACTGTTTGGTGTTACAGTCTGATTATAAAAGATGCCTTTCCCCTGCCTAAGGTGCAAACAAGACCCTATGCCAAAGTCAGTAACCCCAGAGTCATTCTTCTGGAAGTACTACTTTTCTACAGTCCATGTCTGAGTATCCATGGGGCATACATGCCATTCCAATAATCAGAGACAGCGTGTGTTTCCTTTCCCATATTTTGTCACAGTGGGAATTTTTGTCTGTATGCTAACCAAACCTTTACCTCTGTAAGGTCTGGAATCAGCTCCTTCCTGCTGTGCCAGCTGTGCTTATCTCAGGTTCCATTATCTTAAGGGGACAGTGTTTTGAGACAGGCAGCTACTTCTTTAGGTCCTTACATATGAGTTTGTCAAGGACAGCTTGCAACCCCACATGTCGATAACAGCCCAAAATATGTGTAAATTCTGGGATATACTGAAGCAGGGAGCCTACAGATCTACTGAACTGGGGGGGAGCTCTATTATCTCTTGTTGTCCTATGTACCTATGCACCAGCATGGGTGCTTGTGGCAAGTCAAATCTTGTAAAATCTTGCCCAAACCATGCATGCAATGCATGCAATGACATCTCCCCACTTGCAGTACTGAGGTGTTCACACTCCAGGGAGTCATCACATTCTAGAACCCACACTTTGTCTTCTGCAGTGCAAATCTTGTCTGCTTCTCAGTCATTGTTAACAAAGATTCCTCCCTGCCACTTTACAAGTGGCTCTCTTATCTAGTTGCCTCAGTAAATTCTATAAGTATAGCAAATATGGGTTATTGATTTTTTTGGGGTCTGAAGCCTGTTAAGCTGTCTGCTGGCTTTTAAGTGTTTGGAAAAACTTCCTGGAAGCTAGAAATTTCAGCAATTGACCATCCTAACAAATGATAATATGGCTACATGGGATATCATGAAAGAAGTACTCTTATCTACAGGGAGGTAGATAAGCAGAAATGTTAGGCTTCAAAGGATGGATGGGTATTGACACATTAATGTGCACTATAACTGCACAGTTACACCCAAACCGGAGATGATTCCAAAGAACTCTTTCTACTGATTTTCTTCATGAGAGAAATGTTCCTGTAACAGTCTACCCTCAGTGGGCCCATTCCACGTGGTGAAAGCTTAAATATTTAACATAAATACTAGGTTCTGGTTTGGAGGGTTGTAATGTAAATTAGATATTGGACTGCCATAATCAAGGATTTGGTCTGGATCTTTCTGTTCTTAGGCCTTTGAGCCTGCATTGTTGTACCTGCAATGCATGAGGGATACTACAGTGGTTACTACTGCTGCACTTGGCAGGACCCATTAGGGCTTTTGCCTACAGGGACCTAGTGACTGACATCACTCCAGTGCTTGTGTTGAGGTGGTAGCTCTCACAGGTCTGTTAGGGGATAACCACAAAACCAGCAACATTTCTCTGCTGAGAATCAGCTTCTTGCTTTCTGATGGGAGTGGTAGAAGATCAGGGACTGGTACTTTGTCCTGCAAGCCTTCACTCACCCTAAATGAAATGCAGACATCTTTGCTGTAAAATGTAAAAATGGTAAATTAAACAAAAGACAGGTACATACAATGAATACTTTTAAAAGATAGATCCATAATTCCCCTTTAAAGAAAATAAAGGCCAGCTGTAATAAGGCATTTAAAGATTAATTTGTTTCCTGGAGATGTATACAAAGAAATGGATGAGAATCTAGAATCCCAAATCAGGATTTGGTATTTTTCTCTTTAAGAACACAGCATGTGTTGAATATGGTACCCACAGCAAAAAGGGCACAGAACTGGCATAGCATAGAGATAACCAGAATGAAATTTTAGAAGTGTGTATAGTAGTAATGTTGATTTTGTTAAAACTTGGTCATTCTGCAGAAAAAAAATTATCAGTAGTCCAGGTCAAGCTAAAATCAGAACTGTGGCTCCACAACTTTGCTTTTGACACCCTAGAGAAGAGGTTAATGTTGCATGTCCTTGGTTTTAGCTTCAGGCATGCCTATGTGTTCTAAATTCATCAGTTACTGGGTAATATTCAGACCTGGAAATAAACAAGATAAACAGGCTTGGAAGTTGTAGCTCACACCCAGAAGTTCCCCATCACAGTTTTCTCTTATATTACAGGGTTAGAATTAGAAGGGCTCAATTTTGTTGCAGATTATTTCAAATCACCAGAGAAAAGTTAGGATGGGGAGTAGGAGGTGGTGCATTAGCATCTGAACATGCATTAATTGCTGAGAAATGGCAGGCATTGCACTGGCTCATCCCCACCTGCTTATTTTCAGACTGAGCATCAAATTAAATTCTGCAGGACAAAGCAAACTCAGTCAACCTTTAGGAGCATACAGCATTTCATTAATTTCTCTTGATGTGTAAAGCTTTATTTTTCAGACTTAGATGCAAGAGCATGGCTTGCTCTTGACAATCACATAAGCAAATCTTTTTTGTGACTGGCAGAAAGGTAAGTTATGAACAGAAAGGTAAGTTTATGAACAGAACGTAGCTATGCAATCCAGCACTGCATTTTCCTGCAGTAGACATTGCACCCAATGTGGCTGCAACACGTTATGACCAGTTTCAGGAAATACTGGAAGACCTTTCTTAAGGCTTGATTTATTTCAAGCAAAGATTTAAGAGTGATTAGTCTGATAACTCCTTTTGAGTAGTCTGTGATTAGATTTAACAGAATTAAAGATTAAAAAATCCATTTGGATATCTTGAATTTTTGAGTGCAGCTCAACCTGTAAAGTGTCAAAACTCCTTGTCACCCTCGGGAAGAATCTCATCTGTTGACAAAGACTTGCAGCTTAACCTGAGTGTGTGCATTCTTTCCCCACCCCAACATCAATTTCTTTACAGATCCTTTTGGGTCTTTGCAATCCAGAACAATTCCCACCCATAGATCCAATACAGGAATTTATAGTTCCTCCTGAACTAATGGTAGGCCTTACTGAAATTTGTTATCTCAAGCATAACTTGAGATAAGAGTTCCTACAGACATTGAAAACCTGATGTTTTTGTGAAACTGAAAGATCTGTCCTCAGATAAACAGAAGATGCTAGTTTTAGTCACACATGATGAGACATTTCAATGTGGGTAATCTACATGTTGACATTACTACAAATACCTCACTTTTTCAAAAAAGAAATCATCTGCCTCTACAAAACCAACTTTTCCCATAAGAGCTCCTTACTCAGGACCATTTCATTTTGGACCAGTTGGATTTTTTTTGTGGAATGTAGTATTTTCTTTGAAAGATCCCAAATGAACTTCTCCATCTTTTCTGTCTTGTATTCTCTGTTGGATGGCTTCTTCCAGCTGAGACACAGACCCTGACAACCTGAGACTGGACTTATGTGCAGGTCCACAAGAAAGGCAAAGGACTTGAAGAGGAAAGAAGAGGGTTAATTGCAGTAGTTATTGGAAATTCACAGAAGGACAGATAAAAACTTGTGAGGAGGAGGAGGAAAAAAGGCCATGATCTGCAGACAGAGGCAAGAGAAGAGGTCTGTGAAAATGGTAGTGCAGGATTTACCCAGACCAGACTGAGTAGAATCCAAGCAGTCAGGTTCAAACTCTTTTTTTAATCCTCACTCATGTTTCCGTCTTTGTTTGCATTCCTTTTGCAAATATTCGTGGGCAGTTCTTGCTGCTATTACACAACCACTTCACAAGCACAAAAGTTCATTTGAGTTCTGAAAATGCATGGCACAGTTCTTTAGTTTGTCATGCTATCACAGAGTGCTATTTGCTGCACGGCAGTTGGCTTTGTAAACATTTGTCAGTGCAATTTTCTTACTTAATGATTGCTTCTCAGTGCAGAACATTCATAGTAAGGCAACCATGAAACCATGAAAGGGGAAGTAAATATCCCTTTCTGCTACTTGCCCTGCCTTTGAGAGACTCATGCTTTAAGAATGCAAGTATTAAATTAATGTTTTACAAATCTTATACTTAAAGATCTTGGCTACACTGCTGCTGGTTGATAAAGCTGGTCAGACAGAAAGAAGATGTCACCACCTGCTCTGCATGTTCAGACTGAGCTGCCAGGAGGCTACACTTCTTCCCCAGCCTACACAACATGTCCATACCAGTAAGATTATGATTGGTTCCACAGATGCATAGGATTTTTTTTGTTTTTCAGGTATGTCATTTTGTGGAAGGTGAGTCTAGAGTTGCAACAGCTCTTTGGCTTATCCACTGGTCTTTTAATTGCATTGTCTGCAAAGATAGCTCTTTCTCAGGGATTGCTTTTGTATACTTTGAAGCCATTAATCCACATGGCATTTGTCAAATATGAAAAGAAAATACATTATATCCTCAGGGGGAAAAAAAGGCTATATATATATATTATATAGTCTGGTAAGAAACAAGGTGGCAGAAAAACACTTTGATTAAACAGAAATGTAAATACTGATCAACCATCCCAAGGAGATAATACTTCTGGAGAGGCAAATTTTAAAAACATTTTATATATTATATAAACTGGTCTGGGTTTAGTATGGTAGATACATAACTCGGCAAATGGGGATGTAATGATCCTCCCTAAGAGAGCATACTTCTTGTATTCTGTCCCATATGCAGTGAGATTTTAGCATCCTGATTTCTCCCAAAGTCCAGTAACATTGCTGCACTGTTTATATTATACACAAGGGAAATCTTTCAGAATCATCAGAGTAGGAAAAAGAAACATAATACTAACCATCTCCTACCATTTATTTAGTGTGTCTCTTTCTGGGTCATTTAGTTCACTCTTATTTCAGTTTCCTGAGCAATAATATAATTATGATACAAGCTCAGCAGTGTTCAGCACCACAGGAACCTCAGCCGAAAAACCTCATTGATGTCCCACTGTCTATCGTGAAGGTGTCCCACTGAACAATATGGTGGTTCATACTGGCACTAGTCAATTTACCAAGTCTTTGTCATTTTCATCACAGAGAATGGCTCAAGGACAACAAAGAACAACTGTGATTTTCCATGGTAAGAGAACAACATGGATTTCTCCCTCTAGCCTGAAGAAGCTGAGGAAATAGGCATACCTTTGAGGGGTAGAAAAGTAAATCTGGTTTCTGTCAACAGAGATGATATGAGAAAGGACTGCTGAAGAGAACAGTAGAATAAATCACATTAAAAAGTACAAAGGTAGAACTTCAGTTAAGATTGAACAAATACAATTTCTAACAGGTCTTTTGATGGAATAAAATGGGGTTATGGTACAGATCCATGTTACATATAAGAAGGGCAAGCTTAAAAATAACCTCATAGTTTGTTAAAGTCTTTAGGAAGACATATTTTGAGCAGGGGATCATCCTGGGACTCGAACCCTGTCTCAGCAGTTGGCACATCTCTCCTTTGGCATCAGAAGGTAAGCTTTGGCCCCCCTGCCAACTATCTTTGAGATGGGCAGAACACTGCAACAGAGAATATGTCTATGGGTAACAGTTTTCAAATTAAATACTACTGTGCATCTCTCTCCTAGATGAGTTAGAATGGTACATTCAGGAGAATGGAGGACATTATCCTGGTATTTTCTTGTCATTTTAACTCACAAAAAAAGTATTTGCCAGTAGAAACCACTGTCTTTCTGTTTCACAAGGAAAAAGGAAATAGCATCTAGCCATCTCAGAAAAGTGAACTGGGTTTGCCTGATAGGTAGAAAGGCAGGCCTCCTTTTTACCTTCTGGTTATGTCACTTCATTTATCAGGTTAGCTTTGTCTTGTAACTCCATGACTGTCTGCTTTTCTTGCTTTTGCCTGTCACTTTTTAAGAAAAACTTTGGCTCATTCTCTAGGGCTGTGCTCCTAGAAACTTCTCTTGAAGTCACTGGTACTTTTGTCTATATACATGTGCGTTGTGTTTAAATAACACTCCCAGCAATCAAGCCAAAGCAAGTCCCATCCTTCCAACATAGAATCTGTGAGAAGTTTGGAAGATCTTCACAACAATTTCTGCAGTCTTTGAACTAAATATGTACAGGGCTGCTTCCCCATCTTATTGCAGTGCTTGATAGTTACTTAAAACTTACTGTAATTTAATGATTTAATGGTCTGAAGTGATTTTGAGTAGAAATAGGATAGCTGTATTTAAACCTAAATAACTGATATTCTGACTATTATTAGCATTTTAAGACATATATTTTCTAGAAATACAAAATACTTAGTATTTTATGTGTGATGAAGAACTATGGCATTCATATAGGGAAATCTATATAGTTTTAGCCTTTCTACTCAAAGGCTAGATCCTGCTACGTCCATATTTGCCTTAATATATTCTTTTGCACAGATTCAACAAAATTTGAATCTGCAATGCAGAAATGTTTCCTTCCTGCTTCACATTCAACAACAAACTACAACTTTCTCCAACAGATGGTAAAAGATTCTTTTAAATGATCAATTCCTTGCTGGCTGTGAGCATGCTGACATAAATGCCAAGGAGTTCACTGTTTCTGTTCTCATCCTGTACTCTGTAAAGATAGGACTCCAGTGCTTCAGAAGTCTCAGTCAGGTTCCCATGTAGTTATTAGGAATATTTCCATTATTTCCAGTAGGCATTGAAACATTCAGGCTACTCCTGCTTGGAAGCAGCTAAGAAAATTCTGGCATCCCTCCATGACATCTCCCACTTCTTCCAGCTAGACATCATCTTCTACTTCTTTCAGGCTTATACTGGTTTTTCCCCACTCTTAAATGTGTGCTTGTGCCCCTTTCAGACACAGAAATTTAGGCTGCCTGAATATTTGGAATATATAGAAAAATGCCATATTGTCACACAGTCTTCAGCAATAAACTCATCTCTGACATCTTCTCACTAACTAATCAGCGATTTACAATGAATAATCCTGAGTTGTGGTTGCAACTACTCAAAAAAATAAGGTCCTAACCACTCTGACCAAAGGCGGCAGCATGTGGCATTGGGGGGTTAGGGGCAGATGAAAAGTGTCCTTACTCCTGTGCTCTTAGGTATCCCTCTAGTGGATATGAGGAGAAGGACTATGAGGGATGGATAGAGGGGGACCCAACCACAAACCAATGTGTTGTGATTGAAGTCAGTGAAGGAGTGACCACAGGAGTCTCTGCCAACCTTGCCATCGGAGGGTCAGTCCCCAGAGCAGCTGCCCACTGCAGTGCAGCTCACTGACCATGCGTGGCCTCATGCTGGGTGAGCGCCTCTGCCGATGAGAAGTTGGCTGGCTGCAGCAGGTTTCCCATGAAAAACAAAAGGATTCCCATGAGCTGAAAGCCTGCAAAACCTGTGTTGGCAGCAGTAAAGGGGCTTCTGCTGCCCAGAAGTTTTGAGCCATAGTAGTGATTTGAGAAACAATCAGCCCGGAGGAGAAAATTCAGGAGAAACATGTTAGTTCCTTCCACAAATTAAAAGAAACCCAACCTGCTTTGTCCAATGACAAGTTGTGCCACAGAGCTAAAGCTTTCACAGAGGGTATTTCAGTCTTGCCTTTCAAAGAGAGATAGTTGCACCCAAGAAAAGTGGAGATGGGGACATCAAAATGAGCAAAATACAATAGTACTGCTGGCAATCAAAAGGTCACTTTGAGGAGCAGGAAGATTATCTATCAGCTGTCACATGAATAACGTGAGTTTAAGCAGTCTCACCATGGGAAATTACCACCACTTTTTGGGGAGGCTGCTTCTGCCACTCGCTTTCATGCTGAATCGCCTTTTTAACTAACTCTGCTGACACAATGAAAAGGCACATGGATCTTTTTTAGCAAGAATTGTCAACAGAAAGTGCAGATGAAAACCTGGCTGTCAGTTCTGCCTCTTGTCCCTGCCAGCTGCTGGCTCTTCATTTTGGGTAGTTTGATGTTGCTTCAGTAAAGCAATGTAAATCCTGCTGAGAGGATTTTCCATCTCTGACAAGGCATATTATTCAACATGTAATCCTGATTTTTACATTTGTCACAAGAGTATTACATAGTACAGGTCTAACCTGCTAACCTCTATTTTAAAAGTTTTATGGCTGTCTGAAGTTTCTTTCTGGGGCTACAGAAAGCACTTTATAGACTTTCTTCAACAGCCTCATCTGTGCCTGATTGAGAAAAATATTGCTGTTATATTTTCTTTTAAAATATGTGGCTTTGCCCCCCCTCCCGAACAAAATATTTCTGACAATAGCTCAGCTGCTTCTAGTGCCTCTCTGTAAATGCTGTTACTGTAGAATAAAAATTTAAAGTTTCTGAGTGTAAAATTAGATGTACAGGTAAAACAAAGTATTAATGTTGGGTTCAATGCACATATGGGCCATTCACTTAAGAGCTGGATTTGATGATCCTTGTGGATCTCTTTCAACACATAATGTTCTGTGGTTCTGTCATAGCTGTTTCTTACCACTCTGAATAACTTTAAAGCTGAACTACATGCCCAGGAGTTGCTTTCAGCCTTCTCTGCTTCTCTTGAAACCCCCTAAGGGTGTTCCCAATTCAGATTTACTTACCCAAATCCTTTTATGAAAATAAGTGTCCTGACTGCTGCTGCTGAAGCAGAATGGAACAGCAGGTCTTGTGCTGTTGGTATTATACAAGGCAGTACAGACACAAATGAGCAGTGTCTGTACTGCCTTGTGTAATATGTATATGGGATGTATGGGATGAACAAAGGGTATCTTGGATAGATAATATGACTGTAATCTTGAGGAGAAAAGACTCATTCTGTCTTAAATATATTGGTCAAATCCTCCTAAAATTAGTGACAATCAGTACAATCCAGGACAATCACTTTTATTGCAGTAATGAGTGTCTTCTCCTTGAGAAAGTGTATTTCAGACAAGTTGCATTGCTTGTATGAGAAGTGACATTGATGATGATGGAGTCAGAATCATGTGTAAATAATGATAAATTAATATGGAAATAATAATAACATATGAATGGTATGAAGTTCTTTGGGGAAAAAAAAGCTAACAGGTCCCAGTTAACATTACAGTTGGATTGTAGGCCTGGAGCAAACAACAGTTTCAAAGAATATATATTCATTTCTACATGTTTAGTATTAGCTTTTGCTAATTGCTTTTTGCAGTTCATCGCTGGCTTGCGTTTTTTAAGCTTTTCCTTTTGTCAGCCTGACAAGTTAAACCTCTATTTACATCTTTGGAAGCACTGTCAGAGGAGGTATTTTCAAAATGCAATGTCAGTATTTTAGTGACACTGTCTGCTGTAAACAATCCCTCAGTTCCATTTAGCTTGCTGTTTTAGTGCATGCTTTATCTCCAGCTGCAGATGGAACATGCAGTTCTATATAGGGATTATCATATCTGACATCAGATAATCAAACTAGTTTACAGAGCTGTTTTTACATTTCCACTATTCTTTTAAAGACTAGATTTTGCTTTCATTGGCATTTTTTGTTGTTTGATTTTTTTTTGTTTGTTTGTTTGTTCCTATAGCAACTCTATTTTTCTGCCCTGGAGTTTTAATATATAGTTAGTCATAGAAAATAGGCATTTTTTAACATGTATTTTGATAGGTAAGTTTCTGGATGTTCACTTTTGCAGGAATTGGTGGCTTTAGCTTTAAATCTCCAGTCCAAAAAAATTATGTGTGCCATGTGAAACATGTTGGTGGAGCATTTGGGGGGAATTTACTAAACTATCACTCTTGGTTGTAATTGCAGCTGTGGCAGCCAACAAGGAAGTTGATTTAACTAAATCAAAGGAGTGATTTAACTAAAATTAATTACAAATGACAAGACTAAAGGAAGAAGGAACTTCAGTCCTGAACCCTCCTTGGGGGGTTATCCTGATGGCATCATCTTTTTTATCTCTTTGGCAGTAAATCTTGGATAGAGGCTTGAAAATTCTCTGGCCTCTTGGCAATGGTAGTCACTTACTGTCTGAAAGCCAGAACAAAGGCATGGAGGCAGTTTCCCTCTGGTCTGATCTGTATAAATCCCAACAATTCAGGCCTCTCTGAGGCACGGTGGCATGAATTTCACTCCAGATATTAGGTGAAAATGGTTTTTATCCTAATACATAGGTATGCTCACATCAGCCCTTTGTGCCACAGCTCCCCTCTACTTTGACTTCCTATCCTTTCCCTGTCCTTCAGGGAACTGTTGAGAAGCTAAAGAGAAAACTACTGAAAAGCTCATTTTCTCTGTTACTGTTGCCAAAAAAAAAACCAACCGAAAAAACAAACCAAGAAGAACTTGCTGAATCAGCCTAAGCTCAGCATGGTAGGTTAATAAGAAACTAAAACATAGAATGGGCTGATTTATTGGCACCGTTAGGAGTTTGGCCATGTACACATAATGGCATTTGCAATCTGCATCAAGAGGCTGTAATGAAAAGGGATTTTTCTAATGTTCCTTTTAGGAATGGGTGTCCTCTTCATTTTGTCCTGAAAATAAATATAGATGTGTTAATCACATGGACAGCATTCTGTCTTTGGAAAATAAAAAGTGAGTGACATGAGAAGGTATTTTGCCTAGTTACTGGGTAATAGTTTCTTCTAAGGCAAATCAGCATAATTTCATTGACTGTCAAGACACAGCAGGAAACCAAAGTTCTCTTCTGTAATTCTAACCCAGCACGAACCTTCCTCAGTCCTAAGACTATCCTGATGAATGCCATGAATCAAAACAAAAGCTATCATCCTAGAGCCCATGCAATATCCAGAAAAAGCAGAACCATCCATCCCTTTTTTTACTTTGGAATACTGCTAACATCCTAACTGCCCTATGCCACCTGCAGATGATAAATATGTAACTCAGAATTGAATATGAGCCACTTCTCAGATATAAAGCCAGCTCTACATGGTAATGCAAGATCCAACTTGTAGTAAACTCTTACTTTTGACTCCTAAATCCTCACATTAAAAATGAACAGGTAAACAGTGCCAGCACTGAAATCAGCTTAAGTGGTGGTGGCAAGTGTATGAACTGAGCACCCTAAAACCCTCTGGGACAGGGTTTATGGTTCAATATGGTTTGCATAAAGAAGACCTGAGGAGTTGGATTTTCTGTGGACTCTTGCATGAGTGCTAGAGTTTGGCTGATGACTGTTTCTAGGAGAGATTGCTTATATTTTTAATTTTGCTGAAGATAGTGCTCACAAAGATACTGTTCAACTCTGGTTATGATTGGAATAGGTTTAGAACTGGTTTGGGAAAAGAATGGAAAAATTTATTTTTGGTTAAATCTTGTATTAACCATAAAACAAGGAATGGCATTGTGATTGACATATGTCAGCAGCATATGTATTTCATATTTTTTTGGGTATCCATTATCTGACTATTAGCCTCTCTGGAGGTGCAATACAGTACCAGCTCTGGCTGGTTTTCACATGCCGTATCTTCTCTCTCATACAGATGGAACACATAACCCACAAGTAGTGGACTATGCCCTTTTATTCAAATTTCTTCCACAGTCACTGAAGTTATTTGGATAACTACTGGTGTGCTTTGCCTCTGCTTTCTTCAAAATGAGGATGGCAAGAAAATGCACCCTCACCCTTGGGTTCGCTGTGTCTTTCCAGAGTAATTCCTTAAATCTGCTCTTCCAATGTCTTGCACTTCCCTCACTCCAAGGGTTGGCAGGACAGAGCAGTAGCCTGCTGGAGAGTACTTATTTTTGTAGAATGAGACAGGAGCCAACTTCCCATATCAATCCCAGCCAACAATGATTACACAAGTGTTTCTGCAGAAAGCAGGGCAAGATGGCAATGATGACACTGTTACCTGACAATAGTTGCTTCACAGGTTTTCCATCACACTCATCCTTTGGCACTGTAAAAAGAGATACATCTAGAATTGATAGATGTATCTGCTTGATATCTTGTCACTGGGCCCAAATTTCTGCTTATTTGTAAGTTAAACAGGAAAAAAAGGGAATAAAAAATTATAGTAGTAAAGCACAGGGGCAATTATGAAATAAAGAGCAAGATTTTACCAGCCATCAACTGCATTTGGATAGAGGCTTGAAAATTCTCTGGCCTCCTGGCGATGGTAGTCACTTACTGTCTGAAAGCCAGAACAAAGGCATGGAGGCAGTTTCCCTCTGGTCTGATCTGTATTGGGAGCCGTTCTCCCATTTCTGAAAGCAAACTAAAAAAACCTTTTGGGAGACTGGAAAATAGGAAACATGACAAAAATATGTCAAGGTCCGTTAATTAAAGCTTTCAATTTAAAAAGCTCCATGGGCCTAAGTTTGAACAAATCTGTTGTGCTCTAGACTGAAAATTTCCCTATGAAAAGAGACACAAATTATGTCAGGCAGACCTGCAGGCCCTTCTCTTCCAACAGCAGCCTACCTTAACCTGCCTGGAGGTTGGGGCTGGGCAGTCTGCATCCATCCACTTCTGCTTCCTTCTGTGCAGGATATGCAGCAGTCAAAGTGTTTCTCAGTGATACAGCTTCTCATATCCATAGAAGTCATAACCACGATCAAGAACCTTCATTGGCTAAGTGTTGTGCAAAAACTTGGTAACAATTTAGAATTTAAATAAAGATGAATTTGTTATTCAGTCACCAGGAGATGATGTACTGTCTCCAGGAATGCACTAAGAACTGTAGGCCTTCTTTGCAAACATCATGGCCCCCACGATTCAATGCAGTCTCATTAAACTGTATTGCATAGTGGAACTTCATATGCCAGTGCCTGTAATCTGAGCCTTTCAGGCTGAGAACTCACCTCTGCTAAGGAGATAGGAGCTTAATTACCTGTTCCATTACAAGAACGCCACTTTCACTAGAGGTAGGTTGGTTGATTTCCCAACCTTTTATAACTTGAGAAAATTTAGATATGTGTGTGCAATGACATTTGTGCAGCTGATAAGGAACATGCATTTGTGAATTACAATAAGTTTTTTTTCCCCTTAGCAAAATGATGTTTTGTATTTTATTTCAATTTCCTAAAGACAAGCCTAGAACCTGTAAGCCATGGGCCATTGATATAGATTAGTACTGCTTTCCTAAGGATCAGACAACTAGATGACTCCTTCAGCCACTTACTGACTGCAAGAATTCCTGCAAGAAAGAATTAGAACTTAGACACACACACATATATATACTTACTTATACACACACACACACACACATATATATATCTCACACCAACTTGGTAGAACAAGATATAAGCACCAGTTCTCTTGTCCTGCCAAGTAAAAGACCTGTCATTAATGTGTTTCATGCTACACTGGAACAGTTCTGGAGTTACTTCAAGAACTTTAAAGAATTTGCATGCAATTTTGAAATTATCTGCAACAAAGAGCAGGTCACAACAGTACCATTTTGTCACTTCTACATCCAGTTTGAGAGTCACAACTCTCAAATAGATAGCATAACAATAGTTGTTATCTATTTTTTCTCTTCTTCCAGCATATGCAAATTCCAAAGATCAGAATGAGACACTTTACAAATTAATGATGGGCAATGTAACAATATTTCAGTAAAGCAGAGATTCTAAAAGTACATACTGCCAAGTATTTCTAGGCACTACCCCAGTAACACACCAGTTTAGCTCTGCTCCCTGGCTGCCCACCTCAGGCCTGCTCCATATCATCAGATCTCTTTGAACTACTACTGTCAACTCTGGCCTCTCGCAGAGGTGGAATATAATCACTGCTATTCACTGCCTTGTCATCGCTCACTCCTCCTCTGCCTTACCCACAGTTGTGCCCCTTCTTTTCAGCAAAACAGTGAAGCAGGACAAAGCTGATGCACTCATCCCTGGGTGAGGAGAGGGCACAAGGTGAGGGAGCGGTACTGGAGGATGGAAGGGTTAAGCAGCAGGACGGGATCCCAGTACCAGCTGCTTTCCTAACAGAGGTGAGGTTGCCCATAGCAACTATCAGCAGGGGTGCAGAGCAGATGTGCAGCAGGTGACCAAGAGGGAAAGGTGGAGGGGAGGGCCAAGAGGGGAACAGTGACAACACAAGTTCATTATAGGTGTGGCAGCTCACAGTTTAACTCAGCTGTGCCAAACAACTGGCACTGACAGACATTGTTTTGGAAAGGAGGTTTTAAAGTGATCCAGTGGCAGCTGTATTAATCTTGATGGAACATTTCTCTGTGAGGAGAGGAGTCTGAAAATCAAGTGTAAAGATATATGAGAGGGAGAAAAGGAAATGGCTGAGCTGAGCCAGTGTAGGTATGCATAAAAGTCAATATTCAGCTTTGATAGTAGATAGTTCAAAGCCATAAAATTAACAGAACACGTTTATCAACATCATTCTGTACCCAAAACACTAGCATAAGAAACACCTATGGAGATGCTCAACAGGTATTGCATTAGTTCAGATCCTGTGCTCATTTACATAAAACCAAATTTATTTTCATTTATTTCAATGCAGGCAGTGCAGGCTTAAATTGGCAAAGCATGGAAGAGAGTGTGACCTGCACCTCAAATAAGTGTGTGTGACACCCTCAAATAAGTCACATTTAATCTAAGTCTGTAGAGATGCAAAAAGATCTTACTCCTTTACATTGGTAAATTTTTCCTGTTCCTTTCCCTTGGTAAAGTGTGAGAAACTACAGTGAATAGGAAAAGCTCAACTTTGGTAATGGGGTTCGCAGTTTTGTCATATCAATGACTTTAGGGAGCTGACAACGGGAATATATCCTTGTGTTTCCTTTCCTTAAAATGTGATTTTAATAATTTCTGATTTTTCTTCTTGGCTTTTTAATTAATTGTGATTTAGACAAATGCTCCTATTTTAGAATGAGCACCAATGTATCAGTGCCATGGGTTTAGAGTTAATTGACAAATATTTGCTAATATTAAGGTGAAAATGTTTCCTCTAAATGTGGTATTTTTGAAGTTAAGTGTTTTGGGGATTTCATCAGGCTGTTAACTGGAATTTGCAAAAATGTTTCTTGAATAAAATTTGTAAGGCACTGTACTGCTATTTCATGGCACTGGGATCTATCACCAGTATTGTTTCAAGGATGAAATAGTAATGGTATGAGATGAAATCCGGCTCCTTCTGACAGTAAGAATGATCACGTTTTCCCTACTGCAGCCCAGCGATTTGTTCCATTTATACAGCTGATAACTGGTCATTTCAAGAGCTTTAGTCACAACCTAAATCTGGTGGAAATTTGCAGCTGCCTACGATCTAGAAGGAAACTTGCTTCTCTAAGTTGGTTTGGTGGTTTGGACTTTTGGGGAGCAAAGAACTGAGCTGCAATTGCATCTCTCTTCCTACACCAGCATGGAGAGTATTCCCCATGTTGTCTCCAGCTCTGTGCTGCTGTGTGTTTGGCAGCCCATCTTTTTTTACATATTACTTAAAGGGCCACCGCTAACACCGTGGGTGTGTTTATGCTGTCTGCTGATAGACTGCCCTACAGCCTGAAGGTAGGGATGAGACCTGTTGAGGTGATTGCTAGTGAAAGAACCCGTGTTTAGATGGCAACAGAAAGGCCTGCGCTTCTGGAGCCTAGGGACTTAGTTGTCAGATGGGCACAGGTTGTAACTGATAGTTCTGTCTGCACAGACTACAGCATGCCAAGTGCTTGTACGGTGCTGTTACCACGAGGATCTGAAAGAAGAAATTGTTACAACTGCAAGAGCAAATCTAGGGTCAAGCAGCACAGCAGGCATGGTATTGAAGTTCGATGCACCGCAGGTCCCGCTGCTGCCCCCGGCATTATCAGCTGTTCCGTGGGCCGCAGACCAGGCCGAGGGAGGTGTGCCTGCGGTGCCGGGCCGGCTCCGCCGCAGGGCCGGGGAGCGCGAGGGGCACCAGGTGCTGGGTCTCAGTAACCCGGGGGTAGGGCTCGGCTAGGCAGCTCCACTCGCGGGGCAGAGACCCCCGGGAGCGAGCGGGCCGCCAGCACACACGGCCCCAAGAGAGCCCGCCCCGCTCCCTGCCCCTTCCCTCCATCCTCTCGGACGGGGCGGGGCGGAGCGCGGCCCTCCCCTCTTCCTCTGGCGTCTGTTCCGCTCGCAGAGCTCTCGCTGCCGCTGCTCCTCGTTGCCGTTCCTGCCCGTCTCCGCTCCGGGCCGCTCGGGCATTTTCTCTCTGCCTTAAAGTCGGTGAGGAGACGGGCTCGGGCGGGGGAGTGGCCGGCTGGGACCGGCTGCAATAGTCTGGGCCGTAAGGGCCGCACCGCACCGCGGTGGAGGCCGGGGGAGGGAGGTGGTGTTCCCCTTCTTCCTCCCCTGCACGGGTACCCAGGAACGGGGCAGCGTTGGCAGCAGCGAAGGCACCGCCAGCTCGGCCCGTGCTGCAGGGGGCGAGGGGCGAGAGGCGCGGGCACGGCCACGGGCACAGGCACTGGCACCGCGCGGGCCCCGGCTCCGCCCTGCGGCCGCCTCCGCCCGGGGAGCCCGGTGCGTGCCGGGAGCCGGGCGGGGGCCGGCGCCGCCCGCAGCCGCCCAGCGCCGCGGGAGCCGGAGGGAGGAGCGGCGCAGCGGGGGCGAGCGGGCAGCGCGGCCCCTGCCTGCAGCGTCCTTAATGGGTGTTTCTGCTTCCTTGCAGGGTGTTTTTTATGAATAATCAAAAGCCGCAGAAGCCGACACTATCGGGCCAGCGTTTTAAAACCAGAAAAAGAGGTGAGTTACCGCACCGTGCCCGCTGCCAGAACCGGCTGTCGGCGCTGTGTGCACGGTAAAACGTCGGTTTCTGTCAGTAAACAAACCAGTGCCTTCATGCGCTCACCATAAATTTTTTATATAAGACTATGCTACGTACAGAGTCTTGAGGCTGACTGGAATTTTCTCTGCACTAGTAAAAAATATTTGGCAGTCAGAATTGCTGCCGAATTTACTGTGATAACCATTATCTAAAAGATGGTCATTCTAGAACTGGCCTGAGTGTGTTTAGCCTGCAAGCAGAAGAGTCTAATACCCCTGAAATACAAGAGAACTCCAGCACAGGATTGTTGCAGGTTAATACATACATCTAAGGAGCATGTAACATAGTAAGAATTTCAGTCTTAGCCACTGGATAAAAGTTACATTGTCCTCTTTTAAGTTTTTAAAAATTGATGGAAAAAACCCACAACAAAATCTCACAAATCCGCCCACCCACCTATTCCCCAGTCAACATCCAAAAAAGCCCTTAAGTATGGGATATGCAAAGGCCTGTCTCTCTACATGCACAGTTATTTGCATAAGAAGAGTTAGTGACTGAAGAGGTGTGATGAGTAACTTAGTATTTTGGTGGAGTTTTTTTTCCAACAGGAAGAGAAAGTGAGGACACTTAGGGTTTCACTTCAGTACAGTTTTACTTGTACACTGGCAGTGTTGCAGCTCTAACAGGCAGCTTTAGGGATGCTGTACATGCAGAAGCACACTTGGACTTATGGAACCTGTTTGAACGTCAAAGCACCTTAAAAATCTCTTGAATGATAGAGTTTCCTGTGGTCTGTCTAGCATATGAAACGCCAGCAGCCTGGGTTTACTCTCTTTTTAAGCATTTAACCATAGTTTGCTGTGAAGCAACTCTTCTGGAACAATGAGCTCCATGGATCTGCCCTGGAAAATAACTGATCCAGTATTTCCAAACTTGCACCCAGCTGTTACCAATGTGTTGATACTTGCATTGACACTGGACACCAGTATGCCCTACTAGGCTGCTAACAGAATTGGCTAAGCTGTTGTAAACAGCACTGAAGATCTGCAGTTGAGTTCTCTTATCTTTGGAAGCTTTTCATCTCGTGATTTCCATAATCTAAGGACAAATTGAGATGAGGAGAATTGAAGATCTCTTTAAGACTTCCTGTTAGTTGCATGGATCTCTTTAAGACTTCCTGTTAGTTGCAGGGCATGTTGACTGTGCCCTGCTAGTAGTAAAAACAAGGCAATGATCAGCTGATGTGTCAGGTATGAGGATACATCAGGTGTGTTCTGCTTAACAACAGCAAAAGATGCTAAGTAGATCTGCAGATACAGTCCATTAAGTTAGCTCTTATGTCTGCATTTCCCCCAAGCACTTGAGGAAGAGTCATTGGCTCAAACTCAGCTGCAGGTTAAGAGGAGGGGATGGTCTTCATAGCCAAAAAGTGAATTGCCAGGTGATTTGGATGTGATAATGGTATGCAGTTTGTCAGTCAGATTTCATCTGAAACAGAGACCCAAAAGCTGAGATAAAACATGAGTAATGGAGTCAAATGTACAAAATTATAGGGGCATGTATTTAAAATTGCCTGCCAGCATGAGGTGAGTCTCAGGTTTTAGAGGGAAAGCGTGATCTAACATGAGAATAGGGGTATAAGAATCAAACTGAGAAGTTGGGTAAGCTTTATTATAGCCAAGTCATGATCATCACAAAAAAATTTTCATGGAAATCTTATTTCAACACTTGCTTTACAGATGAAAAAGAGAGGTTTGACCCTACTCAGTTCCAGGACTGTATTATTCAAGGTTTAACTGAAACTGGCACTGACTTGGAGGCAGTAGCAAAGTTTCTTGATGCTTCTGGTGCAAAACTTGATTATCGCCGCTATGCAGAAACACTTTTTGACATCCTGGTGGCTGGTGGAATGCTGGGTAAGTCGCTTTGATGTGGCTGCTGTCAGCTTCGTTCACTTCACTCTGCAAAAGCTGTTTTCTTTCAGTGTAAAATCTCTGCTAAAGAGCCCATTGAGTGTGTAGAACAGGGTTTAAGTTAATCTGTGGTAAACCACCTGACCATCTTGATGCCTGAGCAGTTACTGTAGAAATACTTTGTATAACCTGCCTCAGTTTTACTTGAGTCTGTTTGCATTCCTTAAAGTGTAGATTGTACAAACTCTGCTTAGAAGAAAGTACTTTGGATTTTTGGGTGTGGTGGGTAGGTTGGTTTTGTTTGTTTGGCTAATTTTTGTTAGTTGGTTTTTTTTTTTTTTACTAGAAGTAGTAAATGATGAGAGATGGATGAATGCTTGTTTCAGGTGTGTGGTCTGTGGTAACAAGACCAGGAGTTGCCCTGAAAGATTCTGACATGATCCTATGATTTGTGCATTCTGCCATGTTACTTTGGAAAGGAAACCTCTTTACAGAAGAATCTGAAGTGCTTAGTCTTGGACATGCTATTACACATGATTTGTTGTTGACAATAGCGAGGTCATG
This sequence comes from Acrocephalus scirpaceus scirpaceus, assembly GCA_910950805.1. Lineage (NCBI taxonomy): Eukaryota > Metazoa > Chordata > Aves > Passeriformes > Sylviidae > Acrocephalus > Acrocephalus scirpaceus. Next base: position 43,811,263 of record OU383779.1, read on the forward strand.
GGCTCTAGCAGACATCAGGGAGTGAGAAATGAGAGGGTGGTCAAGTCAGCAGGAAACACAGGGACTGAGGAAGTGAAATGTGATGATGGAAAGTTTTGTAGACTCAGGTACACGCTCTGTCTACAGAGCAAAGAGGAACAGATACTCACCAACCAAGTAAGCACATACTGTAATTGTTACAGTGTGTGGGTTTACATTCAAGACTCTTAACCCAGCGCATCCTGTGTTAGGAAGTGTTCTAGGAATGAGGCTGATGGGGAAGGGAAGAAGGCATTGCTGTGTTAATGGTGATGCAGGATGCTTTACTCAACTCCCTCTCTGTAACAGGTAGCGAAGAAGACTAGCTCTGATCTTCTGTCAGAGGAGGTCAGAATAAAAACTGTTGCCTTACCAGCTTTTAATATTATTGTCAGAAATATTCACGTCTGGTTTTAAAGTCACGTTCGTGACTAATACATAACAAAGGCTCTCCATTGTATGTAGAATGGCATAGAAATCGATGATGAGGTGTTCTGGTACTGAAGCTGGTGACCTGAATGCACCTTCATTAGTGAAGCAGCCTAAAGTTTCAAGCTCATCTCTGCGGCACTGAATTTTGAACTGCGTGTTTCAGTCTGCTGTTGTGACTTACTCTGTCATGTAAAAGGCACGAAGCAGCACTATTGCAGCAGACTAAAAAGACACTTGCTGGAATTAAGCAGTTTCAGTGGCTTCCTTTAAGGGGAGTTCATGTAGCCTCGTTAACTTACTCATATGGAAACAAGATGTGTTCTTAATCCCATTAGCAGTAGGGGGCCAGAATAGTTTAATGTTCAAATCTAAGCTGATTTTAAAGTTCTGGTGCAGCAGTGGAAAAGAGGGAAATGCAGGGGTGTCTGTGGTGATCCGGTCATTGAGTTCATAATGAAAGGACAACGTGTTGCAAGTTATGGGTGTTGGGGTTCTGCTGTGAGACTGCTCAGTGCTCTGACTGGGAGTAACACTACTAATGCTGAAATCCTCCTACAGCCCCAGGCGGGACCCTGGCAGACGACATGACACGCACAAACGTCTGTGTGTTTGCAGCACAGGAAGACCTAGAAACCATGCAAGCATTTGCTCAGGTTAGTTCTGAAATGAGGACGGTTTAACTTGCAGCTGTTAAATGGTCAAAAACTCAACATTTGTGTAATTGTAAGTTAAGGGAAAAATAATTAATGGCTTTAAGCATACTGGAAGTGGTAGACTAGCAGTGTTCCAAGCTGTAAGTGCTGTAAAGAGTTCAGACTTATTTTACTGAACTTAGTTTTTTAAAATTTTAATCAAATTATAGTTCACAGCAAAACATAATGTACTCTGTCTTTTTAGGTTTTTAACAAGCTAATCAGGCGTTACAAGTACCTGGAGAAAGGCTTTGAAGATGAAGTCAAAAAGGTATGAAGTGTTTTTTCATCAGCAGGCAAATAAACCTTCACATTCTGCTACTTTAATCACTCTGTAGAAGGGTTACATCGTAAAATGGATTATTAAAGTATAACCCTTGAAAAGTTCTTCATAGAAGAATGGCTGGCTTGCATGACTACCAGTGACTAGTGCTTCTGCTAGCTTGATGAAGCAAAAGTGTTTAACACATAGGCAGTGGCCAAAGTTTAGTGAGAGGTGGTAGTTTTATGCAGCTCTTCTTACTCGTCCTGCAGTTGCTACTGTTCCTGAAAGGGTTCTCAGAATCTGAGCGGAACAAACTGGCCATGCTGACGGGTATTCTGCTTGCCAATGGGACACTCAATGCATCAATTCTCAACAGTCTCTACAATGAGAACTTGGTTAAAGAAGGTAAGTGTGGCCCAGCTCCTCCCTTAGGAAGGGGAGACAACCATGACAAGTAGGTGGAAACTGTGATGACAATACACCCTTGCAGCTCATGAGCTTCCTCTGGTGTTAGACTGACTACAGGATTAGCAAAGGTAAATGTGATGCCCCACAGCCTGGAAGATCGTAAGACTTGACAAAATCAGTTTCTTGAGAAAACTTCTGTGTAGGACTTCCCTGCATGACACTGCTGTCACTAGAGTTGCCCAGCAAAGCACTACTATATTTTGGAGAGGAACTTTTCAGGATGCAAAAGGTGTGTCATGTCTTTAGGTTGCTTCCTAAATTGCAGCAAGAAGAGTTTAGTACAGGGAAGACTTTCGTGATGCTGATTGGTAGGAATTTCACTAATAATAGAACTATTCCAACTGCACAGGTGTTTCTGCAGCTTTTGCAGTCAAGCTGTTCAAATCGTGGATAAATGAGAAAGATATCAATGCAGTGGCTGTCAGTCTTCGCAAAGTAAACATGGACAACAGGCTCATGGTGAGTACCACTGGAACTACTCTGCTGCTCCATAAGCTGGTTTAGTGAACAGTATTTGCCAGCAAAGTACTCAGCACACATTTCTTCTACAAAAGAGTTGTAAACTTTGTTTTCAGGAACTCTTCCCAGCCAACAAACAAAGTGTTGAACACTTCTCCAAGTACTTCACTGAAGCAGGACTAAAGGAACTTTCCGAGTATGTTCGGAACCAGCAATCCATAGGAGCTCGGAAGGAGCTGCAGAAAGAACTGCAGGAGCAGATGTCACGGGGAGATCCATTCAAGGATGTAGGTGTTTATAGACAAGGTGGAGGTGCTTTCTGTGCCTGTCTCTCTTTCATACAGAACATAGCTCACACTGGGAACAAAAAGGAGGATTGGGGGGCTTGATATTAGCTTTGTGGTCTTTCCTTAATATCCTGAATCCTGCTGTATGATCAAGGTTGGTTGTCATTCTGAAACCTTCTGGGTTACCTTTAGAAGAGAAGTTTTAATTTAGCTTAGTGCCATATGTGGCCTTTGTGCTGACTCTTACTCTCTTGGCAGATCATCTTGTATGTGAAGGAGGAGATGAAGAAAAACAACATCTCAGAACAGACTGTGGTAGCCATAATCTGGTCGAGTGTAATGAGCACAGTGGAGTGGAACAAAAAGGAGGAGCTGGTAGCAGAGCAAGCCATTAAACATTTGAAGGTATTGTAACTTCAACATGGACTTCTGCACCCCTAAGGCAGAGCTTGGTTTTCCTTCTGTCTCCAACTCCCTTTTAAATGTTAAGTCTACAACCATGCTCGTGCAGAGACAGAACGAGATGGGGAATTCTCCCCCTTGTGTGGAGCATTACAGGCCAAGGGCCTGAGGCAGAGGCAGGGACTGCTGCAGAGCTGCCCTGGGGTGGGGCTGTGGTTGCAGATTTCTAAGCAGTGGCTGATGGAAACTGTGAAACCAGCTTTAGTCAGGGGGTAAATGTGAAATGCTCTGTGTGTGCCAATCTGTTGTTCTTGTTACAGCAATACAGCCCTCTACTTGCTGCCTTCACCACCCAAGGTCAGTCAGAGCTGACTCTTCTGTTGAAGATTCAGGAGTATTGTTATGACAACATTCACTTCATGAAGGCCTTCCAGAAAATAGTGGTGCTCTTCTACAAAGGTAACTTTTGTGGGGTTGTAGTTTTCAGGGGTTTGTGGGTTTTTGGAGGGGTTGATCTTGGTTGTTCAGGTTTTTTAAAGCTTCTGAAACAGAATGTTTGGGTTCTGACAAATTCTTTAGGGGAGATCAGTGCTACAACATTGCACTTCGTAAGCTGAAGAATTTTCTGCCTCCTGTTTGTAAAAATGCAAAGGTGCTGGCCCTTTGGACTTGAGGAAATGCAAGACAAAGATGCTGCCTGTCTAGAGTAGATCTACTTAAGAGTTGCAGAACAAAGCTAAATATAGATTTTTAAGGCATTTTGTTAAATTCCATGATAGTGTATTCTTCTTAGTTCTCTTAACATTAACTGTGAGCAGCTGAAGATTGAGACCATCAATGTGTACTGGGCTGCTCTAGGCTCTTTTTAAATGTCTGATAAAAGGTAGTACTGAAAAACACACTGTACACCTATGGGAACTTGTTAAACTGAAGACTGTATTGTACTTGTAAAATTTAAAAAACACCTACACCACAGGAAGTGTTTATTTTGTTTGGACTTGAAAAGAATTTGCATTGGTTCCTAACTGTTAACTGAATCTTTGCTTAGAGTGTACTATCTCAAGTAACCCTGAAACACTCCATCTGTTAATGAAAGTGCAGGATACAGTGCTGAGGAAACTCCCAGCATGAAGAATCATCCAAAATGCCTGGTTCTACAAATTTCAAAACTGAAGGCAGTCCTAGTGTAGGTCTGTCCAGCTGTACCCAGAGGAGGAGTACATGATGCTTCTAGGGGAGGAAGCAAAGGCTGCCAGTCCGGTTCTCAGCAGTTCGCTGTGTGTTAATACTGCTCTTGCCCGTCTTTACAGCTGAAGTTCTGAGTGAAGAACCCATCCTCAAGTGGTATAAAGATGCACATCTTGCAAAAGGAAAGAGTGTTTTTCTGGAGCAGATGAAGAAGTTTGTTGAATGGCTCAAGAATGCTGAAGAAGGTAACCAGCAGCTTAGCTCATATGTGGACCGTGTTCATTTTGGGAACTCTAATGCAATAATGCTGTGTTTTGGAGTGGGGGATGTTAATTGCCTCTCTGAGACTAGTGTGCCCCCTCCCCTGGTCCTGGCCAGAAAAGCCTGCCAGGGCAATCCTTGTGGATTGTCCCCAACAGCAGCTGTTGTGCAGGATGCAGGGCAGCAGCTGAGCTCGGGGCTGGGGGTTGAGCCATGGCCAGGCTGCTGATGAGGTCTCTCTTTTGCAGAGTCGGAGTCTGAAGCTGAAGAGGGTGACTGACCTGTGAAACTCTGGCCTCAGTAAAGCAAACAGGAGCTGTAGATAAGTGTCATGTCTCATGTGTCCTTCTGATTCTTACATCCTACCTCCCTGTATCAAGCATGATATAAGGGCTCTCATGGCAATTTATTTTAACTGTTTTCTATAGTTAATGAAATACTGGATTTAGTTTTTAAAACCATGTTCAAGTAGCTTACAGGAGCTGTTAGATTTGACTCTTCACCTGCATTTGTCCTTTCAGTTACTTTCTACCTCCTGTATTTTCTACTGTAATAATGTAATTTAAGGCCTTCCACGGTGAAATCCACGTCATCTGTTGGGATTTCTGTCTGTATTGGAGTAGATGTGATATGGCTGATGAGACTTAGGGCAGTCTGCTTGCAAATTAAACTATAAAAAAGCCTCCCAAGTGAAGAGGCCATCGCTTGTGTGGCACTGCAGTCTGTACCACCAAATAGCCCCCATCATAGGTGGTTGTCCATGTCCCCTTTGTCATCCCTTTACCAGACTTCCAGCATAAAGCAATCCTCTATTCCAACTCCTGGAGAAGGTGGTAGCCCCACTGCTGGAAAGAAGCTGTTGTGGCAGCAGCAATTATTTACCGTGGTGGGGCATGAAGAGTGGCATCTCTGAGCCTGCTGGGTGTCACAGCTGGTAGCCTGTGTTCCTAAGGGGCTGTCCTGTCAGGTGTCCTTGCAGCTCTGGGGGTGCCTTCCTTTCCTCATCCCTCATGGAAGTACAAGCAGTGCTGTTCCACACAGAGCTGCCCAGCAGCTTTCTCAAGCCAGGCACTGCTGCTGGCAGGGCTAGGGCAGGGGGAGCGGCTGCTTTGTGCTGCTCTGTAAATGCACAGCTGCTGCAACCTAAGGCAGCCAAAACTCCACCCCTCCCCCTTGAAGTGTAGAGATTCTTTTATGCTGGCAGTTCACACGCTAAACCAAACAACTTATCTGCTCCCTGAAACTTTCATTCCTAATGGAAATTCTCAGGACAGTTCAATTCAGAAAGACTGGGGGGAAAAAGTGAAGTCTGTACTGTTGGTAAGCTAACAGTGAGCATTAACTGAAATACTGGTAACCAGAGTACACCTACTAAAATAAATGAAAAATTTGGTCATCACAATGCAATCTGTTCAATACTACAGTGATCTTCCTTACTTTGTAACTTTTTTTTTAAGCAAATAAAGGCCATCCTTACATTTAATGCCAAGGGCTGTCTGCTCCTTTTTTCTCCCTGTTGCTTCTTTTGCTGAGGCGTAACAACTTGGTTCAGAAAACGGCATGGCAGCTTGCTTGGGCCACTCGGGCGATAGCTCACAGGCATCAATATGATGGATGGCAAATGGCATTTATTCTTTGCTTACAGGGTGTTTTTATAACTTTCGAAGACGGCGTCACATCTGTCTGCCTACGTCATCACTTAGATATGATTTGCTAACTTAACAGAGCTTAACTGAGCAAGGCATCACTTATATGTAGAAAGGTAGCTTTATCTACTCGTAACAGCTCGAGATCTTCTGGCCGCATGTCCCTAGCTACTACATTTCCCCAGTCCAGCTGCAGAGAGCAGTGACAGTGTGGATGTGGTTTGTTGGACATCTGTCACCCAGCCAGGGTCAACCCATCACATCTATCTTAAAAGTTTAAAAAGTCTGAAGAATATTCTTATGCATCTTGCACTTAGTACATCTCTGCATCACCCTCTGCGTTCTTGCATCTTTTCCTTCGATAGCTCTTCTGGAACAGCACCAAGATTGTGCAGCCAGTCAATAAACTCAAGTGAATTCAGGTCAGAAAAACAATTCATTCAGCAGGAAGTTAGTTACTCAGGCATTCAGATACACACCAGGCCACAAACAGTCAGCAGAGCAATTTCCAGTTCAGTCCCTGGGAATTCACATAGTTCATGTTGCAGGAGAAAAACATGGCAAGGAACAGATTTTCAGATGAGATACTCAAAGTAGGAAAGCAACTAAAACCTCCCCCCCGCAGGCTACAGAGACCTCTGGGTCAGTACCTCCTGTGTCTGTAGATCCATTTCTGTTCCCTCCACCAACGAACGATGGAAAAGTAACCTTTTAATTCCGTTTTTTGTGTTGAAAAGACTATTGAAAAACGTTACAGCCACTTTGAAACTGCTTTGAATCTAAGCCATGTGAAGACGCGGCCGCACAGGGACCCGAACAGAGAGCCGGGACACGGAACCGTGTCCGTGCGCCGCTGTGAAATGGCTCCGGCGGGACAGAGTCCGGGGGGGGCGGCTCCCGGGCTCCCGCTCCGCGCGGGTGGGATTTATCCTCCAGAAACCCCCGCGCCCCGCTCGGTTCGCGGCTCCATACGGAACGCGCGGCTCTGCAGACAGCAGGAACCGGAGCGCGTTTCCGGCTCCCCGCCCCTTCCCGGAGCTGACGGTCCCAGTGCGGTTCCCTCATTCCCTGCCGGGAATTCCCTGTGCGGGCTTTCCAACAGCCCCGCGGCTCTGCCGGGCCGGGGCCCGCATCGGCGGCCCCTCTCCCCGGAGCTCCGCGGGCTCCGGGGCCGGAGGTGGGAACCACAAGCGCTTTGTATCTTTTTAACCTTTTCTGTATTTGTTTTCGGTGGTTTTCCCCCTCTGCTTTTTTACCGCGGGTGTCTGGGGCCAGGCGGGGATGCAGCAGCCCCGGCAGGGCTGTGGGGTTAAGCAAATGCTTGTCATAAAATAAATTTTGAAGGCATGAAAGTGATGTCTGTATTTCACTTACTCCAACTGATGGTTATTGTTCATTTATCTGCTCAAATACATCCACTGAACAAATAGCAGAACAATGTTCTGTGGTATCACAAGCATTTATACAAACCATATGCTTTCACTGAAGGAAATGCAATCGTAGTTAAAAACAGCTACTAATATGAGCCAAAGGAATAAAATTCTATAATCCACAGAATTCCCCAGACCCGACAGTCAAAATATCTAACCAAACAAAATTAAAATCCTATCACCTGTGGAGGTCTAGGATGACGTGTATTCTAAAGTGTTTTGTATTCCTTCTGCCACCAGCTGTCACATTAGACCAGATCCCTGGCTACTTGGAAGCCCAGTGTCACATCCTTCCTTGGACTTAAAACTGCAAACTTCAAAACTGTGTCAACTGACAACAGCCCCGTTCATTCACAGAATTGATTTCTGAATCACTGCTACCAAAAAAAAAAAAAAAAAAGAAAATCCAGTAAAAATGTAACAAAAATCATTCTAGTGCCCCTATGAAGTTTTTGTTTTAAGCTGCAAGACATCGTTCTTGAAATTCTTTCAACTCAAAAATTAATCTGGTATCACATGACCTGTCAGAATAAGAAAATATTAAAACATGCCTGCTGTTATCAGAAGTCTAGAAGTTATTTACCTGCCAGGAGTTCCAGAAAAATGGCTGCAGCACTTTTTCTCCTGTGCACTTCTGAATGATGTCCCCTTTCCATTCTTAGGATTGTTGCACCTTCTGCAAAGTGGTCTTTTTCTTTTATCCCTGCCAGGATCATTAGTTTGACTGGAATTCCCCAAGGGAACAAAGGTATTTTAGTCTTTGAATTACATCCCACAAACAATTCCGTTTCAAAGCCATTAATTATCAAATTTAAACGATAATGAAGATTGTGTTTTTCCTCAACATACCGGTTTTTGGCTTTTTCCCTGCTCCTTCAAAGTTATTTTTTAATTCAAGAGCTTTTTCCAAGTTAATTATTTTTGATAGGGGAACTTGAACCTTTAACCTTCTTTTAAAAAGCCTTTTAATGACATACCAGGGCTCGGACACTCCTGCCAAGCTACTCAGGCCCCCAGTGCTGCATTATCCTAGGAAGAAGAAAGGCTTCTGTGTGCTTAACAAGGGCAAATGTTGTCCAGTGGGCTTTTCAAGATTTCAGTGAAGTTTTTCTATGGGAGACAGTAAAACTCGGATTACCTCCCACTTAGTTTGCCCCACAAGAAAAAGTGAACTCACTCACTACCCACTCGTCTTTAACTTCCCTTTTCAAACCCAAGGCGACTGCAGCGCCTCAGCCCGGAGGGCGGCGGCCCCTGCCGGCACCGGGACGCGCCGAGCGGGCGGAACGAGGGGGACGCGGGCGGACTCGCCCCCGAGTCCCCGCGGGCCCCGAGTCCCCGCCCCGGCGGAAGGCTCCGCGCTCGGCTCCGGCAGGGGCTCCGGAAAGGCTCTGGCCCCGCCACAGCGGCCGAGGCCATTTTCTGCCCGCCCGAGAAGGCGCAGCAGAGAACATGGCGGCCTGAGGGGGGCGGGGGACTCCGAGTTGCGAAATGGTCATTTCTTACCCTGGGACGAGGCTGTTAACTGTCTCCGTATTGCCCTGGACATGGTTAGTGGTCCTCTGGGATCAGCTTACCATATGTACAAGTTTGTCACTGTTCAAAGATCATGCACCATTATTTTCTTCCTGCCACTGTTCTCCAGCTTAGACCAAGTCCAGGAAAGCAGACAGAATACAATTTTGAAAAGTTTGTTTGTAATTTTGTCCCAATAGGATCACTCTCCTTTGAATACACAACATTGTATTAAAAAAAAAGTATCTACTTTTAATGTGTATCCTCCAGAGAGCAAAATACTTGGTGCTGCCGTATTTCACATTTTCTATGTAACAGCCTTCTTTTTGTGGGGGGGGGAAAAAAAAAACCCTGAAATTGTTTCTAATTCAGTGCAATTTTAAACTATTAATTATTTACAGTTCCTTTGCACTGTAGGAAATTTCCCAGTGTGTCCTTCCTCCTGAATGGCTGCAGTGTCAGTCAAGCGTGCCATTGCACAATTCTGTCTACTTCCTACTGCTGCTGTTTGTAAGAAAGAGACAAGAGCACAGAGCTAAAAGATTAAAATCCTTTACCTGACTGAAGTATTACACTAAAATGTATTAAGTCTAGAAAAAGGGCTGGGAGCTTAAAGCAACATTCCATGAAGAATAGAGAAACTTTGTCCCCTCAAGCAGGTATTAACTCTTCTAATTAACACCTCACAAATCTGTACCTGGCATACCTTTACCTTTCTCTTGCAAATGAGCTCATTATTTTAAGAGGCCAAGTCTCAAAATGGGAAATAATGGTCTGAAGCAGACTGCAAGTCAGGCAGACCTTGAGCTTCCCAAGGATTACAAAGCGGATATGTAAGAATGGGCTTTGCTAAGGGATGCTCACTGAGTGGAAAGAGGACTGGGGGAAGAAGTCCAAAATGGCTCTCTTATCTGTTCAATATCATGAGACCACAGCCTTTTTGGCAGTGCTCTTTGTTGTGTTTACCCATAGTCTCTGTGCAACAAAGTGATGAAAAACAAGTTACAGTAAATCCATATTACCTAGTTTCAATCAACAGCTATGTAAGGACAGAAATACTTACTCTTTCATAGCAAGTGTTGTGCCAGAAGCAGAAGAAATTTCTCCCATCTACCTTTAGAGGGGGCTGAAGAGGTTATCATTCCAACACAAGAGCAAACACTCCTCTAAGTAGGTTCTTTAATCTTCTGGGAGGGATAGATTTCATCTATTTATGACACTGCTCTCACCTAGGGGAAAAAATTGTGTATCTTACTTTACTCTTTTGAGAAAATTGAGTAAGGAAGATGACACTACAAGAAAGTTTCACAAAACTGGTAGCATGAAACTGTAGCAAAGGATATTGTTTTAACATAACATCACTCAGAAAAATAACGCAAAAACCAAAGATTACGAAAAAAATAATGTTTTGGGGTTTATTTTACAAGTATAAAAAAACAGTGTTTAAAAATCAAAATGCTGGAAGATACTCTGGAAAACCTGCTTTGAAGCACGAGACTTCTCTGTGACGACTCCCAAACAATATCACAGCTCCTGAAAATTCTGCATTCAATAAGCAAAGATATGATCCAACTGAGGTACCCCTTTTTGATGGCTCTTACACACCATAATCTGAGAATTATCTGACCAGTGTCTGAAGAATGTGTTGAGGCATTCTGTGGTTACAGAGCAAAAGGGTTGGCATGAATTGTAATGTCTTTAATGTGAACATCATTAAGAGGTCGATAGGTTTTCTCATTCACAGGCAGCTTCTCCAGCTCATCCAGGGTCTCCAAACCATCAATAACTCTGCAAGAAAAACAGAAGTGCTGGAAATTGCCTTCTAATAACGATTTAAATTTCGCAGTTGAGGTATCTCAAAACACTTTACAGTTAAGTATCACAAGGCAAGGACTTTGCAAGCAAATAATACAAAATAAGACAACCAAAATATTTTATGTGGCAAATAATGTATTTTGAAAGGAAATGTTAAGCATCCATGACAGACTCTGAGAAGAAGTTCAAGCATTTGCATGTGCCCTGCAATACCTGGATCCCTCGCACACTCTGACAGAGGCATGCAGTTGAATCACTTACTTTCCAAACACCGTGTACTTCATGTCCAGGTGTGGCTGTTTGCCATAAGTGATGAAGAACTGCGATCCATTTGTGTTGGGACCATTGTTTGCCATGGAAACTACCCCACGGACACTGTGCTGAACAAGGGGAAAGACCTCAACATGAATACACATCTGTGAAACTAGGACTAATCTGTGTCTTAGAGCTCTTCCTCAATACCATTATTAAGAACAAATCTTACTTGCTAATACATTATATCACAATCAGTAATTAGCTCCTAAAAATGGCTCTTACAGTGAAAAATTACTTCTTTGCCTTCAGTGCAGGTAAAGTGCTGTCAGAAATTCTTTTTACTTCTGTTTTCAGTGATGAAAACCCTCAAACCTAACTTGCCAAGCACAGAAATGCCTATTCCTATTTTAATATCAAGCTATTGTTCTCCAACCAAGAAAAGATTTTTGTAGAGAAAATTCAGATGAAAATGTAAGTGCATATTGAGAGCACAGAAATACCTTTAGATATTCACTGAATTCATCTTCAAACTTCTTCCCCCAGATGCTGTTACCTCCTTTCCCAGTGCCTGGCAAAGAAGCACCACAGTAGAAATTACTGGATTTTCAGACTGAAAAATCCAGGAATTATGTTCTGTTACAACATTTTACAACAATGATCCTAGATAGCCTGCAATTAGTTTGAGGCAGGTTGTTGACACTGCACTGAGACATAACTTTATATAAGGAACCTATTAAGCAGCAGAACAAAACACTGACGTATCCTCAAATTAAATTCAGTATGAGTACGAACAGACACAACTGAATCAGCTTTTCTCCCAAGCAGCTGACACCATCTGGGAGCCAAATCCCCAAATGCTTTAGACACAGCCTTTCAGGCAGAAACCACACAAAACACAGTAGCAGCTGCTTCTACTTAAGTCAACAGAACCATCATATTTAGTGGAAACAGCTGGTAAAACTCAAGTTTGTAGAATGCATGATTACTTAAAACTGGGGTAACACCTGCACTTCTGTAAGCTCACCACAGAAAACTAATCTCATCATAAAAACCTCTTATCAATAATACAATAACTCTTATATTTTTACTTTACTTACACTTTGGTTTTAATACCTATAATTCCTTTTTATTTTCTTACATTTTATTTTTATGTACATTTTTTCCATAGAAATACTCAGACAGAAGAATTTACCTAATGGATCCCCTGTCTGAACCATGAAGCCCTTTATATTTCGGTGAAATACGCATCCATTGTAGTAGTTACTAGCACAAAGAGCCAGGAAATTCTACAAAAATCAAACAAACCATATTAACAAACACCTGAAAAATAGTATTATCTCACTAAAATGACAGCATTGGCAAGACCAATGCTTTTATCTCTGCTTTGCGACCATACAAATTCCAGAGTATTGCCACAGAATAGTCACAAACAAATGACAGCTAATGAGCTCCTTTGATAGTGTTACACACAAAGAATAAAAAGGTTTCAGTGCTAGGTTGTTGGACTTGAGGAACAAACAAAAAACCTAAGGCATGCTCTCAAGTATCATTCCCATTCAACAATTCCATTTTGCACATGTAATTTTGTAATCAGGAACTTCATGCCTCAGCTTTTTCATTAAAATAAATGAAATTTATTTCAGTTTATTATAAAAATTAAAAATTGAGGTCCTTGACAAACTGTGAGTAAATCTCACTATTTTAAACTAAAATCAAGTCTGTGAGGGTATGAGTAAACTCATGGAAATTTGGGAATCCTACACTAGGATTTCCCCTTAAAGGCAAAGGACACTTTGGGAGAGGCTGGAACTTCAGGAGAAGCACTCCTTAACTAAACCTTATCAAGTGAGAAACAAATCAAAATCAAACTCTAGGCAGTATGACAGAGTGCAAAAGTTCCATGAGTGGAACAGACACTGCACCAGCTTAGAATGTTGGTATTCCATTACATGAAAAGGTGAAATTGCAAAACCCACTTCAACTCCTCCACAGTCTTCACTATTTCTACTGCTCTGTTTCACCACTAGGCAATCCTACTCCTGGTACTTGACTTACTTCACAAGTCTTTGGCGTACGCTCACAGAATAGTTCGATTTTAATATCTCCCACATCAGTATGCAGTGTGACAGCCTGAGCAAAAGGCAGAAAACAATAATTAAATCAGCAATAAAATTCTATCAGACTCTGCTTTATTTCCCAGCCCCACCAAGAACATAAGCAAGTGTACACTGCATATAATTACTGTTTCAACATTTGGCCATAAGCAAGGTTACTGTCACAAACCATCAGCATTTCCAGTAAAATCACCAGAAAGCACTCAGTTTCATTTAGTTTCAGAACAAATCAAGTTTGCCATGGTAATGAAGTAGCTGTTGCATGCTGTTATACTCCAGGTCCATTTGCAAACAGGACCTACTCAGTCACTTGAATGTAAAGGGAAGAATCAAGGTTATATCTATTTTGGATGGTGCACACACCTCACTGCTTTACAACTAGAGGAGCAACTGATGCCTGCAGCCTTTTGATTGATAAGGCTAGTTCAGAATGGCAGTATATATAATGTTCCTTCACTGATATGTAAATCTACAAATTAACTTACTTTTCTTAGGAATTTTTGTTATCTTCATAAAATTTAAAATCAGTTACCCAGTGATCTAAGCAAATTTATGTCTACAGGCCAAATATATCACAGTGTTTCTATGGGAAGTGCTAAACTATGCAAAAACAATTACTATACAGCAAAACTAATGAAAATCAGTATCACATTGATACTGGCATACTGCTCCAAAAGTATACAAGTAAAAGAGACAGCTGCCCACAGTGTCCATGAAGATGCTATAGAAGGTGAATGAACTGTTTAAAACATATATAGTCTTATCTCTGTTTCTTGAATTGCTAAACTTTTAAAAGGCTGGGAGTGCAGAGGTTTACATACACTGAAACAGAGGTATGTTCTTGCAACTAGACTAATGCTTCTCTGGCATAAGAAACCAAACTAGATTACCAAATACATGCCAAAGTAGCATTAAAATCTGGGATCTCTAAAGTGAAAGCATTATTATGTTTTAGACTGATGTAAATCAACCTTTCCACAGTACCTTTTTGTAAGTTTGAAATGAAAACCCGGAACTTTCCTGACAAGTTCCTCACAGCATCAGAGTAAAATGTGAAATCCTTTGAGATACAGAGCAGCTATTTGCTTTCCAAAAGAGATGACCATTTCAGAAAGAACGAAAATATATAAACTGTGCTTTTATTCTTACCATGCCTGTTTATCAAAAAGCTGAGGGAGACTTCTATACAGCGATTTCCTGCAAAGATAACATATGAAATTTTTAGGTTTTTTTTTCCTCCCAATCCCCATTTGTTTTTTATTCTAAAACATATGTCGGTTACATGCTTTTACACCACACGGTTCTATGGTGCCCTTCCAGTGACTGTGGCTAAATTTTTGCATTAAGCAACTACACAGCATATAAAGAATGAAAAATGAATAAAAGAAGAGCACTTAAAGAAAGAAGATGAGGGCAAAAACCACTCTTTCCTAGGATGAAAATTTATACTAAGCAATCAGTTTTTGCAAATATTATGGTAGTTGGCAGAATAGTAGATGGCAGAAATTCACAGGTAAAAGCCACATGCCAGTACCTAACGGAAGTGTGATTTGGGGCCAACTCGTGACAGCTATGAGTGCCTGCAACAGACAGGTACCTGCACGCAAGCACAGGATCAGACTTTTGAAATCTTTGTAATATTTTCAAATTAAGCGCTTAGAATGACGATAATCAAACCGCGGCTGCGTAGAAGTCGACAGATTTACGCGCTAATATCTCCTCTGTACACACGCCCTCGCCGGTGAAGCCCCGCAGAGCCCAGGGAAGCGCCAGCCCCGTGTCCCCACCTCAACCCAATCCGGCTCCCCCTGCCCACGGCAGCCGGAGCTACCGCTCCCTCCCTGCCCGAGGTACCGCCACCGAAATGCCGCGCACCGAGCAGGTGGGCTCCGCCTCCGCCGCCCGGCTCCTCCACCGGCGAGCCCCTGCCCGGCGGCACCGCCCGCCCTCCTTGGAGAATGCTTTAACCTGTCGGGGCTGACGCAGACCCAGCCTCGCCGCCGGACAAGCGGCTGCTCTCCCGCGGGCCTCAGCTCGCTCCCGGCGCTACGGAGAGCCCGCCCCAGCCCCGCTGAGCGCGGCGGAAGCGGCGGGGCCGAGCGCAGGTCCCGCCCCGCAGCGCCGGCCCTGCTCCTGCGGGAGGTGAGCGTGGTGCCGGCCCGGCCGTGCCCCGGGGCCGCCGGTCTCGGTCGCTCCCCGCCGCCAAGGAGCGAACGCCTGTGCGGCCGGGCTCTGCGGCTTGGATTTGCCGCGAGAAGGGGAATGAAGCTTGAGCTCCGCGCGTTTGGTGCAGGGCAGCGCGGGGCGGTGCGTGCAGGGCGGGACCGCGGCAGCCCCGGAGCGGGGAGGATGCCCGCTGGTGCCGGGTGGTGCCGGGTGGTGCCGGGGGTGGGCGGGCGCACTGACTGGCAGCGGGGCAGCGTCCGCAGCCCGAGCGGCCGCGGCTGCTGTTCGGCCGGTGCGTTCCCGAGGCTCACGGTGGCCTGTGTTTGCCCCGCACAGGTCCCCGCATGCCGCTTTCTGTCCCGCCGCTGATCCGCCCGCCTCTCCACCGCCTCCGTGCCTTGAGCCGCCCGCCCGTACGCGCCCTCATGAACCTCCGTGAGCTCGTTTCTGCCCTGAACGACTTCGCATCCCCCGCGCTGGCTGAAAGCTGGGACAATGTGGGATTGCTGGTGGAACCAAGTCCTCCCCACACTGTGAACACCCTTTTCCTCACTAACGATCTCACCGAGGAGGTGATGGAAGAGGCAGTGCAGAAGAAAGCAGACCTCATTCTTTCTTACCACCCTCCTATATTCACACCACTCAAGCGAGTAACGTGGAAAACCTGGAAGGAACGGCTGGTGGTCCGAGCCCTGGAGAACAGAATCGGGATTTATTCTCCGCATACGGCGTACGATGCCATACCTCATGGAGTTAATAACTGGCTAACAAAGGGACTCGGTGAGATTCTGTTAACAACAAACAAGTTAAAATTATTAAAGATGTATGCTATTGTAGGTGGGATCTTTCATAATTTTTGCCTTCCAGCTTTTACAGCTGTGATTTGAGGACTGTTTTTATTTTTCCTAATATTTTATAGTACTGTAACTTTAAAACCATTTTAGGAAATTTTTCTTGGTCATGTATACCAGATAACAAACACAAGAGAGTATTTTCACATGCAAGACTCTACTATTGGATGTATCTGGAAGTGGTATAAAGTACAAGATCTCAATGTTTTCAAAGGATTTAAGCTATGTGAAATTATTAGATTATTATCCTGTATTGTGGCTCACAGATGTGTCTTTTCCAGCCTGTCATACAAACCAGAAACTTTTTCTGGTCTTGTACAGTCATTAGGATAAAACTGATGGCATTAAAGATGGCAAACATCCATCAGCTTCTTTGGACTTAGACTGTGCCTTACGGAGACAGGAGAACGAAAAGCCCACAGTTCTGGTCAGGGAAAAAGGATTTGAGTGCAAAATTTGCATCTTCGTGCTGGATCTCTTTATGATACATGCTAAAGCAGCGTTAGGATACTTATCGTGCTTTATAAACCAGCAATATTCTACTGTTTTTTCAGGTGCCTGTACTTCTGCCCCACTGCATCCATCAACTGCGCCAAGCTCTCCAGCTGAGGGCACTCACCGGGTAGAGTTCTGTGCAGATGCTGAGCATTCGGATGCAGTGCTGTCCAAAATCAAAGACATCCCAGAGATCTCTTGTCTCACTACTCTCCCAGCCAGGTATCTGCTCCACTCTAATGCTGTATTCTTCCTGTTGTTTGAAACAATAAGTTGCTGTAATTGTATTTTACTGTTCTAATAATTTTGTTCCTCTGTGCATTGCTATTGTATTTTTCAGCAACAGAATGAGAAACTTAAGGAATAATCATCCCTTTCTGGTCAACCTATGTCATGCTAAATGGTACTAGCAACTCAGGTCTAGCATCACATAGATTAGGGGTGTTAAAGAAGAGTATTAACAGGAAACTTGATCTGGACAATTGAGTTAAATTCCTATACTTGTTTCTTTCAAGACAAGTCTAGGCTATTACAACACTGCCTTTTTTTCCTTTCTCAGTGGTAGAACAGCCATTGGGATAGAATAATAATAATTATAATGCCAAAATTAATAATTATAATGCTGTAATATAATAATTACAATGCCAAAATTTTATCTAGCTTCTTAACAAACACCGGGCATGTCTTTCCTCAGGGTTGAAGGTGAGGAACAAACACGAGTCAGTTTGAACTGCTCTCAGAAAGCACTGCTGGAGGTGGTGGCATTATTGTCCCAGAACAGCCTTCTTTATCACAAGATGGAGATTCTCTTACTACAAAAGGTAAAAAAAAAAATCACAAAAATTACTTTCTGTGAATGTATTACTTGCGTGAGCTGAGTACCCTAAACATTGAAATGCAGTAGTCAGTGGCATCACAGCTTTCCAGTGCTACCCTAGCAGTCTGAAATACTGGCATATGGGGATTTGAAGCCACACACATTTTCCAAAGCAATGAAAACTATTTATGTGGTGTGTACTAATTCTTAAATCAGTTCCAATAGCTGGCACTGTTCATATGTAACATTTGAGAACATCACATACACATTTTTTTGTAAAGTTCAGTGATGTTCCTGCAAGCCCAATATACTCATCCTGTTACAGTGTGGAAAGCAGTGCAAGCATCTGGAGTCACTTTCTGACAGTAATTTTAATCTTTTTTCAGCCTCTTCTTCCCCACACTGGAATGGGACGCCTGTGCACGCTGAGTGAGCCGGTCTCCTTGTCAGACATAATCGAGCGAATCAAGGGTCACCTGCAGCTCCCCCACGTCCGTGTAGCCGTGGGAGCGGGCAGGACACTCGGTAAATGGGCTGCGAGCCACCCTGCCTGCTGGGACTGGCACTGCAGGAACACAGGGAGCACGAGTGTGTGCATGACAGTGGGAAACTGCTGTCTTTACCAGGTTTACTTCCAAGAACTAGGAAGCACTGTTAAGAAACAGCATCTTAGAATTTATAGCATATGAAAAGAATCTGATCTGTATTTTAATGGGATTCTATATTACGCTGGTTGATGTGGTGAAGAAGGGACAGCACAAGTTGAATGAAAGATACCGTTTTTTGTAATTTATATAATGACTAAGATTTTTTTTCCTGCCTAGGATATCATGCACAAAGGTGTACTGTATCATTGTATGATCCCTTTTGTGACTGAAGGTTAAAATTCAAATTACTTTAAGAGTAAGACATTTTATGTTATCATTATGAACACAGAAGCATGTTTTGATGAAAGATAAAGAAGGTGAACTAGCTCAAACACTGGGGTCATTAGTAAGATGTGAAGTAAATATCCCCTTGTCCCAGCTACCTATCCTAATATCCAAGGAGCACAGCTAAAAGAATTTGTGCGAGTAGATTTGTTGAGAACTCTTTGTAACTTAGAAAGCAGAAATCTTATTAGACTGACAATTGCACTAAAAATCCCCAAACTACTTCAAAGCCTCTTTTTATGGTGTGGGATTGAAATGGTGTGACTCCACTTAAATCAACAGTAATTGCAAGGCAATGTACTGTGCAACCTTCACCAATTTTGAAAACTCCGTGTTATATGTCCTCTCTTTTAGTGAATGTAATGTATATGAAAAATTAAAATTCATGTCACTATCATATATGTAATAGCTTGGAATTAGCAATCACAGCAAATGGACAATTTTTATTGGCACTGAACAGCTTTCAGCTTTTGCATTAAGATGGGCCTTCTGAGAGCTCTAAGTTAGGAACCAGTGTATCTCAGAGGCAAAGTGCTGCCTTAGTGGCATCATTAGTTGGGAAACTAATGGTGGTGGAACACAAGACTACTGTGTGGAAAGAGTAGTGGCCTGTTAAAGAGTTCAGAAACTAATACCTCACTAGGAGAAAGGTCACCAGCAGCCAGCCTCTGTGCTGGAGTTTTCTGCAAAGTTTCCTGCCCCTTGAAAAAAATCTACCTATCAAAGAGGATTTTGCTGTATTGTCAGAGGTGTTATAGGCCCATGGCTCTTTCAAACTCTTCCTCCAACAAATTTACATTGACTCTAAAATCAAGGTAGTAGTTAACTGAAACAATTATTAGCAATACACACATGAGGGCTGAACAAAGGGGAAGGAGTTTAACTGTGGCACCTTGTATCCTGCAGAATCACCAGTGAAGAAAGCTGCTCTTTGTGCTGGTTCTGGGAGCAGTGTCCTGAGGGGAACAGAAGCTGACGTCTATCTCACAGGTAACAGACTACTGTTTCATTATTTTTATAAAAATAGTCATTAGAGAAAAAGACAAACCCCAGCAAAAAATAAGAGGGTTGACTGGCTGTTGAAAGATTTGACCACAAAGAATTACCTGATATTTATAATTGAGAAACAATTAGTTAAGGGAATGACAAACTAACATTAGAGGTAGCGTAGATCAAATGGCAGTGTGGCACAGTGAAAGATGTTTGAATTAAAACGTTACTTTACAGAATTTACTTCAACACAAAATCAGTGCTGATGGCAGTGAGTTGCAACTTTCAGTGTTTCCCCTTTGGCAACATATATTTCCTCTATTCCCTACAGAATTCCCTAATGCAAAGCAATATAATGTAGTCTATAGAACCTTCCAAAGAAACTCCATGTGTCTAACCAAAGGGACACTTAGTCCATTATTCTCACTTCCAGCAGTGGAACAGCTATTCCCTGTGGCTCAACAATGTGAAGGCTGCATTCTGTAGGAATCGCTGCCCCTTCTCTGCCTTATGTGTAGCCCTGCAGAGCTGACCCTCAGGCTTCCCAACTGCTTTCCTCCATCCTCTTCCAGACCACTCTGAGCACTTTTATTTTCTGCCCAGATTGGCAGAATTTACAACTATTGAAAGACAGTAAGGAATTTCTGTGGTTTGACTCAGCTGTGTGCAGGGATGTCAGCTGAGTCTTTCAAAGGATCTGGAGCAGGAGTGTTCCACGTTCCTACTGAGCAGGTGGTGTTGCATTTCCACTTACAGCCTATATTCCATTACATCACCACAGCATTTAGCTGACATGCTTCATACATTGCAGAGACCTGGTTACCTGAACTCTACCATTAGTGATCTCCATGACATTTCTTTCTCAAAATGGCAGGAGAGATGTCCCACCATGATGTGCTGGACGCAGTTGCCAATGGGATAAGTGTTATTCTGTGTGAGCACAGCAATACTGAGCGAGGCTTCCTGTCAGAGCTGCGTGATGCACTCGCCGTCCACCTACAGAACAAAATCAACATCATTGTGTCTGAGAAAGACAGAGATCCTCTCCAGGTGGCATAGGGGGAAAGAACTGGAGAGAGAGAAAACTCAGTCCAGAGTGTTATCTTGCACAGACCTATCCAACTGCAGAGCTTAATGAAGGTGCTTTCAATTGGTCCAGTATGGAATGATTGTATTATATGGTCCCTCAAAGTCTGGGGTGTATTTTGTCATGTCAGAAAAATAAATATTTGTTTCAGAATACCAAAGGCTGATTTACTCAAATAGTGAACTGTACCTGAGTAAGTTTACTGTTACTGCTTAATGTTATTAGATACAGTTGATAACCATGATACTCAAGGATTAGTTTGGGTAAAATATATAAAACCTGACTTATGTCCAGATTTAAGCTTACGCAGCAGTTCTACCCTACTACAGTTATGTCAAATCATGTCAGTACAAGTCAATGATATTTTATCTAATAAATTTCAGAAACAGTAGTTAATGAAAGGATTGTTTGCATCAATTGTTTGAATTGTTTGAATCAATGGTTTGCATTAACAGTGGTACTAAGGCACCACTCAGATGCAAATAAATAGAGAACACAAAGCAAGTTGTTGGTACTAGTATTCAGTTGCACAATCTACCACTAATGCAGCTTTAAGGCTTTTCCAAAGAGGGACTCTCAATCCAAAAAAGCTTTGTAAGGTTGAAACTCAATTCCGTAACGAAAGCTGTAAATTCATGTGCCTTTGTTATTTTCTTTTAAAAACAGTTTCTGTAACTGTGGCTTTTAATTACAGGATTAGTAAAACTGAACAAGTAGTGTTTTCACCACTGATAGTGAGTTTTATTTTCCAAGTTAGTTTTTTGTTGGGAATTTTTTTTTTAAGAAAAATAATCTCACAGCTGTATACCCTACCATCTCTGGAGGGTAAATGTTTCATTACAAATATGTAAAGTTGTTAGCTCTATCCTTTTCAGTTAATAAAAGTGGCTCATGAAGCAAGGTCTCTATCTAATAATTGCATGTGTTGTTCCCCTTAAATATAAGTGGAAAGAGATGACTGGTTTATCTGAAGCTACCTAGGTTATATAAAGGTCATCATTCTTACCAATACCATGAAGGCACCTCAGTATGCTGAGAAGTGAGAAGAAATTTCTTCTTTCCCAAGTAAAGGGAAAGGACCTATATGAAGAATCAAGTTGATAGTGGGGTAGGTAGATGCTCTAGGTTTCTAATACAAAAGTCATACATCTCCCTTCTGTCTGTGAGGGGCAGATGAGGTAGCCATTACTCCATGGGATGTTTTGGTTCTCTTCAAAAGCTATATACTGGTATTAAAAGGCAGGCAAACGATTCTTGATTTTGTTGTAAGAAACAATATAAAATATTTCTACTCAGTAGTTTGAAATCTTCTGCGCAGATATTTGACATAATAATGAAAATGAGGCATTTGCACAACTGCCACAAGGATCTCTATCTTCCTGTAACATAAAAAGATTGTAAAAGACAAGACAAGCTAATGAAAATTAATAAAGTACTTTATTTGATTGATTTGAACTATTACAACACTGAGCTGTAACACAGCTACCAAATATTAGGCATACAGAGTCCCTGAAGTCTGGCTGGCAGACTATAGATAGAACTATAGAACTTCCTCCCACATAACTGAGAAAAAAAGAATTGAAGAAAAGATGTCGAACTTCAGCAGTCTCCCAACCTCTATGAGCTTAAAAAAGGGAGAGCTTCTAAGTGGCGTTTAAGGCCTCCTCCAGGAACAGTGGACACTCCTGATGTAAAAAATATAAATATACAATCAAGCTTTTAAAAAATAAAAAAGCTTCATGGCCTCTTCATATTCCTGGATTGCACCTTGGAAAGTAGCAGGCAATGACATTTTGATTATCTAAATCTTACAGGAGGATGTGGGTTTGGGACAAGTTCTTCAGTTTTATTGCCAGAATTGACTAAGTTACCTGCAGCATCCCAAACCCACTTGTATTCTCCTTTCCTCATGCAATCAAGGCGGGTCTCATAGCATTATAAATCTTGTCTTCATTCACTGGAAGCTAGTTTTGTCTAAATGGTAGAGGAGTAGTGGATAGCACTCAGTTGAGAAAAGTTGCACCACTAGTACAAACTAAAGCTCTTAACCATCTTGTGATTTGCACTTCCAAGTAAATTGCTCCAATAAAACCCTCATGGCTACTGAGGTAGAGAGCAGAAGGCACAATCTCACCAAGTTTGTTTTCCTGGCTGTGAGGTTGGCTGCTCTTTGCCTGAGCTAAGAGACAAAGCAGACAAATCCAACTAGAGTGCAAGAGAGGCCTTGCTTACCAAAGTCATTGTTCCAAACTACCTGAGGTAGTTGAACAATGAGCAAGATACATTAGAATTATTACTTATCAGTGCAGCAGCTGTGAGGTTGGAGAAAGAGAGATCTGAGCATAGGCCCCTCTCCAGCAGCCGTTGAGAGCAGTTGCTCTAGACACTGAGGACACAGAGGCACTACACATCTTCATCCTCTTTCTCTAAGAAGTCAGTCAAGGTACTGTCATCGACAGGAATTAGTAAGTATTCCACACCATCAGCTCCCTGAAAACACACATGCACAGACATTGTTACGCCAGTGTACAGAGCCAGGCAAGCCACTAGATAGCACTGCAATGCTAGCATTTATCTGCAGTCTGGATTAGAGCTGGACAGCATTCTCAACAACTACATTACTGAAAACCTGGAATACTTCACTGGAGCAACACAGGAAATGCACAAATACTGAGAAAAGTCACTAAATGAGAAATCCTCTGGTGGGTTATGCTTGTCTGACACTACAAAGCTCCTCAACTCTGTGTTCCTATTTCTTGTACTATTATACTGCCTCATTATTATGACAAGTCTGCATTCTTTCCTTATAGAAATACAGGTAATACTATTGGAAGCAGACTGGCAGGTTCCATAGTCTGCTACTTCTCACAGTCTTCAAAAAGAAGGCATGTAGGTTACTGAATAACCGAAGCACACTGCATTTCTACAGCCCTCTATCCAAGTAAAGGGTGTTGACAAATTGGAGGCACAGAAAGAGCTGCAATTACATAATTTCAGTCCCTGCCAGTTCCTAGGTGCTTAAAACAATACAGCGTAACTTAGTAGCAGGTAAGCATCTTTTTTATTCGAAGTGGCTGCATATCCAGAATTCTTCCCTGGACTCACCCGCTTGGTCCGGATGAGCTTGTGGTCCCTGAATTCTGTCAGCTGTGCCCTGAGTGTCAAGTCACTGTTCACAAGGAAAGCTTCCCGACACTGCTGGTAAAAATCTTGGAAAGACAGCCCTGAAGACAGAAAAATGCAGGAACAAGAAACTGAAGTAGTAAGATTGTCAGATTTTTTTCCAAGTCTCACTCCACATACTCCACTTGAAAGTCTTGCTTTGGCTTAGACAAGAGTGGCTAGAGTAACATCACCTCTTGCAAGTATACAGCCTAGGTAATACTTCAGTAATTAATGGAAAACAACTGAATTAACATTCCAGTCACCCTGTTGCCTAATGGAATTTTAATAGCACTTTAAATGTACTTTCTACAATCATTAATCTCTCTTAATTTCCAGCTCCTCTATCTTGCTTTCTCTACCATCAAAATGTTATTCATATCCACTGCAACACCTACTACAGACAGTGACAGAGTATTCCACATGTATCCTAGAAAGCAGGAGTACATCAAAAGTCATTTATATAGGATATTAAAATGCAAGTTATGCTAATTCAGTCTTCATTTTAATTTTTTTTACTCCACAGCCCCCCATGAATGGTCTCAGTCATGTCTAAGCATGTAAGAGGCGGTCCTTCAGAACCAGCCAGTCTATTGATTTCCTGTCTGAGTCAGACACAGTGTCACTAGAAAGACAGTGAGGCTCGCTAAGCCAGCTGTTCAGCACTTCTGTTGCTGAAGATGTAACCTGCATACCAAAACCCAGGGCTGCTGTGAACAGCAACACCCCAAACAGATGAGAAAAGGTGGGTACTTACCTGGATAAGATGGGTTGTCCTTTTTCTCCAGCTGGTGCTGAGCAAGCAGTCTGAATATCCCCCTAAGTGAAAGGAGGAGAGGGGAAAATCAAAATAATAATCATTTGAAAACAGCCCTGAACTCCCACCATTAGAAAATATTAACTAATTCTGCCTTATGCACAAAGACCTGGTTGTGAATCTCATCACTGGACAAGGTTTGCTACACAAATGCTGCTCATTTAAAGTAACCAATCAACTGGAACCCTGGTCCAACCATCTTTGTCTCAAACACTATTATCAGAAAACACAGATTGTAAGGACTGAGTGCTACTGTGAAGTGTAAGTGTCTTACCTGGCATTGAGAGTGAGGCTATGCAGGACATGCGTTAGGGAGCTCAAAGCCAAAGATCCAGACTGTTGTACTAAAAGTGAGTTCTCATAAGATGTTTCTTCCACATAAGGATTAAATGTGGTTGTTTCATACCAAAGCCAGTTATAGAGGCTCAGCTTTGCCTGATCCCACACTAGACAGAGAGAAAAGAAAGAGCAGACAAAACTGGGAGATTTATGTTTTCTAAGGTGTTAAACAAGCAATATTAAAATGCATGTAGTTCTGCTGTAGGATTGAGGAAACAATAAATGCTTGTATAATTCACATTACACACACCCTGGTAACTGCAGTTCCAGTAAGATAAATTCTCTGCAACAAAACATTTGCAGGCATCCCTTTTCCATAGATACATTGTAAATTCTTCCACAGTCAGGAGTGTGCAAACAATTTCTGGCTGTAGGTGGAAGCTCTGCCTAGAGAGGGGGTAAAATAGCTGAAACAAGACCCTTCTCAGAGTCTGTGGAGATTCCTCCCTCGAGTGGGGATGCCCCTCCAGGCTGAGCTAAAGAGATATGCCCATGGTTGTTGGTATGGGTGAGTAACATCAACCTCTACTTGTATTGTTTTTGCTAGCTTTAATATAACTGCTTCAATATTGCTGTAAAAGGAGTGAACTATACTAATAGTTATAGCTACCTGTGTTGTGTAGTAAATAATTCTGATTAGGATCTTTTAGTCTAATAATTGTAATCAGTATAAGTAAGTAATTTATTTAAATATATTTGCTTTGCCATCCTTAATTTTGTGAGACAAAAGTTCAATTTCACCTATGTAATCCTTTAGCATAAATCATCAACTAAGGCTGGGACTAGGATTGGGTCCAGCCACACCTAGATCCTGTCTGAGAAGGAGTTCAGAGAGGAAGGGGATTCTTTCTGCACCTCCTGGCTCAACAGAAGGGCTTCTCTAATAAACTTTGTCTGAAGCCATTCTGCCCACAACACTGACTGATACAAGAAAATTGTTTAGATGCAATGATAGACATAACATCCAATCTCCAGTTCAGTAAGTTCCTAAAATCAAAGGATGCCAAAAGCTTGGAGTCTATTTGTATATTATGCTTAGTGGTGTTTCTCAGTATCTTTATACAGTTTTGGTTCACCACAGCCACACTCCCAATCACAACAGTACATACATCAACAGATCTGTTCTACCCATAAACAGTAATACACACTAAGTATACATAGTAATACATAGTAATAATACATGTAATACATAGTAAGCAATACATGAGCTTATGAAACATGCTTAGCAGCCCCAAAGCAACACAGATCTTTCTCTTGGCTAGATCAGGCGGAGGGGAACTCACTGAGAGGAGCATTGATGTGATCGATAGAGGCAATGAGGTAAATGCTAGGCAGGGAGGATAACTGTGCAAGGATCTGCTGACTTCTTTCTCCTCTCAACATCTGGCTGTCCAGGTTATGGATGAGGACATAGAGCTCTAAAGATGAATCTGCAAGGTCAGAAAAAATAGCAAAGAACCAATCAAAAAAACTGCACACAAGCTGGCTTCCCATTCCCAGTGCAGCACAGCACCAGTCTATTCCACCACTCTCCATATACATCACTCCAGTATAACTCTCCTTGTACAGCTTAGTTTGAACCTATACTGAGTGTTTCTGAGCACCTAAAAGGGTTTCTTAATTCACTGTCATCACAGCTACAGGGTTGGTTTTTTGCAGTTTAAGCTTTTCTGTTATAATTCACTTTCCACTTGCTCACAGCTTTACCGGGAATTGCCCCTTTAGCTGTGTTTCTTTTGCAATTGAAGATCACTGAAATATATTTTTATAATGGAAGTCTAAGCACAGTTTATTCAGCTGCTTTTGATTTACATGACTAGGACCTTTAAGCTCCTCCTCACAGTAAAAATGCATTTTCTATTCAAGGTTGGATCCAAAGCATCATAACTTAATTGAAAATTTTAACAAGTTCTGAAAAAAAGTTAGACACCTAGCTCAGATAATGGAAATGGTAGATGTTAACATTTCCAGCTAGCTTCTTGCTGCTGTACTTATCCCCGGGAACAACCATTTCCTGAGTCCAGAAACAATTCCAGAACGGTCATCCGTTTTTGTGCAAATCCATACATATTTGCCTGCCAATAGAAACCAGTCAGATCAGCTGCAGCATACTGCAAAACTGACTTACATACATTAAGGTGGGAACTGCTGTTACTCTGCCTTTTTCATTTAGTCCCACCAGAAGCACACATAAGGTAATGATGAAAAACAGAATATAAACACTGAAACACCAATGCCATGCACAATTAAGATTCCATGGCAATTTGTGTACAAATATACAAGCAGTAAAGACAGACATTCAGATATAATTCAGCAAGCATTTTGTGAGGCAATGCCTCACAAAATTTAATTTTGCTTTTGAAACCAATTCTAACCTGCTTGTTTGACACTGCTGTCCTGCTGTAAAACACTGACTGACAGCTTACATGGGGTTGTTACACATGTATGTACACACATACTCCTGGTGCATGCATGTTCTCATACATGTTGCATAAATTACAAGCAAGAAAGTATACTAGCTATAATGCACTAAAAAACTGTAACTGCCTGTATAAAAATTGTGAGGGAAGAAAATGTCCAGGTTCTTTTAACAGTAAGTAGACACTAACATTTTTATGCATAAAGCTAGTCTTTATTTTACCTTCTTTAAACCTTTTGGTAATGAATTCAAGTTGGTCAAGGGGGCTGCGGAAGGTCCCTATATGGTCCAAAACCTCCTCTGTGATGGAGTTGAGAATCTGAAAAAGAAAACAGGAGTTCCTTATGAAGGGCTCTGACACTCAAGTGCAGAAAATCTGAAACTGAGCCCTTGGCTGCCTTCTGAGAGATAATCTGATTATTACCATAAAATCCCTAAAACAGTGAACACAAAAAATTATACCCCTTTTCAAAACAGTGACATAAAACAACGCTTTAGAGTGATGAATATCTATAAATGACAGAAATTACTGCAATTCCTTGGAAAATGTATGGGATAATTTCTTCAAAGTATTAGAAGAGAGAGGAACTGCTCTTCATTCAGAGTCTGTTGCTATAGGGTGCAGCAGGTTTCCTTAACATTTTACACTGAAAGACTCTAGAGATATCTCTAACACAGGATGATTACATAAACCCATCAGCTTTTCCCACACTTACAGATCTCACAGTGATGCTGGGGAAATATCCATTAACCACCAGGTGAACAGAATCTTGGAGCAGAGAGGTACGAAACTTCTCCAAAAGATCACGCTTTGAGCCCAGTCCATAAAGCACAATATTGAAACCCAAGCTGCAGAAAAGTGAGTAAATACACTGGATCAAAAAAGTGCAAGTCCGGTTTTAGGTTCATACATTCATTAAGCAAAATGTACCATTGCAATCTTGGTTTTAAAAATTTTATGTTTTGTCAACTCCAGGATTACCTTAAGCTTACAGCTGATAAATCAGATTACAAGGAATCTGAAACCTGCCATGTGCATCTTAGCAAAAGAATCATTTTAGCAGCCTGGAGGCTCACAAACTTAGCAAAATATTGATGGAAGAAAATGCTATTGAGTAAGAACAGAATACTAGATCTACAACTACAGGCAAGAAATGGTAATCAACATTCACACGCATCCCCTCACCAGTTATATATATAATGTGTGTATATATATATATAAACATGTAATACATATTACATGTTTACTACAGGTCACAGTAATTACAAGAAAAAAAAAGCAAACCTTCATACTGGTTTTCCACTCTGATTCTCAGGCAAAATTTCAAAGCAAAATTACTTTATACTTATGTATATTTCTTTAATCCTAATTGTTCCACAGAAAAAGAGGCAGGAAAGCATGAAGACAGCATGGCATGGAATTGTAGAGACCCAGAAAAGCTGACTTTAGTCACATCCCTCACCCTCTCTCTCAGGCTGCACTATGATATGGGAAATGCTCATTAGGCCTCAGCTTGATTAACTGCACCTAGACTAAACCCCTCTCCAGCTTATCAGAAACACTGTCTGTTCCCAGGAACTAATATTGTCTAATGAGCACCAGTTTTTTAATAAGCAGCCTTGGAAACTCATTTTTCTTGCCTGAATAACAATACAATGGGAATAATATTTCTGTTGCTGAACCTTCAAAGAAAGTTACTAACTCAAGTTGTGGCCAGGATGAAAAAATCACTCTGACTGAAGCCCACTGTCTTATGTCCCTATAAAAGCAGTCTAAAGCAAGATCCTTTGAGCTCTCCATTAAGGGAAGCTGCTGCATACTAAAGCCCACTCTAACACCACTGCAAGCAGTGGTCCAGAGTACGATCTTTTTGAGCTCTCAATTCCCAGAAGGTAATCGACTGATAGTATGTCTCAAACACCAATAACCAGGTGGCTGGGAAACCAACCAAGTAGTAACAGACAAGAATAATTGGTAATAACCAAGGAGTACTGCTACTAACATGCCTGTGAGAAAGAACAAATTTTGGCTGGAGAAGGGGGCCCAGGTGGAGATAGGGCATAACCTTTCCATGAGAAAGAACAAAACAAAGGACAGTGCAAGCACAGGAATGATTGGCGGGAAGTGGACACGGACTATAAGGTAGGACTGCAACTACCAAAGACCCCCAAGCCCTCTGACTCTTTTCCAGAAAGAACAAACCTTGCATGATAACTAATTAGAATAGAAAGCCACAAACCTGTCTTTGGGGCAGAGACACCTGTCCATAAAAAGACACAAGCTCAGGCAATGCCCCCCAGACTCTGGACATCTGTCCTAGGTTACAATGTAAAATTGTGCCCGAGGTTTGTATTCTATCCCCATGAGCCGTTGGAGCCAAGGTGGGGCAGTGTTTTCCTTATCTTCTGTTAACGAGCCTAACAATGCCTTGCCACATGACTCATAGATAACTTCCTCTGGGAGTTATCTCTGTTTAATGGGCCATCAAGGACCCACTGCATGACTCATAGAATGAGATCAGCCCATTGGGAGATGCTCTGCCCAGGGGGAGGAGCCAAGCATTCCCACCTGGATAAATCCAGGGTTTGGGACAGCACAGGCAGCTTTTATCCACTGGACTCCCAGAGGAGACAAGAGCTACCAGACCTTTCTACAGGATCACTGCTTCGACAAGACCATTTCATCTGGACTGCTACTACCACCCTAACAGGGTGTCAGGTATTCTGACTCTGTCAGGGGTTTTTTGTACTATTACTTTTATTTTACTTTCTCTTATTTCTTTTCTTTTCTTCTTATTAAATTGTGTTTCTGACTTGGAGTCTTTCACTGGTTTTGCTTTCAAACCAGCACAACATCTCATCAGCTGAACCAACAAAGCTGGATCACAACTTATCCTGGATCAATGCTGAATCCAGGATCAGCATCCCCTCAGCTGGCTCAATACTGGAGCGAGGGCTGATGATCTCTTTTTCGCTTTTTAATTAATCAATCTCTCCTTTTTAGAATTAAGCTCTTTAGTTTCTCTTTTCCCTTCACCCTGCCCCTTTATCTAAAACCCAGTGCCATGTGCCTATACAGTAGGTCAGAGACTAACATACCAATTTCCATGCCAAGTGTATGATTTACTAATAAAACTCTGTGATTGTTTGTGGACCCTGTGACTCCTGTTGCTCCCTTTGACCAATATGCATTTTTGAATCTTATGCACTTGTTTACTTTCAGGCATGGGTCATCACAAGAATCACAAAGCTTTGTTTAGGTTTGAAAAGCAGGAAAAGCATTATCGTGATCAGAAAGAAGAGTATCAGCTTACTTAAATAGCACTGGGCAAAGGTAAGGTGTTCAACGGCTGTCACTGCCTTCATTGTCATCAAAGGATTTCTTCTGCCCTGCCATGTACATCTCTTAACCATTTGCCCAGATCACCAAGTAACAGAGAACTCCTCCTCTTGCAACTCTCCAACTTTCAAAGCTGATGTCTTCTTCATACTCTCTGTCCCTCTCCATGGACCACAAATTTCCTTATACTCCACTTCCATGCAAAAGCTTCCAAGGAGTTCTCATCACCAGTATTGGCTCCAGCCTCAGAGGTGGTGGTCTGCCTTCTTTAAGGTGTTTCAGAATCTCACAGGGTCTCTACAGTTCCATTTGCTTTCCTGAATATTCACCCTTCTCCTTCCCATGAAGATACACACAAAGGCAAATAAAATTTATATTTCCAGTGTTTCCAAAAGCATTAGAGTTTCTTCATGCCCAGATCATTACGTACCACAGGCACTGAAAGTTAATCACTACACCACTGGAGACAGCCACAGACTGAAGATAGTGAGCGGGGCTACTCAGTAACTTGCTGCTGTGAACAAAAATGTTTCCTCACAAAGAGCACTTTTCTCATAATTCATTTTCCCTGTTCTCTCATTATTCATGTTCCCTGCTTGTGAATGCCCTCCAGCTTGGTTTAGGGAGGCCCAGGCAAACTAACCAGGTAGAATGCAACTTCACTGCACTTCAGATATTTGGTTCAAGGAGTTAATCAGATATGATTTGGTCTAGAGGAAGCACTGAATTAATGTCATCCACTTTTAAATTTAAGCAATCCAAGAAAAAAAATTGCTCCTTAATTCATCCACAGGATCTTACTGACATGAGGGTAAGTTTACCAGCAGTGCCTTCTAACTAAGCTTTTTCAGTGATTCTCCTTGGATACTTACTGTAATTGCAGCATCCACTTGGAAAACAAGGATTCATGTTGTTGGTTAAGCTCTCTAATTTCAGCAGCATAGGCAAGGGGAGCACTTTTCAAAAGATCATGCAGGGTTTGCTGTGTTGAGAAAGAGATGACAGTCATTCAAAGATGAGAAAAAACAAGAGAGATACCTGGAGTCCTTAAAACACTCTCTAGCAGGCTGCCTTATCTAAAGAGAATAGTTTTCATTGTCAGTGCACTCAGTTTGTGGTTAATTTTTTCCTTCCCGTGAAGACCCCACTAAACACAGTTTTGCTACTGGAGACACAAAGCAGAGATTAAGTAACCTTATGATGGTAAACAGCAGCTAGATTAGGACTAGAACAGATGACACACTGTATTTTTCTCTTCCTGCCAAGTATGGGAAAACCACTACAGGAAAAACACACAGAGTTTACAAAGCACCAAGCACTGTACCAACAAGATACAACATCACATCCCTGCTCATGGGAACAAAGGCTCCAATCAACATGCTTAGCAAGGGTTCAGGTATTTGTCACTACAAGAGAAAGCTCAAAATGCCCACTATCTTAAAAAAAATACAGCAGAAAGGATATAATTTGCAGCTGATAGCTCAATGTAGAAAAGCATCAAAAATCAAAGTATTAATTCAGCTTTGAAGATATGCTGCGATGCTGATGTTTGAACAGCATAGTAGCATGATAGTCAGCATCAAATCTACACCAGCCTCTCTTTCTCTTCAGTTTTAACAGCTTTGCTTCCCACTCCCTTGCAGTAGAAGACAGTTCACACTGGAAAGACAGCTGCAATGTATCAGACAAATGAAGCACTGAGAGACATAACTGCTAAACCTTCAACTACTTTGAAGCCAGCAGTAGTTTTAACACTCTAAGCCTTGATTTCCTTCCACAGCTGTTATGAAAGAACTTGTTAAAAATGCAGATGTTACTCTGGGCAGCAACTCCAGACAACAGCAGGTATGAGGCAGTCTACATATATGCCATCTTTTAAAGCAAAAATGGATACAAAAAGCAGTCAAAGGCACAGAGCTCCAGGTATTCTACACAGTTCCCTGAGATCTGTCCTTGTAGGGTACAACTGCTTGATTTGAACTCTCTTGTGGAAGTGACATGTGGTAATTCAGTAATCACCATCAGACTATTCCTGTCTCCTAGAAACTTCAAGGGAACAAAGTACATCTAGCAAACTAGGTGACAACATTTAGAGCTGTTCAGTTCTGCAAGTGGTTTGACCCAGTAATGTTCAGATGAAATCAGCTCTCTTGATTTCCTCTATACATAAGTCAAGACAGTTTGTAATTTCCCCTATCATTTCATTGACAAAAATAATGTTTTAAAACAAGTCTCTACAATTCTGCTTCTCCCTCTTCTCCTCCCCCAAAAGCAAACTTTAACCTTTTGTGGTAACTGCAGCTTTCAGCGGTGAGCTCACTTGATCTTGCCTTCTTCCTGGATTTTCCCTACTGTCTCAGGTTCAAACAACTGGGCACTGCCTCTGCTCACAGCAGCAGTAGAAAATTCCTACCTAAATCAGCATTACCACTGACCACATAATCAGTAGAAATAAAGTGAAAATAGCAACATCAAAAATTCTGATGAGGGAACTCTATGATAGGAATCAAAAACCCAGAGTTGTGTGACTCACTATGAACTGTACCTGATTCAATCTTCTTTTCCGGAACTTCTGCAGTGTTCGGTCTGAAGTGAGCACTTTGGAACTACTGTGAGCTTCAAAGTATTCCTCCACCAGGTTGCCCTATAAAAGGACAGCGAGATCAGCAACATCCCTCCTGCTATAAAGTTACCCCTGTCCCTAAGATGGCCAATGAGACACGGAGCAAGGGTGAATATAGAATATAGAAAGAGAGAAAATATTTGCAAAAAATGGCTTCTATAGCAGCATTCTGCCAAAGCTAACCTAGTCAGACGATTCTTCCCTGAAGAGAGAGCCAGAAAGGAGATTCTGAGAGAGGTAACATAACAGTAATTCTTAACTGGTGTGGAGATCCCTGGCACTGGAAGGAAATAAGACAATTAAGCTGAACACCAAGCCAGAACACTAATGTGTGCCCCTTTTGATACTACAGGAATCAATTTCTTTATCCTGTCTCAATACAAGGTCTCCCACTCCATGGACATCTTAGACTTCTCCTTCTTGAAGCTGCTAATGATGCCAACTGGATTAGCACATGATTGGTTCACATGATGCCCGTCCAACAGGGATTACGCAAAAGTACAGCAAAAGCCAGCCCAGTTGGTTTGATCTGAAATGAGTTCTGCAGTTCTTCCCCACCGTCAGGTGTGGTCACTGACAGTTTATTGTCACTATACATCCCCTCATGCTTGCTAGCTCAGGGGTATATTTTTGCACACTCACCATCTTTGGCTCCTTAATTTTTTTGGCTAGGCTGTTTCTGGGAGGAGGTGTAGGTACAGCCTTAGTTTTTGCTGGAGTCTTTTGATCTGATAAAACAGTGTTGCATTCTTTCTGTTCTTCCTCATCCTCCTCCTCTGAGCAGGAAGCAGAATACTCACTCTCACTTTCTAAATAGGGATCTGGAGCTAGAGCATAAATTTTAAGGTTAAAAGTTAGGAATGACTTCTTACACAGAACTCATTTTGCACCATCTCACACACATTCTCTAGATATTTTACAAGCACATGGATCCTAAATATATTTCACATAAAGGTAAAATCAATGCTTAAGAGAACTGCAAACACAGGTGGCCATTTCTTCTGCAGTTCTAGGATCACAAAGTATTGTTAAGTAAAGCTTCCTCCTTGATACCAACTAAGAAACTTCATCGTACCATAAAAAGAGACTAAAAACGGACAATGGAATTCCCTATTTCTCTTAGCATCTCTATGTCAGTTTTCCCAAATGCCAATCATGCAGGCTAAGTCTCTTCTATGTCACATTCTGCAAAAAAGTTGTTGTAAAATACCTCTGTTAGCAGTGTTGATTGAAGAGCACAGATGAAATCTGGCTCAGTCTTGGTCTCTCAACACAAAAGAAATAGAAGATGAAATACCATGTACTATACTCTCCCCTGCATTCATTCTGGTTTAGCCAACCAGTTATTGGAAATGCTTTGACATGGATGTCCCAGCCATCACCGAAAAGTTTTATGCGTGGTTCAAGCAATTGAGCCACACTAAACGTCAGCATAGGTAAGATTATTGAAAGTTCTGTCTCTTTTGATCATGTTACTGAAGTTCAGTAACTTGGTGCTTCTAACCCTTCCACCCCTCACCTTAGTAGCAATCAGTTGTAGAGGAAAAGTCTACACACATTTTCTTAAGGACATTTCTACACTCTCTGCAGGATGAATCACATTGTTTCAGTCACACTGCTACCACAGACAGAAGCTCAACAGGAAAACACTCTCCCTTGAACACTGTGCCTCACTGACTGTGGCAGCTGACTGCAAAGGCTGATCTTTACCTGCTAGTCTCTTTCTGAGTCTGTAAGGTGTGGTGGACACAAATTCTTTCTTTTTATTCTGGAACAGCAAAGAAAAAGTATGCATTAGAAGAAACATCTCTCACTTCTAAACAGCCCTCTGCCAAGCAAAGACATTTCTGAACTATTTCAGCCCACTGGAAAAGCAGAGGCAGTTAAGTATGGAGAGTTCCTGTTTTCCCATTCAGAGTGAGACAGGATCAAGTTCCAAAAGGGGCTTAATTCTTTCAGCTCAAGATGGAGAGTAGAAAACTGTGAAATCTCCAACCAAGATGGCAATCTTGGCCCCTCAGGAACAGTCAAACCAAAGCAACGAAAAACTGGAAATGCTTCAGTCCCCACAGCAGTCACCTTCCATATCATGCTGTCTACTCAAAGTCATATGGAAGTCCTCTATGAAAACAACTACCAGGATGACAGAAGACCACTCAGCATACTAAGCCCAGAAGTACAGCAAAAGAATCCAAGCTGCCTGTGCTCACCAAGTTGTACTGGCCCATCTTCCTTACATATGCGTAAAGCACATGCCTGACTCAGACACTGGATCAAGTCTGCAATACTTAGGGAATACTTTTGTTGATCCTGACCAAGAGGATGTGAAATCATCAAGCAGTGAATATGGTATCCCCAAAACATGGTTTTTTCGGGTGTATTTCATCCTGGAACCTCATACCAGAAAAGCTGTGCACACATTTCTGCTATGATGCTGTATAATTTTAGAAAGCCAACTCTTTCACTCCATAGCCACCACAACTGGCAGTTCTGGACTGTATCTCTCTGTAGTGTCACAAAACACAACATCAACCAACATCTGCCCGTTACAACAATTTATTCCTTATAAACAAATGGTAAGTAAGAAACTGAACAGCATCACAGTTTTGGAACTCCTGTTTTAACAGCTTTTTTTACAATTAAGGCTGTTTCTTCCTTTAGTGAGAAGCTGTGAGTTTAACTGTGTATTAAGGGATTGTCTAGCATCTTCAGTTGTGTGATGCAAGGAAGTAATTTTCACCCATTATAATTAATGGGTGTCAAACCTACTATTTGCCCACCAACTCCAAACCCCAAAGTCCTGATTAGTGGTTCTCACTTGAGTTACTCCTGTCTGGTTAGAACAGAAAAGACATCTCTACTGTGGATTATGTTTTTCAAGGTCTGTCCTTTTCAGAACTGTAGTAACTGGCCAGTACAAGTGGGGAAGAAACCCAAACACAAAATCCAAGCAGTATAAAGTTATTACTCACCCTCTGCTGCACTTTGTTTGAACTTGAATGTTCTGAAAAGGAAGAAACAACATTGTAGAGAGTACTGCAATTTTTCAATAGTGGGACAAGATGGTCCGTTCAAAACGGGCATTCACTGTTCAAAGGTACACTACACCAGAATATCAGCTCCCTGGACAGTTAATCCTATGAGGGAAGCCTCTAGTTCCTCACAGGTAGGCAAGGAGAGAACAAAGAGTTGCTGGGAGGAAGGGGTCAAAAGTGAAAGACTGGCAAGGAGAGCTGTAAATATGCTCAAGTGACCATGCAGCTGCGGATGGCAAAGACTCAAATGGCAGTGCAGAAAAGCAGATATACCATGTCTATTGCTGTTTACCCTGCGTATGCTTTGGAAAGTAGAACATCTGTTCATAGATAACATAGGTCCTTGGTAGGCTTGGGGGCACCCTAAAGGACAGTCTTGAGTGCCCTGTCTTGGTACAGAGATGATCAGAATGCAGTAAAGATCACAGCATGTGGATAAACCACACATGGGCAAAACGGCCGATAGACCAGTGTGAACAGCAGGCTGGTTCTAGTACTGAACCACACATAAGGGTGCCTGCATCTTCACTCATGTCCTTCTGCCCAGGTGTTGCTTCAGGAAGATAACAGAAATAAATTTACTCTTTGCATTCTGGCTGTGAGTCTGTGGTGGCTCCAGCAGCCTGCTTGTGTCAGGTCACACAAGAGTCAATGTTATTACCACAGAAGGCAGCTTTTAATTCTTGGTCACAGCTTTGGGAGGCCAGGAAGGAGGAAGGAGGCTGAAAAATGAGCTGATGTGCTCTCCCTGAGTATGTCAGACTTCATTTCCAAGCACAAATGCTCTTGCCAGTGTTGAACTGCATAGACTTCTCCCATCAGTATTTCTCTCTGCAGCACTAGGTGTTAAATACTATATAATGAAGTGTGAATTTACACATGGACACCCACACAGTCCTACCCAATGTAGGGCAGGACTGTGTTTAACACAGCAGCCCAGCTCATAACTCTCTCAAGTGCAAGTATTTTTGTTGAATAGAGAGCAAGTCGTTAAATGCCACAGCAACAGATGAGAAAGAAGTTCGTGTTTCCTCTAGAGCAGCAGGGCAGAAGAAGAGATCTGACACCCAGGTGAAGCACAGGCCACGCACATCAAACAGTTCAGCCCATGGTGTTATCCTGATTAGAATACTTATGCACAACAGAAGCTGGAACTCAAGCATCCACTCCACTACCCAAAGAGAAACATAACCCCTATTCACTCAGCTTCAGTTCCCCAAACCATCACAGAACTTACTGCTTTGAGGGGTTTTGGCCATCTTCTCAGGGCACTTGGAGTGATCCGGTGCCACATTCTTTTCTGGGGTCTGGGCTAATTCAGAGGCTGTAGGAAATAGGGGGAAGGGAAGGAAAGACACGTTAGGTACAAAACTTCCAGATAGTCAGAAACGGAGCCTTACACCTGAAAAGCTCTCTACATATTAATCCTCTAGCTATTTCAGGAACCAAATACTTCTAGATTTTTCTAACCCTAAAGGTGGCTGTATTCCTCAGCAAAGATTTTCAAAGGCTGAATGAATTAATTAATGAATTAATTTTACAAATATGGCCAACCCAGTGGCAGAACACGTTTTGATCCCTGGCAGATCACATCTTTGAATTAGTGCAAAGTTTGGTCAGGCTCACTTAGTCCTTTAAGATTACTCAGCTGGGCATAACAGATCATCAGATACAGCAAACACATCAGTTCCACAGGAGGAACTATTTACCTGTGTCTACTCCTTATCAGTACAAGCTGAAGTTGAATGACTGATGTCAATCTGAAAGGTCATCATATCCTGCTAACAGTCCCTACCATTGTATGACCAACAGACTATTCCAGGTAACAACACTGGGACTAACAGACTGTCACAGTATGACTTCCCTCAGTTTTCAAATTGAGTCATAGCTCCAGGAGGGAGCAATAGTGAAATCCACCCTGCTGCAGAAGGAGGTCTAAGACAGGAAACACAACTTCCCAAGACACAGCAGAAACCAAGAGGCACCAAAACCAGCTTCTGTATAGTGATACTGTAGGATGATCCCTCTCCCTCAGATCATCCTTTGTACAATGTATCATTCGCTGTGACAAATGAACACTAATGAAGTTCAGATGGAGCTGGACATACAAAGATTCTTCAAGTGAGTGACAACCCAGCTCAAGCACCTTATTTGAATCAAAACAGTCTACCCTCTCTGGAACTGTAACTTTCTGCTTGCTTCTCCCAAGTCCACAGAGAAAAAAGAGCAAAACATACCCAGCTCTGCCATTTTATTGGAGCGTTTGGGAGTCTGGAATGAGTAAACTTCACCACCACTTATGTTTGAGCCATTTCCCACTGGATCTGTGAAAAGAAATGTTACTTGCAGCTATTTTAAAAGCACTGATATTCCCAACCCAAGAAAGATGGAATGCAATATTTCACTATTTGGCTTTATATTGCAGGTGTTACAAAACAAGTATAACAATAAAATCCTAGAATAATAATCTTCTCTTCTACCTGTTACCACAAGCACAGACAGAGCAGATCAAGCCCTCAAAAGCAATTTCAAAAACACTGTACAACCCTAACAATGCAAGAATCTCCTGAAGTCAGAGCTGTGTTAGGTTTTCCCCTGCTAATACCTTGGGCACATATTCCAAGAGCAGCAACATAGTTCTTCTCTTCCAGGATCTCCTGAGCTTCATTATCAGAAATATTCTCAAGCTTCTTCACAAATCTCTTCACACTGACACTCAGCTGAGCTTTGTCCTTCCGTACTTTAGTTCCTAGAATTGCAATAAAAGCTTTAACCTCATGTTATTTCGTTATTTCTATTGCAGTAGTATGCAGCCACCCAATTTAGAGACCAGGTTCCTGTTATGCAAATCCCTAAACAAATTAAATGCTGAGATGTCCTACGAAAAGAATAGCTGGTCAGTAGCTGACCCCATAACCATTCATCCCTCCTTCACCACAAATCCTGCAGTCCATGAGGGTAAGACACCCATTTCAGCGAACACCAGCTCCACAGAGAGAAATGGGAGAAATGACAGTGGCTCACACATTACAGTATCAAATTGCATGCAAAGGGGATGGTACTTATTACCCCAAACTTCTTCTAGAGAAGAGGAGCAACTGGAAAATCCCTTGCCTGTAGGCTGCCAGTACGCTGACAGAATTCAGAGAGAATTTAGGCTGAGAGCCCTCTGGAGACCGTCTGCATGACCTTCTGCTCAAAGCAGGATCAGCAGTGAAGTCTGAACTAGATGCTCCGTGCCTTGTACTGGCAAGTTTTAAGCATCTCCACAGAGGTTCCTCACCTTAAAAGTAGTCAGAACTGCCGCATAACACTCCTATGGCATACACCTGGAGCCTCGTTCCGCTCTGATTGTGCGAGCGTTTAACCGCGTCAGGCCCGAGGAGTTTCCCGGCTCCCCGTGCCGCTGCCCGGCCACTCGGTACATGCTGCTGCTGGGGGCCATCGTACCGAGAGCTCGTACCCGCCCCGTCCGCAGCCTGTCCGGTGCCAGGCTGGGCCAGAGACACTCCACGGAGGGGTCAAGCGGGGAAGAACGACTCCGGAGGCCTCGTCTT
Source organism: Acrocephalus scirpaceus scirpaceus (assembly GCA_910950805.1). NCBI lineage: Eukaryota > Metazoa > Chordata > Aves > Passeriformes > Sylviidae > Acrocephalus > Acrocephalus scirpaceus. The sequence goes on from OU383779.1 coordinate 43,851,140, forward strand.
TCTGCGAGGCTCTGCAGCACCCAGCTCTGGGGTTGCAGAGCCCTTTTCTCGGGGGCCGCCGCGGCTGCTCGGACCCCTCTCTCAGCGCCCCGGGCTGGGCTATGCCCCGGGCCAGCTGTACCTGAGTCGTCGGCGATGTGCTTGAGGACGTCCTCGTCGGGCACGAACTTCACCTGCAGGGAGCGGCGGCTGCTGCGAGTCCCCTCGGGCCGGCTCATGGCGGCGTCCGTCACGTGGGCGCGGCCCCTCCGCCGGGGGGCGCTGCCGCCGGGGGGCGCGGACCGGCCCCGCCTGACCCCTCACGGCGCCGCTCCTGCGGCACCGGGGTTCGCTCCCCGCGCCCCCGGCAGAGGCAGCGGCAGCAGGAGGTGGAACCGGACTCACGTGCCAGCCACCGGCCGCCCCGAGGCAGCCAACCCGGGCGCCGCGCCTTGAGGGACCTGTGCCACGGCCAACCCGCGCCCTGCTCCCAGCCCGCCTCGGCCGCAGGGCGGGACTTCCGCCTCAGGGCACGCGCGCGCCCCCCGGACTCGTGCCCGCGGTCGCTGTGGTGACGGGAAGCCGGCGCGAGCCCCGTATCGAAGAGCGCGGCCCCGCCAGGGGGCTCCCTCAGGGCTCCGGCTCCCCGGGGAGAATTCCCATCACCAGCCTGAATCACACTTCTAAAAACCAGCAATTTACAAAGTATTCATTTCTGTTCAGAAACAGCACGATATTTATTTAACATCTTTATATATTTATATATATATATAATTCTTTCTGCATTGCAGATTGTGTCGAGTTTTATACATCTCTATTTACAATGATTTAAAATAATTATATTTCTTCTCTGGCAGGTATTTACAAAGTCAATAGTAACTACATTTCACATTTCAACAAGTCAACAGCATGAACCAGCTCAGTAAGACAGTTAAGATAATGGCTTACATGCACCAATAACATGATCTTCAATACGTGCCTTCTTCAGGACTAAGAATGAAGACCTTCCCTGGTCCCCAGGTTAAAGGACATCATACAACAGAGGTCACGGTTATTAAAACCCTGTTTGATTTAGTCCTTCACCAGTACGAAATCTCGAACGTCTGGGGTTCATACCAGCAGGCAGGGCTATGCTGGTCAAGAGGGGCTCACACCAAGAATCCATGTCCTTTGCCTAGCCTGTGTGTCCACACAAGAAGCGGGCTATGTGCTGCTTATGCTCCTTCCATGAGATTACATAATGCTAAAGTAGTAAAAATCCTCAGAAACCTTAGTTCAGAGAAACAAACCTAGTATGATGAAAAAAGTAAGAAAATAATCTTTTAACCCTTGCAGAATGTTTCTTTTTGCTAGTAAAACAGAGAGCAAGTCCTGTATTCTTACAAGGACAAAAACAGATCAAAAAACTCAGTGTCAAGTACAGGAATTACAAATTTAAAAAATGCAGCATGGGGTATATATCAATTTAGTTGTTGGGGTCTTTTAATAGCAAATAAAAGCTACCATAGTAAATCTATGTATTAAGAGTAGCTGATTATTAAAAATCTTTATTAGCTTTTTCCTGGAATCTTCAATATGAAAAAAAGTGTTAAATGACTCTGTTTTATTTAATCATATGGTATTTGTCCATAAATAACCAGCTAGTAATATCCACCCCTAAAGTATGTGCTATGTGCAAGAAAACAGAAGTCTTGTTTCAAAGTAATCATTGAACACTGACACACACACACACACACACCACACATCCCAGTACTAGGAATCTATTAATACTTTGACATGTTGATTTATCCTGAGTGATTGTTAACTCACATCTACTATATACTTGAAGCCACAAAGTTTTTACTACTTGCATTTTTCATAAACTAATAACATGAAATTCTAGCACAACAACAGTAACTGTCTGAACAGAAAGAACAGTGTCAATAGCCAGTATTTGTTACTCCGAAGTACTTGTTTTAGAACTAAAGGTAAAAGGTTGCTCTACTTTTTCTGTTTTGTGATCAGTTCTGGGGAGGATGAGGACTCAAACGCATAGGATTCACTACTGATTTGTAAGGAAGTTTCCATGACAAAGCACCATAGAGACACTTCACCAGCAGATACTTCTAAACAGAAATCTCCCTTGATCATTTGACCATCTAAAATCAAAACCTGTGAGAATTCTAAACCACATTTTAAAGCCATTTAAATTTTGACTCCTGAATAGATTATTAATCACTCATTTAAAAGTTGTATCAGAATGCAAAGATAGTCTTCTCTAAAACAGCTTAAGTCTTACAGTCTGTAAAACACTGGGAGCTCACAACCAAGTAGCTGGTCAATAAAACTTGATCTCATCACTCTGCTCATCATGCACAAGTTAAAATGTAGGGCAATGTTTTGCAGATACAAAGCTTTAATATACATCTGTTCCCATCAACAGCTCCTCAGAGGAAAACCTTAGTAATCCTTTGTGACAGAAGGGATCATTTATGGACCCATTTTAAATTCAGTTGGTCCCTCAGATACTACCTTTGGTAAAATCTGATGAACACAGCTAAAAAAAAAAAAAAATCGAAGAGAGGTATAGCCTAGAGAAAAATAAGTAAAAGGATGGAAGCAAAAATTGGTTGTTCTTTTTTTCTGCCAAATCTCAAATACAGATGATTAAAATGGGACAGATTTTTACTAAATGCTTTTCTTGAAGCTGTAAGGTACCTTTAAGACTTGCACAGCTTACTTCTAAACTTTTAATATCACAGGCCTTGACACTTGACAAACTTACTAGGCAAGTTTATCTAATATGGTTGGCTGTTGTTTTAAAGTCTTGTTCCAAGATTTATTTTAAATAAAATTTCATAATGACTATGTGGGAAACCTTGTAAATATCAGTCTTGCAAAATCAACTTATTATTTTCAGGAACAAACCAAGTTGCTCACAGCTCACCACCATCTTCCACCACTGTAGAAGAGGCAGGGAAGTATTTTGTCTGTTCAGATGGTCATGACAGAAATTTTGACGGACTGATATATTTATTCACTAACACAACACCCATATCATGATTTACTACCCTCAATCACCCACACAAAAGCTTTCAACAGCAAAGTTTATCCAGGTGCCAGTGAGGAAAAAACAAAAATAATGAACAGAGATTAAGGCCCATATGCTAGAAACAAATAGCATTTAAAATACTGAAGAAAATATAAAATATTGAAAAATTATATAAATCAAGAATGTGATGCAAGTACAGAGGATCTGGCTTGTTTGCTTAGCATGCTTAAAAAGGAGTGATATTTTGCAACTTTAGTCCTGCAATTATCCTAAACAAGAAACTGAAATAAAAGGGGCATGTTTACTCTTCTGATGAAAACTATTCCTATGATATAAATGCTTGTTACAAATGACATCTAGCTAATGGCTTGGATGTTATATTAAACATGCCAAGGTAGCAATATCTTTGGCAATGAGAGAATTTAAGGATGAGATTATTAGATCTACTAACATCAAAGTCTTTTTGTTTTGTGTGCAGTACATACATTTCATTCAAACATATTCCACTGTATTTTCCAGACCTCCTCTAGGATAATGAGCACAGTACCTATACTGTACAGCTTGATTTTTATGAATTATTCAAAAAGTTATTCTTGATTCCTAGTCTTCAAATTTAAATTTGTAAGCCAAGATAAATAAAAATGTCTGGTTTGTGACCAAAGTTAAAATGCTGAACACTTAAAGGAGATAGCCATTGGTTCATGATAAAATAGGACAAGTTCAAACTCTTAGGTTAAAATACAGCCATAGCATAGAATTATCTATTCCAAAATTAATTTTTCAAAATATAATTCTCTGAACATGTTATACATTAAATATTGAGGAAAATTTCCCTGGAGCTACAATTTTCCAAGAACACTAATAGACTTCATTAAAGAAGTAAAACAAACCACATAGTATCTGAAGACAAAAAGCAGAGTTGGGGTCACCTTACTGCAGAGTAGCTTTACCACCACTAAGATGCAGGTTTCCCCCTTAATCTTGAAAAATACGTTCCTATTTACATACAGTATACACACAGTTGAGGCAATTGATTGTCAACACGTGACAAATGTATGTACCTACTCACACACAAGTAAACCTCACATGGTGAGAAAAAACCCTGTCCCAGTAAACTCCAGTATTCATAAGTAGTGCAAATAAATACTTCGTCAGAAAACATCTTTTTTTTCCTCACTATTTTGATGACTTCAATTACATTAAAGCTAGCAGAGTATGTTGGAAATGCATTGAAGAACAACATATACATACTTGCAAACTACAAATACTAGATCTAATGCTTACTGGCTGCAACATGATGCTCAGCATTACAGAATGAAGTATACTGTTGAAAAACTTCAAATTCACATCAGAAAGGGTGTTCAAAGAAATCTGCACTTAAAATGAACAGTGATACGGAGGTATCCATTTTATGAAATTTTCCAAATTAAAACTAAAGAGATAATACAGCAATTTAAGTCATCTTGCAACATTAATTTTAATAGGTATTTTTACTTCATCACTTTGCTCTCTGCAAAATGAAAATATGGTTCACCTTTCAAACACCTTTCAACCAAAAAGCTGCTCACAATAAATCCCTCAAAAGGATAATCAAGCTAGAGTTCACAATCCCAACATTTTGTATTTTCTTAAAATTACAAAGTCCAAAAAAATTAGTTGCAAAATGGCAGCATATTGTGATGCATATCGAGGAATATTTCATTTTACCCTACTGAAATATATGTATACATCAGAATATAGAATTTACCCTTCCTCACCTAAGAATTGCATGTATGTGCATGCATGCACACATATGGAGGGAAAAAAAATCTGTGTTCTCCTTCTTGTCCTTTTATAATTGCTGCAGTTACACTCAGTGCAGAAATCTAAATCTAGTGCCTCAAGTACCAAATGTTCTAAAAGAAGAGACAGCAGAGTGAATTTAGGATAAGGGGGTTTGATTTAAGTCCAAACATTTGTCACAGGTGTCTGAAAATTTAAGTATGTTTTGTACTTTGTTTAGTATTTAGCATATATAATCAGAAACCCAGCAGATTATTCCCTCCACCCATATCCCAGACACTTCTAATTTTATTTCTGCCACAGTACTTTGGAATGTACTGAACATAGTGTATAAAGATTTGTGATGATCTAGACACACCTTAGCATAGCCTGAGACACATCTAGAAGCACTAATGATAAACATGATACACAGCACTGCAGAGCCTGGTACTACAGCTGGTTTGTAGATACTTGTGATGACTTGATTTGTAAGGTAAATGTTCAGCAGTACTTGGCTGAAAAACAACAAAACAAGCTCCCACAACTGGAACACTGCACTAAAAGGATAATTTTTGAGAAGTCATAGATTTACCACATAGTAGCACATAGAAAACATACTTTTTTTACAGGGATAAATTTGAAGTCTTTAAAAAGATTGATATGGAGTAGGTATATACACACAAGAACAAACCAAAATACAACAAATGAAACCGTAACAAAAGGCACATGATCAAAATGAGAAGTGTAAAAATATTTTAAAGGTAGTTTGACTGAGGTTTTTGCCAATTTGAATTTACACATGTACGTTTGACTTCCCTATCTGAAGCCAGCAAAGCTGTCTCACTTTCGTGAAATAGTTTTCATAGTGTGGGACCCCACAAAAAAAAGTAGTTTTTAAAAAAAGGCTGTAAAATTTGACCTGATGCCAATTTAAGTGTCCTAAAACTTCTGGAGGAATTCATTTAATGACTAACATATAAAGTAGAGAACCTTGCTGATGAACAACTTCTTAAAATACTAAAATTAAATTATTAGAAATTTAAGTTAGAAAATTAGCTGACACTCATGAACTTTTCTTTTCCAAATACTTAAGCAAATTTCCTTTTTTGATAGTCTCTACAAAGTATAAACTTTGTAGTTCCAGTCATGACTTACCAATTATCTCCACTAGGAAAATTTTGTTTTATAGAGAAGATTTTAACCATATACAGCTTTTGACATTTTTACAGAAAAGCCTTGTAGCTTCATCTCAGCCCTAGTTCCATCTGTGCATGACTGGTGGTGCTTAAAAATTAATTCCTGTTTAGAAACTGTCAGGTTTTCCTTCTGATGAGTCTATTTACTCTTTACCTGAATTTCTACATCAGATGCCACTAAATTCACTTATGACTGTATGATATGAAGACTAGGCTACCAAAGTGACTCATCAAACCACAAAAAACCCTTCAAATATTTTAATGATTTTTAATGTAAATTTGAAAAAAAAATCTATTTGAAATAAAGCATAAAAAAGAATCCCCACTAAAATCAACTATCAGCAATACCACACCATGTCATTCATTGTTCTGAATATCTGAAAGAGTATCATTCAAAGAGAGCCTGCTGTTTGTAACTCCTTACATTTATCCTTCACAGTGGCAGTGAAACCAAAGTGCCCACATAAAAATCTTAACTTTTTCCTGTGGGTTTACAGTTTGTAAACTTCCAGGATATCATATAGGACTTAATCAGAGAGGATGAACTTTCCCCTTTTCTATCAATCCAAAAAGAGACAGAGAGATGGAGAGAGAATGCCAAACATTCTCCAGTGTAACCAGAAGTGTGCTTCTAAGCAGTGTCCTCAAACATAAGTACCAGCCAGTGCCCACACACCAGTCATACACATTTGAGGCTTGGCTCAATGGCACGAGTTCTGCATTTTCTAGAGTAGGGCCAATCCACGAAAATAAGAGTTAACAAAACTCAAAAGATTATATATACCAAGGCAATGAAGTGTGATCTTTCTGGGGAAAAAAAAGGACTGTCAGTACCCCTTTGCACAAACGGCATTGCTAGAAAAGCATTTCACATTGAAGCTTCAGTGTTTCTAGCAAACTATTGTCTCTGTCCCTGAGACAGCACCTTGGGAGTATGGTCTGTCTGGACTGCAGAATTTCTCAAATGACTCCATCATTGAATTCAGGGACATTGAGAAAGCAGCTGAAAGGGGTGGGGGTGTCCCAACAGCCACGACACAAAAGACAGCAGCCTGAGAAATACTCTTTACCCGAATACACCTTTCAATTTGGTGATCAGCACCTCACAACAACAGCAACAACAAAAATGAAGCAGAGCTAGCCATTATTTCCTGGGGAAGTAGTGTTTCCTTCCCACTTACAAACCAAATTGCTTTAAAAGCATGGTGGTGTCTAACTTTTAGTCTGAATGCAGAATGACCCTGTGTCCTGGAGGGGAAGACATGTAACATTACAAACGGCTACAACACCATTAGAAGTGCATTGTAACCTACATTAGCAACCTAGAATCCTCTCTCCGAGGGAAAACAGCTTCTTAAAATGCATGTCTCAGTTGCTGAACATCAAAAGCTTCTGGGATGAGAGACTGGGGGCAGCCAAGAAAAAACTACCCTCATTTTAATGAAAAAAGTGCTGTAGGCAGCCAGGAGCAGCACTGACAATCCCCTCCCCAGAATTGATTGCACAGACTCAGAGAGGTCCAAAGTCGCACTAGAATCTCTGAGGCACTCCTGGTTCTGAGAAAAACAAGTCAGGATCCAGTAGTCTTTGCAGTACTGTAGACCGAGAAAACAAACCCGTTTCTATTTCTTAACAAAGCCAAAGCATCATCTCATAGGGATCACATTCACCATTTCTGCCGGTGTCTCCAGTCTCACAGTGTTGAAATGGGACTGATCAGCCTACGATGGATTGCACATCACCCAAGGAGAAAGGAAGGCATGGACAAAGGCATACAGTACATTATATACTGCTTCACAACCATGTTTACAAGGGGGAAGGAGGATGAAGGTGAGGGAAGAATTATTGCTGTTTCAGTAATACAGTATGATAGCTAAACCAAATCAAATGAGATCACAACAGTCAGTATTTTCACACTGTGGGATGATGGTTCATGTTTTGCGTAAGGATGAACTTGCCAGGGATTAAGGGGGAAGAGGGAATACTAAGGAAGGGAGTCAAAGTTACACCTGGGATATCAGCTGCATATTGAAACTTGGAGATCGAGACTGCTTGGTTAGAGGAGCTCCTGGGGAAAGGAGATCTTTACCTTCCCCAGACTGGCCTAGCCGGTCCTCCTGTAGGCTGATAGTCGAAAACCGATTGGTGTTGCCAGCTGCTAGATTGGTAAAACCCTCTGTACCAGCTCCAGCACTGGAGCCTGCTTGACTGCCATTCACATAGTCAAATGATTTACTGGAGGAAGCACTGGCGGTCCTGATCAGGCCCAAACTGTTGGCTTTTGGCACCACCTGCCCAGCTGGCAGGCTGAGGTGTTTCTTAGTAGGTGTCATCTCAATTATATCTCCATCCAGGTCAGAGGATTGGTGTGTGTACTGCTTTCGAGCTACCGAATCTCGAGGGCTCTCACTGGATTTTGCTGCAGAAGAGGTTTCTTTCTCCTTAGCGGAACGCCCACTTGCTGTTTTCCTTAAGCTGCCCTTCTGGGATACAGAGGATAGAGGTTTGGTCCCAGCTGGCTGGCTGCTGAGGGAAGCTCCCGACGAAAATCCTTCATCAGCATCATTAAGGTTCACAGACTCTTCTCTTCCATTAATACCTTCAGTATCTATTAAGAAGAAAAGAAGTAACCAAAAAAACCCCAAACCAATCAGAAAACATAAAATGCATTCAAGTTACATGAAGACAAAGATGTGCACAGAACATCAAAACAAACCTCATTTGCTAATCCACTTGGATTCCACCTGCTTAATTTTTTTTATTCTCAGCCGATTTTCCTGCCATATTTAGCAGAATAACAGAGTAACAGTAAGTGCTCCCTGAGCTTGACTGGCCTTTCATCTCTAATACTCCTGTCAGTCAGAATATTGATCTCAAACTTTGTCTATAAGCAAGAATTGGGCCCCATTTGGTTAATCTGTTTTAGCTTGGCGTGCCGATACTGCTACCCGTTCTCCTACTACATGCCATTAAAATAAAACAAAACAAAACAAAAAACAAAACACCAACCCACCACCCTTTCAGGCAATTTTTATCCTATTTTGAGGCAAGATCTAAGGATCTCTTCCAGTCAGAGTAAGTTCTGGTGAGTGCTCAGTAAGCTTCAGAATTAGGCTACTTTCTAGGCTAGCAATCACAATGTTCCAACAGAGGTAGAAGGCTTCTCTTGTGTGTAGCTGGCACTTTGAAGAACGTTGAACAATACTTTCTATTAGAGATTAACCTAATTCCTCGTTCTCTCTTCTCAAAAATTCAATCTTCCCTGAATCTACATGAATCTCACCCAGGTGCTTCTACCAGAGTTGCTTTTATGTTAACATCTACATTTTTTCAGAGAACAAAAAAAGACAATCCTTGCATTAAGAGAAATTAAATCTCCGACACATTTCATGTTATAGAAGAGGCACTATACTTTTGACTGCAATCTCGAAGAGCAAATAAAAGCATTACAATATTATTTCTTAAATCCTTATTTTTAGGCCTATAATATGATTAGGGCTGCACACAAATACTTTTTTCTTTTAATCTTATTCCAGTCTTTTTCTAAGCTCCAAGTTCTCAGAAGAAGTTGTTGTTTTAGTAGAAAACTGAGCAGCATTTACATTTCAAAACTGAAAACGGAGCTACAGTTTTTGCTCTATGTATCTCATTTCAATGAGAAAAAGCATAATTTTTCACTAAGTCAGCAAAAAAGGAGTCACTCAGGCTATAAGCATTTTGCTTTTCTTTGTAAAAGCTGTAGAGTCTGATTATTTGGAAGAAATACAAATCCAGTCCAGCTAAAGCTGCTGTGGTGCTCTACTGTTAAGACTGTTCAACCCAGCTTGCTGCCAAGCAAACATGTTTACATCTTTTTTTGTGGAACGGAAAAAACATGGTGGCAAGTATCTGAGAGAGTCCAACATTTGAGTGGAAGCTCACTCTCTCATGCTGAGTGTGAGCAAAGGAACGTTTTACATCATGGCAAACAGAACAGACAGAAAGCTTATGGTGTTGTTGCCACTCTGTGTAGCAGGGATACGGCCTGATTCAATTTCATATTTCTGAGGTGTAACACAAACCCAAAATTTTACAGGGAGGTTTCATTACCCTGCTCTACATTTACTACTTCTTTTCAGGAAACTTTGCCTTGGAATTACCATTACTGTGTATCAGCTTACAAAAGATATTTAGACATCTCCAAGTCAGACCACTCTCAGCCTCTCTCAAGACAATGCAATGAGAGATAATTCTGTAGTTTTCGATAGTTCTATTTGATTCATTAGCCTCCCAAGAAGCAGAAAAATAATATAGTTCACGTTACTGCAGTCTTCCTTCCTTGGTTAAGCCTTTTGCCTTAGAAAAAGGAGCTCCTTAGGTTCTCAGAGCAATTATTGAAATGAAGGGTGTATTACTTGCTCTAATTTCCCATAACCATATTTAAAAGCATGTACTTTTCCCACTTCCTGACTACCCTGTTCGGTCAAACTAGGCCATCCTCTTCTCCTTGACACATACCTGTCTTTTCCTACAGGTATATTACAGTGATATATTTTATCCACAACCCACATTGACATTCTCCCCTTCAATCTTCCCACACACAGTCAAAGGTACTGATAAAAATCAGACATTACCAGAACATACCAAATGCAAGACCACTTTTTCAATTAACCAACATTTACGTTTCTTTGTATAACCATGCAAAGCTGGATGAAAGCGTGTTCAGTTACAAGCAGCAAGAGAAGCAGCTGAAGCCCCCTCTCAAGCCCTTCTTATTCAATAGAAAAATGGGGAGCTTGTAAGAAGGTATCTCTAGATAACACTGCTAAGTTTTTTTTTGTTACAAGAAGATCAGTAGTTTTCTAAGTTTATGTCAAAACGTTGCTGAGTAAGAGGAGGCTAAAGCACATGTCCTATTCAGGGACAGTGAAGCAGAATAGTTACCCTGAACAAGTGGCATTTTATGCACAGGATTTAAAGATAAGACTGAGAGGGGTTGTTGCAAGCTTTTGGATGCTGCAACTATACAGAGGCCCAAGCTGCTCAGCAGTGCTCAAAAATGAAGAAGATAGAGAAGATAACATGCAAGAGAGTTTCCGTCTAGTCAGACCCACATACCTACAGAAGTTCCCAGTGGGATTAAAGTAATTCCGCAAACACATTCTTTTCCTAATACATCTTATTTTCCTCTAAAAACTGCCCTCAGAAATAATAAAAAAATGTTTGAGTCCTTACATACTCTGGGAAGGAAAACAGGATGATCTAACAACAAAGTTTTCTCTCTTTTTTTTTTTTGTTTGTTTGGTTTTGGTTTTGTTTATGTCCCAACAGACCAATAAGACAATTTCAAAAGGAAACAAAACCTAAAAATCTACTCCCTTCCAAATACTCTTTATTTTAAGGCCAAAAGAGAAAGAGACAGTGCAACCTAATAGAAATCATATCCATTGCACTACAGTGTGTATTCAGGACTCTCATTGTTCCTTATCAGAACAAATCTGTCCTCAAATAATTTGTTATTTGTGCATATACACAGCTCATACTTGAGCTACAGACTCAGTGTTCTCCACTGACCCAAAATAGTGCACATAACCGCAGCTGCAACCACCCAGAAGCAGAATACCTTGTACTGCATTACTGAGTCATTCTTGAAGTCTTATCTTTTTCTACTTAAGGGGTCAAAACACTGATTTGAAGAAGGGCTTTTATACATCTTTTTAAAATTACTTTTAGCATGTTTATCCTTCCTATATCTGAAGATTGAAAAGTCACTAGAAGTGATCAGTTTCTCCTGGTGCTGTTTGACATCAAACTGTATTTATAAGAGGGAATTTTCTGGCTGAAGCTTTCTGTGAAATTAGCATCAGAAAATGAACAGGACCCCTGGATATACACCCACAATTTTATCTTGATAATCAAGCCAAAGTCCTTTCCTTGGCCCTCTCTCAGATCTTATCTGCTTGAAAACTCAGTTTGACCAAGAATGCAATTATACATTGCTGATGTTATGGAAGTAAATGGTATTCAATCCATTTGTATTGAAGCACAGAATGTGGAATGATGCCTTATCCAATAATATGCCAAATTATATCAATGGCTTCAAACAAGACTAAAATGCATCATCTTTATCAACTTCTCTTCCCACTTCCTGTCTGTCCCAGAAGGTTCTCTGCAGCTCAGGACTTCTCTATATCCTTCAGGTCATGCACATGCAAAGTGTTATAAAACAGAGTAAGATCAAGTGAAAAGTGAAATTAAGAGAAGACAGGATTATTTACTGAGCATGCTCAAATTCATAATGCACCAAGTAGATTAGAAACCTGCACTAAGTATTTTTATGCCACTCTCTTCTACAGAAGCATGAGATCTCAATTACTGTTTGATGGCAACTTTGTTTAAGTGTAATGCTTCTGTGATATCACTACATTTAAGTCTCCAAATTCTCCAGATTATTGTTTCCTGAAGAACAAATCTGAAGAACAAATGTAGCTCATATCTGAATGTGCAAATAGATCTCATTTAGGATCAACTAATATCCTTATAGAGGCTGGAAACACTAAAGGAATGTTCACATAGAGAAGAAGGCTTAAGATAGTAGAGTATTTGAAAATATGTTCAGCTAAATCTGTAAGAAATTAATTCTTATCTTGAGGAGAAATCATGATTCAAGTTCAGTACTTGAAACTATGTCTTTCATCAAGGAAATCATCTTTACTCAAAAGTAGATGAACTTAAGTAAAATAAAATTCTACCACCTACTCTATCTGCTATTCTTGGCTGCCAAGCAGACCTCTGAAGCCCCACAGCATTTGTGTGGACAGCATGACTGAGAAAGAAAGCAGTAATTGTTTCTGAAATTTTTAGAAACATGACAACCTCATTTCTTCCTGAAAACACAAAGCACTTTTTTTGGTACTTGTAGAGCAGCCAGCCCTAAATGAGTTGTACGTATATGAATTTTCAATTAAAGGATGACTGACAAATAAAACATCAGTAATTGTATACCTGTTTTAGACAGGCTTGACTTTTAATGGCAATAGGAAACTTCATTCTTCAAAATTTAAAAATTGCAGACTAACAAGACACTATTTTAACTAAAATAGAGCCAAATCCATTTATACTCTGTACTGTCTACTTTTCAGGACTAGATTCATGTTCATCTGGTGCATATTTTTCCTTCTTAATATCAGATTAAACATGCTCAGTAACAGAAAGTTTCCAAGCAATCCCAAAGCTCTTGGATATTACCCCTGTCTTTTTTTTTTGTGCCATGCCAAGCAGTGTTTCACCACACAGATGCAAGCCCCAGGCCAGCCCATGTGATAACAAAAGGTAGTTCCTGACCTGATGTTAGGTATACAGGGGATGCGTGTATTGCAAAGAAAGCTAATACACCCTGGGATAGCGGAAACACACACTAGAATGGAAAGAAGTTCTGCTTGGGGATAGGGAGCCAGGATCCTCCTCCAGCAACTGCCTCACTGACTTCTGCCTCCTCATCTCTGTCCTACCCTCTGTTGTGGCTGCTGCCAAGGTGGGCTCCGGGAAGCCATGCTCAGGGGTCCTGCGCATCAGCACCTCCCCCTCTTGCTCACGTTTGATCCCTAGGTCTGTGGAGCCGTGTTGGATCGGTGAGCCAGGAATGCTTGAGTCAGCCTCGATTGAGAAGTCAAAGCCATCTGGGATTCAACATACAACATTTTAGTGCTTTTCTATTCCTTTCTTGGCATTCCAACCCAGGCAGGGAAAAGAGAAAGTTTATGCAGACATGGAACAAACACAAAACACTACCCATGCTTAGTTAAAAGTGCTGAGAACATCCACAGAAAGGGACAGGTGGGCTGTACTGTAGACCAGAGACCAGCAAATGTATATAATGGCGACTACAAGTGAAGACAAACACGATGCAGAGTCCTGAAAACAGGAGACAGCTACTTGTTGTCCTGGACATCCTGATTCAGTTGATGACCAGAGGTCATCAAGTCCTTTTGCACGTGACCAAGAAGAATAATAAAAAACAAAAGAGGAAAGAAATGTACCACAGGAAAATATGTAATTCCTGCTTGCAGACTTCCTACTCCCGGTTGATTTTAATGTTATTTTCCTTTTTACCTTCATTGATTTATGCAGCTTTTTAAAACAAATGTTTTATACATGAAGTAACAAAGCTTTAAAAGTAGACAAAATTATTTCAAAGCAAGTTTTTTGCTACACCTACACTGAAGATGTCATCACATCAAGGTAAAGATCACTACTTGTTTTTGATTCATACAGTCAAGTACGCTTCCATACGATGTAATGTAAGTACTCACTGAGGAAAGACTAATTCTAAACTATCAAAACCTGTTTTATAGCCCCCCCCAAAAACTGGGTCATATGATGGTAGGTGTGATGATCAGTTTTTCCCTCTCCCACTGCCATCAGTACCTTTAGGCAGCTGGAATCCTACTAAAGTCTAGATGTTAGCATTCATTCCCTGAGCGATTTACAATGGGAGGCAGTTGAGTTTTAGTGCAGATTAAACAAGGAACTCAAATTCTAAGCCACACTTTACCCCTACAATTTCATACTGTGTTACATGGAGAAAAAAGAAGTCTTATTAAACATTTTCCAGTTCCTCCATTTCCTCATCTACCTCATAGTTTATCACAAAATCAAAACCAAAACAAACAACCAAAATATTCATGTTCATGCAGTGCTCTGAAGATGTAAAATACTACATACGGTTATGGAGTATCACTCTGAAAAACAAACAAACAAAAAGCTCCTCTCCCCCCAGTTCTGTAAACAATCAAACTCAGAAGCCAGATTACAGTGATGATGATGATTACAGTACACTATAATATGTGCTCCTAGCAGAGAAAGCTCACCTTCTCTCCTCCAGCGATGACGACGGATAGAAGCTGTTGTAATAGCACTCCGAGAAATTCTTGGAACTGTTGGAGTAACTTCTACTTTCAGTACCTTCTGGCCTTCTTGTGATGCATCAGGAGCATCAAAAGGCAGTGAATTCTTCATGGCATTTGCAACCTAAGACAAAAGTAAGATGCTGTACTACTACTGTCCTTGATTGCACTAATGGCAATATTGGATCTCTTGCCGGATACAGAAAGAAGAATGAGCAAGAGTTGGTAATTATGCCAGATTCCCCTCGAGATGGGTGACATCGTGCCCAGGATTCAAAGTTGATTACATGGAATAGCTCATCACAAACCTATTCTCAAAACCAGAGTTAATTCCATTTTTTTGAGGCAACTTATTTTGTTCTATCTTTGCCATCTGTAGCGACAGACGTTAACAACACATACAGGAAGGTCTCCATCCAAAAGAGACTGCAATATGACAAGGCAAATACCATTTATGTTTTATGACAGGAGTGTCAATAAAACTAAGCCTCAGTCCAAGCCAATGCAAACAGTCAGTGGCCTTGTGCACAGGGGGACAGGACTGATTTCCACCACACCTTTCTCCATACTACTCCCCACTCCTCCCTAAAACCAACCCCAACAGAACCTAACCAAGGGGATTAGACTGCAAGTACTTGCAAGATTTATTTAGGGAAAAAAAATATTTGCAACCTAAGCAATGAGCATCACATTATTAAAATACACTCATCTTTATTAAACCTAGTTTTTTTTCTGTAATAGCCTATTATAAAGTCAGAAGCTATTTTTTTGCAGCTTTGAGGAGAACAAGTGACTTCTTTTGGCTTTGATGTTTTAATTGCCTCTAAGTTTCCCATAAAATGCATTTAGGATTAGAGGCTTACTTTAAAAAAGACAGTAACAACTTCCAGTAATTTACTTTACAAGTAAATTGTTCAACAAAAGTGAATTTGTGTACCAGCTCCAGAAAAGCAAACTGGTTCTCTATTGCATGTGCAATATTTAACAATAACAAAGATGCACACGAAGTATTACTTAAAGCTTCAAAATCCCCCCAAAACCACAACCCATAAAATGAATAGACCTTGATTTTCCAAAATCATCTTCACACTGAAGTTGCTACCTCTTTTGAATAGATACCCTTGTGAGTATACAAAAAAAAAATCTAAAAATTCGTAGCAAAAGACTTCTACACCACGACCAGAATCATGACAGAGCATTTCTGTCAGTTGAACCTTTTAACAGCTGGCCCTTTCTAGCAGCACAAACTGTACTTCTGGGGACTGAGGAAAACCATATGGAGATAAAAATCAATGCAACAGTAAATCTTTGAAACAATCTAAACAACCAGTCTGAATGAGTCACACTCCTTGTCTGACAAAAACATTCTGAAAACCACGATCTTCCAGGATGCAAAAACACTTGCTCACGATGTCTAATCCAGCACTGAAAGGCAGGAAAACAAACACACAGCACAATCCAGACTTGGCAAGCCAAGTCTGCGGCTACCAATGACAAAGGAAGGTTGGTTTCAGGCCAGACATCCACTCTTGCCTACCAGAAAGGAGCTCTAAGGAAAGAACATTCAATAAGAACAATAAGTGCATCAATAAAATGCATTGGATAAAGCTGCTGTCACAATATGGACTTGCTGATCCAGGGTTCCTGAGCACTGGACTTGGGAAGCCTGTGTGTCTCTGCTCTAAAGACTGGGATTTTTGTCTGAAAAACATGCAGAAGTCCTTGGTCAGAGGAAAAGACTGACTGGAACCGGTCTGCTCCCCAGGTCCATGGTGCTACTAATTCTGACACTTGGTGACTGGTTTGTCTTTGTAGAAGCTCTCAGGTTTCCTGACCAGTACCCAGTGTTTGCTAACAGAAATACTTTAACCAGAAAAGGCCTTTCCCTTGTGTTACTTCCTGCCCTTTCCACTGCAGTCTCTGGGTAAGAGTGACAGAAGACCACTTCTACATTACAGATATTTCATAGCTTTCTGATGCTGTTTTTCCATTTGGGTTTTTTTTAAGCTTAGGGGTTTCTTTCTACAGGCAATAAAACCCTATGTAGATAAGGGCATGGACCTACTAAATGGTCAAAAATGTTTCTCCAAGAAACAAACACAAGGATCATGATGTTTCTCATTGTAATGATGACTGATGGTATTCCCATAATTACAAAAATAGGTACTTGAATACAAGTATCTAAAAATAATCCTCATGTGGGGGTTAGCCTGAATATTAAATAGACTTCAAAGAATTTGCTGGTCTTAGGAAATCCTAGGCAGAAGCTGAGCTTAGAAACTTACCTGTGAAGCATCCCAGACGATATTTATTTGGTGCTAGTAGTTTTAGGTTTAAAATACAGAATTTTATAATGCTGCTAAATTATACACATCTCCTGAAGAATGCAAGGAGACCAAAGGGCTCCAATCTTTGAAAAAGTCAAATTGCTTGAATATATAACATTAGGGCAAAGACATGCAGGTAATTTTTTAAATAAAATGGACAATTTCTTAAAGCTACTTTTAAAAAATATTAAACAAGACAGGAAGCAAGCAATGATGAGAGTATTAAAAAAAAAACCCAACCTAAAAAGACCTCCCCCAGTAGGCCTGCCTGCATGTGCAGGAAAAACCCAACAATCAGGAAGGGGTAAAAATTGGTGATGTCATGATGTCACCAAACAACAGGATGGAGAATCAATAAGAACTTTGGAAAAAAACCAAAGACATTCTAGAAGTAATCTCTAAGGACAAACTGATTATAAATGAACAATGAAAACTAAAAATTGACATATCATCAAGTTCCAGATCCTCCTACACACTTTTCAAATGTAGTAGTTTGATAGGATAGCCCAATTCAGCAGGTTCAATATTTAATTTAAAACTTTCAATCTAATGGAGTGATGAGTCATTTCCAAAAGGAACCAACTATTATAATAATTCAATGCATAGCAGGCATTTTAAATGCAGCAGTGTCAGAAAGCCTGTAGATAAATTTTACAGCCAGTATTAATACATTTTGGAGAATAATTTTATGCAATTTAGTTCAGAGAAGAGTGATCTCAGATTGCCACATAAAAAGATTTTTGCCAATATGCTCCTTTGTCAGTTATGTAAAAAGCAATGACATTTTACTGCTGCTAGTTCAGAGGAGGACTAAAGGCTTCTAGCCACAATTCTGATGCAGAAACTGAAACAGCAATCTAATCTACTTCATTCTCCTTAATTTACCTTCTTCTTTTGATTCTGATTCCTACATCTGACAAAAATTTCCCCTTTCTCTCTTTCAACCTTCTTATCCTTCCCAATCACATCCACCTGCATCCAGCGCAGTTTCACCACTTTCCCCATTTCTCTTCTCTCTTTTCATGATTGGAACAGCAAATACACTAAAAACTAAAAAAATCTCCACCCCAATCAGAACTACTCCATTTTATTGCTGTTCCTCCAAACAAGGTAAAGATTATGATCTGTGTGACTTTTATCAAACAAAAGCTGGCATTGACTCTGGGATTGGAGCTCCTTTTCATTTTCACCTGTATCCTGCTGTTGCTTTCTCTGCTTTGTTATCAGTTAAAACCCACAGTTTATTCTCAGCCTCGATGAAGGTCTAGAAGCAAAGAAAACACCTTTTTGGCAACCAATGCCCTATAACATACAACCATTCAGTTAAGCTTCTTTGAATCACTCATTAGAAGCTTATGTCAAAACAACATGAACATTTTGAGACAACTGTAATATTAGCAAAATCCTAGCTTTCAGTCTCAATGAGTCCTAGAAGATCCCAACACCCTGGCTTAATACTCAGTCGAAAAAGTATATTATAAATAGCTCTGTTGCAAACACCAGCTGTTAACAAATCACTTGCATTTGATAGTGCAGTGAATGGACACAAAAGCTTTCATTACCAGGCCACTTCAGAAACACATCCATACTCCTCTTAACCAAGCCCATAAATTACAAGGGATTGTTTCTTACCAGCAGGGGCTGGGAGTAGAGTTCAAGCTGTGCTCTGTAAATTATGTCCTCCAATACCTCCTGGCCAAGTTCCCACTGACCATTATATCTAAAAAGTAAAGACAGATATTTATCTTCCACATCTTATGAAAACAAACTTGTCCTTTTTTCTGCCCAAATCCAGCTTTGTACTTCTCACCTTATGTAGAAAATTCATCAACTGTATGTACACCTCAGTGTACATTCACTTCTTTTAACACTACAACGTATTTTATTATCTTGTTGGTGTAACAAGAAAGCTGTTCCATGTTCTCTCCAAAAAAGACAAAATTGATGCCGTAATCAGGACAAATTTTTAAAAAATGGGGTCAATATGCAAATAATAATGGTACTTAGCAGAATTGAAATTGCACCAGAAATGTATTTTTGCTACCTCAGATGCTACTGACATTTAAGAGGTCTGAATTTCATCAGTTTATCTTGGCATCCAAGCTCATTATGCTTGTGAACAGAAGGTGTTTGTGGTAGTGGCAAGGTGGAGAAAGCTGAGATCAGAAGCCTAACTCTCTTCAGCACCTACTGCTGCCCCTCCATCACATAATTCAGTGCTGACAAAAATATTTTCAAATTATCTGTTAGCTGAATAAGCAAGCAATGGGAAATACACTAATCGAGTACAAACTTGTGTTATGAGTCTAACTATTTTTTTTTCAGTTATAAAACAAGTGTCATTTATGCTTTAATTCATGTGAAAGCAGACCCTTCTCTTTAAGTAAGAAAACTCTGTCCGCTTACATGGCGTAATAGACACCTGTGAGCAGCTGCACCATGAAGTCAGGGTCCAACACCACTCTACCACAGGGTTCTTTCCAGCTCTTCTCATGCTGCCGTGGAAATCCACTCACACACAGCCTAAAAACAACACCATTACAAGGATGCATTAACTCCACAAAGTCTACAAATACCTTTATATCACAGAGATTTTAGTTATTTTTGAAATTATCTTTTTAATATAAATACACAACATAGAACATTCTTATGTTGCATTTCTAATCATTAGAGCGGTTTTGTAGCAGTGCCTTGATATGTGGCTCACTGATAGTCCAGTGTTATTCCCATGGAACCAATAACTCTGCCTGTTTTCCTCAAATCATAACCAGCTTCTAAAGAACAAAGGTGCCAAGATGTTCTCTACTACCAGCCAGGAGACTCTCCCTAAAATTCAGTAACTGAAACCAATCTTTTTAAAGGAAACATTTCAATGGTACGGAAGGGAAGTATGTCACCTCCCATCTAATGTATGATGACAGCACGCAGTCACCTTATACCTAAAGTCAGATAACACACATACCATAGTCTTAAGAACTGCTCTCAGCTGCCTTGTAAGAAATATTTCTGACCCTTGAAAAAGGGGCCTGCCTTCCCATATATTGCCTACATTAAAACCAGGATAATTTATTATATGCTTATTGCATCAGTTTACTCTCTGAATCTTCATACAAAGCAACTGTGGCACTGTCTCCAAAACAACAGAAATCCCTTGCATATAAAATGTCTTGCTTCTCTACTCAAAGAACAGATCTAATTTTCAGATGCAGGAAAATGAAACATATTTGGCAAATTTAGCATAGCCACAGCTTAAGTGAAAATGATGGAAGCATACCAAGAACCAATCCATCCCCATCAGAATGCACTTTTCTTTACTGGATGAATATTTATAAGTCTAGATGACCCTGAAGACTATTTCAAAGGCAAGTGTCTCACCTGGAACCCATTGTACAAAGTGACTGGTAAGAAGAAGCAGGCATGTAGACAATAGCTGAATTGTAGCACAGCATAAGAAAACTCAGCACCTCAAACCTGAAAAGAGAAGAGTAAAATCTTGCATTGTTTATATTCTTGTATTTCACTGAAATTTAACACAAGAAATCTACAATTCAAATCAAAAAAGCACCCACAGGAAGAAGTGTCAGAAGTAAACACACAAATCCTTTCATCCTCTTTCATTATAATTCACTAACTTGAAACAGGCTATCAAAGGTTCACTATAAACACTTAAATTTATTATTCTGAAAATCTTGAAACCCATAAGCAAATGCAGTAACTATGAAGAAAACAAGATACAGCACAATATTTGGACATTCACAGAAGTGGAAAAATCTGCAATGCATTCAAAATTATTTTATCAGTTTTCCCAGTGTTGTCTTTAGACACAGGTAAATCTGGCAGTCATTAAACAGCAGGACAATTTCTCTCACTCCTGGTTCTGTCTATCCACTTAGCTCCATTCCCTGTTTTTGGCAGAAAAAGGAGTCACAGCCCCTGATCCAAAGCTGAATTTTGTTACACTTCCAGGAAAAATTGAACAGACAGCCATAAAACCGAAGATATTCTTTGCAGACACAGAGATGACAGAGAAGTTATTCTTCAAAATGAACTAGCAGAAGAACATACAAGGATGGAACAAAGAAAAAGAAAATTATACCTCAAGATTACTAAGATTGTTCTCTAGATTTATTTCTGAGCACTTAATGCTAAGAAAGGACTGATCACAAAATATTTTTGTTTTGTTTAAGGACTTGTCTCCCTAGTGAAGCATCTTTAATATTAGGAGTACATCCACCTACCGGTTCTGTGCTGTGAAGGTTTCCCTCTGAGGATGAAGATCACTGTAAACTACTCTGATAAGATCATGCTGACTTAATGCTCCTTCAGTTAAAGCCATAGATCCAATGGTAGAGGGCTAGAAGTAGGTGACAGGAGAAGGAAGGAAGGAAGGGGAGAAGTTAAGTCGTAAGTAAAAATTCCCCAAAAGCATTAAAATTCCCAGCTACCTAAGGTAAAAGACACACTTATCTTGTGATCTGTAAAAATGAAGATTACTCCAGAATCCAGTATAATGTCTATAAACATTACCTATTTCACCGTTATAGTGTATACATTTACAAGTAATACAGTAGGTAATAGCAATTTTCAACTTTGACTCTTACATATCCACGCACAGTAAGTTTGTCCTGATCATACAGACCTTTTGTCCAGAAGCAGTGGTGAAAGAAAAACACAATTCCAAGTTCTAACTGAAGTAAGGAAGAGTTAGAAGGAAGACTGCTTTTATGCTAACATGTAAGAGGCAAAAAATAGTTGCAACTACAATAAAACTAACTCTATTAAAAATGAGCAGTCAGCAAAGATTTTTTAACATTTATATTCCTGTTCTTTCTATTACACTAACTGCAAGCTACAGACATTGCAAACTTACTGCAACAAGACGCATCTAAAATGGCCCGTGGCATCAAATGGATCCAGTTTCCATTCCTCTAATAGATCCAATTTTAATTTACCACAGCAGCTCTCTTACCTCATGATATATTGAAGGTTTTGATAATGAAGGGATGGTGAAAGACAAAACTTTGTTGTTCCCATCTTTGTCAGCAATTTCCTGCATTAAAAACAAAACCAGAACTCAAACAGAAGTAAGGAGATAGGAGTTGGAATAACTTTCAGTTCTTGGAAGGAATTTAACAAGTAAGTTAGATGTCCTGATCTGATAAGACTATTAACACCCCAAGGACTTTGTGCATTTGCAGAATGCAAATACCAACAATATCAACATACATATTTATTAAGTGGGAAAAGACCACTATCACAAACTGCTCTGCAGAATTCGTGTGCAATACTTAAACACCAGCACTGGATCCTTGATGACTAAGACTAAAGATACTGACACAGAAGGGCTGATGAGTCACTTGCTGACAATGGGTAGTATTTCATAATAAATGTGCCACAGAGAAAAGGTGAAATCAAGGGGACTGGCAAGGTTTCCTCAGGAGAAAACACACAATGTTTTCTTCAAAGGCTTTCAAACTGCTCAGATTTCGTAGTTGCTAGGCTACTACATAAGCAAACCCTGCAGTTTTTAAAGAAAATATACTAGGAGCTATTACATAAGACTACACCAAAAAGGATATTAAAATCCTGCCTTTGCACTTTGTACAGCAAATTTTCAAACAATAAGCTCCAGTCATTCCAGTTTATGTAAAAGTTTAGCCCAAGGTAGCTCAGTACTTGTAGCAGGGTTCAAGGATTAACAGGAGGATGGCTGGTAGAATTTGTCAGAACACAGAAGATTTATTTATCCCTTTCACTTTCTAACTATTCAGAAAACAACTTCACTCTCAGTATTTGTGCAGGAAAATATCAGCTTCATTAAAGATAAAAAATAGTGGAAGCCACTGTTCATTTTGAGGTCTCTTTCTGAATATGGAGAGAATGGAGAAATTACTATCCTTAAAAAATATGAATCACCTACATGACTTTCAAATGAACTGCAGAACATTCATGAAAAAAAAGGAAGAAAAGACAAACATGCTACTTCAATCCAATAAATAGTACAAAAAAAACCAGTTTCTAAGCAGTTTAGTTTCTAAGCAGTTTCCTGTGGTTTTTTCTATCAGAATAAATCTAAAATAACTAGATATTCCAATTGTTAGAGTTGATCAACAGACAAATAGCTAGAATACATTTTATTTTTAAAAATCACAGTTAGGCTATTCATAGTGTCCTATGTGTAGAAATACAACCCTCAATTTAAAGGAGCAGTTTACTATGACAGTAGAGGGAAGGGTGATACTTCAGTAGACTATGTTTTAAGGTCCTATACCACAGAAATTCCCACTAGAGAATGTCTCTTGTGGCAGTATTGCTGAATTTATCAAACAGCCTCATAAAATTACAAAAGTAAACACTTCCAAGCTAGGGTAAGGATCTAAAAAACTGCTTTTACATCCAACAGCCAAATTTAATCATTTGCAGTTACTTTTACTTATTCTTAAAACCACAGTTCCCTTCAAGACAATTACCTGACTCAAATGTACACATGCCTGTATCTGATTGCTCACATGCAATGCAGAGTGGCTTCACCTTCAAACTCCCCTTAAAGAGGACTCGTTCAGAATAAGTGGGAGGGCAGGGGAAGTGACACATCAAGACTAAGCATACGAGCCTGACAGTAATAAAAACTCCTATTTTGCAGCATTAAGGAGGGCTACCTAATTTCTTTACAAACAGAAATATATTAACGTTTGAAAAAGCCCATGAGATGATCCTTTTCAGTGAAAATGTTTTTTCCAAAAAAAGGTAACTATAAACTAAAAAAATTTCTGCAAACACATCTTTACTAAACCTTCATTACATTATACTTCTCTCCATATTAAATACACTTTCCTTTAAGTGTATTTTAATTTAAAATATGTTGTTCCGATAATTTACTTTATTCCCAGTGGTCAGTGATGCAAAAACTTCAGAGCAAAGCTTTCTTCAGCCATTCCCACTCATCTCACTTACCAGGTTGTAAATGCCAAGCAGCAATGCTTCAATGCAACCATTACTCTGCCTATCCCTGCTGGCAGTGAGACGCAGATAAACCCAGATCAACTCTGGCAAAAACTGCAGCGTGAATCTCTTGAGTCGAACTTCAGAACTCCGATAAAGTTCAAAGAGCTGGTGGCAAACAGGCTCCAGGAGCTGTGGAAAGGTAAAAAAGCTAATCACTTACTGGTAGGTTTCTCTAATAAGGTAGAATGAAAGAACAAATCTAAGGGCTGTATCATATAGCCACTGCAGTCAGTAAAAATTGCATTCCCTGATGACAAGTGAATGTATCACAGTAGTATCTGCATTCTGTTTAAGGAAATCCATAAGGACAGACCCGAGGTACACTGCTACGCAGTATTTGGACATGTGGTCACTACAGCCACAACCATGTGTGCTTTGAGAAGATTCTAGGGCTGCCAGTACAATATTTGTTTTCTGTACAGGTCATTTAAGGCGTGTGACAGACACGTGGTTTGAACTGTGTGCACTGTCAAACTTTAGTGCAGTTGTAAGGTCTATAAAAGTGCAAAGGTTAAAGATCAGCTGCTTATGACGAGTCCATTGACAGAAATATGAATTAATATCTTACCTACCTTTTGAGTCTCCAAAAGGAGTAACTGAGCATGTTCATTACAATGCAAATGAATCTTTTCATTTTGAGCTGCACTTCAGGTCTCAGTACAAGAATGGAAAAAAAAAAGGCCCCTATCAAGTCAGAATGATAAAAGCATGAGGTAAACCTGCCATTTTAAGAGCCCACAATGCTAAACCAATATCTAAGATGCATCCATGGAACTGTTAGGGAACAGGAAAAAAAGCAGAAAGAACCACACTGAACAGTCACACTTTCCCATGACTAGTCAAGTTTTTAGCACTAAAATCAAAACTTGTGGAAAAAAAGTTGAAAAAAAAATCAATTTTCAAGACAAATTTTTGTAAGATTCATGACCACTACCTAATATTGTGTTGTACCTAATGAGATTATCTGACACAAGGGAAATATTTATGGGATTCACTGTCCAAAAAGACAGCAGCATACATGTAACCTAAGGCATCCATATTTGTATAGAAGAGCTACAGACATGTGTCAGAAAATAGAAGCAAGAATCTCAAGTCGTCTTTCTAACAGTACATGTTTCATGCAGCTCTTACACATACAGACATACAGATTAGATAAGGCATATATGACCCCTCTTGCACTCCCAGGCATATGCACCTTAGGACTTTCAGGGCATTAGCAGCGTATTTCATGGACTTTGATACATTCTTTTTCATTAATTTGTCCATTCATCATAATCAGAGTACCACAAATTTCCTGTAGAATTGAGAAGCACACTTTTGCTATGCTGCACAAAGATATATTTCTGTGGTTTATTGTGAACCATCCATCCTCTTAAAAAACTTAGGAGTCCCTTGCCAACAGCAGAGGGACCAATATTTCTGTAATTGAATAGTTTGAATGTTTGATAAATGTGCAATGCCATAAAGAATGTGCCATTTCACATACCTACATTTACACTTAGATATTTTACACTAGTATATCACAAACGTAAAACATAAATTTGATAGAATCATCTATTAAGAGAGCATCACCTAGGAAACAGTTTCATTTCAAACACACAATATTCTGGTCAATGTAGCACACCATATTTAACCACTGATTACGTAAGCCATAACATGACATTTACATAAAATAAAACTCAGCTGTCAGAGAAATCTCTTCTTAAACAAGGCTCTGGTATAAGTACCTTGTGTAACAAGGCTTCTGATTGACAGACTTGTTACTCTAAGCTAGATGCCAGCATTTAGAACAGAATCAAAGAGAGACTCTACAAGGAGAGCAAAGAAAGATGGCAATGTTGATAAAGAATGAGAGAAGGCCAGTCATTTAGAACAAATGGATTTTTACAAGTCATATCTATACACACACATATCTATACTAATAAGGATGTACAGAAAGACAGATAGAAAGATAGATAAAAAATAACTGATGACTAAAGTTTTGGCTTGGTATCTAAATGAAATTAGAAGTCTGTAAAGCTTCTATTACAATCATTTCACGGAAAAAATGGTACAGCTTTCTGTTAGCATATTTATTCCAGTATTTCATATATGTATAGCACTTTATGTTCGCATAAATATATCCTTTCTTAATTAATATTTACTTAGTAGAAACTCCTATCTAAAAGTGACAGTAATTATTAAAACCAACTGTTACAGTAAATGTTCAAATCCTCAGAACTGTATCCTTGTTTTATGAAAGGCCTAACACATTTCAG
This sequence comes from Acrocephalus scirpaceus scirpaceus, assembly GCA_910950805.1. Lineage (NCBI taxonomy): Eukaryota > Metazoa > Chordata > Aves > Passeriformes > Sylviidae > Acrocephalus > Acrocephalus scirpaceus. The sequence goes on from OU383779.1 coordinate 43,877,582, forward strand.
ATGTTCAAATTTAAAAAGTGGTTACTAAGTAATTTGAACATCACTTAATAAATTTGTAGATTTTTCTTTAAAAGAAAATATTATCAAGAGGAGAACAGAAGGAAGAAAAAAATCTCTGAAAACAAAACATACAAACATATCTGCAGGGAGATGACAAGTGCAAGAAAAGCTAAAAATATCAGCTGAAACCAGATATATACAATGGCAATGCTATAAATAGTACTTCTATTAGATTAGAGATGACAGCAGCCCAAAGCTGTTTCCTATTTGAAATTAGCCAGTCTAATCCAAGTCCCATCAAAAACAGTGGAAAAGAAAAATTTATTTTAGCTAAGTCAGATGACACTCAAGCAGAGCAGTTACTAAGTTTATTCTACCCACTTTCAGATGAAAATGCTATAAAATTAGTCTTTTAAGTAAAGACTAGGGAGACATGCTCCCTAGAAAGATACAAGCAATATCCAGTCAGTGGTGCAGCAAGCATTCAAATTCTCCTTATTTTTAGTAGTTGTAGTTGTCATATTTGTTGTGGAAAATGTTTAACAACTGCAATTACTCAGGTAAAAACCTGCAACTACTATAGCACTTCTGGTGTGTTCAGAGCTGTAAGAAAAAGCTGCCATCACAAAGATGCTACAACATCGATATTTGCAAAAGCACAAACGCCCAGGATTTTCCTATCAAAGTACAGTATGATAGTCTCCCACCTGGAAACACAAAACCTGACACTCTGAGAAAGAACAAATATTTTCCTTGCATCCTAGTTATCTGGCTTTCCAAAGAACCAGCCTCTTCCAAGTAAGTCTCTGAATACACATTTATCCTCTGGATAAACAGAAGAAATGGAGCTTTTGTCATCAGTAGTGGGTGTATACACAAACTGGCACACATTTTTTAATTCCAAAGATCTTTCAGTCCAAAGCCAAAGCAAACTGAATAGCACAGAAGTCAGCAAAAAAATCCAAAGTAAAATATCTCTTATAGTCCTAATGATGATAATCTTTCCTAACGAACAAAATAATTTTAAGAGCTTTCCTATTAGCATAAGCAGCAATAAACATATAAAACAAATTTTTAATATAAAATTTTTACTGGCTTAAATATGCAGCGAGTGTCAATGATCTAATTTTCACTCTTCATTTTATACCTCACAGAGACGCAAACCATTCATGTTTTAAGGAATTTGATGAATAGCTTTCCTTTGGCTTATTTTACAAGTTTTCTAAATCCTCAGAGTCATATCTTGAAGTTAAATATAATGCTTTATAAAATGGATGAAAAATACGGGAGATACTTGCCTTTTTTAAGAATTCAATTGTAGAAAATAAAATGTGCTTATTTTAGACTTAACTATAACATAATGGGTGAAACCATTTATTATTTGAAGAGTACTGGGTCTGGGATTGCTGGGCATTGCAGAGGTGATCTCACTCTGTTTCACAGCTGCCCTGAGCTAAACCTAATTAGCCCCACATGACAATTCAATATTTGAATTTCAGTAGTGCATTAACTTGACATTCATAGAGTATTGTCTACAGCCATAAACCAACCCTAAAAATTATAAAACTATCTGAAAAACAGTACTTCAAAAGCACTTTACCTCTGAATTCAAATACTACACAAAAAACAATATATTATTCAGGTAAATTAGCTGTTCATGAGCAAGATCACTCTCTACGCTTTACGCATATCTCTGCTTCAGTCATCTTTATATTTTAAAAAGTCAGGGCACTTCCTCAAAGGCAAATAGTAGCAATTGTATTTAACCTGTCAATATGCTTGCCTTCACATAACAGCTCACAAACTAGCAGACACCTGTCAAAAGAGGGAAACGCCTTGGTTATTTGGTACCTAGGCATGCTGATTCCATGTTAAATTAATAATCCTGGTCTGATCAAGATAGAATGATGTGATTGTAGAAAAATTCATGTTTGCCCTAAACAGTTTGCCACTTTCCAGAAGTTTTAAAAATCAGTCAACTTTATGATAAGTTGTACTAAAGAATTAGTTGCCCATAATGTTTAAGAATACAGAAAGTGTATTTTTATAATAGTCTACCACATATGCTTATCTTCATAAGCCATGAATCACCCTTCTAACAAATAATGCCCTATAAAGCATATTTAAAATCCCTCTCAGTTAGAGACAAATATTACTACAGAATTATGTAAAGTAATGAATTCACTTTGGTTATAGCCCTCACACGCAAATAACGCTGGAAGTGCAACAAGGAAATACATCTTGCCTTAACAAGTAGAACCTGAAGCTGAACACCTTTGTGGCTAGGATTGCTTCTCTTATACCTGGCATCAGAATCAGGCCCAAGCAACAGCAGCTGTTCCAAAGAGTAATGTTTGACAAGCATGAGTGAGCAATAACATAAGATGACCCTAAAAAGATACCCTTTTTGCAAATCTGGTTCTTTGCTCTTTAAAAAAGAAAATCAAATGCTTATTCTCAAAGCAATGAGAAGCTTTTACATTTTCAGGAGTCTACACAAACACAAATACACAGACAGCAGCAATGGTGGCTTCAGGTTGAAGAGAGACTAACAGCAGCTTTTCAGTACAAAGAAAAAGGTCACTATGCAGGTTATTTATAATACTGAAATGAAGCTGACAGCTATGAAGCCTTTTTTTTTTTTTTAAATTGCATGAGCATTATGCAATCTCCTTGAAGCTCAATCAAGCATTCAGCTTCCTAGAGCAACTGAGCTGTACTTGGGAAAATGAAGAACTTCCTTGCTGTGTACACTACCATTTAATTTATAAATACATGAGAAGTCACAGATGATACATCAAGTATTTGTAAGCATTTTACCTGAAGTAGTTTACATGTCAGAGAATGGTATGCTTGCACAATTTATTCAGAAGTTATTTTTCACACACTTGCCCAGAAATGCTCCTTGCAGAAGCCAATGGGTTGCAAAGCTCAGTTTAACATCACTTGCAAAATGAATTATGTAAGCTAAGTTTTCATTGTGTCTCTTTATATTTTACATTTATTACCAGGGCCCCTGGTTCTGCTCTTGTTTACAGCACTGTAAACCAAATTACACAAAAGTGATACTAGTATAAGCATGAGAAGATCTTGCTATCTTAATGGCATATAAAAAATTGATTCCATCTTCCACTGCAATAAGCCACCACACAAGAAGTACATTGGTCTTTGAGTTTCACTGTAAGGCCTACTTTGCCTCAGTTATGAATGAAAGGTGGTTTCTGGGAATTAAAAAAAACAAAAAAAAAAAAAACCCACCCCGAACTTGAACCCCCTCCCACAAAACACAGCAACAACAACAAAAACCCCCAAACCGAAACACCAAAACCAGCTCAACAACAGTCATAAATAAAACACAGCAGTCAGCTGTGGCAAGGAGAATCTAGCAGACAGCATAAAGAGTATTTTTGGAAGCAGATGAGATTGGGTCTTACAAGAAAGGCATTAAAGTAACTGTCAAAAAACAAGAGACTAAAATGAGGGATGACACCCATGTGTTATTACATTAGAAAAAAGAATCAATCTTCCTCTCCATTACTTTAGTTTCAGTTGTAGATGTGAAAGATCCAGGAACGAGAAAAAAATAGTTCTTTAAAATCTCCTACCTCGTTATTTGGGTCTTGAATGACCTTATAAAGAGCTGGTACCAGTGGTTTTTTTCGGTGCAATGTAGCTGCATAGCTGGAAATTTGTGATTCAGGTAATGCCTAAAGAAAAAAAAAAGGTTAGCCTGACAAATAAATGCTTCCAAGTATTCAAGATCTCCACAAAAGAATGAAGTCTCACCCCAACATCAAAGAAAAGTTCTGAAATCCAGTAAATTTTCAGACTTGTAACCTAATTGTTGAGTAAAAGTCATTCTCTATACAAATAGCACTTGGGAGCACTTAACCACTTTCAGGGTTAAATCCAAAAGCAGTTTAGATTCTTCTTTCATAAATCATTTGCTCTAGTTTGATATGATGACTCTCTTTCTTGATAGCCTGTATATAACAGGTCTTTTTGAAGACTTTATCAAATCAACTCAACTTATTTAAGAGAGTATAGAATGAGCCTGGTCAGCCTCGAGTCTTCCCCAAGCAACCATGCTTGTGGATTTTGCATCCTTGGAACTTAAACAAATTGCCAACAACAGCATATAATGATTTACTCTAATCAATGATGTGAGGAATTACTAATTCTTAGTTTAAATAACAGACTAATTTCTTATCGGTCATGAAATCCTGTTTCTTGTATATGCCTTATCCTGTATTTCACTCAGCATAATCATCAATATGCAAAATAGCTTAAAAATACTTCAGATTCTTCATGACCAAACAATTATTTTATGCATATCATGGGGGAAAAAATAAAGTATTTTTCTTTTACTTTTTAAAAAGTCCAAATAAATATATATTAATTGTTTTTAACTTAAAAAGTTCCTCAATTGGAAATTTGGGCAGCATTATCCAGCTGTTAGTTAAATTCTATCAGCTTGACCTACACAAAATACATATTTAAAAGACCACATTGCTATTGATGTGTTCTGCTCTACACTAATAAACAATAAAATACTATTAGAATTATGCATTACATATTATGTACCAGCCAACTCAACTATACAGACCTCTGCATGCTTTATGCATTATAAGAAATTGAAAGATCAAGTAATAGATATTTAAAATGTTAAGATATCAGTCATCTTCTCAGTTCACCTTGAATTCTGACAGCCATTCTTCCACAACACCTCGTTCTGATCCCAGCATTTTCTTACTTCGTTCGCTTCTCTCTTACCTTTAGAAGAAAGAAATGAAGTTAAATATTGGTTATGACAGGAAAATTACATTTTTTACAATCCTACCCAATGAAAAGGTGTTAATATCTTTCCAATAGAATTATATAATACAAAACAATAGAAAAGGTTGCATTTTGGGCAATCAGTCCCATTATTTAACAATGATGTGACTGTTTTCTTTGCTTAGTCTAAAATGCTGTGCATAAGTGGGGAAAGAGGAAAAAGAAGAATTCAACTTCACACCAATCGTCTTTCAGATGTGTTTTGAAAATTATTTAGGTTCAACCAAAAATTACATGTTTGACATACAAGTTGCATCATGGAAGTCCTACAATAAATGACCTTTTAACAGCCAGACTACATGACTAGAATCATCAATTCTCTTCTCAGAACATAGTTGTTTTGAGTTCTGAAAGATTTGTATTTAAGAACTATCAGTACTTGTTAAATGAAAAAATGAAGTGAAATAAGATAAATGGCTTCCCAACACAATTTTTAAGTTAATGTATCATTTTTTCAATGGCCCTTTGGCAGGAAGTCATTAAGAGAATATCAGCTCTCTTGTGGGTAAGGAACTGCTTCAGATTTCTAAAGCATGTTTAAATATCCTAAAATACAACAAATTCAGAAACAACATTAATTTAAATTCAAGTAACACTTGAGTGACTTATTTCAGCAAAAACACTGAAAAAATAATTTTATAAAATAACAGAACAACTAATTAGATCTCCGCAAACAAAAGTTTACAAAGACATCCTTTTTGATATACGGAAACAGATACCATGTCAGAGTGAGACATGGATAGAAGAATTTAATTTAAAACATCATAGGGCATGCTACAGGAGAAGCTGAGTTCTAGTTCGCTCTGCCTGCAAAAAAAAGCACAACATTCAACCTTACCTCTTTAAAGAAGTCAGTTTTCTAAAAGAGGAAGAGGAGAAGGAATGCAGAAATTTTTCAACCTGGGATGCATTTGTCAAGCCTTCAAGTACTGCCCTGTTTTCTAAAAGATAAAAAAAAAAAACCCATGATGATGACAAAATAAGGAAAAAATATAGTAAAGCAAACATTAATGTAAACATTTTTTTGCCTTATAAATTGAAGTTTATCAAATCCTCCAATGTCCACATGAATCCTTCTACAATAAAGCAACTTGCCATAAAAAAAAGGCTCAGTGTTTTAGCAGGAGGAAGGGAGGAATTGCCTTCATCCAAAAAAAAGGCTTTTGTCACTCAGCAGAAAGTAGAAAATCCTTCCGTATTAGTGGTGCACAGTACCACGGGCACAGTACTTACAAAGAACAGTGTAAGAAGGAAGAGAGTAATAATTTTATGAAATGTGTACTGAATTCATACCCTGACTTTGGAGAACGTGTAATTCTTAAATTGAATATATTAAAGACTTTCCCATACTATAATTTCCTTAGTACATATTTCTTACAGAGCCAAAATTTCAATGTCGTCACGAAAATCATGTATTACACTGATGTTCACCTTTTGCTGAAGAATCCCTTCATATTGAGCATGAGGAAAACAACACACACAGGAGCAAACTCTAGGTATATTAGTGGTTTTGCTACACATTGAGCTTCAAGTTTCCCTATTTGGGAACTTCTTTCAGCATAAATCAACTTGAGAACCACAACCGCTGTTATCAATACAGAAGCAGTTCACATCTGCTCTGGCTACGTTCACTGCTGGTTCAGTTTTAGGACAAATCGTCTCTCCCTTTCAAATTATCTGCCTGGATATTAAAGACATTTTTAAGGACTTGTACAAAGAGGCAAGATAGGCAGCTGATGGATCCCCAGCACACAAGCTGCACTGACCCTGCACAGAACACCAAGGAAAAGCATGGTGAGCCCCTCAGCTCGGTGCCCCGCACGGGCTGGGCTGCACCGGGCGCACTCGGACGCTGTTCCAGAGGCACACGAGCACAGCAGCTGCAGGACTGGCTCAGCCTCATGCATGGCTCTCTGGGATTTTCAAATGGCCATCTGGAAAGCACACCTCATGCTTACACTCACTCCCTGGTTTGCTGTACCTTTGGGGGGAAAAAATATAAATATATCAAACACTGTGTGGGTGTGTCCCTAAAGTAAACTGGTTCAATACATTAAGCCCTGTACATATTTATTTAAGGTTGAAGTAGCCTGAACCAAGAGTATTGAATTTCATTTCCAGAGTGTTCACTTCTCTCCCAAAGCAAACAAAATACAGGGAAAATAAGAGATTTCTCATGTTTATTTAAAAAATATTATATTTTTCTATTATGATTCAAAGGTTCTTATAATATATAGAAACCATGATTCATTATCAAAAATTTAGGTATTAGTAACAGTAATAATAAATCACTAAAATATTTTTACATATGGTCTGATGAAGATTTCTTAAATACTGAACAAGTAAACAAATTTGAATTCATACTAAAGCATGGAACAGGAAAAGTTATAGTTAGGAATGCAGTCACTCAACATTAAAATCAAATACAAAAAATGGATTACAAAAAAGCTTCCCCATAAAAGCACCTGAAATGATAGTTTAAATGTTTTTCTCCTAAACTTACTCATTTGGCATATAAGAGCAGAATATGACACATAAGGTGGTTAAATTAGACCTGGAATCTTTATGCTTAAATTAAAGCAATAATACTCTGTTCTGCAGGAAGTCAGAGTTTTGCATCTGTCAATTACAGCTAAGATGTAAACAGAATATTCTGTTTACAGAACAAGTCAGAATACTCTCCTAGATCATGTTTTGCACACAAACTATGGAATCCTAGAATCATCTTGATTGGAGAAGACCTTTAAGACCATTGAGTCCAACCATTAACACAGCATTACCAACTCCACCAATATACCATGTCCTTCAGTGCCACATCTACATGGGTTTTTTAATCCCTCCAGGGATGATGAATTCACCATTCTCAATATTTTTGCCTTTGAAAATATAAAAGTCTGAAAAAAGTTTATTCCAACAATACACTAGCAGAATAATGTAACTGAAACTCAGGTAACTCACCAAGAATTTCTGACTACTGTAAAAGAAATAAAAAAGGGTTTAATCAACTGAACTCATCAGAGAGCTTGTTTATAACTTACATTTAGAAGAAAGACATACTGAGTACATTACTATTTACCAGTCTTCATTTAAACCACTAATCAAGATCAATCTGCAACAGCAAAATGATTACTCAAATCATCTTAGCCAGTACTATCCCAGCCACTTGCTACACTATCAACTGTAACAGTGGGGATTAGAAAGAAAAATAAAATGCCACCAATTAGATATCCATAATTGATGATCTTTAAGAAGATAAGATTATTCAAGTATGCAGAGGGTTTTTTATTGGTGGTTTGTATTTTATTCAGGGTTTTTGTTTGTATGTTTGTTTTAAAGAGGCCAGTAGTTTATACTGGTTTCAACATAAATGGGAGAGATTACATTACAGGACATGCACTTCAAAATGAATCTAGTTCTTGGCCATTGTATACTAGATGGCATGATGCATGTAACACAATTTTAGTCCTAGTTGCACAATGAATGAAAATATGATGGTTTTTTACCTTAAAGGCCATGAGAAGAATAATTTGCAATTAAAACCTGAACTGTGTAAGGCAAAAGAATAAAGCTTCATGCTACATGGTTTCTTCACAGTGCCACTTGTGTAAGAGAATATTATGGACTGACAGGTCTAAAAGAACAGAAAACTCCATTATCAATTCCAAGCTACATAAACACTCCTCTCATATTCATTACTAAGCATGGAAAGAAACATATTTGAAGAAAGATTTTTCCATGCTGCCTCTGTAAAAAAAGTAGCATAGAAAGCATCAAGAATGCATCCCTACTCTGAACTAAACATACATTCAGTTTCTTCGACCCAGGAAGTTCATAGCTCTGTAAGAAGAGCACCTGTGTTAAACACCCTGGAAAGCAGAATAGACAGAAGACAACATAAGATGAGGTGGTCAGAAGTACACAAAAAAGAAGCTTCCCTGCCACACACCCACGCTACCGAGACTGGGGAACTCTGGAGGAAGAAAACCAGGCAACACGCTGAGAAATGCAGACAACAAAAGCACAATTTGAACTTCTCATGATGAGCTATTCCTGAATGCAGAGGTGTAAAAGGCTAAATGGAAAAAGACTAGGTAATACATTTGATGATGCAATGAAAACACCTGTTCAGGAATGCATCAGCAGCCAGAAAAGAATCAAGATGCTTGATCACACAAGGTCATTTAAAGTAAATCCAAAAACATAAAAGTAGAGCGTACAAAACTGGTAATATGCTCTTATTTGAAACACTGGCCTACATTTGATGCAAACAACCTACAAAGAAGTATGTATAAGGTAGAAAAACGTTTAAGGAGCAGTTGAAGACAAGGATTGTGAAAAATAATTTCTAACCTGGATATGGGAATAATTTTTTAAAAACAGAGAAATAAAGAACTCTTTGTCTTAGAAGCGCATAGAATTAAGTGGTTGAGAAGGTAGAATGGACTTTTTCTTGTGACAGAGTAATAAAAAATAAAATGTTTGAATGCGCCAAGATAGAAATCTTAAGACTGTTAACAGTGTACTGTTTCTCACACTGTAAGTTACCCTAAAATATCAGGACAATAAGAAGTTCTTAGAGATAAATATTGTAACACCTGTTTTATGTAGTTGCTTCTGTTGTAACAGAACAAAAAGAGTAAAGAAGAAAACTTAATTGTGCACTAGCACTTCATTGACACACTTTACAAAAAACTTCACTTAAAAGCAACTCCTTGCTTGACCACCCAGTATATAGGTGTAAACAACTTCATCCAGCTACTCTGAAGTTACATACCAGAAGATACTAAACAGCCACAGTATGGTCGTTTTCACACTAGAAAAAGGTCTGACTCTTATGCTAATCTAATCCCAAGAAAAAAATAAAATCAGCCTTGGAAATGTTCAATTTTGGTGGATGATGTCTTGTACTTATTTAAAAGTACGTGTATTGCAATATACATCTCTTATGATAAATATACTACAAATACCATTGTGATTTCCCTGTATCCATATAGATAAACATATTATTCTACCAGAATTCTATTTAGTAGACACTTATATAAACCGTCATTTTGGTAAGAACATGAAATAATATATTTAATAACTATTGTCCTCAACGAATCAGAGCTACAACTACAACTTGCCATTAGTAACAGGTTCAAACATTCTGCCAGAATTCTCTTGGGCATACAGCTCCACAGGACAGAGAAATAAGGTAAAAACTGACAAAGACAGAAACAAAACCTCCTCGGGAGAGTTATTCATTTAAATTATCAGCTCAAGCCTTCTCCTTAACAGAAAGAGCACTTTTCCAACTCTAGTTTTTAGGTAATTGCATGCCAGCAGACAGGCATGCATTCCAGCTTTAAAATATAAATGCTGATGTATTCTGTATGTGGGATTTAGGTTGCCAGCCTTCTTAGACAAGCCTTAGTCATGCAAAACAACTTGGATAAGACATTTCTTCCCTGCCCACTCTGACTCACTAGTAATAACCAGGCTAAAAAACTTTCTTTTTGGATATCAGCAACGAACAAAGTTATGTGAAAACAATGGGAGAAAGCCTTACCACAGAGAAGTCAAAGATGATTGATAATAGTCTTGTAAACTTTCATGGTACCATGCTTGCACAGTAAGATCCATTTCTTATCAAAAAGGCCACATCAATTTCAGCAGCTGCCAAAAAAGGGGTAAAGAAAAGGTACAGCCCATCTGTTCCAAAAAGCCTTCTCTAAGTCATTTTAAGCTCTAAATTATCTTCTGTGCCTTTTCAAGCACTGCAAAGCTCGGCTGCCACCTTTCATCTTTCCTACAGTGAAACTGTGCTTTACAGATACAAAATTGCTGAAGACAAACAATTAGGGCAGTGAGAATGAAAACACAGCACTGAAAATAGAAACTATGTAACAGTTTTAAAAAATACTTTAAGGCTGATGTTTTAATAGTATTGCACAGAGTAGTTGTAGAGAGCTACAAAAGTCAGGTGACTCTACAGAGAAAAATCTAAGTGCCATTTGCCTAACAGAGGCAAATAAGCAGAACCTGAACTAAACACAATTGTACACTCATAGTTAAATCCCTCTCCTAGGAGTTTGTGCAACAAATAAAGCAGAAAAGAGTTGAGATGATCGAGAATGTGGAACAAGACACTTATCTTCTGTATTTGAAGAAAATACTCCTCTACATTACTTACAGGATTTTGGAAAAAATAATAAAAAAGACATTTTCCTGCAGCCTTAGATACCACAAAACACACATTAATTATTCTATTATAAGGACCTGACGCACTTAAATATAGATATATGCATGCACACACGTAGGTTAGCCACAGAAATGTTACCTTATTCTCTCAGCACCAGTTTCCTTAGAAACAACTTCACGTAATCATCCTACACTAAACCTAAAACATTCTCTTGTCAGGATCCTGGTGATAACCCATCCTACGCCAGACAATACAGGTTTGTCCTTCCTTTGCATCAGTCCATATGCAGTAACTCTTCCTATGCTAGTTTGTCTGCATTAACTTCTTTACTTAAAAAAACATTTCCATGCAAATTACTTTCCATGTAACCCTATCTCTCCCAAACACCTTCTCGTTCATGGTTTTGGTTCATGAAGTAAACTACTTCTAGATAAGTAAAAATACAAAATGCATAATAAAAGAAGGAGCCTTAAAAAAAGTCCCAGTCAACTAACACTTGCAAAATCACAGTTAAGGTGGTCTTTTTAAGGCGCTCAGAGCTAAGTACTAAAAATGAACAGACACAGGCTAAGAGAAATCTTGAAACAGAATTTCTGTGGGAACAAAACGAATGCAAAATTCAAAACCAAAACAAATCAACAAAAAGACACACCACCAAAACCCTCCCAACATGCATTTTGGAACAAGACTGCAAACATTACACTAAGACCACTATCTGATCTGTAAAGGAAAGAAATTCATGCAGAAATGTTCTAGAAATACCAGCTGAAGATTCTAAGCTGCTTCCCCCTTTTGAGCTGTAAAATCGTCACTTGAGAGAAATAAATGTCTGTTATATTATAAAATATCCATTAAAAAGTTGAAGTCAATTCCAGACCAATATCTAAATTCCAATACCAGTATATATTTCTCACTGCAGTATTCCCTACCAACTGTAATTCACAAAAAATGGCATTTAGGTTACATATTCATTAATTAATTTACCTAACCTCCTTTCTTCTACCCTATTCTCCAAGAGATCTAACCCAGAGGGATCGTTTGCTGAAAGTAATGAAATCCCTTATTCTAATCTTTTCAACCTCCAGATGGTAAAGCCTCCACCTCCAGGAAGAGGAGTGTAAATAGATTAAGCTGAAGTGACAAATTTCCCCCCACCACTTACTTACACATTCACAAATTCTTAAATGAGTGGAATCTCCAAATTTATCTGAATTTACCTCAATTATAGCTAAAATTATGTCATCTTGCTGACTTTTAAAAAATCATGCAGTAAGAATACAAAGTTCCAAAATAAACTTTCCAAATGGCAGAGTTAAAATAAAGATCCATAAGAATTAAGACATATTGTTTTATTGCACGATGCCATAAATTTAATATGTGACTCAGATGCTTCATTCACATTTAAGATGCACGGCTTTCAAGGATAAAATTAATTTTGATTGATATGCTGGTTTTACTTTTCCATCACAAGCTCCCAGACTTTAAAAAGCGAACAACAAACGTAGTTAAATGAAACATCATTGATCACACCACTACTCATCAAGATGACACAATTCCAGAACAGCCCAGATCTCTTCTGCTTGACCTAATGGAATATACGAGCAAGTTGAACCCTACACACTTACAAAATAGACTTAAGTCACGTACAGAGGCTGTTCACAATTCAGAGGTAAAGCAGAGCAGGATCAAGAATTCTGAAACCTAAGATCTGCTTCAACATTCACAGCTAAAACTGTAGCTGCCTTTATTACTTCCAACTGTCACTGCAGAGGAAACAACTTGTCTTCTTCCATGTCATGCATCACAGCATTATTTCAGTGTCAGTCATTTTCAGTCACACTAGTTTTCTGAAAGTTAGAGAGGGGTTTTAAGAACTGCAAAGAACAATCTCACAAAACAGAGCGGAAACCACTGTTAATTTTATATTGAGATTAGACAGACTGTACAAGTCAGAAATTCCACACGTAAGAAATAAAACATGGTTCCTGACCATGTTAATTCTATATAATGCAAGCCATTAAGAGCTGTATGAACATCAACGATCAAGATATTGGACCCAACTGATTAAGGGGATTGTGCTACAAAAACTGATGGTTATGACCAGCCCTACTACTAACTTCACTAGGACTCCTCCACAGCAAGAAATTACATGGTGTTGTTGGACTCTCCTTCACAGAAAACAGGCAAAGAAACAAGTGTCTCTAAAGAAAGTGTAACTGGTTTTCATCACTCTATTAGAAGCTCTCATGAAATTCTAAAATTCAGCTTACCGTAATTGGCACTCTGTGGCCTATTACTTGGAAGTATATGCTGCTTCTCAGTGAAATAACTGTGTGAGAATTAAAACAGTAGTAAATGTAAATAAGTGCAACAACTACACCAGGTACCCCTTTGTCTTGGTATGAGTTTAATAATTAATCTTCACTGCTGAATAGTTAAACACAATGCATATTGTTTACAGCCATTATTCTTCTACTGTCAAACTAACATTACAAAAGAATACAAACTGACCGGTCATGAGAAAGGACTAATGAATATTTTAGTGTGAAATGATTCATTTTTCATGTATTTTCTAAATAGTGAGGACACTAAGTTACTAATATATGTGAGGGTGTTACATGGGGAGGGTGTTTGGATGGTTTGTGCGTGTTTTTTAATCTGAAATTTAAACTATTCTCTTTCTAGGGCAAAACTTCATATATAACATCTTTAGGAACACAACATAAACACAGCAGAAACAACTTAAATCAACCCAATCTTTCATGCACCATGTTAGGCAAGATTTTCCACAATATTTTTCACTTATCTAAGCTACAGACCAGTATAAAAAAATAAAGTAGTGTAAAATCACAATAAACAACAAAATGAAACAGAGACAAAAAAGAAAACAGCTTCCACAGGTGCTTGATGACTCCAGCTGAAATACACAGCCTTTTTTCCCCTTTCCCCAACACCCTAGAAACAAGAGCAAGATCTTAAATGCACACTGCTATTTTCTTACATATTTTCTATTTACAGCCTGAACAAAATCTAGAAGTTTTTGTCAAATACTGTTCCAATGTATATTCAGAAAATGTGAGTCTTCCAAGATGATGAAAAATTACAGATTTGACAGGCAGCATTGAAAATCCATGCAGCAAGCTTCACAGGTATGCTTCCCCAAGCTTTTTTGTGTGGACATGGGAATGGTATTTATGTAGAGATGGTTAATTTTACAATGTTCTAGGTTTTTAAATGTATTTTCTTGCACGTAAAAAAGCCTCACTGAGGACTCAATGTTCTAATCTTCAGCCATTTTTACATAACCTCATCCATACACAGAGATACTCTGGGGTTTTGTTTGTAATACTGAATAGATTTCCCGCTTTAAAAAAAAAAAAACCAAACCAAACCAGAACTTCAAAAGCAGATGGTAAAACAGTGCTTCTCCTTTCCTCAAGTTTCTGGAATAAACTTACTTTTGGAAGAAGACCAGAGATGGCCTTATATGCAAACTTGTTAGGAGTTATAATATTGCTTTTTGCAATATTAATCTTCTTTGAGAAATTCCATATATTACATCTACTTCAAATGAAAATACACCCACATTAGCTATACTAAGCTTAAATAGTTTCTCTAATCTTTTACAGGTACTGCCTATCTGGGTAACATTTATGACCTTTTACTTTTTTATTAGTTATACTGGCATAGAGAAAATTCAGTTCATTCTCTTCAAACACATCAAAAATTTTTAATCAAAGCCTGAGTTTAATTAAAAGTCTGTTCTGTTTCCCTATGCAATTGTGTTGATAGAGATCAGCAGCATTTACCAAAGTTCAAGCAGCAGGCACCTAAAATTGCTAGATTATACATTTTTGGTGTAAGTAATATACTGCTCTTTCATACAGCATGCTCCACAAAACACACAGTCTTTCAAGGGCAACTTAGACAAAAGGTTTAGAAATACTGAGGTCATTGAAAGGCACAGTGGACCTGCAGAGAGAACGTGGAGTAACTTCTCAAAAAGTAGGGCTGATCAGGTATAAAGCAAAAAAAAAAAACCGCCCCAAGACAAGACCCAGGACAAAAAATGCCCAAGAACAAGCCAAAACCAACACGCACGGTTCACATGTGACTCCTTCAGAACATGAAAAAACTGTTCTGAACAAAATACAAACCCAGACCTAACACCCCCATACTTGCAATTATGTTCAGATTTGCAAGTTAAGATGATTACACCATAATTATTTCTCATCAATGAGCAGCAAGGGTTTCATATTTGGGGGAAAAATCCTCATGCTTTTTGCCTTATCTGCCAGCTATCCAACTGGCACTTTGAAAAGATTTTCATAACATATTTTAACAATTTTATTCCCTAATCAGTTCTATCTGTTTCATTTAAACTATTAAAACCAAGAAGATGGCAACTTCAAACACTCCCCTACAATAAAAAAGGAAATGCTAATAAAAACCTCTTCCATTTTCCATAGATGCGATGCATATGCATAAAAATGCAGAATTTAGTTATAGCAACCTCACATATTTCAGAAAGCTCTGAAGTCTGCATTCAGAAAGACAAAGAGATAATCATTGCAATCTATTCAAAGCCCGCACACATTACTAAAGCAGAATGCCCCAGCAGTTCATGGAAATAGCAATAAAATAACTACCACTAGAATTCTGCATAAAGCAAAGAAAAGCCTGCATTCTTTCCCTGTAGGAGATATTTTGTCTTTCAAAAGCTACCTATTGGAATATTAATTTGAAATACATCAAAATGTGATAAAGCTGACATTGGACAACATAATGATTAAGGTTTCCTAATTAGCATGATAATGTCTATTTAAGACTTGTTCCCTCCTCTCTCTCACAAGACCAAAAATTCATTATCAAAATAAGCCATCAAATACAGTAGTTTGCAATCATGGGAGTATCATCAGCAGAGAAGGGCAATGGACCATCACACCCACACCCATCTCCACCAGCCAAGTGTGATAAGGTTCCTGCAAAATGTTCCAGTAAAACGACAAGAAGCTGTGCTGAAGCAGCTCTTTCCTCGCAGCTGACCAAAAAAAAAAAAAAAAAAAAAAAAAGAAAAAAGAAAAAGGCATAGCAGTCCCACTTCCCCACAGACCAACAAATATTTAAGTTTTCTGCATTTATTAGACAAAATTACTATCTATAGGCACTGTACTTCAATTTTCTTGAACTTCCTTCTACTTTTCATATGTTGAACCTACCCTAGTTTTCTGTCTTTAGCACAGACCAGAACCTGCAAGTCTAGGAAAAAGGGCATAGAGGAAATAACAAAATTAACCTTTGAACATTTAGTAAATTTTAAGTTGCCAGATAAAGGGGGGGGGCGTGGAGGGGTGGCACAAAACACACTGTGACAATCAGCACAATACTCAATTACACAATTTCAGACAATACTCAATTACACAATTTCAGTAACATCAATGCCAATTGGTATTGGCCGCTGACCCCTAATTTGATCTGGAATCCATCCACGATCTTAACCTGATTAGGACTTTGTGCACAACAAACATGAAATCTCACTGTTGCACATTTATTTTTCTGCCTAAGCATCTTAAGTTTTACTCAATTTAAACACTGAAGTAGCTAGGGGAAAAAGTTACAAAGTTAACATATAAGCATTATTATAGAATTTACTAGAGCATCTTCAACCATTTCCCTAAAAATGTCAGAGTTTAATTTTGGGCTAATTTGGCAAGCTAAAACCGAGATATATTGGGCTAACATTTTAATTTAAATTAAGAAATAAAATTAGTGCAGTAGTTTTAATTATCAGGTAAACTGTACCATTCACTGTGAAAAACCATATTAAACCTGCAGCTAACTGGAGGGATTTAATCTATAGAGAGGAAAACACAAAGCATGTATTCTCTCTCAGCGTTTAATGCCATGATTCCTGGAACACAAGGTATGTGTGGAACACAGCTGCCATTTGAATGATTTAAACACCCAGACACCTCAGTAACATTTTTCTAGGGCTGAGAAGACCAACGCAACAAACTCTCAAATTGCAACATCCAACAAAGTTTCATTTCTGCACCTACAAGAAGTGATGGCATGCCTGTTTTCACCACTCAGAAAAGGTGCATATTCTGAAGGTAGCAATTGTTCTTATGACCACGTATAGGGCAAGTCCACTCAACATCTGCACAAGCAAAAGGGCATCTCAGTTATTTCTACAATTGGTCCTTTGGAGACACACAGACAACAGGCCATGCCTAAACTGTTGTAAAATTTCTATTTGCTGTCTCAACTTCTAACACAAATTGTACTGAAGTGAAAGAAAATCTTGTTCTTCCTTCTCCCCCAAACAAACAAAAAGCAAGCTAGGAAGTTTACTTATTCAACAGATACACAGAGGCTTCTCAAACTCATGTGGTGCTTACACTAACATGGGTGAAGGCAAAGCTGAAGATTCAGAACACATGAAACAAGTCTTGGCAGACTCACATTTCTAAGCAAGCAGAAAAAGGAGTAGCCTGCTCCTAGCCTTCCTGTTCAATGGAGAATCATGCAATGCATGTGACACATGTGATTTTACGGAAAGGTTGCTGTCACAGGATGTCTGAAAATAAACAGTGCAGATATGTGGTTTATAAATGCTTACCTAAATCCATTCAGTATTTTAGGTTTTTCTTTTCTATTTGCACTCAACTTACCCTCCAGTCCAAGATTCCTATCTCCATTTGTATCTCCATAGTTAACACAGAACTGTTTCAGAGATTTTCATTGCCACTCTGACATGGCGAGATTTGCACTGCAATTTGCTGCAGTCCATTAACATGAAGAAAGCTATCAGAATGGCTCATATGAAGTCTAACAAAATCAGCATCTCTCTTCCCAAGAAATTGCCACAAATATGGTTTAGTAACTTCCAAAAGCTTAAGAATGCTACTATTTGAAATTATTGCGCAGATGCAACATTGGAGACCGTAGGATATAGTGCTTTGTAAATTATAAAACTACCAAACAGAACGAATAAATAATTAACAATCTAGAAGCAGCTTTGGAAGCTCAGCAGTTTCGTCTAAGGCCTGTTCTATGCTAAGAACAAGAAACAAGCACCTTAAAAAACCCCCAAACCCACAGGCATAAGGATCTAGTAATTTTTCCATTTCACATTTAACCCCTCCTTCCTCCCCCCTCTGTGTCCATATTTAGCTTACGTCTCTATGCTGTTTCGGCACAACAAAACATCTTAAAAAAAAAAAAAAGCAACGGAAAGTTCTCCACTGTTACACAAAGAAATATGAGCTTGTGCTGGGATAAATCCTTTGTCAGCATGCCTTACATTTCTATGTAAAAGGGCACATTACTATCATTTAAGCTCCTCAATCACGTCTGCTGTAAGTTCACTACAGCAAATGGACTTTAACCAATCATCTGTCTACCCCACTGCTGCAGACACTGAAGACCAGTACAACATCCATTCTAGGTAGGGAGCTTTTTTCAATTACTGTTTTTAACTGGATGCATGTTCCCAACACTAAAGCATGATGATACACTGAAGAATCAAGAATCCTTTAAAAAAAAGTATACCTCTGACCCAGAGTAATAAACAGATATCAAAACTCAAAGTTGAGTATTTAGATTTTTGTTCTTTGCCCTACTCTGATGGCATGTACCAGGGTGCTTGATAAATTGCTCACTCCATCCCCTTTATAACTAAGTTTACATAAAAGCCTCCTACTTTTTGAAGCATGTCTTGTCTAAAAGACCCTTATGTTCAGCCATCACAATGCTAAATGGGATGGTGGAATCACCACCGTAGCTTATACATGAGACACGCCAGTCTTAAGATACCACACCTTCACAAAGCTTATGTTTAAAAAAATCAATTCAAATTCTAGCCAATTTTTCAGTGCAGGAAATACAATATTCAAATTTACAGATACAAACTAACTTGAACTATTTCTACAAGAAAATCTGCTATGCTTCCCATGTGTCTCCAAGATCTTGTGCTTAGGATATTTAGGAAAGTTGAGTAACTACTATGGACTTCGTCATAACCTTTTCTAAATCAGCTTTTCTACCTTGTGGCCCTATTCTAAATCAGAACAGAGGCAGGCATGCAGAGAGGCTGCTCTCCAGCCTCTCTTTAAGCTCAAGATATCCTCAAACCTAAAGGAAAAAGAAAAGACAAAGCAGAAATTAAGAAGGGGCACTGTAAAGAAGAAACAGCCAGCAGAACTCTCAAAAATAACCAAATTATTTGAATAAAAAGAAAATAAATTAAGACAGGAAGTAAAAAATCCAAGCAAATTTTACAGATATTTCTGCTCATTATCTTTCAATCCAGTATCTTCTCAGCTGAATGGCCAAGAAAAATAAGATTATTCTTTTAAATTTTCTCACTGCCTTTCCAGATAGATGTCAAATAATTCCCCCAGCTCATATATGGGTCATGGCAAGGCAGGAGAGGGGGAGGAAGACCCTAAATAAAATTACAATTTAAAATTTAGAGACTATTAAATATAGGGAATGAAAACAGAAAAATATTCCAGACGTATCAATTTTGCCCTGTATGAATCAGCAAACTGCAGTCATGCAGTCTGCACAAATGTCCATGTCACACATTTCAGTTAAGCAGAATTCAGAGGAACAGCAACGTGGAACTATTTAAAGAACTCATGAACCATACACAACACAGACACCACTAAAAGAGATCTAACCAGTTCAGTTTTCTGAAGAATCACAGTAACTACAATAAAAACATAGTAAGATTAGATAGATTATGGAGATTACACACAAAAACACACACTCTGGACTGGAGTACTTTTGGAATGTTAGCCAAATACTTGTATAACAATACAATATAAAACGAGATGTCATGAACTACTTTGTCCTATAGAAAAACCCCCCACAGAATATGCAGAAAGAATTCTGGGAAGAGAGTTTTAACAGATTTGAAATGCACCAACCATCTCCATCAGGTCCTGTGCTGAACAATGTTACACAGACAGGGAATTTGGTGTTTTTCAGTGTCAAATAACAGCAATGATAATCACTACTAAGAGATAAATAAATAAATAGTTTACCACTTTGCAGCAGTTATATACCTAACATTTTATTTCTCTGCCCTAGCGGGATCTCTTTCCAAGTGTCACTGGCTCTCTATTTTCAGGCAAAGTTAATAAATTTGACCATAAAATCTATATTTCTCTACAGAATCACACCAAGAGGTCAAGGTAGCAATCTGACATAGGCAGTGAGCAGCAGAGGCAAGCTGGACTGCCTGCAGAACAGAAAACAATCAACGAAGACCAAAAAAATGACTTGACAATGGTATTGTCTTTCACCAATCATCTGAATTGTTGAATAATAAAAACATCTGTTGAACCCTGCACACAAATTCATTACATTTGATAGAAAAATATAACATTACAGAAGAAAGAAAAATTGCTGTGTGGCCATTCATCATACAATAAAAAGCCTTTACTATTATGGATAACCTGCAGCATGGACTGAAACAGTTTGCAGACTATATACTATTTTACCCAGTCCCTGATTTTGGTTTATATGTTCTTCCCTTTGTAGCACAGCTGGCAATCCAGAATTTTGTTTTACAGTAGGGTTTTCTAAATAACTATATTTTACTTCATTGGAAGTGTCCCTCTACCTTTTGAGCTTTTATTTAAAGTTTAAAAACTAAAGTCATAATTCTATACAAAAAGAGATCCATTGAGTTACTCCATAAATCTGTCCTATGACTAATTTTTTTTAAAAAAGACACTTGAATTACTTGTCTTGCTATTAGAAGCAGGAATTACCCAAGCAAAGGTGCAGGGAGAAAAATTCAACCAGCTCGCCATTTTATCTACAGTGAGTTTTACAAGCATAAATTCAAACTACTTTCTTACTCAAAAAACCCTGTTGAAAACAGCATTAAATAAGTCAATAATTACTTCTCACAATTACTCTGTTTGGAAATGAAAATAACTGACTGAAGTGGCAGTCAAACTGTACTACTTGTGACTGTCTCTGCTCAGATCAGTTTTCCCTGAAAGGGATTTCTTTAAGGATTATAACTATGGCACAGATGTCCTTCAAGAAGACTCAGCTGGGGAAGCTTCCACCTTCACTTCCTGATACTTGCTCATATATTAATACAAGGAAACAAGCATCAAGAAAAGTAATGGAATCAAAAATTCTTTTCCAGCCCAGACAAGTCTTTGAGTGACCACATGACCCCAATCTTTAAAGATTCTCAACTCATATTAAAGTGCTTGGTAAAGAGCCAAACAGGTCTGCCTCTCCTCATACAGAAAATAGGGAGTATCACATGAAGTTCTCAGGTAACAGAACAGAGGAATGACTTATTGACACCACACACAGAGTGCATCTCTTACTGACAGAAAACACAGTAGCTGCAAAAACCATACATGAGCTCAAAATTTTTTTTAAGTAAAGTATATCCATGAAACAAAAATCTATACATCATCCCCACTGAGACTGGGAGAGCTGACCTAAGGAGTAACCCTATACTCTAGAAAAGAGTGTAAGAGTAAAGCACCTGCTGTCAAATGAGCACCTGTTCAGCTGCAGCAGACGAGCAAAACTCAGAACAATGATCCTGTCACATTTCAGAGTCTCAGAGCTTTGGGCTTCAAGAGAGAATAACAGATCAGACCAGTGTGGCTGTTCCTGTGAAGAATGGTCTTTGCATTGCCCCAGAAAAAACCCATCCCAAACAAAAAACAACCCACCAGCAAACAAACACCACAACAGAAAGAAACTAAGACTACTGCTCCAGCCCATCACTTCTCTAAAACTGAGGGGAAACAGTGACTGTGATACTGTCCATAAAATATTTAGCTCTCTAATGATGCCTGAGAAGACAATTTCCTTCCCCACCATTCACAGTCTTTTTTAAAAAAGCATTCAAAGAAATCAAGGTGAACCAAAGAAAGATCTTTTCCATCCTTACTGTAATTAAAGCAGCATTAACCATTTTATTCAAATGACAAGAGGCTTCCAATGACATAACTGACTACTAATTCAACACCACAGGAAGTAATATGCAATTTCAGAGGGAAAAAGATGCAATATTTAACTAGTTCAAATATGTATTCTGATACGGAAGGGGAAAAAACCAAAACTACAACCCCACAACTCTTTCTTGTCATCTCAAAACTGAAAACACTTTAAGTCACTGTCAGTCACACAGCTCTCTACTCCAGAAAACAATTATGAAGAGCATAACACTAAACACTGTCCAGTGCTAGAGAAAATATTGGATGCACAGGCAGAGAAGAGTGGTTCTTATAATGTGGCTCACAATCTGTTAATCCAGAATGCACAGCAACACAAATTGCTGGAAACATGGACTTTTGAAAGCTATCCAAGAAACCCTGCAGCCTTCCTCTAGCTTAACAACACAAGCAGGACTCCCAGCAAATCATAACTAGCTTGGCTCTATACATGCTAACATAACTTTACCCTAGAACCCTTAATCTTTGCAGTAATTATCACCACCATGAATTAATAAAAGAAAAGAAAGAAAGAACCAACTGAACAAATCACAAAAAGTACTGATTATTTGTACATGGAGTTTCAGTGACCTTTCCTTCCTAGAGGACACTCAGTTGTTTGTTGGGGTTTTTTTTACACAACATTAAAATCTATTTTATGTTATTTCCTTGTGCATATTGTTGATTTCTCCAGACTGACACTATAATTATGGTGAAGCTTCCTTCTCAAAACACATTGCAGCAACACTTGTAGGCCCCTTGAAATTATGCAGACTCACTCACTTGAGGATACAGCATCAAAGAGCTTAGTATATTCCCAAAATATCACATCCCTCATATTTGCAGTCTAATCTTTAAAAGAGTATGGTCCATACTGAAAGAAAAGGAAATACAGGAAGCAAAACATGGCAGAGCAGATCAACTAATTGTGCAAACTTTTTCTTACCATGAGTTTTTATGTACTTGGGAGGTGAGGGGGAAGGTGAAAATAGCTACTGAAAACCTTGTTAAACCTTGAAAGCAATGCTGGACCCAAAGACAAATCCTGCCAAGTGCATTCCTCCACTACAATTCTGTTCATGCACAACAGATCACACAAAGCCAATGCTCTGTGATCAGAACTGTTCATCCCTGGTGACAGACTCAGCAATACCAGTTTTGTGCATAAAACTCAAGTCAGGCTTCTGAACACCATGAAGAAAACAAAACAAAATAAACAAAAACAACCCCCGAAAAAAAATAAGACAAAGAAGCCCCAAACATAAATAAAACTAGGATTTTTATCTTTCTCTCAAAGAAAAAAAAAGAAAGTATCTGACATGTCTATGGGTCACTGGAAAAAAACTCTGAGAAAAATATCCACATTCCTCAGCACCACTGGACTTTGGACACATACAGATAAACATTCAGCCACAGTAAGAAACAAGAAATACTTTGCAAGTCTCTGACAGAACTGCATTCTTTTTAAGACAGGAATGTAAGCACCTCACAAATAAAGAGGCCTCCTACAATTCTACCCCCCCATACATTACAGCAAAACAAACGTGTGTCTTCTCACCGTGAGAAAAGACTGCTGTGAATCTTCCAGACTTTATCTCACAGTGAAAAACATTCAATACCGAAACCAGACTGAGGCAGTCTGGATTAAACAGATGGCACTCTATTTAGAACAGTTTCACTGTTAATAACATGATAATGGCATTCCTCCTGGAAATCTTCTCATGCACTTCCAATATCCCTATTAAAAAAACCCTGACACCCAGAAGAGACTTCCATCAAAATACATTAGAAAAAGGCACTACAGTCTATCCCAAAATTCTGCTGGCAATATGCTGTAATGTTTATTCTCACGTTAATAAGAGTATCAAAAATCAACGTAACAGGTTTTATTCTGCTAAAAAGAAACAATATTGTATTATATACAACTGGGGACTAATTTAAATCTTTACAAGTCACTGACTGTGTAGTAAACTTTTACCAGTCTCTTTTCAGATGAAGTAGACTATGTGCTCAAGTTTGATGAACGTAAAAATAATTGCAGTTAACCAGATACTAAGGCAATTGACTCTTCACAGTCACATAGCCACACACGCAAAACGCGGAGCTCCTAAGCTCTCGACACAAGCGCTCAGTGAAACCAAGTCACCACCTCATTCAAGAGGCAGTTATCAAGAGAATTCTTCACTTTGCCCTACCTTTCTGTGCACTTCCAGGATTTCGGGACGTCTCCCCACTTCTCCTATGGAAACAAACACCAATGTTCTTTTAAGACATACCCACTGAAAGCCGAAACTCGGCGCCTGGCGCCAGCCGGGCTCGCTGGGAGCTCCGATTTCTGCCCCAGCTTCTTCCCCTGCCGAAGCGTGCCCCGAGGGCCGGCAGCGAGCGGGCACTACCCGGGCCCCGCCACCGCTCCCCGCAGGCAGGGCGGGGGGCCGGGGCTTACATAACCGCGGGGAGGGCAGCACTGTCCGACCGGAGAGGGAGCGGGAAGGGGAGACAGGAGAGGGAGCAGAGCAGCAGGGGCAGGAGAGGGAGCGCGAGCGGCTCAGAACGGTTCGCGCCCCCGCACGCACAGACCCTGCGGCGCTTCCGTCCCTGCCCGCACCGCCAGCAGCGACAGACGGCGACGGGCAGCCCGCGAAGGGTGGGAGATCCTCGTTCCCGGTGCCTGCCCAAGCCCCGCCACCCCCGGCAGCGGCCCCGCCACCCCCTCACCCCGCTCTCCTCCTCCGCCGCCACCTCCAGCCACCGCCAGCCTCGCACCTCAGCAACGCGCCCGCCCATTGGGCCACGCCCCCTGCAAGAAGCCGCGCGCTGATTGGCCGCTTTCCGCTCCTCTTCTCCTTATTCCCGGCCTCTCAGCCCGAGCCGGCGGCGCCGTTCCCGGTGCGGGGCTTGCCCCGCTGAGCCGTGGCGGGAGCGCTGCGGGCGGCAGCGGCCCAGGAAGGGGGTCGGGCAGTGGCTCCACGGCGTCCGTGTCCGTACCAGACCGGGGGAAGAGCCGGAACGGAAGCTTCCCGGAACCCGTGTGGCTGGCCCGCGCTTCCTATAGCGACTGGTCCTCCTCGGGTTCCGGTTCCGGGTGCGGCCGCGTCCTGAGCAGGGTCGCAGAGCGGGCAGGTACCGCGGGCGGGGGGCTGGCACCGGCACCGGGCCGTGCTGCTGCCGCCGGGGTGTCCGTGTGCGGGTAGGGCAGGCGGCGGTGAGGTGCGAGTGGGGGTGGCTGTCACTGCGGGTTGTGCCCTCCCTGCCCGCTCTGTCCGACCTCTGGGCACAGCTCGTGTTGGTTCTGCTGGCAGAGAGCGCCCGGCTGGTGCTGCAGCGCAGCCCGCTGGCCGCGGTGTGTGCGTGACAGGGCATAACCTCCTCTCCTATAAAAGGTGAATATTGCTAGGAGAGAGGCCTTGAGTTCCTGTCGCAGGGTTGGAGCCTGGAGTCTAATTTGGGGGGAGTTTTTCAGGTAATGACAGCGTTAATGCTGTACTCCAAGTTTTCTCATTCAACGAAATCTCTGTGCTTGCCTTCACGGCCTGGAGCCATCTTCAAGAATTACATGCTTTGAAGTTGTGTCCTGCATTCCAGTCAAATTTCTAAAAGTTAAGGACAGTGAAGATTCAGGTGCTTTGTAAAAATGTAGCCTTAAAAGCTGTCGTTTTTTTCCAGTACTTCGTGATCTCGCTGAAAATGTTCAGCTTCACATCTGTTTTTAAAGACAAACTTAATATTTTTATAGTTCTCCAAGATGTATGTAAATACAGCATACATATTTCAGCCTCATCAAGCAACTGGTAAAGTGCATTGCCTTATCCATGCATCTATCCTGGCCCTGTTGAATGCCACAGTCATCTCTGACTGAACTGGAGGCAACTGAAAAGGAGCTGAGGAGCGAAGTCTTTGTTTTCCTAAATTTTTCTTCAGAGCTTAGCAATCACACCTTTCCCACAGCTTTCTGACCTAAGTCGGAAATTTTTATTCTGAACCCTTTGTGATTATTCTGAAAAGTCTGGAAG
Source organism: Acrocephalus scirpaceus scirpaceus (assembly GCA_910950805.1). NCBI lineage: Eukaryota > Metazoa > Chordata > Aves > Passeriformes > Sylviidae > Acrocephalus > Acrocephalus scirpaceus. The sequence goes on from OU383779.1 coordinate 43,903,597, forward strand.
TTGGGGGCAGGGCTGGTGTTGCTGAAGTACATTTATAGACACTGGAAACCGTTGGTTTTCTTACACTCTTCTCTGGCATAGAAGGTTGACATAGCTGCTCCACAAGTGTAGTGACTTACAACACAGTAATGCTTAAGTTTTACTGCTTTACTGCACATTTTGCTGTACTGTGTGTAATCACCAACCCCTGAAACACAGCACGAAGTCCCTTGGCTCTTTGTTTTACAAAACAAAGCTCTTTGTTTTCTGTTTCTTCTTGTTGCCTCCCTATTTTTCCTGTACTGGGGATTGTTCTTTGCAAGTGTATAAAAATAAGATTATGCTCTCTGTAAAGTAACAAACTGACCTTTTCCTCTAGGTATGGGACATGGAAGTGACCATGGCCATGGCCACGGCCATGACAAAGTGGAACTCCCTGACTACAGGCAGTGGAAGGTGGAGGGAACTCCCCTGGAGGAGGTGCAGAAAAGGCTGGCCAAACGGGGTCTGAGGGATCCGTGGGCTCGGTAAGTGCAAGAGCCTCAAAAATCATCTTGATGTGTCATCTTAGCATCTTGTGCATGGTAACATCAACCAGACCTTGTCATTGTTGATAATCTTTTCTTCAGTAAAAACAGTGACATTTAGTCAGAATTTCAGTTGTGTCTTTATTTACTTTTTACATGAAGATCACACCTTGCATCACCTTGACCGGTTTCCCCATCTTGCGAGGCAACCTTTCACTTTGTGATGTTTCATGCTGACATCATGTATTAGGTCTGCACATGTGAATAATCCTATCCTTCTCTGCAAAGAGATTGTGTGCTCAGGTCTTGATGAAGGTGATGGAACTTGCACTGACGTTCTGAGTAGGAATAGCATTCCTCGTATACAGCAAGAGGCCTTTATTTGAAAAGAAGAAATGTACGTGTATACAGGGTGGAATTGCATTAAACTGTGAATGACATCATGGAGAATCAGCTTTTTACTTCTCATGCTACCACTCTACAATGAATATCTCCTCCTTTTTAGATATTTAGGCAGCTATTAAAACTGGGCTTAATGTATTTCTCCCACATCATGAATTATGCAGTACTTTGTTCAACCACCCTTTCATCTTGGGAATAAAAATACCAAATGTCTTGTGCAAATGTCTTGCAGAAGTAGTCTGTTCCTTCTGTAAGGGAAAGGTTGCATGAGCAAATTGTTCTAGGAGTCTTCACAGAAAAGGCTTTACTTTGAATCACTACAAGAAAAATGGAAGAGCAAATAGGTAATCTGTTAAAAAGTTGTTATGGCAGTGGAGGGATTTGAGGTTGACAGCACTCTTTTCTTTGGAATAGTTTAAAGATGTAAGCATAAAGTAAATCATACTTTTAGTGATTATAGGAATCATTTGAAATATCAGCCCTTAATGAACTTGTGTCACATTTATCTTGTCTCTATTTCTGTGGAGTGCAAGCAGAATAAGCTTGTTTTTCCTTTGGTTCAAACAAAATTGTTTTCAGCAAGCAATAGGCTTGTTCCTATTAAAAAAAAATGTATATACACACACAGTTTAATATTGGAGGTTTAGTGTAAATTACCCTGACCTTTAGTGCTTACACTTCCAATTTCAGGACGTGCTGCAAAACAACACAATGGAAAAGACATTCTAGTATTTGTTGCATCTCCAAGATAAAAGAAAATATGGAGATTGGCTCAATCATATCAGGGGTCAAATAAGGAAAAAAGTCAAACACAAAGGATGACATTATTCCTTCTGAACCTTTTTAATTTTATGTAAAGTAGTATGTCAATTCCACAGGACAGTACAACTGTCATGCCAATCTTCCTTAGTAAATGAAAAATTAAATTATCTTGGTACTTGATTCAGTAGTCTGGCAGATGATTGTATTATTAACGTCTCACACCACAAGTCTTGAAAAAGTCACCCTCTCTAGAGCTCTCTCCCTTTTGGTAAGCCGAGTTCATTTTAGCAGGGAATCTGCTTTCAACCTTTATGGCAAGTGCATATTAATGTACATATTAAATACAAAATCAGCTTTGTGAAAGATGTCATATTTGGAAACTTTAAGTCTATATCAATTAGACCCTGTACTTGCACCTAGAAGTTACTGTTCCATGCCAATATGCTTTCATCCCGAGCCACAAAATCCATCTCCACAAGAGGATTATCTGTGAATATAAATATCTGCTCCCCCTTGTTTTAAACCCCATATCTTCTCCCAAAATTACAGTTTTTATTTTTTTGCTTAGTTCTTTTTCTCAAGGACTTTTGAGTCCTTACAAGAGACAAACTACACCCATCTCCATAGATTACACTAGCTGTGCTATAAATAAATCAGTATTTGTAGTCAGAGCAGTGACTAATGTTTCAATAACAATGGAGGTTGAAAACAGCAAGGCAAAACAGTGTGAAGTTTGTACATACTCTGTAGCTCAAGCCAGACACCATCTTTTCAGTCTTTCTTTTTAAAATCATCTGGCTCTCATATAGTTAAGCATTGTATTGTGAAACAGAAAGTGCCTCCACACTAAGATGAGCTATGTCTGGATTGTAGGATTTGACTGTGCTACATACTGTCCAGCACAGTGACTAGCCTTTAGTTAGTCCACTCCATGCAAGTGCTAGTGGGCTCTGATTTGTTACAGGGTCAAAACAAAAGAGTACAATTACATTACTTCAGGAAGGTGATTCTGTTCCTATAATTGTGTTGTTTGCTGGCAGGATTTTTATCACCTTCATCATTCTTTATTTTATATATATATTCTTGTTAATTTGTATCACAGTGGCTCCACTGATTTTTTTCCTTTGGTTTCATTTTCCTTTCTAGTAATGAAGTCTGGAGATACCAGGGTGGCTTTGCAAGACCTATCACCGTAACAGAAATCTTTACCAGGGGACTCAAGTGGGGAGCTGCAGCTTTCGTCATAGCTCTGGGCATTGAATATGCACTGTTTCCTCCAAAGAGCAATGGAGGCCACCACTGAAGATCAAATATGACAACTTAATACTTACTAATCATAAGCTGAAGCCTACATAAGCCTGCTGCTCACTCTGTACTTATAATATGCATATTAAAGTCTATCACAGGCAAACCTGTGTTTCTTTGATTTTATTATAGTTTTGTGGAAGGATCAAAAAACATGGCCAGGCCAATTTAACTGGCTTTGATCTGGGGAAAAAAAACAACCAAAGATAGCTCTTGGGTTTGCTGTACTATCCTTTAAAGAGCAAGATAAACTATCAGACCAGCTCTTTCCAAGCCCTGTCAAGATTCTGTTAAATGAAACCAAGAAGTTTGTTGCTTTTAAGAGAAAATTTTCACCGTATTTATTACAGGTTTAATAACTATTATTTCCCAGTAAGTGGTAGTGAATGACTTGTCACTTCTAAGATTCGCTCTTATGTCTCTAAATAAAAATAAATACTAACTTAAAGCTTTAAAACCAACTCCCAATTGACTCAAAGTATATGAAAGTACCAAAGCTTACACTTTAACATATTGAAGTTAATTAGCCTGGCAGACACTATGCACCAAAATAATCTGCTGTGTAATATCCAGACATCAAAAATTACATGGCTGCCAAAAGTAGAATAAAATGTTTAACTCAGCAATAACTGTACCTTATCCTAAAATGTCTTCCACCATACTTGACTGTAATGTGAAAAAAGAGAACAATTTTTTTCTTTGCTCTGGTGTATTTATAGATTTATTTATTTTTAGATCTAGTCTCTTTTAGAAATTTGTTTTAAATGTCCTAGTTTTCCTTAAATTATCTTTGCAGTTTCTGGAGTGCTTTAAGAATGCCTGGATTGAAGACTGTAGCAGAAAAGGACCTGTGGCCAGTATATGTCCTCTGCAGTACCCGAAATTATAATTGTCAGACTATCCTACTGTAAATTTTGTTATGTCATTAGTAACAAAGTAAGGAGGATATATTACATAGTTTTTCAATCCAAACAACAGGACACCTGTCACTAAAATGAAAAGCAAACGAGAAATGCCACTAAACAATTACATAGTGTACTTCCATGGTGAAGAAATGGAAATTTTTAAACAATCCTGTCACAAATTGCAGATTTACAAAAAAGTTGAAGGTCCTACCAAAACATGGCTAAAATATCTTTTCTAAACATATATATTCACACACAATCCTGAGTGAGATTATAACAGAGCTTTATTTTTAGAGCCAATAAACAACATCTGTTACTGTGTGAGTGCAGATGTACTGTTCAGTGGACTTTGTCATCTTTGTGTGACATTGCTCAAGGCACTGTTCATAGTGCAAACACTCATTTTAGTAAACTCTTGCCTAATTCTTTTCTCAAACATTCCTATCCATCATTCCCTGAAAAACAAACCAAGAACCTACTGTGTAAGGTCTGTTGCACAAAACATTCCTATTGTCCCTTAGGTTCTCTTACCCAGAATACACATTTTCAAAGGCTGGTACTCACTGCTTGTTTTCTATTTGGTTCAAGACAACTTTCTAGGGAGTACTGAATTTCAGAGGGATGTTCAGGAAACCAAGTAACACGGTTAATTATTACAATGTTAATAATTGCTACTATGTTACTAATGTTAATAATTACATGCGGTAGAATCAGTCTTTTTAAATGGTAAAAGCCTGCCACTTCACTGCCATAGCAAATATATCAAGCATATTCAGTAAGACTAGACTAGTTTTGGTAAAATTCATGCATTTGTGAATTAAGGTGGTATCATTTGGTGGTTTAATAGCCAGATGGCAGCCACTGCCCTAAATTACTGTCTTTAATTTATGAACATCTTTAGCTAATCTTGTAGAATATGTCTCATCATTGTTATACATACAATACTCATAAAGATTTTCTTTCACAGGTATAATAATACCAATCCTGCCTGGGGATGGAGTATTTCCTGTGTATTAAAATAATAGTACCAAATTTGTCTTCACTGTAACCATAGCAATGTCTGTCCTTATATTTAAACAGCCTTTCTACCAGCATAGATATTTTATAGTGCAAAAACCAGGGTCACAAACAGCAGTGGCACCAGCAGGGAAGAAACATATATGATTGTAATACCAGTCAGGAAGCTCTTTTTGTATCATAAACTCTGAAATATAAAACTGATTATGCTCCACTTTCTGAAATGCAGGTGGAAATCTGTATGGAACAGATCCAAGGAGAAATTGTGCATACTGATTCACAGTAGGTAGCTAGATTCCTTCTGAATCAGCTACATATCAATAGCGGGGATACTGTGATAGCCTTGAATGATTGGTATTACAGTGAGAGCCTGAGCATACAATTTCAGTAAGAATACAAGTATTTTTTCAGAACATAGAGCTGCCACTTGGTACAAATTCTAGAGTGGGCGAATATTTTCTGTGTCCTTTCCCCCTGCAGTTCCAAAGACAGTGTGATTCTTCATGTGTGCTATCCCAGAGTACTGTGCTTTTGCGGCTCTATTTTTAGCAGCACCAAAAAAATGACTCGCTCTTTCATAAATGCTTTGAAATCCACTGAGCTGGGAGTTATTTGTGTCTGATTTCACCATTTATGGAGATGGCTTTTGTATAGTTCAGCAGAAGATTTTGAGATTTTAGGCATTTTGGAGAGCAGCTGCAATAATATGTTCATGAAAGTTGCTAGTTAATGTCAAGGGAATAGCAACATCCAGTTTTCAGGAACAAGGAGTTACGCAATATTTACTTAAGAATTTACAACGGCAAACACAACTTTCACACAGCTGTACATTATCCTCACAGTGAAGGAACAAACTCAGAGTGAGACGTGAGCCATACAAGGGGTTACGGCTAAATCCTCACCAAAACACTGCCCGCAGGCCTGTAACCGCCCATGGAAAACCCTGCTACCGCTTCATAGCTCGCAGGCCAGCACAGAGCCCTTCTCTCCGTCCTCACACCAGCAGCAGGACAAAAACACAGCCTACAAACACCTGTGCACATGCTGAACTCGAGACCGCGCCGCCGTCACGGGCTCCCCTCACGGCGCTGCCGCCGTCCCTCGCAGCGCTGCCCCCGCCGCAGTCTCCGTGCCCGCCGCAGGCGCTGTCCCGCCTCCATCCGGTGGGAGCTGAAAGCTGTGTTTGTTCCGTCCCGAGCTGCGTCTCCAGCCGTACAGCCGGAAACAAAACGAAAACCACCATCCTCCCTGCCCCCTCCTCGGCCGGTACCGCCCCACCTCCGCCCTGCTCCAAATGCCGGACCTGGCTGCTGTAGAGACCTCCCCGACGCGTCTGGGTGCGTTATACCTTCCCCCCTCCTTTCCCTCACACTTCCCTTCCCACTCTGCGCTTTCACGTAGGCGGCCCAGTGCCCGTGCTCCGAGGTCGTGTCCCCGTCCCTGTCCATGGGGGAGACCCGTCCTGCAGAGCCGGGGCGGCCGGCGCAAGCGGGGCCGGAGCTCGGCCTTGGCTCTTGGCGAGAACCGAAACCGAGTGTGATTTAAAATGACGTACTTAGATGGCTGGAAATCTGCATAAACCACGTTTAGTAGCTGGGGACTTTTTTTGTTTGGTTTTGGGTTTAGGGTTTGGGTTTTTTTTGGGGGGGGGGGGGGTGTTTGTTTGTTTGTTTGTTTGTTTGTTTGTTTGTTTGTTTGTTTTAGGAGGACTGAGATGTTAAAACAAATTAGCATGGTCAACACTAGTTTACGTCGGGAGAAAACTATTCAAGCGTAGCAAAGAATGCCAATGGTTCCCGTGGAAATTCCCTGTTCTTCCTGAGTACGTTGCACAAGTCCTGTTAGAGGGCGTAGGGCAGTGAGGAAATAGGGAAATTTGAAACCTGTGGAGCATGCTCTGCAACTTTGAAAAATGCCGGATGGCCTTGGCTCCGAGTTCCACTGCCGCCACCTCTTCAAACAGTGCAGAGCGGAGGAAGCACCAAGCACAGCCAGTGCCGCCCGCAGCCAGCTCCTCTTCTGTTCTCTCCCTCCAGCACGGGCTCTTCCACATGAGTTCGTCTTGTGAAAGAAAGATAATTTCCAAAATTAGAACGACACTCACTGGTGTCCTATCCTGGTTTTGTTGCTGCAAAGATCACTGTGAAAGGTTCAAGATACAAAATGCCAGCAAGAAGTTAACTGGAGCCTTGTGCATCCTTGTGTGAAATTTTAGTATGTTATTTCCTGCTTCTTTGCATGGATGTTTTAAAAAAACCAAAACAACAAATTAGACATGCGCATGAACACGAAAATTATCAAGGCAGCTTTATCTCTGATGACTATGAACTTCTTTATTTTGTCTTAGAAGATAAGCTGATTTTTCTCTCCTCTTTGTAGAGAATTTACATTCAATAAATCATCTTGTTGCAGAACCCAGATAATCAAAAGCTAGGCTGCTGGTTTCTGTTGTGATTAGTTTCTTTCTTTAACTTTTGCAGCTATGATAACTGTATCTGTTATGTTTAAAAAGTGGTCATCAGATGGAAGAGTGGACCATGATGCCCTTTATCTCCTATGGTGGAGTGGATCTGGCTAAGATGTACACACACGGAATGTATCAGGCTTGCCCTAGTCCTGTGACATTCCTGCTATCAAAATATGGGCACGTGGCTTTGGGATGCAAAGTTACAAAGTGTTTTAGTTTATACTAAAAAATCATTTCCCTTCTTACTCATTCCCCACGCAGTACCCAATGGATGTCTGTGCACAGCTGGTTTTCCTTTTAGTTAGAGCATCATTCCTGGTTCACTGCACTTGTACAGCAGAATGACCCTTGGTCATTTTCTTTGGTTTTCCCACTCCCATAAAATTAGGAAGTAGGCCCCCCACAGTAATTTGTGATCTTGATATTTGTCCAACAGAGAATGAGTTGATGTAATCACTCAAAAATCCTGGATGAAAACCAATGTGGGCTGGATCTGGATCAGTGATTTGGCAATTCAAATGCCAGTTTTCCAGTCTTCTTGTGAACAGATTTGCTTACAGGTAAGATAATTTGAACACTGAGAGTATAATCAGCATTTTTTTACAATGAGCATGTGATGTACCGTATATAAAGGAAATTCACAAAAGAAGATGATTCATATGTGTGTTTTAAAGGCAGATTATTTTAAAGTTAACATAGAAACAGTAATTTTGCATGTCTGAAATTCCAACTCGGTAGGAAATGCCTCCCTAACACACACACCCTCTCTATTTTCTTAACTAGTTTCAAAAGATTAGATAAAAATCAACTGGAGTAGTTAAAAAGTTTTTCTGGTATTTCCAAAAATAACCAAAAGTTGTTCAATTCCTGTTTCACTTTAGAGTTAAACTATGACTTCAAGTTCTTTTGAAAGTCCCAGCTGAATGTACCTGGGAGATACTTTCACATGAAGGTGCTTTGTGCCTCCCCCTTCTTGACTGCATTATGTGATGAAAACGGTGTCATTCTATAGAATTCTTACAAGTGTTTGATGCTAGATTGAAAATAAGTTAGCAATAAATATGCTTTTCTTCTGATAGAAAACTTCCCAAAACACATAACACTGCATGGGGGGTTCCTCTGTTTTAAATGAATTTATCTCACGTGCTTAATTATGGACGGAATATGTGACCTTTTTGATTGTAACTTCCAGAATGTGTAACAAAAAGATGAAAATGCTGTAAAACAATCTTTTTCAGGTGCTAGAATCTTTTGGCATATTAGGCTTTGTAGTTGAAATGGCGTTTGCTTTCCAGTATGGTTTAAATAAAATTCTGCAGTACAGTGATCAAACTCTGTGGAAGGACTAAGATTTATCCTTAGGTTTGCTCATCTGCCATTTCTCCATGTATGTAATGGAGGTCAGAGGAAGTTAGATAGAATTTCCATAGTCAGTGGCAGTGGAAATTGAGCACAGCACCCCACTGATTTTGTTAATCACAAAGCTAGGGGTTTTTCTAGGTTTGAATTTTTATTCCAGTTTTCAGTATGATGGTACATGAATGTTTAGTGAAGTAAAAGGTGAACTGTGGCTTATCTATACCTTCAAAATTAACCAGTTTGCATATTTAATATTGGAGTATTTTCTTTGAGGGGCTTTTTTTCTTTGAGGGGCTTTTCAATCTTTTTGAGCCTGGAGGGGGTGGGTGGCAAATTCTTTTAGCCCCGGATTGCAATCACTTAAAATGATGTTAATAATAAGAAAATCCACACACTCCTGAATTTACAGATAATTAGTGTTTTAAAAATTACATGTTATATTGTTGCTCAAAAAAGGGCAGAGCTTTCAGAAATACTTAATCTACCACTCATCAGCAAGCTGATGACTTTTGTTTCACTTCCTATGGAATATACAGACTCATGTTAAGGTAATTTACTCTAAAAAGATCTTGCATGTCTTTCTGATTAGTATGACCTTTTTTTTTACTTTTAGTTTTGTAATGAACAACTGGGAGAGTCCCTTGAATAAAGGAGGTCTGTGTAGTGTATGTTGAAGTGTTAGTTCAAAGTGAAATACTTCAGATAGGAGAGTTAACTGTGAACTTGTGCAGCAGATTTATTGCCTTTTAATTCTCTCCCACAGAACTGCCCTTGTAAAAATGCACCTAGTTAAGAATGAACAGAAGAGAAATGCTGTGGTAGACACAGGCTTCATGTCATGTTGGTTTCCAGTTTAAAAACCAGAAGGCTGGCAATTTTAAAGAACAGCAACAAAGTGATGACCAGGTGCCAAGTACCAGCTTTCCTTATTCATCAGATTCAAGAAGAATTGGATAAAGAAGAAGAAGAGATGATGGTTTTCCTGTGCCGAGACCTTGCTCCTGATTTGGCTACTGCTGATCTCAAAGAGATCTTGGTGGCTTTGAATGAGAGAGAGAAACTGACTCCTCTTGGTTTGTCTGAGCTGTTGTACAGAGTTAAGAGGTTTGATTTGCTGAGGAGGATCCTGAACACTGAGAAAGAAACAGTGGAAGCTCATCTTACCAGGAGTCTCAGACTTATCCCTGATTACAGGTAATATATCTATTTCAGATTTCAAAGCTACACTATCTTCTTTAAAATAAGTGGTTTGCTTTTTTCCTTGGCGGTGGGGGGCAGTATGAGTGGGTTGGTTTTTTTAGTTTATTTTTTAATACTTCACAGATTCAGAGAATATTTATTGAAGGTAAAAGAAAAGCAGAAAAGGATGTTATATCTAGAGTTATAGTTAAAAGAATATGTTAAGTTTAGTCCCTGAATTAAACTTTAGTAATTTCTTACTAGTCATGGCATTAGAAGCATCTGTATTTAAGGAGCCTGTGTGTTTGTGAATAAAACCAGTGATGTTTGTAGAGTTCTAGATTAGCAGCTAAAAATGACACTTTAAAGGAATATCATTGGTCAGAGATATTTTCTTTTCTGGTTTGCTTTGGGCACGTAGCCATGTGGTATAGCTTTTCTCAAGGGACTTCTCTCTTACTCACTTTACTCTATTAGTTTTGAGAGGCTCAAATTAAGAAATTCCAGTTATTTTCTTTGAGAGACTTCAGAAATAAATCCATATACACATAAGGAAGATTTTTCTGTATTAAATTCTCACTAAAATAAAAACCCTGTAACTAATAGGTAAAAAAGTTAAGGATATGTTCTGTTGTCTCATTCTCTCACTTCATCTCTATTAAACATTAAAGAAACTTCTGTTTTTCTAACAGTGGCTATTACACTGTCAGTCTGAAAAATACAGGTGCTGATTAGCAAGAGTAGACATTTTATAATTGGATCTTGAAACAGGGTAGGTTTTTTACTTGTTTATTAGTTAGAAATGGTAGATTAAGTTTGGAACATGAGGAGAAGTTGAGTAGTTGGGAAGGAGAGGAATCTTACTGCATGCTTATCCTTTAGAAATATCTCAACTTTATTTCAGGGTTCTAATGGTAGAGATAAATGAAAATCTGGAAAAAGATGAAGTGGGTTCTCTTGGTTTTCTACTCAGAGATTATGCACCTCGTATGAAAATGGCAAAAGATAAGGTATGTTTTCCTGCTGGCATTCTCCTCTGGAGCAGAGAGACATTAAAGTGAAAAAGTAAGTAGCCAAACAGCAAAGGAAAGGAGACAGTACTGCAAGGAATATTGAGGCAGGAGTACACAAACATCAGGAAACAGACCAGGAGTTGTGGCTTCTATTTCATTTTGTTGATTTTTAATTTAAGGAAAGAAGTATGGAAAACCAGTAAAAAAGTAAGAGGGAACAGTGCTTGTTATAGTGTATGGTGGTTGAATGAACTTCATGGGCAAAAGGCATTTTACAGAAGTCTTCTTCAGTATTTCTGACCTGAAAGTTCATGTAAGAATGATCTCAAACCAATAACCATTTGAACTGTATCTTGAATTACAAAGTCACTTTTTGATTGTGCTCTGCTTCACTTAGAAGAGAACAGATGTATTGTAATTACGTCTTTATACCTTTGCATTCTGAATATTTGTATTAAGTCCTCTGAGAAAGTAGAAATTCAGTAGAGAGGATTCAGAAACCTTGACCACTGTGCAGAGAAGGCTGAAAATTTCTGTCTTCTTCCTTTGAGATTTTTTTCCTTTTCTATCTTCAGTCAAAGAAGGAGAGAGGCCCTGAAAATTTCCCAAAGCTCTTGCCTCTTGCTTTGTGGCATGTGATGTGAAATTCCCAGTAGCTGTCTTTGTAGCAAAAACAAAATGCAGAACTATTTCTTCAAAAGTTTAAGACTGATTTTTAAGAATATCACTTTGTAGTTTCTATTACTCCTGTGATAATATCAAGGAGTCATATGTCTCTCAGATAATTTCCTTAGAAGGTGCAACATCTCTAATTGCTTATATAGCCTTTATGACCTCTCCATAGTATTTTCTGGGTTGCTTTGTTACTTCTGGTGGAGAAAAATTAATGATGTATTTGGGTTTCTGTTGCTATTCTAGAGTTTTCTAGCTCTTATAATAGACCTGGAGAAGCTAAATTTGGTGGCTCCTAATCAACTGGATTTGATAGAAAACTGTTTTCGAAGTATTCACAGGATAGACTTGATTAGGAAGATTCAGAAGTACAAACATGAAGGTAAGATGGCTCTTTTTGTTCTGGTCACTCTTGATAGCAACAATCAGATGTGCTGAAGATAAAACTATGACTTACAAATAAGGGCATTTGCAGTCTTCATAGATTTAGGTTTTTAAAACAGTTGAAATATCACAGTGTATTTTTGTTTCTGTTAAATTTGCAGCCTCAGTGTCCTCCATTCCTTCTCAGCCAATATATGTAAATGCTCATCAGGCCTCTCTCAATCTGATTGATCCTCCTTATCATTCAGGGGTAAGTATACAAGAAGTGAGAAAGATCCTTTATTTCTAAATATTGCCAGACTTTAAAAGGAGATCCATTTTTCAGAGCTTGAGGAATGAGAGATGGCTAGTGACTAAAGTATTGCTTGGTTTATTTCTGTTATTCATGTTATTTGCTGAGTTAAGGGTCTGATTTAAATCTTCTGACTGAGAAAGATGCCCTTTAAAGGACTTCTGTCATTTTTTTCTTATTAGTTGAACATATAAAATTTGTATCTTGAAAGTTTTTTTGTATTACACTGTGAAGTGAAAAGTTTTGCTTTGACTGTTCTTTGCAAAACATACTCTTCTATCTCTGGACCTTTCTAGGAAACTAGCTTTTAATTTCTGAAGCTGAAAATTATAGCTTTTTTAAGAAGAGTTTTTCAGGGGGTTTTTTGTGGTTTGTTTTAAACTCAGTTTAAGAAGATACCTCAGTATCTGAAAACTCATTAAAATCCTATTGCATGCCGTATTCTTTATATTTGGGTTGGCTCTGCTGTTGTATTAATATGACCTTTCTTAAAATCTTTAACCTTGCTAAATTTGAGGAGATTAGTTGTCATGTATTCAGTAAGCATGCAGCTCCCTGTTACTTTATAGGAAACAAAGTTCATATCTTCAGAGGTTTTTCTTTGCTGTTCATGACAAGCTGGTGATTTTTTTTTTCAGGAGTAACTGTTGGGTGTTTATTTTATTTGTCTGTGCTCTGGGTAGGTTTTTTAATCTGTTATGATGTAATTTTATTTAGCTGATAGAAATGAATCTAAAATATAATTTTATTGAGAAAGAAATACTACTGTGTTTTATTTTGGAACATGTTTATTAATTCTTGAAGGAGAATAGGAAAATAATGCCTTTTTCTTAATTTTAGATTCAGAATGAGAACACAGCAAGATTACAAAATGGATCATGTCTGACTCTGGGTAAGAGCATTTTATCTAAGTTTTGGTAATCTAAAAGAGCCAAATAACAAATTTCATTACCTCAAAAGGACTGTTGATAGTTGTGTTCATGGCTAATCCTGTTAATAACATCAGGAGCAGCGAGTATTTGGTACCTCTCAGAACTGAGCCTGGCCTTACTGTTTGGTCTTGTATTTGCTTTGCTTATGCTGCCACATCTTAAAACATTCTTAAAAGTTATAAGCTTCCACTGTGAAAACTTCTTAACAGAATAAATACTTTATTAGTAAAAGCATGGATAAGATTGACTAGACAGGTCTGGAGGCCTGTGGAGTGCAGTTCTGCCCATTAACTCTGGAGTAGGAAGTTTTTGTGTCAATTCAGCAGTGAACTCCCCACCAGGCTAGTCAGGAAGTTGTGCACTGAACAGCAGGTTCTTTCCATGTGTGTTGTGTTTCCTCTGGAAACCCCAAATACCTCTCAAATATGGTGATTTAAAAAATTAGTTGGATGAATTATTTCAGTGTAAAAGAGATTCATTGTTTCTTTTAGTCCCAAGCAATGTAGAATGAAATCTAGATAACATTTTAGAGGTGAATAATTTAAGGATTTTTAAACTTCAGTAGCATACATAGAAACTAAGAGGGTGAGAACTTTGCTGAAGTAGATAACATTCTTTATAACTGATGTGGTGACAAAAAAAAATATTACTGGTACGTACATACTGAGATTACTTCTGTATGTTTTAACTGCAACAGAACCAGTTCACTTGTCCATTCAGGAGTCAGGATCAGTGCCACATAAGGTATGTGCTTGTGCATATGCATACATGTAAATAAATATAACTTCTGTGAGTATTTTCCTTTGTGTTTCATTTTGAGATTTCCTTGAGTTGTGTGCAGACAGAACAATGGGTACATCCTCAGCCATAAACAGGTTCTGTGAATTGTTTTTGCAGAATACATTTTAACTATAAAATATTTGCTGTTACTCTGGAAGCAGTGTGCAAAATGCATGTATATATGATGTGCACACAGAACTTGTACCTTTATTAGTGGAGGCCAAGTTAAAATCTGTTGGAGTTCAGACCTCTTGCCACATGCATTAGAAATCAGAGAGCTTCTTTGCATGCAGTTAAGTTTTGTTCTTGATTCCCTCCTCACCCCTTGCTCTCCAGGCAGAAGACAGACATGCTTTGGGTATTAATGATAAGAATGGCCAACTGCTATTTTCACTAGTTCTCCTGTAGGTCAGGAGACAACCTGTAGCAAATTGATTTGCTTCAATCAGTTCTCTTCAGAGAGGAGAGGACTTGTGATAGAGTCATTATGGATTATGTAGGAATAAAGAAGTTGTTCCACTAAAAAAGGAAATAAATTTTCTGATGAGCAGTGCTTGCTTGCACATCTGAAAAACACACAAGTTCTCTACATTTATTGTGTTGGCAGTATGAAGCTTGTACAGTTTTAGTCTCTTTTTAAGAATCTTTATGGTAGTGAGATTGCATAACACAAGGACACAAAAACTAAGCCTGTACTAGAAATAGAGGGAAAAGAATCCTTAGTCCCTTCCTCCTGATTTTTTGTTGTGTAGATAAGACACATTACAACTCAGTAGAAAGATTTCTGCTAGCTACTTGATGGGAAACAACAGAATATTATTTAATAGATCTGATAAAATTTGAGAAAATAATGTGGTCTAAAAATTGAGAAAATGATGTATTAACTTTGTAATTGTCCTTTCATATTTCTCAGATGTCTGATGATTCTTACAGAATGCGAAGTCAACCTTTAGGAATGTGCCTGATAATAGATTGTATTGGCAATGACACTGGTAAGTCTCTGGAATTTGAAGTCCTTTAACTCGTTAATCTCAGATAATTAGAACAATTTAGTATAAAGAATATAATGTACATTTACCAGCCAGATTAGGGTAATGTTGTCCCAGTTATTTAATCTACCAATTCTAGTAAGACTTCTAAAGCAAAGAGTTGGAAGGGCCAACATCAGGTTAAAGCCAATTGTCCTAATTATTAGAGACAACATTTGGTTTTTTGATGCAGAATCTCTGAATGAAAGAACTTGGAAGAGGATAGACTAAATTTTGAGAGGGACAAAAAGGATGTTCAGCAACCAACAGAAAAATTAGGCTTACAGCAGTCATACAGTCATACAGCAGATTATTGGGAGAGATAGTAGTGTTTCCCAGCAGTTAACAAACAAAAACCAAAGCTGTTGTGGATTTGAAGTGCAGTCATATTGGACACTAGAGCTTTTGAACAGCCATGAGGTCCCTTATTAATAATGCACCTGGGCTTCTGTCCTGCCTTGCACAGTTTAGCTGAAAGTGTCACCACAGTGAAACTGAAAGTGTCACCACAGCTGTCAGCGTAGTCACTGCCATGGTTGAAATGTGGGGGTTTCCTGATTGCCTTTGTAGATTCGTAGAATTAGATCTTTGCACAGTCAAAAACACCCCTCGCTCTCTAATCACTGTAACATGTGAGGCCAAAAATAAAAATGAAGAGAGTATTTGCAGTCAGTTCTGTAATAGGCTGGGAGATGTAGGGGAAGGAGAAGCTTTCCAGGCATGTTGGTTTTCTCAAATGTAATAGTCCAGCAGATGAACTAACTTAGAATTGCTGATGTAGTTGAAGGGCAGTGGTTGTGGAGCTCACACACAGAAAGTCTGTATCTCCGATGTTTAAAGTCACCAGTGCATTGTCAGCATTTAACATGATAGAAGACTTGCACTGAAATACATTATGGTGCTAGTGAGATTCAGAGGAGACAGGGCATACGGCACTGCTTAATGGAGTTTGCTAGAAAGGCAGAATAGTTGTGTCACACTATTCTGAAGTCTGAGTACACTGAAGAAAAAGAAGAGGGCAGGGAGAACATTAGAAATTTATCTGTTGGCATCAATTAGAATCTGTAGCTGTCTCAAGATTTAATCTCAGGAAGGTGAACCAGTAATAGATACTGTAGGATAATGCCCGGTGTAAACAGCATGATTTTATCAAATGCTGATAAAATTCAAACTGAAATGCACCTTGCTGTTTTGTAAATAGCTGCTTTTGACTTTTCCACTTGGAAATCAGTTTTAATCCTTACATTGTAAACAATGAGGGGAGAAAAGACTAGTGTTTTATGTAGAATGGAGATGCTGAAAAGTCAGCGGAGGTTTGTTGGGAGGTGGCTAGTGTTGAAGAAATACATAGTTTCTGATCTCAGGCTGCAGCAGGTAATGCTGTGGTGTGTCTTGCCTTAAAGTATCCAAGGCTTACCATGTATAATTTCTGATGAATTGTTAACTAAGGTGTCAGCTCTGAGTTTTTGAGTTGGTTTTTCTAAACTGTGACAGTGTGTGGGGACTAAGGTGACACCAGATTTTGTATTTGTGTGTGTATGTGCATGCACCCGTGAGATCAGAACATTACAGGAAAAGCATTCTCACTTCTGTAATTCTCATTTTGTACATGTGCTGCTATCCCCTGACTGATGGAGAGCTTCATCAACTGTGTAACTTCTAGACTGTAGTATTCAGGATACTAAATAGTCTGAATTTTGAGAGCATGTTTTATTGCATACATTAAGGGAGTTTATCTTTCTATTCTCAAATTAAGAATGTCCGGACAGTTTTTGAATTATTTTACAAAATTTAATCAAACCAGCAGAACTGGAATGAAACTGTAGTTCTTTTTTATCACTTCATTATAGTGTAGAGTTTGTATCTACCCTTTATTTTGCTGAGGAAAGTTATGAGTTCTGTTTCCTGTGTTCACTATGAGCTTTTTGGGAAGAACAGTGTGGTAGTACAGCTGGTTTGCTGCCATTACCCCTGAAATAGCCCCTGCTAATCAGGGTTTGTTAAACTTCTGAAGTAAAAAGACAGTTATGAGGAAGCTTCCTATGTGTGTAAGGCATTTTACATAAACCTGGCACTTGATAATTCTTTTCCTACCAGAACCTGTGCAATATATAGGTGCTTTATACTAAAGATACAATGCTACATCTAGAAGTCATAGTAGCTTGTGGTTCTTTGAACACTTAATACCTGTGGTTTTAACTACTATGTATCTGTTTTCAATCCCATATTAAGAAACATCCAAAGTAGTTATTCAGATCTTGACACATTTTCCTGCAGCACAGGCTAACACAAATACAGTAAGATTGAAGTCTTGGGGTTTGGCTACCTACTGTTTTAATTTCTAACTCAATTTAAAGAGCTCATTATTCAGCTTTCTTTTTTACCTGAAAATGCCATTCTGTCCCAGTTAAGATTCCCGTGTTCATTTTTCACCTGGAGCTCATCACTTAAAATTTTAGGAAGCAAAAATGACTGCAGCAGGTTCATTTTTGACTGATGAAAGAGAACCTCTGTGTTTCCTATGCAGTTCTTTGTATCTATAATAATCATTCAGAATAATTTTGACAAATGAAAAGGTGAAACAGACTTCCTATGCAGTCCAGATGACTCTATCATTTCAAGTGTGTTTTTTCTTGCTTTATATTTTAAGTCTTAGGAACTTGGAATACTGGCTCTAAAGGAGCCTGTAAGTGTCTGTGGAATGTAAAACAGATAACAGTGTCTCTGCTGTCATGAAACATGTAACTCGCAGGAAAGACAACATGCATATAGCACTATAAATATGTAACGTACTGTGATCAACATCAAGTACTCCTGACTTTTTAATTATTGTGATAAAATAAACTGCTAAGTTTCAATAGCAAAACACTCTAAGTACTGCAGTTGAATGTAGTTGAGATTGAGCTTTGGTGTGCCTTGGTTTAATTACATCTTGCTTCTTTCAGATGTGTTGGAAGAGACCTTCAGAGGCTTAGGCTATGAGGTTCATTGTCACAGATATTTAAATAAGAGCTCCATGAATGAAACATTGCTTGAAGTTGCAAGGTGGCAGAAGCACAGAAATTGTGACAGCTTCGTTTGCATATTGGTCAGCCGTGGAAACTCACAGAGCATCTTCTGTACAGACCACACCTTTTCTGGATTCCCTTTGGAACAAATAAAGAAATACTTTACAGCAGACTCATGTCCTGGACTCCTAGGAAAACCGAAGCTTTTTTTTATTCAGAGCTATGTTGTGCCAGAAAATGAGCAAGAATGTACCAGTCTGTTGGAAGTTGATGGGAATGATGAGCAGATCGATGCAAAAGTCACTATCCCCCGTGCAGCAGACATCTTTTGGAGTCATTGCAAGGTGGATGTGTCTACACTAGAACAATCCCCGACTTCGTCCTCATATTATCTGCGTTGTCTGGCTGAACTACTCCGTAATCCTTATAAGAGGTAAATTAAAATAAGAGGAAAGAAATAACCCTTTTTCTATGATAGCTTATTGTCATGGAGTATGAGAAACAATAAATTTGATCCCATCGAGTCCTGAAATGTATTTTCTGGCAGTGTCATAGGCTAAAAGACAAGTATCCTCGCACAACTGTATAGAAAGGTAGCCTAAACTAGGAGTGAAGTTTCTGATTTTGAAGAGTAAAATTAAAGCATGTTATGGCATTGGGGTTTGCAGATTGAGAAGGGAAGACTCTGTCCTGGATAATGTATGTCAGTGCTTTAGACAGGATTGGAAATCTTCCTTCTCCAAGATAAACAGGCTTCTGTTAAATTGAAGATTGCCATCTACCATTAAGAAGAGCTGTGCTTGCAAATATAAACAGTCAGTGCTTAAGTTCAGGACGAAGGCGGTAGAGAGGGAAGGATTTTCTACTTTCTCTAAATTTAATTAACCCTTTGCTCACATAGCCTGATTGCCAGTATGTAATCTTGAATTTAAACTGTCAGAAAACTTTTGTCTATTTAAAGAGATCAAAAGGAATCTGCACAAAAGTCAGGTACGTTTGGATATATAACTTATCAACAAAGGTTTTATTTATACAGCTGATCTACCAGGGAACTAACAACTGTTATTCAAGGCAGTCCCAGTGCTAGCATTCAGTACCTTTTTACAAATCCTAAAGCCTTGTCATGAAATCACAGATCATCGTGTCAGCATGATTACTATCAAAGCAATGATTTGGGTCATAAGAGTTTGTCTCAAAATATGTGTGCAGCCTTGTCTTTTAGAGGTCTTGCCTCTGCAGTAAAGACTGAAATAGCAAACTTCCTCCCTGCTGAGTCTGAAGTTGTTGTCTCTCTTGTGAAGTGGTGTCTTGCTTCATTCTCTAATGGAACACTTTTGCTTTTGTTGCAGGAAACTCTGTGTATTGTCTATCCATATGGAACTGAACAAAAAAATTTATGATTGGAATATGACCGCTGACCCAAGCCAACAATACTCACTGCTGCTCCAGCACACACTGAGGAAGAAACTTTTTTTTCCCACTTAACTGCTGTTAGAAAGTACATATCTGAAAGAGTTAACAAGAAGCATTTGCTATGATGCAGTTTAATGCATACTTTTACTTTGTGCATTGTTATTTCATGTATATCTAAAGTGCCTGTTGCTTCCAAACACAGGAATTTACAAGCATTTAAATGTGCTAAGACACTAGATTTTATATTTTAATACAGTAATTTCTGAAAGCTTGGATGAAAATGGTAGCTATTGTATAGCAGTGCAACATATCTTGCGAAGTACAACAGGTAAACAGACATCTAAAGGTGGAAGGACATCTAAACTCTATAGCTGTTGGGTTTTCCAAGAAAAAACAGAAGTTAATACTTAAACAAATAGAAGCCAGCCCAAACCACTGAAATGCACTGATTACTTTCTCCTGCACCTAACAGTGGCAAATGTCTCAGGAAAGCTTTCCGGCCCAGTAATGCCAGATCGTTGCTAGCAAGTTCTGGCTTGCATGCTTCTATAGACTAGCAAAACAAAAGGGAGAGAGCAATGGTCTTCTCAATAATCAGGACTCCATCTGTCTGCTGCATTAAAGATTGCATTTTTAGAACTGTTCACAGCACACAGGAGTTCTGTGTTAATAAATGAGACAGTTTGCCATGCTTTGGGCCAAGTATGTTTTCTGCTGATGCAAAAATGAATCTATACATGACAGGACATTACAGTACTCTGCCACACATGCAAAAAAAATATGGGATTTTGGCAGATGTCTTATGGAAGCTGAAACATGATTCACATTTGTTGCACCAGGCATAGTTGTAAAAAGATACTTTGAAATATTTGAACTTAAATGTAATATGTAGCAGACATGGGCCTTTAAGACTGGATTACAGTAAACACGCCACCCTCACTGCTTTTGCTTTATGAAAAAGAATATGCCTCTATTAATTCATTTTTTTCCCCAAGTGCTCTTGTTCTTGTTAAAAAAGAAAAGGGAAAATTGTCCTTAATACAAAAATTTTTCTCCAATGTAGCAGTTGCCTAACATGAAAAGTTCAGTTAATCTACTTGTTGTATAACAGTATAACCTGGATGGGTTGTACTGAAGTTTATTGTCACTGAACTTAGTGATAATAAAGTAGGCCACTTGTAAATATTTATTTTTTACACCTAATATAGTCTCCTAGGCAGGAAAAAAATTCAAGGCCCCGGTGTGCCTTGTTTGGTTTCTGGTTAAGTTTTTTAATGGAAAAAAGAGAAGGATACAAAATGACAGATCCAGAATCTTAGAAGTTACTTCCTGTGGTGGCTGGTGAATGAAGTAAATGGTGAAACAAATGTTTCCTGTGGTTGTAGAAATAAGATGTCATTTTAAGTTACATATATCTAAGCAAAGTTAATGAATATGATCTTCACAGATTAACTTCACTTTCCCATTTTCCTTACTAGCTTTGGCATTTGACAGGCACTTCTGCTACCCTATAGACTACCAAAAGCAGGGAGAATGGAACCAAGAGAAGGCAGATGAGGAAAGGAAATGTGGAAATTTTAAGCAGGACCAAGAAGGGGGATGATAGGGAGCATCAAGAGAAGAACAAGTAGGGAAAAGACGATTTGGAGGAGAAATACAGTATCAATATTGGAAGGAGAAGAAAACAGGAAAAAGGAAGTGAGAATAATAGTGGCTGTCCTTTACAGACTCTAATGATGTGGTGAGTTGGTTGATATTTTGTGGATTGGTTGGTTGGTTGGTTGGGGACTTTGGAGTGGTGCTGAATGCAGCTATTTACTTAAAATATTAGCAGCAGAAAATATTCTGCTTTTACAGTTTTGCGACAAGTTTGGTTTGGGGGGTTAGAAGTATATATGTTCTTTGCCTTACTGCAAGACACAGTAAGTAAAGTCCGTGTCCCTTTTGTTAAGAAATGATGCGGAAGTGCTCTTTTGAAAACTAGAGGCTCATGTAATTAACCCTTTCAGTGGAAAAGGAAGGGACTCTCTGCATATGGCTGCTTGGTTAGAAGTGGTTATAATCCTCTAGAGAGTTGTGTGAACAGATATGTATTGTGCAGCATTCATGGGTATCAGATACTGATTTTTTACACTGATCCTCAGTAGATTCTAAAACCATAGCCATACAAATCATATGCCAAATATAATTGATTATATGATAATCCATATTATAGATTGCCAAACCATAGCAATCTCTAATCATATATATAAGCAGTATTTATTGCCTTGACACCTCTTTCAAGAGTAATATTTGGGTAGGCTGATTCCCTGTACCTGCTGCATAGTGAGTATTTATGCAGGACTTTTGTGCTGGCAGTTGTCTGTCACTTGTCCCATAGCTTATAGAATCATAGACTCATAGACCATGCTGACTTAGAAGGGACCCGTCTGGATCATCAAGTTTAACTCCTTGCCCTGCACAGGGCACCCCAAGAATCCCACCATGTGCCTGAGAGTGTTGTCCAAAAGCTTCTTGAGCTCTGTCAGGGTTGGTGCTGTGACCACTTCCTTGGCAAGCCTGTTCCAGTGCCCAGCCACCCTCTGGATGAAGAACTTCTTCCTAAAATCTAACCTAACCCTCCCCTGACACAGTTTCATTTCTCAGGTCCTGTCAGTGGTCACCAGAGACAAACAGTTGATACCTCTGTGATGCCTTAAGTTTTAGCTTTCATGTTTTCCAGATTCTGTACTGCATTAGTATATAACTCTGAACTTCATATAAAGTGTTAGCAAGTTCTCTTCACAGTGTAGTTGGACAAAACAATCCTTTCCCAGTGTGAGAACCAAAGACATTGTTAGAGCTTCAGGCCCAAAAAGTAGAAACAACAGTGAATTGAGGGGAGCAGACTGGGAGGATGGGACTTCATAACCTGAAGCTGTAATTGGACAATTAACCCCAATACATAAATGGAACAAAGTTTTAAAAAGTGTGAAAATGTGTGACCTGTTGTCCATCTTGGGTGTAGCCTCGGCCAGGCTCTTGTACTGCCCAAGGTGTATCCTTTGAAGGCCTTTTTAATAAATACCTACTTTACTCCTTTAACACTGTCTAGCCTCTGTTCTAGGTACCCTCTGAAGGTATAATCCGCCCCTCTGCTTCCTCTTGTGAGGATGTTGAAGACTGCAATGAGGTCTCCCCTCAGTCTCCTCCAGGCTGAACAAACCAAGTGACCTCAGCCCCTCCTCACAGGGGCCTCCCCTCCAAAATCCTCACCAGGTTTCTGTGTCCCTCCATACAAGTCTTTTTGCTGTAGTGCACACATAAAATTTGAGTCTAGAAATGGATGCACGGGGTGGGGACCGCAACAAGTTGTCCCTGTATTGCAGGTAGTGAAATGATTTCAGATTAAATGATCCTTTAGCCAAAAGAAAAGGGGGAAGAGAATTTTCGATCCACCATGAGTTTAGGGTGTTAGCACAGGAACAAAAGAGTGACATGCTGGTAAAATTTCGTGGTCTTGGACTGCCAAAATGTCTAGTTTTCAGAACCCACTATTGAAGGAGACAAAACAAGTTACGCTGCTCCCTGCATTGTCAGAGCTTGGAATAAGGCTGTTAGAGTCACTGCTCTAGCACCTAATTACAGTTTTGCTTTCTGATAACTGGAAAAAAATTCTTGTGGTTCTGTATGTGCTATATATATGGAAGAGGGAAAAGAGAATTGGCAGAGTATGGGTGATGCCCATATTTAAGTAGCTCAGAAGGTGTACTCAGGAGGCAAGTGGTGTTTTGTACCAGACTTAAGTTGCACGGTTTTTCTCAGCCACCTACACTGATGTGGCTGAACCATAAATTGAGTTTACTTTGCACTGTTACATATTTGTGCATTACAGTGGTTGGCAACTCATTATCCAAAAAAGAAGTTATGTTCAAGAGGAAGTTACTGTGCTAGCACTTGCAGATGGAGCATGTTGTATGGCTGATCTGCCCTATCAACTCTGCATAAGTAACAGTGGCTCCTATTATAGATACCTCAGTTAGAGAAGCTTTTTATGGGAGTTTCTGAGAATTCTTTTCTGCTCTCCAGAGTTTTAAGTTTCTGACATGCAGAATGGTATTGCTGAGAAGAGGCTGCTATCTGTATGAATGATCTGTGTTCCATTTAAATTAAATCTCCTGTACTGAATTATTTGACAGCTTTTCTGTGGCTGTTTTAAAGAAAGTGTTTTCCAGCTTCTGTATTAGAAACAATAAGACACTATAATGGCATACAAATGTTACAAGCTGATATTCTGAATAAAATTTCTGTATGCAGTCAGACTGATTATCCTTGTCTCCCTCTAGACCATAGAATTATTCTGAAATTCTTGGTCTATTTATCCTGCAGACCTCTATAACTTGTTAAATTTGGCTGTGAAGTTTACAGCTCTATAAAAACGAGTTGACTTAAAAGACAGCAAGCCTTATAGTTTCAGGAGGTAACTTGGCTGTACTTGGTGTGTTGGACAACAACTTCTGGCATGAGCAAGGAGACACTTCCCATCCTGTCTTCACTGACCCGAGGTTGTGGGGGAAACAGGTGACCCCGGAGATGCCGAAGGCCCCGAGGAGCCTTCACTGAGCAGAGTCTGCTCACCTTCCTCTTCCTCCCTTTACTGCAGCGAACACACAGACCCGCATACAAATGGTATTGCAGTCCTCTCCCACAAGCACTGCTCTTCAAGCTTCCTTCCAGTGGGGAAACTAAAATAATGTGCCTAAAATGTTTGAGGTCTTTTTGCGATGTAGCCTGCTTTAAAATGGCTTGGCAGCAAAAGCGAGGCGAATTACGCGTCACGCCTTGCACTTCGTACCCGAGGCGCTGCCTTGAAGCTTTTTCCCGGTCCCTGGCAGCGTTCCCCGAGCTCACGGGGAACGTGAGGCCGGGGCTTGCCCGGCGGGGCCGGGCGGTGCCGCCGCTCGTGGTGAAAACCTCGCTGGCGCCGGCAGCCTTGTCCCGCTCCCCTGACGAGCCCGGCTCCTTCCCTGGCCTGCACCTGATCTCCCATTCCGCCCTGCTGCTGGCACCGCCCCCTTGCCGCCTGCCGCGGGCGGGAACTGAGCGCGCCCCGCCCGCCCGCCCGCGGCAAGCCGCAAACCGCAAACCGGGAAAGGGCTCGAGACTGAAATTCGTGTAAGAGGTACCAGAACGTGGGGCTGGAAGGGACAGGGAACGAAGGAAGGCTCTATCTCCCGAGCCCGGAGCCTGGCTCCCGCTCGCTTTTTGCGCGGCTGCTGCCGGCTGCCCGCGCGGCCTGCGGGATCCTCCCCTCGCACGTGGGCTCCGGCTGAGCTTCCGCCGCCTGCGGGCGCTCCGCGGCTTCGCGTTGTATCGAAACCCTTGGGGAAGTGCTCCAGTCGGTAAAACTTGAAAGAAAAAGAAAAGGTAATTTTACAGTCCTTATCCTGTTTATTTCATATGATTTTCCTTCTCTGAGGCGGTATCTGAAAGCATACATCACGATTCCTCACTTTTCTGTGTCAGTGCCCTACTCGGTCCAGTTGTGGGTGTGTGGATGAGCCGCGCCTGGGCAGCGAGCAGATCCTGCAATGATTGCCCTCCCTTATGTAGAAAACTTTGCTTCTAGCTGCTCTAAACAAAAGATTGAAGACCTACCAGCCAGAAGGCACCGAAGCACCTTCTTACTTTTTAACCTTCCACGGGCAGAATAGAACTGCCTAGGCTACATGGAAGAAGTTTGTGTAGTGGAAGGTTGATTAATCTCTATTAAACCTCAGTAAGAGTGAGTTGGTCGTGCAGAGCCTATTTAGACTGAGCATTGAATACTATTACATTTTAACTGCCATTTACTTGTAAGGGAGGCTTATAAGGGTTTTTCTATGCCAATGGCAAATACAACCTGGAAGCAAGTTACAGCTGGGAATGGATGGATATTCCACAGCTTCAGCTTGGGTGACAGCCTTGTAACAGAGGAACGCCTCCCTGCTACAGCCAGAGAACAAGAAGCACTTGGACTGCAGATCAAGGAATATGCATGAACCACTGTGCTGTCTCCATTAATAGTTGTAGTAAGTTACTGCAGGGACTCTTCCCAGATACAATGGAGAGAAGCAAAGATCTGAATGTGGAAGGTGTTGAAAAGAAAAGAAAATTCAGACCTTGAGGTCATCTAGCACAGGTTTTTGCTCAGAGCAGGGCTAACTTCAATTATAGACTGGGTTGTTCAGAGCTTCTGCCAAATCTGGTCTTTTTTGCAGTCTTATGTTTGGAGAAGGAAGTATATTTCAAATTTATTAAAAACCTTTATTTATTAAAAGGTAGTTCAGGGCTTCCAAACAGTTATTGGGTAAAATTTTAGTAGAAGGATAACTGTATTGTATTGAAGTTTCAAGTGTTACTAGTGCTTGTTTTCTGCTTTCAGGCAGACACACTGTTGGTTCCAGCAACATGGAGAATGATGTCAGCTTGAAATTCCATCAGCAGCTTTTACTTATTAGTGAAAATCTGGTGACTGATGACGTAGCAGCTTTAAAATTTCTCTGTATAGACTTGCTCCACCTCAGTAAACTAGAAGGTGTGAAGTCAGCAGCAGACATCTTCACGCTTCTTATGGCTCAAGAATATCTGAATGCAGAGGACACCTTCTTACTAGCTGAACTCTTATACAGAATCAAATGTCACTCCTTGCTCGAGAAACTTGGTTATACCAAGGAGAAAGTAAAAGAACGTCTGCATGAGAAAGGAAGAGTATCTCCATACAGGTAAGCTTGCAGTGGAATTCTCTTCCTTCCGTTACTGCTGTCTATGCCACACTGTTTTCCCTTCCATTTTCAAATTCTTAGATTGCCTTTGGTTTTTATACCATCTTCTGTTCCACTTTTATCTCACTGCATCTTTGTTACAGGCAGATGCTGTATGAATTGTCAGAGAACATCACCAATGAAATGTTGAAGGAAATCATATTCCTCCTGCAAAACCATCTTCCAAAGCGATGGATAACTCCTGTATGTGAGGAGTGAGCCAAATATGTACATGGTGGGAAGGGAAGAAGAAGGTGGGAAATACGAGGAAAAGTGTGAGAAATGTTTATCAGAATAGAGCATAATATGCAACTAGGCTGGTTGTATTTATAGGGATAGCAAGAAGGAAAATGTTGGCAGGCAAGAGTAGAATTTGGTCCCTCGTACCAAGGTCAGTCACTGACAGTTCAGTGTCTAGCATCAGATTATAAAAAGGTGACAAATCAAATCTTTGCCCTGCTTGAGCCATATGCAAGGGAGATTCATGTCCCAATGTCATTGGTTCTCCTTCACAGCAATGAAGCCTTCTTAAGGCCACAAGTCATTAACATGGTTTGGGTGAATCTGTTTAGACAAGACCATTCCAAATAAAAACACAACCAGTGGCTTTCCATGAAGCAACATTTCTGCTTTATCAGTAATGTAAAATTGACTGGTCCTTGGTACGGAGCAGAGCAGATAATAATGTGATTGTTTGAGGCAGGGCTGAGAGGCAAGTTTTGATTTCTAAGGAACAATAATTATATTTTACTCTCTCCTTTTGGCTGTCAGTCTGCTTTGGATGTGCTGACTTTATTGGAAAAGCAGGGCCTTTTAACTAAAGACAATGTACAGATTCTGAAGGATGTCTGTGGGACCGTTTCACCTGATCTCCTGGAGATAATAGACTGCTACAAAAAGGCAAAAGGTGAGAAATTCATAGTCTAGGAGTAGATTTGCTAAAATGCAGGAAGCACTAGATGGGTCTGGGCTACTGAACTTAAGGTCATATATGTGTATTGCTGAAACAGGAGCTAGAGTGGCATAAATCTGGCGTAACAATTCCTAGCTTGCATTATTTCCTAGCTGAATCCCTGAAATACAGGGATGTGCTGGAATATCTGAGGCCACACAGAGTAGCCCAGCACATACAGAACAGGCTGGGAAACTAAAATCTACTTACAGTTATGTCCCATTTCTCCATTTCCCCACTAACAATATTGAGATGATGATGACTGTCCTGTAAAAGGCACTTTGTGATCTGTGAATGTGCACTACATAAAGGCAGTTGCCTGCTAATGGACTGGCAAGACAAACTGTGTGTGGATGTGTGTCTGATACATGGGCTATGAGCATACAGGTGATTTCTGGTTTTACATCTAAAACAATGAGATTTATCAGTGATTCAGCAGGAAAAAAAATAAAAAGTGACAACTTCGGTAGTAAGAATGCAGATTCTTCTTAAATACAGGTGATTTCTAAGCTGATTTCCAGATGAAAAATTCATTTGAATGTCTTGGGTAGAATCTATCCTTGTACCATGGGTATCTTTTATTTGCGATATCGATACAAATAGAAGCCTTGCCTTTGTCACAAAAATAAATATAATAAAAATAACCAGAAAACTTTCAGAATAGATCCACTGAACATACCCATGCTATCTTGTATGGAGGAATTATTACTTTCAGTGAAACAGTATTTCAAATACAAAAAGTGATGTATTGTAGCTAAACTCCTTTTTGCTGCATCCACAAATATTGGATTTCTCTTCATAGAATATCTATCTGGGTTTTTTCCTAGATAACAAGGCAGCTAATTTTACACAAGGCTTCCCTGAACTAAACCTGGAGCTGCAATGTCGAGGATTCAGCAATGTAGAAAATGAATCCAAGGTTTGAGACAATCTCTTAAATCCTTTTTGAATACCTGGGGGTGTGAGGTTTTCACCCTCTCTCAAATGACATTTGTCATGCAAGGACTTGTGAGATATCTATGTCTTGTAAAGTTTCTTAACTTGACTGATAAACTGAAATGTTTCAAAGAATATTTTAACCTCAGAGGCCAAAAATTTCACAGTATTGAAAAGTGTGTTGTAGGCAAAATGGGCATAATGCCTCTGAAGTTATTCACACATCAGTACATGTGCTTATCTTCCTGATAAAGGCAAAACATTTTGCATTTGTCTAAGTTGTGCATTTTGGAGATGGCAGTAGAATGTGTAAGACTCAGAGGCAAATAGAGCTTCACAGTTCTCACTTTCTGAATCTGGATAGGCGAAGGCCTCAGGGCATCTTGAAATTAGAAGTCATAAGAGGTAGCAAGCAAAGCCCTTGTGAGAAGTATTGAAAGGAGGCAAGAGTTTTTTTAGTAAGCTATTGCAGAGGTCTTAGTACATGAAAAGAGATCTCTTTTGTGAGATCCCTTCTTAGAGGCCTTATGTGCACTCTTCAACCACAGCAGTGTAACCACTGAATTCTCCCTCTGGCCTTTTCTTTGCGATGACCAGGGATATTGAAGGAGCAAGTTGTTCCATTTGTTTATAGCTATTTAATTTCTTGAAGTTCCTTGCTGTAACATCTTTTCATTGCCTGATGTTTGGACTACTGCAAAGCTTTTGAAGGAACTTGGAGTGCTGCCTTCATTTTGTCCTAAAATGCACAAAAGGAGGTGTGTACTGCTCTCTAGTGAGCAGGAAGGGACTCCAGTGGATGGAGTTTTTTATTTCAACCCAAAGTTGGACTTAAATACATGGTACTTGAAGTTTGGGTACTTTTCAGCTTTAAAAATGTTCTTTTTTTAACAGTGGGAGGTAATTTTAAATCTTAACCCAAAAAACTTGCAGTGTGGTAGATTTATGCACTTCAGAGATTTCTGTTCTGCTTGCATCCTTTTCCAGTGGATTCCTACTCCAGGTATTCACTACTGTTCTCAAAAAAACCCAACTCAGTGTCTAACATCCTGTAGTTTCACTGTGATCTCTCTGCCATGAAGCTAAAATATTGTTTTGATATTGGAAACAGTTGGGGTCTTCTGTCCCCATCACCAATTCAGATTGCAGAGTTTGGCTGCTGAATCCTGCCTCTTGCATACAGATCAGAAGCCAAGTGCTAAACCCTTCTTCTGCAGTTTGATAGGATGGTGACAGCGTGCTTGGAGTTTCACTGATGTTTTTTGCACTAGGAGGCACCATTGAGTTCCAGATGTTCAAAAATAGCCCACAGTCTTAGGTGCCTCTGACTCCAATCTATGATTCCAATTTTGAGACATGTTAAGGCAATATGAGTAAGGTGAATAAATTAATTAAAACTGTAAGCTTTTTTCTTCTCCTTTCTACAGACTATGAAAAGCTACAAAATGGATGGGCCACACAGAGGATTTTGTCTCATTATTAATAATGTTAACTTCAATAGTTCTCAGAGGAAGGGTTCTTGCAAAGATGCTGGTAAGTTACTGAAGCGAGATTTTTGGAGGATTAGTTTCTGTTTCCCCAGGTGAGTGCCCTATATTTTACTGTCTATGGTAAGTTATTATTCTAAAAGAGTAAAATGTTTGATATGTGTTAAATTATGTCATTTGTGTATCCTGGGGGAGGAGAGGTTAAAGGATGAGTAACCACAGGGTTTTTCAGTTGGATTATTGTTGAATAATTTTAAGAATCACTTTTTACTTATCCTTTATCTACAGCTATAGTAAAGAACTAAAACTAAACCATCGTTCTATCTAATATAATGCAAAATTCCATAATCAAGCAACTCTGTGCATACTTCTTACTTTGTCCTGTTTTCTCCATTTATCTCTTATGAATGGAACTCTTAATAGTCAAAACTGCAACTAGAAAATAATGTGAGGAAAGTTTTGAAAGATCTTATCTGAAACTACGGAAGGGCAGATTCTTTGTGTTCTCAAGTATCATTTGCATGGTCTCTTACATTGACATTGTATGCGCTATTTTCTAAAGCTTGTCTAGAAAAATCCAGGAACTCTGTATTTGAGCTGATGCCATCTTTTTTTATTCCAGTTAACCTTTAGTTGGTACTAGTATGAGGACGCATCTGCAGAAGTGTCAGGGTGTAAGGTCTTTCCCCCTCTGAGATTAGCTTGCTTGGTGACGTCACAAAATGTTTTTCTCTTGCCTCGAATTTTCCTTTTATCTTTCATTTATTTACAGAGCAACTGGAGAGAGTATTCACATGGCTTGGTCTGGATGTGAAGACTTACAAAGATATGACATCTGGGGCTATTATAGATCTCATGCAAACTTGGAAGCAAGTGCAAGATCACAAAGACAGGAACTGTTTTATATGTTGTATTCTATCTCATGGAAAGTCAGGAGCAGTCTATGGGACAGATGACAAACCTGTGTCCATCCGCATGCTTACGACCCACTTCACTGCCAAAGAATGTCCCCAGCTGGCTGCAAAACCCAAACTCTTCTTTATCCAAGCATGCCAGGGTAACAATATACAGCGTCCTGTCTATGTTGATACTGATGGACCAACTCCTGACTTGTCTTCCATGCAAGAGAGAGTTCCTCTTTCTGAAAGTATTCCTGAAGAGGCTGATTTCCTCCTAGGCATGGCCACAGTTGACGGATGCGTCTCTTTCCGGCACACTGAAGAGGGTAGTTGGTATATTCAGGCCCTCTGCAGCAAGCTACAGTTGTTGGTACCAAGGTAAACACTTGGCTTAGTGCTCTGATTAATTTTTTCTTCCCCAAAGGTAGAAAACACCCACCCGTGTTCTAAGGTTGATGGAATTAGTTAAAGTGATGATTTTACATTGATAAATCTACATTAACTCTGCTAGTACCATACATGTAATCTGTAGAATGTGAAGTTTATTGTTAAAAAACACTCAAAACCTCACATCTATAATCTTTAAGACAGCACACTTTCTTGAGTGATAGGTAAAAATATTTTATTCCACTGTTTTTTGTTATGGGTTGAATTAAGCAAGACAGAGCAAGAAAAGGTCTTTTGTTTTTAATATGAGGACAAAAGAGAAATTTGGAGAAAAGTGTTTTCTTTTTTGTGTTTTAAATGTTCATACTCTTATCTTCTAACTAATCAGGGATATGTTAAGTGGATTGCCATCTGTTCACTAATAACTAATTTCTTTTTTTTTTTTTTTCCCTCTCCTTCTGGCTGTAGGGGTGAAGATATTTTGTCAATTCTTACACAAGTTAATGAAGATGTGGCCAAACGTAACAGCCTTTCAGGGACAAAGAAGCAAATGCCCCAACCAGCATATACCTTAAGAAGAAAATTTATATTCCCAATACCTATGGCCCCTCCTCCTTCAGAGCAACATGGAGGCTTTTAAAACACATCATTTTATCATATCATGTAAATGCAGTTCATCACACTACATGTTTTAAAACAGTTAGCCAAAGCCCTGAGGGTCTGTTTGCTTCAAGGCAAGACCTTAGCAATTTTTTGTCAAACTGTGAAACTGGAGGAGACACAGTTAAAACAATCCATGTACCAGCTATTTACATCATCTATATATTCAGAGTTATCAGTGCTGGAGGAACCATGCTTCTGTCATGTTAAACATTTCTGTACCTGCACGGGCTGCAGATACAAAAAGTTTTTCCTGGCAGCATAGGGATTTTATGTAAGCTTTCATATTTAAACCAGGATTGTTAATGGTCTGGTTTAGACTCATCATGTTTTATTTTGTAGGCTAACCATTTTGAATCCTGTTTCTAAATCCAGTAGCTATCTTCATAGAGAGAAAAAAATGGAAATAAAGAGAAAACCTTAAGTAGTAAGCGGAAAAGGATTTCTTCAATCTCTAATTAAAATTACATTTAACTTAATAAAGAACCAGTTATCAAGTGAAATCAGCAATTTGTTCCACAGTACACACTGATACCTTCAAATGGCTAACATCAGCTTTATGTATAATGAAGTTTTCCAAAACTGAGTAAAGTCCAAATGCTGCTTATTATTCCCTCTGTGAAACCTTGTGAACTGTTATTTCCCCACCACTTCTGAGAAAATTTAGGGTAGGAGATTTGCGTGCTATGAAATACAGCACTCAGATGAACTTTGTTAAGCATTAGATTTTTAAATTATCATTTATTGGTTTAGGATCTAAAATGGAGCAAATTTGAGAAGGCTCCTATGGACTAAGCTGCTGGCAGAATTTTGTGAGTTAACTGAAATAATGCCACGTTGTTTTGTTATGAACACTTATATATGCCTATGTCTCTCCTGTTACTGCATTAAATTCATACTTTTAAGAGCTGGGTGATAAAAACTTTGTATTGGGGTAAGGGTTTATCCTTGTTTCTGACTGATGCCTGCACTTTGTTGGGCTGCATGAATCAGTGAGGTTTTAACTGCTTCAGGGTTTAAGCTGAAGTGAAACTTTATCAAAATACTTATTGTTATATATGATTAGCAATACCTTAAGGTGAAGATGGAAAAGAGTACTGTCTGGTGCTATTGGGTGCAATTTCTAGTTTGCACTATTTTTAGAAGGGGAGTTTTGCATTATACAGAGCATTGAAATGCAGCCAGTTTTCCAAAACATGATGGTCCCTTTATGATAATGAAGTGATACTTGTGTGACCCATTGCATTTTAAGTCTTTTGAGTTAGCATGGCTGCCACACCTGAAGTCACATTTATGCCACAGATAAGAAAAACGTTTAATTCTTTAGTGGACTATATAACGTTGGGATGAAATTGATATTTCTGGCTTGCAGTTACTTTTAGACTTGATGCACTCATTTTGTATGTTTAGGAAACGAATTTTTATCAGTATGGAGTAACCACTGACTTTGTTCTGCGAGATCTTGTTTTCATTTTTAATTTGGTAGACAGGGAATGCCATCATGCTCTCTTTGCTTTCTCTGTAGAGACTTCTGCCTGGGTAATCTCCAGTGAAATCAGAGGTAGGTGAAGGCAGTCAGAAGAGTCTGAGCTTACTGAGCCTTGAGTTCTGTGGGGGCAAGGATCCACACTGGTGAAGCGTGAAAGACTGGTGAAGTGTCCCTCACTCATAAGAAGTTTGTTTAAACAAAGTTTAAGCTACCCTGATTTGGACTATTTAGCGTATTTCACTTGTGCGAGTCCAGGCTGTGTTTATGTGTCTGCACAGTCTAATACCTGCATGCATGCTGGTACTTGTCAGCACCAGCCCAAAGGCAGGGCAGGCTGGAACTGGAACTGCAGTTGCCATCCTGCCAGCTGGGCATTTCTGTGTGATCTGCAGGGTATGGTGAGATGGAAGTTTGAAACTTTTGGGGAGAGTGGGTCAGTTTTGTACCACTTAGGTATTGCTCCTTGCTCTCCACACTGTACACCTTTCCTGTAAGTCCAGTGATACAGAGCTGAGCCAGAAAGAAACCAGTCACAAACAAACAAACAGTGGTTGGTTGCTGTTGAGGCTTACTGATAGCATACAGACCCATGCACGTGTGCACTCTCCACCTCCAGAATTAAGGAAGGACACAATTGTGTCTTGTGCAGCCCCTGTACAGACAGATTTAAGTGGAACTAGTGTAAAAAGTCTTCTGGGAAAGTTGCTATCTTGGCAAGATCATGATCTTAAAGTGGTAATCAAATTTTCTGGTATCCTGTCCCTGGTGTCATTTTTGTGCAGGAGCTGTGTATCCTGCCTTGTGCCAGTGCAGGCGACAGTCGCTACAGTTGCTGAGCACGCAGGTGCTGCAGCAGTTTTTCTTCCTTAAAGTCACCTTTTCTAGGGAGGTGCATTTTTGGCAGGCTGTACATGGAAAAGATTGGGTCACTGAGACAGTTCTGGAGGAAACCACAGTGCAGGGGAGCCGAGGGGAATGAGGAAGACTAATTAAAAAAAAGGACAGTAATATTTCCAGGAAGGGCGAGAGGAAGAAATCAAAAGTGAAACTACAGTGCCAAAGGGGTGGTCCTTCAAACTGCTGATTGAGAGGAGAAGCCATTATCCATTTGTCACAGTGCATATCACAGCACGGTGGCTCTTTCAGACTCCAGCTGAAGCCTTGATTCAGGTAAGACACAAAAGAAATGATGGAGGGAAAGAGTTGCTGAGACTTGGAATGACATGGAGACAAACATTTTGGATCTGAAGATGAAAGAGTACTTGTGGTGTTCCTCTGTGCTGTTCCCAGTCTTTGGGTGACGGTGCAGTTCCTGTCAGTGAAACAAGGTTTTCTGATCTTTTACTAGAGAGTGCCTTTTGGAAAGAATTTGTACGCCTGATTCTATCAAAGGGTATGGTATAATTTTGAGTTTGTAAAGATAGATAAGTTGAAATCCATGAATGACTTTTCATTGCAAAATTTTAACAAATTTCAGCACTCCTAACACTCTTCATAATGCGGCCTTGAGGGTCTGCTGAGAGTCTGGCAGCCATACTGAGTGCTGTGTTATTTCCGGCTGCGTGGAAGATTCCGGCAGTTTGCACACTGGGAACCTTTTCATTGAAGGTTGAGTTCTTTACTTTCAAGACAGTGAAGATGTAAGAAGTTAATTATGTTCATATTCTCCTCAAAATGGGGAAGTATATTACATAAATAATCTCGGAAGAATGTTTAGTTGTTGATTTCCCTCAATTTACTAAGTGCTGCTACTGAATTTGGCGCTAATAGTTGGCTTTTTTCTTATTTTAAAAAGTATTTTACTGTTAAAAACAAACGGGGGTGAGTTGGAGAGGGACTTCAGAGAAAGAGAGTGAGTCATGGCAGATCTGGTGACACAGCAGGGCAGTGAGACTGAGATATTTTAAACGAAAAGATCTAGATTCAGCCATCTCTCACTGTCTTTTAGTTAGGATTTGTGTATGAGAGCAAAAGTGCTGAGTTGTGCTCTATGCTAAAAAGTACCAGGTATGCTGCTTAGTTGTTGTCGTAAAACAAAAGCAAAACCAGACTACTTCATGGCTTGTTTATCATTTTTTTCTCACAAGTTCTGTAATGATCAGTTCTCTGAAAATGGAAGTTTGAAGTAGGTGAAGCAGGGATCTCCTGCTTTATTAGCATTTTATTCCATTGTAACATACTTCTTGGAAGTCACGTGAAATACCGTATCATAAAAAAGGCAGATTTTTCCTGGAACATTAGAGACTGGCTGACTCACTTTCTTCAGAGTTGTCCTCCCATGTAAGTGATTTAAAATTACTACTATTAATAATATTAATATTAATGCTAATCTTAATGTTGTTAATGTTAATATTAATTTTATTTGTATCAGTTAATATTAATTTTATTTGTATAAGTTAGCAAACTGGGAGAAAAAGACAGTGGCAGTTAAATATTGTTGTAATTGTGCTCCCTGTAATTACAGACAGGCTTAAATGTAACATATAGGTGGCACATATCTTCTAACTGCAATAATTTTATGGGTTTGAAACTTCCAGCCTGTGAGAAATAAAATGAAAATCCCCTTTACAAGAAAGATTTGCTTTTATAAGCAATATCTCTTGTATCTTAAATGAAAGGTATGATTTATGTGAGAAAGAAGATAACTTCATAACTAACTAAGCAAGAATATATTCTTTCCTGTGTGGTTATAGAAATATAAAGTCAGGTAATCACTGAATTGTGAGGATAAGCACATGCAGATACTACTCATTTATATGGGCTGAATGATATGGATTCTTGCCTGTTTAAAAGTTTGGTTTGAGTGGATTTAAAGAAAACAGTATTTTGGGGCAGAACACAAATTGTATGTGCTGTGTCACAACATGTTTCACTGTTTTATCAGTTTACTTGAAATGCCAAGGTTTAAGATTCAGTTGTACATTCACTAGATTCAGAACATTCACTCTTGCTAACCCACACAATGCTGACCAAGGGCATGCCACAAAAAGCTCCTTTGCTGTAGAGCAGTCCTCAGAGGAGAGCAGAAAGCAATTGTCTGCTAATTATTATTACCAGTTAATCAACTGGGCTACCTTGGAGCAATACCTTGGTATTGTTATTGAAACCTTTGCAGTAGCAGTCATTAAAATGGATTGCAGTATTCCAGTAGTGTAGGAGTAGGAAGTTCTCTTTTGTCATTGTCAACTTTTCTGTCTCCCACTGCCAGTGTCTCTCTATAAGACAAGAGACCTCTTCTGAATGCATTTATATAGTTTCTCTTCAGAGATTCCTAGGGGTCTTACACCTAGGGCAGAGAAAGTGAAGTGGCAAATGGGTCTCTTACCAGAAGGAAGTGGAGACAGGTCCTTTCAGTGTCAGCTGCAGGCTGATTTGTCTCAAACATTGTGAGCATTGCTGCAGGAGAGGCGTGATCAGGGAGAGGTCCTGAGGCAGTGGGGCAGAGCTGTGCTGAGCCAAGTCCTGCCCCGCCCTGAAACTCGTGCTCCATCCCCCAGCCCAGCTCCCTTCCTGGGGAAAGTCTGGCAGTGCACACGTGAACAAAATGCACAATCCAGTTTAGATAATGGGCATGCACCAGGTTAACTACAGCAGGACATGGATTGGGCACATACTCTGCAGTGGTTTTGGTTTGCCAGTCCGAGTTCCTTGGGGTTTATTCATCTTTAATTGTGATTTCACATAGGCGTATTTAGCTCTCTTAAGTGGTTTAACAGAGTGTCAATATTCAAAACTAGCCAGCTGATTGGTTCTGTCAGGTCTGAAGGAAGCTGCCAAGGTCCTTACTGAGAATCACTTTCGTAGCTTGTGGATTTTTTCCTTAAGTAAAAACCAAACTACATTAAACCATGACACCCCCCTTCCCTTTTTTATGCCCTCTCTGTTCTCTGTCCATCTCCAGACTACCCATGTGGCAGCATCAACACAGGATCTAAGGACTGGAGATATTTTTTGCTTTTTTATCTTTCTTGGCTTGTACAGCTGTAATATTTTACCCCATATTCATTTTGAAGTTTAAAAGGGAGGGAGCAGATTGTGGAGGTTTTTGTGGCTTGTGAGCCAGCACTTTCTGAGGAGTTTGTTGTGGGAGTTTTGAAGTGTGCTGTGCAAAATTAAGGGCTTGTTAGCCTCCGCTCTTGTGGAAGCATACTGTATAAATCTAAGGGTGTGTCAGCCAGTACCTTTGGAGTTTAAATATTGGGCTGGTTGCCGCAGTTCAGAGGATGGTACAATCAGTGAGAGCTCCTGACACGTGTCTGGTGTCTCTGTTCAGCTTGACAGAATTTATAACAGACACTGATATGCCCATGGGTTGTCACATCAGTGCAGACAGGTCCCTTAAGTTACAGGGGGAGATAGCTGGAAGGCTTGGTGTTTTCTAACTTCCCCTTGTGCTCAAAAGTTGAATCCTTAAGCCAAGTTTCCTTACGTTTCCTTAAGCCAATATTTCTAAAGCTGATGGAGGAAGTGGAGGAGAAGGGAGGTGGTATTCCGTGCTCAGTGAAACAGATATAGTTTGATAAGAATTCTTCTGGCCTTTTAAAAGGGTTGACATGATCTATATTTGTTATTATTACAAATTAATTGAGAGCTAGGAACTGAGTTTTACTTGATGTAGATAAACCAAAACAGGAAGAGGTGCTTTGGGTATGCTGACCAGCATACCCAAAAAAGAAAGGAGAAGCCAGAAAGCTTAGAGTACTCATGTGGACTCTTAGTCTTGTTATGATGTAAAAGCTTTGTTATGGTGTAGAATTTGGCAGTCTCGTTTACTACATAGTCTATTTTTCAGACTGGCAAGTGGCTGTTTCTCCCAAAGGGTATCAAATTAAAAAAACCCCAAACCCAAACAAAACCAGCAGCAGCCTGCCAGGATTTTCCATCCCGTACATTGGTACTTCCCACTGTCTAGACACACCATAGGAAGCAAGAATGATCTCTGACTTTCTCTGCTAACGTCACTTAGTAGAGACGTTTTAATATTCTTTGTTAAGTCCAGAGACCTGGAAGAGCTAAGTATCAAAGCTATGGTAGCAAGACAGCCTTGAAATACTTCTGATTGCATGAATTTATTTTGGGCTATTCTGCATGATGTGATACTTCTTCTATAAATCATGTTGCACTAGTCTTACTGACAAATGAAATCAACTGGTGCTTGTGTTTAGATCCAAATCCTGATGTGAAATGAGTACAGACTTCCTCAAGCTGCTTTTTGAAGTTTCTGAGGCTTTGGTCCCAGAAGATCTGGCGGGTCTTAAATTCCTCAGCCTGGGGCATGTCCACAGGAGGAAGCTGGAAGCCATCCAGGAGCCCAAGGCCTTCTTTGAAGCGCTGCAGGAGAAAGACATGATTGGGGCGGGGAACCTGTCCTTCCTGAAGGAGCTACTCTACAGGATAGGTCGGATCGACCTCCTGACCTCCCACCTGGGCTCCAGCCGGGAGGAGATGGAGAGAGAGCTGCAGGTCCCGGACAGAGCACGGGTGTCAGCTTACAGGTAAACACGGGAGCATGCAGAATGCAACAGTTTGGTGTCAACTGGCTTTTCTGTCTGCACTGTTGTCTTGTGAATATCCCAGCATAACTGTATTTATTACATATGAATTCCTACCATTGTGAGTTTTACATTTTGCAGTTCAAATGTTTAAGTGTCCTGTTTACTTATTACAGCTTTCTTGAAGGTCTCCCTATTCTTTGTTGCCAGGCAACTGCTGTATGGAATTGCAGAGGACTTGACTCCAGAAAACGTAGCAAGTGTGAAGTTCCTGCTCCAAGAACAATTACCAAAGAACAAGCTCCAGGAAAATGCTGTATGAAAAGTGGTCTTGAGTTTTTTGCTAGTTCAGAGTCCTCTAGTTCTTGCAAGAAGGGGGAAAGAGAAAGCAGTCTGCTCTCAAGAAAATCTGGTTTGAAAGAATTGTGATGTTAGCTAATAGCTGCTGTGTGAAAGAATGATCCTTACTTTTTGAATTGTATCTTTGCCTTTTTTGCTCTCCTGAATCCATTTTCTCTCCACTCCTCTCTCTGACTCCTTAATCTTGTCTTCTTGCAAAATCCGTCATGCTCTTCCTTAATCTTTGCTTGGAATTTATAAGACAAATATCTTTTAAAGACATATGCCATACCTAAGAAGAGTGATGTTTGCTAAAGGAAAAATAATGTTCTGGAGACAGAAAATCGAGTTGTAATGTGAGTTCAACCACAAATTTTTGTGTGTCAATGGGTAAATTTTCTTCTTTATTATAATTTGGAGTAACAATATATTGTTAACTTTCCCCCCAAAGTATTAAGAGGTTGGGTGAGCTAGTATAATATTTGTAATGAGCTGTTTTATAAAAATGCTTGGTATTATTAAGAACCTTCCTTAAAAGTCCTATTTAAGTTGTGATACATAGACAAAAATTAGCAGGTTTACCTCCAACTTGGTGGACAATTGAGGTTTATTCATCTTTAGTAAACAAAATTAGTGCTGAACAGCTTTTCTGTAATAGAAAATGCAAAAATGGCATAGCTACAGGACTTAGCAGCACTTCATCAGAACACAAAGGCACAACAGGATGTTATGTTATCCTTATCAGTGCTTTGTACTGCTGAAACAAAGCAGGATAGCCTAGTTATAAGCAATTTCTAGGCAATTGTCCTGCTTTAACTTTAGTGATGATGTGTTTATTCAGTTGCATTGCATCTTGACCCTTGCTTTAATGAGTTTTGGAGGAAAAAGTAATAGGTCTTTAGCTGGTCAGTCTCTGAGAATGAGGATGTTGTCTTCTGGCCTGTTGCAGAGGTGCCAGATACTGCAGTTATCAAAGTTCACTGGATGAGTTTGGGTTATATGTTTCTGTTTTTCCAGTCAATATTGCAGATCTTTCTGGAAATGGAAATAAAGGAGAAAATTAAAGAAGATAACCTGACAATGCTGAAAGATCTATTCCAGAGAGTTAGACCTGACTTAAAGAAAAAAATTGATGCTTATGAAAAAAAAAAAAAAGGTATATTTATTTAATCTGCTGTTTAAGAACAGAGCTGAGGTCTTTTGTGAGTTTTATAGTTTCATCCTTGGCAGCTTAGAAGTTCAGCGATAACGGAGAGACCTTATGGTATCCTAAGATAGGCAGAACAGCTCTGGAGAACTCTGATTCCTGAAGTTTTCTGCTACTTCATTATCCCATCATGGATTCTTGTATCTATCCTTGAAGTATGTTATGTGCCTTGTAAAAGGTCTTCTTTGCCTTCTCTTTGCCTTAAATGCAATTTATCTGTTCAGGAAAAAGCACGGTGCTGGTTTTAGACCAGCATAACTTCCAAGGCACTCTAAGAGACAGGAAGTGACAGCTGACTTGGGGGAACTTGTGTTGGGACATTGTCAGCACCATCTTCTGTTAGCCCTTTGCTCTTGGACAAAGGAAAGGCCCTGAAAACCAGTCACTTGGCTAAAGTGTACCTTTCTGTAACCAGATGGGAAATTTCAAGGACTTCAGTATATCTGGGCTGTTGCAGCCAAGGTGGTGCTTTCTGGCACCACAGCTGGGTGTTCCTGTGGGAAACAGGATGTCTCAGTCAATAAGAGCTTCCTTCTGAATGAGTCAGATACATTTAAACAGTCCATGCAGTACCCTAGTACTTGCAGAGCTACCAAGTAGTTTTCCCTGCATGTGTTTGTGCTGCTGTCCTCTGCTGGTGCCTCTAAAAGAGTCGAAGGTAATTGCCAAGGGAGGGTAGTGCAAGCAAGTCCTGTGTCAGGGGAATGGCTTTCTAGTAGTATTGTTATTATTTTGTCCTCTTGATAAGTAGGAAAAAAACATGTGTAGAGCTTGTTGCGCTGACAATTAAATTTCATTTAAACACATTTTTGCAACTTGTAAAATGAGTACTGTGATTTTGTTTCCTTGGTTAGAGTTATGGTTTGATGATTTCTTCACTTTTTTCAGAAAGCTGTATTCAAATAAATGCTCTAAGGAGATCTTTCATCATGCTGGTATTTTGCATCCTTGCATCCACTCACACAGTAAAGTTCTCTGGAGAAGAGACAGTAGCCTCAGAAGTAAATGGACCAGCATTTTGTACTATTGTACAAAAATGGGTCTCCTCTTTCACTTTTATATCCCACAGTGTAGATGCTGGTGAATGGCTTGCCTGGGATGACTACTCACATTCAACCTATTATTATCTGTATCTTGGTACCAGTAAAAGAGCAGAGGAGCAGAGAAGCAATGGAGCCCTGCATGGCTTCTATAATGACCAGTAGCCTGTGAAACTGGAGCCGTGCTTGGCCCAGCTCTACAAAATGCTGGTGTCTCACTGGTGTGAAAACATCCTGCACCTCATTCCTTGTTCTGGCTTTTTGAGTGTTGAAATATGCACAGTGGAAGAGTTATTCTTTTAGTTCTAAAGTGTTTTGTTTATCTTCTCCTTCTTAGAAAATTATTCTCGGGAAGAAGTCCGCTATCCTGTGTCTGTGCATCCAGAGGAAAAAGGAGCAGAGGGGGGAGCAGCAAAGCAGGTGAGAAATACCTCAAGATTACCTTTAAAGTATTTATTCATCTCCTGGGAGAGGGAGCATAAATTCATAACAATAAGCAAGTAGAACAGCCAGGATGGAGGGGTTCTGGCTCTATATGTAGGCCTTGGAACAATTCCTAACAAATTCTATTTTCCAAACAAGACCAAACCTTCTTTGTGGGGACCCGTTGTCAGCAACCTTTTAACCAAGAAACAAATGAACAGTTGAGTGAAGAAAACCAATCCTAATGGAGACTGGGACATTAAAGTCCAGGCCAGGATACTCCTGGACAGATGTGAAGGGAATAGCAGAACACACTACATCACTGGAATTGCACAAGGACCCTCAGAGGAAATGGTGGGGTGCAGGAATTTTTCCTATGAACACGCAAATTTGTGTTTCTGGATCCTTTCTCCCATGTCAAAATCATATCCTGACAGAAGAGAGAGAGGGAGAAAATGCAGAT
The DNA here is from genome assembly GCA_910950805.1 of Acrocephalus scirpaceus scirpaceus. Lineage (NCBI taxonomy): Eukaryota > Metazoa > Chordata > Aves > Passeriformes > Sylviidae > Acrocephalus > Acrocephalus scirpaceus. The sequence continues at coordinate 43,945,577 of OU383779.1, forward strand.
TCCTCTCATCTGTAGCTAAGTTGTATCCTTAGAATTTTCCTTTCTTGTTTCTTGGCCTTTGTGTTTTGGGGGTTTTTTTGTGCTTAGATAATGATGGACCCGCAATCTCTATATAGTGTATTTCTCTTTCGAATGCTCAGCTCTGCTTTCCAACTGCTTTTTTGTTGTTGTTTCTGCAGCATGGGAAAATATACAAGATGAAAAATAACCCCCATGGTTACTGTTTAATTCTTAACAACTACAAATTTAAAAATCCGGATTACAATAGAGAGGGAACATTGCAAGATGGAGGTAAGTACTTTTTAAACCCAATTACTGGTTTGTGTTTCTTCCTGTGATAATTCTCCAAAGCAATTATCTAATCTTTGCTGTGAAGAAGAATCATGGCCATGGTACTCTTTGGCCTCCAGAGACTGGATTGAGTCACTGTACCAATTGGAAATATGCCACTTCCAACATTTAGCTGATGGCTTAAAGAAGGATCTACTTTTGTTCTACGAAAAAGGCATTGTCATAATTGGTTATATGTACAACTAGTGAAAAAGTGATTATTATTCCACCTTTCCAATTTTTGATTGTTTTTTTAATTCTTAGCTATCACAGAAAAATATTTTAAGTCCTCAAATTCTCTTCAATGCTCAAATAAATGCTCTGTAACTTTCCTTAAAGCCTGTCTTCCTGCAAGTCACTTTGAAGATAAACAAGAGTATAAAAGTAAAATCAGATTCCTGAAAGGACACATCACGGATATTTTAACTCCATCCAGCCCATTTATAGGCTGCTTTCTTCCCAGCTACTTTCTCTCTGCCCACACAACAATTAGGCCACCATTTGCTGAGAAGTCTTCATAGCATTTGTGAGCAGGTTACTCTGATTTCCTTCTTGTTGCATTGACCATTCTCATGGAATGAGGGACCTGCTTCATTTAAGGGTGGCAGAATTTGTCATTCTGGAGAGGAGGCACTTCTTTAACTGGCCAAGTGTTGTTCTTAGGCGTCTGAGACTACTATGCAATGCCTAGTTAAAGCTTGCTTTAACACAGTAAACTTCACTAATTGGTACCCATACAACATAGAATCTGAAAGCTGTTTTTGTTTTAGAGTGCATCATACTTTCCCCAGTTGTGTTTTAAAAAAATCAGGCAAATTAGGCATTTGGGTTTTTCTAATAGGATTTGGCAGGTTAAGAGCCAGTCAGGTGATTTTACTGGTGGCATCTGAACACTTCTGCTAATATTTGACCTACCACACAGACACTGATGTTTCAGCATCTTCCTTGTCACTGTGTATGTTTAACAGATTCCTTCTGATTTTTTTCCCCAGAGGCTGTGAAGGGGGTCTTTACGTGGCTTCAGTTTGAAACAGTTGAGTGCATGAATCTAGAAGCAAGGAAAATGTATGACACAGTTAAAGAATACAGCAAAAAAGACCACAGAAATATGGACTGTTTTGTTTGCTTCATTTTCTCCCATGGTGAAAAAGACAAAATAAAAGGTGTTGATGATGAGTGCATAAACATTGAAGATTTGGTCTCCTGCTTCACTGGAACTAATTGTCCTACTCTTGCTGGCAAACCCAAGGTGTTTTTCATCCAGGCTTGCCAAGGCTCTTTAGGTCATCCATCTGTCACAGTAGAATCAGACTCTTCTGGACATCTTGAGGTGGATGCTAGTCCTTTGATGTCCATTCCTGATAGGGCTGATATTCTGATTGGCATGTCTACAGTGGAGCACTGCTTGTCCTTCCGCAGTCGTGAGAATGGCAGTGTTTACATCCAATCCCTCTGTGAGAAGCTGAAGTTGCTTTGCCCACTGTAAGTCCTATTTCTAATTCTTGTACATTTGGGGAATTGCAGATGTGCATACTTAAGCGTACTGTGCTGAAACACAGTGGTTTGCATTTGTGCAATTAATGCTTTTCACATGCAGGACAGTGGAAAACAGTATGTATTTTGAAACTGAGCACTGTTAGTCTTCTACAGATGAGCCAAAGTATAAGTGACTTCCTCTGGTTTTCCTGTGACAAAAACAGGGTTGTAATGCTGCAACATTGCACACAAACTAGTGTGTGTATGTGTGTTTAACATTTTTTGACTGACAAATTATTTTTCTTTCAGTGACACCTGATTAGAGGCAAATTTGTTGAGTGATTACACAGACAAAACCCCTCAGTGTTCTGCAGGCATAATTTTCATTGTTGCCTCCCACCCATCCCCTCATAAACTTCATTTAGAAAATAAAATTTCCCTTCAGTTATCATTTTCTCATGGCGTCCAGAGGAAGACATAGAAAGTGTATAGATTTATTTCATCTTGATGACCTCTTCTGGCTGTAACCAAAGCAATGCTACACGGAGGTTGCTTTTATTTCCCAAAACACAGTGAATTCTGAGGTTATTTAATGGAATGTGCAATTTCAGTGGCAATAGGGTGAGGAAGATACCAGCCTTCCTTGGGATACCCCTTTACAGGGGCAAACACACATCACCTTCTTGGCCAGCTGCAAGTACCATGTGTTTCAATGTAACTTTTCTTCATTTTTGTTCAAGGCGCAAGGATCTCACCACCATCCTGACAGAAGTGAACAATGAAGTGGCAAGAAGAGAATTAGCAGGATCTAAGCAGATGCCAAAGATAACATCAACATTGCTGAAACGATTGATCTTTGAAGTTCCACAATGAAAAGTACACAAGTAAGAATACACTCCTTTAGGAATGACATATGGAGTGGGCTTTGACAGGGAAGAGAATTTACATGAGAAATTATCTTGATCTGTGTAGTAGCCCCAGCCCTTTAAGAAGGCATGGGACCTAAATTTTCCATCATCCATATTGAATCAGTCTTCCAACACCTGGCTCTGTAGTGGTCAGGTAAGGCTGTGGAAAATTACACATCATGGGGCTTTTTGTCCTGCAGAAGCAGTGGAGTATCTTCAAGTGAGTTTCAAGTGAGAAAGGACTTTCAAGTAGTACTGTAAAAGTTATTGGAAATGTCAGTGAAGTCCCATTTGTGTCTGAGTTGTTTTAAGTCCCCAAAATCTGAAAAAATTGAACAGATTCAGAATGCCAGATGCATTCCCAGGCAGCATGTGTAAGGTTTTAACTGCCTTACCAGAGGTGAATCATTGTCTGTCTTTGGAAACTATAATTGTTCATGGAAAATAACATGCTGCTCTAGAAGGACCAAAACCCCATGATTTGGTTCTTTTCTTCTAAATATTTGGTTTGGTTTATATCAATCATTTACTTGAATAAGCAGCCCAAATGTATAAGTTTTTCAATAATAAAGGTTCTCACTTTGTTATTTCTCAGAGCTCCCAGGGCAGTGTGTTTTGAATGACTGTGGAATACTGGAAGGAAGCTCTGTAACCATGTTTCCGTTAAATAAATTGTCTTGGTGTTTATATCACCTCGGTTTGTGGTGTGTTCCTCTCTTGGATGAACTTTCTGAGGGACAGTCAGCATGACAAACTCTTTTACCCCCGCAGAAGTCATTTTGCTCTTGTTGGAGTGTTTGTTGGCAGCCACCCCAAGGGGCAGCAGCTGGAGAGATGGTAGGAAAGAGTAAGTCCAGGACTGTCATGATAATGACAGCTGATGCCAATAGGGCCATTCAGTAACTGCTTCTTCTGTGAGAAACTTGCTGGAAGGTGGCAGCTGCTCCAGAAGTGAAGTTGTAAATCTGTAGCATTTCTGTTTCTCGTATTTCTGTGTCAGAGTTCAATACACTCAGACCAAGTTCTCTCAGCTATTCTACATGAGGAGGAATTGGATATCAAATTTAATTATTTGGTATCTTTGAGCTACACATAATTTTGATTTGGTAGGGTAAGACAGCTACCTAGGTGTGCTATCTGTCATGACCCTGGCCTTCCCCAGTCATGGTAGAACATGGGTGGAAGCCAGCTCAAGCCCATTGCTCATTTCGAAGTTTAAATGCTTCATCAGTTGTCCATGTTTTATACTTTTGTGTTGGGCTGGGGTGAACCACATATCCGCACCCTCTGTGGCGGTCTGGCTTGCTCAGGAAGACATTATTCCTTGTTAATTGTCTTGGGGTACCTGATGATTCACAGGTGCAAATGTCTTCTCTAAAGCTTTGCTCACCCTCCAATCTCCCTGGTACTGAGGTAAATTGGACTTTCTTTATTAACGCTTCTTCCCTGAGATGGTGTGTTTTTTATCCTTCTTCTCTGAGCTGTCCTCCACTGGAGGGGGGGCTATAGAGGGTGCTCAGCAGTCACACCCTGTGTTTTAAATTGATCTGGTATTTTGTTCTGCCTATTAAAATCCAGCCACCTCCGTAGTTTACTATTACCACTTGCGGATGAAGACCTATTAGGAGGAAGAGAAAACCCCATCAAAATCCTTCAAAGAACTGCAGAAAACAGCCATACTGTGAATTTATATGTGGTTTATGCAACAATCACGGAAGGGGAAAACACACTTTGAGTTTTGCAGTTCTGAGCAAAGTGTGGCTGGTAGGTTTTTGCACGTATTTGTGTCCCTTCCACAGAGCTGAGTGGTAAGAAGGAAGTTGGTTCTGCAATTTCCTGACTGTTTTTTCTCTGTGGTACAAGCTAGAGAACAGTGAAGGGCAATCACATTTTCTCTCTGAAAGCCCTCAGCTTTGTTTTTTACTTTGCCTTTTCTTTCCTCCCAGCTCATGGCTGGGAGGCCAAATCTAGTCAAAAACACTTAATTCTGTTTCGTTTTCAGACAGCAGAAGCACTGCCACCAGAAAGTGGAGCCAGAAGTCTGGTGGGAGAGAAAAGCTGGTGAGTTGAAGTCCTGCAGACTTAAACTGAAAGCAGGCAAGATCAGAATGATGCTGTTTGAAGAGGAAAACACTTACAAGAATTAGGGAGTACTGTTAGCTGAAGAAGAAGAAATAATGCTGTCCAGGGGCATGAGTCCTTGCCCAATCATTCACATTTTGCTACCTATACTTTCAGTTAAACAGTAATTTCCCAGAGACCTCTTTATGCCCACCTCCTGTGGGAAGTTTGTCTTTCTCTCCATCTGAATGGTTTGAGGATGACTTGAAAATGTGCTGCTCTTGGGACAGGCTGGTGGCACATGGGAAGAGCCAGCCTGTGTTCAGCTGGCTGCCAGATTCTCCCATTGCGTGGGCTGTGGTGAGATTCCCAGCACTGAGTGTTCCCACCACCTCTGTGAGGGTTTGTTCAATTCTGAAAGTGGTGCAAATTCAGGTGCTGATGAGTTTGGATTGATTGAACTGTTGGCTGTATCTGTGATCTCTAAGATCTGCAGGAAATATGAAGACCAGGGAGAGGTGGAAACAAACCACACACCATTAAGGAGATTAAGCTGTACAGCAGGGAGTCCAGTGCTACATTTTTCTCCAGAGGTGTTGAGTCTTCAGCCTTTTTATTCTAATCCCTAAATAACATGGGCACATTCTCTCAGAAATTATTCAAATCTCTCTCTTTTCAACTAGAGATTTTTCAAATTATGAACAGAGAATGGCATGTTTAATTTGCGATGACTTCTTTGCACTGTGCTAAAATATATGTGAGATCTTTGGGATTTCCCAGATATTAATTTGTGCGTGTCCTTTGTGTAAGTGTGCCTTTACTTGTCACTTTGTTCTGTTATTGGCAGCCACTGGAACTCCTGAGGCCCCAAACGTGGCTAGCCCTTGTGGATGCCAACCATACATTCCTAGCTTGGTGGAATGTTATCCTAGACACATCTCCTGAGCTTGGCCTAAGTCTTCTACATTACTTTTGTATGTGTAGCCACTTTGTGTTTAGGCCTTATTTGCCCACATATGTGCAAAGATCGATCCATACATCCTTAGAACAAGACAGGAAGATCTTGTTCTAACATGTCTTGAGGAGATGTCAGCTTATGGCCTGTTGAAAAGTGCCTTGCTTTTTGGATTCCTTCTGCCTTTGACCCAATTTGCCATGCATGTAGCAACCAAAAATCTTGCACAGGGTTTTGAACATTGATAAGGCACTTCTAAGATAACAATGTACAGATTTCTGTTTAATATATTGTTAAAGTGTTTTTTACTGGATTTTTGGGATGCTGGTTTCAAATCAGTGCTTAGCAAGAACACTGGTTCTTTATTGGACATTATGGATGTGCTGAGGGCTGCTCTCTGGATCAACGTGAGCATTAAGGTGTTAAGGCTTGTTTTCAGAAGGATGAAATTCCAGTTGGTAAGATCTCTCCCCTCCTGCTGTGAAACACCATCTATTCACGGTGCTGCACCAGGAGGTGAAGTGGAGGAGGTGGTGCAGCATCCCAGAGCCCTACACCACGCCTGCTCCTGTTGCAGAACTGTCTTGATGAGATGTGGGACGGCAGCTGTTTTCCACGGCTGGTGGCTGTCGGGGGCCGAACGCCTGCGGAGCGTGCTGCCTTTCTGACAGCAACCCAAAAGGCTCGCAAGGAAGAGGGCCAGTCAGTGGTGTTACAAAAGCTTCCTTCTCCTTGTATTAAAATCGCAGTGATTTGTGACTGCCTGGGAACCAGTGAGAGGCGACAGCGAGAGGGAGACCCTTGCATCCGCACTAGCAGGTTCGGCTTGCTCAAGGGTGGGCTCGAGACCAGGCGGAAACGCGACCAGCCCCGGCCCGACACACGGCGCTGCCCGCGGAACTGCCCGCGGAACTGCCCGCGGAACTGCCCGCGGAACTGCCCGCGGAACTGCCCGCGGAACTGCCCGCGGAACTGCCGAAACACCGAGCGGGACTTTCGCTCCGGAAGTTTCGATCCAGAGAGAAGCACCGCCCCGCTCGGGCCCCGCCCTCCGTCCTGTGCGGCTGGGGCGCGCCATGGAGCTGCCTCGGGGGCGGCTGCTGGCCGTCAGCGACGAGCTGGACGAGGCCGAGCTGGCGGGGCTGAAATTCCTCAGCCGGGACCACGTCCCCAGGAAGAGGCTGGAGGCCGTTCGGAGCGCGCACGAGTTGTTCGAAGCGCTGCAGGAGCAGGGCGTGCTGGAGGCGGGGAACCTGGCCTTCCTCAGGGAGCTGCTCTACCGCATCGGGCGGATCGACCTCCTGGTTGCCCACCTGGGCTCCAGCCGGGAGCAGGTGGAGCGGGAGCTGCGGGCGCCGGGCGGGGCGCGGCTGTCGCCCCTCAGGTGGGTGGGGGCGCCGGGCTGGGCTGGCCTCGTTCTGTCCGGGACAGCCGTCACCTCCTCTCAACACCAGGCTGAAGGGGTTGGCTTCAGGCGGTCCTGGGACTTCTCCCTCATCTAAAACGGAAAAAAGGGGGAATATGTGCTGGGGGGACAGTAGACAAGAGGAGCAGGAAACTCGATGAAATAACGCCCTCCTTTCTCTAGATGGTTGCTCTTTCAGCTATATGAAGATACCACTGAAGCTGAGCTGATGTCTTTCAAGTTACATTTGGACGAAGAATTACCAAAAAGCAAGCTAACCCGTGAGACTGTAAGTATCTTTTTAATACGTTTTAAAAATTGTTACTGTAATTCATAGAGCCAGTTATGTTGCTAATGGGGGAATGAGCGTCACTCTTCTTTATGGTGTCACTCTGACGGTGAAGACACCACAAGAAAAAGGGTGCCCCTGGGTGGATATGGGACTTCTTTGTGCTGGTGTTGGGCACAGCTTTTGCAGCAGTGTCACAGCCAGCTGTGCCAGGAGTGCCAGGCACTGAGGCCATCACATCCAAGCACCACACGCGACTCAGTGGCTTTAATCAACAAAAAGCTGATGAGCACATTTACTTATCTTGCCCAACATACTTTTTTTTTCTTCTTCTTTCTAAGTCATTATCAAATACAGAAAGTGACCCACTGTGGATATTATTTTATGATTTTCTTTTTAAATGCAGAAAATACAGATCTAAGCAGCAGATGCTTCTCAAGGCTAAGTCAAATGAGTTCAAATTTACAAGTAGCCTTGCAGGAGATCCAGTGCTTTTATGCTGTCCTAGCTTGCAGTTCTGGCTCCTTGGTACTTTGTTCTGTCTAATAAAAGTTTCGAGGATTTCCCTTCTTTTCTTAGAGGGGAGACTATGAGAGCTGTTCTAGTTAATTGCTGGGGTGACCACTCTGCTCTGCCACTCACTGACGAGTTTCTGTCCCTTGGGTCCCCTTTTGCTTCAGAGCAATCTCTGCACCATCATGTGAGGTTATGCCCTTTTTGGCAGTGCTTAAGATTGTCACTGCAGTGATTCTTCTGTTTCAGTTGACTGCAGGATAGCCACTGAAAGTTGCATGAAAGCAATCATTAAAAATACTGTTACATATTCCTGTGTGACCACCGTTAGATATCCTGGATTAGATCTTGGCACTTCTAAGCAACAGAAAGGAAATAAGTATGTTTTGAGAAGATGCTGGTACTTACATGCAGTACTTGTAGGTTTTGTTGAACTAGGATTAATTGGCTCAGCTAAAGTCTCACTTGAGCTCCCAGTCAGCTGGACTGACTCCGTGGGTCACATGTGCAGTCACTACATTAAAACTTAGGTGTGCATGCTGCAAGCTTTGCTCCCAGTGGCAGCATGGAGGTGCCGTAAGAGCAAACTGCCTTTCTGATTACCTAGACAATGCTTGACATTCTCACTGAGATGGAGAAGAAGGACCTTCTGGGGAAAGACAACCTAAGTAGGCTGAAGAGTCTCTGTGAAAAAATTAACATCAGCCTGTGGAACAGAATTGAAGATGGATTAAACCTGTTTGGTAAAACAACAAAACAGCCTTGTCCCCATAGTTATCCTTAAAGTGATGTACAGGTATTGTACAGGACTAAACATGAATGCTTTGTAGGTCAAGAAGAGATGCTCATCACACAGGAAGAGAGGGGCAGCACAGGATGCCCTGAGGGACATCTGGTGTCATCTGTAGCACCTGATCCTCCTGGCAGTTTTAATGACTCTTCCCAGGTAAGTTATGTTATTTCTTAGAAACATCATCATTTTGCCGTAGAGCTCACCCCTCCATGAAGTGTTGTTCTAAGACCAACTGTTAAAAGCATTGTGTAGAAAAAGAAAACTGCACAACTCTGCATCCTTTATTCTGAAGCTATGTCACAGGCACAGCTGCTGCAGTGTTGTAACTCAGAAACACCTACAAGGGTAGCAAGGTAGGCCGAGTTTACAATACCAGAAATTAAGCAGTTGGCAGCTGGCTTGGTACAGAGATGTGAGTGAACAGAGCACCCCGTGTGGGCTGAGCCTGACTGGTTGTCCAGCAGGGTGCTGTCCTGCACAGACTGCCAAAGGCCGTGGGGCTGGGCACTGCAGGCCCTGGGAGCAAAGCTGTTGGGGGAGAGCTGCCTGGAGAGGAGGCCAGCTGGCTCTGTGCCCTGCTCTGCCACTCCCAGCAGCTAAGCAGCACTTGGAGGGGAGTGCAGGAGTTTCACCAGGAGTCTTTCTTTTCAGCTGCTTGAAGCTTACAAAATGACCAGCAGACCCTGTGGAGTGTGCCTGATCCTGAATAATCACAATTTTGCAAAAGCTAGGGAGGGGGTGCCAGAACACAAACACATGAAGGATCGGAATGGGACAGACGTGGATGCAGGTACAGTGAATGTTAAAGATTGTGAATCTTTTAAAATAGAAACCTCATTTCTCTTTGTAAAGGTCTGAATTTGTCTTCCCTTTCTAGAGTTACTTTTGTCGTAGTGGCTCAGTTGGCTCTGTTTACTGTGCTAAGTCCTAATCAACTCACCAAGTTTTTAGTGCCTGACACTGAACAATTTACTTGCATTTTGCAGTTTTAGTGAGGTTAGTGCAAACTTAAGTAGCACCCTGAGCCTGGACTTTACAAGCTAGGCTAGCTTTGCATCAGCCTTATGCATACTAATTCTAAAATATGCAGAAATAAGCAAGAAAACCTTTTCATGACAGTTAAGGGAACTCAGTAGAGATGTGATTAGAATACTATTTTCAGTCCAGGAATGTAACTATGTAGATGTAGTCATGTAGCAGATGACCAGCTATGTCTAGAAATGCAATTTGCAGTTGCAGAGTCCAACTTTCATATAATGAAATGTCTCCAATTTCCCTTCTCTTTGCTTCCCAGCGGCTCTGAGGAATGTCTTTAGCAAGCTTCATTTTAGAGTAGAAGAACGTAAAGACCTCACTGCAGATGGAATCCGTGAGACCGTGGAGAGCTTCCAGAGTGAAGACCATGAGGACAAGGACTGTTTTGTTTGCTGTATCCTGTCTCATGGGAAAAAAGGCATTATATATGGTGTTGATGGGCAGGAAGTACCTATCCGGGAACTGACCGCTTCTTTCACTGCACAGAATTGCAATTCACTTGCTGGAAAACCAAAAGTTTTTTTTATTCAGGCCTGCCAAGGGGATGCTTTCCATAAAGGTGTGACCATTGAAACAGATTCTGGAGAGCAAGATTCTTCTGTAGAGCGAGATGCAAGATTTCAGCTCGACTGCATCCCTGCAGAGCCAGACTTCCTCCTGGGCATGGCCACCCTGCAGGATTACGTGTCCTACCGAAGTCCCAGGGAGGGAACCTGGTACATACAGGCACTGTGCCAGCACTTGGAGTACAGCTGTCCTCGGTACCTATGTTTCCATAAGCTTATTTTTCGCAACACCTGAATTTTCCTTTTGGATGACAGCAGGAATTTGATTTAGATGCAGAGGTAGATGATATGCAGTGGGAATGCTTGCTCAGAGTGATGTAGGACAGAGTAGCACCACGCAAACTGTTCAAAGCAACTTAGAGAAGTGCTCTGAAGCCTATTAAAACGAGTTAGCACTGGTGTATATCAAGATAGTGAGAATGTTATTGTGCTGATGTTAACTGCCTAATACAAACTGTACTCGTGTCTTGCAGAGGGGAAGATGTTCTCACCATCCTGACAGCAGTAAATGAAGAAGTGAGCAGAAAAACCTGTGAGCGGGGCACAAAGAAGCAGATGCCACAGCCCAGTTTCACACTGACCAAGAGGCTCGTCTTTCCTGTCAACTAAATGGGAGGGAACTGCATGGCAGAGAGAGCTGCTGCAGCCTGGAATTAGCTGGTTTCAGCTCAGAATACAGTCAAACACAACAGACTTTCAGTGCCTGCTCTTAGCAGATGTTTTTAATTGAATATACAACTGAGGAGAAAAGGCCTTAAGAAATTTGTATTAATATGTTAATTTGTATTAACACTTTATACTTGAGAGTATCTCTGAGATGGTCTCTGATTTATCTGTGATTTATTTAGCTGATCTCTCTCAGTGGTTTTCTGGCTAAGATACATTTGGTGTCCTCTTATCAGCTGTACCACATTGCTATTGCTTTCATAAGGTACAGCTTACTTTAAGCTTACTTAAGGTACAGCCTTCCTTTACAAGGAAACTTTTAGAAGACAACCATTATAAAGCCTTGTGTACTTTATGCCTAACCTTTGCAAAATAAAGGGAGGAATGCTGTAAATTTTATTGGACATAATCAGCTCTTATCAGTGTGTTTTGTTACTTGTCCCTATCACTTGGAATCATTCTTGGTGGCTTGGTACAGTTCAAGATAAAGTTAAGCATTTGTCATCTGGCATCCTTGGCAGGATCTGTTTGTGACTTGGAATTCAGAATATCCTCTACATAGTCTCAACAGTGGAAATCAGTTGCTCTGGTACAGGTTGAAGATGTCCCGTTATCCTATGTTCACTTACCTTGCTCATCTTTGAGTCTTAGTTCTAAGCACAGGAAAAGCCACTGTTAAGTACCCAGCTCCTTAAAACATTTTTTATTACCTCCCGTGGTGAGCATGTACACAGAACTGCTTCAATGTCTACCCCCATTTGTCACAAATCTATAGGGCTCACATCAGCTACTGAGATGAAAAACCTGTGGTGCTGTTAGCCAATGCTGCAGTGCTAACACTGTAATGTAGAGGTAGGGTGTGACAGGCAGAAGAATTATAAAAGAAAGGCCTCATAAAATCAGGCCTGCTCTGTTAAATTAATAGCTAGCCTGTCATCTCTTGTAAGTGTAGTTAAGCAATTTGCAAGTTCCCATGCAAAAACAATCTTGGTATGAAAGGTTTGTTAACACAGCAACCTAATCTTGGGTTGAAAAATAAGTGCATCTGTGTAAACAATAAGATCTGTTCCATGAAAAGCCATAAAGGAAAAATGTAAACAACCTGAATCTTAGCACGTACACACAGATCACCTTCTGACCAAAAAAGTAAAGTAGTTAGAAAACTACCATCCAATAGGTGTTGCACATGAGGTCTGTGAAAACTCTATAAAATAAGTTACATGAATAAAGAATTGGCTTTTCCCACATGAAGAAAATGGAGTCTTGGCTAACTTATTACAATAGAGGAACACACTAATTGCTGTAACAGAGGGGAGGAAAATACCCCAAAGCACCACCCACACACAAAACTCCCCAAGGCACTAGAAAATATGAGTAGATTCATTTAAAGTGAGGCTCAACACTTTAAATACTGTCTAAATCAATTTATTGGCTTCTAAAGCCTCACTTCTGCAGATACCAACTCACTTCACTAAGCTTGTGTACAGTATATTAATCACTAAATTTTAGCCACAAAAAGGCCTGATTTTAGATTTGTTATAGAACACTGTAGTAGAGAAGATGACATCTGGAACAAACCACAGAAGATCAGCAATATACTGAAAAATGGCATGTTATACATGTTTATTATCAAATTTACATTCCACTATGAAACAACAGTAAGTGCAAAAAGCAGATGGAAAAAATACCATGAAAATCCCAGACTGTTCAAACATTGTGTGTAACCCCTAATGTAACAGCCAAATGAAGCCCAAACACAATTATTCTCCTTCCCTCTCTGTTGCTATTCAGCTGCAGTAGATGTTCAACTTTGATCACAGGTATTTTGAGCATGCAGGTTATCACTGAATTTATCAAAAAGTAACAGTGAATCTAGAAAGGTTTAAGTTTGTGCTTTAAGACAAGTGGAATAAGGTAAATACAAGAATTCCATTCTGTCTCTTGTAACTTGCACAAGCACAGGTAAGTCCTTTCTAGCATCCATGTCTGACTCAAACCTGCAAGATAACAACCCTGCCAAAATGTAATTCTCCATTCCTTCTAGGTCTACCTCTACTCAAACAAAAGATCTGGTGCAGGATACCAGCCATGCAAGCTTGTCACCTCTTGCCTCTTACCGGAGACAACGAAAGCCAAATCATTCCTAGAATCATGGTAACTTCTAAAATATTCTCAAAACCAGATATTATTAAAAAAAGGTCTATCTTCTAGGTTTTGGCACCAAATGGTAAACTTGGAAGAAGTATCAATTTTCCCTGTTACTGCAAGCCAGGCACATATATCCAAACAGTGCATGGCCATCCAAAGGCATAAATGCATGACAGAATTTGAACAACACTGCACCACAGCATCAACCAACTGGGTAAACACACACAAACACCATGGTATAGAGGTTCTTCCATTTTCTTTTTGCCTTATGTAAAGTATCTGATGATACACCTCAGCTACAGAACAAACTGACCTCTCAGCATCCACAGCATTGTTTGAACTGAGCCAGTTTACATTGCTGGGCTATGGAAGAGGAAAGCGTCCCCCAAAAGAAACATGCATTTAATTTATATGCTTGTAGATTAGTTTTACCTGAACCATGGTCTGCCAAAGGAATTCTGCCTTAGCTGATTTACTACTCTGCTGATCTGCTGGAGTTATCTCATGAAGCCAATTAGAAACACAGTGTAATACCTTCAAAAATTTATCTATAACTCAGGTATTCCTACAATAAAGACACAAAATGGACGGACTTCTGTCATGCTACACACTTCTCTGTTGATACCAAACTGTCTAAGCTTTTGCTAACTTACTTCCCTGGAAGTTACAGATACACAGCAAACATACCCGTCTCAGGCCACTGGAGATCAACATTGCACTCCCTCCTTTCATTCTTACCTTATACAGCTAGGCAAAACACCATGTGCAGCTAAGTACATACAAACATAAATACTTATATGAAAAAATTAAATATTTTTCATTTAAAAAACAAAATTAACCCGTATATGGTCTTTTAAATAAAATTCACCTTTTATAAGTGTAAGATTTTGCTTAGAGAGCAAAAGGCAACTCCAGGAGTTCCTGAATATTTCTGTGCGCTGCTGACAGACAAGCTTCTGCTAAGAATCCCTGTGCAAGTTTGAAGTGGTTACTCCTTTTCCTTTTACAAAAAAAATATCAAAGAGTCATCACAAGATCTACAAAACTGTAAAATCAGAAAGGCCACGTTACAAATTTCCTACGAACAAGGTTAAGAAGCTTTCTTTTCCTGCCCTACTCCACTCACCCCTGCAGCAATGAGGGTGCTGATTATGGAGGATGTTCCTTATGGCAAATGCAAATCAGTGTAATTGCACTGATGTTTCACACCACACCCCCAGACAGCTGCCAGCTATACCCCACTTACATGGTAACAGGCAAGGTAAACTTAACTGGTTCATCTAATTGTATGGAAACAAATCATTTTATAATGTTGATAGGTACAGAGAAAGTTTACATAAAGACTAAGAAGCTGTTTCTGTTCAGGTCACCAACAGAGACCACTTCTTAAGTTACACAAAAGATTTGTTGTAGATTGTTCACTTATGATTAGATCTTGGACAGGAAGGAATCAAAAAAGCAGCATGGGCAGTAATATTTTGATGACTAACACTCAGAAACCAGGTTTCTAAAATGAAGTTCTTTTTTGAGTTGGAAAGTCTGCCTCAGCTATGTTGAGAACCACACTCCCTCACTGATCACTGGATTTCAATATTCATTAAAATGCCACAAAGAACACCAGCTTTTTTTTCTGCCTGTTTTCTATATGGAGTCTGGCAAATCCTTCTCTTAATGGAATCTTTTAAACAAAATCCTGTTTAAAATGAGAAATGACTGAAAGGCATAAAGTTTACTGGAGAACTCTCAAATATACAGAATGTGTACTTGGCAAGACAAGAGGCAGTTTTCTGAACTTCCAACACTTCCTTGAAGTAAATGCTCTCCATTTAAGTCTTTGAAAAGAAACCCTGAATCAAGCACCTAGGGTTTATCTCCTTTTGCAATGCTGAAATGTGCCTGAGATATTTGTGTGTGTGCACAAAACTATCTTCATTTAAATAGATGCACACTACACTTTGGAAAGATTTCTTAGCTCGACGTTTGCACCCCAGTACACACTTTGCTGCTTCTTAATTCTTATTCATTGCACATTTCTCTGTGTGCTTTGTTCACAAGCTCTGGAAAGAAATTAACTTCTGTTAATACCTCATTAACACAATTGCACTCTTTCAAAATATAAATTCTGTTTGTAAACTGAAGTATTACTTTCTTACACAGGGCTAAAGGTTCTCTCCCCCGCTTCTCAAAGTGAGGAGGACTTCAAAACAGCACAGTTTCTGAAATGGAAAATAAGAATGAAAAAAAAATTCCAAGTTTTCATATTTGTTTGCTACAGAGAGGAACTTGGGCTGATAATGCTGGTCAGACTGACTGTTAATATTTTATTTAAATGATGTAGTCTGACTGCAAACAACTAGTAAATACTATGGATGTATGGTAGAAAAAAATAAAATACCTGCACATACAGGTTAAAGGGTTAAAACACTGAAAAGGTCTACAATAGTCTTCACTTCTGACTAAGTTAAGATGCTGAAGGGGATCTTGAAATAAAGCTTTGGTTTTACCTTTCTATCTCCCACAAAAACCTTCTTCCTCAAACGCAAGCAATGTTCCTTTGCTTCTTTGTTCCAACACTTGTCTCTCCCACATCTTAACATGCACATGCCTTCTCCAACTCTTCTGTAACACACCTAACAATGCCTGTACTGGATGTTCATCCCTCCAATTATTTACTGTGCTCTAAGTCAAACACCTTTCAGGCCAGTTAGTCTTCCTTTAATATATCCATTTTTGATGACGGTGTACAAACAGGAGCTCCCAGTACTCCAATCATGGCTGGAAGACTCTGGTTTCTTCTCAGGCCTGCCATTAAGTTGCTACCTACATTTAAAAACCCAGCTGAGTCCTGCCTCTGCAAGCCAACCTCTGGCCCCTGATTCTTGCCATGGTCCTGTGTTTCAGGGGGCTTGATCACCCTGGCAATGCCCAGCCTCTTCAGTCTGTCCACGAGGTTCATCTTCAGCTGCCCTACGTCTGGGACGTTACGGGAGGGCTTTGGGCCATACATTTCCTGCAAGAACGTTTCTGCTGGTCGAGAAGCCAGGAAATTCTCTGAGTGATGCACTCGAGGCTCGAACAGTGGAGGGGAAGGACAAGGTGAATGCGAAGGAGAATTTGGTGGAGTAGAAGGAATGGGCAGAGTTCGAGAGGTTTGAAGCAAAGGCAGTTTTTCTAACATGGGGCTGTCGTAAACCTTGGCAGAAATGCCTCGTTCTTGCAAAAGTTTAGCCAGGCTGCTTGTGCTGCTGATAGTAGTTGAGTCTCTTCTGTTGGTGAGAAATTCTCCAATACTGAGTCTGTAAGGAATGGCTGGAGTGCTCACTACTGGGTTTCCAGTACTGCTGCCAGTATTCCCCAGTGAAAACGGAGCACCCATGGAACTGAAAGAAAATAAAAATTAAACAGAGAATATATTTTTATACCTGGTCCTCATTTGCCCTTTAGTATACAGAAGACTCAAAAAACCCTTAAACTATTGCTATTAGCTTCAGTACTCAAAATTATTGTTCTGCTAAATACCAATGAATTTACCTTTTGTGATCACCTGTACTCTACTAGATAGAATATTAACATAGCTGTCCAATTAGTTTAAAAAAAAAATCATCAGAAAATAAATTATCATGGAATCTTTTTTTCCACAATAGCTACATGATACAAGGCATCTGCTATTCAAGAGTTAAATTTACTTCAAGTTACCTTAACCTGGTTTAACTCTCACTCTAAAGAATTTGAAGTTTCTTTTTGTAATTGCAACTATTTTTATTAGTAACATCCTACATATTGCCCAACTGCCTTACTATTTTTTAAAACTGATCCACGTATCAAAAGCCAGAAAAGTAACTGTTTAATCCTATACAGCAACATTTAGGATGTTAGCAGTCCTCATACCTGGGAGTAACTTGAGTGACATCAGATGGGTGAAGGATCCTACAGGTAGTGAAGGTAAATGTGGAATTTGTTGAAGATAGACACTTCCCTGGATTTGAGGCTGCAGTGTGAAGAATATACATCCATTGAGGGTAAAAATAAAGACATACAAGAATGAATCAAAGTTTAAGACAATGTTATTATCACTGCTAGTTTTTTGAGTCCTTTTTTTTTGAAGTAAAGAACAAAACCAGCAAAGACAGCATTACCACACAGTAAAATATTTTTCATAGAGAACAGGACACTGCTAAATAGAATCAGAGAGAAACAGTAGTGGTACTTACCAGTGAGTGGTACTGCTGCTGAAGTAATAGGTGGCAGGAAAATCCCTGCCACTGGCTTTGCCAATGCACATTTCTTTTCCTCTGAGACGGACTGCTGTGCTTGAAATGTTATACCTCCTTCACCCTCTTCCTCATCATCTTCCTCCAGGTCAGAGATGTGGTGCACAGTGTCATCAGACAGAGGGGTAAAGCCTTTAGTTACAACACCTGGTCTTGGGTCAAGAATGGTGCCTAGGTTGGGTCGAGCAAGCTGCTGCCAATGAAAAAGGGTCTGAGATCCTGGTGTGACAGAAAACAGGAGATTTGGAGAGCCATTACCTACTACTGTATCGAGTTACAAGAATGCATTATGAAAACCAGTGTAGCTGGCTGGTGCCCACACTGTGATCCACACAGCCACTGGATGGCAATGCCAAGAAGCAGCTTAATACTTAGCACTCTCTAGGAAAGCCTAACAGAAAGCGATGCTGATGAGCTCACTGGCATGGAGCCTACCAAATACTACCAAATACCAAATACCAAGCTTCCTGTTACTGCATGTCGTACCTAGCTATACACACGATGATTTAAATAGCAAATATAAAATCCTTTTCTGCTAACGAGAGAAGGAAGATCATCCTCATACCTTCAATGGGTTTGACAATTTGCAACTTCTCTGGTAGGAGAACACGGAGATTACTAGAGCTGGCAGAGAGATCCGTGAATTCTGAGTTTGTACTTGGGGAAAAAGAATTTTCTGTTGGTGTACTGCAGCCACTAGCCTCTTCTTTCTGCTCAGCCAGCAAATGCATTTTTCGGTCCCATTCCTCCTCGAAGAACTGCTTCTCACTCAGGTAGTTCTGACGACGCAGGGAGAGCCTGTGCAGAGCTGTGACCAGGTCATTGTCTCCAGGGGTTCCCGGCTGGCCAGGACTGTGAGCATCTCTGTGAGAAACATCAAATAATAATAATAGATGTTAAGCCTATTAAATTAACTATTTCTCTGTTACACAGCAGAAGTCTGGTCTGAGTTTAGTTTTCAATCAGTTCTTTTCAGAAGGTTAACAGGCTGTGCTTCCTACTTCAAATTCCTCTCAGAACTGCTCTCCGGGGCCATCCGTGCGTGGCTCTCCAAGTGGTGCACGCCAGACTGGAAGGGCTTTGCTGTCATAACAGCGCTCGAGCGATTTGATCCAGGGATTGGCAGCGGGGCAGGAAAGGAAGAGGAGCGCCCACGGATGACATTAGCAACCTTGACAGTGTCAAACACTCGTTTCTGTTGACTCCTGCAGAAAAGACGAGCAAACAAATGTGGTTTTCAGATGCAAAAAAGATATAATGAAGAAAAATTTCTGAAAAACAAACTTTGAAAAGTCTGTAGAGACGTCACTAAAAAGATGTTCAGAAAAACATGACTGCCTAAAACACTCATGTCTTCAGGAGATCTACTCCGTTAAGTATCAGAATTACCACTTCTTTACCTGAAAGACCTGAACTTCTACTGATAACTGCTTTAGACTATTCAGAAGTATGTATTTTATTTATTTAATTTGTATGTGCTTTCAGAAACACACATTTAGTTTATTACTTCTTGCTCAAAATTATGTGATCCAGGAACAAGTCTTCAGGGTTTTGAGAACTGTTACTTGTCTTTCAGCTATAATGTCATTTCTCCAGCAATTTTTCTATAAGTACTAAAAGAGATAAAACTAGTTCTGTGCATCAGAGAATTTAGATTAAAAAAATCTCACAAATTAAAGAATGAAATGACACCCTTTTAGCAATTCCCAGCTTCTTCACAGAATCAAATAAGAATAGCAGGTTTCAAAATTGAAAAGATTACCAAATACTACAAACATTTTTTATTTACAATGAAAACATTAGAGGGTAAATATATGCATTTATGGAGTCCCAGAAATCAATTTCACCTCAATTAATACAAGTCTATGGATAAATATAAAAATAGCACATAGAGATCTGAAAACATACTTTTGCTTGGAGAGAACAGATTCATCACCTTGACTCAATTCCTTCCTCATTGTCCCTTCAATTTCTGCTGCAAGGGAATCCTAGAGAAAAGTGGAAACCATAAGAGTTGACAAATTAGATTCAAGTCTTCCTTCTGACAATGTTAGCAGAAAATATCTGTAAAGATTACTTCTAAAAATCTGCATTTGTTTGCCCAGTATCAGTATGCTTTGGACAAACCCTTCTGCCTCTGAAGGAAGGGCACGTGGGACAGTTTGCCACCATAACTACACCCATGTGTAACCAGGATGAGTTCAGTTTTCCTTAGCAACATCTGCTTTTTCTTTGTGTTTCATTATGTACTCTGTATGTTGGTTGCTTTTTTAGTTAAGCTACAATTTTAAGAGCATTTCTTACAAGTGTACACGAGTGACACACAGAGCAACCAACCAAAACCTGAAAAATTTCCAGATATTTTGAGTATGTGAGATGCTGTGTTTCTTACAGGAATTTTGGGTTACAAAATTCACACCAACATCAAACAAGACACTAGCACAACTGAGCATAAGCTACAGAGTATGCCAATTCCCTTATTGAATAGAAATGGCATAAAAAAGGAAAAATAATTGCAGTGTCACAATATGTCAAGTGAACAGTTAGTTTCCTAACTAATTTCCTAAATTTCTCACAAGTGTACATATTGAAGAATTGAAAACCCAAAAGATCAGCTCCTTTGCCTACTACAAAGTAGTTCTGGCTGCAGCTTCTGCAAAGGCTGTTGTGCTCCTAGAGCTGCTCACTGCCACAGCTGTGTGTGCCAGCTGGTGTGTGCCATGCAGAGGTGCTGCTTACCACAGGAAATGCTCCACAGGACTGTGGGTGGCACAGACAAGCGACAGAGCTGGCTCTGCTGCGCAGCACCTTCACTTCCTCCTGGGACTCGTGCAGCATCCCCAGACACTCTGCATTCCGATCTTGCAACTCATGGAGCTGCAAGAGAAGAGAAGCCACCACATGACCTCTTCAGAGAGAAGACAGAGTGAAACTGAATGAACTCCTACAGTAACCTAGAATGGCTGATTCAACACTGTAAGATTCTTCCAGCTGCAAGGCACATGCCCACAACTGGAATGGACAAGAGTCAGCACAGCACCATAGTGGTGTTAGTGACAAAGCACAAAGATTCAAAAGAGGAAAAAGTAGGATGAAATTCAAAGGAAAATACATTGAAAGACTGCAAATACACTAACTACTGATGCAAAAGAAGCAAAAAAAGAGAACTGCCTTAAAATCTATTAAGCCACAGTACTGTTGATATAATCAGCAATATTCAGACTAAAGCACTCCTTCTCTCATAACTAAGACTAGTAAGACCTCCCTATTTGAAACACGCTCCTTGCCTTTTATATTCCTGTGAACTACAGAAATATTTGTGTAGGCTTAAGTAAAATAATTATTCTTTTCCTCCAATCATACGACCTAACACAACAAAAGATTAAAATCCTACATAATAAAAAGCAGTAGTTCCCACTCTCTCTCTGTTTTCTTTCTTCTGTATTCTATCCCAAACATTTATCTAAATCTATGTTATAGAAGTCTTAAGTACCTCTGCTGTCAGTTGTCTCTGAGCATCTTTGGAGGCTTGTAAGTGAAGTTTCAGCTCCTCCTTCTCAATCACATTCTGAAAGAACAAAAAGGTGCTCATCGTTTTCTCAGCTGATGTCCCCAAGAGAATGATCCTCTGCCAGACTGTGCTGGAACAGCCACTCTCTTGCAGTGCAACCCCATGGCTTGCCAAGTCAATTTTTGCCTGCTGTAAGCACCGGCACGCATACACTGCACAGACACCTGTGAGCACATGGACTCTTTATCAGCGTTCCCTTACTTCTTTGAGTTTATGCTGAAGATCAACAATCTGGGACAAAAGGGATGAGATCTCCTCCTGGTAGCGAATCACCTCCTCACTCTTCTCTGACAACTCCTCTGTTATCCTGGAAATCTGAGCATTTGTTTGCCCTACAAAAGACAAAAGGTACTTAGTCAAGACCTCCCACAAAAAATACCCAACCCAACCCCAAACCCTGTAAAGGATGAGTGAAAGTCAGCAACAATCTGCAAAACCACCAATACTCTTAGAAAATCAATTCATAATATGTAGAAGTAGGTGCCTTAGAACATCCATAAGGAAAAGACTAACAGTGGGGAGGAGGAGGAAAAAGAGTTAATTTCAAATGCAGGTGTAACATATTAAGAACTAAGCATGCAGAATCTGAAATACACATGACCAGTATGTGAAACGACCACAATAAAACAATTTCAAATTACATAATAACTTATGACCAAGGCCAGACCTGGAATATGCTGGAAAAGTCTGGTTCTGAATTAAGCTTGTTATTAACTATCACTGTAAGCAAAGGCATTTTGTCGAACATTGTCAGTTGTAACATACACTCTTGATTCTGGTCAAGACATCCATTGAATACAATTCCCTGATTCTTTTTTTTTTCTTCTTTTAGCAAGCACTTCACAAAGTGAGATGACAAAACAACTCCAAGAGCTGAAATATTTTTTTGCAGTTAGCCTTGTTTGTACATTTGCCCTGAAAGCAATGCTAAGTCATAAGTCTGATCAATCTTGCATAAAGGTCACGCTACAACTTTAGTGCTTGTTGTACCCCACACATTTACTGCAGAACAAGTCCCTGCTTATGGGCCTGTGGGCATTTAAGCTCAGTCAGATACCTTTTTCCTGAAAATGCAAATTTTAAAGCTGGAGGCAACACAGCTTTAGGAGAAGATTCTTTCTGTGAGTCTAAATTACCTAGCATGCCTACTCATGCTATAGAATTGAATAAAAAAGTGAACTCACAGATGTTCTCACTGAAGATAAATAGGAGAGCATATTTGAACTAATTTCTATTTGCAAAAGATGCATATTTTCTCAGTGGGGTCAGAGTAAATTAGCCAACTAAGTATCAATTCATAGTATTTAATGGCCATCTGTAACAAGAAAAATAAAGCAGCAACCCAGTCTTCCTTATGGTGGTTGTATAGAAAAAAAATCTTAATCTTAAATATCATTTAAGATTATTATGCACCAAAGAAGTAGTACACATCAACTGACTATAGAAAAAAAAAGGTATTGTTCTTTATTGTTTCAGAATACTTAGCATGCATTTATGAAAGAGTAGCTGCAATTCTTTGCAAATAAACAGTCCCCAAAGCAAATACAAACAACTGCTCTAGGTAAATTAAATCACTTGCTAATTTAAATGCTTTTTTTGTTATGTTCATAACATATATTTTAAAACTGATGTGTTCATAGTTTCAGAAGTCTATACACTGACCCATTCCAGTGTCAAGTGTGCTGAATATACAAGGAGAATATTTTGTTGATTTTCTAGTGTCTGTAGGCTTCAGTTTAGGAAGTTTATGGACATTACCTTTTGTGTTGATTTTCCCCTTCTAAACATGGCACATACTGCTGAATTTGAATGCCAAGAGTGAAACTTGACGAAATACAGGAACAACCTTGCACTTGGGCAAAGGGCAAGACTTCAATGGTTGGCATAAATTACTGAAGCTCACTTTTGGATTCAGGGTTAACTAAGAAAGTGTAGGCACTAGGTTTTTCACCTACCATCCTGCCATTGCAAAATACAGCCTGGATACTCACTGAGTTCTTTGACACAGTCATTGACCAGCTGCTGTTCCTTCTCTTCATATGTAATGGTTTCTGACTTCAGATGGCAAGCCTTTGAGAAAATAATTGGTTTATCAATAACAATTTCAGTTTATCTATAACGTGATAAATTTTTACTTCTAAAATTCTTGCAACTGAAGAATCTTCCCTCTCTTTAAAAATTCTATGCAGCTGTGTTTTCCACCATAACCTGTTTCCCAGAATTTTACAAGTGTTTTGAGTGAAAGACAGACAGACACATGAACAAAGCCTGATCTCTTGGCTCTAATAAAAAATTGTTGCAAAAATATGTAATTTGGTAGGGGTGAACCAAGACAGAAATCAGAAATAATCAATTTGCTTCAAAAAACTTAATCTAAGAAAAAAGTCTTGAAAACTGACTCCCTTATGGCACTGAAAAGCTCTTGGCAGAACAGCTTTTCTCCATATTCCCAACTTGTCTATTTAGACTACTTCTTCTGGGCCAGAGACTGAGTATCACAACAGATCTAAACAATATGAAGCACTCTAGATTAATTAATTACCCATTTGTCTTTTGATTGTGAGGATGGTAGTATTGAATTCAGCATAGACAAATCTTATATACTCAGGACTGTTTGCCAGTAAGGGACTCACACTGTAAAACTCAGCAAATGGTTTTCAAGATTACCCCAGCAAACAGTACATTTACACAAGTGCAGGCAAGTACACTTCTTTATATAGTGCTGTCACATAAAAAGAAGTGAAAAAGCAAATAGAGGCTCATTGTAATTGAGGCTACTTCAAGTCACTGAAGGTTACAGTATATCACAGAATGATTAAGCTCTGGCTGGTCTGTAGACTTGTGCAATCATATACAGGCTCAGAGCAAAATAAAGGCAATCTGATCTTCTCTTTCTTGTCCTACAGCACTATTAACATATCCAGTTGGTCTCAGGGAGTTTTAGGACGAATGTGCATCTCAGGCTGAGTATTTCAGAGACAAAATAAGGGCAGAAGCGTTGTTTGTTGACAGTAAAGACAACAAACAACGAAACAGTCTAGTCTGGTACTGGTATAACAAACTTTTATTGGGAATAGCTCACATAAAAAAATCAAAACACCACACACACACAAAATAAACAACCCTCACCTTTCTTACAAACAACCCCCCCTTTCTTAAAGGCAACAAAAGAACCCAATTTTAAACAATGTCCTATTTCACAAGTTCCACTCTTCACTATAAGAGAAAAGACACTGCATCCTAGATTCCAATTCGTGGAACCTTTGCTGTTGGTTCCATTTAACAGCTATTTTTTGTCTGGCCATTTAGTATCTATGCTCCTAATGGCACATCTAGTGCCTTGTATTCAAGTTTTACACACACAAAAGACCTGTTAAAATAGAGAAACTAATCACATAGTCACAACTAAGTATGTCTTCTAAATAATTTAGGTGGAAGCTTATTAACCCTTAAATATCTTTTGACAAAAACAATGGCAACAGAATGGAATTTTCCAAATACTCCTTCTCATTGCAGTCAGATTTATATCAAAACAAACTGCATGAGCCTGAGGGCGTGATGTGTCCAAGTAGTTTTGCTGGGTGCTTATGCATGTTCCTATGCTTTTTCATGTATCACAACTGTACAGAGAACAGACTGCTAGAGAACTCTGGAGACAATGAGGAATGAAGGAAACAGAGGGATGTGGGCATGGAGGTAAAGTGCTCAGGAATGATTTGCATACAGTGACACAAAATTGCCATGTGCTTCAAGAGAACCCCTGATGCTGGATTTTGAACCCCGATTCCTTTCACACCCAGCACATACAGCACATGCCGTCAGTCGGGCGTACCTTGGATCGCAGAGCCAGGTTCTCCTCCTCCAGCTCTCGGAGTTTGTCCTGCAGGACATCCAGCTGCAGCGGATCGTGGGAGACCGTGAAAGACTCGTTGAAACGGAGTGGGGTGGAACAGCTGGAATCCGTCTCGCTCTCCTCAGAAGCGATGGAAACAATGCGCAGCAGGTCATCCTTCTTTGACAGCTCATGCTGCAGCTGGTTAACCTAGGACAAGTGAAGATCACAACCACGTGAAATACACTTTATATATACAATATCAGTATTATTTATGCAGCATCTAGAACTGCTCCTGAATAGCTCACACCTCCATTTATTTCACAGCAAGTTCACAAAATTGTAATTTTTCACTGCAAGGGAGACTGAAAATTCATGACACCACAAAAACAAACAACAGAACCTACTTTGGAAATAGTTCACTGCAAAATCGTTTTCCAGCTGCATTGATACATTATTTCATTTTAACATGCTAGCTATCGTTTTGATTATGGCCATTACTCTGAATTGTTGAGTTTCTAGAGAAAAGGATTGAGACACAACTATTTACATGTACGGAGTGGTACCCTCCAGTCTGCACATTAAATGACCCGTAGGACAATTAAAATCAGACAGATCTCATATAGATAATATCTATTTTGCCTATCTATGTGAATACCCAAGTTTATGCTGTCCTACAGCTGATTATAAGTACATCCTTGTTACCGGCACACTGTTTTATACAAACAGCTGAATCCATTTCACTGTAGCTTACATTACATCTGTTGACCATAGGGTTGTCAACTATTTCATTCTTTTTTCAAGAAAGAAAAACAAAGAAAAGGTTAGATCAAGAATTTGTGCTTATAGGATAAGATGGAGAGAAGATCCTGATCAGAATTCACTTTTCATTACATTTTGTTTATTCATTTTTTTACTCTTAGTGTAAGCACCCCATTAACCAGCTCATTTTCTGTCTGTTTCCTCACCTGTGGAAGTTGTTATGTAGCAGCTCATGTCAGATACCAGTCTCTCATTTTGACTTGTATTAGTCCATTTTTAGTTTAACGGTGGGAAATCAGACTGATGGTCTGATACACCCTAATGATATCTAACATTCTCATAATTTCTCAGTAATTACAATATGTTGCATTTTTATTCAATTCCTGGACTGCAAAGAGTGACTGAACAACGATTAGGAGACTGACAACTAAGCACACTTCTGTAGTCCGAGAGCACCAATCACTACGAAATTATATGTTTCTATTAATCCTCTTACCACCATCATAAATGGAAAAAAAAAAGAGAGAGAAAAAAATGGGAAAAAAAACCCTAAATAAAGGAAAAAAGAAAGCAAAGTGACCACTTACTCTGTCTAGAGTTTGTCCTAACTGCTCTTCCAGTGCTTCATTCTGTTCCATCAACAGATGGTTTCGTTTAAGGAGGGCTTGTCCAATTCGTGCTGCCAGTTCCAGGTCTCGATCTTTCTGTTCACAAAATGAGAAAAAAATGTTTCCTTTTGATCATGTAAGGTTTAAATTCAGAGTAGCTTTAGATTCTCCTAGATACTGCTCAATGCATCACCACTCTGAGACCCCCCTTCACCCTCAAATGGATCAACACTGTTAGAAAATTACTACTGCTTCATCACTTGGATCCAGAACACATCCATAACTGTGGTTTTTGATACAGCAAATTCTCTTCCACAGCCTTTTGCAGTAACAGGAGGGGAAAGCACCAAACCTAGGGACAGTTTTGGGTTTTGTGCTGAGTGCAAAGATTATGTGGGCTCTGTTGAATCAGACACACACATAAAAAAATCACATTTACTTAGGCCTTCCCAGTGACACTTTCTCCAGAACAGAATGCTCAGCTTAAACCGTGGTGAAAGGGTAGAAGCAAAGGAGCAACAGGAAATCAAAATAAAGCTGTTTCTTTCTTATACTCACTGGCTTCGTGAGTGCCCACAGTTTTGTTAAATTTTGTTTCTGAGGAGGTGCAAGCAAATGGGCAGCTTCTGATTACCCATGTGTTTGATAAGCAGCTCTTGAAGAGAATCAAAATGGTCAGCAGCTGAATAAAACCCTCCCTCAAATACATTCCCTCAACTGTATTAACACAGCGTGAGAGAGACAAGCATACCTCAGCTAAAAGACGTTTGACCATGTCAGCTTCACCATAGTCTTTCTGCTCCACATTATCTGTGCCAAGAACTGAAAAGAGACAAACATGCTTATTTTATTGAAGGAATGACAAGAAGACTGTGGCAAGTGGGAGAGCTGAACTCAGAGGATGTTGTTTATATACAAATATAGTACTTGGCTGATGAAGCTAACAGAGGCTAAGAAAATGCCTCTTCAGAAATGTGAAACAATGCTCATTTGGGAGACTGATAAATGAGGTATTGAACATTTACACCTTTCAGCAATGTCAACTAAGACTCGAGGTGCTCAGACATCCTTCAAATTTAGAAAAAAGGGAAAAAACTTGTAAGACCAACTTTTTGAATACAGCTAAGCAATTGAATCCTCCAGCCTGCTGGGGAGAGGAGAAAGAATATATTGGAGCATATCCAAACATAGCTGAACGCATACTTTAACCCTGAAGCAAAATTCCCCCTAGGCTGTGTGACAGCTCTATGCAGGAAGTATGGAGACCCCTGAGACTAGTCATGAAAATGCATTTATTAAGGGCTTGACCATCTTGGAAACAATTAAGAAGAAATGAGATAACATATGTCTGCATTTTAAATGTAGCAGTAAATGCTATCTTAGTAATTAAGTGAATCCAATGTTTGAAGAGTTTGTAAAACTATGAAAAAACTGAGAAACAGTAGGATTGGACAAACAGGACTGAGGAATAAGCAAAGCATGAAGAACTTGTGATATCTCTGAACAAAACACAGTGCTAAAACTGCAAAGCGTTGGTCTGGTCTACTTCATGTCCCGATAAAAAGAAGATGGTAGTAAAAAAGGCATCTTAATTACCTTGTGCAAATTTGTGAGATCCATCCAAGGAGGAGGAAGGAAGTTCAATAAGAGCTAGAGTGACAGATAATGAAAGATACGGAGCAGAAAAAGAGAACAAAGAGGAGAAAGAATTAAAATGTAAGGAAATAGGTGATTTTCTGCCATGCATCTACCACAATCAAAAAATAAATGCATGTGCAAACATGGTTTTTTCATTATTAATACTTTCTTAGGTCTTTTAGGGAACCACTTAAACATAAGTTCAGAAGCAAAATTATAAATCTCTCTATGAGGTGATGAATGTTTGTGCTAAGCTCAACAATAGCAATTTGCTATTTTTGCTTTATGAAGTCAGGATCATTAAAGTGAAGAAGGTAGCAATATAAATTTAAAAATTACAGAAGTATCTGCTTCAGCTGAAGGTTTAAGTTAACCTGTTTTGAAACTAATTCCATCACCACTGAACTGCAAAATGAGATTACTATGGATTTGATCTCAAGATTTCCTTCACTCTTTTACCTTGTTTAAATCTCATTCTTACTCTGAATACACAGTGGTATTGATTATCAGTTCTTCTCTTTGTTTGTTTTGTTAAGGACTGCAGACTTAGTTAGGAGATGGTAAAGTGTCAAGCTAAAGTGCACACTACCTTTATTTACATATGTTATATAAACTGCCTATACCCTTTATGTACATAATGCCCACAATTAACCTTTTAAGGCATAACACTACAGCTATGCTGAGATCAAAACCAAGTTGCATTTTGGTAACAAAAGAAACTTTTTTGTAATCTTGAAAGACGGGAGAACAGGAAGAACAACACAGAAGGAGAAGTTTTACTGTTGTGCTAAAAGCTTAAAAAAATGTATCAAGGTAACAAACCAAATGCTTTTCATCAAGTAGATCAGTACACATGCTGTTTAAGCATGCAGGAGCTTTGAACTTACAGCACTGTCACTTACTAATTGCATTCCTAAGCAGGGAAAACCAGAAACTCCCAACTAAATTTAAAGTACATCAGTACTATCAGTAGCATACAATGCATTTGGAGGACAATTTTACTGTACTACTTGGTTGCTGAAAGGGGACTCCAGACTCATCTAGCTTATTAGTATTTGGAAAATTCATTGCACATACACAACTAAATTACAGCCATTACAGGCAGAATATTATAGCCAGCTCTCCCTGTGGTAAACTGTTCTTAGCAGGTGATTTCAAGTTACAAGTTTCTACCCAGTCCCTTTAATAAAAATTTACACTAAATCCATACAAGGTTACTCAGGTAGGTAAGTTCCTAAAATCAAGAGCAAATATCTTTACTCTGATAACTAAAATCACAAAACCAACAGCTTTGAAACTTAGCTCTATATAAATTTCAGTACTTTCTCTCAGTACAGGATCAAAATTATACACAGTTCCTTAGAATTCTCTCTTGAGAACACATGCACGTGCAATACTCACCTTGCCAAGTGAAAGTTGAAAGCAACTCTTCATTTTGGTTAAAATTCTTGTTATGTTGCGCCATGACCCTTTATTCACACATACAAAGTAGTTCCAAAGAGAGATGTTTGTAACTCAGGATTTTTTATGCTAGCACAGTTGAAGCAGAAAATATTCCTCCACCTCATTGAAAACACTGTCAGTGTGAACCCAACAGGTTATGGGACAGACCTTCTTATAGGCAACAGCAGCCATAAAAAGAGGAGGAGCTCAAGTGCAATAACTGCTGTGTTGTTTTGGGCCTTTTTTCTCAACTACAAACTCACTCAAACCATATATTTAGCAATCTGTCTTGGAAAAAGTTATAAAAATGTTTCCATACGTATACGGGGGAGGAAGATACACAGCTAAATGTCATGCTTCATGTCACATTTATTGCCAATTCCAGGCAACAAAGAAAGATTAAAATTTCACCTAACAAGTTATTCAACAATAATTATAACTAAAATTTGATTTGTATCTGTATTTGTCTGGGACCTTCTCAGTATGTCCCTGTAGATTACTAGTTTCAAAAAAGCTACTCTGATTTCAAGTGTAACCAGTGTCTGGACAATTTCTAGGAGAAACAAACCATATTTATCTTGAGTTTATATGACTCAGCAGTTACAAAAGTGTTCTTAAATGAGACAAGAATTAGTTTTATATGTTATGCTTTATAGCTATCTTTTAATTAAATTTCAGTCATTGTTACAAGAAAACATTTATAGCTTAAAAAACTCCTACAGGCAGTTTACTGTTTTCACAGGACACCTTCTCGGTATGAAAATAACTCCCCCCTAGGAGAAATAGGAAGACAGCCCTTTGTGCAGTACCTTGACAGCCAAATAATACACAACAGGCTTCATGAAAACTTTATTGATAAAACCCCTCCCTCTCCCTCCAGGCTGAAAATGCAATCTCACACTGACTGAAGGTCCTTTGGAGTCCTGTGTTCAGTCACACAGGTGAGGTGCTGAGCAGAAAGCTTTGGCAGAGCCGCCTTTCATGACAAGCTCCATCCAGCATGGATAGACTCTGATCCCATGTCTTTATAATTAGCACTGAGAGGCAAGTACACACCCCATCAACTACAGAGTTGCTTCCAGTGAACTACAAAAGCATTCACTCGACTATAAAATCATTTATGCTTGCAATATTATCATCAGAAACAGACTGAGCAATAAACATTAAGTGGCTTTCCAATTACTTTCCACAGTTAAAAGAGTTCAAAGCCTGCAAAATCTACTTATAACAAGATCACTCTAAATTGTTGAGTACTGCATTCTTGGGAGGTCTTGTTTTAGTCTTTCTTACTCCTTTGCTATGCACCCTCGGGTAGCTCAAACTACAAAGAACAATGACAAAAACCCCCTTTTAGAGGTGGCATGTACAAGGAAGAGGTGATCATTTCAGATTGTATGTAAATAACAAGTTCAGTCTTCTATGTGGTTTGTTCCAATAGTTTCAATACATGGAGGAAATAGGACTTCCCCATTTCTCTGAAGAGATTACAGTGCATTCTCCTCACATGAAATCATCAAGAAACCACAAGCAAGTAAGTGTTAAGTTCTTTCAGCAACTTTCTACATATTTATTCTACAACATATTAAAGGTTTCTTCATGTGATTGAAGCTGTCCATTTTTTTCTTTATCATTTGATAGGTTTAGGAATAAGTTACTTAGTATTTTCAGAACTGGGAGGCAGTGATTAACATTGATCTAATACCCACCTATCTGCCATCCATTCCTTTCCTATCTCCAGAAAAAAGCACTGACAGCACTTCACAAACATTGCTGATACAAAGCATCAGGGGAACATCACCAAATCAACCACAGCACTGTTAACATTCCTGAAAACAGAGCTGCTGCACATTCATACCTTTTGCATTACCTATCTTCTAGCACAATTCTAGGTTCCTGCCTCTTTTTCACTATCACATGTTCCCATTCCTACAGTGTGTAATGCGATGGTCAGGCACAGTCATGGAACATCCTAAGTCAGGCACTAGAATTGCCGTCCTAAACTACAAGCACTTCCCCTGAACTCAGCCTTTTCTTCCACCTGTCCAAAGTTTTCCAGATTTGACCATTTCCTAGCATTAATATTAACTGTGTATCAAATTTTTATCTTTAATACTTGGGGAAATAAATACCGACTCACTCATGTAACGGAAGGAGTCGTCCTCGTGAGCTGCAGAAGTGACCTCCTGCAGCCGGCCATGGCAAGCCGTGGGTGGAACCCAGTCTGGATCTTCATACAGGTACAGAGAGTCCACTCGTAACTTGTAATCTGGCAACTGTTCTTCCAGCATGCTCACCAACTCCACCTCAGGAAGGTCCTCATTGGAGCAGCCATCTGAACGACAGTAAATGCCAGTAATAGTGCATTGTTAAATATATGTAAAGTTTAAGCATGTTGCTACAGTACTATACATTTTATGTACTATAAAATACTTCATAAATCTTCGGTAGATTTGGAAATACTTATTCTGTACCAGACAAAATACCAGAATACTTACTGAACCAATATTTGAATTATACTGCAATACTTGTAAGTTCCTCACTCCCAGCTGCCCCAAAACTTCCTGAAAAGATGGTATACTGTGTCCCTCCAACTTCCTGAATATAATGTATGCAATGAGTTTCAATTTCTAGCTTTTCCTCTTCATTGAGCTAAAACACAAGCCTACATTTTACCAGCTACTGATTTCCTAAAGTCTCACTGACTTTTCATAGTTGTTACACTTTCCTTTTCTGAAGGAAATTCACATTTTTGTTGTTCTTCTGTTTTATGCATTGGTTTGATAATGAACATAGATGTAAATAATCATAAAATTAACTGAATACTGCTTTGAAATCAGGGAACAAGTATAAAATTCCATTATCATCCTTATGGAATCACACTCTGAGAAACACGATACTAAAACCCCTGCAATCAAAGTTTAGCTCTTTCTGTGTTGTGGGGTGTTGTGTGTGTCCCTTAATCTCTTCACAATTATTGCAAAAAAACCCCCATTAATACTAAATTGGTAAAATACCAATGGTACGCAATGATTATCTTTGCAACAATTCCACTCGGGATAAATACTATCTGCAGTATCTTTCAATGGAAAAAACCACCAATGTTGACTATTGACAGTGAGAATTTTACAAACATTATTTTACAGTGCACACTGACTTTCCAAGTGAGTCAAACATGCTGTTTTCGTTCCTCTGCAATATCACATAAGCAGTACAAAGACTGTGAAATGTAAGGCTGTCTTCATGTTGGTGCTTTATGACATGTTAGACACATTCAAGATTTGTAATCGTAATTCTTCAACTTACCAGGGACGCTCTCCAAGCCCCTGGGATCAAAACTCATGAGTCTTTCCTTCACAGTTCACTTCCTTGAGAAGAGCATTCTGTAATCAAGCTGTGCACCATTCCTTTATTGCTTTGGTAAAAAGATGGCTTTGGTTTAGAGACAGAGTAAGTGAGAGCCATCAAGCCAGAAAGAGTCACGAATCTGGCATCAACTCACTTCTGTAGGCTGGTTCATACCCCAGAACTAATGCCATCTTAGGATACACCTATTTCATCTGGGCTACTAATGATCAGTAGAAGTATTTCATGTAAGCTTCACCAGCTTCTCAGCTCACCCATCACCTAAAAATAAAACAAAGAGAATGCCAAAGTTTAACAGATTTCACTCTTTCAAGGGAGACAGGTAAATTAGTATGACTTTGTCTCTTTCAGTCTGAATTTCCCCTCTGTACTATAATTAATTACATTTAAAAAAGAGGCAAACAAGCATTTTATTTCCAGTTTACCTAGTATATGTAAAAGGTAGCATTAAAATATGTTTTCTCCTTGCAGACATCTCATCTTAAACATGGCCTTGGTCAAATATCTCTTTGTCTGTACTATTCACCTTCTTAATATTTAGTATATTCAGGTCACTCACTGAAATGAGGCATTTCCTTTTTATGCTAACAGACAGCAGCTCCTAAACAGAGATTTTCTTCAGGCCACTACATTTATTTGAAGTGATAGATTCCAAAGGCAGGACTTTAAAAACATTACCTTTAACATTTCTATTGTTAAACAATTTAATTTTATACAACTGTTTGCTCGAGTCTCTTTTCCTTTAGGAGTCCGTTAATTAAAAATTCGACCTATCAGAAATTTACTTTGTGGATCATGATAAAATTTGTGTTTTCTCTTCAGCAGAGACTCATGTAAACCAGAAAATGAAACAACTGTGACTAATTCAGATAATCTATCGGAAGAGTTTAATAAAGTAAAACCACACTTTTCCTTTGCCAGGACTGATTAATCACCTTCCATAGTAGTTCTAGATGACAAAGATATGAAACTGAAGAGAAAACAAGTCTCCTTTTCCCTCCTCTGGCATCCAGTTAGCGTAAAATTCTCTTTAAATCTTTCATTAATTTAAAATTTGCTCTTAACAGTTTCCCCAAGATCTCCAATCATCAAGCACAACAATGAGAGGTTTGTTTTGCTGTCTGTAGCAACCCCTCATTTGACAAGATTAAAACAGACAGTGCAGGAGCTTTTTAAAGCAAGCCTGGAGTCTGCCAGTTCATCTGCTTGTAGACTTTGGCAGGAGATCAAAAAATAACTTTCTTCCATTAAGGTCAGCTCATACTTGTGAGCAGTATCTTCTTGTTTTGTCACCTATTTCTTTATGTATGTACTCTGCTTATCAGTTGTAATTATTATGCATATTAAACACTTAATAAAAAAGAAAAACCTGAGATTTCAGAAACATTTTCTATCTGAATGTATAGATGTTTCTAGCCCTTTAAAAAAAGGTTTTCTTCTAGAGGCTGCTTTTTAAACGGATTGCTGAAAAGCATGAACTATACATACCCCCTTCTCTAAAACAACTTAATACAGCACAATAAAAGACATTTAAGAAGACTGCTGTAGATCCACACATGCAAATGACTTTACTTTGTAATAAGAAGAGTCATTATACAGCCAGACAAAGTCCAGCAGCATAGGACAGCTTCTTCACTACTCTAACTAAATCTTTTTCCTTTGAGTTTGAGAAATGAAAAAATGAATGCTGCTACTTCTCAAGATTGGTTTTAATCTCTCTTCTAAGTGCAAAGCAGAAGCACTGTTTGTTGCAGGTTAATCTCAGTTCAGCCAAAGAGAGGGAGAAAAAAAAAGACAAAGGTGATTTGGCTAAATGTTTTTCTAAAGCACCAGGCCAACACCAAGCTATTGAATTGAAAGGGCAAACTCATTTGTAAAACCTTTGAGAAGTTTACTAGATAAGCAAACACCATAAAAGTTAATGCTTGCATTTTCAGTGCTTCTCATAGCTTTATTTTCCTGTACCATGGGGCAACTTCTGTAGAAATTCAAGCACTGGGCAGTTCCACCCTGAAAGTGACTCCATGACCCTTCTACACTGCAGCTATAAAACTATTTCCTAACTGCAGATTCCTCCTCCAAGTCACAACTATAAATAAATACATTTAAATAAAACCCATAAAATTTATAACGTGGCTTTAAAATATATGACCATGCTATAAAAAGATGGACTGGAAATTAAAATTGTTAAACCGTGCAGAAAGACATGTCCAAAAGAGAAGCCAGAAAACTTTCTCAGGTAATCCTTATTTATAAAGATTATTTCCACTGTCAATTTACTATATTCATTCTACACTGAGCTCCATATTATTAGTTCTTTCCCCCTATTCCCCCATAGGCCAATTTCCCATTGATGTTCGCATTTTTTACTGATAGGTTAATTAAACATGGAAAAAACATGGGGAAATTCAAATATTGGAGAACAACACATATGCAGGGGTGGTGCTCTCAGAAGGCTTTTTCAAGGAAGGTTCATGAGAGATGGAAATATCAGAGAACATTTTATATACACACATACATACCTATCTCAATTTTAGGATTTATGTAATCTCTAGATTAAATTTTACTCCCCAAGTGTATCTCACATTTCAGCTATCATTTGGCTCCAAACAGTGAGCTAAAACCTGGGGTCCATATAGCACACCTCTTGTAGAAGTGGGAATTATTCCTACACTTTCTGCATCTGCCCTAGAGAATCCAAGTTGCTCTAAAGAGATTTTAAAAATTTTTCCTTCAGTGAGTCAGAAGACTCTAGTGAAGATTAACTTGAAAAAGCAATACTGACTAAAGTCTTAGAGAAAGATAAAATAGTTATAAAGCATTAAAAATTGTTCTTGTCTTTATAAGTACCACTTTGAGCAATTTCAGATGGATGCAGAAAGATTTGGGGCACCTCAAGATAGAATATAATTCTGAAGATGTTCTACCACTAGAGAACTCTAATTCAAATCTGAATTACGAGAAAGATGAGGGAGTTGCTTCACAACTGGAAACCACAGATAACTGTACACGTTATTTCTTTGTGCACACAAAGTTAAAAACATATGCAGAATATCAGCATCTATACTGACAATATCTAAACTTCAACATAATTAAACTGCTATTTCTGCTATTTTTCATTTGTTGAGAGCAGCAGACTCCTCACAAGTACTTGGAAAGACTAAACTAGGTCAGCTCCTCTACAATTCCAGGATGCAAGACATTAGGCCACAAGTAACACAAACAAAATTTTGACAACATAGAAGATTCTAACTTGATTAAGAGAGAAGACAACATCCATTCTCCAAAAGCAACCCTAGTAAATGAGTGTATTATTCTCAGATGCCAAATTTCACTGCCATGTAAGAACGCAATTAAAAAAATAGTATCAGGTCATTAACACAGTACTTTTTCCATTGCTAAAATTGGAATGCTGTCAAGCCAGCTAACAGCAATCAACACATTCTGCATTTCAAGGTTAATGAAACAGTTCTATTCTTATAGCAAACATGACTACATTGAATTGCTGCCAAACCATTCCTGGGACTAGTGCTCAGAAGCACAGGCAAAATTCTTCAACATCATCCAGTAGGAGATGAAGGACAAAGGATTATCAACTGAAAAACAAAGCTATGTAAATACAAACTTTGCCTATCACAATTAACATTTGCTGTATGCCTAACACCCGTTATTTTCAGCCAATACTATCCCTACAGAAATCTATTAACTGCATGTTTCTCTCATGTAAGGAAAAAGATATTTAAAAGAGTATGCCAACACAATCCTAAGAACAACTGTAATAATCATAAACAACCCTGCAACAGACCTTTAATCATAAAAAAATGGTATAAGAAGAAATTGTAAGAAAACAAACAAAATACACCTCCCCTTCATCTTCTGGATCATATTTCTTTTGGGATGGATGTAAGGCTTCAGAGAGGAAGCTGGAGAACACCTCCTGGAGAATGATGAATCACATGGAGATCATGAAGCCGACCACAACATTCCCTCATCCTATTTCATCTACACTTATGTCAAACCAGGCTCACTTATTCCTCTTGTCTGTCATTTGTAATAGCTCACATTCTCCAAAGCGGCAACACTACCTGTTAAGTACACGTATATATGCTTTATGTACATGTATACATGCATACTGTTGAATACCACAACTTGATAGTTAAGATTTATGTAAGTCCTATACATTTGGAGGTTGTCTATATCACCCTTAGTAAAAAGCAAAACCAGCAAATGCTGAATTGAAGTCTCTGTTAATCTGGAATTGTGCTACCTACATTAAAGACCCACACCATGCTTTATAAATTCCTAAATGTTTTCTGTAAATGCACAATCAAAACATTACTATCTGTATGCATCTTTTCTTGCAAATTTCCTTTTTTCAGAAGAAATTATGTATATATGTAGTAATGTTATGATCTCAAAGCAATCAAGCACTCTCATGAATTGCCTATTTGTTAGAATATAAAATCTAGTAAATGCTCTTGCGGCATTCTGCTAATGCCTCATTCTGCTAAGTTCTCTGCTAATATTTCATTATAAAGGTTATAACCAGCTTCTTTTAAAACTCAAGCTTGTTTTCTATAAAGTATACTTGAAGGGAACTTCAATTACATTTAACTGAACTCACTTTCAGTTGATGCATGGCTGATCACCCAAAAAAGTAGTTTCAGTTCCTTGACCTATATCCTAGCCAGTGCTCAGTATTTTAAGTTATAATTCTGTATGAGAATTAACCAAACTGATCTATATGACTCAGTCACCAGAATATCACTAGTAATCAAACCAGAAAAAAGGATGTCTTCTTTTTTGTAGCCCTCTCTGTGAAAATGCTCTATTTGTGCCTTCTTGGAAAATTAATCAACAAATCACAATTATCATTCCTGAAAGACAGCACTTCTACTGCACAATTATTAATTCCGGAAGCCCACTATTAGAGGCAAACCACCATCAGGAAAGTCTGTGGTTTTCCAGTGCTCTTCAAACAACATTTTCAGATACTCCTAACAGAAATTCGATAAACAGATACAGCTCTAATAATCACACTGCCACTACAGAGTGGAAAAATTTCAGGTATTGGAAAATAATTTTTTTTCAATGTAGCTTCAGTGTCAGAAGTGTAATTAAAAAGAAGTTCTGCCCATTTTTACTAAGAACTACATCTTTTGAAAGAAAACAAGTATCTGAAAACAAATCTAAAATTGACTGTCGTTTTCTAATGTTGCTTTAAGATATTTATTAGTGTATCAAATATCTGCATCAGACTGTCATGATCAGTCAAGTAACTGTGAAACATAACCAAAAAACAGGCACCTATGCAACAGCTGAAGATCGCATTAAAGATAAAAATTTGAGCATGCCACTCCACAAACACTTCTCCACTAGCATGGTCGACAGAGTAAATGACATTTATTGACAGATATTCGTACTTCACTTTAATCAGCTGATAAAAATGTACCAATGTGATTAAGAAGTTGCTAAAAGCCAAAATTTCCTTGCCTTCCATACATAAACAGGACAACAACTAAGATGTCACCGAGGACTGCATGGTGTTCGCAGTGACATGACCCTCCAAGGGAGCCCGCTCGCTGACGGGCACCCCGGGCCGCTGAAGG
The DNA here is from genome assembly GCA_910950805.1 of Acrocephalus scirpaceus scirpaceus. Lineage (NCBI taxonomy): Eukaryota > Metazoa > Chordata > Aves > Passeriformes > Sylviidae > Acrocephalus > Acrocephalus scirpaceus. The sequence goes on from OU383779.1 coordinate 43,983,819, forward strand.
TCACCCCGGGCACCGCCTGCGGGCACCGCCGCCCCCGCAGCCCCGCTTACACTGAAGACGGAGCTCAACACAGCGCTACGCTACATTAGAGCATCACCACCGCCAAAAGAGTCCTGCCAGCTGCCAACCCGGACAGGCGCCGGAATTCCTTCTCCGTCCGGGACCGCGGGGCCAGCCCCGGCCGCCGCCTCACGCTCGGGCCCCGCGCTCCGACCCCAACCAGCCGCAGGGAAGCCGCTGCACGCCCGGCGCGGCCCGCCGTACCTTCCACCCGGGTGGTGCCACGGCCCGGCGGGGAACGGCCCCAGGGGCGAGAGGAGGGAGGGTTAACCCCTGCAGGGGTGTGAGGTACGGAACGCGCCGCTCGCCCGTGAGGCGGCAGAACAGCGCCGGGCCGGTGCCGAGCCCTTGCTTACCCGCCCCACGCTGCGCTCCCTCCGGCGCCGCTCCTTCCCGCCGCAGCCCCGCATGCAACACAGCGGCGACTGAGGAAGGGCCCCGATGGCTTCCGCTCGGCTCCCGCCCAGAACTACAGCCCCCGGCGGGCCGCCGCCAGTGACGAGCCCCACAATGCGCCGGGCCGCGTGGTGCGGCCGGCCCCCCCGGCTGGGCTCGGCGGGGCCGGGAGCGGGGCGGGGTTCTGGCGGGAGGCGCGGCGGCGGCGCCGGCCCCCGGCCCTGACTCCGGCGGCAGCGGGCAGGAACGGGCGCTGCCGCCCTGTAAGGCTTCTCGGCAGCGCCGAGGCTCCGCGCTGGCCGCGCCCTCTGCCCCGCTGCGGGGGAAGCCGGGCGGGCCGGGGAAAGGGAGCGGTGCACACCGACTTCGGGAGGCGGCTGTGGGGAGCGGAGCCCTGTCCCGGCCACCGCGGGAGGCCAGAGGGAGGCGGGGGCCCAGCGAGGAAGGCGAGGTACGAACCTAACGGAGCGAGTGAGGAACTGCGGGGGAGCCTGTGGGGCGTCTTTCCGCACATTCCGGTGCTTTGTCACGGACGGATCATTTCACTCGAGATACACGACCGAGAGCCGCCTCAGTCACTGCGAAAGCTGAAGTAGGAGCTGAGGCTCAGCGTCCGCAGAACTGCGGGGCATCTGCTCCGGAGCCTTCACGCTCCCCTAGCTCACAGGCACGGGTTTCTGTGGTTTTTTTCCTGCCCTGCACTGTTCGGTGGCTGAAGCTTTGGCCAAAGTGCGATGAATGTATCATTTTACCTGTACAACACTGTCACTATCTACGCTAAAAAAAAAAAACAAAAAAATTAGCCTGCACTAGAGAAGGAAAAATGTGGGGACAGGGAAAAGGTTTATGTGGGGACATGATCCAAAGCCGTATTGAAAAATGGAAATGATGTCAAGCTACATAAGAAAAAAAAATCTTAAAATTGTAGTGTTATTTGAATAAATGTGCATCACGGATGTTTCTGTTGGCTGACTATTCGTCTTTGAACTAAGTCTACAATAATTTGACTTTGGTATATCATAGTTATTAAGACTTTATTCTTCAGCTTAGCTTTTGTGGTTTCATATTGCGTGCAGCAGAAGAAATTTTCTTGTGTAGCAGAATGAGGCATCTTTTTTCCACGTAGGAGAAGGATGCTGTAGCATTTACAGTGCTGGGCAGTATCTTAAAGCATCTGCATTCTTTTTTTTTTTTCTACTCTGCTACAAACTTCCTCAGTGAAGTTGTTTAAGTCAAGCGCTGATCCTTTGAAGGTGCCCAGTACCTGCTAGGGATCGGCTTTTGTCTCCATTTGGTATCTCTAGTAAAGAATTACAGCAGATCTCTAAGCAGATCTTCAGGGTAAAAATGTAACTGGAATGGCTTGGATATTTGGCAGTGAATGAAGTGGTGGAGGCTTGTTAGCTTTTCAAGAAGAGTTCCCTTGATTAAGTAACATACATAATTTAAATTTACAGGATATTTACATATTTAAATACATAATTTAAATGCAGGATATACTCAAGGTTTGTTCTTTAAGAAACAAAATTATCAGTTTCTGGTATAGTACTTCAGCTTTTATAAGTTAACTTTCATACAAAAGTTGCATATTAACGTGGAGCTACTTCCTGTAGCTGACTTTTTATCAGCCACCAAGTAGGATTCCTCATGGTGGCTGGAAAGCTGCCTATCAGAAAAGGACCCGGGATTGCTGTTTGACAGCTGGCTGAACATGAGCCAGCAGTGTGCCCAGGTGGCCAAGGCTAGTGGCAGCCTGGTTTGTATTAGCAATAGTGTGGCCAGCAGGACCTGGGAAGTAATTGTCCCTCTGTACTCACTGGTGAGGCCAGTTCACATCTCAAGTACTGTGTTCAGTTTTGAGCTCCGCACAAGAAGAAAGACATTGAGGCATGGGAGGGTGTTCAGAGAATGGCAACAGAGCTGCTGAAAGGTTTGCATCACAAGTATTACAAGGAGCAGCTGAAGGAGTTTAGCCTGGAGAAGAGGAGGCTCAGGGAGGCTTTCTTACTCTACAATTACCTAAAAGGAGATTATAGTGAGGTGGGAACTGGCCTCTTCTTCCACCTAACAAGAGATAGGATGATGGTAACTGGCCTCAAGTGGCACCAAGGGAGGTTAGGATTGGATGTTAGGGAAATTTTCTTCACTGAAAGGGTTGTCAAGCATTGGAACAGGCTGCCCAGAGAAGTGGTGGAATCACCGTCCCTAGTGGTGTTCAAAAAACATGGGGATGTGGTGCTTAGGGACTTGGTTTAATGATGAGCCTGGCAGTGTTAGGTTAATGGTTGGACTCTGTGATCTTTGAGGTCTTTTCCAACCTTGGTGATTCTACTGTTGAAGACTTGCTTATAGCTAAGGTAAAATAGTCCCGTTCTGTACTTACGGAAGCTTTGATACACTTACTAGACATCTCTCTCATTGCCTAAACTTTCAAAGCATCAGACATAAGTCTGCTAGAAGACTTTCAGAGAGGCTACTCTGATCTGTGAAGGAGTTGCTTCTCTTTTTTTTTTTTTTTTTTTTTTTAACTGAAATCCCGTACAATAGTATTTCCTCCCTCACTTGTGAAATGTAAAGTGCAATTGCTTCTGCCTTGCTTTTTTTTTGTGAGCTAGTTCAGCTGCACACAGCCAAGCCAAGATCTGCCTAGCACAGCTGTGTTCCTTTAAAACAACAGACAATGATTTCTTTTCCTACAAACTGCCAAGGATTCATGAGTGTTCTTTTTTACTTTTTGCACTTGTGCAGTTAACTTGCAATTAAATTGTTTGCTCAGAACTGGCAATAAAATTTCTAAACCCGTAAATTAAAAAGGAACACTTGAATTGACGTGTAGTCCTCAGTGTGGAATTTGAAATTGATATGATACTTAAATAGAAGCAGACTTTCCCTGAGCTGGAGTTCTGGGGTTTTGTGTTTGATAGCTGACAGGAATGCCTCACAGTTCTGATTAAGGAGATTTAAGTTTATCACAGGTTTATGTATCATCTGACTTTGCTACATTTTTTTCTTTTCCTAGGATAAATGGGTATATATGACTTTTCTCCTGATCTAAAGTGGTTCCATGTCTTGTTTGGTAAGTTTGTCCTTAAAAATTTGGGCCATTGTACCTTGTTACCCAGCTATACCTTAGTATGAAAAGCCCTGGTGAAGTGTCTTGCTTGAGGGGATTTCCATTTTGCTGAGATGTTTTAACTTCACTGTGTCAGCTTTTGGTGAAGGAGACTTTAGTGTCTGTTCTCTCTAAGTCTGCTATGTGTGTGCTTTATGCTGTTTCTTAACCCCTTGATTGACTGACTTGTAGCAGAAGACTTTCTGAACTGCTGGTTATGAGGCCTACTTTTTTACATTTTTGGCATATTTAATAAATTGCAGCAACTCCACCAACATTCACTTGTTTCTGTTCTCAAGGACTGCTCCTGTATTCTGCGTACACCAGTTGAATCAATCAGACCAGAAGAGCTATCTCAGAGCAGCATCCATGAATGCCTGGTAAGAATAGAAACTTTAACTCCCAAGATTAAATAAAAAGCTGGTGCATATTAAAAATAGCCTAATTAGGGAGTACCTCTTGAAATGTTGACAACAAAAACAAACAGAGTACTTTAGGGCTTCCAACTTTGGTAGGAGACTATAGGTATCTAAGTGTTAATCTTGTGCCAGTGTGAAAACAAACACACACACACAAAACTTGTAACTCATTAAACTAAGTCTTAGTAATGGTAAAAGTACCAGCTTGAATGTTCTTGAGTACTGGACTTCAGCATTAATAATATTTTTGCATTAATTTTAAAAATACAAATGATTAAAAATTACATAGACATTTTGAGAACTGTTTCTTCTCTTTGTTAGGCTGATTCTGATCTAGCCTGGATTCCCCCATCTACAGGAAAGAATGAAATGGTATTTTGCTCCTCTAATGTCTCTCATTATGAACTCCAGCTGGAAATAGGTAACATAAATGAACCTTAAAATATTTCTTCTCCCTGCTGTCAATAGTTTATTGCTAACTGCAGTAAATATTAAGTTTGGAAAATAAAGGATTATTCTTGTGTCTCCTTAGTTGAGAAAAGTGCAGAGCATTGCTTATATTTTAGTAATCTCTTATTTCAAGATCCAAGACAAATCAACAATTACCTGAAATTGTCTCTTGATGTTTGTGCATGTTCATGTCAGTTTTCAAAATCTGTGTTATATGACAATAAATACAGCCTTAAGTAACCTGATGTCTCGTAACTTGGCTACCCAAGTTGATTGTTCTAAGGACGGCTGCCTTAGATCCTACTGTACATGCATATGTTTATGTGAATATGCATGCTAAATGTTGTTCATTTAGATGTATAATTGATGCTGACCTATGTTGAAACACTTCTACTTGTTCTCAAAATAACAGGGCCATGCTTCAACGAATTTGCTGCATATATTTTGCTGCAATAACTTAAGGTCTTAGCATTCTGAAAGAAAAGGACACACTGCTATCAATTGCAATTTTAAAACTGGAAAATGATCTCTAAATATGAAGGAAACCATGTAATGGATTACTATGCTTTCTAATGTTAAGGTAGCCATTTCTGGTTTCAGGAAGGAGGTTCAACAATTTAACTTCAGTCTACCTTGCACGGCATACACCTACAGACAGGCAAGTTGCTGTAAGGATCACAGACCTTGAAAATTGCTCTGAAGAGCACTTGAGAGCCTTACAGGTAAAGGAACAGCATTTCTGCACAAAGCCCGATGAAGATAGGGAGGAATACATATGAGATTACTGAACAAAGGTAGCCTTTGTTTGCACTGGGTCATTTCAGTCAAGTTTTTCCTTCCAAAGGAGTAGAATATAATAAATACAATGCATGTGTAAATTTGAGGGTTGCTTTCTGAAGACGACAGCTGTCAATTGCTTTAGACGTACTTCTGTAGTTGCACAACTTATTGGAAACGTGTTCTGTACTCTAACACCAAAAGTTTGGACTATGAACAAACTAGATTTACTTCAGACAAATGCAATTATGGGCAAGCTATTTACATTTCTGTTTCAGCCTATACACAGCATCTGCAGTCTTGTATAAATGCAAAGAAACCATTCTCCTTACTGATTACTGATGTAGTTAATGTTCTCAGTAGGACTGCTGTTCTGTGGTTAACACATCCACTTTCATTTAATTCCATAGAATGAGGTGGTTTTATCGCACTTTTTCCAGCATCCCAACATAATGACATTTTGGACAGTGTTTACAGCTGGAAGCTGGCTTTGGGTCATCTCCCCATTCATGGCCTATGGTAAGAACTGTTAACTGCAGTTTTGGAATAGGAAAAAGGGCTGATACAGGTTGGACCATATGGTCCATGAGAGGTTTCTCTTTGATCATCTCCTTGTAGAAAAAAACAGACTCTCCCAAACTATTTGTTTAGAAAATATTTCCTCCCCAGTGAAAACTGGTATTTGAACTGCATTAAATTACATTTAGTCCTAGCACCCACCATGTGAGGAATGGTAACTGGGAGATGTATTTGACTTTATACAACTTCTGCTAACAGAAGACCTAGTTACATTAAATACAGGCTGGACACAGACTTCCAGTTAACAGAAGCATGACATGGGGCATCAGTTACGTCCAGGCAATAATGCACCAGAGTCAACATAAAGATGAGAATGCTGCTCTTGGCATGTGTATACAGTGAGGGAAGCACAGACAAGTGATTTAACAAGACTTTCTAGGCCTAGCTAGGTTTTTTTCACTTCCAGGTTCAGCTAGACACCTGCTGAAGACTTACTTTCCTGAAGGAATGAGTGAAGCTTTGATAGGGAACATTCTGTTTGGTGCAATCAGAGGATTAAATTACATGCACCAGAATGGATATATTCACAGGTAGGAGAATGTCAATAGGTAAGAACCAGATTATAGCATCTTAAGTATTGTCTCCTTCCTTTTCCTATATACCTTCTTATATCAGACAGTGCACAAGTAAGTGCACAGTTTTTTCAATAATACAGCAGGACCAAGTTTGTAAAATCTTAAAGGAAATGTATTTATACGTTTCTTCAAGCCAGTTGTTACAGAGATTATACATCTTCCTGGTTTTGTCTCTTTCAAGCAGAAGAAAACCAGACTTACAGAAAAGGCTTCCTTATTTTATACCCCTTGTAGGGAACAAGGGCCCTTCTCTAATTTCTGGCACTTTTTTCCTGATCATCTCTCTTAATAGAGAAATGGACTCCATGCTAGCATCGTACTGTAACTCAATGAAATATGAAAGCCTTTCTGTTCTAGTAGTGCTTTGAGTAATCCTTATGACTAAAATTTACCACTTTATGTTGCAGGAATATTAAAGCTAGCCACATTCTGATTTCAGAGGATGGGCTGGTTTCTCTCTCTGGCCTAAACAATCTCTACAGTTTAGTTAGCAATGGACAGAAGTCAAAGGTGGTGTATGATTTCCCTCAGTTTAGTACATCCGTGCTTCCTTGGCTGAGTCCTGAACTACTGAGACAGGTTAGTATAAATTATACATAATTCTTTCTATTCAAATTTAGTGGCAATACTCAATTTCCAACTTAAGTTTGCTTGTAGAATTGCAATGAAAGACATTGAACTGCAACTTTTAAAAGGACATGTATGTACTGAATTTTTAATTCTTCTGGAGAGAACCAGCTCTAAAGCTTTTGGTAAGGTGATGCTGTACTAAATCTCTACCCAAACCTCCTGGAAACTACTGCAAAATCTGAAACTTGTATTCAGTGCAGCCATCAGAGTTCTGAAAAATGTCTGAGGTTTCACAATGTAATTGTTACAATACTGTGTAGGTTATGGAGCATTAGAATCTTGTTTTGATGCAGGTATTTGTATTCTTGTTGGCAGCGCTCAATGGCCTCAGTGATCAGTAGTGTCTTGCTTCTCTCACAGGATTTGTCTGGCTATAACATGAAGTCTGACATTTACAGTGTGGGAATTACAGCATGTGAATTAGCCAATGGACATGTTCCATTTCAAGATATGCCTCGCACTCAGGTACAATGCTAAACTTTATCTCTAGTTTAAAATGTGCTGAGCATTTTGTTTTACTCCTGAAATAGTGGCTACTTTTTTTACTTCAAATATGCATGCCTCTTTCTAGAATAAATAGTCCTTCCATCCCTGGAGTTTCATAGCTTACCCTGAATAGGTCTGGATAGCTATTGAACTCTCATACTGCTGTTCCTTCCTACTAGATGCTGCTGCAAAAGCTGAAAGGTCCCACCTACTATCCTTGGGATATAAATACCTTTCCCCGGGGGGAATCCAGGATGAAGAATTCCCGATCAGGTGTTGATTCTGGAATTGGTGAGAGCATGACACGCACAATGACCAGTGAAAGACTCCAAATGCCCTTTTCCAAAACATTTTCACCTGCTTTCCACAACTTGGTAGAACTTTGCTTGCAACAGGACCCTGAGAAAAGGTAACATTCTGGTGAAAACTAATTTTTTTGTCACTTCAATCTAAGACCATGTATAGCCCACAGTTTAGGATACAGTAATCATCAGCTGAATACAGTTAGAGTCAGAATTTGAGAGCAGATGTGCTATGTAAAACAATACACTTACATTTGTATTTTAAGAATTATCTTGTCTGATAAAGTAATCAAACTTCTGAAGTCATTTGACCTCTGAATTTCTTGTAATATGACTGTGCTTTGCAACAAGTAAAATTAACTTTTCAACATGTACTTTGTCAAACAAAAAACCCCAGAAATCTGAAATATATGTTTTCAGTTCTATGTCTCTTTTGAATGAGGTATTAAATTCATTGTTAAACAGAAACATGAATAGGCCTTTAAAAATAGGTTTCTTCAGTAGTGCTTTCACTACAAATTGAGGCATAGAAAGTAGGAATTGTGTGCTGCTTTTTTCATTCTTCACATTTGTCCTGTGGAGGAAAAACCATAGGGCTTAAATTTATTTGTCAAGCTGGCCCATAATCCAAATGCAGTATTTTACTTTCCAGAACATAATTATATTGTTCATTTTATGATTCAGGCCATCAGCAAGCAGTTTGCTTTCGCATACGTTCTTCAAACAGGTGAGTTTACTATGTTTTATTAAATGACACAACTATAACCTAAATAAGCCACAAAAAGAGCTAGATTACAAAATAATGAATTTACCTGGAGCCAAAAAGTGTCTTGTAAGAGTATACCTGCTTCAGAATTTTTTTTTAACAAAATTATATCAATAGAGTACAGGACACATAAGATTAATCAATGTCCCCATCAATTAAGTTGATTTAACTTAACTAAAGGCAGCCTAACTAATTTAAAAAATGGTTAATATTACTAATTTAAAACAACTGCACAGCTGATTTCATTAGTCTTGAAAGACTAACAGAGTGGTGAAAGCAAACCTCTCATCCTTTTACTTTCAGTATTGTAACATGCAAGAACATGGCTCTGATTTCACATGCTTTTAATGAAGTCAGTTGCAAAGTTATGGAGACTTTTATGTGCAGCTTTATTTTAACTTTTTTTCTTTCTAGATAAAGGAACAAACACAGAATTCATTATTGTCCCTATTACCACCTCCTATTCAAAATAACAGATCAGAGTTCTTGGCACTGCCCTCAACAGCAGTTGGGACTGAACTTGGACGTATTGCTACAAATCAAGATGATACAGACTGGGAATTCTAAATAAATACCAATGATACCTCTCAATGTTTCAGAGAAGGAAAATGTGATTTGTATTTGCTGCTTTTGTATGGTTAAAATACAGTTAGACCAAATATACTTGAAATGCCATGAAGTGGCTATAATTCATGAACTTCCTCTTGGCATCACAAAATGCAGCAAGCCTCACTCTCTGACTGTAAGGAAAACTCTGTGTAAAGAATGGCTGAGTGCTCACCTCTGTCTTTCAAAGTCTTCCTTAACAAGAAAGTCCCTGCTGTAATCTTACTCTGTACTGTATTATCAGCTTGTAGTGCTGCAGTCCACATGCCTTTCTGAATTCAGGCCTGGGGTTTGTCTTTGATCTTACCTAAACATCTATTTGTCTTTTCATTATGACACAAATCATTTTAGTAAGGAGAAATCCTCCACTTCCAAGTCGAAATGTGAAACTGCACAGATTAGTTGCTTATGTAAATAAGTGTTTCTTTCTCAAAAGACATTTTTCTCACTTGACATGCTGTCATATTTACCAAAAGTTAGCTATGCATCATTTTTCATGCAGTTTTAATACTGTGTGTTTCCCAAAGAAGTTAAGCTGCTTGGAAGTGGGACTCCTGCTCGTGCATCTGTTCACGTTCTTAGTACAAATCTGGGCTTTTGCACCTCTGTTTATTGTTGTGTCATTTTAGCAGTTAATCTGAGGATGTCTCACTATGCAAAGTAAGTCTCAAGTTCTAGCAGGTACGGGTTGATTTTGAAAAGTCATATTAAATAATCTAAAGTTAGTGTACATATTTTTATTTATACTGTATTCCTGTTCACCACCAGAATTTACCAGAACCTAATACTGTTTTCTTAGAAGAAAAGGCAACATGCATTAAGCTTCACTGGCACTGCTGCTGGCAAACAAGCCTCTTCTGCAAGGCACAGTTAAATTCCCGTGGATCAATTCAGCTGTACTGAGAACCTAATACCCCCCTAGTATCCTAGTGAATTTACCTGTTCTAAGTCAATTGAAAAGCTTCTACTCCCTACAATTCAGTAAATTCTCATCTCTCATACCGTACCAGGCAACTCAAATGGAACAAAAGCAGCTTTTTTCTTTGAAAAACATGGATATTCTCATCATGTTGTGGCAAAAGTTATGTCCCGATGCTACTAATACTTTCCTGATGGAAGCGTGATGGTGGTAAAAAAGTATAAATAAATAAAGGATGGATATATTTTAAGTTTTCAACATAAACAACATTCCGCATAAGTCTTCAAGTCTTCCATTGCTGAGCAGGCCTGTAGCCAACTTTGAGAATATTGCTGCATTGCCAGGAGCTTTGCCACAAGGCCTTGAAGACCAAATGACTGAAATACAAGCCTGAGAGACACATAAAATTCTAAATGATCACATAAGTATCAACAAAAAAGTTGATTCTTCTCATTATGCTGTGAAGAGAGCTCTATATTTCTAAACTTAACATGTGAAACTTGAGATTAAAAGACCTGTCAATAAACTTACCCTGTCTGCCTCCATTTATATCTGTAATTCTTGGACTTCTGTTTTCACCAACAGTCCAGCTATACTAACAGCTTCTTGTTACTACAGGGAGAAAAAACTATATTTATGTCAATCATTAGGTAAGGAAATAGTTGTCGAAACTAGAAAATTATTCTGATTAAAAAATATTAATAACTTAATTGTGTACTCTTGGAAAAGATACTATTTTCTTGTGAATCCCATGTTCTTAATTCTTAACCACTACAGATTTGGACTTTTTGCAAGTCAAATACATTAGATAGCATCTACAAGTAACTTTTGATTAACAGTACATGTAAAAACCAAGTCAAATAAGTGAGAACACACATGAAGTTCCTTTTTTAATTACAGACCTCTGAATAAATATTACTACTATTAAAACCTGTAGAAAATCTCAAGCAACTTGGATACTAATACCAACATCAGTACAAAGTTATTCAAACCACTGTGTGTTCCAGTGGAGTTACTTTGCTGTCTTCTCTGTGAAAAAAAATTAAAAACATTTCTAAACTCTGTTCCAATTTCTGTACTGACGTTATGAAGAAAATCAGGGTTTTTTAAAGTTAAAAGCTCACAAGTTTTTACTCATAACTACTGCTTCTCAACAACTGTGTCTCTTCAAACAAAAGCAATTAAGAGGCACTGTCACTTCTTAAAATAACCAGAAATACTTGAAAATATTCCCTGGATTATATTTACTGAAAGGTTTGATATCATTTTGCTCATTAACTGTGATGCTTTCTATTAAATAATAATACAAAATAAATATTAGCTGGGAAAGAAGATGTATAATTATATTATTAAGGTTTCAACTACCTGTCACTGAAAAGATGATCTGGGAAACAATTGTTCTGAAAATCTGAAGTTTTTGCATACAGTTAAGTTTTCAAAATCTGAGGTCCCTGATCTGCATTGTTAAGATTCAAGTTGCAGAGACTTTCTATTCCAAGCTGACAGTTTTAAGAACAATAGTTTTTTGTTGGGTTGTGGTTTTTTCCAGAGCAATTGTTTATTCTTGCTCATACCAGTGATGTGTGTTACCAGCATGTGAATTAGAACTAAACTTGGACTTGAAATTTCCAAGTATCTTGCATTTAAGCTCCATGTGGTGTATTTTCAAAGGGGCTTATAAAACCTATACATTTGCAAAATCTTATGGGCAATGAAACAGAAATCTGTAGCCTGGTTACTTTTGAAATACTTGTGAAAACAACACAAGTAGTTTTTTGCAGGCACCTTTCGTTATGCTAGCGTTTAGCACTATGTAAAATAAATACATTATACATTTCTGTATAATAGAAAACATCTGTTAATTAACATTATCCTGAATATCTGCTCAATGCTGTTGAGTGTCTCACTGTCTTGGTCTGATACCACAGCAGTTCATGAATGACTGAATGGATGAACACAGAAAAAAATGTGATCTACTCAGAATCAACTTGCTCTGATACATAAATTCCTCGTTTTAAAGTGTCTCAATGCAACAAATACCCATTGCAGAGAGAACTATTTCGTCCAGTTGATGAACAGAAATAAATATTTTTTTTAAATTACAGAGTTTTACCTTACCTCTCTTTTCCTTACTACTCTCCTTCTCTTCAAGTGCTATTAAAGTTGTTTTTAAGCTAGAGGATGGGTAAAAATACAGGAAAGTATTTGAAAAACATTGTCCTGAACGCCTCTTGATAAGAGGCAGGTACCAAAGCAGGTGACTTATATACTCCACCTTTAATGCTATTAATTAGCTTTCCTAAAGTATATTAGCTTGTCTAATAAACCTCTAAAACAGCTAAGGTAGCAGTAATGACCTGTCCAATGATGGCCATCCCTATCCTGTATCAATGAGGAAAAACTACTAAAATTAAGAAACAGTACACATTACAGTGAAGACCTCAAAGGACTATAAGAACCATACTATGAAGTGAAACAATCGGATATAACAGACAAGCAAAGACTTGAGTTTATAAAAAAAGAAACCACTGAAAATTGAGGTGGTCTACTAATAACCTGGCAGCAGAATAACATTTGGTATTTTACATAATTAAATCTATCTAGAAACTTGAGATAGGATGAAGGAAAGGATATTAGGTTTAAACAGGTGCCTGTGGAAACCTCCATAATTCCCACATGAAAACAACTAGTTCTACTCTTTAAGTTAGTTACATAGATGTTTGTTTCTTATCTGAGAGTCCCAGAAACTTCTGGAAAAATGCCCCAAAAGCCCATATGAAGTTAGCTGCAATCAAGTGCTTTTATTTTTAGATAAGATTACAGAATATACCATTATTGCTGGTTTTACCTTCATACCCACTGGAATTCAGTTGACTTCTCATGAAATATATCTGCAATCAAAGAAAATGGATTGCTGGCAGGATGCAGAGGTTTTCCTCTGTTTTGTCAAAATTTAAGTGACATATGGGTCAATAGTATCAATGCTGAGTTTATGTACTACATTTTATTTTAAAGTTTGTTTATTCTACATTCAATATTAATTATCTTCCTAATTCTCATATTTCATGCAGTCAAAAGAAATATATTCTTACAGGCAGATTTCTTTTTACCCACATGAAATCTGGCAAGTCAGTTATAGATGAGTTTTCTTTAAATGCTTTCCTGGTTTGAGGTGGCATCATAGACTCGTGGAATATATATTTGGCTGGCTGTCATGCTCTTTTTCCTGCTCCACTTTCTGCTTCAGGTTTTCCTTGTCATGGGAGAGCACATGATTTTGAATCCTTGGAGCCTGCAGTGTGTAATGTTTAAAAAGGTGGTTGGTTCAGCATACTTTCCATGATTTTTCTTCACAACATTACTAGATTTCCTCAAACTAGTTTTGAGGACAAAGTAGTTTGGTTTTCCTTCCTAAATGGCATATTTATTAATTTTTGACCCAGATGTTGGTGGCATGGCAATGCACATTTCTCTACATTGCTTCTCTTTTGACTTCCAGTCAGGAGTTTTTGGCAACTTTGCTTTTTCCTTATGCTGAACTTGTAAAAGGACACATTTTGGGCAGTTTGGTGAGCCATGGCCTACAAAGGTGCTCTGCTTGAATATCAGCATCACAAGCATTTAAAATTGAAGAATTTTACGGTTTCAGACTTTGTTCTTACTCTTTTACTGTGAGACTTTTTAACAATTTCAAATTTACAGTTACTTTTTTCTTTTTTTTTTTTTTTTTTCCCAAAAGTGGTTGTTGGTTTGTTTTGGGATTTTTGGGGGGGTTGTTTTGATCTGAGTTTTATTTGTTGGAGTGAGAAAGGGTGGAGTCGTCGCCCCCCCCCCCCCAAGGACATTAATCTGGTTTTTTTCACTATGGGGATTAACTATTACATCTCGCAGTGGGTGTGGATTTTTATCCACGAGAAGATTTTGCTTTTTGTCTCTGTACCACTATTTGAGGCTTGCCTGTGCCCATCTGAACGGCTGTGCTCTCATGGCTATTTTACTGAATACAGTACAGGGAAACTGTACAGGGAATTCTCAGGGAGGGCTCTACAACTTCTACAGTTAGAAGAAAAGGTGACATAAATTTCAAATACTGAATTACTAAAGCGAACAGCTTGGTTCATGTGTAGGAGCACGTGGGAATTTTTCCTTTTTGACTGGGCTTCCCATTCAGATCGCACTGCCACAAATCACCGACCGACGGCAGCGCGGCCCCTTCCCTCAGACCGACTCCGACATGGCGGCCCCGCCACCGCCCCCTGGCGGCCGTTACCGCTGCCCGCGCGGCGCGGGGGCAGGGCGGGAAAACGGCTGAGGGGGAGCAGGAGGAGCGGGGCGGCCAGGGCTGAGGGGTGCGGAGTGACCGGGGCGGGCTGAGGGGAGTGGAGTGACCAGGCAGGGCTGAAGGGAGCGGGGTGGCCGGGGCGGGCAGGGCTGAGGGGAGCGGAGTGACCGGGCAGGGCTGAGGGGAGCGGAGTGACCGGGGTGGGCAGGGCTGAGGGGAGCGGGGCGGGCAGGACTGAGGGGGAGAGGGGTGACCACTGCGGACGAGCTGCTCGGCAAATAAACTCACCAGGGATGGGAGGGCGACATACGGCAGGAAAAACCATTTCCCAAAGCACCAGTCCCCAGAAGCAGCAAGCAGCGGGTTTCAGGCGGTAGGCTGGGAACCTTCCCTGCCCTCCGTGAAGGGAGAGAGCAGCCCCGGGGGCACAGTACAAAACTAACACCCAGAGAAAACAGTCTTTCTGCAAGTGTCTGTGGACTTATACAGCAGTATCAAGCACAGCCGCCCTGAGGAATGCAATAGCACCTTCCACACCGCTATGAGGAAAAAGGAAGAGACAGGTAAGGCTTAGGCTTAGCTGCAGGTTATTTACCTGATGGTTTTCTCTGATCTCCCAAAGTCTTAATTTAAATTGATTCTGCTGGAAATATGCAAGCAAGTATTCTCACCTAACCATAACCCTCCTAAAGTTTACCTCAGCAATACCAAAACTACTTTAAAAAGACACTGCAAATTAATGTTACCTGGCTTCACGTTGAGAAAACTGCTTTGAGAGAGTAACGTTTAAACCAAGTCGAAATTAACCAAATATTAAATTACTAGAACAATTTAAATAATTAAAACAATTTAGCTTTGGAGTCCAGCCTCTGATCAGGCTGCATGGGGCTTTGTCCACCCAAGTCTGGAGCAGTGCCAGACAGCCCCTCAGCCTCCCATCCTAAATCCTCAGACAGACTGATTTATTTTAAACAGACTGAACAACTGGAAACAAGACAAAGTAGTACCATCATTTCTAACTAGTTTACAGCAATTGTTTAATTGTTTCATATATGTAAAAACATGAACTTGGCACCAACATATCTGAAAATTTTTCATTACTGTAAATGCATTAAAAACAATGACATAGAAATGCATAAAGACATTTCAGTTAAGGCTTCTACAAATATTGCATGTTCTAGAATTAAACATCTATTTTGTAAACTTGTTCTAAGACTTTCCAAGAAACTAAAAAAAAAAAAAGCTCACTTAAACTCATATTCCACGGTGAGGCTTAATGGAATGAAAGGTATTTTGTAAAAGAATAATTAGCCATCAAACTGTTTATTGTGCTTTTTATATGGCAACCTCAAAACTCATTATTTAAATATGGATTACTCAGACCCTCCTACAAATATACACTGGAAAGGCAAGCTTGGCTTGAAATAGTCATGTTAAGTTCATTAATTCAATCCCTGCTCAACCATATAAAAACTACTGTATTTCACAATAAGAATGAATCTGGCTCTTGGCTGGCATCACTTTGTCAAAGGGATAGTTGGAAGGCCAGTTCCTAGTGTTAATGTCAGAAATCAAGCAATGATGTTATCCAAGTTTTGCCTGTACTGATGTGATGCCTTAGCACACTTCTGCTGAGCTCTGTATTTTATGGGCAAAATTATACTTCTGACCATACCAAGATGAAAGAAAAGTCATGCAGCCATGCCATTAATAATCTCATCTTGAGGAGGCCAGTGACTCTGCAAGCAAACACAAAACATCAGGAGAAAAGTGTGGTGGCAACACCTCCTGTCTCATCTCTCATCTCCTACAGACAAATCATGGCAAGAACATCCAGTGCACAACTGAAGGAGACCAGCACCCTGAATCTCTCCATTTTAACGTACAATGCGGTGCCAGCCGTAGTTTAGCTCTAGTTTTACAAAAATACAGACACAAGAGCCACAACAATTTACGAAAGAGGCCAAGGGCTTCTTCCCACAGCAAACTGGATGCCTCAGAAAGCAGCCAACAGCTGTGGAACATCTTTTTAATTCTTGTAGATGTCTTTTTCCTTCCCACCAAGATTACCACAACATTTAAAAGATGTCATCAACACTGAATTTTTGAATAACCTAAATTTGCTGAATGGACACAAGAGAACACAAGTCCTCAACAGGGCATCAACAGCCCTAGTTATTCACATTTCCATGTTTGTTTTACAGCAACTCAGATAACAGCACAAAGTCAGCACAGAAAGCATTGAAAGCTTGTTGACATTTCCTTTCAAGTCTTATCTGGCTACTCTTAACTTCACTACTAAAAAAGTTCAGTAATTTTTCAGTGAACTTTGACAAGTGCACCCATTTTACAACCACCCATAGACACACGTATTAAACAAGGCAAAATCAATATATGCTAAGTAACACATACAAACAAGTTTTGGGCTTTAGATGATATTTTCTTGATAAATGGTTTTCAAACTAGACCTTGTCTGTGTCTACTAAGGAGATTGTTTCATTCTGCAATATCTCTGTATTTATTCACACCTGCACTGCTTTCATTTTGCCACTTTAATATAAAGGAAAAAGAATGTTGCTTCTTGTTAGCAAAACCCATCACCTGCCACAATTACTACTATGTCACTGCATAGAAGATGGGTCACTGCAGATTTTTTGGGTTGATTTAATAAGCATTTTCTTGTAATTTTAGGAAGAAGTCTCCCATTCTATCCTAACACAAAACAGCAATTTGGTGGAAAACAATCTCCATCAAAATAGGTGGGAGTAGGAACGTTTTTAACATTCATGAAATCCAAGTTTGTTTAGAAAGAGCAGTGAATAAAATGATTGCTCTTCCCATACCAGATAAGGAGAAATCAGAACACTGTTCTTTTGAGTGGCTTTGAAATAGTTACGCTTCCTGACTGTTGAGAAATTACAGGACATGGATACATCCTGTTGGCAGCACAAAAACACCCTGTTTGATGAGAAGATGTATTTAACTGACAAAATGTTGCAACATTAAAACTTCTTTGTCTTTTATCTACATCAGCTTGTAAGAACTTGTTATCATCAAGATTTTTGTCAAGAGAACTAAATGAAGACTAAAAAAAGTGACCTCTTTTATGGATTATTAAACAAAATCCCTGTCAATTTAATTCTTTATTCTAGAAAAATATTTTATGACAAATAAATGTAGATTATTTTAAGATTACTAACTTGGTGGGGTTTATGTTTCCTAATTCTGTTTTGTTGTAAATTTTCCTTAGACTACTTTTGTTGAAAGATTTTTTTTAATCTCTAGAAAATGTTTAACCAAATCAGATAAGCTAACTGCTGCTTGCATTAGTAACAAAAGCAGGTTATTGAAGACTGTACAGCAGTCAAAAAAGCACTGAGCACCTGATCTGCATCTCTCTAGTGTCTTTGGCTATGCAGGTAGCAGTATTTACAAAACCACCTTGACTTTATGCACTAGGGATAATCTACTTTGTAAAATAAAAAGTATAAAAGTTGTCAATCACATTGGGAAACTGTAACATACATAAAAAGATCAACATTAAATATATACAATATAAAAATACTTTTTTTTCTTTATGAAAATTATAATACATAGCTATAATACACAACATGTTGAGCCATCAGTCACCACTACAATATATGCAGATTCTTGTTCCACATTATGGCTGGACTCTGGGTATGATATCTCGGTGAGGAAATTCCTCAATTTCAGAATGAAACATCAATTCTGAAAGAGAAAGCGAAGAATTATGTTTTCTTTGAAAACTTTGACCTGAATACAATTCCATTATTCCTGAAAAGTACCCTGGCATTCCCCTAAGCCTCCTGCTTTTCATACCAATCACAGCACCAACAACTCAGCGATGGCAAGGGCCACCAATATTTTTAGAAAACTATTGCTGCTCCCCAAAATTGACAGAATTGGTGACAATGTTAGCAGCTGATCATCTGCAGTGCCATTGTGCATTCAACATGGATGCCGAAACACAACTCTGAATTAGACTGAGGGATTGTTAAAGTTTTGAGTGTCAGACTCTGGAAGGAAGACTTCTGTTCAGAGACTTGTTCATTTTTAGAAGTCTTTACTCTGTGTCTCAAAGTGTTAAGTTAGTGTACCCCATCCTTAGCAGACTAAATTTTCTCTGCTATTTGGAATAAGTACTAATGAATTTCTCTCTAGAAATTTCCGAAGTGATTTTCCAATCATAGTGGGCACATGTAAGTATCAAAAAATTTAATCAAAACCTGAGTAAAATTCTGCCACTGGATTCCTTGAGTAAGTCTTTATTATTTATAGGCTTTAAATATGATTTAAGCATCTATAATAAATTTTATCACTGAGGACTGTACAAGCTTCCACTTAGTTGTTTGGGGTTTTTTAACTCATTATTTATTAGAAATAAACCTAGTAACTGGAGCCAGCTGAAATATGGACACCCATACATTAAAATTCAAAAGTAATTTGAAGAGGCATGTTGAATCCTCAGCCTCCCAAACACAAATCTGTGCTTCAATTCGTGATGTTCTTAGGATACCTTTTAACTTTTAAGCTGAAACTGAGGATTTTTATGTACAGCATAACTCCAAGTGACAGGCTGCACGCACTTGACAGGAACACTGAGATAGGACACACCTTTTGGATCCCAGGTGGAACACAAAAGGAAGAAGGCCCAGTTTCTAGCCAATTTTCTTCTATGAGAAGAACTTGCTTCCCCCTCCACCAGCCTGGACCAGCACAAGCAGTCCTCATTTGAAGTCCTGTTCTACAAGCACAAATCTGACTTTTCAAAGCTAGGGAGTTCCCAAAACTACTGCAATGACACATTGAAAACACTACTGAACTTGTAACCCATTTAGAACTTGCAGAAGGAACATTAATAACATCAGGGAATTTTTCTATGACACAAGTAGAATAAATACATTTAAAATATTTAAAATACTGTTAAAGTATTTTAAATTATTTTTCTCTTCATTGAAAAGAGACATTCTATAATGTTTCAAAATTCATGTTGCTTTAGACAGGACAAATAAAGCTTTTCTTTTTAAATTAATGTTTATAATACCAAACACAGACACCAGCATCCTAAGAAGCGTTTGCAGTAAAAGGTTGCTAGGAGATACTTGTTTTTCCTCAGTCACAAAATTTCTCAGGACTACTCTTGAACACCAAATGCAGAACACAGCAGACAAAAACAACCAACAACTTGAATAAATACCATTTTGCCTATTAATGTTTCCTACCTTCACTGTGGTCTAGCTCTGGTCGTGAACTTAAGAAGATCCAGCTTGTTCCAACTAGAATAGACACTACGAGATTCACCACAACCCACGAATGAACAATTTCTGTCTCTGTACCTGCAGTCCTGGGAAAGACACATCAAACCATCAGTCATCACTGGTGCACAGAAGCTACAATAATAATTGCAACAGAGAAACATCAAACCAAGTTTGCTAAGCCAGACATGAAAAGAGAGCTACTTGTACCATCATGATGGTCTTGCATTGCAAAGGCCTGGTAAAGAGAACAATTACCAAAGACCACAGAAACCCTAAAGCTCCACCCCCGCAAAAACTAAGTGCCCAAACCAGCAAATTTTCACATAAATGCTTTTATTCTGCTTCTCCTGGTTTACTTTAAGAATCCATGCTGCCAGAATTTGAGTCCATTAATAGGTACTTCAGAAAGTAACAGTTCTGGATGGGATAACCTAACATGAATTGATGGTTTATATTTAAATGCCAGTTGTGTCTGCTAAGCCCATGCATCCTGTAGCAGACTCCTTGAAAAACAGTGTTGACTGTCTACAGAATGTCCTGCCCTTGAACCCAAAATAGTTACCTCAGTAGGGTTTTACTCTCAAGCAAAAGAGATTCTTAAGGTTCCTGCCAGATGACACTTCCAGCATCATTCCAGCTCTTGTTTGAGGTGTAAAGGATTTGCGAACAACATGACCAAACTCATCCTTGAGCTTTTATTTTTCAGAGACAATATGAAATATTCAGGACAAGCCCAAAGGCAGGTTCAGAAATAAAATGCTTCATCAATACTTTCTTACATGTCTTGTACAACCTCTTCAATCTGCCACTTTGACAAGGGTCCCTAAGTGAACTATGTTATAATTTACAGAAGTGGTTCCTTGTTTCCTACCAGATACTGCCATTTTCTGAAGGTGGTGTGTAGAGGTTGATTCTGTCACATGTCATCTGCTGGCTTAAGGATAAGATAAGAGCAGCAAAGTACACTGGAAGAAATGGAATTGGTAATGTCAGATACAAACTCCCAAAATGCTGTCTCATCATGACATGGTACTAATCACTACATTTTCTTTCCTTTCACTCTACTGCCTTCAATCATAGTCTGCTTTAATTCATTCTCTTTTCTTTAACATTCCCCTGACCTATCAAAATCTGGTTTCTGCACTTTTACAATCCATGAGCTACATCAAAACTTGCATCTTGTGATTCTGTTTTTTTTGTTAGGTTTGTGTTCTATATTCAGAAATGGAAAAGAACTATCTCACTAACAGCCCCACTACCACTACTATTGCAAATGCTTTTAAAAATATGGAACAAAGTGTTCCATATATGTTTGCTGTTATCAACTACTGAGCAAGTCATTTATTCTAAAGCAGAAAATAACCTGGGAGGAAGATTTCAGTAAAAAGACTACAGAGAATTTTTTAATTTACCGTATTTTCTGGACAGCTTCCTATCCACTTCAAAATACTTACAGAAAGAAGCTAGTGCTGCTGGGTCTAGGGTAAGAAAGCCCCTCAGTGCAACTGATGCTTTTGCCAGATCAATCCTGATAACAAAATCAAGAGTCATTAACCCAGCCCAGTAAGACAATGATATTGTTCCTTTAAAGTATTCTATTCTTTTACTTTTTCCAAGGTATTTTTCTGCCTCTGTAACAGCGCCTTAGTTTACAACTATATCCCACACACATGGCAGTGGTCCCCATTATGCCAATTCCAAAATCAAGGAGGATGTTCCATGAGGTTTCACACTGCAGACCTTTCTGAAACAGGGAGAACCTGGGGACATCTCTCCCCTCTAATCCTTGCCATTCAGTTCAGTGTCCATGCTAATGTAACTGCTTACGCTGCTTACAGGAGCAAATGTGAGTATCTTGGGTCTCCTCCCTGCCTTTCCTTGCAGGGAAAGAAGTCACATTGTTTTTAACAGCACCAACTCCTTCCCTGGCTTATCCTACCTGTAACTAAAAGAAACATTTGTAACATCCATGAATCTTCCCTAGTTAATGGTCATTTTTGAGCTTCTGTCTTTTCATTCCCACTCTTAATCTGTAATGCAGAAACCCCAGCTAAACCAGGACAACTGTTCACTCAGCTACGTTTCAAACCTGTCTAGGCAATGGATTCACATGAAAAGTGAACCTGACAGAAACATTTGTTGTACTCCACCCCTCTTCACAGTCCCACCTCAAAAAAAACTGGTCAGCTCCTACATCTGTTTCACCTCCTGATCCCACAAACAGAGCAGTACATTGAAGCAGCAGCAAACAGCAGACAGAAATGAATACCAAAGGTTTGGATGCATAAGTACACCCCTTCTGTGTTTAGTTAGCCACATGAAAAATCATTCTTTGAGTATATCAATTAAATCATCAACAGCAAATCAAAATGTGCCATAGAAAAGAGAAAGGAACACCATATACACAAATTATATATATACACCTTTCAAATACAAATATGTTTTACCTGTCAAAGGCTGAGACTGTACTGATAGACAGCAAAAAATAGAACAAACTTTGAGCTGGGTATGCTATTGTCTTATATTGCTCAAGCAGGTTAGAAACCATGGAAAGCTCATTTCCTGCCAAAATGTAGATAACCACGATGTTCCATACAGCATAACCAGCAAGGAAGCCATGGCTGAAGAGGCCCAACACCCTGAAGGGAGGAAAGGACATTAGACCAGTTTTAACACCTTGAATTAGATATAGATAGAAAAGGCCTATGAATCCACCTGTTCAAGGCCTGCTTTTCAAGGCCTTTCAGAAATTGTTTCTGAGTGCTTTTTCTGATCTAGTTTAAAAAATTCTAACCAAGAGTTCTGTGTCCTCCCATCATACCAGACTGCACCAGAACCTGAGCACTTAAAGAAAACCAAGATGTTTTGCCTTCCCCTCATTACAGCCACAGACATCAAATAGTTTCACTTGTAGCTGCCTGTAGTTTCCAAAGACCACTGCCCCTTACACTTACACAATGTTCTAACTTGTCCCCAAGGCAACCTTTTCAATATCTTCATTGCTAAGGAAAAACTTGAACAGGAAGCCCAAGCTTCCAGCTAAAATACAACGCAGAAGAAAACGGCTGTTATCTTCCCATCTTCTATCACAACACAACCACATTAAAAAAAAAAATGGTTTTGCTATTATGTGCAAGATTATTCCCCCCAGTGCAATTTCACTCCTCCCTCTTTCCCACCAACCAGGATTTTTCTTTGAGAACTGTCTGAATTCAGGTATTTTTACTCTAGTGATACACATGATGGGTCAGTTTTATTTTCTAACACATTTTTGTAGGTGACTAGTGTTTTAGTTATCAGCTCAATCTCTTGCCATTGAGATTTTGCCTGAATCTTTGCAATATGGTTTTCTTAGTTATTCTTTTTATAAGCTGTATTTCAAATGTGATGTCAAACCTAGAAATACATAAGCTTGACAACAAATACCGAAAGCTAGAGGACTGATAAACTTTATGCCTGTTGAATCGTGAACCACAATTTATTAGGAATATCCAAAAGAATTAAAAATACATCACAAATATAGAGGAAAGAGGAAATTAAAAATACATCAGAAATATAGAGGAAATTTTCATGGAGAAAAAAACCCAAAAAACCCAAACCAAACCCCTGATTTATGTTTATTTGCATCAGAACATTTATTTTTCACCTGAAACTTCGGTGCACTGAGAGGGCAACATCTCTAGTAGTCCATGAAGCCTTCACATCCAGAAGCACATTGATATTTTCAGTGGTTTTAATCAATTCTGCGCGGTCAGCTGCCTGGAAACGTCCTGAAAGGATAAGGAAAGCAGTTTTAGAGAGCTCTGTTTCCTTTCACCATAATTTCTACATTAATGCTTATTATTGTTAAAAAGCTGTAAGCATTAGACTTTCCATTAGAAAATTTCTTCTCCCCACTTCCTGCCCTTTGTCAGCTTCCTCTGATACAGGATGCCTCTGAGTGATGCATCCTTGTGGAACAGTCTATGGAGTTAACAACGTGCAAAGCACTTTGGGAAATTACTCAGTGTTCCTGAGACAAAAAAAAACATAAACAAAACAACAAATAACCACAAATGCCCTGCAAAAAACTTCCACTTGAAAGACTTCTTGTGCGTAATAGTTTCTTCTCAAGGTACTGTGACAATATTAAGTCAAAAAAGCTCAGCTGGGTACTTTGAAACCTTTTTCAGCCCCACCATGGAATTAAAAAATTGAACCCAATATAGCAGCACAGCAACACCACTATTCATTGTTGAAAAATTATCATGTGTATTTATTTTCAAATAATTTTTGTCTTGGAAAACTTCTAAAAAATTCTTCCCAATACTACAGTATTTAGATTTTAGATACAATAATGCTTCTTCTAATTGCAAGAGTGTTCTTAAATTACTTAAATCACAACATGAACTCACGATTTTTTTCAACAAACACTTTGCTAACAGGCTGACTAATTCCAGTAGGAGCAGCAAACACAGGCTGCTGATCTGGGCTCTTTCTGTGCTCATCTTCAATGATGTCTTCCTCTTCCACTTCCAGCTCATTGGAGCTCACTTCGGCTGGCCGAGGTTTCCTGTTGGCACAGAACACACAGTGGGACAGAGAAAGAATAGGAGGTAATGTGTAAAATCCAAAGGCTCCTATGAACATTTAGCATGTCTAACCTGACTATAAGAACCCATCAGGCTATGACCTGGATAGTATTACCCTGTTTATAATTTTAAGGGCTAAAGTTCCCATGGAGTTAGTTGACTAAAGCCATAAGACTAATTCCATATCAAGAGATTAACTATTAGAACATATTAGAAAAAGAGGGAAAAAATTGCTAACTTTTAAAAATTAAGATAGTAAGAATGATAGAAAGCAGTTCTAAATTCTAATTTTTTCATGTCTGTGACTGAACTATTAGGCTCATGAAAACATATTTAGAGCTGTGATGCATCCAGGTATACATAGAATGAAGAAGTGAAAAAAGTTAGATCTTAACCCTGGAAAGAACTGTACAGGCTGAATGGTACTGTGGGCTTCAAGATTTTACACTTTTGTCAAAGGACAGTATAAAATCTCCTCAGCCACATTTACTGTCACAGTTATTCCAGAGCTATAATAGTTTTGTCTCACTTTGTTCTTTTTCTCTGTTTGCGGATCACTGTTCCTTCAGCTTCAGGGACATCCATGCCATTTCCATTCTGAAACAGGGATGCCACATTTTGCTGGGTAAAAGAGGTCTCAGAATCTGAAGATTAAAAAAAACCAACTCAACATAAAAAGTTTCAGAGCTTTCATAAAAATGGAAATACATTCACCTAAATACATAAATAGTTATTGTATAAAAAGAGTGGCCAATAAAGTCAAGATCTGGGCTCTGAATGATGTAAAGTATTATATAATTTCCAACACTATATATCCATTATTTTCATGGAGATTTGTAGCCTGTGAAATCTGAAACCAGAAAGTGAAACTCTAAGATACCACTCACCCAGAGATTACTTTCAGCTGTTTTAGGTAAAGAAGCACATGAAATATTTTAAACCTAAATTCATGTTCTCCAATAATATTTCTGTGTTCCCAAGTTTTATTTACTGCTCTTTCCCATCTACAACTATCTCACGTACCAGTAGGGACTTTCTTCTTCTTGCGCTTCCTCTGAGGTGGGGCATCAGGAGGTTCAGGAGTCAGGGGCTCACTGCTTTCAGACTGCCGACGAACCGCTGCTTGCACGATGCCATCTAAAAACCACAGCAAAAGACCCAGCAGCCTGAATTCAGAGCCACTGAGAAACAGGCAAGACAAAGCTGCCATTTACTACAGTTGCCCAGCTGAGCAACAACTGAGATGAAAATGCATTGGTTATAGGAAATATAAGAGTTTGGAATCAATAATGAGAAGTAGAAATATACAAAGGTATTTAATTGCAACCGTTTCATGCTCAGGAGGGAATTTAAG
Organism: Acrocephalus scirpaceus scirpaceus; assembly: GCA_910950805.1. Lineage (NCBI taxonomy): Eukaryota > Metazoa > Chordata > Aves > Passeriformes > Sylviidae > Acrocephalus > Acrocephalus scirpaceus. Next base: position 44,009,382 of record OU383779.1, read on the forward strand.
TATCCAAGAAGTAGCACAATTCCCATTTGGGCATACAGAAGAGGACTGCCTGAAAAGAATCCATCACCGGAAAGAACTACACCTCTATATTTCTCTTTTCTATGTGCAAAGGTTATAATGCAAGAGCCAAGAAAAAATTAAAAGTTTATTACAAGGTGATCCACACAGATATGTGCCAAGGCAAAATGGCATCACTTCAAAGGAAAGTTTAAATGCTAAACATACAGCACAAGAATAAAGAAGGAGCAGAAAAAATCCACTGACGGATATTCACTTCAGTCTGAGAGATGAATTATTATACTTTGGAGGAATTATATTTCCGTGAGAGGTTAATATGAATTCATATTATAGTGCAGTAGCATCAACTTGCATGATCAGATGCAGAAAGAAAAAATTACTTCTCCATTTTATATCACACCTGCTTTTTAATAACACCTTCAAGGACTGCAATTTTTGTAGTAACAACTGAACCTTTGTTTACTTCAAACTCAGGTTTACCCACCTTTTATAAGCCTTTATTGTGCAAAAAATGCAAAGTTAACCAGCAAAGTAATGGCAAAAGTGTACTTGGCACCATCTTTCAGCTCACTGAAAACAACAGTAAACAAAACTTAATCCTTAGGATATCCCGCTGGCAAGAGCTCTACTTGTTGCATTTAAAGGTCTGTCAGTGAGGCCTCACTTTTAAATAAATAAAGGAGATTTACTCGTCAAACTTTTATATGGACACAAGTCAGCTGGTTACAGAAATCCACTAGATTCTATTAATGTGTTCTGCTTTACAATCTTGCTTAAAACAATATGTTTGTTCTGCAGATCTGCTTCTTGTAAAAACACAAAGCTCTCATACTAATAATCTTTTACAGTCAACCCTTCAGTGATAATGGTGTGATTAACCTGTGACTTTATTTGGCCAAGGACTGAAACTGAACCAGACTGCTAAATGAGTTTTATCTTAGTTCATTCAAAAATTCAAGAGCTTAACACATTCAACATAAGCAGCTTACATCTGGAAATGTCTATTTAATGACTTATGCAAAGAAGTTAGAAAGGAAAAAAATTGCAGGAATAAAAGAACAGTTTTCAGTCTTGGCAGGACCTTACCTAAAGGAGTCTTTCCTTTGGATTTCCTTTTTTTGGGACGACTGAGTGGAATTTCATCTGCATAACACAGAAGAGAAGTATGGGTGCACAGCAAGGAGAAACCTCCATTTCCTTTTTTTAAAACAGCTATCCTATTGCAAGTTAAGAAATAGATTCTTTTTTGTAAATTATGACAGCCTTTGTTTTTACAGGTAAGATGACAATTCACCAGTTCACACGAGGAGTACCAAAGATGGCAGGAAAATAGGGTAAGAAGTCTTATGTGCAGCACAGGCTCAATACACACATGCATGTGTGTTAAGTGATAAACTGAAATACTCTGACTAATGCTCTGAAAAATAAACTTATTGCTTGAAGCATGGTGGCAACATTTCAGTTACCTTGATGGAAATAACAAAACAGTAAAGAGAGCGAAGAAAAACAACAGTTCTAACAATGCACAGGTATCTAGTTTAAATAATCAGCCTGAAATTAGGAAAAGTACAAGGCTCTATCTTTAAAAAGAGAATGAGTGGCACCAAAAGGTACCAATGTTTGTAGTTCTCTTTAATAACTCACCTTGGCTTCCACTTCATATTGAAGAAAAGTTGGTGAGCAGTGTAAAAAGATGAAAAGAAAGTTAATTTGGAATCAGTAACAATTCACAACCATGAAATTCACACTGCTATGGTTAGTGGTTAATTTCCTTATCCCCCTTCCTCTTTATGAGCAGTTGTGTATAACAGGTTTAAGGGTACAAAGCAATCAGCAAGATTCAACACTTTCTTGGTGACTCTGCACAATTTCTTGATTGGCTAGCTGTGGATCAGATTAAAAGCTTTAATCACCTGGCTAATTAAAACTTGTCTTACTGCCTGGTATATAACAAACCAACAAAAGTTATGAAACATTTGAGCCCAGAGATGACTAAAAAGATACTATCTGTTGACAATCATAAACATAACATTTACTTGCAGGTACTTTGAAGGAATTCTGAAGTACCATCTCATAAAAACTATATAACTGCTTTTCCTTTCACACTGAAAAAAAGCCCAATTTTTTCTCTATACTACATCAAACTAATAGATACCTAAATCCCTAGTAAAGATTATCTAGCCTAATTCCAGAAATTCCTGTTTTAAAGGATTTGTGATTCAAATAAACTAAAGAACACAAAATAAAGAGAGAGGAAGAAGAGATTAAAATGGACAATTAAACTGTACTAAACATTAAAACTGGACTATTTGTCCAAAAGTTTTTAGAGGGCTTACCTCTCATGAGTATTAAAACTGAGGTAATATGGTAAAATTTCTTGGCTTCTATAAAACTTTAAAATGCTTTGCATTCCTTCTAAAGCATTTTGGGACAATAAATTAGCCAGATATGCAATTTTACTACTCAGATGTTTATCAGATTTATTTCTCCTGATGTTATTACTTTCAATATCTGCAGTACAGCATCATGACCAGTTCCACAGAATGCAATGATTTTACCTTGGCACTGGAGGAAGGGCACGAGGTGGGCACTGAAAGAAAAGAGAGAGACAAATGTCAACTTCTGCCAGTATGAAACCACCTCTCAGAAAACAGCTTCAGATCAAGACATCCAAGGTATATTTTGCTCTGTATGCCCCTTAAATGGCCAAACATTCCTAATGGAGACTGTACAAAAAAGCATGATGTAAAAGATGCTGGAATAATATGCCTTTATCAGAGTTCTGATGGGCACTGCAGTAGGAACCTCTGTGTGTGAAGCACAGCTTTCAGCTTCAATACTTTTCACTTTTCATGTAAGGTACTAGTTTCATTAGAAATACTATTAGTTGTTCTATTTAAATCAATATAAAATATTGTATTCAATATAATTGTACAGTATATAACGTGATCTGAGTATTTTCTATTAATGAAGATGTAAATTCAGAACAATAATAAAAACAATAAAAGGAAATAAGCTCACGTATGAAAATACTTTTAAGTATTATAAAAATTCTTTTTCCATATAATATTTTATTTGACCAGCAGGTCAAATACCTAAAATCTAAAAGTATCTCCTGATAATAATCTGAAATTGAGCTCAAACCTTTCTCTCACCTAGAAGAAGGAGTTAACTTTCAGATTTTGTATTACACAATTATATTGAAAGAATATACACAAAGAGGTATTTCCCATGCTCAGAAAATTCAGATACCAGAAATAAAAAGGGCTGTAAGACTGGTAAGACTCAAGGATCCACAAACTTACCACTTGTTTCTTTCCCATATCATTTGAAGTCGTTCCCTGAAAGAGGCACTGTGAACTGGTCTGTGCTCCCTCACGCTGCTCACATTGAACCTCAGCTAATTCTGAACTAAAAATAAACTTCAGGCAGCCAGGATTAGCTGGATGTGAACCCTGCTGCCCCTGGGTCAGGACCCAGAACTACTCCCATGTGAAACAAGGGCAGGTTGTTGAACGGCAGCAAATGTTACTTGCACTAAAACATCCTTCACTCTGCATGCTGGTACAGGTTGCTATAAGCAAATTTTACATTGGTTTGTTTACTCAAAGCAAATGAGATGCCTCATGCAAGGCAGGGTTTGTGGGATTAGACCTCAAATCTCTCACTTGGATTTTGGCCATACTGAAGACTGACAGCAAGTGCCATTTACACAGGTAGAGAACTGCACACCCTAAGTGGCACCCAATAAACTGGTGGGAACTGGTCACACTACATTGGTGCACCGTAAGGGAAAAAATATTGGTAAAGGTCAGATCTCGTTACTTTTATTGTTTTCAACATTCTAGTGGCAGTAAATATTAAATGTTTAGGATACTTGGTATTTAAAAAAACTAAAAGCTAAAAACCCCATAAAAACAAACAAAAGCCACAAACCTTTTATACCGCATTTACTGCCCAAAACAACTGGCAAGTGTTTTGATTTCTGTATCATTTATTCCTTGCAACACAGGAATCCACATGCAAGCAGCCAGTCGTGAATACTCATCTGTCCACGTGTGACAGTCCCCAGCTCTGCCATAGAGGTATCAGCTTTGCTCTATTTGCAGTTTCACAGAGCCTGAAGTAACTCACGCCAAACTTCGTAGACAGGGTAAGTTTGGGGACAGGTCCCTATGGACATTTTGTTATGGACAGAGGAGCCGCTGAGTGCCCTAACGTGACCCAGAAACCAAGAGACTCCCACAAACCAGGCAGCCGCTGCCTCGGTCAAACCCTCTGCTTGCACACCTGAGCCAGGCCACAAGACACTGCGATGCACCTGGAAACTCAGGGAGCAAAACGAACTACCCATCTCCCCGGGTGTCCACTCCAGGATGTTGAGAAGGAAAGGTTTAAATGTCCAGAATGTTTAAAAACACTGAAGCAGTCTTTAAAGATTTGTTAAAGCCTGGCATATTTTCGTCTGAGAGATTTATATGAAAAAATACAACGAGGAAATGCTTGCTTGCTTCTGCAGCAAAGATGGGCAGAAATGTGCCACCCTGCGGCCGGTTACTTCCCCCCTTCCCGCGGGATGCAGCAGGGCGGGCACCGCAGCGGCGCGGGGATGTAGCAACTGCGCTACCAAGGCACTCCGCTACCAGGGCGCTCCGCTCCCGCGTGGCGCTTCAGCTCCGCCTCCCCGGAGCAGCTGCTGCCGCGGAGCGCCCCGCTACATCCCTTCGGCAACAGCGCTCAGGCGGGCCAAGCTCCCGCCGCCCTCCAAGCCCGCAGCCAGGTCCCCCGCGCTGCAGCCCCACGGACCGTTCGCGCCCCCCGCCCGCTCCGGCCCCCCCGCCCCCTCACCGCGCCGGGGCCCGCCCGCCGCGCCGCCATGGGCCGCGCCCGCCCAGCTCCGGCTGTGGGGAGGAGCCGCTGCTCCTTCCGCCCCGCGCGGCGGCTGCGCCCCCCCAGCGCCGGAGGTCCGGCCTCCCCGTGCTCTCCTAGGTTGTGCCTTCTCGCCGGCGGCTCGCTCGCAGGAGCGAGTGTAGCCCCGCGGCCTCGAGCAGGCATCGTCGTCTGTCGGGCTGCAGAGAGGCAAAATCAAGGGGAAAAGGGTTGTGCTTGTAGCCAGGGTCTCAAACTGATAAATGAAGCAATCATTAAAAAAATAAACCTAAACAAAACACCAAAAAAGTAGGAAATAATACATGGAAAAAAGGCAAAGAGACGAGTCAACAAATGCTGGACTAGGCGAAGTGGGGAAGCTGGGTCATGGACCAGCAGCACAGAGCTGGCTGCTATCTCACCTCCACATCAATCACATATTGGGGCTTTGGTCTCTCCCGTTTTAGCTCTGAACAGGGAATACAAGCCCTGGCTCTAGAACAAGCAGGCATACTGATGGCTGTAATATTTGACTTTAAATAACCTCTTTCTAGACTGCTTAACTCCCTTTTGTTCATTTTCCTCCAAGATGAGGTAGGCCAACAAAATAATCGTCTGTGTACCTCAGGGGGCAAGACATCTACAAATATGAGGTGAAGAGAGTGAAGAACTTAGCTGCCTCAAGCAACTTTGATGAGGAGACCGTGTTACCACAGACCAAACCAGTAAGAGAAAGGGTTTCTGACAATTTTCCTCTTTGTTAAGTCCACATCCTGTCAGTTTTTACTCGAGTTAATGAAAGAGGAGAAGAGATATATTACATGTATTATGAAGATAACTGGGTTTTGGAGTAATTCATATTATGCCAACACCACTCCTATCTTAAAAGGCAAAAAGGATTAGCAACAAAACAATACCTTCATAAATAACACTACTGACAGACATCATGCAAAAAAAAAAGCACATTCTGACTTAATATAATTTGTAAATCTTCCAGAATGTAGAGGCATCGCAGAATCAGAACAAGCATAATAAAAAGAAAGGACCCTTCTGAACTTATGTGTAAGTAAATAACACAGATACATGCAACAAAATAGATTTTTCTTTATTCTTGTAATTGAGTGCTCACAGTATTTCCTTTCTTTTTTGTACAAAAGTGGATGCAACTGTAACATAAAAAGCTCAAGAGCTACACAGAACATGATTGTATCTCCCGTAGCAGCTTCTTTCCTAATCCTCTTCCAAATCCTTCACATACAAAGATAAATTCTTGCAATCCTGACATTAGGATTATTCTTGAAGTAAAACATAAGCTGTAATCTTTCTGAAGCTGCCTGCTGCTCAGAATTAGGGCTGAGTGTCTGAACATATCCATACTGCAGGGACCCACTGGGGCTCGTCCTGTGCACGATGTACTGCGGACAGCAGCTGCGCAGATGCTTCTTGTAAATTGTCATTCACAATCACGTGATCAAAGAACTGACCAAACTGAGCTTCCATTTTCTTAGCCGATTCTTCCATCTCCTGTAAATCTTCTTCCTGTGAGACAGAGTAAGTCCATAAAACTTCAGTGTTGTGTAGAGAAACGTACCTGCACAGCATCTGCAAAACACCTTTGGCCACATAAACAAGAGATAAGTAAATAATGTCAGCCTGCTATATTTCTTTTACAGTTTGCTATAATAAAGTACATCTGCTACAGTCAGTTCCAGGCCTCAAGAACAGAGCTGCCTGCCATGTGCTTCCCAAGGAAGTACCTTGTATCTCAGTATGCTCCATTTGCCCTAAAAAAGTTACTCTAATGATAAGTGCTGGCAGAGAATGTTAGGGACTGGAAGGTAAATCTACTAATGCATGTGTTCGTATTCCAAATTTTAGTTTATTTTCCCAGTGTCCATGTTACTTTCTGTCATAGCAATCATGAATCATTTCCACATAGTTATAGACTGAGGTCTCCAAAATGTTAAGATGCAAAATTTGATGATGATTTGCATGGAAATGATTGTGTCAAAGTGCTGTATGTATTCTAAATATAAGATACACATTTCCTGCAAGCAAGATCTGTGTTTCATCTACAGAACTTAGTATAGAATTGATACTGTCACTAAGCATACATGAAATAATAATACATTCTTATAACTGTGAAAAAATAATAATACTACTGGACAAAGCACATTCCAAGTATTTCAGTGCAAACAGTAAATATATATGTTGACTCGAATATTGATGCAAGGCAGCTAATTAAAACAAAAATATGCAAAATAGCTTCTCCTTTAAAGACATTTTGAAGCAAAATGCCTCAGTCCCCTAGATTACGAATTACCATTCTTATGCTTCAAAGCTAATCTGGAAAGAAATGGGGGGAAGAAATCCCAACAAAATCCACAGAAAAAGATAAGAATTATTAGATTTGATCCTAAAGACAGTAATATTTCTTAAAGAGTTAATAGTGTAGCAAGTAGAATGCATTATGTTCTAATAACAGAATCTCAGATTAATAAACTCAATCTCTTTTATTTCCAAATCTCACCTTGAACTTCATGTTCACATAATAATCTGTAATGATCCTGGCATTTTTACGAGTCTGCCTCATGCAACCTATGCTGGGTGGCTTGATGAATATAATGTAGGGCTTTAACTCATGGGTCCGGGCTATTTGTATACCCTGCAAATGAAGAGTAAAATGAAGTATTTCAGTTGTATTTATCCCAGTTTTACTCCCATAAAAAGCCAGTTGTTTACAACATACTGTTATCCCCAGACCTAGGAGACACTTTTTTCAGGAACACTTACTTGAAAAAGATGTCACTAATAATCTCTGGAATGGACATTGTTAAGCAACTGTAGCATACAATCACATATTTCTGCTTGGTGGCCTTATTAGGAGATGCTTTCAATACCAGTGAATAATGGAAGAGCGTCATTAACAGATCTCTACAATCAACCACATTAAAGATGCATTTGAAACCTGTTCTTTTTTAACTGTAAGGGAGCTACTTTTGGAACAAGTACCTCTTTATTGTTCCACACTAGAAGAACGTATCCTGCTTTCAGAACTCCTTTACTGTGTAACATTTCCTAATGCTAATAAAGTATTTTAAAATTACTGCAGAGCAGTGGAGGGAATTAAAAAAAAAAAAAAAAAAGCTAAAGAAAATCATAGCATATAAATCTGGTCAAACCACCAGACTTAAAATAAAGTATGCTACTCAGCACTACTTCTGCTACCTCACTGGTCTTACTTAATATCCTTTCCAAAACTTGTTCTTCAAACTCACACCCTAAAAAAGTGGCATATCTGTCCAAGTGGCAAGATTACACACCCCATGCCCCAACACCCCTCTTTTACCCCTTTGCTTAAAAACATAACAGAAGAAACCCAAAGGAGAGTTTTAGATGTGAAGACTAAGGTGTGACCTCATTTGCCTCTTATAGCAGTTTCAGTTTTTGAGTAGTACCCCACAAATCTTGTAACTTAATTTCTATTGTAAGCAGCACAAACCACTGCCAGCCTAAGGCTCGGACACACTGGCTCTGCATAATTAGAGAGAAATATCCAAGAATTATTGAGTTATGGTGTTGCTCTTTACATTCTATTAGAGGAGATCTTGAAACAGCGTAGGCCAAACATCTCCTAAGTACTAAATATGTAAGTAGTTCAGAGAAGGTTAGCAAGGTTTAGATAGACACAGCTCTAACTATCTTAGATATTTACAAGCTCAGGCTTTTATTAGCCTTATCTTCATCAGCAAATTCAATGCAAAAATAGAAGGTAAAGAAAAGTAAATAGCATCAAAGTGAAGAAGCAGATTACTAAAAGCTGTAACTTCTGGAGAGAAATACAGGCACAAAGGCACGCTAAAATTTTCAGCCATTTCTTGATTACTTTAACTGTTGCTGCTTTTACCAAAGAGTGTTCTGAGATTGCTAATAGAAGGACAGAACTCTCAACTAATAGGGCTTGGAGGAGGAAGAAATCCCATGCAACAGGTCTCCATGTGAAAGACTAATCCTTACTTTAAGTAAGTATGAAAATTCACTTCCAGTCCATCCAAACTGACAATGCAGCTGCTGGCTTGGTAAAAAATGCACTGTCTCAACATACTTGTCACTGTAGTACCACCACCACCCCCTAAGACACATGAAAAGAATAATCTATCATTAATGAGCACCATGAGGTAAAGTGAAAAACAAGACAAAGCAACTAACACTGTACCAATGGCTCAAGAATGTAGAAAAAATTATTTTTCCTTCCAGAAGATTCCCTGCCCCTTTACCACTCACCTGTGGTTCTAAATCTATTACACAGATCTTCCCTGCATCAAGGACTGTTCGCACTGCATCAATACTGGTACCATACAGGTACCCTTTGTACTCCCCATATTCCAGCATTCTGCAACAGTGGTGAAGAAGGAAAATGAAAGAGCATTTGAGTTTCAAAAAGGTTCCATTTAAAGGTGAAATCTTCAAATATAATCCAGTGATCAGGACTGAATGATCATAAAACCTAGTAAATACTGTTCACCTTTGCTCTTCCCTGCTACACTGGGCACAAAAAACCACTACAGTTCAACATCTCCAAAATATGCATTTTTTACTCATCATGGTTTTATGAATTTTGTGTTTAGAGGTTGTGATTTTACTTGTCAATGCTTGTCAATTACATACTACAAACAACTTCTTACATCTGAAGATCTCAAAGCTCTTGGCACAGCTCAATGAATGTCACTTCTGTAGTGCTGAGCTGGTCTGTCTTAGAGATATTATTGATGCATAGGAAGGAGCAGACACTTCTGAATATTTAGCCCTTACAGTTCAACTACTCATGTGTCATCACTGAAGAGATCCTGCAATGGAGTTATAGGTCAAGAACAGGTGTGATTCACTGCTAAATTTTCAAAAGCAGTCTGGTTTCCAGGGGAGTTAAACTCATAACTTACAAGCACATCTAATGAGCTCAGGTCTAGAGAGCCCACTTCCTTTTAGAAGGATTCTGAGATTAATTGTGGAGGAGCTATTTGTAACTGCACGAACACAGTCTTTAATAAAACAGTCTCAAGTAGTTTGACCCAAATTTACACCACACACACACAGACTAAGAGTGGAGGAGCCCAAACTTGGGACCTAACTACAAAACTGTATGTTCTTGAATCATGTTGCATTTTAGGTAATAAAAATGAAATTCATCTCTCCTGCTCACCTGTGGGTATACACCATGTTTTCAAAAGTTTCTTTCGATATGTAGTGATATTCACGACCATTCATTTCATAACTTTTCTGAACACGAGTGGTGTCTGAAGGAAGATATAACACACAAAAGCAATCAGCTGCAACAAAATTATTGTAACTTTATAAGTGAAAATGAGTTCAGTATTTTCATAAATAATGAGTTATTTCTATTTGTTAATCCAGAACAAAAGCCCCATATACTGTAATGGTTTGCCAGTGACAAGTCATTGAAAGTTATTAAAGCACAACTGTATTTCTTGGAATGGAAGAGTAGTTTAATTCAAATAGATGTGATTCAAAGCAATCAGGAGCTGCCTTGGAATTGGTTGCACAACTCTTTTTACTCCTCTGAGGCAAAATTTTTTAAAGTTCATTCAGAAAAATCCCACAAGCTTCCCACACTTGCACCTTCCCCTTTTGTGGGATCTTAAGCAGTAAGTCCTGAATTTTCAGCTAGCTTCAGATACATAATTTCCAGTTTGGTCATCTAAATTACAAGAACCAAATAAGCACAGGTAGAAATAATTTCAGTTGTTACGTCAGAAGTTAAGCTGTGTAAGTCTCATCTGAGACTAGAAGGCTAATAAGGAAAGCTGCAAAGCCTATTAAGCACCAACTTCTGTTGTCTTCATTCTCATATCTGAGCACTTAAACCCTAAGAACTTAAAATATCTCCCAGAAATGTTCTTTTTTTTTTTTTTTTAAATCTAGGAAAAGCAAACACCAAAATTAAACCAAATCATGCTGATAACTTTTCACCTCCATAAAGCTTTTAATGGTTTCAGAAGCTGGAACTTGAACATACCTTTGTCTGATTTGCCAAAATGAGGTAGTATTTTAAACTAACCCTTATGAAAGCAAACAGCACTGGCTTTCAGTAGAGCTGAAGTATCAGCCATAGAGCAAGGAGTGTCTGAATACACAAAGGCAAGAGGAAGGTACTTGGCATTGCCTATTCATGTTTGAATTGGGGAGGAAAGAGGAAAAGCATTACATACGAGGTGTGGCACTTTGAAACTCTCGTGGGTTACTTGTGATTAACCTTCGCCGTAGCTCATTCACACCAACTCCTGCAGGACCTGGAAAGTTGGAAAAGCAGCAAATATTACTGACAGGGTATAAATCACTCCCCAGCAATATAGCCATACCCAGAAGGCAACTCAGCAGTACTATTTTAAAGGAAAAAACTTATCAAATACTACCAGACTTAGAAAGGAGAGTGGATTTGCCTCCACTCAGTTTGCTTCATCAGGATCACAGAACAATGCAGAACAGCAGCTTCCCTTCAGTCACTACAATTAAAGTCTCCTTGAGAGCCTGCAGACCACACTTAATACTTAGTATGTTCTATAACAAGTGTTATTAAAGGCATCTTTCCATACTCTCCATGACTGAGACTTAAGGAGTTAAATATCCTTCTTATTGTCATATCTATGCATTTAACACTGGTTGTAGAAATGCCTCCTGTAAAGATGTTTTCTATTAAGTTGCCAATGTTTTCTCATCATTTTCAGTCCCTGCTGAATATAAAACTGAACCACTTCCCTAATGAAATCCATTATCAAGCAGCATTCATAACTGTACGGCTTCTTTTAAGGACTTTATTATTATTGCTTTTAATCACCCACTATCTCAAGCAAAGAAGATAACTACATTAAACCTTAAACCCAATAATGGGGTCAAATTACAATAATTCTTGAAATGTTGCTTTGAGAGCTGCCTACACAGTCAGCAACCACTGCAATCAGCAGCAGGAAACCCCAGTGCATCAGAGCATGTGTGACTGTTTCCTCTCCTCTGGCAGAAGAGGGTGAAATGTGCCTGCGAAGGTTGTTAACCTCTTACCCACGAGGATAATCAATCTGTGCCGGTCTGTTGGGTGCCGCTGGTACCTGACCACCTCTTCATAGGGAGCTGCCAGGGTGCTGTAGCAGCTGCTGGGGCAGCGGGAGTAGCAGGACTGCTGGTTGAGCCGGGCCTTCCTGCGACACAGCCGCATGCTCCTGCGGAACCCAGCTGGAGGGGGCAAAGGTACAGTACTGGAAAATACACCCGACACGCAGGCAACTAGTTCTGTAGCCCAAAGGGCCTTTTTCTAAGGCACTCAACATACTGCCTTTTCTGAGCTTTTTGCAAGGTGAAGGTTAGTGAATTTCATTGCTGCACTTGATATGACAGCTTGGTAGAATCTCTGAGCATTAAATGACAGAGTAGGTAAAATCCTGCTGAAAATCACCTGAAAATTAGCTCAGAATTAAAAAATTCCAAAAGATCCCCAAAACAAGCTGAAGGAGAAGTTTCTGACTACCCGAGGCATCCCTAGGAAACAGGTCAACTTTTTTTGATAGTGTAGGTGGTTTGCTCTCATGAGGCAAGTCTGGAACATTTGTTTCAGCCTCCAGAACATGGATTTTAAAGGTTGCTATAGTTTAATAACCACAGAGGTAGGTTTGTTGCTCCACTTGACCATCCAACTTTGAACACTTCACAAATAGGTATACTTTTCTAATGAACGTCCTCATGATTATTCTCAGTGGATGACAGGCATTGCTTTTGAGCAAAATTAATCATGAATTCAAGTTTAAATAGCAGTGGCCAAGTCTCTCTAGAAACCTAGCAGGATAAAAGATTTAAATGGAGAGATTGTGCATTATTAGGAGGAAAGAGACTTCCTGACATTTGGAAAACAGAGTAAGCTGTATTCTATTTCAGGTGATATAAAGAACAAAGTGTTTTATTTAACTTTAGACAAGGACTTAATCTAGATCAAGCCCCAGACAATTTACTTATCTTTAGTCATTGCATACCAAGAAAGACTCGTTGACCAAATTCACCAAATTCTTCCTCTTCTAGAATACAAAAAACAAATACTCATTAAATGAAAAAGAACAGAGAAAGCTTAAAAGCTAGATGACAAACAATTGTCGCTAATCCCAAGGAAAAAAGGAGTTTCAGTAAATATGTGAAAGTATGATGCCTAATATAGTTTTAAAAGCATGATACTCCATAATGTGAAATATTAAAATATTTCACATAACCAATGACCAATTCAAAAGGGTTATTGTAAGAAAAAAACCCCATAGAAAGTCTTGGTATTTTCTAAATTAAATTTGAAACTTAACATTCTATTAGTTTCATTCAGAAGATATCTAGATACCAGACAATGTTTTGAAATTGAAATTAATGAACAAAACCTCCACATAATTTAAGCTTTTCAGGTGAAATCAATCTTACAAGGACTCTTTAGTTAAAACAATAACTAACAAGTCAGTAGCTCAAAATTAGAAACAAAAAATGTGTAACTCAGTTTCTACCCCATAGCATGTTTGGAAAATGCAACTTGTGTCTGCTTAGATCTTTCAGACAAAATGAAGACCTGATTTTATTATTTCTTTTTCTTAATTGGATCAGTGATATTTGTGCTCCACCATGTGAGCCTAACCTGTTTCCTCCAATTTTTTTTGTCCTCATTCTCAAGCTATTCCGCATGAAGGTTTCATTATTCAGGTGAGACTTCTAAAACTCTGCATGTATTTTTTTTAAATTAAGTCTCTTGTATAAGACTCAAATGTACCAATTTTCCAATAAATCAATGTTCAGAAAGTTTAGAAACTATTTGAGAAAGGTGATTAGAAAACAAATAACGAAGGAAAAAAATGGTGCCAGTGTTTAGCTTTCTTTTCAAAAAGGATTCCTTATTTTCCCCTAATCACGCATGTAATTTTCCAAGCTGTGCATTCCCTTTATTTAGGCCTTGTTAAAGCAAGAATGAGATACAGAAGACATAGGCACATCTTTAAAAACATTTCCTTTGTTCCAAGGAAAAACATTATTTTCATTTTCAAAGCTTTGAAATGCTTTTAGCACTAGACTTTTTGATTTGCTATTAGCTTATAAGCATGGAAGTATGGAAACAAAATTAGATGCATATTAATTGCTCTTTTATGTCTATACACTCTTCATTACTTGTACCTTTACAATACAGGTTTTTCCCTACATTCCTATATGTACTAACAACTAGTTTATGACTATGAAAAAAACTCCTTGGAACAAAACTGCTCATTCAGGGCAGTGTTCAGAGTAATGTTCAGCTGACATGCCCATATAATTTCTATCTTCAGGTCTCTTGAGTCATCATTCAAACATATTTACATATTTCTGCTTTATCTACCCTCTCTTCTGTGGTATGGAGAGTAGTGTAGAATCCTACAGGGAACAGGCAATTCAGCTACTGTGTATTGCAAGAAGAGTGCTAAAGCATAAACACAGATAAATTCTATTAGATTACTGCTTACAGGAGACAGGGGGAGAAAAAAGTGTTACCTTCTTTAAGCTCCTCTGCACATTCAGATAGAGACAGACATAAAACAATTAGTTTTGAGAAGACAGTCTATACTATGATCTAACAAAAAATCCAAGCATTGTCCAATGCATTTAGAGAATGTAGAAAACAGGTACTGCAGACATTAAACCTAAATTAGGCTTCTTTGAACATGAGTTCTTAGTTCCCAAAGAATGCAAAACTGAACTGCAGCATCTGTGTCAGTGTTGTAGTGCAAAATACATCTGCAACTACTGGTTAAAGTGGAATGTAGGACAGCAAATATTTGCACCTTTATTCCTCTGACTGTGTAGATACAGCAGAGAACTGACTCAGCAGTGAACAGGATTTGCAACAGTAATCCCCAAGTGCAGCTATCAGAAACATCCTAGTCTGAAAATAAAAGGCTGCCCTGCAGATCTGCTTGCTGTGCCTTAAAAGCATTGGGCATTCCTTGAGAGGTAGAAGAGAACAAACCACTTGCGATAAGAGAAGAAGGTGCAGAAAGAACTGGCAAGTAGAGACCTTGTAGAGAAGAGCAAATGTAAGGTAAAATGACACTCTTCTCCAGAACATTACCAAAAACCTCAAATGAGAAGTTTAGCAGTAGTTTTATTTTAGGGGAGAAATTATTTATTTTAGAAGACTTAAGTTTTGCAGAACTCTGAACGTGCTATAAATAAGCAGCTGCTTCCTAAATGAAAAACAAAACAAAACACCCCCATATCAGCTTGGTTTAAAAAAAAACCTTATTAATTGTATTTTTTATACATAAATAATGAATTTCATAAGCATTTTTTATTTCCTGTATGTCAGCCATGCCCATAATCAGGAATCCAGAAGCAGCTTTCCTCTTTACCACATCAACTCCTACAGGCACTGGGGATTCAGGCCTCCGTATTACCGAAGATAATCCAATTATCTGCTGACATCAGTGCAGCCCCTGCTGTCACAGCTTGCACGGGTACAACTGACGAGGGCCGGATAAACAGATCTGCTACTGATGCACGAGAAGAAACATTCACACTCGTGGGATAAGAGGACAGAAACCTTACTACTAAGGTAATCAGAGAACAAGAGGAAGACTTAAAGCAACAGGATTTTACATGATGGCTTTTCAAGACAGAATGGCTTCTGAAGCTAAAGTGGCATTTTGGTTTCTGTCACCTGCTTGTTTCTAAGATGCTTGTCTCTGGACACCCTTCTCACAGCAGAACAACAGCAAGGAATTTAGAGCTAGGTCAGAGGAACTTACCTGACTCAAATGTTTCTTCATCTTGTTCAGTAATCCAGATAGCAAAGATATTAAAATAAATTCAAAATTTAATTCTTTTTCCTTCTAGGGAATATCAGAATCAGAAATCAGTTTTCCAGCTTCTGTCGGTCTGTCTCACATACACTTTTCCCCAGCTCCCTCTATCCTGAGGTGGCAAAATACAGCTCATCATACTTGAATTAACTGCGTCATCTCTTTTCACACAGTCCTACAGGATCACATCCCTCCATGAGAGCTTCTGAATTACCTTGGAGAAGGAAGAATGAACTGCACTGCTTTAGGGAGCAACTCAAGTTACCAATCTTTACACTCAGCGTTCACAAATAAAAACCTATTCTTGCTCCTTGTTCTTCCAAGATCAGTTTGACAAGGAATTGTGTGGGTTCTCCAAGACCACAACAACCTGTGGCATTAAATATGCAATAGGCAAAAAACTATGGTAGCTTTACAGCCCCAATCCAACACCTGAATCCAAGAGGCTGGATCTCATTCAAGCAGATATTTTTGTGCTGGTCAAAACACTTGACTATAAGCATGGTACACCAGAACTGCAAACAGCTCATTTTAATACACTAATACTAGATGAGGTTTCCAGGGTATGAAAAACAGAATTTTCCATCATTAAGTTTACTAGGAGAATGAGTGGTTTTATCTATGAAATGAGGCTTTTAACTAGCTACTGCCTTGAAGCAAATAAAATAATCTCAAGTGAATTGAATTACCTGTTTCCACACACTTTTCGTCAATCTGCATGTCGTCCTCTACAGATCAACACAAGGAAAAAAAATTCATCTGAATCAGAAAAACACTGGGGAGGAAAAACACCCTTACAGATCTCACAAGACTGAACTCAGACATCAGAAACAAGATATGTGAAGCTCAAATCGTCTTTAGACATCCTTAAGGATTTTAACAGTTAACTCCAATTTGGTGATGTTCCATGTGTACAGTAAGCAAAAACTCTTAAGTGAGCCCTGCTCTGAAGGGCTTCTGGCAGAGAGACAAATACATCTAACTTGAATTCTCCTCTTGAAATAATGAAAGGTTTAACATTGCTGTCAATCTGTTTATCCAGTAGATACCTATTTATTAAGTCTTACCATGAGGGAATATATTTTTCTATCCTATAGCTTTTAAATATCTTTCCAACATGCTACACTCAAGGAAAGTGTTTTGCTTTTTATTTTTATTATTACTTTTACAAGGAAGAAAAGGAAAAGATCAATTCAGCTCTCTCAATCCCCAGACCACATCAATTTATGTGATCACATGAGCTTGGGCAATCTCACAGGCTCATAATACAGCACTCTTTGTGTTTTGTTCTTGCATGCCCTTCCAAATAGGCCCAGCAGGAGCTATATTCCAGTTACAGGGCAATTGTCAGAGTATCTTGTCAATCACATTCTGCCCATATGTATCCTTTAAAGAAATACTTTCTCAGAGCTGCTCCAGGAGAGAAAGAGGGAGAAGAAAAGAAAAAGCGGAAATTTTGTCTTTCTTCCACAAAGAACCCATCCAAATGGTCGCTTCCCTGACAGATAATGCACAGCTAAGGTTTCCACTTTAAGACAATGTATGCATCTACTAGTTCAGGTGAAAAAAGGCTGGATTTCAATTGTTAAGCACACAAAATACCAAGAACTTGAGCTTCTTCTGCTTGTATGTATCAAAATGCCTCATCTCTGACAACTTCTTTAAAAGCCTGTAAAACCATGTGCTGTATGGGTTCCAGGTACAGAAATGCAATGCTGTCCAGATGTGATTTCCTACCTTCTTCCACAGTGCTTACTGCTCACAGCATATCCATTGAAGCAGTTAAAATGCAATAAAATTATGGTGAAAGAGAGCCTCAGCTCTAACAAACAAAGCAATCAGTGCAAGAAGAATCCTAGGGAATGAAACACGTTCCCTCTGGGGTTTATCATGAGAGAAAAAATTTTTACTTGCATAAAGAACCATAGAAGAAAATTGGGACAGAAGAAACAGGAAGAACATTGTTTTACTGGGAATAATTGCATATTTACAGAAAATTATAGTCAACAGAGGATAATATTTCTGGATTGTCACCATGAATAAATTAAAGGGCAGCATAGCTTATCTTAGATCTCAAGAAAAGGAATTCTGTTATTCTCTCAATAGCTTTGATGGCAAAGAATCATTCTAAACATTGTATGGCACTTCTCAGTGCAGAGCTGGTTTCTGTGTCCCTGAAAAGCCAGGCCAGTGCAATTGTCGCCTCAAGACTTACAGCCAATGCTCCTAGAGAGACCCGGCTGGCCTAGTGAGCTCCTGGAACTTAGAGACTTCAGAAGTTGAATTCACAGCTTCTCTTACGGCCAGATCCCAAGTACACTGGAGACAACCATCTCCACCATCAGTACCCCAGGTACAATTAAGTATTTGTTTTTCTGGGGATAGTTAACACACTTGAAGGTTACAATACGGCTCAAGAAACACTGTCTTTGAATTAAGCTGAATTGTATAAGCTTCTATTTCAGTATCCCTGAAACAGAGACAAGATCTTTCCTGCTGTATTGCTCAAGTAACTTTTCACTCACACATTGATGATTTGAGACAGAGATGGGGCTGGAAAGGCTGAGACCACCAGAATTCTCGCTGCTTCCTACATAGAAATAAATTTATCAAAGTTAAAGAAACAAAACAGTCCACAAGCACATTATACTCCAGTCAGATTCACTGCTGACATGTAAGATTGATCAGTACTGAACTGAGAGAAGACAGCAAGAACTGAAACATTACCAATGTTTTAGTCCACTGCAGAGTCCTGAAATAAAACCAAAGTGCTATCAGAATTATTCAAATTTCCAAATCAGCAGCCCAGAAGTATTAAGAGTTTATACAAAAGTACAGGAATATAAGCTATATTGTGGTACAGACTCCTAGAAATAGAAGAGTGTGCTACTGTTAAGGGTAGTAATACTACTGCCTCCATTACTACACAGAGCCTCTTACTTGCAGCCTGAGTCACAACCCAGTTTGATTTCACCTTGCATTATGCAGAATGCAGGTAGGTTTATACTTATTACAAAGTGAAGTTTATCATCTGCTATTGCACTGCCTTATGTTATCCTGGGGGTACCACAGGGCATGTGGTTAAAGGATCAGACTGAAAAGTTTGCTACCGCGGTGTAAGAACTCTGATTCTGAATGCATGTAGTGTAAAAATAATGATCTATTTATGCAGAAAATAATAAGCAAGAGATCATTGTTCTTCCTTGAGTGTTTGGGTTTTTTTCTCCATTCTTTTAATCTGGTCTACTCAGTTTTGACCAAAGCTGAAGAGGTCACTGGACATCTTTAAAAAAATACTATGCTTTTAGTGTCCCACTCTTCCCCTTTTTTTCATCATAGATGACAGTACTTTAATAGTCAGGACCCTCAATTTCCACACATCTTTCAGCTGCTACATTCCACCAGATGTCTTAGCAACCAGCATGGAGACTGGACAAGTGCTGCAAATTTCCTAAATGGCAATTTGAGATTATAGCGGTGCTTTCAAAAGCTTGTGCTCACACAGGTGAAAAGCAAGAAGTCAGAGATCAGAAAGAAGAAAGATATTTGTCAGATGTCACTCTGAATCATACAGCTACAAAATTTAAGAAAATTTAAAATAAAGTGTGAATAACTGGCTAGTTTTTGAATGAGAAATCAGGAAAAATATTACTTCTTTACCTTTTAAGAAGATGATTTGAGGGTATGAGTCCAGCACAGGCACTTAGATCTGAAACTTTCCTAGCCTGCCACCAGAGAGCGTCATTCTGGTCCACAATCTGGAGTATTTCACCCCTCTTAAAAGGCAAACCCGCATCAGCACATGGTATGGCAGGATCTTGCAAGG
This sequence comes from Acrocephalus scirpaceus scirpaceus, assembly GCA_910950805.1. NCBI lineage: Eukaryota > Metazoa > Chordata > Aves > Passeriformes > Sylviidae > Acrocephalus > Acrocephalus scirpaceus. Next base: position 44,028,954 of record OU383779.1, read on the forward strand.
GCCAGTAATCTGCCATTGCTCGCACATAAAGCTGGTAAAGCAAATACACAAGAGTAAGCAGAAGTCAAGGTTAGAACGGATACAACACAAGCTTTACAATCACAGGGCCACATAATCCTGCAACTTCAGTCTAATGATGAAGTCAAGTTTTAAAAACCAGATCAAGCCTTAAACCCTCTCTGTTCATTGATGAGGAAAAACCCACATTTGTCTCGTACATTATAAGAACTGACCTTCAACCTGTAGATCACTCTGGAAGTGCCTTCATTAAACAGTTAAATTTCTACTTACTGTCTCTACTGCTTCAACAACAACATATTGATGTCAGCTGAGAGGCAGCCATAAAGGCAAGGTAACACTTTAGAGATTGCAATAAACTTCCAAGCAGCATCATATCTTTGTATCACACAATTAGGCACTACTGCTACCAGTCTGGAAAAAGAAAAAGAATGTTTCTTACTGTTGTTTGGTTGCTGACAGGCCGATCAGAAACTGGAATTAATTTGAACATAATTGTCCCCTGAGACAGGGCCTAAATGATTAGAAAATAATTAAAATATGGCTGCTATTCAACACAAATAATCAAACATAGATAAGACAAGCTCTTCACAGCATGGCTTTGAGGATACTGCAATGTTTGTGTTACAGATAGAATTCAAGTAGGCAGAGTCAATGTGACAATACTGTCTTTTTTCCAAAAGGAAACTCAAGAACGAAACATCAAAGCTTTGCTAAATATTTTTTAATTTAATGCAACCAATGTTTCATTGTAAGTATATGTAATTTCAGCATTGATTTATACCAGACTTTTCTACTGAATCTTACTTAAATTAGCAGCAGGGTCTGGTTAGATGGGTGATATAAAGGGGGAGGAACATAATTTAGTAATTAAGCATTCCAATAGAGTTTGCATTTCTTATACCTAGAAATGGTGCAACCAGGGCAATAGCACATAGACTTGGTATGATTACACACAGAAATACCTCACTGGCCAGCACTTAAAACTCTGCAGTCAAGAACCCTGAAAAATTGTGGGGAAAATGACAAAACAGGGACATCTCAACAGATTTCTTCATGAGAATTTTGACAACAGTAATTACACTGCCCTTTTCTTGCAAGGTGAGGTGTCTAGCTTAGAAGCTCATTCACCCTGCTTTAGTGTATTTTGTAACATGGACTCATTAGAATAGCAGCTTTCCACTACTTTCTTGTGGAATATTAACTGAGTGGCACTTCTAGAAAAAATTATGAATCAGTGAAGTCTGAATAAATTAGTATTTTTCCAAGAAGCTGCAGATGGTATGGTCACAACCAAGTTAATTTCTGTCCAGAACAGAAGTTAGATTTAATTCTGGTTTCATATATTCTGATTTCATGAGCAGTTGTGAATTTCATTCACAGAAAGTAAACAATCTGAATTTTCTGTTAACATTTTCAGGCTTTCTCATGTACAAGAGTGTGTAAAAGAGCAAGGATACAAATGATCTTAAGGTAGAAAGTAGAAAATACATTTTAAAAATATTAAATACCAGAATATTAATGACTTGCTCAGGCTCAAGTCCCTCAACAGGAACTCCATTTACTTCCACCAGTTTGTCTCCAGCATACAGCAACCCTACGATGAAAACAAATATGAAAACAGCAGCAGGAGTTTTATCACAGCATGATTTATTTTGGATAGGCAAGGCAGGGTCACACAGAAACACCACAGGATTGTAAGTCAGCATTAAAAAGTTTCCTGCACCATGTATGGAGGAAGGCATTTTGGATTCAGGCTGCATTTCCCCGGATGGAACTGCAGACTGCTGTGGGTCACAAGGAACTTGCATGCTGCCGCTTTCTTAATCCTTCCCACCCCCTCCATATGACATCTTTACAATCTACTGATGATTTGCCTTAAAATTCGCATAAAAATTTTAATATTGCTCCATTTCCCAAAGTAACTTATCCTGTATTAATAGACCATGAGACTTGGAATCAGACCTCTAAAAACTCCAGGTGCAGTGGGAGGTTCTGGGACTCCTCTCTGAGTCCTAGTCCTTTAGAGTAAAGTCTTCACAATATTGTTTTCTTTTCCATGTTCCTTTAACTCAATTAAAATATTAGTCAAACTGGGAACTTAATCAGCTATTTTTTGCAAGTTGGGTTTTCTTCTCTACACAAAGGCCAGAAAATACTAAAAGGAACTATTTTATAATGATTACAGTTGAATTTTACTTCTGATGTTTTACATTTTAGTAACATTACATTTCCTAAGGGACATAGAACACATTCAATTCTAGGATGACAAATTAGTAACATTTCCAAGGAAACTCCTTGCAAGATTGCTTAGCTACTAGTGCTAAGCAAAATGTTTAGTAGAGTAGAGCCAGAAAGTATTATTACGTGTTCCTCAAAGCCCATTATCTTCTAGAATCACCAACTATTGATGTTCACCATTTCTCCATTAGGGAATGTGCTGCATTTCATACTACACTGCAGTTTGGGATATCCAGCTATTGGTGCCAAGAACACATAATGAAAACTGGATTTCTTCCCCAACTCAGTCTAAAACAGCAAGTTCATCTGAAAATTTATGAAGCCAGAATCAAAGTCACTGCAATGCATCACTGCTTACAGTGCTGTCCCATGTGCACATTGTCTTGGTCTGTAATGGAAGATTAATTGTAGAAGCTAAGGTATTATCTTATATATTCAAATATCTTATTTCAAGTTCAGTTTTATGTATCACTTTGTTTCAAATTCCACCTACCACTTCTGTCTGCCAGCCCACCATGGATCACACGGGCAACCGTTATGTCACCTGTTATCTCATGGCGTTTAATGGTGGCACCCTGGCAGGTAAGAACAAAGAAAAAACACATTGATCACCAAAAGACCCCAGTAAGTTTCCTTCCATATCACAAGTCTGATCTTCACACTGACACAAAGGCATTGAGGGATAGAGCTTTTTACCACAACATGGATATAGCAATAACCACAGAATCATGAAATATGCTGAGTTGGAAGGGACCACAAGGACCAGTGAGTTCAACTCCTGGCCCTGCACAGCACCATCCCAAAGAATCACACCCTGTGCCTGAGAGCATTGTCCAAACTCTTCCTGAACTCTGCCAGGCTCAATGCTGTGACTACTTCCCTGGGGAGCCTGTTCCAGTGCCCTCTGAGTGAAGAACTTTTTCTAATATCCAAGCTAAACCTCCCCTGACAATTTCAGGCCATTCCCTCTGGTCCTGTCACTGGTCACCAGAAAGAAGAGGTCAGTGCCTGTCCCTCCTCTTCCCCTCACAGGGAAGTTGTGACTGCAGTGAGGTCTCCCCTCAGTCTCCTCCAGAGTGAACAGACCAAGTGACCTCAGCCCGTCCTCATACGGCATCACCTCAAAGTTCTTCACCATCTTCATGGCCCTCCTTTGGACACTCTCTAATAGTTTAATGTCTTTCCTACATCATGGCACCCAAAACTCCCCCAGCACTTGAGGTGAGGCAGCCCCAGTGCAGAGCCCAGCGGGACAATCCCCTCCCTTGCCCAGCTGGCCATGCTGTACCTGATGCACCCCAGGACATGGCTGGCCCTCCTGGCTGCCAGGGCACTGCTCATATCCAACCTGCCATTGACCTGGACCCCCAGGTCTCTTTCCACAGTACTGCTTTCCAGCATCTCATTCCCCAGTCTGTCCATACATCCACAGTTGCCCCATCCCAGGTGCAGAATCCGGCACTTTCCCCTGTGGAACTTCACATGGTTGGTGACTGCCCAGCCCTCTCCTTTGCTGAGATCTCTCTCCAGGGCCTCCCTGCCCTCAAGGGAGTCAACAGCTACTCCCAATTTTGTATCATCTATGAGCTTGCTCAGTACCCTTTCCAGCCCTGTTTTTAGGTCATTTATGAAGATGTTGAAGAGCACAGGGCCAAGGATGAAGGCCTGCAGAACCCCACTAGTGACAAGTCCCCAGTCTGATGTAACATCAGTCACTATAGCCCTTTTCACCCAACCCATGAGCCACTTGCTCACCCATCCCATGATGTGCTTATCCAGCTGGACATTTTGTCCAGAAGGATACTCTGAGACAGTATTGAAAGCTCTACTGAATTCCAAAAGGATTACATCAATTGGCTTCCCCTGATCAGCTAGCTGGGTTACCTTGTCATAAAAGGAAATCAGATTTGATAAACAGGATTTTCCCCTCATAAAGCTGTGACCAATGATGGTGTTGTCCCTCAGGTGTTTTTCAGTACCTCCCAGAATAATCTCCGTAACTTTACCAGGCACTGAAGTGAGCCTGACAGGCCTGTAGTTTCCAGGGCTGTAATGTATTAGTACAAAATCCTTCAATGTCTTCAACTTCCATCACACTAAAATAACCTCATTGATTGACAGTTAGAAATCCCTTTTATCTCCAATATTACCGCTATCTTTTCCTAAAACAGATTAGCTAAGCTATGTTAAAATACAATGTTTGCTGCTTGCAAGTACAAATGATTTTGAAAGAACTTTCAAAGTCTCTCCTCCCTTTCTTTCTGTTTTGGCCATGGGAATAACTCTCAATCCAGTTTGGTTTTATCTCACATAATGAAAATACATCTGCCAAATGTTCAAACCCTGAGCAGACAAGGCACTGGACAACCTACTCTAGTTACACCCACACTGTGCAGGGCTAGGTGGTCTTCTCAGGCCCTCTCCAACCTCAAAAATTCTTGTGATTCTGTAAAATCTGGACAAGAATGCATACAATCTCCATGACACTCCTGGGAAGAAATCAATATGCATCCAATGCATTATCAATTTTTTCTAAGTTAAAATAATTTGACAGACACAAGGAAGGTCGCTCACCAGAGGCTGGTTGTTTTTCACTAAGCAGACAATCCTCATAGCTTCTTCATTTTCAGGTATGTTGTCTGGCAGTGGTGGAAGGGTTGGTTCAAAATCTTTCTGGGCCACAGTATCATGAGCAGATAGCAAGGCCTGTTACAAATGAAAACAAGCAAACCAACCAACCCATAAGCAAAGATCATACAACAGCAGAGCTTTGAACAGCAACTGGTCAGAAAACAAATCATTGAATATGTTTCATTGTGAACACAGATGCTTTGCACATATTGACATTTTCTTCTTTTCACTAGGAAAATCAAACCGTGAAAGTTTTAAGAACAGTTCCTCTGTTTCTTGTGGAAAACTTACAAAAGATGAAATATTTCTATTTGGAGCTCTTGGGTTAAGAATGTAGGTTTTGTAATTTCAAGGAAAATTTGATTTATATATCTGCATGAACTGCCCATAATTTAAAACTTTGTAAGAAACATCTTTCAAACACAACCTTAAGAAAAATGCAGCCCGCTGCAGGTACTTAAGATACACAGTCCACATTTGATCTCATGATCAGATTAGTTCATCATTAGTTAACTGTCTCTTCTGGCTCCTTTACCAATTCTTGTGAACAGCTGCCCATCCACTTCCATTCCCACTGCAGAGAGCTCCATGAGCAAACTTTTTCCTTTCCTTATGCGGGACTTGCCTTAAAGTGTGGAGAACGCAGCAGCCGTCTTAGCTCTTTGACCTCTCCTGATGGAGGGGCTTCACGCAGTAACTCTACCACCTGATAAATGTAAGAGAGAAAGCACAGAGATGGATTCTAAATGACAATTTGTTTAGAAAGCTCTACACTGAATGTAAAGGAATATGGTATGGAGACAGTGTAAAGTCCTCCCACATTTTATGAGTCAGAGGATGTCCGTATGGTTTGCTCTAGAACTGGGCAATATGACCACAGCTGCACAACACTCACCCTGGCTTAATTCAGTTCAGGCACAGTGCCATGTGCTCTAAATTAGTTTTTGCTCCCATCTCTCAACCAATTTCATCACTAGTTTCGGTTTCTCTACTTCATCATTAACTCTCCCACTAATTAAAAGACTAAGAATTCAGCTATTATAATTAGAAAAATCTAAAAAGCTTTTCAATATCCTCACGTCAGTCTGCTTGATTGTAGCTCCACAGAGTTACATGGGAAGAAAAATACATAGTCAGAGATTAAACAATTAACATTTGTGTTCATTACACTGGCCAGGATTTGTGTAGTCCAGCAACCACAGCTGTGCCCATTTCTCATGCCCCTCCTCTCACTGCAGTAAGGGCTGTTGAGTAGTTTTACAAATGTGCAAGGAGAGTTTCAAGTTTATATACTGTACTCAGACCTGAGACACAGAACCAATACCAGAACACTTAACTGCAGCAGAGTCCATTCATTTGGTATAAGTAAGTAAAGCAATAAGCTGTGCATACAGTCTCACCTCACGACTCAATGCACGTGCCTGCAGCGTGACAGGAGCTGGTCTTTTTCCAAGATAGTGTTGGAGGCATTCATAAATCTGTTGCATGCCATGACAGACAAAACAAGACAATGATGACATTGACCAGTTCACATGATCATATAGATACATACATGATGGCAATGGACAACACTATTTCTGGAAACTTCTCAGTCCAACTAGAGCCCCAGAGTCTGCAATCTAAATTCTTAATATCTAATGCATCTGGAATTGAGTCTTGAACTCAATGCCTTTCCATATTATCAGGTGGCTAGCCAGTTGGTACTGTAGTTTTGAATTTTCCCAGAAGAAAAGCTGTCTACACAGGTCAATAGCTTGATAGTCAATTCTCTGATTCATAGCCTGTTTCCTTCCTCTAGTTAAAGGCCTAATCGCTGCATTTAAAATGCCCTTATGGGCATTTCTATCCAGTAAAAGCTCTTCTTTAAAAATCAAAGATTTAAAAAATCCTTCTTAAAGAAAAGCAGAATTTGTACAGAATTTGTCTCAGAGATAAAATTCTTCTCAAGGTAGGAACACCAGTCAAAACTCTGTTCTCTAACAATATAAGATCTTCAATTACACATCAGACGAATGGGCTGCAAAATAAAAAAATACCGCGTCACAGGCCAAGAAGTGGGATGCATAGCCATACAGAAATTTAAGAACAGGAAAGAGAACTGAGCAATTATGTGTTCAGTCTCTGTCCCCTGCCCTTAATACAGACAGGTAAAGTAGAGGAGCCTAAATGTCCAGGACAATATGGAAGAGAATACTTTATTTTCCTTTAAAGCATAAGTGGTTTTGTTGACTGTGACTGCTGATGTTAGAACTGACACCAGGACCATCAGCATTTATTGTCCTGATATGGCAAAATCAAGTAGCTATTCCCTAGAGCTTTCCCAGCTCTGTGGTACCTTACCTTTAGCAGTGCTTGCAGCCAGCGAGATCTGAGCAGGTCATAGAGCATGCCAACGCCATTGACATCTCTCTTACAGAGCAAACTGAGCTCTTGCAGCGCTAGAGTCAGAACATGAGATACACCTGAGCCCAAGAAACAGAAAAGCGCAAGACACTTCAGTACAAAGAGAAGACCAACCAAAGCTAAACAGTGACCCAGACCTTTGAAATGCACTTTTCCTCAATTTGTACTTCTAAGAAATGCACAGACATTTCCTGTCTGCCTTGCTTTTTTTTCCTGCAATCAACTGTGTTGCATAAAAGCTATTTTATCATGTTATTAGCCAGCAGGGTTAGGTTGATACTAGCAATTTGCAGCTGACCTGTGAGAAAACCACACAGGCAATCTCACACGTAACAGTCTGGGTTCAAGCTCATACTTCCTATTGAGAAAAGGTGAAACAACAAAAAACTCCTTGGCTCTATAAGCCAGAAGCAAATGCCAGGTATTCTCCTCTGATGCTCTCTTAAGTTAACTGCATACTGCCACTGAACATCAAGAATTATTCCAATTATTAAGAGTAACACTTCAGACACATTCACCTTTCTCATGACTCAGTGAAGAGTCACAGAGATCAAGGAATAAAACTTTTTTCAAAGAGAAAGAAAACCAAAAAAAAGATGCAAAAGTTACCATTATCTTTACTGCTGACTGTTGGCACCTCCATCTTCTCCTTTATTCAAGGAGATTCCACCCACTTTGAATACTGCATTCATACCACGTTGGTTTCACAAAGAGAGATGCTGAACTAGGGAAAAGAGCACCCTCATATCAGAATACTGTCAGGTATTTTACACTGATAAGAAAGCAGAATTTAAAACAAAGGAAGGAGTAGGCAATAATTTGTATTTTAAGTGCATCATGGGTGTCAAAAATAAATTAAATATATGAGTCCACCTCTAAATTCAGCTACCCAGTAGCATCCCAGATGCAGACAGACAAACCTCAACTGCAATATGACTTTTTAATCTGTTTATGGAACTGTCATTTGCTTGCTTCATTAAGTCATCTAAAACAGAAAGCTGTTTGGTCCATCTTCTGGCTCTCCAGCTTCTTAAGTGTGCTACCATGGGAAGTCATAATTTTTTCTAAAGACTTAAATCTTGTTTTATATCCATATAGCTTGAAAAAAATCATATTCAAGGGCACATTACATTTAATTCCTCTTAATATTGACACAATATTAAAACTGAAAGACTAGAATTTCTACAGAATTTTCATTGAGCAAAGACATGAATTTGAAAAAAGGGATCTCTATCACTATTAGAGTTCAAAGTCTTTGAAGGATTTGTTCCATAGAGATTTCATTATTTTTCTCTATTTCCTCACAGTGAGTTAAAACACAAAAAACCCAAGCCCAGATAAAAAACCCCTCTTCTTACCTTGCTGGTATCATCATCACTCTCAGGCAATTTATAATAGTTTATCACTTTTAGAGATGGAATCAAAGTAGTTATTTGCTAATCTAAAGATGTGTTGCTGATTATAAAAAGCATCATATACAATCTTATTTTTTTCTTTAAATTTTAAAATCAGCATTTTTAAGCAATGCAGGAATACAACAGTTACTAATTAATATATATCCATGCCGCATGACCTTTCCATATATAAAATATGCACCTTGTAAAATTTTCTTTCAAATTCCTTCCCTCCCTTAAAATTCTGAGACAATCTATTACTAACTTATAATGTTCTCTTAAACTAAAACTGGAAGAAGTTCTTCAATCTGCTGTTCATGGCAAACAATGCAGTACAAGATTGCTTCTGAGAATTGTCTGAAGTCTTCTTTTCAAAGCAGTATGGAAACTCCCCAGGGAACACCACATACTGCATTTATGTGGTGTTTATTATTTTATTATTTATAAAGCATCAAGAATATATGTATGAAAGCTCTTAAGTAATTCCAAATCTTCATTACATCCTAGCTGATTTAACTTCAAATCACACTTGATACAAGTGTAAAGACATTGTGATTAGCAGTATTATAGATTACTCTTAAGAATTAAATATTTCAATGGGCCACTGAAGAGATGACTTAGACTACAAGTAAGAAAACTAACATAAACATCTGAGCACCTCAGCCAATAGTGAACCCCAGTGTGGCACAGTGAATGCGTTACCAAATTCTGTTAAATACTCAGTAGTTTATCCCCTGGATTAATAAAGTAAAAAAGCAGCCATTTTCCTCTAGATTGCTCTGTCGACAGAAAACAGCAAAGGTACAAGCAGGAAAAGTATTATCTTGATCTGCTTACAAAAGCAGAAGGCATTACTGTCACTTTTACTGCACTTAATACTTATTTTTAGAACATGCTTCCTCTCTCTCCTGTTCCATTGTAAAACTGCTTTCAAAAGGCAGTGGAAATTAAGGGAGAAAAAAATCATAAATTATGAGATTATGACTTAAACATTTTATTACTGAGTCTGCACAATTCATTTCAAGTTACTTCTACAAGAATACTCAATGCTACAGCTTATTGAAATTCTGATCTGAAGACTGCTTTTAAAGTTATGATTTTTTCTTTCAAAGATTCACAGAAATGTAATTTGATTCTCCCCCAGTACAACTGGGGTTTGAGCTGCTATTATTTAATATTTTCCAATGGTCTCAGTTATTTTCCTTTAAGAATTTGCCTTCCCTGTTTTTAAGCTTAGTTGATCTGCCTAATGATGGATTTAACGAAGCAGGACATATAAATCTAGTCATGAAAACATGTTTCTTAATTGAGACGAAGACTTGGAAACAAAGAACAACATTTCTGGAGATGCTAAAATATTTCAGATTCTGCTAAAACACAAACAATATTGTTGCCCCTTTAAAATATTCAAGGGATTAATTTTTCCCCATAGAGCACTGCAGCTTCAGTATCAGTAAAGCTTCCGTAGAGAACAGATGTGGGAGCAATTTGAGTGTGTTTAGAAACTTTGGATACAGTTTATCTTGAAAGTTAACCTCAGATTTCCCAAAAATCTGGAAAAGCTACTGAAGGGTGATTGCTTGCTTTGTTGGGTGAAACCCTCAGCTACAGCTATCAGTTCTAGGAATAAACATGCAGCAACCTTTCTGTCCATTGGTGTCATCTTAAACCTAATACACACTAACACAAGCGGCATTTAAACATCAAAATCTGTCAATTTCTGAACACCACAGCTCACCTCAGTCATAAATTAATCGCCATTTCATATTTACACACAACAAAAGGAAGGCAGCTTCCAACTGTGAAGCCTGGTTTCAGAAGCTGTCAGTAGCAACAGATGGTGAAAAAGTCACTAGCAGAAGAGAGGAAGAGTTGCTTCTTTAGAAAGAGACCAACTGGATTGCTTGCTTAAGAGCAAAGGTCAGAGTTCAAATAAACATAGAATTACTACTGTGCCTTTATTTCCTAAGACTTATATCTACATAGACTCAGAGGCCAGAGCTCAGGGTCTCCTCATCCAGGGATCTAAATAAATCAGATGGAAATTCTTGCTAAAAGGCTTACCTGACTAATCTCTCAGGCAGTACAAGGGCCTTCCCATTCACATGTATTGCAAGCAATTATAGATGCTCATTAATAGAAGACATTTCTCTTTGCCTCTTGTTAGAGACAGAACTGGATATCCACACAGAGTGCACCAGAATTTGAGTCAAAGTGACTTAGTTACCTCAAGTCTTCTAACATCAGTTATCCCAAATCTGGGCTACTCCTTCAGCAGCAGAGTATAAAATTCCTTGATCCTAACTGTCAGACAGATGAGAAGATCTTATTGATACAAGGCTAAAACTGCAAGGGAACCTAAGCCCTGTTTTAATACATTTTCAGAATTGTCTTTAAGTGGACAATTTTGCATCTTGTCAAGCCTCTAAAGGGGACCACAGCAGAGAACCTGACATCCAGAACATCACTCCCCTGCTCTTTATACACTGCTTTGGTTAATATGTTAGATTTGAGCACTTTTTACCAGGAAAACGACTCCTATCTTTTAATTTGCCAAAATTAATGATCTGGTATATTGAAGACTGCAAATTAGCTTGAGGGCAGGAAACATTTTGAGAAAGCTTTCTTTGGAAATAAGCCACTCTAAATCAGCAAACGGAGTAGGCAAAAAATGGTAGCATGAGATATTCAGCAACTCAAACCATATGCCCTGTTCAGGACTTTTTTGTTCTGCACTAAATAAGCTTAATTAAGCCAGCGTCATCACCGAAGTCTGACAGCTTCTTTTCTAGCCAGTGTAAAGAACCATTTTGGTTTTTGTATACTTTTTGAGACCTTAAAGAGTTTTAGCTGAAACAGTAACCCTAATTATTAGTGTAATAAATTGGCACATTTTAAGCCTTTGAAACAATTTGTCTTTATCTTATCCCAAGCACCACTTAATGCAAGTCAAAGGCAGTAGACTAAAAAAAAAAAAAAAAGACTGAAAAAATGTTATGTTCACACCAGGCATTCGGTGAGATTTCACAGAATGACACCTGCGTATGTGAGATAATTTATGCTGTTACTCTCTGTACTCAGATCTGTTCAGTAGTGATTCATTCTGCCTCCCTCTAAAGCACAACCTTAGAGCTGCAGTGGTGGGGTGAGTACCTTGTTTACATGGGTAAGAACTGCCAAAACATCGCTCCCCAAAAGAGCAGCACTCAGAGAACACTTGGACGCAGCACACTGCAGTAATGAGGGGCAGCCAGCTTTACTTCCAGATGTTTATTGCCAACAACTTGGGCTTACAGGAAAGAAACCAAACAACCAGAAGTCCCCCTATAAAAACCACCAACTACTGTATTGATACTAAATCAACTTAGAAGTTTGTGGCTAGGTTGTGCAAAGAAAGGATTTGTTTTACAGTCTCGTATCAGTCACACACTTTTCTACATTATCTCTCAACATACCAGAACAGGTAGTTTCCTAACCTACTTCCAAAATAAGTACAGATTGTGAAGATTAGAACTTGAAATTGCCTTTCAAGCTCCTACTCCCCATTCATACACCCATCTAATATTCAGCTAACAAGAATTAAACAGGTATCGGGAGTTTAAATAGCTTTGCTACAGCTATGAGAGGAAACTAATTTCACACTTACATGGGGGAAATGCATCCATGCAGTACAATGGTTTCAGTAGAGTGCAAATTTTCTTACCTGCAAACCCCACGGAATACGCCATGTTCAGCTCATGCAGAATTTCCAGAAGGAAAGAGTATTTGTCGGATGTTAGTACAGCAAGTAACCTCACTGCCCCAGCTAATCTATGGACATCCTCTCCTTTCTAATCCGTAGACCTAACCTTAGAACTACTCATTACCAGGGAGAAGAGAGCAAATCCCCTTAACCCTTCTCTTGCATAAAAAAACCTACTTTACATAGTCTCTGACTTAAATAGTTTCTTATTCTTATCAACTTTCCCAGTCAATAGGGTGCTCATCACTTGTGGTATGTCTGCAGCTACCTTGTGATTGCAGTGAGAATCTGTAACACCAGAGTTTTGATCTTCTATGCCTGGTTACAGGATTTCTGCAGCAGCACAGGAAATATCCAGCTTTCCATTGAAGAAAAAAAAAAAAAGTAATTACCCTGAAGCAGTCCAGCTGGAAAGGCCTTGCAGATTAACTAATTTCTTTGTTAGTTATAGCAATACACAAATCAAAACTGGTCTGTACTGATTTCCTAACGCATCACAGCCCAGATCGGCTGTGAAGTGGAATCTGTGTCAGAAGCACATTTAATCCTGGGATTCTCTTCAGCTAATAACTGAGCTATATATCAGAAGGACCAAAAATAATCCAGCCCAGACTGTCTGCTTCCCTTAATCAGCCAAGCTAAATTCATACGTGATACCACTACTTTTTCTAAGAGAATGAGTGCATATATACATACCTCTCTCTGTGTTTGTATCTGTTAAGGCAGATGTATCTTTTGGGTTTTGTAGTTTGCAAACCAGTTGGGTTTCTCAGCTTTGCACCATTCACAGGAAATGAAGTTACACCAACAAAGTTGCTATGTATTTGTAGCTACACCTTGTTCTTGAAAGGCAGGAATATTACGGAAGAACTTCCCATCTCTAGTTACACTTTTGGTTTAAAGCACAGAATCAATGTAGGACTTAGGTCATATGAAACAAAGCGTAATATTAAAATCCTTTCTCCTGAAATATCCAAATACAACAAATGCTAATTCAAAGCAGTTACAGGGGAAAAAAACAATCCCAAATCTGTTTTTCATTGTTACACTCCCACAAAAGGCAAAATAAATAATGAATTCAGATCTTCTGCAGATAAAAATTATTGCCATTGATTTACTCAGCTGTTCAGCATAGCCCCTTTTCAAAGGGCAGTTCTGGTTCCCACAGGCTTCAGTTAATTTTCTTTTTACATGGAGTTCCAAGAGGTGATTGCATGGAAAGGCTGCATCTAGTGCAAGGTGAAGTGTTTGAATTCTGCCTTATCCTTCATTATGCTCCTTATCCCTAATCGTGTGTCTTCCCCCGTTCTCAAGTTAGCTTTTTATGGCTTGTCTTTTATTCATATTATTGCTTATCTCTCTTTAAATTATTCAGTATAATTTAAAAAATAAGGCCAACACAAAATTGTTTATAAACATGAAGTCCACTCTATATTCTCTCATCACTATAGTCTGTTGCAACTTTAACAGTAGTTTCAAATCATATCATTCCAGAACTCTTTCCCCTTCTCTGATAAAACTAGAAATAATTTTGAAAAGACCAATCACTTTTACTTTATTATGAAAATTGCTACATTATAGCTGCTGTTCAACACAACAGTATTTTGGCATATGGGTTCTTTCCATTTAGATGCCAGTATACAAGCCGTGACCATTACTTCAAAATATGATAAACATTATCGATGGCAGTCAATCATAAGTCATTATACCATTCTGTAATCTACATTTCCCCTCCCTTTTTAATTTTTTTGAGTCAGTCCTGGCATCTACAGTAGTCTAGTTACCCACCAGTGTTATTGGTATAAATGAAGTTAGCCATAAACCATAGAACACTCAGATTCCCCAGGGAAATGACTTCTCTGCAGCTTCTGAGGTGAACTGCTCCAGCAGGTGTGATCAGGATCGCGCTAAGGGACTGCAGGGAGCTTTCCCAAAGCAGGAACACCTTGTAATTAGTGCAAGAGAGACAGCCCAGTGTCCTGTTCCCAGTGGGAAGCATGGAAGCACTGAAGCTCTGCCTCAGAGGCAGCTCTGGCTCAGCACGGCAGAACCAGGAGCAGTGGCAGCAGCTCCCAGCCCGCTGGAGCAGCCACCCCAATGCAGCCTGCAGGGTGAACTGCCCGGGAGCTTCCCTGCAGCGGGAATAGCTTGGCATTGGTGCCAGGAGTTCGCCTCTGGGGCAACAGCTCTGCATGCTGAGCCCTGCTTCCCGGGAAGGGGCTGGACATCGCTTGCTGCTGAGGAGGGGAGTGAGAGAGGAGCCTGGTGGGCACCTGGTGTGTCAACCAAGGTCAACCCAGCACATCTATTCAAGAGCACCCTTCCCCCTTCTCACCTTCTGCCACAAGGGCTGACAGCATTTGTCCTCAGGGTAAGCAAACTGAACACTGCACAGCATCTCATTCAGTGCCAAAATCTGAAGTGGTCAGTGCCTTTAATTTATTTCATAAACAGAAAGAGTGGTAAATACCTGTATATTTACAATTCTAGTAAACAGAGAAGTCCATGACAGTGTGATTATTTCCACAACAGCACATGAATACTGCATTCAGCAACACTGCTCAACACAGATGCCTCAAAACCGTTACAGCCAAACACATTATAGGTACCCATTATAAATACTAACATATTTCTATTTTCTTAAATAAAACAAACATACAGCTGAAGACCAAATGGTTCTGCGGTGCAATTCATTCCCTTTAAACGTTTCTGCTGACAAACCAGGAATAATAGAAACAAACCCACTGCTTCAGAAGCCATGCGGTCCAGACTCTCATATGTGTTCCATGTAGATGCCATGCCTTTGTGCAGCATGGTTAATTTAAAAGGAGTAAATAATCTTTCTGTTAGAATAGGAAAGTATTTCTTCTTGGTAGGTACTTGACAAACCAAGTCTTTAACTTCATTATCACTTCACAGAAAGCTTCTGGCTGCAGTTTTTGAATCTTAGAACTGAGAGTTCAGAAGAAACAACTGAGTATTTTCATCTGTGGCAGCAGAACTATGACCAAGTATTTTTTAAGGGCCATTTCAGGGAAGAAGTGGTTATTAGTGAAGTTCCACTGAGCAGATTATCCCACAGAGGCAGGTTGTAAATGATGGTCTAGGTAAGCTTTTCGTGTTGAATCTGGTAGTAACACGCCTGAGTTAAAACAAAGTTCAGATTAGCACAAGTGCCAGTTCACAGCAAAGCATCACACACAAAAAGGCTGATATTTTTCTATACAAGAAAACAGAGGACAAGGTTCTCTACAAGCAGTGATGCTACAGTGGCACTCAACACATGAGAACCTTCTGATATGTGAGCTAGCATAATGAGTAATAGGAGATTAAGTTACAAATTACATCCTAACCAAGCAAGATAGCATGATTTGGGAGTCAATACTTTCACAGCTCCCAGCTATGCCAAGATGAAAGCATATTTTTGGTTACAAGTCTCTCTTTGCCCTTTGACAGAAGGACTCAAAAAGGAAAATATTTTTTTTTACAGGACAAGGACGCAGGGATGAAGCATTTCAAAAGCACTCAGACTGAACAGGAAAGGTTTTCATCACCCTGACCTTCTGTTGAGAGTTATTCACTTCTAAATGCTGATACAAATATGCACTGGGTCAGGTCAGCCAGAATCAGAAATTTAATGTGTCTCAGACAACCCTTGCACTCATGACAAATTAGATTCTACTTCTGCTTCCACTATGTAGGTGCTTTAGTAAATTAGAACCAATGTAAACCTTCCTTTTTTGCAACATTATGAAACTAATAGGTCTTTTAAAAAAAATCCTCTGGACCCAACTATTTTGAGTTTACATAGACAGAAGATAAAATCACGATAACCTAACACTTCAGTTTAAGATTTTTACTTAAGTTTCAGATTAACAGCCTCCCTCCAAAATAATACCACTAAAAGGCTCCACACAGCTGAATTGTCCCAAGACCCACATGATAAACAGTTTTGAGATACCCAAACAACACCTTTCCATTATCAATGTCATAGTGTACAACAGGATATTCTTCCAAACACACTCTCTTCCTTTTCTCATACTTAAAAAGATAATACTTAATAAAATGTGGAGAGTGACAGAGTATTTTTTTTACCATAAAACTGCATTTGTGGAAAGTCTTGATTTAATGTTAGATAAACTCTAAAGGAATGGCTAATCTCCAAAGAAGCACTTCATTTCAATTTTTATAGGGAGAGTAAGGCTTGTTAAGTTGCAGGGGAATGACAAGCTCCAGGTGAGCAGAGAACAGTTTAACAGCAACCAATATTACCTTTGAGTAATCCACATTTGCACATTGCACCATTTTTCTTAGTGGTACCTGCAATTAGGAGGTTATCCAAAGCTCTACATTAAATTTCCTTGCCTATCCTAGTAAAAAATTTCAATTAAAGAAGTCAAAAGTCAAAGAAAGCCTTATGTTCATATACTTGTCTTAAGCTGATCTTCATTGCTAAAAGCTGATTATTTCCAAAGAAAGTCTTTAATAACTCTGAATAATTTTCATACCTTCAAGGTAGTGAACATGATGCCCTGCTCCCCGTGCTGGAGATAGGGATCCATCAAGTCTTCGATTAAGTGCACCTCAGACCCCAAATTCCTTATCCTGCCACATGTGAGAGTGGGAAAATGAACATGGGAACAAAAGTTGCCAGTATAATGTTTCTTAATTATGAATTCAGGGCCTTTTCACAATAAAGTGTTCAAGACCTTTTCAGGCCAAAGCAAACAGTCAAATTGGAGAATTTGTATTTACAAAAAGCCAGTAGCTAATCCTATAACAAGCAGCAGAAGTACTTGTACAGCCTATGTTCAGCTATATGCCACCCTTAGTGCCTACCTGGCTCGTAGTACCACATAGAGAAAAACAGGAAATAAGTCATCCATTGACCACAGGAAATCTTCCTGAAGGGTCTCAAGTACACTCTGGGAGATCTCTTCAAAAGTCTGCTGGATCACCTTCAACTTGTCAGCTGGGGTAAATGTGGTACTATTTGGAGAGCAAAAGCAAACCAGGGTAACAGTAAGCAGTGAGAGATCTGCACCTGAATTAGGAAGGCTTTGCTGGCCAGCATGGCCCTCCCTGTGCCCATGGAGGTCAGTCAGACACTGACACTGCAGCAGTCAGGGCTGCCAAGGCTGCACAGTACCCAGGTTACAATCACCACACCAAGGCACACTACTGCAAGTGAGAGGCTCTCTTCACACTTCTATGGTGTTTTAATATAGTGGTGAAAGGGGAAAAATTCCTTTCTAAAATATTTTTAATTTCCTAATTTCTTAAATTCTTGCATAACAGATACAGAAAAGCCTCAAATGCTTAGGTCACCTTACCACAGCTGTTTGGAAATTCACGTGTGTATTTGATAGATGTCCTTATGCCTTTGATTCTAAATGGTGCTCCACAGACACTTTTTTGTCGTGTTTATGAGGCAACACTTCATTTCCCAGCAGGAGAAATTGCATTTTTACTTAGAACTGGGAAACGTCTTAGTGACTTCTCTTACAAAGGTGAACAAAAAAGGGTGACATGTAAAGGATCCCAGTCAAGTAAACCAGATACTACTATAGCAGGAACAGTAACACACTGACAGACAAATTGCAGAGAATTACCTGATTTGCTGTAAACATTCAACAGCAGAGGCAAAGCAGGCGTCTTTTGTGTTTGATGATACCTGTGTAACCATGGTAAGATTTATCAGGCAGGTTCAGCACCCCCACTATTCAGTGTTGAGCCTCTTTTAACAAGACAATGATTAAGAATGTAAACTATACATTTTTTCTAATCAGAAAGCATATAATGATATAACCCTCTTAATTAAGCAGCTTGAAAATCTCCTTGCTAGACTTTTATTCTCACACTTTTATAACTGGAGACCAACCAAAGGTCTCTTGAATTCACTACCAAGTCAGTCAGTGAGTGACAAAGCTGGACTGATGTACAGTGTAAGAAGTCACAGAATGGCTGGGACCTCTGGAGATCCTCTAGTCCAGTGCCCCTGCTAAGCCATTACCATAGCATTTAAACAGTAGGTGCACTCAAGGGAAATACAATATGGCATATCTTAAGCAAATGCCTGGCCAAAAATTCTTTGAACACTTCGATGATTTCAGCTTCTTGAAAGAAGCACTGGGCAAAACATATAAACAAGGCTCAATGAACATACCTTTCTACTCTCTCCAAGGATGGATACAGTTCCTGGCCAAAATTTCCTGCAAGAAACCCAACACAGTCCACTGAGAGAGCATAGTCTTAAAGTGTTTTTCACATTACAGGAATGAAGTCATCATGTTCTGAGACACAACGGCCCTTCCTACAGGATCAACTACACCTCCCACAGTTACCCAAAAACTGTCTAATTTGAAATGTCTCACAGCAATGTCAATCTTTACCTCCTTCCCATCACTTCCGCCTTCCTATTTTGGAAGAGGGAAGGTTTGATTCACACTCTCAACCGTTCTAATTAGCTTGAAGACATGTTTAGATACATTTAGATCAGAGAAAATACTTTAGAAAATTGGGGCTTTTAGTTGCTTTATCTAATTACATGCCATAGCCTATTTCAATTTCTGTTCTATTGTTGTAGCTACTCACGCTTGCACTCCAAGAAAGCTGAGAAGAGCCATATCCGTTTGTTTGTTTAGGCGTAAAACGCATTCCCAGTAAATGTCCTCCTCACGCTCATTGTCCAAGGCATACAACATAAACAGAGGGGGATAGAGGCGTGGCAGTAAGACAGGGAGCAGCAAGCCAAAACTGGTTACCACATAGCTGCAACAAAAAAATAAGAGGGGGTGGTTTGCAGACGATGACATAAAAAGCCTAATTATCTATAAAAATTGAATGAAAATCATTGGAACAAATCTTTCATGTAGCACGAGCCTATTCTATGAGGGATAAGAGTAAAAAAATAAGTACAAATCCATCAAATAGCAACTCTGATAAGAAAAGATTATAAATTATCTCCAGTGCTCTTATCCCAAATAATTTTTTGAAGCCCAGGCCCAAGCTTTAACTTGCTTATTCGTAACAGAAAAAAGCAAATTTTAAATAAAGAACCATTGCATGGCCAAGCATGAAATGCTTATTACAGCCATAACATGGAAGTTTGCTTATCAGAATCCGTCATCAGAACCAAAGGGAGAGAAAAGACACTGCTTAGATCCATCAGCTGAATTTTGTTTATCTTTCTTCCCCCACCCAAGAAAAAGATGCAACAAATAAAATAAAGACTTCATCAGTTTTTATTTGTTTTTCCTTTATTTACCCTGGCTCAGGAGATTCTGATCTGGAATCAGATTTCCCACTGCAAAACGATCGCCTTCCTTTTGGCTCCGTTGCCAGGAATGGGATTGTGCTGCCCTCTTCCGGGAGATCAGGAAACAAGAACCTAAACGGCAACACACGTAACAGCATTTGAGGTCACGTCAACACGTTTCCACAGATCCCGGTGCAAAGGCAAGACTGGAGAGAAAAAAGTCAGCAGAAATAATACACGGTGGGCTAAGACAGCACAGTTAACACACATACAGTACCAGCTCCCTGGAAGAAAACTTAGGAATGCCAAGGACACCTTTCCTACATTAATATCACTTCCTTTCAGATAAGGCTTCTAATTGTTAGTAATTTGGAGTACTTCTGCTTTCAGATTGGCAGGACACAATCAAAGCTGTAATTATTCTCAAGGATCTAAGCTAGCTCTTCATAGGAAGATTGTTCATCCATGTTGACAAGAACTTTAATGCCATTTGGTAAGCACTTTATGGAATACATTGGCATTCTCTATCCTCACAAGTGTTCTAATACCCTTTGAACACTGTCTTTGCACAGCACTGATATCCAGAGACGCTAAATTGTAAATCCATATTCCAGGTGAACTGCTTACAGCCACATTTTCAAGTACAATGTAGGATGTAACACACTAGGTGTAAAGAGTTTAGCTTTTCCATTTTTGACAAAATGTTCAAGACTCCTCAGAAGATTAGGAAAATATGAGTAACCCCCAAAATTAAGTAACAATGCCAGCATCTTTGAACTGTAGAACACTAGACTGCTTCAGTACATGGGACAGCTTTAATGAATTCAGCAGCAGTTTGATTTGGAAATGACCCTCGTTACCTGACCAGCTGGAAGATGCGTTTGAGGTAGGACTTGATCTCTCTTACAGCCTCCTGCAGCAGCCGTCGATTTGCTCCTACTCCAACATAGGTCATTCTATAGACAGCCACCAGTGTTTCCACCAGCTTGCCCAAGGGATGGAGAGGAGTATCACAAGCCTGAGACAAAAGATATTAATTGACCAGTCAGATAGGTCAATGGCAGAAAAGTTTAAAAAAATTTAATCCGAGAGACATGGGTGAGAGATCTAACAGGCTTAAAAAAAACATTACAAATATCTCAAAAATGAGCTATATTTAACAAATTGCCATTTGGATTATAAAATTTCTGTGTCAGCTAAACACAAAATTTATAGGAGTCAAGACAGTACAAGAACTTGTGCTAGTACTACTTGCACTAGTCATCTGTCCAGTACTCTTAAAATTAACATGTAAAAATCAGCATTTCAAGATGCTTCACTGGGATCCAATATTAAAGAATGAAAACAGTAACTGAACAGAAAGTGGCTTTAAGAGAGCATTCATTATTTTAGTCTTAGTTGTGGACTTCAATATATTAAGAAGTGATGAGCAAGTGATGAACTATGGATTACAAGAGTGCAAATATGGAAGCAATTAGGAAAGCTATTACCAAGCGAGCTTGATGTCATGCCTTGCCATGCCTTATTATGTAAGCATTTCAGTCACAATACCTTTATCAAATATTTTTTTATATTTTCATATTTTTCCAGGGTGAAGGCACCAATGTGTTGTGGAATGAACTCCAAACTTTCCAGTGTCTGAGTATGTGAGCGGCTCAGTAATTCCGGGCTGCAGTTTAAAAAGACAGACATTGTACAGGTTGAGACATCCAATGGGGAAAAATCCCTGACATTAACAACCCAACTAGTAATAAACATCAGTATGTCCCTGAAAGGGTTTGTAGTGCCGAGCAGTAAGGTTATGATTCTGCCCGGGATTTGCTGTTGTTTTTAACTAAAACTTTACAGTTACAGTTTCTAGTTTAGAGCTGAGTGCAGTTCCAGTTTCCCTCTTCATCCTGTTTTGCTTGCTGACACTCTCTAGGAGCCAACCTGTCTTTGTGCTGCCGTCGGTTGGTGGTCAGAGCCACTGCAATGTTGTCCCAAGCCTTCCATCTGTCCCCCTGGCCAGGGCTCTCGCAACCAAGCTGGTTCCAGCATTCTTCAAATACTGCCTTCCATTTCTCATCCGGGGACACCGCCAGGATCCCAAGTTTCCGCCTAATAAAATGACCAGTGGGTCTCTTAAAATCAAATAGCAATGAAACAATACATACAGCTTCAAAACCACCCATGGATAATGTCAATCTAATCTCTCACAGTTTTACCAAAAGCTGACAGACTTAACAGTCTCTTCTGTGAACCAAGTTTTATCACTAAGAATAAAGTTAGAGCCTACTACTAATACCTACATGAGAGAACAGCTATGAACCCTGCTAGTTTTACTCCTTCTTGCAGCCTTCCAGGAAATGGTCCAACAAAGGGTTGGTGCTTATCTTCACTACTGGTATTCACTCAGAAGGCTCAGGACACACACATGTAGCAAGGACACAGCACAAGTAAGTCCCAAGTATCTTGCTCTCCTGCAGTGTACAACTAGAACAGCTACCCATATAAATACCAAGGATGGGTGCATAGCTTCTGACTCTGAAGTAGTAGCTACAGATAATGTTGCATGACATGTAAGGGATGTGCTGATAGAGAGCAAAACCAGCTCAGGCATCCTTTCACTGCCAGACAATGTTCAGGGATCATTTATAGCCAGAAGAAAACCAAGAGCTTTTCTTCCCATGTATAAAGATATCTTAGACATATAATGAAATTTAGGGCTTTGAAAAGCTTTCTCAAAACAAATAATTGCTGTCAGGGTTAACAGTTCTATCTTGATTTAAATCAAGTGTCAGAAACTGTCAGACCTTTCATTAATATTTCTTCCAGCACATTTGAGATGAGAACTAGCAACACAGGTATTTCCCCATGCTGCCAGTTTCACAAAGCAGAAAAAGTAGGCTCTATGCCTTTTCAGAAATTATACCAGAAGATTTTCAACTTGAAGACAGTCAGAGGAGTGTAGATGAAATCCTTATTTCACAAGCAATCCTCAAAAATATGTACATACATTTATTCATAGACTCCCTACTGGGGTAAAAAGCAGACAGCTGCGAATGCTGCAAGTGTTCAGTTCAGCAGGGAGGCCCTGCTTAACTTGCATGCTGTTGTAGGTGTCAGCACTGTCAAAAGAAATTACCAGTGAAAGCTTCAGGAAGCCAACTGAGAAGTAATCTATGCAAAAATATTAGAGCTGTGTTTCCCATTTTAATCTGAAATTTCAGAGCATGCCTCCAAGATACTGAATCCCATAAGCAATTGCTAAGCCATTACACGGTGCTACCACATACCAACATCTCACCATCAACTCTTTACTTAGGTTTCTTCTACTCAAAGATGTATCAGTTATACCTTAAACATGTTGTGGGTTTTTACCCGCACAAATAATTAAGCAAATTGCCCTAATGCATCTGCCATATGGAGGGGTTTATGGATACTGTTCAAAGTGATCTTTGCCAAGGTATGGAAATGCTCTTTTACAAATCAGCAACCTTACATTTTCTTGTTTGGAAGAGGTGGAGGACCTAGTCGATTCTGTCCAAATATATCCACACTGGCATTATCAAATGACACGCTTAATTCATTAAGTTGCTTACAAGAAGAGAAGGCAGAGAGGTCTGTGATTAACTTAACTGCTCTAATGGAACTTAGTCTTTCTCAGGAGCTCAAAAGTCAGCAGCAGCTGTGGACTTAGGTTCTATCAGTCAGTTCCAATATAAACAAAAAAACTGAGATTGCTACAGCACAGTAGCAGCACATCAGCTGTCTTGCAATTTCATGCCACTATTTTCATATTCAAACATTAATTAAAGCAAGATTAACTACAAAAAAATGTTTATCTTATTTTATTTCCTGAGCAGCAAGAAGGAAGAAAAATGTTTTCAAAACCTCACTGTTTCTTTGGAAGAAGTATTTTTGACTGGTCTTCGAAAAAAGACAATCATTCTTTTCCTAGGTGTTACTGAACCATATGAGAAATTATTTATTATTCAACACTCACAGTGCTTTAGGCTTGTCCTTCTCATTCTCATACAAACTAGGTTTGAAGTAGGTTCCTGTGATTTTTATTCCAGATCCCCACTCTCCACTGAAGAGACCTTCAATGTAGTCTCCATTTGGCAAGGTCAGTGTTCCCTTGAGAAAATATAATTTAAAAAATTAGCTAAAATCCATTTGGAACCAAATGACAACCTTTTTATTTTCTTAGATGGTAACAGTTTACAAGTGGCAACTATAATACTCACCTTTCCACTCAAAGTCCAGTTATCTGAAAATTCCCCCTCATAGACTGTATCATCCTCAGAAAGCAGAATTCCAGTCCCCTACAAAAAGAATCATAAAGAACAAAAGCAGTAATTCTAACAGAAGGCCAGATCACAGATCTACAGACAATCTTTAGAAAACCTGTTATTAGCTCTTATAAAATAGTAATTTTTAAGCTCTTTCTGAAGTAGTCCTAGGTAAAACAGAGCAGGGATAATAAAGACAATTCTAAAAGCATGGACAACAGAAGATTGGAAGAACAGAAGGTTTCCACAGCCTAACACACCCTCATCTGTCTCAGAAAGCTGCCACACTTAGAGAGGTCCCTAAGCCCAGGGTCAGTATCCAACTCACCATCATTTTGTTGGTGCTGAAGGCTCCTTCATAATACAGTCCAAACTGAGTAACCACAACACCATTGCCTTGGCAAAGATCATCTTGCCACATTCCCATGTACTTTTCTCCTCTGAAGAAAAATGAAGTAGGAAACACAGAGTCTAAATAGTAGTTTAGTCTTTCTTTGGCTTTACAGCCACATTTGACCATTACAGAAATCATCAGAAGAGAGTCATAGAGCACTTGCTTTGGGTCTGTCAGTTTAGTTTCACCAGCTCCATTGAAATACAGTCTCTTTTTGATACAAATTAATTAGAGTGAACTTTCTTTCCTAATTCACATTTCAAATTGGCCATATCCAAGCAAGCTGACGAGCTGAAACAGTGATGAAGCCTTGTTAAGCCCAGTGCATGCCCCAAGGAACTTGAGCAGTTTTTGTTTGGCCAAAGTTATTTGTTTTATGTAAAGTCAAATGACTCAAAGTGAAGAGAACAAAACATAAAAATAAACCAAGCTGTTCTTCTTTGGGAATAGGAGGGAGACCTAGAAAGTCATACATGACATTTTTGAAATATTAAGAGTGCAAATATTATAAAGAAACACTTCACATTGGAGAAAGTTTCTGTGTAACAAGAGACTATTTAAAATACTTCTTTTTTCTGTACATAAGTGCACAGATGTTAGGCTGGAGTTGTTTGAAACTTAGTGCAAGTCCCAAATATTTTGAAACAACCTATTTTTCCAGTTGTTCTGAAAGAACGTGATGTTTTCACCATGCAATTAATAAAAAATTAACTCATCAAGGCCTTTTTTTCTGTTTTTAGAAGGAAACTAGTGAATAATTTGATACAATTCTGCTTGTTACCAAGCATTTTCCTTGAAATGTACCCAGGAAAACCATGTTTATAGTAAAGAGAGTAAGCCCAACCATTAACCTAAGCTCAGGGTCTCTCCCAGCTGACTGGCCCCATAAGGTGGCAGGAGCTTGTCTGATGATTCATCCTGCCATCTACAGGGGCCTCTGCTGGGTGAAGGCCCTTGGAGAGAGATTCCGCATCTCAGTTGCCAGATGGAAACTCCAAGTCCCACTTGTTCAATTAATTGCTTCACAACAATGACAGCAGGCAATAAAGAGTGTTTGCAGCTATTCCTTGTTTGTCTGGGCTGCAGAATAAGTGCAGAAAACAAATCCTGAGGGCACGAAGATACACAGATTACCTCCCCAAGACCAGAAACAAAACTGCATCAGGGCAGCTCACTCATGTTTGAGTAGCTCTGGAGTGAAAAGCAAATGCCACAACCCTTCTTCACCATAAACTGCATTTACAAATTCTGGAGGTGAGAGGATTTGCAAGAAAAGCCGATATCTATTTGTCCTAGGTAAATAAATGACTAAATAAAGTATGCAGAGACATCCTGGTACTACAGTGTAAGAACAACCACCACCCCCGAGCAACACTAGATGCAAAATTGACATCAGGAAATACCTAGCGATGTTATAACAGCTCTGTTTCAGAAAAACTTCCCCCTTCACACTCCAGACTTTGCCTGCTTGGCTTTTGAAGTGGGCATTCAGTTAAACCAACAACAGTTCCTTGGGCTTTCACCAAAAGCTCTTTCCAGAAAAACAGCCAAAAACTTGGTGACTGAAAGACAGACTCTATTGACGTGTGCTCAGGGTTCATTTACTGCACATATTTAGTGCAAGTCTGTCTTTGAGACCATCATTGCAGTAATCTGCCCTGAGAGGAAGCATCTTCCCTCCACTGCATTGGCAGAATAAGCCAATGGAAAACCTGAGCATGAGCTGAAATTCATGAGCACCATTATCTGCCACTGAACAACCCAGTCTCATACGCCTGAGATGAAAGAATACCCCTCACAGGAATTCGTAACACTTTCAGCACATGCACAATGCCTCAAAAAGACACCATATTCAGAACTAGTTTTTAGGCAGGAGTAGGACAGAAAAACAAGAAAGAAAAAACCAGTGCAATCCCTCCACCATTCACTCCAGAAGCAGCACAAAAGGCAGTGCTTAGACTCATTTCTTTACACCATCAACCCAGAAAGCCCAGCAATAAAGAAGAAAAAAGAGACATGCACCATTACTGGTACTAACAAATCAAATCCTTTTCTACTCTTTTTGCAATTGCATGTTTTAAGGATTTTTACTCGAGTTTTAAGGATTTGTGGAAACATTACCTTGTGATATCATCAAAAACTCCATAACCACTCTTCTTGTCCATTATCCACTGCCCAATGAACATACTGGGAGAAGAAGAGGTCAGCTTCCCACTGCGCAGCAGCCCGTGCCCGTGCCGCATGTTATCCTGAAAACACCCCTCATACACCTCACCGGTAGCGTAGCTGGAACAGCAACAACACACGAACAAGTGAGACTCCTGTCATCTACTGCTCTCTTGGGGGGCTGGTTTTGGAGTTTTTGATTGATTTGGTTTTGTTGGGTGCTTCCCCCAAACAGATAAATCCTCTCTTTTACCTTCTAGGAATTGCAGTACAATCACACGAAGCAGCAAATACAATTAAAGTATGTTTGGGATAAAAGTGATCCTTAATACAAGTCTTTGGATGCTTTGTTGTTTTAAAGCCACTCTGCCCAACGAGCAAGGCCACTGGAGGTTGTATTTATCTCTCAGAATAAAGAATCCTCTCTTATTACAAGGTGGCAGCAACATCAGAGCAGACATTAATAACAGACCACCGTACAAGCTGAGCAAAGCAGAAAATTAGCCACACTAACTACGACCACAAGTCTGCAATGTAAGAAAGTTACACACAGAGGCTTGGTCAGAGCATCAGCCCTCCTCTCCTGCAGCTGTGCAGTGCCACAAGTGCCACAAGTTACCTGTACACTCCATGCCCACACATTTTGCCTTCCTTCCAGTATCCCACGTAATGGTCCTCTTTATTCAGTGCTTTGTTAGGCACTCTGTATTCACCATACCTGCCAGTGCAGAGATGGAACACAAGCAGCTGTAACACCAACACATTTCATTAACAGAGCAGATACACATCACAGAGCCCTTCTAAAATCAGAATGCTCTCTCTCATTTTTGTGCATCTCTAACTACAGCTGCCACATACGATACTTTCTACAAGAGAAAACAGGAATTCCAGCATCACTAGGTCAATTTAGTCCATATTGCTCTTGCCTGTTTGATTGTGACATTGTAAATTCTGCTCTCACAACCACACTGCAGCATTTTTCTCAGGCCATGAGTCTTTTCAAAACTTAAGACTGATTCTACCTTTATTATTTTCTTCAGCTCTTGATAATTCAAGTGCACTCTATTCCAGGGAAAGATGAGGACACGTACTGCTACAGAAAAGATTTTTTCAAAAGATGCAAGCTTCCAATTATGCTCAGTGATAAGGAATTATTCACCATTTCAGTACGCTTGCAAAGAATGAGACACACAACTGTATGTATTGATTTTAATCTCCTGAGGAGATCAAAATCCAGTTCTGAAGGTTCTCCTGAGAGCATGTCCACCCAACATGACACTGCTGTTAAGTGGCGAGACTCTAACATGCATGCTGAAATACAAGCATACACAGTTGATAATTTCAGCAATTACAGCGAAATACTAATCCATTTATTTCTGGTTGGGACTTGTTTGCAGTATTTCCATCTCCAACAACCCTAAAAATCTCCAGTATTAGTTACACTTAGTTACAAATGACCAAAAGTCTAATCTTGTTTTATAGTTTGACATAATACCAATAGCCAAGAGGAATTTTAAAAAGCTGTCTGCAGTCAGACTCCATTTCAATTTCCCCTCCAACCCTATATTTTGAAAACACATTTGGAAGGCAATAGGACTCCTCATATATTTTTATCCTGCCCAGTACAGACATGTCTGCTCACAAGATGCTTATAAAAATGCCTTTGGAAATAAGTTAATCTCTTAGCCTCAACAGTGCTCTAAGCAGACTCTTAGCAATGAAGTCCACAGATTAATTCAAAGCTGTGTAATATATTAAGTTATTTTCAAGTGGTTTTTTTCACCAGATAACATGATAATATTCAGCTCTTCCATTCAGCCTACTGTCAGTCTCCTCTGTACTAGTTATCTTCATCATCAAGAGCACATTAGATCAACTCTCATTAGTTTTCACCCAAACCCTGAAGTCTCAATTCAAGATTTTGTCTCTTTGCTAAATTACTAAACCTTTGCTCTATCAGAAATATAGCAAAGAAAACACTAGACAAGATGCATCACTATGTTTTAAGAAAGGTCAGTAAGATTCACTGCGAAACCTTTAATTAAAAAGGTTTTGTTGTTTTCTCCTGCAACAAAAACTATTTCTTGCCTAGCTCCACAAGTAGTTAGAATATCTTACCCATCCTCCAGCCCAGCTCGGAAAGTCCCGGAGTACATTCGTCCATCTGCCCATTTTAGGATCCCTCTGGAGAAAAAATACAAACCCGTGCAAATATGTAAGATAATCACTTCACTTTGCACTTTCCAAA
Source organism: Acrocephalus scirpaceus scirpaceus (assembly GCA_910950805.1). Classification (NCBI taxonomy): domain Eukaryota; kingdom Metazoa; phylum Chordata; class Aves; order Passeriformes; family Sylviidae; genus Acrocephalus; species Acrocephalus scirpaceus. The sequence goes on from OU383779.1 coordinate 44,057,726, forward strand.
TACCTTCTGTGAGTGAGTCTACTTATTGCTACAGCAACCACTTCATTTTGGTTTCAGCAGCTCCATTCCAATGCTTTTACCTTCCATGGGGTTTTCCTGAAAGCCACCTCCCATCATAAACAGCATCCTTGAATCGAGGGTCCTTGTAGAAGGTGTATTTGGCACTGCGAGAAATAGGAGGTTCCTGTCTTGGCACATTCCCACCAGCTCCATACAGAATCATGTCAGAAGTCCCTCTAAGGGCCTGATCCACTGCTTGGCTTATTGCCCTCAGCCACTTGGTCTGAAACAGAAAGTGGCTCATCACAGAATTTAGCCAACACCTGTCTGCACCAACTCTCACCTTGACAGCAAGCACAATCATGTCCCTGGCACTGCAAAGCACAGCGCTGTGCACTGCAACAGTGCTACACTCAGGCACCACGTACAGCCAGCCTGCACACTCAGCTGCAGAAACACTTCATTCCTGGGGAATACTCAGGCAATCCTTCTCCCAGATTGGTTTCAAGTAGGTGAAAAACCCCCTCATTTGTATCACTGAAGCTGTGTCAAATTTGCAGAAATGCCCACCTTCTCCTGTGGTGTTGAAGAAACAAGAACAAATTGTTCTTCGGGTGTTGTAATCTTCAACCCGTTCCTATATGGGGGAAAAGTATTTTAATCTGTGAAATTCCATCCTGAAACCCCAAGGTTTCCTAGTGTATTGATATTGTATCTTCTCTTCCCTACCCTAGCTAGCATTCCCTTTAAGTTAGCAATAAAAAGCAGCAGCAGCAAAGGAGACTTGCTTCCCTCTCGACAACCTTATTCTTTCTGATGTTTACACAACTTTCCTTGAGACACAGAAATACAGTTTCTGAAACAAGAAAAAAGGGTAGACATGGCTGCAATCACTGTTTTCCATTCCAAGTTCACAATAATTGATTACAAAATGCTCATCTTCTCTCCCAAAAAATCAGATTATTTCAGCATCACAAAAGCAAGAATACTCACACATTACCAGCTTCTTCTGAAAGAGCTTCTACCCACAGTGTGGACAAGGGAAAGATATGGTGTGTTGAGAACTGTAAGAAAGGAGAAGGGAAACATCACCACTTATTGATCTATTAACCCGGCCCCATTTTTTTTCTAAATAGTTTCTTTTTTCCCTTTGTTTAAGAACTAGGGAAAACTGAGCATTAGGGATTCTTTCTACCACTTTGCTTCAAGAAACAGCCAACAGAACCCATGCCAGTCACAGGGCAATGTTAAAAAGACACATAATTTCAGATTTATTTTTACATGGCAGAAACTTCACTGTATGAAAAATACGAAATGTTGTTTGAAGCAGAGAAAAGGTTTTGTTCCTGGCTGCAAGCTGGCTCACCTGAGCATGTACCAGAGCATCATTGAAGAGGATGAACCAGTTCACAGAGAACCTTCCCGCGTGCTGAAGGGACAAGCCCCGATTGCTGCTCTCACAGATCAGACGCCGCTCCGGCTTCCGCAAGGAGTCCTACAGGGGGGTCAAAAGCAAAAGGACACAATCCCACTTCTCACTGACTGTGACTTAAGGTCAGTGCTTTAGTCTTTCATAGTAAAGGCCCAACCTTTCTAAACCAAAGAGCAGGACAGCAACACCAGCTGGAAAAAACAGCAAGTGCAACTGGGACAGTAGAATCAGTAATAGACACAGGCACTAAGAGCAAGAGACTCAAGCTGCTTATGGACAGGCAAACGTCACCATACCGTCATTTTCCCAGGAAAGGTCTTCCAGAAGCCAAGGGTGTATTCTGCTTCTTTCATTTTTCTGCTAAGATGGACAGCAAGGCTCTCATAACATGAACTAGAATCCTGCAGCTTCTGGTATTCTGGAGATGCCTGTAGGGCACAGGGCAAGACAGTGCTCAGGGTGTTTCTGAACCCCTGTACCAACAGCACCAAGCAAGCTGCACTACAACTGCTCATTTTATTAAATCAGCACTAAGTGCATGACAGTTGGTCTGGGTAATAAACAGAGCAGACAAAGTTATTTTCTTGGTCACATGTTCTGTTGGTGTGCTGATAGTTTTTAAAAATCACAAGAAGGTCCCTGAATGTTACAAGGAGAATCATTAATACACAATTATATGATCTACTTTCTTGCAGCTTAACAAGTTGTACCAGAAGTAGTGTTCATAACTGCAGGAACAATATTCTAAATTACTATATTGGGCTAAATGTACAAGTAGTTACTGTTCCAGTTTAGTCATCTTTTATTTCAAAACAAAGCAATTATATACACCTAAATGGATGGTAAAAGTCTACCTAGTATATATGTAGTGTTTTTAGTAGAGTATTACAGCCAGGGGTAGCTACAGCAATGATGCCAGATGAAACTGAAAATCAACAGGCAAACATTAAAACAATATATTTGCAATTAAGCACTGAGGCACACAACCAAGCTCTGGCAGGGTAACAAGTTTATACCTGTCACATGACCTATGCAGGTGATGTAAGATTATGCAAATAAATCTACAAGATCTTCCCTGCAGCAAATACAAGTTTGAAGTAGCTCGTCTGAGGAATAAACTGTTTCTAATTATCTGGCATTTGCTTCATACAGTTACTTCCAAGCTATAAGTTTCATGTGTTAATTTATTGAACTATGGATAGAAAAGCCATCCTACCACTTCAAAACACGTGGCAAGCTTTAGCAAAGTTCTGGCGTAATTATGAAGTCGTCCAAATGGCATGAAAAACAGAGCATTCAAAACTTCCAGTAGCTGGAGGTTTTCTTCATTCTTGTCAGACAGTTTCTGTAAAAGCTCCTGATTTTTACTCAAGAAATCTCTAAATGATGGGGCCATTGGGAAACAGAGGGACAAGAGAAGAAAAAAGACATTAAGACATCAGCGATGTTTTATGTAAATGAGCCCAGATCACCCCTTTTTGGAGTATCATAAACCAATAAAAATTAAAAGGGCAAATGCATGCCGCTTGTTCAACTATTCACAATTTAGTTTGAGGAAGTACAGCAGTACAGACATGTAACTAAAACTGCAACACAAGACTTGTTTTTTACTTCTAATTTCATATGCTCAGTCATTAAACTGGCTGAAAGTAGTTGATTATGTTGCTCACTTGGGAGTGTAATCAATTGCCTTTTTCCTCTTTACCATTGGTTAGTAAAGAATAGGTGGAAAGACTTCCCCACTGCTTTTAAAGTAATAAGTTTCTAACACTGTTGATTTATACAAGAAGCCCTGAAGGAATCTTAACTTTGCTCTAGTGCACTTCCCTAAATATACTGAAAAAATTTCTTCCCCCTGCTGTTGCTCAATGCAACTGAGCAGTTCTTCCCCTAACTAAAAAAATTACATCCTACCTCAGAAAAAGGCAGGAAATCTGTTCAATCCTCAGTCTGATTTCCAAGAGGGAGAACTAATCTAGTTCAGAGAAGAAGAGGGAAATTATTCTGAAGACAGCACGTTAGCACATAAACCCAGGATTTCTTCATTAAAAGGAAAGCACACCTATTTTTCCCTCTCCTTTGCCGTACGTGTGTGCTCACTGGTGCTGGCATACAGGACACTTGCACTGAAACACATCCAGCTGGGAAACATTTAAACCACAAGCTGCAAGAAACAGGTGAGGCTGAGAGAGCAGACCCCAGGGACAGCAAAACAGATCACAGTTCACAGCAGGCTCCCTAAGAATGCTACACAATTAGTGAGATGCCATGTCACACAAAATAGTGTGCATACCCAGTCCAGGTCTGCTAGTGGTATTCAAGAACTCTGTTATTGAACAAGCCTTAGGAATAAAGTCCTCTTTAGAGAGAGGACTGTTTTTCCTAACTTTAAATTTATGCCTCTGGACAGCTTGCTATTTTTAATTTTGAGATCTTCACATGGAGGTTTCTCTGTTGGAAAGCATCAAACAATAAAAGACAACACTCACTACAGCTTGTCTACTGTTTTAGAGGACATGCTCAAAACCTGCCAATTATGGAAACTTCCATTAAAGCTGGCACTTCTTTTAAAGTCAGGACTACATCTAATGCGTTCATGCTGCAGAACATCCATAAAAGATAGGCTGACACCATTAACCATTTACTTAAGACAGTAACCCTCAGGGAAGGAGTGGGGGGAAATCCATCATTAGAAGCAAAGATATTCTTAACTTTCCTTTGCAAGGAGCAGGGCAAAACTTGCATGACATCTCTTCCCTGAAGTGTTATTTACCTAATGAGACCCTGGCTGCAGTAGGAGAAGCTGTGACACCCAACAGTGACAACTCATGTGATGATTTCAGCTTGGGCGATTTCAGTATGAATTATAAACAAGCTTGTACTTGAACTAAGATTTCCTCTAAGTCACCCTAAAAATCCTGACCAGTGAAATAAGATTTTCAGGGTATCTCTGCAGGGGGATTCTGTATTTAGATTCTGGCACTGGTCCTCAAGGGCAGAATATTCTTCGTCCTAAGTACCTGTGTTTCCAAGAACTTCCAATATCATAATTTACATCGCATTCAAAGCGCTCCATAAACATCAATGGATTTACTCCCAGATTACAGAATTTGTGATGAAAAGGCAGCAATTCCACAGACAAATTAAAAATTACCCTCAGTACAACAACTTCTTCAAAGCACTAGGGTGAGAGATCCAGCATCTTTACTTTATTTCCTAGACAAAAATACTATAGAAATGAGAAAAAAGCTTTATGATCCAAAAAGCTTTATGAGAAACCTCAACTGTACTGTCTCAGGCCTTAAAATACAATTCCTTCCTCACATTTACAGCATCTATGCATGAAATAGAGCAAAGAAACTTTGAGACGTAGAGAAGATGCACGTGCAGAAATGTTATTTTTGCATTATTTTAAAGTACTTCCATAAACTTAAAGAATTCAAATGAAAATGAATTCACATTATCTACTGTAGCTAATTCTCTCTGGTATTTTCTTGACAGCAACATTTGAAAGAATAAACACTAGCATTGAATAATGATGAACATTTAACCTCATTTATCTAAAGCTTTGAAAAAAATCTTTATCTGAACTTGTTTCTTCAAAGGAATTTCCAATAATGAGTTTTTCTCCTCCTTTCTCCATCTTCAAGATGAACTAGCTGAACTCAGCAGCATTTTAACCTAAATTTTTATCACAGTTAAGAGGAGGTAACTTTATCTGAAGGAAAAGGAATTAGCGTACTCAAGTATGCTGAGACCAAGTCTCTGCATGGTCATTACTACACACACACACTCTCCATTCTTTACAGTTCTTTGCTAATTGATAAAAATGTCCAAAAAATGGTAAAGGTTTGCTTACATTGCTGGCTTTGCAAGGAGCATAAATCCTCCCATTACCAGGAAGTTTGTTACTGAAGTACAATACCTAATATAGGGAAGAAAAAGATCTTCAGTTACAAAATGAAACCATCCCTGAAAGTAGCAACTGTTGAAATGTCCAAGAGTTTATAATGACATATGTACTATCTTTTACTACATAAGTTATATAGTACTTGAGCAGCTCTCAGTGTTACTGAACATTTGGCATTCACCTTCCACATGGAGCACTGAACATGCATTACTACACATTTCTGCTGCCATTAGCACAATGCAGAGGGCTTACTTTATTTTTCTCTCAGATTTAGGTATGTACAGAACAAACCACCTATTTCAACCATTTAGTACTGCCAGCTTCTAATTATAATCAAGATGGAAATTTCAAGAGAGGAATTTTCTCTTTTCCTGCTATTCAACATTCTACATATGACTTCTCCCCATCACCATTTTAAAAAAAGCCAAAACCATATTTCTCTAAGGGAAGAGGTCTCTGCTCAGCCCATTTAACAGATTATACTTGTGTTGCCTGACTGATCCTTGAAAGATGCTCATGGCATAATGTATGCCATACACACAAAAATATGTAAGCGATAGGGAGCAAAGGGGGAGAGCATAAGACAAGCAGTAGTGAGAATACAGATTAGGTATTTCAGTCTCTGAAGAAGAAAAAACTAAAACCTTTTATTCTGAGAAATGAAAACAAATTTTGAAAAATACAGGTTACAAGAAAAATTCGAGTTGAAGACTAAGTAAGAAAATACATATTTAGAATTATCTATACAATCTACATGATAAACAGAGATGGAAGCTTCTTTTAGGGTGATACAGCCTAAGTTTGTCACTGACCTAGCAAAAATGCTATCAGCTGTGCCTGTGTTCAAAAAAAGTGCAACTAGTTGTTCATTCAAACTGCTACTGCATAATGAAGTCAACAACTGCTGCATAACAACTGAAGCTGATAATCTCAAAATTTTGTTTCCTTAGATATTTTCAGATCTGGTAACCAAGGCTACATTCAGATATGACACTTTTAAACTTTCTGTTAAGCCATTGTTTTTCACAAAAAACTAAGTATTAAGTATGATGAGACTTCTGTCACATTTAAATAAAATTGTCCAGAAACTAGAAGTTACTGACAGGAAAGACAGAAAACAGGTTGATTGCATATATCTTCTCTCCCAGAAGCATTAAGGCAATAAAAACAATAACCAGGAAAATCTAGACTTAATTCTGAGTACTAAAGCAGCTCCAGCTTTTGAGTGACAGGTGTAATGCCAGCTATTTAGTAGGTATGAGGACAGAAGAATTTTCTTTTGGAAGGCAATCTTTAGTTAATGACTATTGAAAAAGCATTTTGTAACCTCAATAAACCCCCAAAGGCAGCTTTAATTAGCAGCCCAGCAATGGCTAGTCTATCATATTATCTCACAAGATCCTTAATAAGTGATGAGTATTTAGACTTATAGGTGGCAACCAAGGAAGAGTCTGTACTCAGAGTTTTACACAAAGGAAGGTGATGCTGTTCATGTGCTCCACTGGAGAAGACTTGGAAATACATCTCACTACAAAATGAATCCATTTGTGTAAAACTCTCCATACATTTCTAAAGCACAACAATACAACATAGCTTTCCTTATGACCTACTTTCCCTTAACTCAGGGCTTGATGCAGTCAGTAGATTAAGCCTGCAGAGACTCAAGATGAGAGGGAATTGGATACTTGCTCAGTGTAACTATCCAAAAAGAGACTGGAATGCTTCAGGATGGCCAAGCTCCTGGCTTCTTTTACTCCATGAAGAAAGCTAGTTAAAGAAGCTCCATGTTGACCAATGAGATAGCACAACTTGCTGAACCTGCTTGCCATTTCCTGCAACAACTGGATTGTATTTGCATTGCCCAAATTATCTGTAACAGACCAGAAAGCAATTTAGCTTACCTTATGAAAGAGCAGCACCCATTAACAGAGAGAATCTCAACATGGTGCTGTTTAGATGTTTTATCAGCACTTTCACCTCATGGCTACATTATCCAGAATCAGAAATTCAACAGTTTTGGACTAGATACAGCTCAAATACAGAAGGTATTTCAGGTGAAACCATCAGGAAAGTGCAAGTATTAACAGAATGCACACTGTCAAAATGCAACTGTCTTTCACCTCTTCATCCAAACAGGGCAGAAAGCAAGACCTTAGTTTTATCTCAAATTTATGTTATTACTTTTAAATTTTGCATAACAGAAATTTGTTGTGGAACATCAGAGAAACAGTATCAAGGAGAACATTAAAAGAACATCTTACCTAAACCTAACAGAGGTCTAAGAACCTGAGATTTGATCTCGCTCAGTTTGAAATAAAACCTTCTCTCAGTAGCAGCCAACTCATGCAAACTGGCAATATATCCCATTACGTTTTTGTCTACTAAGGCCAGACAGTTGTCACCACCAGCTATCACATTGCTTATGTACCCTATCTGAAAGATGAAAAAGAGAAAAGAAAAAACAGCAGCTTTAATGTTTTTCTTTTTACACTCCAATTTAAAAACAGAGTAATGCAAATAAAACATATTTTGAAGAGCACTATGTGACAGTAAGCATTAATTACCTTCAGTGACAAACAACCCATTCAATACTGGCTTAATACAAGAATGGCAAAAGTTGAAGATACATTTATAGCCACTGCTGTTCACTTTCCTGACTCTGACAGAGTCAAAAGACAGTAAGCAGACCACTTTTTAAGGTGGCTCATACAACCATTCCATGTTTAAGAGATACTGACCTTAAGTTCAGTCACTTTAGAACTTCAATATGCTTGTATCAACAATGTTATTAAATAGCATCATTATATCATACATTTCTCCTATTAAATACATAGAGAGAAGAACAAGCCTTTATTAGAACTATGACTGTGCTCTGGACAGGTCCTTTCTGGACCTGGAATATGTCAATTTATTGATAAGAGTCCAGTTTATTGATAATGCAATATTACTAACAATATTACTTGCTTTCCACAGTAGTTCAAAGCAAAATTCTTCTCTGAGGTCAGCACAAGTGCCACTGATGCACTGTGGTTCCTCACTAATTTTGGCTCTGATGCAAGGCCACGGAGTAATTCAGAGTCTGAGTTCTACTTTTATTGCCTTGATTGCTAAAGAGAGGATTCACTTGAAACACTGAGCTAAAGTTGTTCAACAGGCAACCAATTCAGGTATGCAAGAGCCTTCTAGTCACCCTTGAAGAGAAGGGAATGGCTAGCAACAATCTTACAGAAGGAATACAGGTGTGTCTGCACGCACAGGCACAGCCCCAGTGTCTAAATCTCTGTCCCTCTTCAAAACACTTCCCAAACTGCTATTCTGCTCAATTTAGGGAAATAGCAGTGATACCCAGAAGAGCTAAGGCAGAGACACTCTCTACCTCACAATTTCCTTTTTGTTACCTTAAACTTATGTTGGTCTGAAACCACACACAAAGAACTTGGAAGGGGACACGCAGAGTTCACACCCCTACTTCAACCTCAGGGCACGTGTAAGATTCAGCTTCATGAAAGAATTGTGTAGAGGCACCTTCTGTCTCCCATTAACATCAAATGCACATTTTTGCTCAGATCTCCTTTTGCACTCATGTGAAAGGGAGGGGTAGGGAAGGAGATGGTGCAGAACTCACAGGGACCTTCTGCCCAGTCACAAAGAAGAGGCAGAATATTGGAATGGAGTAACAGAACAGAGCAGCCAGCGGCCTCAGCCAGCTCAGAGACAAAAAAGTGAAGAGCAATAGCAGTGAAGGCTGAACACAAAGACTGGTGAAACAGAGCACAATAAAAGAGTGCATTTCTGCAGCATGCACAGACAGAAGGGAACGCATTCAACACACTAGAAACACCTCCTTGTCCCTCAAACAGAAGGGAAGGCCAAGAAACAGGCAGGGGAGAGAACAATACTAACTCGGCCTCCTCTCTGCCCTCCATCCAATGTGCCCCTCATTTGGAACCAACCATGTGGCTTGACACCCTTAAGGCTCATTGAGCCACCAGCACTGTGCTGTTTCCTACGAGCACCAGTATGATCTGTACTGACTTAAAGGGAGTAACACTCACCTTACTACAAGCTACTAACAGAACTGGACTCTTAGTACAGCTATTTTCATTCAAATTGTTTTCTGTTGATGTCTCCTGGCCACAGTAATATAATCCAGGTTGGAAGTCTTTCTCATCTGCTAAGAAGAGAGAATAATCTAATCCTGCTGCTGTAGTCCAAATACCATCACCGCACACCTAAAATTCAGGAGGAAGGAAGACATTAAAAATCATCTCCCAAAGCTGGAAGGAGAGAGAAGTGCATAACTCTTCTAGTCACACATGTATGTAATACATCTGCCAAGATAAACTGTTGCAGTAACCAGCCAATTTTTCAACTTCAGTGTCTCATAACAAACTCCTTGCACATATACTGAAAACTCTTTATTTTCCAGTTTTCTTTCTAATGGCTGGTTTTTTGCCTTTCAGTTACAAATCAGTTTTATTTTTAAATGGGCATCAAGTGAGCTCGACTAAAGTTGGAACACTATTCTCCTCTCTACATTTAACTGGGAAACCTATATAAACTTGCAAGACAGTTTATCTGCTGTACATTAATTTGCATAAGCCTAAGCAGGAAAATTGTGCAGCTAGTTTTCCATTAAGATGAGCACCAGAAAACATAGGAAAGGCTGTGGTCAAACCCAAAAATTGTTATTTTGCTATTCACTCAATGTGGTGAAAGTTCAAAACAAAGAGAAAACCCGCTGCCAAAAACTCTGCAAAGCTCTGGAAATACGGAAACGAACAACAAATGTGGCCGTGGTCCAGCCAAGCTAAAAATGTTAGAAACAATTGTTTAGAATAAAAACAGAGTTCTGAAGTACTGAGAAGTTTCAACACTGCAACACCAATATCAGAGAAGCCAAACAGAAGGTAAAAGTGAAATCTGATAGAAGATACAACCAGTCATATTTCTGAGTTCTAGAACTTCTGTGGTCAAAAGACCAGCAGACTGTGGTCAAAAACCAGCAGAAGTCTGTGTAAATGATTTCTTGGGTAGATTTTCACAAGCTCATCTAAAGATCATTTCACAGCATAAGCCAAAAAAAATCAAGGGTTCTATTCCTAAATAGCACATAGATCCAAGAACAGGTCATTCCCAGAAATTACTCTGCACTCACTTGTACAAGAAGAGACCCTAAACTGAAAGAAGAAAAACACAGAAAACAAAGTACCTTTGCGAGACGAGGGACGGTTGTTGGGGAGCTCAAGTGACCAAGTTGGCCAGAGATATTACTGCCCCAGGAATACACCTGCAAGAAGCAGTGCTGAACATCAGAATGTACATTTATATACATGGAAACATACTGAACTGTGGTAGTACAACACATCAAGTGTGCAAACACACAAGGCTATAGGATTCGTGTACTGAGAAGCATTTCCTTAATTTTCACTGCCTTCCTACATTCTCAGATTGTCTTCTCACATTCAGAAACAGAATGCACCAAATCCAGTCACAGCAATCTTTAAACATAATGTTGATGGCACATGCAGAACTTGGGCAGAAATAGAATTTAGATTCCTCACTACTTCCATGCTGCCTCTCGCAAATGGGAACAAAAGTTTAGAAGCAAAAGAAACTAAAAACTAGAAAAGACCAAACATGATAATTATGTCATAGATAAACAATATATGGTAACAATCACTTGTACCTGGGATTTGGCAGTGAGTGCTAAGGAATGATGGCCACCAGCAGAGAGGTGAATCACTTCCTTACCATCAAGGCTTTTCACACAGAGTGGCTGAAGCCTGTCAATCCCCAGAACCCGTAAGGTGAGGGAAGGTTAGAAGGTGGGGAAAGAGAAAAAAGTATTATCAGAGGTACTGTTAATGCTAAACTCTCAAGGTTTTATTTTCTTCCCCAAAACAAATTCAAAAAAACAAAGATATATGTAACCTTCTGGCAATAAACCAGCTTAGTCAAAATGGTGAGGAAGGGCAAAAGTTGATGATAGACCCCACCCCAATTTGGACAAAGTTAAAAGATCACCAAAACTGTTACTGATTACAAAGGGAAAAGTCGTAATTGATTGATGCTCCTAACAAATCAGCATAAAACATGTTACTTGGAGAAACTTAGATCACAACACTTAAAACAAGGACACAATGCATGGCAGATGTTTCAAACTGAGAAGCTGAGACAGTTCAATATGCAAAATTTTCTCGCAATCTAGTGAATAAAAAAATCATTTAGCAAAGAAATCTCACCTTGGCAGAACATCACCATGCCCTAGTTGTCCTTCCTTGCCTTTCCCCCAGCTCCACACCTCTGTTCTTAGAGAGGGCAAAAGAGCATCAGCTTCACCACTGTAGGTTGGAGTCAGAGCCACAGTCCTCATTTTTGCCCGTCCTACCTTCCGTAAGAGCCTTGGAGAAACTGAGCAGAGGCCAAGAATCAGAAAAATTTCTGATCTTTTGTTAACTGTATCACTCAGATTGTGTGTTATACAGCAACAGCACTACTTAATAGCAAGTGATTAAAACTGCTTAAAGTAGTTTTAATTCAAGCCTGAGAACAAAGATTGACAGGTAAGACAATAGGTTATGGATACAAAGAAGTAACATAGGTGCTAAAACCAGGTAGATGTCAAGTAGTTTTTACCAGCTCCTAAAAGACAGCAGACATGAGAGCCATGCAGTTATAAGCAAATGAACCAAAACAAACTATACATTTAAGTGTTTTGAAAGAAAATATATCCTTGCAGTGAACAGAAGGCTTCAATACTTCCTAAAACTCCCTTCAAATCCAAGATCAATATAGAACTAAACCATATACATGTTCAGAGCAATTAACAGCACAAATATCGGTGAGGGAAGAAGGTCATTAACTTTGAAGTTCAGCAGTGGGAACTGGAATACTTTTAGGTCCCTGGATCAAAACCAGCTCAGTGCAGATTACAGACCACACAGCTTTTTATCTGCTACAAAACCAGTATGAAAGATTCCTTAGCATCATTTGGCAATATGACTCCTCCAATGTGCTCACTTTACCTTAATTTAACAAGAAAGACCATTTGTAAACCCAGTGTTTTTTGCTTTCTTAGCATGCAGTATCTGCTAGTCTTGACTCTCTCCACTGCTTTCAAATCCTAAGATATTGTTTAGAATTCACATGCACCTTTGAGAGATCTTTAGATTTGTGTTTAATAAATACTTGGGGGGCTTTCACTTATAAACCTCCACGTTATTTTAAGTTTTCCAGTGTTTTTTTCCCCAGCATGCTTGTTTACCTTGTGACAACAAGCCAGGCAGGGAAAGCCTTCGACTCCCTCCTTCAGACTCCTCTTCTCTAATATCTACTAAACTGGAACTCTTCTTCCCCTGCATGGATTCCAGTCTGACCTGCTCCTCTCGACTGTCCTTCAGAGCTTCGGGCCCCGGGGACCTGCTGCCCGACTGAGATCCTGGCTCACTCGAAGGTGTGCCATAAAAGTTCATGACTTTCTTCAGGGACAAGGCTCCAGCCTCGTAGGTGGCAGCGACTCTCACCCCAACTGCTGAGGCACACGAGGCCACCAGGCTGTTCAGGGTGGATGTGCTGCTGCCCGGAGGGCCAGGGATACAGGCACCGAGTTGTTCCTCTTGAGATGGCTAAAACCAAAGGGAAATCGGGAACTATCAGAGCAGACAGCACAGAACAGTAGGAGGATGATACACATTCACTATTAAAATCATGGGCTGGACTGAACACCATATAATGTTTATTATAAATGCTTACTTTAAATTATAGATGTGTTTTTACTGTATACAATATAAATTATCTATGTTTTTTATGCTTAGGTGTACACCTATTGCTCAGAGTAATCTTTTTAATGGTAGCAACAAGCAGCACTTCTAAATGGACTGGTCTTTGCTGCACCTGTCTTGTATCATCCATAAGACTGTAAGTCTGGGGTTTTTAAATGCCAACAAAAAAAGGATCTTTGCAAACAAATATAAAAAGGGATATAATTTTAAGCTTATTACCAATTTCTCTGGCACCAATGTAAGTGAGCATGCTGTATTTTCAGAGAGACGAGTTCTCTCTTCAGTATGTTAAAAGGTAAACAGTAATTCACGGATTCATTTTGCAAGGCCTATCTTAAAACCAGTCTGGGTTGTGTCCCCTTACACCACTGTTGTATCCATATAAAGCTCAGTCAATAATCGTCAAGTCACAGGAGGGACAAACTGACTGCAGGCAACTATTAGTCCCAGCACACCATTACCTGTAATAGCAATCAGCTGACATGCAAAGTAAGAAACAATGCCCAAAATGATCTCTGACAAATAGTTTGAACATTAAAACAAAGAGAGCGAAGTCCCATTTTCTCATGTACTACACAGTGCAAAATGATATTAGAAGTATTACAGCTCATTTTATTCTGCCAAAATAAAAACAATCTGACTTCTTTAAGCTTCTTTAAAGCTTAGGTTAAAGGACTGAGATTGGTTCTATTTACTTCATCATATTTCTAAAAGGCATACCTAGCAATACAGCAAAGAAAACTTCATTTGTGTAGGAAAGCAAAGAAAAAGGAAGGATTTTACTACTACTGAAACACTACATTAGATCTCATCTCTGCTCTTCACATGTATGTCAATTGTGGAAGATTGAGTGAATCAATTAGTGAATCAATTAATCAATCAGTCTTGATTCCTGAAACTGTGCAAGGATAACACTGCTCTGGAAATATGCCAGGAACAAGGAATTGAGAAAGGGATCATGAAACTACGTGTTTCAGTCATTTCCCAACACTGGAGTCCTTGCAAGAGTCTGAGGTGCCCACAGCTGCTAGAATGCATTCATAATAGCAAAAAGCAAAAGAAAGAGGAAATGTATTTACATAACATTAATTTCTCTAAAATAAGTTTTCCCCAGAGTAAGAAAGCATAACTTGCTAAACTACCAAGTTACTGGACAGATTTTAAAACTATGGGGGTTTTGTTGCCATCAGAGGCAGTAACAAAAATCAACCATTTTTTAGGTATTGTGAAATTTATTTCCCAGAACCACTGTGGAGAATGTCTTACTGCAACTATTAAAAAAAGAAATAAATTTATGTCTGCACAACACTTTAAATGACAAAAGAAATTTTCAGAATTCCACTTTCAGTTTTGCAAATGAGGCCACAGAGCAGCAGGGTTCCTCACAGGACAGCAGTTAGGTAAGGACTGCCAGACTGTGCTGCAAGATTGTGGATTAGTCTTCTGTCTAGTAACTTTTGGGTTCTAGCTTCTTCCCTTTGTCCCTAATTACATTTCCTTTTTTTTCCCCCTCTCTAAAAATCAGAAATTAGTATTTTGTCAGGGAGCCACACACAGCTCTTGAATTATCATGTTGAGCATTTTCTGATGCTTAGTAAGAGACAAGTACTTGAATGTTCTGCTATAGCAGCAAAATAGTGTTGTTGAATCATTTTCCACACCACACAGAGTAGTACTTACACATCTCTTATCCTTTTTTATGAGTTTATGCCACCCCTACATTATTAACATTAGAAACCTTTTGGTCAAACCTTCTAGCAATTTGCAATCCAGAATTTTTAACTGATTGAGAAATTAGATGGATTTGTGAGGAATTTGTTCCAGGTATAGAAATGAAACCTTTATCTTAAAGGTAAATCAGATGAGTACCAGTAAGAATCTTACTGCCCCACACAAATGGAAACCCACGCATTAGAAAGCAGAGCATGGAAATTGGCTTATGTGGTTCTGGTACTGCAGACCATGATGAGGAGACACAAAAGTACTGTCAAGGCTGCCCACAATGAAGGCTTACAACTGAACAACGTGGAGAACAAAAGAAATCTTCCACTTAAAAAAAAGTTGCGAACCATCAGTGAAAAAGCCACTTGGAAACTATGAAAACACCACAGCTATATTAAAGTAAGTTTTTAATTTATAAAAAGAATAGTATTGTCGCATATGCAAGAGAAGTTATAGCAAATTATGAGCTAGTGATTAGGTACCAACCTGTTCAGGCTCTGTACGGATGTTTTTATTCAGGCTCTCATTTAATGAGCTATCTGACAAACCAATTAAGTACTCTTTCACTTCTTTTTTATCCGAGAACAGAGTATTTCCCGAACTAGAAATTCCACTATCTTCCTGTCCATCACTGCTGGAAAGGCCACTTGGTCCATCAGACTCTAAACCAACAACCCTATGTTCTTCCACAGGTGGTTTCTGACAGTCTTCACTTTGGCCAGCTGTTACACTTTTGCCTTCAGAGGTGTCTGCTGATGGACAGAAAACGTGGTCTTCTGCTTGGTTATCAGACAGTGCTACACCCAGTGGGCAGCAGTGACTATCTGAAATGATGACATGATCTTCCTTGTCCGTCATGGTAATGAGAGGCTGACTGCAGTGATTGCATCTCTCTGGGATAGGCTTCATTTCCTGCACAGGGAGACATTGTACCAGAGCCAGGCTGTGGTAGGCTCCACAAGCAATCTGGAGCACAACACGTCCTGCCAGGTGCTCTACCTTCTGTGGCTTTGTCACTGGGAAAGTTGTTGTTATGAGACCGAGCTGGCAGCCGCTCCCCCAGGCCCATATCTCTCTGCTCAGTGATAGTGCCAGTGTGTGCTCCTCTCCACATGCCAGTTGCAAAATCCGTACTGATAACAGAGGGCTGGTTTCAGAATCACAAATGCTGACGAGCTGGGGCTCTGGCACACACGGCTGATTAGCAATTGCACACTGGCCAGCAGAATTGTCCCCCCACATGTACACCACACCACTCTCCGTCACGGCTCCATTATGGAAGCTGCCGGCTGCCACCGTAATAATACGATGTCCAAGCAAAGTATTTTCTAAGGTAGGACTGTTAACACACTCCTCAGGTCCTGATCTCCAGGGCAGCTTTCCAAAACTGTAGACCTCTCCACCTGGGAGGGGGAAAAAAAGAAAACCAAATCCTAGTAAGAGTATAAAACCAATTGTTAAACCAATACAAAAATATGAAGACTGCTTCAGACAAACAGATGTGAATTCCTAGCTTACTCCAGGCTCAGCAAAACTACAGCTATTGGTATAAGAAGGCTGCTGGTTGCTCTCTGCAATTGCTGTTGTTAAGTTCTACACCTCACATTAAAGTTACCCTGTGCATGCATGTACTGTTAAAATAAGTAATGGTTTTCTGCTGAAAATTCTATTATACTCAAGTCAAGTGAGTTAAGTGTATTTGTTGGTCCTTTCTAATTTAAGAACATACAAATGTGTATGAAGAGCACAGAGTACAGATCTCATCTTTCCAAACATACATCTAGTATCACTTCTAAAAGAAAAAAACTTGACAATAATTGATGATTGTTACAATTAAGGTGTTTATTACCTTCTGTTAGAAGTAACCCGTGATGGCTTCCAAGGGCTGCCTGTAACACCGTCTTTCCGCTGAGGCCTGGAAGCCTTTCTGGAGTTACAGAGCAGGAACCAGCCTTCCAAACATACACCAGGCCTCTCTCTTTGGCTCCTTCTGCCTCTTCTGAGCTACAAAGATGGGAAGAAATTGGAACACAATCAGGATGAAGTTTTCCGTGGTTCAGTAATGCCTGTGTAGGAAGGGCTTAGTAATTCAGATGTTAGTTTTACTTTCAAGTCAGCATATTTAAATTACTATTATCAAATTGTACAGTAAATGCTATTTAAATGAAAAAGCAAATGTCCTCTATTTGAAACCATAAGCTTTTTTCTCATTTGTACTTTACCATGTACCAATTGCTCCCATTAATAGTGTGTTTAAAACATTACACCTGTAAGAGCTCATCTTTTGTACACTTTCATTTCTACCTCTAGAACTAAAAATGAGGTTTTGGTTGTTTGAGTTTTTTTCCTTTTTTGTAAAATCTTAATGAATGTCTCAGATTCAAATGAACCAGTTATTCAAATCAACTGAACCATGAAAAAAAATATCCTGAAATAGTATGCAAGTATCAGAGCTTGCAGGAGTGACTGGAACTAGCCAAAACTGGTTTAACACTTCAATACACTGTGATTTGAATGCTCAGTCAGCAACTTCTTCAACTCAGCACAAAGAAATTCCTCAAAATTATGACAAGCCCACAGTCTTAACAATTTGCAAAATCCCTTGATTTAAATACAAAAAGTTATATTAAGCATCAATATAGACTGCCTTAAATTAAGATTAGACTTAAAGTAAATTAGGAGTCATGCCTAAATTTCCTTAGAACTTTAAATATACTAGATCGTTATATACTCAGAAGGAACAAGTAGGTTTAGCTCCTTATTTGACAATAGCCAAGTCACTCACTCTCTGCATAAATCAGTTCTTGCAGCTTGACATGAACTTGTGAAATTAAATATATTAAGACAGCAAGAAAAGCTTTGATAGAATTACCATCTTTGTCTAGAAGAAAAGGCCCAAGAAATAAAATGTACTCCAAACCTGTAACAACCCCCCCAAAAAACGCTACTCTGATACACCACACTGCAGGCAAACTCATGGAAATAGCCCAATTCCTGCAGACTACGGATCTGTTTAACTACATATGTTGTTAACTGTGGTGCACAGGATGAACATCTTTATACAATCTGCCTCTGAAATATTCAAATTAAGAGTAGCTAAGAAATCAAATTATCTCTCTTAGCTCCTGTGCATCCCAAATACCTTTATTTTTTCTACGAAACAGAAGGAAATAAAAAGAAAAAAATTTAGAAGGTGACAGTCTATTACTCTTTCAAGTAAATAGTTTATTCCATAGAGCAAACACAAATTTAAAATGCAGAGTCTACCTTGCATTTCCAATACATAGGAGTTGTGTTTAGAATAGAAGTAAATTAAAAAGGAACCAATCAAGTAATAAATATGCAAAGAAAAAAAAGGCTTAAAAATTAATATCAATCTAAGGATATTTCACCTAAGATAAAAAATACAGATTTTTCACAGACAGGCAAAGCACTCCAAAGAACACAAAATGATAATATTGAGAGTTTTCATCAACAAACTGTACATCAAATCAGTTCAATGCCTGACATTTGTGCTTTTATTCATTTAACAGGTCTTTCAAAAACAGTGTGAAACAAATTTGGACATTCACATAACAGGATTTGTGACAAAAGCATCTGACCTCTATCAAGTATCTCAGTGCAAGAAAAGTCTACTGCAGGGCTACTGATCCATAATCAAAATTCACACGTGCAGGTACCAGACAGGATTTACTGTTCGCTTGGCAATGTTACTTTCAAGTTTGCAGCCTGTGGCTATGGCTCCACAAATTACAAGGATCAGCTTAAAAAAGAAGTTGCTGTTGCAGCAACTTTAGTGTTCCAGGCACAACTGAAGCTGAAGCTAAGTTAATAATCTTCCCTTTAGTGTAAGTTTTAAGACAAGTTACATAAAAAGTATGCTGGTATCACTTAATTTTCCAGGAATATCATGAGCTGGCCTATTTCAGGGAGCCTCTGTGGTTTCACCTAGCTGTTCATTCTCACCTTCTTTCCTGTGAGTCCATCTGTCAGTGGCAGCACTCCATCACCACCAAATTGTTCCTCTTTCAAAAGGAACAATATAATTTTCACAAACTGAAAAACATAAAACCCAGCTATTTATTTGCAAATAACATAAAACAAGAAGAACAACAAAACAAAAAAAACCCCAAAGTTTTAGCGCCTGCATTCAATAATAAACACTTCCACACTGCTAGGATGGTTCAAGTATTTATATTTAGTTCACTCACACTGAGTTGGCAGACAGAAGCTAAACAGCCAGACTTGTCCTAACTACTCAGCTCACAGTGGGTCTATCGTAGGGATAGAATGAACAAAACCTTGTTCCAAGGCACAAATTTACATCAATCTCTCCATACAATTCTCATTATACCACTCAAGAAATACCAAATTGATTCATTTTCAGTCATAAGACAGAATTCATTACTCAGCTAAATTTAAGGTGAACAGATTTGCATGAGCAGAAAATGATCAGGAGCTGAATTTGTAACTTCATTTCTGAACCAAAGCATACATCATCAGCATCAAGGTGCAACTCTGCCTGGGCAGAAATGCGAAAGCAGAGTTCAAAACATTTCTTCATGCAAACTGGTAACAAAGTGCCTGTGGAGATAAAAGACAACCACAGAAGGCAAAGGGGAAAAAGTGGCTGCTCTAGCTACAATTTCATCCTCTCAGATTTTGAATTTTGCAAGTTTACCCTCACACCTTTCCATCCTCATGAAGATACCTTTGTATTACTTTTCTTGGAATAAAAAAAAAAGCTACAGTTAATCTTTGTTTCATATGATCTGTTTGGCTTCTTTTTAGTATTAAAAGAACTGTGATTTCTCTGGATCTACTGCCTTACTGTATGAAGTATTACAAATTTTAGTTACGTTAATGCACGTGTATAATCACATTTATTCAAACAAAGTTTCACACATAAATGCTTTAGAACTGTTGCTTTATTATAGTTACTGTCTGACATCCACTGTAATAAAATCAGAAAACAAATTAGTCACTATAATCCTTAAGACCCAGAATAAGTAGTCTGAAGCTTTTGCATACAGAAAACAGAAATAAATATGGCCAGTCATGAATACAAGAGACAAAAATATATTCAGACCTGTAATTATTGTACAGAAGTTTCAATGCACACTTGAAAACAGTAATCATCAAGTCAATAAATAATTAAAATAACTAACAAAACCTCCAACACTTTCACTGGAGTGGTCTCAATAATGAATTACCAAGGAGACCTTCACTTATAGAAACAACATAGCATACAAACAATCCCATTCTTTCAGATAGAGGACCCTAAAAAGAGTGATTTGGGCTTCAGAGTTGGCAAAAAACAGATCTCAAAAGATAAAGATCTGATAACATGGTATTGTGGTAAGTCATATGCAGCCTGCTCTAAAAAAACCCAAAAACCAGAACATACTTTCTAGGAACACCAAGACACACTTGTCGCCAGAAAGATACTGCTTTCAAGACAGCCTCTCCTTCCTCAACTACAAAAGGGAAAAAAAAAATTTACAATAGTAGAAGTTAACTTTTAAAATATTAACAAAGGAAGCCTCACAAACAGAAGGGAACTGTCATGCAATGCTTCAGTAGGAGAGGTGTTGATGAAACATCAAAGGAAAATGGAAGTGCAGTTTTGGAACCATAACTTCCTGATGTGTTCTTGCTCAGAGTAAGCACACTCAGGGTTTCCTTTAGCCTACTGAAAACCACCTAACCCTGCAACTCATTCTCTTGAAAATGCTGGCACCTCTCCTTTGTGAAGGACTCTAGCTTCAAATAAAAAGACTCAGTGGGTCATTGAATCAAAGAGATGAACACTTTGATAAAGTAATTAAGTATCAACAAATATACCATTTACATTGCATATAGTTATTTAAGGTTAAGGAACTGAGGCTTAAAATTCTTGACTTCTAGGATTTATGGATTTTTTTTAAGGACTCAATTTTTTTTCATTTTCATGAGCCTTAACTGCAAAAAAATTATTGTAATTGTCATAAAACCTTCTGGTTGTAAGGAAACAAAGTTAAAGACAGGCACTTGATTAGCTGTTTTACAAGATCTCCCTTCAAGGCCAAATTGAAATACTATTTACATAATTATTAAGAAAGCTGCAACAGTGGCAAGCTAGAAAATAAGAGCATGATAGCAGTGATAGATTTTCGTTTCTTTACAGAAGCTCACACTTAGGGTTGCATTACCAAGCATTTATGCATGTAAGGGAAAACGAAAGTCAAACTGTTTTCTTTCAGACATTCATCAGACAGATGAGACATTTTTAAGACATTTTGAAATCACTTTCAAGTTCAGTTCAAGTTTTCATTCACTCCTAGGACAGTACAACATTAATTCCCACTTCACAGCCAACACAAAATACAAGTTGCATTGCCACAGCTACTAAGCAACTAAGTAATTGTAATAGAAAGTTTCTTCCTCTCAACAGAAACATGTAATTTTCCCTGCTTGTTCTCACATTACATCTACATTATTTCCTTTTCACTATGATTACCTGAATTGTTACTGGTTAAGCATTCATGGAGGTGATCATCCAGGCACAAAACAACACTCCTGCATGGCAGCTCAGTGTGATACCAGCACCTTCACTGCTCTGCCCATACTTTTACCATCTACATTTTTCTTTCAACGCTGCAAGTGGAAAGCAGCAAGGAGTGCCAATTACGAAATGGATTTGTGCTACAGACAGATGGTCACTGGCATGACACTGATGTCATACTCTCCACTTACAAAGGTAAAGGCTAATTCTCCAGAAATCAAACGCTACCACACCGTAACAACTGCCATGGTTGGGAATGATGTGGAGCAAACAATATGCTCATTACCATGGACTGTGTGCTCTTTGCTGACCATTTTTTAGCAAGCACCACAGGTATGAAGGTAACCTTACATTCAATGCTGAACAGCAACAGCTGGTATGCTCCTGACTTTGAGAAACACCAGAACTCCCATGAGCCTCATGTGCTTATTTACCTGCTATGTCAATAAACACTGCAAATATTTCCACAGCTTTCATACATGTTTACTTGCGTATTTCCAAACACATTTTTAATAAATTGTGGCATCACATTTAGCAATGACTTTCAGGACCAAGACTGCATGTTTGTTATACAGAATTACCCACTCAGGTTCTGAAGAGGTGATCTCCAAGCTTCCTCATTTAAAACAGAGTTGTCAACATCATTTACTGTTGGCAACTGTGGCTTACATACAATGTATGATCAGTTAAGGAAGCCCTCGTGTTTTGGTCAGCACTAACCACTGCTTTTAACATTGTGTGATTAAGATCTGCTCAAAACAAAACAATTGGCTACTGAAAGACGGTAGTGAACCCTTTGGATGAGGGTGCAAAGCTTTTTAATGCCAGTTCCAGAGAATGCAGGATGGTAGCAAAATACAGCAGTAAAGAAGTCAGGGAAACAAAACCAACACAGCTGAAAATTATTTGCTACAGCATGCAATTAAGAATTTAAAATTCGCCACACTTGCAAGAGACTAAAAAAATTCTGAATGCCCTTCTGCCTCTTTTTCTTTTGAAATCACATCTTAAATTTAGCATGTTCTCATGTGCTTCCCCTTCTGAAGACCTGAAGACAGTTCACTCCGCAGAAACTGAAAATGGTTAAGTACAGCTAGTTTATATAAGCTGCTGCCCCACAACTGCAGTGATTAACTACAGATTATCTATGACCACTCCGTTTGCTCCCCAGTACCTCGCCAAAATATTTTCGTTCTGGAAGAGGAGCTCTGTGACAGTGACAGCACACTATGTCACCTGTACAGGATACTGCAGCCACAGTGGTACCACCACTCAATACGCTCCAAAAGCTGAACTGCCTTTACGCCCGAGCAAGCAAGCCACGCAACAGGACAGGACTTTTAAACGCAAGTGGACGGAGATGAAGGGCATGTCAGTTACAGTTCAGGGATCTTTTCCCACCGAGAGGGAGGAGACCTTTCAGACCCTACAGAAATAAACCTCGATATCTCTGCTGGACCAGCCCATCACAGCGCGGTTACAGTTGGATACCCAGGGTCCGTCAGAGCTGCTCTTCAGCCACTCCCGAAGTCCCCAGGCGCAGCCGGGGGCGGCGCAGGGCCTGTCCCGTGTCCCCGGTGCCGCCCAGCGCTCCCGTACCGCAGCGCAGTTGCGGGAGGCGCGGAGAGCGCGGCTGCCCTCACACACGGCTCGCCCTTCCCGCGCAGCCCCGCGCGCCTCTCGCGCGGCCCCGTGTGCCCCTCGCGCGGCTCCGCGCGCCCCGCACCTGCTGCCGCCGCGCCGCCCTCAGCCGCGTGCTGCCCGCGGCCCCTCGCGCCGCCCGGCTGACTCACGCGGGGCCGCGGGACGCGCAGGAGGGCGGGACCAGCGCCGCGCGAGCGCCGACGGGTCCCTGCCCGGGACAAAACAGGCAGAGACGGGAGCGACACGTGCGTGTGACTCAGGAAATACTCGAGGCGCAAATAAGGAGCCCGGGGCCAGCACATCCGGGATCGGTGACAGCGACAGCGCCCGCCCGGCCCTTCCTGCTCCTCAAACCCGCCCGTCATCTGCTGCCTTAACGGGGAGCGGCCTGCGCCACGGCTTCCGCAGGGCCCAGCGTAGAGCTTTCCCTCAGGAGCAGCCTGGTCTGAATAGATGTGGTGCCACAGGTGCATGTGTGTGCAGGTGCCTGCACGTGTTTGTGCGAGTCATGCACACACGTCTGTGTTTTTCTACGAGCATAGATTTCACAGAGTACATTTAAAATAGAACACATAAATACATCAAGATGTATACACATATGTATATACACCTATGTGTGTACACACACACACACACTATACATACATATCTCCACATACCTATATGGGTATATACACATATACATGTGTATATACTACTTGAACAAGTTTTGTAAAGTGTACTTTTAATGTTACACATTAAAAGGACATCTCTTAGTCGACTATTTTTTATGTTGCCTGAAACTTTCATTTAAAAACCGTGGTTGCAAATACAGGTATAGGCTCTCCTTTACAAATTCTTACATTTTCGAAGGATAGCTATTAAACATTTCTATTAAAGTGTTTCCTCCACTAACTGGAATGATTACTCCATATTTTTTTTCAAAACCAACCATCACCAGCTATAAGCATGCTTTCTTCATTTTTCAGCTCTGGCCATCTGGCAAAATTCAGATTACTTCTCTTTGTGACAGTATTTCCCCTCTACTCCCTGACACAAAAAGTACACAAGATTAAAATATACAATCTTCATATGAATTTACGTGTATATTTTGTATTGTCCACTTTTTGTGCGTTTATCTTTCCATTCTTTTAAAATGCAAGTATTATTTGATTGTAACACTAAAAACAGTTTTCCAGAATAAAAGACTACATAACCAGTTTGTTATTGAGTGTGTTGCATCTAGATAACCTTTCTCATGCCTGGACAACACATCTAAATTACTGCTGTTTCCTGGTGGCTCAAAGAATACTTGGGAAATAAAGTGAAGACCAAAGTCCATGATGATAGTTATTTAGCAAATGATAGCTAACAGGAGTGCAAAAGAAAGTCGTGTGAAGGAAATCAAGCCTTCCATGTATGTTAGCTCCTTCTTGCCATGCAAAGGCTGGGTGGTTTGGTTGCCACAAGACACAGAAATTGTTCCTGCCTGCCCAAGACATTTTTGCTTTAAAGAAATCCTTTTGCTCAAGGAAAGAGTGTTATTCTTGGACATGTAAACAGTGAAGCAAAGGGTAGATTTCACATGATGCAAATGAGAACTAAAGGACTTAATGGGTCAGCATAAAAATACCACAGGATGATGTCTGCTCCCTCAGTCCTTGCCATTTTCTGTGTGTGGGTTGGGTGTTAGTCCTAGGAAGCTGCACAGTGAGTCCTGCTCATGCAGGACTGAAAGAAGGGGACTTTGGTCTCTGTCCACATCCAGGGTAAATCCACTGTGTGTTCCCTGCCCTACAGTGGGCAGGATTAATCCGTTTGCTCTGGTTATTCTGACATACGGACAAGGCTGTTTTCTATCAGCTACAGCTCATCACATCCCTTAGACACGTAATCCAGCAGGGGCAGACAGGTCCCCATGCTGATGTAAATGTGAAAGCAAGGACAGTCAATGTACAGCTCCTGCAGAAAGCACAGCCCAGCCACAGTGCTCAGAAAGTTCACCTGAGAGCCTAGAGGCTGAAGTCTGAAGCCTGGAACTGCTACAGGCAGGGAGGGAAGTCAAGGCCTGTTCCTGTGTGAAACCTATCCCTTCATTATCTAGCTTAATACACTGAGAGTTGCTTAACCAAAAGAAATGTGTACAAGCAGAAAGTTTGGATTTATTTATTCTCCATCTTCAGGTATGAAAAATGCTGGCTGTTTTTGGAGGGCATGTACCAAAGGAACTGAAATCACTGGAGCTACTCCAGGGGTGCATTTGGACTTTCAAAGAAAAACTGCAGAAATCACAAGACTGTTTGAGGCAGAGACCTCATGCGAGTCATATGATCTGTTATTACAGACACAGAAGGATGAGGAGGAGCAAGGAGAAAAAAAGAGATACAGTTTAATTTAAATGGGACAACATGGGAGACATGCTGTGTGTAAGTGCTGTCAGACCAGGATGCAGCAGCTGCTGTTCAGACAGAAGGGGCTCCCAACAAATCCAAGGCCTTCAGCACATGGAAGCAGTGACTACAGCAGAGGTATTTAATATCACATTGCGATGCTTCTGCATTGAGATAGGCTAAGCCTGGGTGCTTCCACTTGTGGGACTGCAAAGCTGTCACATTTGCTTCTAACCAGACTGCATCAAACTTTGTAGCTTCAGGCTTGTGAAGCTGCTGAAACAGGAATCTTTACCTTAGATGACAATAAATGCCTTTGATGTGATGAGCAGGGAGAGAAGATTGCCCTCCAGCGAGTTCAATGCCAATAAGAGATTGTAAAACAGGGATGCAGTCAACAACCTACCGTTGTGGAGGAGGCAGCATGCCACAGATTGCAAATCCTGTGTTGTCAAATTATAATCCATTCAGTATAGCTACTTGGGAGGAGCTTGAAGCCTGCTTGCCATTTATTGCTACCTTTTTATAGTTGTGTAGTGTACAGCACTGTTATGCTGTATGGGCCAAATTAACAGGCTATGTAAATTATACAGTGGTGAGGAAGGAGGTGAGGGATTAAGGGGGAAAAGAATACATAAATGTAAACATCATGAAATTTCACTTCTCATTTGGATTTTGGTTCCTGCCATAACAGGTTATTTAGAGATGAATAATTTAAGAGTAAGGGGGAATAATATTCATTTAGAATGATGCTGGCAGAAGTACCCTCTGCAGTTAAGGCAGCTTTATCTTTGTGTGTTCTGAGTGAGCACTACCATTTACCAACACAGGAACACACAGACAGTTGCTCCCCTTACAGACAGTACTGTCAGATCTGTAGATCTGTCTAGATCTACTTACAAACAGATCTATGCCTGCTAGAGAGAGAGGTTAAAATGATGTGCATTGCTCAAAGCCACTGCAGTCAAGAAGAAAGAAAAGAATCTAATCAGTAGAATGGTAATTGGCCAGTGACACAGCTTGTCCACTTTTCCTATGCCAGCTGTTGGATGTAACAGGAGTATCCCTTTCTCTACCCTCTCTGCAGCCCCTGCAGCTCCATACCCTCCAGAGCTGGAGGTACAGGACAGATTGACCTTGGAGTTACACTGATTCTTTCTAGGAGCAAGCAGGATGTTGTGAAGTTCAAATGGGAGAGCATCCACAGTGCCAGAGAGAAGATATTTTATCCCATATGAAGGGCCTATGGTTATTCCAGCCATGAATCAGTACTTAATTACTGAATGACCTGCTAGTAGTTTCTTATTCTATCCAGAAATCTAAAACATGTACCAATTTCTTCATGAAGCAGAGACAAGGCATCCCATTTGGAGCTGCCACATCCTATGTACATCTAGAGAAGCTGTGTGAAGGATCCTGTGCAACTGTGTACAAGGGGATCAGCAGGTGAGCAATATTGCCTTCCCAGTGCTTGCTGGAAACACCTCCTATGGGACATAAAGGCAAATCAAAAGTCCAGTTTTGCCTTTAACCAGGATATTTGCAAAGCCCCATCCCAATTTTTCAGGGAACTCCTCCGCTGCAGCCATGGAGGCACCACAAAGACTCTGATCCACAGCAGTGTCCCAGGAGATTGTCTGGCTGAACCAGGGAGGGAGCAAAGGTTTTCCTTGAAGTGAGGGATCTCTGCATGATTGAAAGATTGGGCCTGAGGTCATGCTGCCATCACACAGGGGCAGGAAAGCTGCAAGAAGGTGGAGTGGGGCCACTGCTCAAAACCATGCTCTAGCAATACCTGGACAGCAGCACAGTGCTTCTCTAGCCAGGTGGGCTGGCTCCCAGCTCACTGCTAACGAACACAAGATGGAGGAGGTTTGCAATTCCCTTCCGAGCTTGGCCTGTGTGGGTCAGCAAGCCCTAGAAATTTTGCTCGGGTGTTTGCTTGGGAGATTGTTAGTGTTATCATGTCAAGCACTGAGAATCTTCATGTGACCTTCTACTGTGACCTGACAGGATCAACAGCCAGTTGGTGGCACTGAAAGTGATCAAGCTGGAGGCAGAGGAGGGAGTGCCCTTTACAGCCATTCGGGAAGGTAAGACATAGAGGAACATCACTCTTGAAGAGCATTTGTTTTAACCTGGAAAAGCTCCTCAGTCCTTTCGTGCTTATTCAATGTGCCAGCTGTCCTTCTCCCAAAATTCTGCTTCCTTATCCTCTCCTGGAGGATGTCTTAACACTGGGCTGGGTAGGCATGCAATGGACAGAGGAGAAATCTCTGGTGTATGCACTTGTGACAGATGCATCCATGCCTGTGATAAGGACAGTGCCAGCTGCAGCCAGAACATGTTCTCTCTAGCAGTGGCAGAGCCCTCTTGCACCTTCTGCTTGCTGCCTCCTTCACAGTTGCTTTCTCAGTCCCTCTAGAAACTACACAGCTTTTGTCACTGCTGCATTGGGCAGCTGTGGATTTGTTTTTACAACCATGACACTTTCCTAGCTGATACCTGGAACATCACAGATCCCAGCCTGAAGAGAGATACTTTCAATAAAACTGATGTTTAATAACATCTGTCATTTCAGTCCAGTGAGAAATTCGTCTTATCAGTCGACTTTGTAGAGCACTGGGCAAAATGTCTGCAGATTTCTCAATTGCTTGGAGAAAGAAATGCTTTTGTGCAAGTGCTTTATTTTGGCTGAAAGTATTTACATTTTCCTACAGACTAGTTCACAAACCTGGTTGACTGAGGCTTCTATTTTTATCTGCTGTACAATCTCAAGAAGACCATAATCTGTTTTCTTCCATACACAGAAATATGCAACTGTTGTGCCAGTCTGTTTTATGATATTAGTGTAGGATGTAGGATGTAGGATCTCAATGTAGGATGACACACATAAGGTTGTTTTTTGTTTTTTTTTTTTTTTTTTTTTGTTCTTACTGCACTTGTGAAACTAGGGTTAATCTTGTCATGGGGATGGAGAGTGAGGGACCAGATGTGCCAGCTTTCACAGAGCAGCACTAGCACAGAAGGACTCTCATAGCAGTCAATTCAGAATAGCAAGAAAGGTCACTGAATCCACTCCGGGTTTATAACTGTAATTAAAACAAGAAAGTTTACAAAGTCCTTAGTCCAATTCTGTGTGAAAGCAAAGACACACCTAAACGTGCCTATTTAAAAAATGGCTTGTGTTACAGTTTCCTATACACTCGTTTGCTGTGGTGCTTTTACTCTGCATTTACACTTGTAGTCCACCAGTAAAGTAAGCCTTAAAAGCTTTATCTGCATTGAACTAATGATGCGCTAAACATCAGCACCCCTTAAACATGCTCTACTGGACAGGCTGAGAGTCTTAACTTCATTCATTATGGGAGAAAACAAGGGTGCTCCTATGAAGGGTCTGCTTTAAGTAGGTCTTTTGTGTACTGCTGAGCTTTGCAGCATCTGATACCTCAAATTTACAATGTAAGTCAGTAGCAAAAACAAAGCACAAGATTTATTAACGCGGCGCATTCTCTGCTACCCTGGAGGAATGCGCTCTCCTGACAAAGAGACGCTTCACCCCAGGAAGCCCCGCAGAGACAAAATGCGTTTAAAGCTCGGTTCTGGCAGTAGCACCTGACACCCCAGCAGGGGGTTGTAGAAGCAACAAAGTGAGGAGCAGTTCCCAGAAGCCTGATTGAGGCACAGGCACTGAATCCTCCATTTTGCTGTGGACCCTCTGCGCTGCCCCTCTGGAGCAATAGCTCCGCTCATACGGAATTTTTGAGGTATCACAGAGTCCGGTTATCTTGTTCTGTAGCAGATGGGCTCTAGCCAGAGTATCTTTACTAGGTTCATAGGCAATTGGGTGCAGTGTGGAGTATGTTTAAGTATGTTTAAGTATGGGAACATACTGGTGGTAGCTATGCTACTAGCATAACTGTGCCTCTGCTACTGATAACATACTAGTTATCAGTAGCAGAGGCAGTTTAGCTGCAGCAACACCAAGCTCTGTGCAAGAACTCCTTTGCAGTCTGCTGTTTCCAGTAGTTATGCTGGATCAGGCATCCCTTACTGCTCAATAGTCTCAGAACTGACACAGCCTTGGGCCACAGCTGTGTCATACAGTATAACTCTGGGCCCTATTCTAAAGTAGGGCTTTTAGAACCAGGTGAAATTGTCACAAAAGGCAAAGTACTAACCCAGTATAAGTTTGCTTTGCCAGCATGAAATTCTTCAAATATCTTTCTCAGATTGTTTGAAAAACAAAAAAGCGGCTTTTAATTGTGACCAAAACTCTGCCTCCCACAGCTGGCCCATGCTTTGTATTGTGTGCTGCAGCTCATTCAGCTGAAACAAGATTGTACGCCCATGCCTTATTTGAATGAAATTTGTAGCACTGCGTGATCTGACAATAAACTAATTTGGTTTTAATCAGCAGCAAAAAGTGGATTCTGGAACAGTTCTGAGGCTATTCTGCTATGTCAGAAGAGGAACTAAAATCTCAAGTCAGGGACATCTGCTTTTGGGGGACTTCTCTCCGTGTAGTTTGTGTTCCCTGTCTGTGAACAGCTGGGTCAGATTCTTCAGTTGTGCCAGCAACCTACAGGCAAAGTAATCCCAGCTTCAGCTCTTCCCCACATTCCTCCTCTGTACAGAGTTACTGCTCTATTGTCTCACACCTAAGGTAGCAAATGATTAATCTGTGCACGCTCTTCCCCCATGAAGAGTTTCTGCTGAGAAGCTCCTTTCATGAGTGTGCTGGCTGGAGCCTGCTCTAATGCAGCAAACCCAATGCACAGCCAAAAGGCTCAGAAGGCTGCAGCTTTTATTTTAATAGAAGTCACTGCTCTGTGGTCTATATGGGGCCAGAGACTCTTCCACGTGCTGCCCCTTGCATCACCACACCCTGGATGTGCCAAGGCTCGGCAAAGGCATGTCAGGACCTAAGGAGCAGTTGCAATGATGCTTTTGGATAGTTAGGCTGAAAGAAAAGCTTGCCTAAGTTTTATAAATACAAATAAGTTACTATTCACTCAGTAACTTCATCATATCGGTTCTTAAGAGTTTTTAACCAGAGACAGTAACCAACATGCACAGAACTAAACTCAGAATTTAGCTTATGTCTACAGTGATTTCTTTTTGCAGATTTTTGCTCTGTTGTTGTGAAGCTGGAAACTGGTAGAAACTCAGCTTTTCCCAGAAGTCTCTTGTAAGGGCCCTGGTGAGAGTACACATTAGGAGGTGGATGGGAGAAGGATGAGAAGCTCAGTGACAGGCTGGAGGCTGCTGCGTTCTGGCTCTGGGAGCTCCCAGGTCCTGCCTCTCAGCAGGAATGACCATGAAGACATTACTTCTTCTCAACTTACAAGCTGACACCTGGGAACTGTGAACTGCTATTTCTGACAGAGGCAAGATCCCACCTCTGAGAGATGGATGGGTTCCTGCCAAGCCTGGAGCACTGATGCTTGCTCCTCTGCAGAGCTGTTCCATCCTCCGTCAGGCTCAGTAGCTGCCACTTCTTACAGAACTGCCAAGTCTGGACTATTACTCCCCAGTTTTTTATTTTTGCTGCCTTGTTTTGTGCATGATCTACTTCCACTTCCAGCAGCAGTAAAGTTGATTTTCCTTTTGTGTTTTCCCAGCTTCTCTTCTCAAGTGTTTGAAACATGCCAACATTGTACTGCTTCATGACATTATCCAGACCAAGGAGACACTAACATTTGTCTTTGAGTACATGGTGAGTTCATGTTTTTCTAGCTTCCTGTGGAGCTAGTACTGGGAAGTACTGGGACGTGGCTGCAGAATGAATTTACTGCACTATGAGACATCTACAAAGAAAACATGTTGTAATGCTTTAGTGCAATGATTGATTTTCCTTCTTGATCTCCTGCTTTCCAGCCACACAGCCTTACTCTTTTCTTTCTGTAGATGTGACAGCTGTATGCAAAAATAATTCCATGTCTTGTGTCCACCGGGGTGGCAGACATTATTTACCTCCATTTCTGCCTTGCCAACACAATAAAAGTACTGTTTTTGAGCCACAGCAAGGATAGGAAATAATGATATGAGCTCACATCCCAGCTGGGGTCAGATTTGGCACTGACCCCAGTGGATTACCATGACCAAGCTGTGAGTTGCTCTCATGGGGAGACCAGGATAGCAATAAAATTCTCCACATGAATCTTGCTACTTCTCTTGCTTTTGCAGATAGTCAACCAAATTATAAAGAAAATACAGAAGCTATGTCGTCTTATTGCAGCTTTATGATTAGTTCCGGCACAAGTGTGAATTCTGCTAACCAGCAGCTTCAAGTCATAAATGCTGGGTGAGAGAACAGGTCAGCCAGATCCCTGATGTGACCCAGAACTTAAGCACATGCTTACGTGCTGCATCAGACCAGATGTTGACCTAGGTGAAATAGGCACCTTTATAGCAGTTGTATATTTTTCCATTTACAGAAGAGGCGTTGTTGGTAGAGGCATTTTACAGCAGCAGCTTTGCCTCAAGTTCTTCTCTTTTGTTTAGCACACAGATCTAGCACAGTACATGGGCCAGCATCCTGGAGGACTCCATTCATGCAATGTTATGGTGAGTTCCTTAGAACACTCATATTCCTTAAGGCATGAGGAAGAGTTATTTTCCACTATGTATGGTCACTGTAAATTACTTACTAATATTTATTTGTTCCATATATGACAAAAACTTTGGAGAAAATCTGCCTTTGATGATGTAACAAGCTCCCTCTCAGTCTCCAAGCCTTTTTTCAGTTAGCCCCTCTTCGTATTTTCTGAGCCTGCAAGCAGACATTCAGCTTTTGTGAACAATGACATCTTGTGGCAAGGAAACCTATCTCTACACAAATTTGTATCCTCTTATTGTTATAACACATTATTCATCTCTCTAATTAAAAACTCTCACATCTCACTCTCTTCTCATTTAGAACTATCTTCATATTGCCAGTCATTAAGTCCCTTTTAAGTTCATATTTGCAGTTAAGTCCCTTTTACTTGTCTCATAGCTTTTGGGATTGGTTGACTGCATCTGAACACAGCCAAACATGTACCCTTACTTTATAGATTGATGTTATAATAGTCTCCTGCTCTCCTTTGTATGCATCTTCACATTTAATGAACTTTAAATTCTGCTGCATGCTGCACGCTGGCTTAAGGCTTCAGTGCAGATGTCGTCAGTGAATGCCTGGGTCCTTTTCCTGAGCAACTTCAGTTAATTTATCTTACAGCTGTCAACAATAACTTTGTATCTTATCAAACTGCCTATTCATCTGGCTTTGTCAGATCTCTCTGAAGTTCCTCACTGTCACTTCTTATCACAACTAATCTAAATACTTCTGTCATCTTCAAATGTTGCCACATTGTTCACATCTTCTTCCAGATAGTTGTTAAGCAACACCAATTCTAATGAAGTTTTTTGGGGCCTCAGATTTTAAACATCCTTAAAGCTCAGATACATCTGAGACGCAGTGTAGTACTTTTGGCACAGATCTCAAGGGTTCTGCTACCAGACATGCTCGTAAAGCACATGGAGCACATGGCAGTAATATGTACTCACTGGCATTTCTGTGAGTAAACACTAGCCAGCTGCTCTGCTTTCCCGTGCGGAATCCTCACTGTCAGCAGGAACTGAACTGCAAAATTATTTACTGCTCCTTCAGGAGAGTCATCTATCTTGCTTCATTTTTGCTGGCAAATGCTGTTTGTTTTTTCTGAGTGATTTCCTATGGAATATGATATAGGTATGCTGAATGTTACAGGGACACTTTTCTGGTACAAAAATGACCTATGGGTGTCACTGTTTTTCCTCCTCTTCAGGTTAAACCTCTGGTGAAAAATATCTCTTCTCTGGTGAAGTCTTACTACTTTTGCTGTGTTTTGTTACTATCCACTGTCCAACTTCATATCTTGTTTCAGCCCAACTTATTTTACCCCAGACTTATTAAGACTACCATGATGGTAGGAGTTAGACATTTATTTCTTGGCTTGCTTTCTTGCTTGGTTTTCTTCTTGCTTGCTTGCTTGCTTCGTTCATTATATCTGATTCGCTGTGTTTTTAAAATCAGGTCCTCATGTTTTCTCCAGCTTGAAGCCAAGAGTTCCCATTGCCAGGTCAGTCAGTTCCCTGCTCCACTGGTGGCATGTGCAGCAGCCATGGAACTCAGCCAGCTGGTGCCATCTGGCTCAAGGGGGCAAACCTTCAGCTCCTTAGGCTTTCACTTTGTTTGGCTGTGTGTCTTTGTCTTGAGCACTGCAATCAACACAGCTGCTGTTCTGAAAGCTGGGGTCTGTGTTTTGGCAAGATGACCTTGCTCCTGCAATCAACAGTCCATTTCTAAAGAAAAGTTAAATTTCTGAAACGTGCATTTACAGACCGCAGTTAAACTGCCCTCCTGGCCAAATATTCCACCCTAAAAACCTCAGAAAGCTGTAGAGCAGTCATGACCCACCGCAGTTTTCTCCTCCTCAGCCAGCTCTACTCATTTTGGGGATTTTTACTGGTTTCTTACTTGCTTTGTCTCTGCTTTGTTCCAGGGTTCTCCTGAAGTTCAGAGTTAATGTATCAATGCAAAGTCACACAAAATCATTTCGGTTTTTTGTTGGCTTTTTCCAGCTCTTCATGTTCCAGCTTTTGCGCGGCCTGGCTTACATCCACCAACAACACATTCTTCACCGTGATCTGAAACCCCAGAACTTGCTCATCAGTTGCCTTGGTGAGCTCAAATTAGCCGACTTTGGTGAGTCACAGTTTGGATACAGCTGTGTATCTGCTCAGACCAAAGCTGTAGCATGCATATAGATCTGTATCCACAGCCAATTAAGGCAGAGAAGCATAACCTTTTCTTGAACTTCAGGAAACTATTTCTGTGGTCAGTCCAGCTTTTCCTGTGTTTATACTGATAGGTGCAGGGATTAACTTCATTTAAGTCAGAGCAATTACTGCCATGTAAAACTAGTTCAAGAGAACAAAAACCCCTCTCTGTTCAGAAAATAATGTAATGTGTAGAGTCCACAGCAAGGTGTGACCCAAAAAGCTTTCTTGGCATTGGTTTAGGGTAGCTGCTTCAGTCTCAAATGATAAAGCCCTGCAAAACATAGCCTATTACTTGATTTGATCTGCCCCAGAGGTATATTCCAGAAACAATTTCTTTGTCAATTGCTTGTAAGCTGCATTGAAATTAGTTGTTTAAAGAGAAAATAATGTCCTGTTTCCAATTATTATCACCATCTATGCACTGTACAGGTAGAAGGACTGTCCTAACACAGCATTTTTTTATTGGTTTGTTGGGGTGTTTTTTGCAGGCCTTGCTCGTGCCCAGTCCATCCCCAGACAGACATACTCCTCTGAAGTTGTGACACTCTGGTACCGTCCTCCTGATGTGTTGCTTGGAGCTACAGCTTATTCTTCTGATATAGATATCTGGTACTGACCAATATCAAAGTATTCGGGGTTCCCTGGGAAAAATCATTTTTATCTGAATTAAATTAAATCAGCCAAAGTTACAGTAGATACGGTTGTAAGTAGAGGAATTAACACCTGTGAGCAGAAAATGTGTGAGCAGTGTGGAGTTTTGTAGAAGATTCATAGAGTGTTCATACAAGTTTTGGGAATGATGTCACTACATCTCAGCTATGGATTGATACAAACCTCATCTGATAATATTCATGAGAGATATGCATCTTGTATGGTAACATGTATGGAGCATTTTCGTGTTTTGCAACAGAACACCTCTGCTCAATGCAAGTATATCTATGTAGTCAGCTAAATCAGTAGTAACTGCAGAAATGGCTTTGTGTAAAAACAATGGAAGCACAACTGCACCATCAATTACTTTGGTAACAGAATGTGACATTAAAGGGTTTCTTAATGAGTCTGGAGATTGAAATGTATCTGAGATTTAATTATTTCTGTGATATTCTGTCCTTCTTCTCAAATACCATGTCTTAGATGCAGTCTGTATTTCACTCAGGAGAAGGGCTGTGTCTGTTAAAGCCTTGTTTCCTTATGAGCTCTACCCCAAAATCTTGATGTGTTTGGAAATCAAAAGGAAACAAGCTGCACATTCATAGAAGGGAGAGGAGTCTCAGAGCCTGCAGAAAACAGGAGAGGATGAAGGCTTTGCGAGTCCCAGTGGCCTTTTGGGCTGGCTTGGATGTGTAGCTGGGTTAACTGTAAGGTTCATCAGCCCTCTGGCTCACTTCTGCACCAAGCCTGAGTCCACTTCCAGCAACACAGTCCTGATGTGCTCATGGAGCGTGCAGCTCATGAAGTTGCAGGAGACCTTCCTTATTCTGGGCAATTTTACATCTGTAGATGGTATTGCTGCTTCACCCTTTCTTCAGACCAGTTAATCTTCTGCTTGTACCTGTCCCACCAGGACTTATTCTTAACTACTGCAGAGTCAAAGGCTGGGAAAAGGTAGGAGTGCAGGAGGTTGAAGGATGTGCAAGAGGGCTGGCTAAGTTTACAAAAAGCAAAGCTCCAGGTCTTCACAGGCTCTATCTCCCTCCAGAGACCTGCAGCTTATCAGACACTCCAGTGACCTAAGTCTGGAGGGTAGGTCAGGGAAACGGAAGTTTTTAGATTGTTTACTTCCCTAGGACTGCTGCTAATTTAATTATTTAAAGACTTCTCTAAGGAGGAAAACCTTGCAAAATTCTAATGGCTTCCAGCTGCTAAACCAGTCTAAATAGTCCTGTCTACTACCCCCACTACCTGTCATTTTTCCCTCCAGACATTCTCTCAGAAATGTCTGCTGAGTTTGAAGAAGATGCCTGCCTAGCAGATTAGAGGGTTTGCATCAGGCAAAAGCCTGTTGTTTTTTTCCCTGAAAACTGACCTCTGTCCAAAGCCAGCTATGCACAGAAAGTGTGTCATTTCTGCCTATGCAAAACCAACATCCCCACTGCATAGCTCTGCTCTGGTGTAATGAATAGCAACATAGGAGTGGTGTACAAAGATCCCTGCTCTAACAGCACAGTGCTCTCCGTCCCACTGAACTACATCCACACTATAGGCACCTTTGTTATAACGCCTCCTTATAATAACAACATTCAAAGTGTTTGCCCTAAAGAAAGATGTCACGCTGAGAGAATAGAGAGTACTTCAGCAAGCTCTATTCAGTAACTTCCTCTAACAAGAGTCATTTATTATCTTGATGTACACTGCATTTAAGTTCAATTTTTGTCTATTAGGAAATAATGTGAATTCACACAGATGTTACTTGTCTATTGGGAAGAAAGGAAAAAACCCCTATGTCTTGGATGCTGCAATTTACATGAAGGCAGGTCAGAATGCCCTTGGTAATGGCATGAGACAGTGGGTGTCAAAGCCTTAGTTTAAAGAAACCAATTATAACAAAATAAAACATTATGGCAATTCATGCATAGTGTGCTTGAGCAGCAATACTGTCAGTGGGAGGCACATGGGAAGTGAATGAGGCCTTGAATAGATGAAGAAAGAGATATAGAAGGAGACTTGGTCGCTCTTGGACTAACTAGAAAAGCTGCTTTAATCTCTCTGTATCTCTTCTCTCTCTCTCTCTCACTATCTCTTCAGGACTTTAGAAGATTCAATTAAGGGATTTCAGAGAGATTACACTGCATATCAGAAAGACTTTTCTTTTCCATTTTTTGAAAAACACCAAGTGCTTTATGCACAGCCACATTAGTGGCTGCAAACATCATGAATGCCTTAAGATGTCTTCTTTTCAGTCAGGCTTTCCTTGTATAATCTGCCATTTAAAAAAGAGAGAGAGAGAAAAAAAAATCCCAGTGATCTTCCCCGGTAGATTCATGTAGAATAGGAGTTCATATGCAGTCATTTAATATGGACCTGCCAGGCTCACTACAGCCTTCTCCTCAGCCTGGTTCACAGTACCCCACTATGCCAAACTGGGAGATATTGGCTAAGGGCTTCACTGTACAGACCAGGCTTGGTGATTAACAAGAGGAAGGATATATTTCTAGTTAAATATAAAATTGCCATCTCTTAGTGCCAACTAAAAAAACCCCAAACATGGAGAGGGAACTCTGGGATGCAGTAGAGATATCTTAGATCTTAATCCTGATGAGAATCCTGATACATCACTGTGTGATGCAACACTGCAGACTGAGGACAAAGTGCAGTGTTCAGACCTTCCCCAGGGATTGCAGATGGATACAACTGTACTATTTGAATCAGCTCTGCTTATGCTCCCTGACTATCCCTGTAACTTCTCCTACTGCTTTAGCTGTCACTGTTTTGATTCCTGTTCATATCTGGCACTTGCTAAAACATCATGTCTAGCTAGGCCTCTTCCCAAAAGACCCCCCCCCCCCCCGCCCTATCTCTTCCCAAGGCAATTTTATAGGACTGACACCCTCTAAGAAACTTACAGACTGAAAGGAGTAAGAAAACTTGAGAAATCAATATTAGAGGAGAAAGAAGGAAAAGGGGAAAAGCAAAACAACCTCAGGTCTAAATATTTAGAAACATTTAAAAGTAAATGCTTTTGAATCATCCTCATTATCAGAAGGATCCTCATAATGCTGTCAGAGCAGTAACTGTAACTCTCAGAAGGAAAGCTGAGGCCTCTACTGCAGGGTTGATAGGACTACCATTAGTTTCCAAAGTTCCTGCTCTTGCCACTCTAATGGCACTTTCTAGCTAGGATATCAGAATGCACACTGTGGTAGAACATCAGCATCACTTGTTCCAAAAACACAGAGAGCTGTTTCTCTTCCTCCTACACATCAAGAGTACCTATACTGCTTTGACCATACACAGCTGAACTTGTGCAATACAATCAGCCGATTACAGCAGCCCCTGTGGTTGCAAAATAGGGTGAGCCATTTCGGCACGTACATCAGCTGTGAAAACAGTGTTGGTATGACACTGCTCTCAGTAGAATCTATCTGTGGGCTCCAAAGTAATGTCTAATCATGTGGTAGTGCTATGAAACACCATAAAAGTTCTATGTTGCAAAAGCTGTGGATTAAGTTTCCTGATGCCTGGACTCTGTAAGAGGACCTTAGGCAAGCAAAGAAGCTCATCTCACAAGACTTGCCAAGGTTAGGGTACAGGAAGCTAATGGAAAGTGCAGCAGAGATGTTTATGAAAACAGTGTTAGATATGGATCTGCAAACAGGCTTGGCACCACCACCTGGTGTGCAAGGATGACCAAAATAAATACTGCAGATGAACTGCGTGCCAAGGTTTCAACTGACCACAGCCAGGTGGGAAAAGCAACTACAGTATTGCAAAAACAAGGTGCAAGGGGTAACACAGGAGTACAGATGACCAGAAAAGATTACCAGTTATTGCTAAACAAGTGAAAATAATACTTTCAGAGCCTGTAAGACAAAGATGGGTTTTCAAGAGTTGAGCTTAAAGGACTCAAATATCATATAACCAAAGAAGAATGAGACTGAGACCTGAAAAGTTGCAATGGGACTTAGTGAAAAGACAGAAAACCTAGAAAAAAAAGAGAAGGAAATTATTAAAAATAAATGAGTGGAGTTTTACACCATACAGCAAGAGATGAGAATAGTTGCAAATAGACAAGTCTACCTTGATCACAACTATTTCATCATTACTGCCATGAGGACTAATCCACCTTAGTAAAATGAAGCAATTTGGCAGGTGTTGGGGTTTTTTTTAAGCTGGCTGGTTTGTTTTGGCACAAGTGCAGAGCAGGGGATCACATAAAAATAAGAATATTTTAACTTGTTGTTATGACCAGGTTTTTTATGCTATGGAATCTTGCCTTCAGCTTTCCAAGGAGGAGCTAATTGCTTCTGAAGGAAAATGGCTATAGTAGTTAGTGCCTCTGGGTTCTTTCTGCATCTAATATATCCTTCAAGCCAATGAAGTATGTAGTACCTCCCTGTTTATCCTTCCTACTGTAAATACTCCAATTTTGTACCCTTTTCTCATGGGAAGTAACCTTGTGCTCCACAGGCTTCTGCCACGACCCTTTTTTCATATAGTTTGTAACGAGATTAATGGACAAAGACCTGAAACAATTTATTTGGTACAGGAAAAAAAAAGATAATGCTTAGTGGGTTTCTTTTTTGAGGATATCACCTGTCTTGTCTTGCTGGTGAAAAATGAATTGGTTTTTTTAAGTGGGTGGTGCTGATGCGAAAAAGAAGATGGAACAGACTTGCATGGAAGCTTGACCCCTTTGGGGTTTTTTCTGAAATCCTGGAGGCATGTGAATGTAACTTATCTTTGGTCTGCTCCTGTCCTGTTTGACTTCTGAGCTTATATCAAGATTTCTGCATTTACAAGTCAGAATTTCTAAACTTCCATTCCAACAATTATCTCTGCCTCTCTCCCCTGCATCCTAACAATCATATTATATATATCATTTATGTAAATGAATTAATACCTTGGGTTTCTTGCAGGAGTGCAGGCTGTATATTTGTGGAAATG
Organism: Acrocephalus scirpaceus scirpaceus; assembly: GCA_910950805.1. Lineage (NCBI taxonomy): Eukaryota > Metazoa > Chordata > Aves > Passeriformes > Sylviidae > Acrocephalus > Acrocephalus scirpaceus. The sequence goes on from OU383779.1 coordinate 44,097,543, forward strand.
ATCCAGGGTCGGCCAATATTTGCAGCAACTTCTGGTACTCATGAACAGCTGGAGAAGATCTGGGCGGTGAGTCAAATACACCCTGAAATGGAAAAGAATCCATTGCTTCAGCCTACTTAATTTTGAAGTCCTAAGCATAGGTCCTGTGAATAGCAGAAATAGTTTGGTCTAATCTACCAAGTTCATAGCAGACTCTGTAACCCATTTTATATTTAGCAACTTTCTTACAGACACAGGAGTAAATCAAATGACTTCCCTTTGATGTTTGTCATCTCATCAAAAATTTAAAGCCAATTAAAGTGACATCAAATTGAAGAAGGCATAAAAGGTGTGCAGGTACTGCAAATTCTGTTGCTTCTTTTTAAATCCTTTACTTACTGTATGATACAGCATACCACATTCTCACAAAGAAGCTCTAATACTACTCCAGAACTACCTTGAAAATGGCAAGACCCTGAGGTTTGTCAGAGATCTTTCTTCATTTTAACTTGGCACATTTGGTATCATCCAGTTTATGGTGTGGCTCTAGATAGTGATTTGGCATAGTGGAAAGTGTGAAATTACTTTATAAAGGTAGCAGTGAGTGAGAGCAACATATTCGGGAGCTTCCTAAGTTGTTTTTTCTGCTGGGGAAAGAGCAACACAGAGCCACAATCCTAGAGCAGTTTGGTAGAACTGAGGCATCAGCAGCACTGACAGGTTCTGTGTTCATGACCGCTAGTGCTGAACCTGTTACTGACTCAACAGCAAGGTCAGCCTATGCATTCATATGAGGTCTTGCTGTAGGTATCACTTGGTCTGTTCAGCCTGGAGGAGACTGAGGGGAGACCTCACTGCAGTCACAACTTCCCTGTGAGGGGAAGAGGAGCAGCAGGCACTGACTGATCTCTTCTCTGTAGTGACCAGGGACAGGATCCGAGGGAATGACCTGAAGTTGTGTCAGGGGAGGTTTAGGTTGGATATCACAAAAAGGTTCTTCACCCAGAGGGTGGTTGGGCACTGGAACAGGCTCCCCAGGGAAGTGGTCACAGTGGCCACCAAATCTGACAGAGCTCAAAAGTGTTTGGACAACACTGTCAGGCACACGATGGAATTTTTGAGGTGTCCTGTGCAGGACCAGGAGTTGGACTTAATAATTGTTTTGGGTCCCTTCCAATTCAGCAGATTCTGTGATTCTGTGTCTGCCTTTCACATCTCCTCCCAAGGATTTACTCTTATGCATAGAGTGTTTCTGAAACATGGGCTTTCAAAGAAGAAAGTACAGAAAAAAATCAAATTCATTAAAATCATGAGAAATTACTTTATAGCTGTTAGACTGCATTAGTCAGATTTTTCCAGCTTAACCACTTCATGCAGAAACACTCCTGCATGGTAGGGTTTTCCTCTGCTTGTAAGTAGAAATGTGATAAAAAGTCATACAAGTGCATCCAGTTCTTAGACTTGAGTTCAGTCTATTTAAATAAATGCTGAATTTCTCTTTCATAGAGAGTGTGGGGGAAAAAGAATTATTGGAAAAAAAAAATCCATACTTGGCCAATTAGCAAGGTTCAAAGCCAGGGCAGGGTCCAGTTTCTCAGAGTGTGAATGAAGGCTATCCCTACACTTCTGTCTCTGAAATCTCTGGATACATTTTCTATGGTTTTGCATTATTAGAGGGTTACAGCAGTATCATAATTTCTCTGGTATTAAAGCTAATACCATGATTAATAGGATTTGTGCTATAGAGGGCAAAACCCCCCCTTATTTAAAAATCATGAGGAAGTTTAAAGAGCTATGAAATAATTAGTGCTTTTCACAGGAGGTTTTATGATATTATACAGCCTGGAATGAGCCTCTGTGCTAGACCAAGATTTCAAAGCTCCTTAGAGGCTTTCGATGTCTAACTTGAGGTATTTTGCCGAGTGTGAGGTTCAGGATTCCTACTGTTTTCTAATAGTCAGTTCCTTTCATGTACTAGTGGTAGAGGCACTCTGCACTGGTGGAGAGACCATCTGCATTTATGTGCATGAGTTTGTATCACCCAGAATGCTCATCTCATGTGGGACTGTTGGTTCACCCACCATATAGATACATAGTTGGAAAATACCCATTCTGTGAAATGTGTTTATCCTGTTGAATCATTAGGACTGACTGGCTATCATTTCACCAGAAATTCTTCTAGAGGCAAGTGCCACCTAAAGCAGTCTTCATCTCCCATCTCTATCTCTGGCTGCTTATTGCTGCTCCTGTGTCACCTCTCACACGTGGGGCTACATGAACTGGGGACCCTGCAACTTTGTTTTCTCCCTGGCTTACTCTAAATGAGAAAAGCTTCTTTGCCCTTCTCATCCTCTGGTTGCACAAACAGTACCTCTAATGTGCACTGGTATTCATGAAGGCATGGCACAGGAGCAGGGCCAAGTGGGAAGGAAGGCTGGCAGTGTTGGTTATGGAAGTGTGGCATGGGTGAATGCAAACTCCAGCATCTCCAGTTTGCTCATGGAGTGGAGAGCAAGCAAACCTGACAAACTCAAGATCCATCATTGAAATTTTGAGAGGCCAGGCATAGGATTTGCATGCAAAAGCTCCATCTTATTGATTAACATCATGCTGAGAAAGACTTCATGTGGGCTGGATTAAACTACCAAATGCTGTTGGGGTGCTTCGGTTGCTGAGCTGAACATTGTGCCAAATGAATGATTACAAGGCTCCTCAACACTAAACATAAAAAAAAAACCCCTTTCCAAAAAAAACTACACAAAATCAGCCAGGTTGATTCCTTCAGCTAAGTCATCACAGGAAAAGCAAGCAGTCAGAGGGCAGAGAGAAAAAACAATTATTTACATCGTCTTAAAGCACTTGCTGAAATATAGAAACTGTAAAAATGTTTCTGTCTGGAACTGTGTCTTCCCAAGTGGACTGAACTGACCTGCACCAAGACCTTTCACTACAGAGTGAAGTATAGCTTTGTTTTGTCTGATGGCAGAGAGTTAACATCTAGGTTTAGGGTGGACACACAACAGATAAAACAATTATCAGAGTATAGTTAATTTCAAATAAATAACTGTAACACATTGTCTGATTTGGCAAGGAATCTTACTAAAGGTCCAGGGTGAGGAAAAAAGAGAAGAGAATGGAAGAGAGAGAAAAGAGAAGAGAAAGAAGAGAAGAGAAGAGAAGAGAAGAGAAGAGAAGAGAAGAGAAGAGAAGAGAAGAGAAGAGAAGAGAAGAGAAGAGAAGAGATCACTTGCCCCATTACATTGGAAAAAAAAGAGATGCAAGTCTACAGATTGGAAAAGCATCTTTTGTAATGAAAAGGCTCAGAAAATGCAAATATAAGTTCATACGGCATTCACTGTTTGGTGCTCTGAACACTTTCACTCCTCAATTGCTGTAATCCTTATGTAGAAATGTATAAGCACACACAAATAAGCATTTGTTTAAATTCTTTACCAAAAGAAGCAGAATGCTGAGCTGGCCCTGTCAAGTATGATTTTACTTACCTACTAACTGAACTTACTCAGTTTCCTCTGATGCCTATGGAACTGATGTTTGACAGCTCACAAGAAACCTTGAAGAATGAGGGCCCAATGAGCAGGGCTTCCTGGAAAGGTAACAAGATAGCAAAGAGAGCAAATTCTGGATTCAAGTTCAAATTCTAACTCTCTCTTTCCTCTGCATAGAGTTTGCTTTGGGCAGACCTGCCCTACTCACATGATACACACACCAGTTGAGATGGCATCCTCACCCAGGGCTGCCAAATTACCCTTGGTGTGAGCCAACTTCCAATATCCTCAGCTGGCTGAACACTGCAAGACATCTTCTCTTTGGGGAGCTCTCAAGCTTTCAGGGCTGATTTTAGAGGTGAGCAGAGACAAGGATCCTCCCCCTTAGTCTTTGCTGTGGCAGGCTGAGTCCATAAGCAGTTTGGAACCCGCTTTGCTTCAGAGGCCACCGTGCTAAGGTGTGCCAGCAGTGAGATGCACACCCTGCTTGTGGCTGTCTTCTCCAGGTAGCTGCAATTGTCACAGCTGTTTCCCAGCTGTGAGTGAGAAAAACAGTCAACTACCTGATGCTTTACAACTGCACGAGCTGGCTTCCTTCTTTAATGTATTTTTTCACTGATGCCTGTTTTCTTCCAATCTTAGTACAAATTTTTGGGGGGCCAAGTTCCCCATATCATATATCTCAGGTTACATTTTAAGGAACAGGAACTGGTCTACCATATGCAAAGGGTAACTAATGCGAGACAAATCTAGTGTTGGAGACGAGAAAGTGAATAAAAACCCTGAAAATTTTCATGTTAAAATGTCACTGCTTTTTAAGGAAACCTGATAATTCTGGGGGTTGTCTGGATGAAAGCCTTGAATGCTTGGAGCTAGCAGTACTGATTTACACTACCATTTCACATGCTGTGGACTCTTCTTAAATATGTGGCTTTACCTCTTTAGCACAAATCATCCACATCAATATGCACAGGGCACTTTGCATGCGTTAAGTAATAATAATAACAACAAAAACATCTGCAACTGCAGAAATCTAGATATGCTCGATCTCACACATTTCAGCAACTAAAATGAAGTGGGAGGAAGCTTTACTGGCCCAGACTTTGCTCAGAGAGCAGCTACTGCTGAAGCCCACAATCCCCAATAAAGGCCAGAGACACCACTGAAGCTCTGTATCCTTCAGAGTGAGGCTCTGCACTGCTTTCTAGCTCCAGCTACTAGAGCTGTCTGCCAGCTTTACTCTTTTACCTCAGAAGACAAGGGCTTCTCTCAGTGCTCAGAGCCTGTGCTGCTGCTGAGCATACCATCTGCTGCCAGTGCAAGTGGGCACAGTAAGTCCCCAGTGCAGGTCTGGTGCAGCACTGAAAAGGGCTCGGCTGTGTGACCCCTGGGCTGGCAAACACAGGCAGCAGTGGCACCTGGCAGTGAAGCTGCATATGCCTTCACTGATGTTCCCAGCAGCAACAGCACTGAATCTCAGCAGGAGCCTTTCTGCTACATAATCACGTGCTAAAATGTCAGTGTCCTTTATGCATAGTGGTACATCCAGCACCAGCCAGGGCAGTGTAATTCTGCATTGGTTTATGGGGAAGGCCAGGCACTCTCCACTGAGACTGATTCCTCCAACTCCATACCAAGGCAAAGAATGGGCAGAAAGAGCTCATTTTCTCACTCTTTCTTCTTTTGCAGGTATTGGGGGTCCCAACTGAAGACACCTGGCCGGGATTTTCCAAGCTCCCCAACTATAACCCAGGTAGGATTTAACTCATGAGAAGGTCAGCTTTTTCTCTGAGCCACTTGCCACTCCATTGTTGGGTCAGTAATTCTTATTATGAAAAATCCTGTGCTTTGGTGTTACTAAATCCCTTGAGCTACTTAATGACAGTGGTGTTGCAGGACCTACAACAGCACTGGGATTGGCTTAGTTTACAAACAGAGGTACATGTGTGGCAAAGTTGCCTCATTGAGTGCTGGTGTATGTAAGCCTGATGGAAGATTTCACTGCTCAAAGTCTCACAGTGTAGTTAGTCTCCACTCCTCAGTGGAGTAGAGCAAAGGACCAATGTCTCTGGTTTAGACTGGAAAAGCTGACAGGCTCTTGGAGACACAGCTTATCTGAACTTTCCTTATTTTTATGGAACTTGGTTTAGGGACCTTTAAACCTCTGATTTAAAGGTCACTGTCCCTTATTTTGATGTGGGCAAGGTGAGAAATCTGTGTGATTTACAAAGCTGGATTCTTTTATTTCCACATGGGCTGGTAGAGAAGTCTGTGTCCTGAACTTCAAAGGGCCAGTTGTCTCTTATTTTGATGTGGGCAGGTTGAGAAATATGCTTTGAAAAGCTAGCTCAGTCACTCTCCCTCTCCCTCTCTCTCTCTCCCTTTCTCTCTTTCTCTTTTTGTTTAATGTTTTCTCCTGGGAAAATATATTCAAGTGTCAGTGAGGGGGAAATGATGAGCACTGATTCTCAGCCTCTCAGCAGGATCATTCTGTAAGAGAAATATAAAAGTGAAATATTAAAAACCCCAGAATGTAAAATTCACCCATCTACAATCTAGCCATTCTCTCTCACTTATACCATAGGAGAGTGGTGGGGGGAGCCTGTCTATCTGGAAAAAAAAGAACAGGGGGGAGAGGAGGAGGGAGAAGACGGGCTTTGAGCAAGAGGTTTACAGGTTTAGTAGAGCATAGTAACATCTTTTCAAAGAAGTGGGTGTTGCTCTGTGACCCAGTCCAAGATGCCCCTCCTTTGATTCTGGTGCATGAACACTAAACAGCCCCCATTTTCACATGGTAGCCGAGATTGGCTGAACAATAACCTGGTCTCACAGTCGAAAGGACTGGAATCTTTCACACAATTAGCTGAGACACATTAATCAAACCAGCGTGAAATGGGAATGTGTCGCTGTCCACAGCAAGTTTAATTTGGATAGCAAGCAAGCACAGAGAGACAGCCGGAGGAAGCATTTTCTCCTCTAAGTTGTAGAAGGCCTGGCTGGGTAGCCTACAAGTTGAGAAGAGCAGTCTGGGAGATACAGAAATGTTCATGCGTGGGAGGAACTAATCAAAAAGAAATTTTTTATGCCAGTCATCTGCTAATACAAAGCCTCAAACATACAAGCATACGAACTCTGAGTGATGATGGTTACGTATTCTGGTGCTGTGTAGAGGAACAACCTAACACTGCAAGCATTAAGGCTATGTTAGCAATGAAACTTGCACAGACAACAGAGAATGTGAGTGCCTAGAACTGCTCTGAATAGTGATTTCCTCAGCTCTATTTTGTCTGAGTAGCTGTGCTGTCCTCTGCTGCTGTGGAGGGTGCCAGTGGCAGGGCTGGGAAGGAGAGGACAGGCACCTGGACAGCAGGGCAATAGCCCCAGTGAAGCTGAGTTTCGAGTCTGACTTGCTTTCAGACTTGATAGAAAGTTTCCCTAATGGGCTCCAGAGGGACAGAATTGACCTGTGCTGTGCTGTGATACTGGGATGCTGCTGCCTTTTGTGTCTGGACCAGGCAGAAATGCAAGACTCAGAGGACACTGTTCTGTTGGAGCATCCCACGAAGCTGGCAAACACACGGAAGAGGGGCGCTGTGTCAGTGTTTGGGGCAATAGCTGTGATAGCTGGAGAGGCAATATCCCTTTCCCCTCTTGGGAGCCCAAGGGGCTGCGAGCAGTTCCACCCACCTACAGGAACCAAGCACTTGGCTCACACCTGGATTACACAAACCAGTCTGGACAGAAGAAGGCTAGTCTAAAGTTGGACTATCTGCCCTACTCATGAACTAAATCAATTCACTTTTTGATGGGACTGCTGGTAAGAAGACAAATTAGTCTCTTTGTTTAAAGCTAAATGCCATTTTATATGCTTCTGGGCACTTCCCCTCTCTTCCCTGAAGCACAAATGCTGTTTCCCCTCCAGGACATGCTCAGCCTGAGTACAATCTGTGGAGTCTGCCTGAAAAAACCTTCTCTCCTGAGGTTATTCCCAGACCATTTGTGCGAATCTGGGTGCCAGGGTTGGTTCAGATAAGCAAACAGACTTTGGAGCTCTTCCCCAAATCTGATGGTTTGAATTCTTTTAGCTAGTCCTATTGATGTTCACACTGAGCACAGGCAGCAAACAAACAAACAGGTTCCTGCCCGCGGCAAGGAACGAACAGGAGCAAAACAAAGCACTGAGGTGTGATCCTATTCTCATTGAAGTTGATGGCAAAACTCCCACTGGATTCAGCAGCCTAGGCTCAGCCCCAGACTGAGATTGTTACTGGAAGAGTTCCTAGGCCAGGTGGGTTAGGAGGAATCTTTGAAATGAAAGCTGGAAACCTTTAGGTGTTTTCCTGTCGCTGCTGTTGGCTTGAGCACATCCTGCTGCAGTCTGAAAAGGATACAGCATGGGCTGTGGGGTCTGTGAGTCAGGCACACACAGGGCAGCTGGAGGAAAAGCAGCTCCTCTGCCTCCTCCATGGGCAACTGGCAAGGGGTGAAAGGTGCAAAGGAGTTTTTGACTACCCTATGCCCTGGTGTCTTGCACAAAAAATTTCAAGAACAGCCTCATGCCCATTCCCTACAGTTTGCCAAAGTCCCAACCTGACTCCAGAAGAATGGGAAGGATGGGTGAGTAACCCATTCATGGCTAGCCCTACATCTTGTGATCTCACCTTCTCTCTGCAGGGAGAGACACTTGGGGTAGGGAATTTATGTGCAGCCATAGCGCCTGCAAGCAGGCTGGAGAGCCATTCCCTGGAGAACATGAAGGACTGGGAGAGCTCCTGCCCCACATCTCAGCACACTCACCGGCCACCTCCCTGGCTCCCCGGGCTTACCAGCCCTACCCATAGTGACAAGGCTTTGCCCTGTGTTTGTTCATTTGTTCTGTTCCCTCATTTTGCTTCCCCTGAAAGAGGCAGTTGTAGCTCTGTTAACACTATTTTTGAAAGCTCTCATGCTGTGTGAGCTCAAATCCTTGCATTAATCTACTGCTGTGTTCATTTCACTGCGCTGAAAAGCAGTGAGTTTAAATCCCCTCTAAACACCATTGGTGACACCAGAAGGCCAATGTTTTGATCCAGCCCCACTAATGGTTACAAGTTTGAATCTAGACAGCAGGGGTCAAGGGCAGGAAAGGATTAGGAATCACAGCCCATGACATTAAGCTAGTGCTTTTGCCAAACTGGGAATACTGGAGCGCCCAATGTACCACGTTAGTTTTTGTTTCCTTTTTCTGACATTTGGATTCCAAAGAGTGGGGAGCAGTGCATATCTATCTATCTATAACATGATGAACTGAGAGTGAGCTTTACTCCTTGATTTATTCCATATGCTCAATGATGAACTTTCCTATGCCAGGTAATATCACCTCACAGAGCAGATGCAGGTTTCGCACAAGGCCTTTTCAGATGTAGCAATGACTTTCAAATAAAGCCTAATTTTTCACATATCTGCAGGCCTTGGTATGCTGAATGAGATTTAGAAGCTTTCCAGAGCCAACTTGTGCTCCCAGGTACGGATTTTCAGTGTCTACTGTGTTTCCAAAATGTCACCAGCAGATGGAGGCAACAAGCAGCAGGCCCTGGAATGGAACTTCCCGTTATATTTGTGAAAATGCAGATAAAGTCTGCATTCCGAGTGCCTTTTTTTTCCCCCCCCCCTGTAATCTCACTTTTTTTGCTGATGTTTCATTTAACACATGGGATGGTTGAAAACTGAATTCTAAAACGATAAAATTTTTATTGTCATAACAAACTGCATGTGGCTTTGATCTCAAAGGGAAGAGCAGCGCTGTAACTAATGTGCAATGTATGCTAGCCAGGGTGTAGGGAAACTTCCCATCTGTGCGGCAATGGGCACAGGCTGCAGTTTCCAGCCTGCCACACACACAGAGCTCTGCTCCTGTCCTGAAGCCACAGAGATTTCACTAATGAGAGAAATTTTCTCTGTGAGCCTGCAACCCCACTGCCTTCATCCAGCAGCACTTGGCATCCTCTTTCGCTCTCTTCATCAATTAGGGAAGTTTAACTTTTGTCCTCTGGCTTGCTTGCCTCATTATCAGTTCATTAGCCACTTCCACCTGGGTTTTCAAATAGGAAGGTATTTCCTCATTAGCACACTCTGCCTTGCATAAGGATAGAAAATAACAAACCTAAGTGCTACCTTTCAGATCTACTCATGTTGTTAAAAAAGCCAATCAGCCCTACACAATCCCATCATTTTATGTCTAGATCATCATTGTGAGATGATTAAATCAGTAGTTCATCCACTTTTTTGGAATGATCTAAATATTCCTTCTCTCTTACCTTTATGAAGAAGCTGTTTACAGTGTTTTACGATTTTAGATTGGTCCTAATCTTACAGTAGGGAAAATATTTAATGCTCTGTTTTTACCCTGCTCAGCACAATGGGGCCTCGACACTCTCTAAGGATTTGTCTATATGGGGTCAGTCAGGAGATTAATCTGAACTGATTTAAAGTGCATTAGTTAACTGCATTAAATCCTTGAGCAGAGACACACTGTTTTCTTAACCATATCTTCCATTTATAATCAAAGCTCTGTATACTCAAAGTGGCAAATTTGGCAGTCCTCACTCAAGCTGAATTCTTCACTGAGAGATGTGTTTGGACAGGGACAGGAGTAGTTGGCTCGCTGACTCTTACACTATCCCTTGCAGATAATTATTAATCTCCAGGTTACATAAAAGATACATTTAAGTCAAGAGGCTTGCTCAATATAATTCCTGTATTCCTGTATTCCTCCCAATTCCCAGTAAGCAAGCTGATATTTCTTTTTCTAATGTAAAGAAAATCCTATTTCCTCTTTGGAATGTTGATCTTGGAAATTCACTCTGCAAAAACAAAGTGGCATTTCCCTAAGATATCATTGAAACATTTTGCCCTGCTGTTTACCATTTAAAAATGAACACACATTTTTAAAATTCTGTGTTAAACTCATTAAAGAATATTAAAAGATTTCAGTAGAGTTAAAGTATAGTACTTACGTAATCTTGGCATTTTTACTAAATATTTAATGAAATTGATATATTGTCATAGAATGTTTTCATCTCAGAAATCAAACTTTTCTGATAGAAAGTTACATCTGAAAGGTTTTGGCCAGCTCTGTGAGGAGACAAAAATTTCTACCTTACACAGAATTTTTTTTTTGCCTTTCCAAATAATTTAAAAAATTGTTTTTCTTCTATTCTATCTGGAAACTTTACATCTCTACTCAATATCACTAATTTATTTCTACACTTTTATTACCATCAAGAGGGCAAAAAGAAGGAAAGATGATCCAGTGAAAACGTTACTAGTGATCCAAGAGGAATGTTCTGCCAATCTTGGTGACTTATTTAGGAAGAGAATATTCAAGATGCTAATACATAACTTCTATGTATTAGTGATATTCCAGTGGTCTGGCACATAAACAGCCATGAATCCCATCCCAAGGTATATTCCTATTTACTGCTCTAGAAATTACCTTAGTACTTGGGCGTAGGAGAACAATTCAATTCTGAACTGTTACCTACCCTGTGATAGACAGATTTAACAGCCTGCTTGCCCGGTTTAATGGTGCAAGATTACTGCTGGAAAGGTCAAGGGCTGGCAGTTCAGTCATTTGCACTTTTTCAAGTTGTCTGTGCATCAAGTCAGACCCGGGTCTGGCACTCTGGAAATGGCCGTGCAGGCAAAGGCAGAGGGGACTCCCACTTGGACTGCAGCAGGCAGCTCCTGTCCCTGAATGAAGTGCCTGGTGCTTCCAGGCAGGCAGGGAGGGCAGATGCTCTTGGAGGGTGCAGCTTTGACCCCAAGCAAGCTCTGAGTCTGCTGGCAGCAGACCAGTGGTGCTTACGCCCTGGTGGTCTCACTGCCGTGGGGAATGCTTGTCCAGGCTGAGCTGGAAGAGAGGTCGACACCACCCTTCCTGCTCTCCTTCCCATGACTAGAGTGCCACTGTTCATTCTCTGCTGTCAGAAACAGTGCTCAGGAAAATATAGGTGGGTAGAAATTGCAGCCTTTCTGATGCAAGAAAAACTCTGTTGATCAGCTCTATGGGGAAATTTTTCAGGCTTAAGCCATTCATTCATATCTAAACCTGAGAAAATTAATGCTTTACAATAAAACATTTGAGGAATGTATTCCTCTACATTTACCACAATGTTTAGAAATATGTCCTTGAAAAATATCAACAAGAACACAGACTTCACAAAACTGCAAACTCTGCTAAGTTCCAGTCTGATAGAGATCACAATAATCAGGGAGTACAAAGCCTCCATGAGCATGGTTAACTGGGTAAACAACAAACTTAGTGAGAGCTGTGGGCAAGAAGAGAGTGGGATCAAAGTGCCTTGTCTCTGTCCCCAGTCTTACTGCTGCATCCATGTAGAAAAGACCCATGTACCCATGGGGGGCAATATGTGAAGCTCAGCAGCCCCTTGGAAAGCCAAGACAATTGCTGGGGATTCAGGCCTGCAAACTTCTTTTTGCTTCCTTTGTGTGAAGGCTTTAGGGACTGGTACTGCTTTTATTGCTGTCAAAGCTAAGACTCACACTGTAGCAGGAGGAGGTCCAAGGCCTATACTCACAGATACATGAAAGTAAAGGGTTACAGAACTCAAACAGCTTTATTAAAATCAATGCAGGCACTCAAGTCCTATAGGAATAATGTATATTTATAAATAATAAGATGATAGATTCTATAGGGCCCTTTGAAATTCTGAGCACATTTTTTGTAGGGTCTCAAAGAATGGGTTTTGGCTTGATTTTCATTTAATCTTGTGATTGCATATTACACTTTCTAGAACTGGTTGCTTCCAGGAGACCTCAGAGACTCCGAGTCATCTGTGACAGGTAAGCTACCTATAACAGCAATGTCAAAATCGCCTCTGGGTTTATTTGTTTCTTTATGCAATCATTTAACTTGAAATGAGCTCTTTTGGCAAGCTCAGGAAGAGCAGGGTGGCTCTGTAGTAACAAGCAGATCTAACATCAGTTAAGCAACTGATTTTGAGAGATCGCAGCAAAGGTAGGCACATAGTGGGTTTATTATTCTCAGAGGAGTAGTGATTATTCTGAGATAAGCAGTGATTCAATGACTTTGTGTGCAGCTTTTTGTGGGGCACAGCTCCATTGAGAAGGTCGTACTTTCCCAGGCCCTCTTGCCCAGACTGAGGACAGACTTTGCACTGTCCCAGTTTTCATTTTTGAAAGCAGACTGTAGGAATGTTGCTCAACAGCAGTAAGGAAGACATGCTAGGACAGCATTTTCATGAGACAATGAAACAATCTTATGATTACTTAGGAGGGGAAAAATCACATTCTTAGTGGCCAAAGCTATGAAATGAAGGCCATGGTTACACATGCAGCTTGACCAGACACACCAGGACTGCTGAATCACTCCCTAGTGTGCTAAGGGAAGGGAATATTTTTTCAGGCACCATTACACGCACACACACACACAAACACATATACAGAATGTATATATGTATCAATGAAAAAAAATATAATCAGATGAAGAGCCCTAACCTAGCTGAGGGAGTCATTCAAATCAAATCCCCCTAAATTGATTTTGAGGCACACAGCAGGTTTTATAGATATGTAGGAAAAGACAAGACAGGACTTGTCCTGAATATTGTGTACATGAAGATGTCAATAATCAAATAACCTTTGAGGTCATAACCACATTTTTCATTGCTGTTTATTATCTGTTCAGCTGATTGCTTGAGATCCAGCCCTGCTGGGGGGAAGTGTGCTGCCCTTCAGAGCAGGATTTCTAAGATGCTGTTCTAAATGGCTGAACAAACATGCTAAAGTTTTCAGCAAAGCACAGGTTACTGAAATGCCAGCCATTGTCACGCACAGCTTGAGAAACACAGAAAACTCAGTATGTCCCAAACCCTTGCAATGCAGGTCCTGGAAGAAAACAAATCCTCTCTCAGCCTGAACAAAGAAATAAGTATATTCCTTGCAAGTGTGCTATATTGCACTTCCGCTTTTTGGCCATAATCCTTTGACAGACCTCATTACAGGTCATACCAAGGGGCTGGCCTAGCAGGGCTGGCCTAGCACCTCCGTGGCAGAGCTCTGGGCTGCACGTGGGCCAGCTCCAGCTCTGCCTTTAAGTCCTGGTGCTGCCATGGCCAAATAACTGCCTTGGAATGCTCAGCTTGGGAGAAGGAGAGAACTGCTTCACACAGACTGCTCAGCCATGACTCTCCATGGAAAATTAAGAAATCAAAGAAGAGCTCTCCACAGAGCTTGGCCACCACCAGGAAGCCAGAACCATGATGGGAAGCACTGAACTGTGTTGCTGCCCAGAGTGGGAGCCTGCAGCAGCAGGGACTGAGGGGGCAGAAGGTCTCCAGTAACACCCTGCCATGACAGGGGCAGCCTGTCATGCAGCTCTAGCAAGAGGCCTCAGACTGGATGCTTTGGCTCCCTGTCCCATCCCTGGTCCCCAGGGAAGCAGGGGCTTGAACTGTTTTGCTGGAGGTGAAAATTCAGCAATTATCTACCACAGTGAAGCCAGATATCTTCTAAAATTTGTTTCTCAGGGTCTCTTTCTCTCCTTCTGTCTTGGTGTTTTTTCCTCTTCTTTTATATTTTACATTTTATCTCCTCAAAACAAAAATGTCAGCGTGTCAAATGTCCTGTATAGGGAGGAGGAGTGCAGGGGCAGGGGGATCCCAGCCCCTGATGTCACTTGGAGGGGAAGCACCGTTGGGGGCCAAGGGAGGAAGCACAACAGGCCATGCTCTGAAGCTGAAATGTGATCAGAACAAACAAACAAAGTAAAAGCTGTAAAACTAAATGACTGTTTTTATTTGTTTCCTTGTTGGTTTGTTTTTGCTCTTCCACTTCCTTGTCCCCAGCTGTGTGCTCCTCTAGAGAGCAGCCACTTGGCATTGGTATTTGCTGGGCATGGAGCATATGTGTATTACATTTATTTTAAGCACTGATCCTGAGAAACAGATTTTCTCTGTGAATCCCCAACACATTTTACAACCAGGTGCACTATAGGTAGTGGGGTAGGTAAAGAGGAAATGGTATTTTCTTTAGGTTTATTGTGTTTCACCTCTAGTCTTCTCAGTGGGCCGGTCACATTGTTTTCTGCATTTGGATTGTCACTGCAAACTGGTACCACTGAACTCTGATATTACAGTTACAACATGTAAAATATAGTCTCCTCAGCATCATTTCCCCTTTCACTTACAACCTTCTTTTTAAAAAACAGAAATTTGTTCTCAAAATTTGTCTGTAAGCATGAGTTTGAGCTGAAATCCTGGATGCATATACCCCAACATAGTCAAACTCAGATGGAAAAGCAAATGTCCTGAAAAGCTATACAGCTGGGGTGGGTTTATCCAGCTCCCCTGTGTCCCTCCACTATCTTTGCCTCAAGCTGAGAAGGGCTGGGTCATGTTCTGGTTCCAGCTTTCTGGCTCATCCTCATCTCCTGTGCATTATTTTCTTCTGATTTCCTAGGATGAGCAGGGTGCCAGCAGCAGAGAATTTGGCCTCCAGGATGCTCACAGCTTTCCCTCGAGGCCGAATCTCTGCGCAAGATGCGCTTCTTCATGGCTTCTTCAGCCCTCTGCCTCCTCAGCTCTATCAGGTTCCTGCTGGTAAGTTAACTCTCAATTTCATCTCGCCAAGAAAGCTGCTGCATGTGCTATTTCCTGTGAGTTTTCTCTCTATTTTGAAAATCTCTGCCATTTACCCAGATGTCTCTCTTTTCTGCCTGCACTCCTTCCCCACTCCTATATGCTGCAAAGTTTACATCCCGTGGCAAATTTGACAACTTGTTTTTCTGTTTTCTTCTACTTGACCACTGTGTTAATACTAGAAGGGGACCTTGATGGGCTGCTACCATGGTCCATCTGCAAAGCAGAGGTGTGTATGCTATGACAGGTCATCTCTCCCCCATTCTGTAACCCCAAGAGCCTGGACATTTCCTCAGCTCACACTGTGTCTTCAGTGTAACTCACCCACTGGTCCCTCCTGATGTCCTGAATTCCCATCTGCTCAGCATGGTGTGCTAGCCCCAATTCCCTTGGACTGCTCCTCCCGCTCCCTTTTGATGTTGAGACAGCTGTTCCTTGTACCCTGTCACACCAGCTCTCCCTCAGTTTTACCTGCTTTATTTTCTTCTTCCCTTGTGCCCTTCTCTTAAGCACACAGCTGCACACACAGTTGTGTCTCTCCTGGCCTGAGCTAACAATAGACACAGGGGCTCTCAAGCTGCAGTTCTGCTCCTCAATAGGAAAAGCTCCCTCCTGTCGGGTTGCAGGCCAAAGGGACCTTGCACTCCCTGTTGCCTCCTGAGCACCCTGTACACTAGCTAGTTTGGCAGTGTTTTTTAAGATGGAGGCAATTAAGAAAGAGCCTTCATGGACTGTGTTGTCTATTGGAAACCAAAACTATTGGAAAACCAAATTTCTGGCTTCTGCAACACATCCCAAGTGGAGGAGCAGCCAGCTAGCATCTCTCACAATCCCCCAAACTGCTGCCCTTCAGAAGGTGCTCTGTGTGTGTATGTGCTTGAGTGAGAGGCATCTGCATTCCTTTTCTGTTCACCCAGCCACAGAGCACAAATCTACTTTGACACTTTTAGAAAAATGAAAAGATGGAATCTCGCAGGAGCCTGCCTGTGCCGGGGGGGGAGGAGGGGAGCACGCACAGCAGGAGGGAAGTTGACTTTTCTTTATACATATAGGGTTTTTTCCATGCAGAGTTTAAATTATGCCTGATAAAAGGAGTTTCGTGGATGTTTCAGTTCTTTCAAACCCTCCTGGCTTCCTCCCAATTAAATGAGGTTTGTCAAAGCCACAGGGCTCTGCTGCTGCCAGAGAGGCGGACAAGCACTTCCCGCAGTGACATCTCCAATCCCCAAGGGAGAAGATGAAAGTGTCAGTGCTGAGAGAGAGAGGGAGAGAGAGAGAGAGTGGAAAAAAACAGGTACAGAGACAGACAGTGCGAGAGAAAGGGAGAGAGTGAGGAGAAATAGAAGGAATGAGAAAACAGATTGGCATAATGTGTCAATCTCTCCGATATGCTGCCAGCGAGGGAACAGATTCATTTCACCTGGGTTTAGGCACCATCCCATATTTATTATCCCCCATATTGCAGCAAGAGGTACCTTGTGGACAGGAAATTGCATGGTGTTATCATAGCAACCAATGTGTTGAGAACAGAATCAAAGTGCACAGGGCTGAAAAAAGTACAGTATGATCATGCAAGACCATATTCATGAGTGACTCATTAAGCCTGCAAAATTTAGACAATTCTGAATAATTCCCCATGTAGCCATTCCTATTGCCATAATTGTTTAAGACATTTGCTCTCTTGTGTCACTTTGGCATAACACTATTTTGAAATTTAACTGTATTATTTTAAAATTCTTGTTGCTATGATAACGGTGCAGATTTTAAATATATTCTGTTCCCACTTTGTTCTGAAGGATGCTGGCTATTAGTTACCATCCTCTGAAGGGTAAAGTTAAAGCAGAAGGGCAAAGAATGATCTGGAGATGAAGGGTGAAAGAAGAGGGGGTTGATCCTAAGGTATGTGAGACAGTAAGAGGGAAACAACACTTGAAAAAATAAAAGGTTCTCATAAGAAATTATTCTCTGTTTTTATGAAATAATTGTATCTATGACTGTCCTTATTATAAGTTGTTATGACAAGCTGGAAGCTTGAAAAACAGAGGATGTTTTTCAAAGGTCATTTCCTGGGAAAAAATAATTGGAGAAATCACTGTTTCGAAGTTAAGTACTCCTCCAAATAGCACACTTCTGATTACTCGGGGGAATGTTAATGATTAGAGGCTGGCTGCTGCCCCTGGGAAGGGGGAGAGGGAGCACAGGGCTCTTTACTTCCTGGAGGCCAGCTCCTAGAGAGTGGAACAGGTTGCTGTTCTATGCTCACCTGAGCACAAAGTGCTAGAAAAAAGAGTAGCCATGCTCTAAGGGAGGAAGAAGACTCTCTGTCCTCTGAGTGGGGCTGGCCCACAGATGGGCCTTGCCTACAGCTGCTCACTCCCGTGCCTCTGGCTCTAGGAGGGAATTACTGAGGCCCAGGTTCAAACCTTGCTCATCTTGGTGGCCTTAATCCTACATGTGCTACCAGCACCTCTGGATATAAAAACAGAGAGAGGTGCAGGGGTTTCTTCAGCTTCCCTTCAGTGTGACTAGTAGCCTAAGGGGTGGCAGTGATGACCTTTTGTAAAACCAGAGCATTTTGTTTAAGACTATTTGTTATAATTTCCTAGAGGGAGCTTCTGCCATTACTAACAGGATTACCAGCACACTGGTTCCACACCAGCAGAGCATTAGGCATGTGCATTGCAAACTGGTTGCTTAGAGCTGAATTCAGGGGTCTTATACAGCATCCCAAATGTGTGCAGGTGTTGGTGAGCAGAGGGGAGATGGCAGAGAATTAAGATGCAGCCAAATGTAGTCCATTTTTGGTCCAGCTGTTGCAGAGAGTCCTGGCTCATTAATGAGTTTCCACAGTGTTTTAATCTCCTTGATCTCAAGGCTGCTGACAGACTATGAGAAGGAAAGCTAATCTGAGGTGAGTGCTGATGGGGATACATGGGGAAAGCACAGACCTCTTTCCCAACTGCAGTTACTGTGAAACTTCTTTATAGAATCCTTCCTGGAAGAATTGGGAAAGCAAGTAATTTACTGTGTTCAGGTACTAGTCTGCTTGGTTTCAGTTATCTTGGATACTTTTTCTTAGCTCTGGGACATAGAAACCAGTAGCCTTGGTGTAACCTTACAGCACATCTGGAAAGAAAAGAGCATTTATTGTCCTTTCTCTGGCCGGAGCCAATCCTGAGATAATTAGCTTTGTGCAGTGCAGCCCTGCACTGCAGCAGCTCTGATAAAACTTCAGTCTAACCCTTTGCCACCTGCTAAAGCAGAATGTTTTCTGTCCAATTAATCCCTCCTGGAAGAAAGATGAGATCCTTGAATCAAGAAAGGATGAGCTGCGCTCTCAACTCAGTGTCAGTCCTGAAGTGCAAAGGGCCTTCTGAGTAGGTATCTCACTCTGTTGTCAGACAGGTCAGACACAGTAACAATTACAGCTTATTATTCTTAGTTATAGATTTGGTTTATTTTCCCTCTCTTTTGCCCTGCGATGCTTTAGAGCAGGCTTGCAAGCAGGGACGGTAAGCAGTGGGATTTGGGGTTATCAACAGTGCACTCCCAAGAAAACACACTGCAAGAAGAGCTCTGGCCAAACCACACAGGCACAGGGGCCAGGGAGGTTTGAGCTGGCAGCTCAGATCCTTTCCCCACTGGACCAAAATCCAGCTTCAGTAGAGACCATTCTCTCAGTGTAGGAGATGTTCAACCCTGGATGTACCCTCAGCATTGCAGTTAGAAAATTGCAGTACACGCTCCATGAGGAAGATTGTGTGTTGCATGGATGTGATTCTGGCTTTGACTAGGAGGTACCTGCTCTTTTGGGCTACAATTGGTCTCTAATTGTTACCTCCACCAGCAACACAAAACCAGTGCACCAGGTGATGAAGACACTGTACCATTTCTCCTGAAACAGCCCACTATTCAGCCTTTCAGAGACAAGGAGGAGGAGAGAGGCTTGATATTGACAATCATTTTAATGTCTGTTGCATTTAAACTAAGACAAAACAAGTAAGCAAGTGTGGGCAATGAGGAAGTTAAGGCTGCAAGCCATTGCCTACCAAAAATCCCATTACTGTTGGGATTAGCCAGCACTAGTAAAAGTTATGGCAGGGGACATATAAAGAAGAGCTGGCTTTCATGCCCCTTGTTTGGGTTGGCTGGTTTCCCTAGGTTCTTCAACATAGCTAGAAGGTTTATACAGTCACATGATTTTTTTTTTTTACCACTCTACTTTGTGACCTGTGTACACAGCAAATAGATATCCTTCACTGCAAGTCAGATACAGATACCTAGAAAGTTCCTACCAGGTGTATGAATCTGGTTTATAATGTGTCTCAATACAGGAATAAACCTGTAAATAAAGCTGGTGATGAGCAGGAAATCGGTTGCCCCTTCTAAGCCAGAAGCATTCTTATCTGTGAGGTGATAAAACAAATCTTCCCTTAACTCAGGAAAACCACCCCTCACTTCACCTGATGTGATCCCCACAGTGCTGGAAGATCTGCTTGCCCTCAGACTGACAGGACATTAAAGTTTTGTATTCTGTCATTAAGCCACCACCCTAGGAAAGAGCTGTTGCAACATCACAGCAGATGCTTGCCAAGTGCACAGGACTCCGGACATGTTGCCCTGTTGAAGGTCTTCCCCACAAGCTGTCCTGGAGCAGGCATTGTGCTGGGCACTGTTTAGGAGCACAGGGCAAAAGAAAAGATGGGAAAAGAAGGAAAATTTCCTTTGCTCACTCCCCAGCTCCTGCTCTTGCAAAAGCAACTGGCGCAAAGTTTGGCCCGCATGACTTGTGGAAACAAAGTCCTACAGACATGGATCAAATGCTCTGACTCCCATTGATCTCAGGCCAGAGAATCTCTATAAAGGTCTTATTGTTCAGGGAGACAAACCACTCTTGGGGGGAGTGCTGTTAATACCGTTCATGGAGGCAGACACTATTGCATCAGAGGTTAGCAGATGTTTTTCTTTATTTGGTCTAATTGCAAGTTATAGCTGAAGTTTCTTTAACTTCCATTTTCCCTTTAACACTCTTAAATGCAAATCTGAAAAGATTTAGTTGTCTTGTTTGCTGTGAAAGACATCCAGACTGGAAGTCTCACATTGTCATTTCCCATCCTCAGGTGCACTTCTGACTTCACCCAGTTATCAGCAGAAAAGAGTAAATGGGGAGGTAGTGATCAGGTTTCTAAGGCACAAAAGTTAAAGCTAAGTTTGAGATTGTGACAGCAAGCAACCATGAGCATAGGAACTCAATTAGCCTGAAAGACAACTATCTCATTATCTTTCCTAAAATGATATAAATACATAAGAATATAAAAATTTAAAATAAACTCTCTATTGACTGTCTAGATGACTGAATTTCACTGCTCAATTTCTTTAAACACCCACTTTGGTATTTATTTATTCTAAGCGTGAAGCAGCTACGATAATTAGACTGTCAGATTTGCTAAGTTAATGAGGAGTCACTGGAGTGGAAGGTTTTTGCATTTGTGAGATTGCTGAAGGAGAGAAGCTCTGTGCCTTCGCTCTATCTCTTTTTTCTTTTTCTTTTTTTCCCCTCTGCTGGGTGGGAAGGAGAGAGCTTGGCAGTGCGGAGATCCATTTGAATCCTTTTGATTAGCAGGTTGCATTCCTACCACTGTTCTACCAAATAGTATTTTGCTGGTCGCTCCAAGAAAAAGAGAAAGAAAAAGAAAAAGAAAAACGGAAAAGGAAAAGAAAAAGAAAAAGGGAAAATGAAAAGAAAAAGGGAAAAGGAAAAGGAAAAGGAAAAGGAAAAGGAAAAGGAAAAGGAAAAGGAAAAGGAAAAGGAAAAGGAAGAAGAAACTCCAGATGAGATTTCTAGAGAAGAGTGTTTAGATTAAAGAAATAATTTCCCAAAAACAATCAGAAGGAATGCAGCTGTGAGAAATAGGATCCTGAATTAGTTTATATTGTGGCTAATGTCACAGGAGAGCATTAAGAAAGTAGCACAATGAAGGAAAAGGACCCTTTTGCAGCTTTCTCTTTAACCTGATTTTTCCACAGGACAATCAGTGCTCACAGTTCCAGGGGTGAGACTGCAACCTGAAATCTGTGACCTGTTTGCTTCTTACCGAAAAGGCCACGTCTCAGGAGGTTCCAGCAAGTTTTGGTAGAAATCATGGACGATTGAATAATTCTTGGGTAAGTGTGCAGTTGCTATTGTCAAATCTGCTGCCATCACCCTCAGCACATGAATTCCTTCATGTATTGAAGGTGGGAAAATAGATACTCAGGGCTGGATGACCACATTCCAGGGTGAGAACAAAGCAAGAAATCTCACATTTAGATAGAAGAGATCAGCAAGCCAGTGGCCCCCAATGAACAATGTTCAGTGGTATCATGGGAGGTTTGGATTTGTTTTGTCATATTGCCAAGTCTCAGACCAGTGCCCTTTCCTCCAATGCCTCTCCAGTCAAAGTATTGCTTCATTTCCCCATTGCTTAAACTGACCAAATTGCTTTGTTCTCCTTTGTCCTTGCCTACTGAGTTCACATTTCATAGCTTACTTGTTTTGATTTCACACACATTGGAACCTGAGCAGAGCTAGGCAAAATCTCCTTATCTTGTAATATCCTTGGTTTTAATTAATCACTACTTTATTGTCATACTTCAAAATGATGCTTCAGCATAAATATTTTTCATCTTTTTGTTACAGAAGACCAAAAGCTCACTTAAAATCACTGTTATTGACAGAAATTACCAGAAAATATCCTTTTATTATATCCTGTCTCTTTGTTTACTTTGTGCATTTGTTAGCAGCATGTGTTGTCAGTGTCACTGCTGGGCCTGTGCTTGCAGGGCAGACTTGGAAACTGATTCTGAGGCCAAATTAGTTTGGCTGTCTTATTGTCTGCCAAGCTAAGAGGCAACCTTAGGATAGCAAGACACACCTCAGCTACCCATCTGTGCTTTCAAATGCAGTTAGATGGCATGAATCTGCTATAGGATCAGGTCCCAGCACTCAGTGCCTGGTCTCACAGCCTCTCTACCCCTTCTGCCCTCATCATGTAGACAATAGCAGGCAGAGAGGCCAGCCTGGAATCCTTTTAAGAAAGATCTGACATTGCCAGTGCTGTGACTAGACTGGGTTTTGGAAGCAGCCTGAATGCCTTCCCTGCTCACCTGCTCAGCTGAGTGCAGCCAGGATGGCTGTTCCCTCTCTGTGATCAGAGAGGAACTAATCCTGCCAGAAAAGCTGGCTGTCAGTTCCACTAAGGTTTCTGGGACAACTCACTTGAGGAGGGCACTCATGGATCAGTGTTCAATGAACTTGGATTTGGCCCATTTTAAATGATTTAGAGAGCGTTTCACAAATATATCATTTAAAATTGCAAAAATTTGCAACTAGTAGGATAAAGTCTTAAACACTTTTTTATATATTAACCCGGCCTCAAAATGATCGTGTCCCTTTTTTAGCTGCTTACAAAGCATACTAAACAAGGTTAAATGTCAACTCAAGTTTTCTTCGGCAGTTCATTGCAGGAAAACACTCTATATGTGATGGTGTTCATATTATTAATTCTCTTTTTAAAAAAGGCATCTGGATTCAGACATGCAAGCAAGGTAATAAATGAAACTGTAATTTTTTTGTCATTTTAATAGGCTACCAATGGAAAGCAGGGGGTTCTGTATGCTTTTTCAAATCTAATGAGAGGTAGATAGGCATCTAAAGCACAACAGCCTCACGCTGGCACATGAGAGAATAGAATTTCCTGGGAACATAATGAAACTGGCCAGCCTTCCTTCATTTGCCAACCTGAGTTAAGTTCCAAAAATAGACAAAACCAAAAAACTAAACATACCAGGCTCCATCTTGAATCCATGGGCCCTGAGCAAAACAGCAAGGGACAAAACATCATCGCAGACTCCTCCTTGTTCTCCTTCTGGTTTCAGGAAAAGATGAGATACTGTCAGTCATCTATCCAAGGGTGATATATACTCCATGCCAACACTCCACCCATTTTCTACCCTATTCCAGCCACCACTTTGCCTCTACCTGCTGAGGAGGAACATATGGGTCATTGGAATCTGCTACTGTTCTCACTCTGCCTCTCAAAATAAATATTCAGATAACTAATGCTTGCCTCCTACATGTATGTGAGACTGTACCCGCTAAGGGTAGTTGAATCTACAGGAAGAGAAGAGCCTGTTTTAAACCAACTTTTAACAAGCAGAATGACTGAAGGCACTGGCCCAGCAGAATATTTGTAATTGGGATTTATTTTTTTTTTTTGATTCAGGACTTAGGCCATGGATTCTTACCCTAATAGAATTCCTCTGCCATAGGGACAGATTGTACCCTCCCTTACACCAAGGACTTTTGAAATAACTCCTTATGTTACAAAATTAAGAAAAATCTTTGAGATTATAAAACAAGGACACAGTTTGGGGGGTGGGGTGTGTGTTTTTAAAAGTCACCTTTCAGTAGAAGAGAATGAAATTGTGCAGATGTCCTGCCTTTTGTTTTTCAGAAAGCAATGTCAGAAGGATTGACTTGGCAACGAAGATGTAACAGCACAGTCTGGACACCGGACTTGCAGAATATACTCAGCCATGTGTCACTTAACAGAGAGCTCCCTGGACCAGAAGATCGATGTACAAACAGGACAGATGGGGACTGACAATTAAAAGAATGTAGAGGCTCATCCAAGGCTTACAGAGACCTGTCATTCCTGGGGTATGCCTACAATCTCCTTCAACAAAAGAGCTCCTGAGGGAAGGAGGGGATTAGTCAAAAGTTGAGTGAAGTCTCCAGGGAAAATGGTTTCTTGGATAGAGTTGTCAACAAAAGGAATTGTTTAAGACTATTTGTTATAATTTCCTAGAGGGAGCTTCTGCCATTACTAACAGGATTACCAGCACACTGGTTCCACACCAGCAGAGCATTAGGCATGTGCATTGCAGACTGGTTGCTTAGAGCTGAATTCAGGGGTCTTATACAGCATCCCAAATGTGTGCAGGTGTTGGTGAGCAGAGGGGAGATGGCAGAGAATTAAGATGCAGCCAAATGTAGTCCATTTTTGGTCCAGCTGTTGCAGAGAGTCCTGGCTCATTAATGAGTTTCCACAGTGTTTTAATCTCCTTGATCTCAAGGCTGCTGACAGACTATGAGAAGGAAAGCTAATCTGAGGTGAGTGCTGATGGGGATACATGGGGAAAGCACAGACCTCTTTCCCAACTGCAGTTACTGTGAAACTTCTTTATAGAATCCTTCCTGGAAGAATTGGGAAAGCAAGTAATTTACTGTGTTCAGGTACTAGTCTGCTTGGTTTCAGTTATCTTGGATACTTTTTCTTAGCTCTGGGACATAGAAACCAGTAGCCTTGGTGTAACCTTACAGCACATCTGGAAAGAAAAGACAAAGATAAATCACTGAGGTGCAGACATACAAACCTTCTTGAATATTTTTATTTATCTGAGTACTGTCACTGGCATGACTGGGAGAACTTCTCTGGGCAAGAGTTATGCAGAGCATTGAGGCACTGGAACAAAACCAGTCAAGGAGCTATGGGTGGCAGCCATAAAACAGCTGAATGTTGAGTTTTTAGTGTAAGAGAGCTGCATCTCCGGCCCCACTCCAGTCCATCGTTTACCAAAGACACACTGCAGATCTGGGCAGGAAGCAGCACAACTGTTTATGTTCCCCTTTGCCCTTACTACAGACATAATTTCAGGAATGCATAGATTAGCTACATTAAAGGGGACATAGACTATCTGCAGGCACTGCTCAGTTAAGAGGACAAGATTTTCCTTAGGTTATGTTCCTTAAAATTCTCTGCCTTGATGAAAAGGCAAGCTATGTCGCAAAAGTCTTTCCGCCTCTAGATTGCATGGACTTGGATGTCCCAAACATCAGCCCCTCTGTTGGAGGTTAGGTTTGTTTCTTGGTGTTGATTTTTTATTTTACCTATAGAATTTTTTTCCCAAGAGTTGCTAGGCAACTAACTATTGGGTACTTACAGATACTCAGGTGGGACAAAAGGATGGAGCATAGCACCTGGCTACACTTCTTTTTGTCTCTGGGAGTTTCTCTCAGAGGGGGAAGGTGACGCAAGTTGGGGGCAGGAAAAAGATGGGGCTGGGGGCAGCTTGGCTCTCTTGCTCTCGGCATCAGAGATGGTCAGGCTGCTGCTTGCTGCAGGAGGAGTTTCACTGGCACCACTGGGTCCAATCCTGAGGAAAGCTATCATCATTCTGCTCATCTGCCCAGGAATCCTGAGTTCTCCTTTTGCTGCCCTGCTGGAGCTGGCCTGGCCCTGTCCCACCGCTGCTGCTTTCTCAGTGCTGCTTTGAGGCTTTTCTGCACTGCGGCCCCACACTGCCCCGTCCTGCCAGGACATCCCTGCCCTCCAGTGACCACCGACAGAGCTCTGGATTGTATCCGATCCACCAGCCTGGGATCTCCCACCGTTCCAGCTTGGTGCTTTTCGGAGTCCCAAGAGATCAGACTGCCCCGGGTTTTGTGAAACCAAGCTCTGTCAAGGTCCCTGGTTCTGTTCACTATTAATGCTGTAGTTGTTGTTTGTTTGCCTTGTTATACCTATTAGTAAAGAACTGTTATTCCTATCCCCATATCTCTGCCTGAAAGCCGTTTTAATTTTCTAAATTATAATAATTCGGGGGGAGGGGATTTGAATTATCCATTCCAAGAGAGGCTCTGCCCCTCTTTAGCAGATACCTGTCTTCTTTTTTCAAAACCAAGACACCCTCTCAATGACCTGACCTCCCTTTGCAATACTGAACAGAGCAGCTGTACATGATGCCCAAGTTGGGATAGGGGTTGTTTTGCCTTCCTTTTGCATTCTTGGAGATGTCTGGACTAAGAGCAATGAAGAAGCAGGATCTCCAGGGCTTGCAGTGGGATGGTTGTGGCTGAATGTCTGCTCCTGATTGAGAGCAACTAAATGCTCAAGATACATTAAGTGAAAGGATTTGTTATGCATGGGCAGTGAGGGATCTGATGATGAGAACTGAGTCACTTTTCCTCATGGTCTATCCATAGCATCAATTGTAAATTCCTTCTGCCCTGGAGCAGTGGGACAGAATGGCTTTGCTGTTTTACATAGCTGCCACCCCATAATGGCCACGCCATTGCTAAATTTAGCCAAAGAGTCTAATGATACCTTCTAATTCTGTATCTAGAGAGGCAGAAAGCCAGGAAGACTCTGGATATGCTGCAACCCAGCAGTCTTCTGTTCATTAACTCAACGTTGTAGGGCCAATGCCTAAGACATGCCAGATCAGAGAGAAACTGACTCTGAACCACTCCTCTCCTCCACTCACTTTACATCAGGACTACTGATCTCAGTAGATTTTCCATCTCCTGGCCTGCACAATCTCTGGGGCAACAGCTTTTGGGGAAAATGGATGTAGTGTTATGACGAGTCAGAAAGAGTATGTAACAAGACGCATGTCTGAATTCAAGTTAGTGCCACCCAAAAAGGCAGTTCTGCTTTCCCCATGTCTCTCCCTGCTTCAAGCTTTACAGTCTTTCTCTTTTTCTCTCTGGCTTTGTAAGCCTTTGAAGAACTGATTTAATTCACTAAGCAGATGGAAGACTATGGAAGACTATGAACTCTTTTGCTGAGTTAGTTTTTCATTGTTTTAGTGAGCTGAATTAGATTATGCAGGGAGAAAAGTACCAGACTTCATTCATGGATGAGTGTGGAATAGGAAAGGAGGAGGTGGAAAAATCCGTAAAGTTCATATTCTCTTATCTCCAGCCTTCTCACATCTAGTTCCTGTGAGGTGATCATGCCTTGTCACATTTTAATGTCTGATGTTGTTTTGAGATAATAACTGAATGGGTTCTGGCAAGTAAGTGCTCAGTACTGCTGTCATTTATGTGGGCCCATCTCAAATCCAAATGTTGAACACTTCACAAAAAGTCCAAAACGTTGGCAGAGAGGTGCAGGACTGGCCTTTCCTCTTTTTTTTCCTCGGAAAATACTTTCTTTTGGCAGGGGCAGGATGCCTTGGTAAAGCAGGTGAGAGATTATAAAGTGGATGTAAATGGAGATCATTGTGCTTAAGGGTCATCAGACTGTTTCTTCTCACCACCTAATAAAAAACCAAAAACAAATCTGAGGTTTTTGAGAAATCCTTTAACATCCTCCTTTATGTAAAGAGAATTTAACATCAGACTTAAATATTTGCTTTAAAAACATCTGGAAGTAAATGAAATAACTTCTTTCCCAGGCCAGGATTCTGTTTTGTTTCAGCCTGGAGCAAGTTTTTTTGGCCAAATTATATATGCCCAAGAAAAGATCCAAGGGCTTTAAAACTAGCAAACCCCTTTCTGTAATGGTGCAAGTGGGCAATGCTCTTTAAAGTGTGTGTGGGGGAGGGAAATGCCAGGAAAATCCCCCTCACAAGCCAGGACTGCATTTGGGGAGCCCAGATGAAAGGCCTGATGCGGGTCATGTGACAGGTGTCACTTCAGTAATGATATTGGGGCAGAGATAAAAGTCCTCGCCGGCTGGTCATGTGACATCGCTTCATTACTGGCACAGCAGGTGGTCGGAGAGACTCAATGCCTTTATTTTTTATTATTTTTTAAATTTTTTTATTCTGTGATAATGAGAAAATGTTTAAACTTCCATCCCTGTGTTTAAACACTTCTTCATGCTGACAGCAGCAGGAGATCCCTTGATCAGCTGTCAGATGGGAAAGTGCAATTTTTCTGGAAAGTAAACAGCGTGTTTGCCAGTTGGAAATCATTTTCTGTTTGTTGGGACTGCTAGTCGTGGTGTGATGGAGCCATGTCACAGCATCTGACAACTCGGGAGTGGGGAATAGAAAACAGACTGAGAAATGGGGTTTAGACTCTGCCTCTGATAACAGCAGCTTGAGATTTTTGACACTTCGTCATTGTTATTGTGTGGAAAAAACCCACAACTTATGGGTTGCTATGAAACTTTTAAAACAGCAGCTCTGTGCCAGTGTGAATGTGTGGGACCTCCTAAAAGAAGCTCCTGCATTTTAACAGAAACTTTCCTCGGAGGAAAGCAAAAAGGACACAAAGGAACTGATTAGGTGTGGGGATGTGTGGGGGTGAAGGTGGGCAGATCTCATTCCTGGCTTGCAAGAAGAAACAAAAAAAGTCTTCTTATTAGAAAACTTTACATGGTTCTGATGTCACGTAGGCTTGGGTAAGCCACTGGGAATTTCAGGTAAGCAGAGGAAGACAAATGTGGTCACAGGGTCATGCAAAAAAGCTCAACTCCACCCCGAGCCTAGCTGAAATCAGAGGCGTTATGGTCTCCTTTGGAAGTACCCTGAACCCAACTTAGTTAACTTTAAATGCTAATCACATTTTAAAAAATTTTCCTCTTAGGCAAATACCTTCTCAAAGTCAATTCCTGTTGAGAAAAAGGAGATACAGATATTATACACATAATTCTAATTAAAATTAAGGTTTGAATGTGCCTATGCAGAGCCATACACAACATTTTTCCTAGGCAGACACAGACAACATCTTATGTGCAGAATCAACAAATCAACCTGATTTCAACACCCGGGAAAGTTAATTACTCAGAGCATGGCTCGAATCACGTAAAAAATATTCGCAGTAATTACGTTACATGAAATCCTTGGTAGCCTCCCATCAAATGCTTTCCTCTGCTGGCTGCGCTGCATTCTGCCTCTTCCTAAAGATGCCCAATAAAAGGTTCCTGCCTGTCAGAGCGGCCGGTAGCTCACCCGCACCCCAAAAGCCCTGGAGCTGGAGCCTTGGCTTCGGCTGCAGCTCTGCTGGGGCCGGCGGGGCTGGGGGCGGCTGCCCGGCTGCAATCACGGGCTGGGCCCGACCAGCAGCAAAAACCGTCCCAAGCGAAAAGATCAGATCAGAATCTGACCCGTTGTTAGCAGTCATTAAAAAACATTGCACTTTTAATAGGAGCTTATTCAATTAGCAGACTAACAGGCTCCATCAGATAAGCTGGGGATTTCCCTGGGAATCTGAGTCACATACGCTGAAGCTGCTCTGCACCGTATGGTTAACCCTCTCCACGCAGAACCAGCATGAAGAGGCCAAATCCCAGGAAAGGGCTTATTTGGGGGTTTTTAAGGGAGAAGAAGGAGCCCTCCACTGCGCCTCGAAGCGCCCGGAGGTGCCAGTGCCGAGTGAGTCACACGCGCTGCAAGGACCCGGGAGGATCACGGCACCAAACTCACTGCTGCAGTCAGGAGATTCCCCTGATCTCCGATAAACACGCTGACATTTGGCAGCCTGACAGCTTCACAGTCCCATAAGACGCTTCCTAATTAGAGCCTGGGTGAGAAATAATCCACAACTTGAAGTTTGTCTCTAGCTTCCTTGCTGTACTTTTTTTCTCCTCCCTCTTTGTGCCTTTTTTCCCTTTTCAGTGTTTTCTCTCACACATTCTCAATACATCCCCTCCCCGCAGGCGGAAGCTGTTTGAAACACCAAGCGGGATAAAGGGTCACTTTTGCCTGTCCTCTCAGCTCAGAACAGCTCCCAGCAAAAGCACCCCTCTTACATTCCAGCATTGCCCTTGAAGGAGACGGGGAGATAAGGCAGGGGAAAGGACAGTACATGGTGAAGTTTACAATGAGGCAAAGTAAAACCGGTCTGGAAGAAAACCAAGCCAGTCCCATTCATTCCTAGTCAAACAAGTAGGGCACAACTAGTGCTCCTGGCAGCAGGAAAATAGGGACTCTGGGGCTCCGGGTCTGGATCCAACCCTGAACTTTGCTTTCCTCTTCACCAAGTGCCCCAAACACCAAGTCATGGCATCCTGAGCCTTTCAGCTGGAGCCAGGATCTGAATTTAGCATTGCCTTCAAAATGTACAGTACCACGATGCTGCTGTATCATAGTTTGACATTCAACCAGCTGGTCATACAATGAAATATATTTTTTAGCCATTTGTACTGGTACACAGCCTGACCTTTTAGAGATAAATCATATTATATTCGTTTACCCCATCACATGTATGTTCTCTGAATAGTTCCTGAATATTCTTCAAATCCAATAACCTATGGGATTGAGATTATATCAGTATTGGCCAAGACAAGTATTTTACTGTATTTATCTCCTAGAATATTTGGTAATAGTGGGATTGACTATCTAATATTCCAAAGTCTTTTCCACAGTAGTGAGACAAGGTAGCAAGGCAATTAAAATACAAGTCATTGTATACACTGCAACAGCTTGGATACAGATACAAACATCAGAATTCACTTTTTATTAGAGGGTTGTTCTCTCATACTGTCCTCCTCAGAGAATACCATATGCCCTGGATAGCCACCAGAAATAAGCAGAAACTTGGGATTCTCCATTCTTGGCCATACATTATATCAGACAGCTCTGTATGTTACCAGTCAGCAGGATTCCAGATGATGACATGGGAAAAATACCTACAGGTAGTTGACCATTAGCTCTCTCCAGAGCAAACAGACTTCATTCAAAATAAGCATTTGAAGCTGTTTACAGGACAAACGTATTTAATGCTGAGATACACTGGAAGATCTCCATCTAACATCACTAGAGTTCAAAATGCATCTTACCCAGAGGACTGTGGGTCCTTGGGGAGTACCTTTCCTTGAAGTTTCGCTTTGGGGGCTTTAGTATGATTGCTGATGCCCAAGTGGTTCATGTGCTGCAGATGTCTGTGTATGATGCTGCTGTGAGAAAAGAACTGTGGTCCCACACCTTGGTACTGGGGAGAACAACCTTGCACAAAGACCAAAAAGGATCATATCATCATCCTCACCTGTGACATCTGTACTGCTACAATGCTGAGACGGAGAAAATTGTTTATCAGAATGATATTTCCAACAAGCAGATGTTTGTGAAGTAAGCAGAGATACCTCCTGAGGATTTAATATTAATTATTTCTCTGAATACATTGTAGCTGTGTGTTTTCTACCATCCCTCCCTATAAACTGAAGTGTGGATTAGTAAGCACTATTTATAGATCCCAGCCCACCCACTTGCTTGGAACACCCCTGAGGCTGTGGGAGATGTAGCTGCATTCATAGCCAAATATCATCTCCAGGGTCCACATAGCATCATGGCAAAATTCTGCCTTTCAGCATGGTAGAAACCATGGAAAACATTAGATGTTGTACTGGACCTAAAATATCTGGTTCCATTTCTGCCCTGATAATTTTTGCATGACAAATGAGTATAGACACAAAGAAGGAAGGGAGCATAGAAAAGGAGAAAGCTCTCTGGGAGGACTGAGTGGGGAGGAGATGAGGCAGAGCTGTCCCTGAGTGACTTGTTCTTTGGGTACCTTATTTCCTTCTGGCTACAAAGTGGGCACAGGGGTCAAAAGAACAGCATTATAAACACTCATGCCTGTTTGAGATCAACCATTTAAAAATTCAGGAGAATCAGATGCCAAGAGCAGGTGTAGTAGCACAGGAGAAAAGAAAAACTGTGGTTCTTTCCAATTAAACCTCATATTTCCTGGGTTTAGAATTTCAGTCATTTAAATATATTTTAGACTAAGCCTTAGAAATAGAAGTTGGCAGCCTGGAGGAATTAATTTTTTATTATTTTATTTTAAGAGATTAACTCAAGTTGATAGATTTAGAGCATTTTTTAAGTTTGTTGGTTTCAGATGTTTAAAAAGAAATTTAAAATAAACAAACAAATTCCAGTAGAAAATTTGGCAAGGGCTGAATCCTTTGGGCAAAATTTTCCCAGGAGAAACTTAGATCTCTGATAAGTAACAGAGGAGATGCTGTATTTCACAGCTGCAATGCAGATCTGAGGCCTCTCCAGAGACTCCCACATGCTAAACAGGGATTTCTTCAGTTTAAATGCCAGATCTACTTTGGTCCCAGTGAAACTCCAGAGGGGCATTTCCTAGGAAAACGGGGCATGTTTAATCCACTTTATCATTAATGCAAAGAATAGTCTCAATATTTGTGAAAATCAAACCCATGTGTTATGGAAGGTCCTTGATATCTTGAGTGAATTAAGTTCTACTTGCCAGCCTTGGCTGACAGCTGGGCCGCAGTTTGTCTGTTTGCAATGTCTCATGACAGGGGTCTGTAATGAAGCCAGCATGAGCCAGACTGCTGACCTGACTGGGCACTTCCCTGAAGCATGTGCTGGAAAATTTACTTCAGTGACTAAGGCTGGAAGCACCACAGGTGTCAGAGGAAAATAATAGCTCCTAGCAATGCAGTCTCACTTTGGCTTCACCGCTCTCATCAGTAATGGTGTTGCATTTTCTTTGCAGAATTTTCTCTGCTAATTAAATCTGGACCATTTCACATTTTGACTGGATTTAAAACAAAACAGCTGAAAAAAATTATGTCTCTGAACAGAGCTCTTGGGTTTATCACCATGTGACAGTACTGCCAAGGTCAACCATCCCCATGATGAAGTCTGGAAACAATTCTTATGAGCCAAACATGATGCTGTTACACAGATCACCATGCTGATGCTGGCGAGCTGAGGGCTGAGCAGCAGGGCCTGCATGCTGCAGTTGGTGAAAAGCCCCAAAATAAACCACACCATGCTTTAATGGGTAAATGCTGAAGGCTTCTCACTTGATTAGATGCCTGTTTTAGAGAAAACACTCTCAGAGCCATTCAGTTGGACACAGACCTGGAAGATTTAATGATGCTGAAAGAAGACGGTCTGCAAGAGACCTGGGAGCAGGGATGCTGACCATCCAATGCAGATCCTGTGCAAAAAGGGATGAAAGACAATTGGAGATAGCCAAGCCCCAAGCTTGGGACCCTGTTTGAGGCTCTTGGAAGCAGAATGAGGCTGTCTTGGGGGCTGAGTGAGGAGGCAGCCTGAGAATGCCTTTGAAGGTGGCAGAGAGAAGCCCAGGAAAGCAGCTGCCCCACTGGCAGAGGAGGAACATTTATCATTTGGACATGACCAATGCAGACAGACAGGTTGCTAGCCATCACCACGCCCTCAGGGAGCTGCATCACAGTCTCTGCCAGGGCAGGCTTGCTCGACTTAATACATGAGAGGAAAAAATGGCAGGCCTGGAGGGAAGCAGTCTGTGAGCAATGAGCATTGGACCCTTCACATCCAGCAGCGCCTGAGGCAACTGCAGAGAAGATGACCCTGAAGAGGCTGCCCTGGGGCCATGGCCTAGGGGGAAACAGCCCCTGAATTTGACTCCATCTTTTTCTACCCTTTCACAGCAGGCACTGCTATGCCAAGTTCCCTTCAGCTTGCACAAGTGAGGGAAAGAGAGCATAGCCTCATCTTACAGATTTCCACCCACCTGCCCAGTGGCTCCAGATGAAGTTTTGGAGGAAAGTGGAGCAGAGAAACCTCCCCAGTTGTAAGTGTAAGAGTGGTTCCTCTGGAAATGCTCACTTTTGCAAGGGGTGCAGAACTTCTGCAAAGCTGCACACCTTTCAGAAGGAAAAGCCATATCATCCCCTTCAGCTGAACCTTCTGCTTCCTTCAGACAGATCATCCAGCTGACACTGAAAGACAGTGTTGGGCAGCTTTTTGAACCCATCCAGCATGATCACTACATTTACCAGGCCTCCAAAGCACCTTCAAGGGTCTGAAGATATCTTCCACTGCTAGCTCTAATGAGATTAGAAGCAAGCTTCCAAACAATGGTGCGATCTCATTCTAACCCATTTAGATTATAATCTGCTCTTCCAGATATTA
This sequence comes from Acrocephalus scirpaceus scirpaceus, assembly GCA_910950805.1. Taxonomy (NCBI): domain Eukaryota; kingdom Metazoa; phylum Chordata; class Aves; order Passeriformes; family Sylviidae; genus Acrocephalus; species Acrocephalus scirpaceus. Next base: position 44,131,339 of record OU383779.1, read on the forward strand.
ATATTTTCATATTAATGTAGATCCTTTTATCCCTGTAGCTTAGCACGGGGTTCTGATTTATTAAATAGCTGGCTCCCTCTGGACTAGAGGAGCAGGATGCTGTGCTGTGATGAGCTTAATAACTCACTGCTCCCTAATAGTAAATCACAGACTCGTGCTTCAAATTTGCGGAGAGAATTGGGTTGACTTTCCCCTCAGTCCTCAAAGCATCTTAGTCCTGTTGTGCTAAACTACCTACTAACAATCTTCCTTAAATATTAGAGTCAAGTGCTCTAATATGGGTTCAGCCCATTCAACTGAACTTTTAACAGCAATTTGGGGAGCGAGGGCAAGAGCAGAGTTAACAGATTTCACTGGCTTTTCCCATCAAATGGTGTCAGAGCACTTTTCTGGAGGCACCAGCACTATAACATCCAGCAGAACTAGTGTATTTATTATTTTAGAAGAGCTCATGTTTTTTTAATATCTCCAGGTTTGAAGCAAAGGTTGAAAGTAAGGGCAGCCTATTTGCATTGTGAATAAAGTTATCTGCCTCCTCCACCCCTACCCCTGCATCCCCGACTGGAATATGCAGAAGTAAATGCCTTCTAATGATCCCTGGGGGGCTGAAGCTTTGATATGGATCTTGCCCGAGGTATACTAGTTGGGAGAAGTTCTGCCAGACTGAAACCCACATGGCAGTGGGGGAGTAGGCAGTCTTCCCCTGAGTGGGAAAGAAGGGAAATTGGATTATCTTGCTAGCAGTTGGTGTTTTTCTGTCTGCAAGAACTTACAGATGAGAGGCCCCAGCTGGGAAGTTAAATTCAGCCCTCTGCAGACAGCAATGTGTGTTTTCCTCATCTAAATAAAATAGATTATCCCATCCAAGTTCTGCAAAGTTTTTTTCCTGTTTTGGCTGTGTGCAGGGCAGGTGGGTAGAGAAGCAAAATTGCAGGATTTGAATTTCAGTTTGGTGACTGCTGAAAATGTTGAGTATGTGTGGCCATGTGTTGTTTGTAAACACAGATTACTTTTTGGATGTGACATCTGGCTTTCAAGGAGCTCCCACAGTAGGCAGAATCACAGGAGTACACACGTCAGTTCCCTCAGACAAATCTATTGTAGGACACTATTTTGCAGTTTACAGCACACTGAATAAGCTCAAAAAACCCCAAATGCAGCTGAAGCCCCTTAATAGAGAAAACCTGTTTAAATGGGCTGCTTTCTGGAAACAAATTGTTGAATAAAAAGAACACCCTGGCAATGGGAAAGTTTTCTGCGTTGCCAAGAGGTTCCATAAAAAGCCTATTTTATAGCGTTAACCCGTTCCCTGTAGAAGGCAGAGCATACCGCAGAGGATCACATGCTGCCTGGGAAGCGGCAGCACAGAGATGAAATACAGCAGCCAGGAAGGGCTCACAGCCCTGGGCTTCCTCCCTGGGCAGCGCCTGAGGTGGGCTGGTGCCCTGGGGATTCCAGCTACGATGCCAGACCAAGCAGCTTTTCCCCTGGGGTATAGACACAACACCTTCCTAACAGAGGGATACCAGGAATGTTGAGCAAGCTCCCAGGCACACAGGATGTGCGAGGGAAGGAGCAAAGGGAAATACCAGATTTTTTTCCTCACAGAGGAGAGACAAGAAAGGATTCTGCAAGAGAGCTATTACAGACAGAAAGGAGCCAAAACATAAAGTGCTGCTGCTGTTTTTCAGTATCAGGATGCCACACAGTAAGGTTCCTAAGGCTCCAGCACCCTTATGCATCAACTGCAAAAACCCAGTAGCAGCATTTTGGGATGATTTGCACTGATTACTTGAGAATTCCTGAAGGGTTTTTGAGATAGGCATTTATTCCCCTTGCTCCTTCTGTGCAAACTGTAGGTCGGCCCTGGCACACAGGAGAGCACTCTGGGCAGGCTGTGGTTGTGTTTTCGGAATCAGGACTACTTATATCATTTTAAGCAATCCTGCTCCCCTTCCACTCCCCGTTGCTTCCTTGCCCACTCCTTGCACCACCAGCTATGCCAGCATGCTGTCTGTGTAGCACATGGTGAATGAGACCAGAGAACTCTTCCAGATAAAAAACAACTCTAGGAAAAAAAATGTTTATTTTTCAGCTGGATTGGTTCCTGCCCTGGGTCACTGCACAGCAGGGAGACTCAGGGATGAGAGCAAGTGCTGAGGACAGGATCTGTAAACTGTCAGTCAGTAAAGGTCCCCACCATCACCCCCACTTTCTACCCCTCTATGTGGTGGATTAGACTTCATTTGATGTGGGGTCTTTTCTTTCACCCCAAATTTAGTTTTCTAATAGTTGCAGAGATGTTATTCAACCTACAACAAGAGCTTGAGCGCCTTCTTTTCTCACATAATAACCTTGGGGTGTCAGGCTACATCTCGCTGTGTGGCCTGCTGCAAGGATCCCCAGGATCCCAAAAGCTTAAAAAAATGGCGGGGGAGGGGGGGGATTTGGACTACATGGCCTTTAAAGGTCCCTTCCAACCCAAACTATTCTGTGGTTCTACCTCCTGCAAATAGCCATTTATGTGCCACCATCCAGCAGCACTGTGTGTAAATCCAGTCACAGGAACAATAGAGCTCTCTTATTAGCATGCTGTACAATCCATACATAGCTCTGTCCTTTTCAGCTTGGTTCCTGCTCACAGGGATGCAGCAACTCTGCTCCCAGCTCTGGAATTAGTGACTTTTGGGCAGTGAGTGTAAGGGTCTGCTCCATTCTCCATTGCAGGTGGAAAAACACCGGTCAAATCTCATGAGGCACCCTCTCACCAGGCTGCACAAGACTTGTCTGCCTTGTATTGCAAGTGGGCTACTTTTAGCACCAACTGCTTCAGTACCAAAAGGTGTCATGGAATTTTAATGGCCACAGATGGCCACAGCTTCTGTTTTATGTCTTATCTGAGCCCCCTCACCCTCAAATCACCACCACAGGAGCACCATGCTCCTCTTGGGACAGGCTGGGGAGAGAGAGTGGACTCAGGTGGGTGAGAGCTGCCGGTTCAACATCTCTGCTGCCTACAGCTCAGCCTGGATTTTCCTTTCCTAATACAGAATCTGTTGGCTGTATGCAAATATGATTGAGTTGGGCAACAGAAAACTGTAGATAAAATAGTTTTGATCCATCTCCACAAAAACATTCTAAATCCAATCTAAAGTCCTCAGGGTCTTTGAGGCACATATTAGCTGGAACACCTTCTTTTTGTACTGGATGATTAGATTCCCATATTTTTCCATAGGCAAACGAAGCATGCCCAGATACAGTTCATAGCAACTGTGCAAATTCATTTTAAGTCATGGCCAGATGTTGGCAAGAAGAGACTGAAGAAAAGCTCATGCTATTTTCTCATTTAAGTATATAGGAAAATGGATCCTCCTATCCAGCTGTGAGCTTTTCCAGAATACACCCCAGAGTGCAGCTGATGGATGTGCCTCCCACAGCCCACAGGGTTTGATGCTGTTCCAGACATGCTTCATGGGGAATATTCCATTCAAAATAATTATCAATTTGAATAGAGTAAGTACCAATCTATGCAAAACCCACTTTGTCTGCTGCCTGGGAAGAGGTTACAAAGCACATTTGGCTATTGTGTGCATGCTTGTAAATTTTAAAATCCTGGGTGAGATCTCTGTATCTGGAGAGCATCAGAGGATCTTGAGAGCACTAAGGCAACGTAGAACCCAAATCTTTCTTCTTCTTCCTCCCAAAGGAGTCCCAGACTGTATTCAGTAAAAGTCACCACAGCTTCAGTAACACCTAATACATCTTACACTAGCTTTAGATTTGGAGAAGCCACACAGGAAAAACCTGCTCCCAAACTCTCATCTCCCGTCTTGGTTACATTAATTTCTCCTTGCTGTCCTTCCTTGACATCCATAATGCTCCACCTCCAGCCCAGACAGATGAGTGTAGTACAGATCTGACGCACACAGCACTGCCATTGCATTGCTCCTCCACTGTGGCACCCTTTTTGTCACACCAAGTAGCAGGGCTTTCAGGCTCCTCATTAACTCTGCTCTCTTTTGTTCTCCCAAGAGATCTTCTGTTCCACTGCCAGTGGGATGCCCACTTTGTTCCTCCAGTGCTAGTTGCTTATTTTCCTCATTGGCCTTGGCCTTCCAGCTACTGTGTTCTTGTTTCCAACTGCAACTCCTTCCCTCAGCACAGGCCTGCCTTGGAAGGTCTGCACACCACCACCTCAGTTACACCCTTCCTGAATACCTGTATCCTTTGCTGTGTTCCTAGCAATCTATCTCAATTAGTCCCAGGCTTCTGTACTTCACTTGGCCAGAGGTTTTCCTTAAAAGAACTGGAACATTGGCTTTTGAGGTGCATCTCAGTTTTAAAGACCCTGAAGGCAAATGAGACAACAACCTATGTGTAGTTTAAGCCCACAACAGACTCCTTGAAGACACAGTAGGTTGGAAAAGTCCCTGCTGTGCTCTGAACATGCTGCCAGCTGAGGTGCAAGTACAGATTCCCCACATGTGGTTGAGGTCTGCAGTCTGGGCCACAAAGTTTCGAGACTTAGGCTGTGGTTTGATTATAAAATAAACCTGACTCTGTGGTTCCCAGTATTGATCAAAAATGCCACAGCCATATGACATGAAACATGGATCTAGCACTCCACCAAGTTAAACACATTTAGAAAGTTCAGACAAGTCAGTTTTTTCATGGCAAGGTGTTGGAGTAGACCAGTTCCTAGACCACACTACTGTCCTGCCAAATCAGCTATAAACGGTCTACCACAAGTAGCCCAAAGCTGACATAACAGCACAAAGTTGCATAAATTCTGCGTTGTGTGCTTAGACTAGTTTGACAGAAATGCACTTGTGTATGGGAGTGACGCAGGTTAACTGGGGATTGCCGGGTGATCTGTCAGAGCCCAGATCCACAGTGCTGGTAAAACTTTACCCTGCGGAGCATTGTGGGGTTATTTCTTGCAGCACAAGGCATGATTTTCAGTGTTTGCAGCTGCATAGTTAATCCTGCTGCAAAAGCTGATGCAAAGAGGTTTGTGTGGGCTGTAGGAAACTTTGAGACTGCAATAAGGATACTGGAGAGGCAGCTGTTGACACTGAGAAACCTCTTTATGAGATGAAAACCCTTTGCAGGCAGACTGGCTGCTCTAAAGCACATCACATACTGTGAGTGAAACTGTGCTGTCTGCAACAAGAATATTGGTAACCAGTCACAAACACAGGCAAAGGTGAGAGTAAATAAGCTCTGTGTCAGAAAACAAGCACAAGCAGCAGAAGGGGATGTGTTTTAAGTATGGGAAAGTGAGTGGGAGGAGGTGCCCGAAGCAAGGGATGTTGGGGGTGGGATGGGGTAGCTGGAGGAAATGGGGCAGCCAGGCAGAATGGGCACTCAGCTAGGATGGGATACCCAGGAATATGGGGCTCCCGGGTAGGACTGAGCACTCAGGAGGTACAGGGCTGCCCAGAGGGGATGGGGTGCCCCTTCTCCATTCCCCTGCAGCCTGGGAGAGGGCTGCAGAGCTGCAGAGAGACGGCACTTAAGTCTGCAGGGAAAGGAAGGGGTTAACTGGATACGGATACCCCCCCCCCCCCCCCGTTGAACTCATTGATTCATTTTCTCTGTTCCTATTTCTTTCTCTCACTTTCTTCTTCTCTCTCTTGCAGACTGATTAAAAACTCTTTGAGTTTGAAGGTTTTTGTGTCAAAACAGCTCAGATGCCAGCTGGGTGCCAAGCAGTGAATATTCATAGTATTTAAATGTGACAGTGCGGTGGGGGCTAAAGGACGGGCTAGTTAGCTCTTTTTAGATGGAGATTAGCTGCCTTTTTGCTCCTAATCACCACTGTTGTTGAAATATTACAGCTTCTGTTACAACTATTAATGTCCTAAATGAAGAACAGACTCCTCTGAATAACATCAAACACAAAATGGTCACTTCCAATTTTAGCCCGTTTCTCTCCTCTTTGCTAGTGTGTGTTTTCATTTCTGTCTGGGGACCTGTCTTGGTACCATACGGTTCAGCCTCAAACCCTGCAGTAGAGGAGCTAGCCTGGCCCGAGGGAGCTGCTAAAAACCAAAGGAGCATTCACGTCTCAAGAGACGTCAGGAGCTGGCCAGAGGCTGTTATTTAGCTCATGAGGATGGTGGCTGCTTGGAGTCGGAAATGGGTACCCAGTTGCAGGTCAATCCTACACGAATAGGCATTCAGGATCTGTTACTCCAGGTGAAGCCCCTGTTCCCTGCACAAGATGGAGGAAAGTTATTTTCCTGCACCAAACAAGAGTCCAGGGAAATGTGAGCGGAGGCCCACCACTGGAGTGAAGTGCAGGAGGGCACGGTGCTGTATTGCTCTTGGGGCTGGTGTTTGCCAGGGTCAAAGTGAAACCCACGGCCCTAGGAACCAGGAACATTGTAAATGGTGAGGTAAGCCAACAGGCTCCCATTTGAGCTCTACTCAGATAAAACTCCCACTAAAGTCAGAGGCTGGATAAAATCTGTGACAGGGTGGTGTGAGTTGGTCCTTTCATGGAGGGAAAGGACCTATCTGGAGGGAAGCCTGATGGAAAATACTTTGCAGCAAAACCTGCCCAGATGTCCAGTGCGTGTTTGGCCATTTGGAACCTCTCCGCATTCATCCCAGGAACTGCCTGCCGTTATCCGAGAGCATGCCTGGCAGTATGACGAAGAGGAGGGAAAACCCATGTGTGGTCCTTAGGCTCTGGCAAGAAATAGCAGAGCAGAACACCAGGCTATTGATTTCATGTTTGCTTTAAAAACAACCTAAGTGCATTCCTGGAGCAAGGCTGGTCTGGAAGCCTAAATAAAATAATATTCTTCAGCCTTGAAAACTGACACTAGACTTCAATGGGTGCTTTAAAGTCCTGCCCCCAGACTAAGACCTGCACATTTCCTAAGCTCTTGTCTACACACAAAAATGGTGCTACTTTAACTAGATCAGTGTAGCTAAAGCAACACATCTCTCCTCTCTTCCATCCCTTTCTCTTCCATGTGTGAAAACTGTTACAAAGCATCCCTATTTGACAAAACCTTCCTTATCAGAGGAAATTATCTTTTTACTAATACAAGACTTACTAGCGTCAGCACATCTAAGTAGGACTAGAGATAGCATTACTGTTTTGGTAGCAAAAAATCACATCCATAAACAGCATGTTAGTCTGTCTCAGAAGGGATGCACAGAGCAAGCCAATGGAAAAAGGCAGACAGAATAGATCTAACGCATCTTCCTGATGACAAGGCTTGTGTCCTGCACTCCACAAAGTGCAAATGAATCCATCTGAAATAGTCAGGGACTTCTCGGACTCTGACGAGGCTGTAACAGTATCTGGATAAAATGTGTGCACAGTATTTATAATGTACAGGCAAAACTACAGAACTCAGACCTTCCACAGCATAAGCAGATCAACAGAAACTGCATGTTAGCTAAGCTCACTAGAAAATAAACAAGAAAGTCCCTTAACAACCAAACTGAGACCACAATGCATTCACAGACACAAAAAATAGATTTGCACGCTAATCAGTCAGAAATGCTAATTTCCATAGATGGTATCAGAAATATGTGGACCTGACCCTTTGAAACTCTTTCCTCACAGAAAAATTGCATTGGCTACCACTGGGCTCCAGAAGAAAAAGAAAAAAGACCATATAGGATATAATATATTCCCAACATCAGGACTATGGATTTCAACAAACTGCATTTGATATTCAAGATACTTTTAAGCAATGCAGTTGTACAGGAAAACCAATATAATTTCTCACTGGTACATTTGTAAAGGCAGACTGGTAATAAAAATGAGTAATCATCATCATCAAACTTTTAACTTCTGTCTTGATGCTCTCAGGATTTTCCTGCATCCACCCTATTCCCACTCCAGCTGAACAACTTCCCAAATTTCTAAATACTGTACTTCAAGTTTAACCAGTTCTGATATCCTCAGTAATAACATCAAAGCTTCAGGTGCCTTATCCATTGAAGTTAGGATGACCTGAATAGCATTAAATTTTCCCTTCAATGGTGGTTGTTTCATACTTTATAAGTAAATCTGATGGTACTTAGTACATACTCGTGGTGGAAGAAGAAACTGAAGACAGATGGATGTGGCTCCTAACAGGCAGCAGTTTGAAAACATGGCACCAAATACATCAATAGTCCCAGTTTGTTCCTTGACATATCAGAGTGCCTCTTGCCTTCCTCAGATTATTTTCTTCAAAAGTGTTCAGTCCTGAAGAATTCTGAGCTCCAGAGTGTTGGAAATGGAAATATCCACAATGCAGCCATAACTGAGGCTGTCAAGTGGCACAGTAGTACAGTCAGAAATGCAAAAATCCCCCGAATGCACTAATGATGGTGAAAATAAATGTGCAGGCACTGTCAGGAAAAATGAAGGTACTGGCAACCTGCTAAAGTTCTTCTGGAACAGCTCCTCCTTGCTGCAGGGTTGGAAGCCCCATGCTCAGAGGTTGGGCAGCATCACAGAGCTGTGGATGTCCAAAGCTCCCTGTTCCCAAGAGGAGCAGGCGTGCTGAGAGCTGGTTAGCTAAACTGTGGCGGGACAGGAAAATGGGGGAGCAGTTCCCTAAGTCAGAAGCAGACTTGTCAAACATTCATCACATTCCAGCATTCCCACTTGGTAGTCAGGAACCTGAAATAAAATGAGAACCTATGTGGTCAGGGCATGCACTATCAAATTCCAAACAACTTCCCTTTCTGACACCAGTGAAATGGAGAAAAAACCACCTAACTGCCTGACCCCCACCAGCCCCACAGGAAAAAAGGACAGAGAGCAGTAGGCACTACTTTTCTTGGTTTCAAGTGTCTACAGGCATCCTCTTTCCTTCATAATTCTGTTGTTCTCTTAATCAAGGGTTGCTTATGCTGTTAATGAGTATTGATTTCTCAGCTACTGATTGTGAGCAAAACAAACTGAACATGCATATCCACATCTTTCTTTCACTACAGCCATGTAATCTCTTCTCCCCCTCTTTCCAGTTCACCCAAACCACACAGTTGCCTTCTTTGCTTCTTTACAAGTCTCACCTTCCCTCTCTCCACTCCATCTGTCCTTCTTCAAGATTTCAACGGCTGACCCCATGCCCTGTTCAGTGCCTTCCCCTTCCTGCTCCCTGGCTCCCTTTGTGTCCTTTCAGCAATTGTCTTTATCATGCTGATCTCCCCTCCTCAGCACAGTGCTACAAAGCCTTCCCTAGCTCCTCCAGGGGCACCACTCTTTAAAGCAATCCCTTCTCATCACCAGGATCTCTCTTTATCACATGCCTCGAGTGTTTGTTTCACCTGCCTGAAATGAGAGGTGCAGACCAATGTCCAAATTTGATTTATGAAAAGATTAGTAATGAGGATTTTTATTTTTATAATGTGCATGGCTGTACATTACAACAGACCTTCACAATTATGAAGTTGTCTCAGGTCCCCACTGTCTCCTGGTGGTCCAGGTAGCCCAGGTAACAGAGCCTTTCCTGTCCTGTTTGGCTAGGAGGTAGACATCTTTTCTTTCTGCTCTGAAGCTGGCCTCAGACTGGGTACTTGCCCTGCACACTCCAAGCCCACCAGGCTTTTGGCTTAAGCAAAACCCAGTTTAGCTGGGAGAACTCACACAGAGATCCCTGAGCTCATGGTGCTCCTGCACTGTTGCAAGCTGCAAATGGGCTCTGAGGGATATTTCAAGATTCATCTCTTTAAGTCCTCTCTCTGAGACCTCCTTTCTTTGCCAACTTCCAGAAGTAAGAAAACCCACTTGGTTGACTGGTAACAACTGCTGGACTACTTTAACACTGGACTGATGCAAGTTAAAGCAAGGGCTGAGGGCACATGGTACAGGAAAGTTTCCCATGAAAAAAGCTGGAGGTAATCAATCTCCTCCTAAGTGAAAGCTGACTGAGAATAGGTGATAAAAATACAAGCACCTCTCTCCTTTACCCACAGCTCAAAGCATCCAATTGCCTGCATTCCTGCTAATCCTGGCATCATGCCTTCTCTCTGTGCATCTCCAATGTCCCTTCTTCCAAGAATGTTGTTCCAAAGTGACCTACTGTTCATGCACTCATTTTTAGAAGTACTTTCATGAGAAAGTCAGAGAATAGAGGCTACACGAATGAGTATTTCCAATCATTCATCCTCCACCATATTTTAATTTTCTTGCCTTAATGACTCCTTTTGGCTGTCTGGCACATGTCTCAGCACAACACTGGGGAAGGCTGAGGTGAATCCTCCCTCACAGCTTATCTGAGAGGCTGAAAGGACTTTTCTGTATCAGAGCAGGTAAGATCAGCACTTCTGTCTAGTCCATTCACCAGAACAAACAAGGGTATGCCTCACACCCAAAAGCCCCCTTGGGTGTCTGTGGCACAACAGTGACCGAGGTGACAGACCTCCCTGGTAGCTGCTTGTTTGCTGACTCTGCTGGTGTCTGTCTGCTCTTCCCTGTGCATGGATCCTCAAGCCTGGCCCTTCCCACCAATTCAATGTCCAGCTCCATCTTCATTTTCCAGTCTCTGTTCTTCATTTTCCTATTGATCTTTCTTTCTGTCAGTCAGGACACTGTTTGGTTACTTTATAGACTTACTATTTCAATTTTTTAGCAGAGCTTATATCCTGTTATGGATTTGTTTAATAAAATTACCTGCATTTGCAGGAGGGCCAGTTAATTTCTCAAGGCACTGCCTCACCACAGATCTGTCAAGCAACATCAAGCAAAAGCAGGAAACTGAATACAGGGTCTGGATTCTTTTCATAAAACCGAGGGCTGGCTTTTCTCCAGGGAATGCAATGTCTCCACATGTCCCTTCTGCCACTTGGGCCTACAGTGGGGCTCTGCAGGGAGGAGCTCCGAGTGAAGAAGCCCTGCTAGCAGAGGGTTAGTAATGGCACAGTCCCTTAAAGCAGACCCAGCTTCAGGATATAAACCCTGGACAGGATTAATTACCCAGCAAGCAGCTTGTTAGAAGCTGTGTTGGCACACAGATAAGGGGAGCTGTAATGGAATCTGCCAATTAACCAGCACATGGTGCTGAACTAAATGTGACCCCATCGTTAATTGTGGTTGTTTCTCAGCAGTTTTCTCATCACATTGGGTGCTCAGGAGAGGGGAGAGAAAGAGGGCTTATCCAGGTGCTTAATTTATTTCTGCTCACAAACAGGAATCATGGGATATAAACTTCATGACAATTACATGGCAGAGCTTTAAACCTTATTACATCTACTCTCCCTGAAAGAGAGGGGAGATGAAAGTCTTGGAAAAGCAGAAAAGAAGGACTCCTCACACTTTTCAGCACAGTAAACAGCTGTCCAATATAATGAAGCCTTCTTAAAGTAGTTTACCTGAAGGTAAATTTTCTGTGTGAGTGGTGTGTGAGAGGAATTCCTCTCACTCTATCTTCCACATGGCCTGTGGCCCATCTGCACCATGCGGAAAAGAGCCGGTGCTCTCAAAGAAGGCTGACATGAAAAGCTCAGGATGGCCTCGAGCTACAGCTGTGGATCTGGCTCCAGACTTCCCCTCAGTTCAGAGGTGTTTGAATCTCAGCCCCTTGCAGAGCTTTTGAGCCAGATGGAAGATCCAGGAATGAGTTTCCTTAAAAGTTCAAGAGGGTTCAAGAGGTTTTGCTTTAAATCCATCTCTAGGGATGACCTAAAGCAGTCAGTGATGCAGAACAAAGGTCTGTCTTCTTGTGGCTGCTTCCCTAAAGGAAATGCTTGGACAATTCTTTGTTAGGAATTAATCTCACATGGTCCTAAACAGCTAACTCTTCCCTGGAGTAGGACTGTATTGAAAGAGTGTCAGTCACAAGAACTAGTACATTGATTGCTAATATGAATATGCTAATATGCTAAGTGTGGCTTTGCTTCCTGGAGGACGTGGAGTCTGCACTGATCTAGCCACAGCTAGACCCCTAACACAGCCTCTGCCATATCTGCCTTGGACTTTAAGTCCATCTTGTTCTGCATCCAGGCTAGCAGTAGCCCATGTGGCATCTTAGGGCAAAACACAGGAGAGAAACAGGATGGAAAGTCTCCCAATTTCTTGCAAAATAGAGCAAAGAAACCCCTTGAGCTGGAGGTTGTGTCTGCATCCCAGTTTACCATCGCTATTTAAACTACTTTCACAATATTTCAAGCCCTTGAAGTAATTTGTAAACATGTCACTGACTTGTGTCCTGTGGTAAGCAGTTCCAGGTTTGGCCATGCATTGATGTAAAAGCCGTTCTTTTCTTTTTCATTTAAACTTTTTCATGATAACTTTGTTCCTTGTCCCTTAGTTCCCATGCTGTGATAAATAGTGAGTGATCATTCCTTATTCACATCTCTGTGCACATCATGACTTGACCAATCTCCAGAGTAGCCCCCTCAGCTGTCAGTTTTTCAAGCTGAAGAGCTTGGCTCCTGTCCCTTCATAAGGGAATCATTTAATACCTGTTGTCTCAGTGTTTGTCCCTCCTGACCAGCAGCTCTTCAAAATTTCGCCCTGTGGCTGCTCCCAGCTCTGTCTCTGCCTCTCACTCCCAGCCAAAGCCCCCTGTCACCCTGCAGGACTCCTGCCAGCACTGCCACACTTTTTCTCATTTCACTACATCCTCTCTCAGGGAGCAACTGCAGGCAGCATTCAAGACACATATGTACCATGGATTTATGCAGCAGTATAATGATGTTTTCTGTTTTGCTGCCAGTTCCTTTCCTGGCTGTTCCCTCCTCCCACCTCCAGTTTGACTGATGCTGCACAGTTTTCCTCCCCAGGATGGCTCCAAATCTCCCTTCTGGGTGGTAATAGCTAATACGTATTCATCCACTTATCATTGTTTTTCCCCACATTGCTTCTACATACATCAACATGGAATTTCATCTGCCATCCTATCACCCACTCACGCTGTATCCTGCAGCTCTTTGTTCATTACAGCTTATTACAGCAATCTCATGGAAAAACAAGCTCATTACGGTCGAGAAACTCACGCCTTATTCCACTGACTGAGGGGCTGCCTGTGTTGGAGGTGGTGCTGACTGCTTGAATTTCTTCCCAGCTATTAACAGAGGGCCCAGTGTGCACTCCCATCCCCTACCCAGAGGGGTAGGACTGATTGAGGCTCCTTCATCAGCCAAAAGGGCAAAGGATCACATGCACAACACACCATTATTTCCCTACTGCTGGCAACTTTCTCCCTACAGACTGCTAATGGCAGTCACCTACCCACATTCCCCTCCAGTGCTACCCTTTCCCAGCACCACAGCTTCTTAATAGAGGGAGAGAGATCAGCTGAAGGAAGGCCCTTCCCAGCACAGCCCAAACCTGCACATTAAGGATCCACATGGAGCAAGGAGAAGGGAGGTGCTCTGGGCAAGTCTATCAATATTTATCATAACAGAGAGGTAAACAACAGCAGGAAAATTCAAACCCTCACTGCAGCAGCTACTTGGACCCATTAAAATGGAAAAGATCAGGGCCAATGACGTTTCTCCAGCTGCGTATGCCGTGCAAAAGCACCTCCTCACCTTTTTCCCAGAGACTTGTCTGTGGGGTAACCTGGGTCAAGTGACCTCATATTGCTGTCAGTTATGTTTTATAATTTTATGCCAGTATTTCTGGTTATAGCCTGTTCTAATCACCTTAACTATTCCCCTACCTTGTGGAACTCACACCTGGCAACCACATATATAATATATATATAATCTCATTTTTTCAGGCTCCTTGTTATCTATGTTGCCTTTTTTGTCATTTTCCTCCCCAGTCAGCCTCTTCAGTCCTACAGTACTACATCTCAGTGCCTCTCCCTGTACCCACATGGATTTATCTATACCTTTCTACTGTGATACAGCCCAGGACTGAAAGCAGTATATTTTGTTTGGGATGTCATCAGGCATTGAGAGGAACCAGAGCCTCCCTCAGCTATGGTTTGATGCCTTTCCATACATAGATAAGAATCTCGTTAGCTACTTTTTTTTCCCTACCATAACACACTGTAGACTCACATGATTCAATTTGCTGTCTACTATCACACTCACATCTCTTTTAGCAAAACAGCTTTTCAAATCCCTCTTCCACTAAATCATTCTGGGCCAGCTAACCTAAATGGTGAATTGCACCAGTTAAAGATTTGGCCTTTTGTTTGGCATGTCTTTTTGAGGCTAACCAACCTTCATTCCAGGTCAGCTCTCACTTCACTTCTTGCGCCAATTGCTAATCTTTGCAGTTTTCTGAGGCATTTTTCTCAAGGGAACAGTTGTAATTCCCTACTCTGATACCACTTGTGCATTTCCACCCACAGAGCCCCTGAGATGACTGAGTACCAAGCACATCTAGAAACTTTTTCCCCTAGAATATAATATTGCATTTCATTTCCATCTATTGATACAGCCTGTACATGGTGTACTGCCACTCAGCAGTCCAGATAAGAGAATTGCTTTCCAGAATGACTGGAAATGTGTAGTTCAAACAAAGCCATACCTGACTTTCCACTTCTCCACTTCTGGTTTCAGTGGTGGCCACGGCAGTGTGGAGACATCCCACAAGTGTCACAGCAAGGTCTGTGAGCTGCTCCACAGCCCATGTCCACCTTCGTCACAAGCTTCCCAGGTTTCAGGTTTCATCCAGTCCTATAAAACAGGGCTAGTCCTACAAAGCCCTTCCAGAACTAGCTCTGCAGAGCACATGCCTTTTCGCCAGATGCTCAAAATATTGCACAAGAATTGCCAGGATTTAGACCCAGATAACGAGATGATCTCAGCCTACATCTCATTGCCAGCAGTGAGAGGCTTCAGGGAAGTGAGAGACTTGTCTCATTGTGTTGTTGACTGGCTCTTTGTTGCCGTGAAACCCTGAGATTAGCTCGGTCGATTAGAACATAGCGCTAATAACATCATGGTCAGTGTTTGATGCCTACATGGGCTATTCACTTAAGAGTTGGACTTGATGACCCTTTTGAGTCCTTTCCAGAATATTCTGTGATTCTGCGAAAGGATGGGATGTTATAAGGGTCTTTTACTTGGTCTTTGGAGGACTGGCATTCACAGATGAAGAGAAGAGTTTGGTAGAGCCTTCTAGCCACAGAATACAATAATCAGATGGAGAGCTGGCTGCAGTGTGGAAGAATAATGGGGGATGACAGAGGGGACAAGTATCTAATCACCTTCTTACCATGCTTGCCCTGAGAAACAGAGAATCCTTCCCAGCCCATACAGTAGCCAAAGATATATTATCCCCTCTATATCACAGAAACACCCCATCCTGTTCACACAAGCTCCAAAATTTTGTGTTCATATTGCAGAACAGCTGCTGCATTTATATTTAATATTGGTTAAATTAGTTAGTATATTGGCTCTGGGACAGGCACAGGAGTCAGAAGAATCAGCAGCCTGTGGTGCTGGCAGAGCAGGGCTAAGAGACAGGGTGCCTGCATGCTCCTCCTCCTGAAAATGAAGGCTGATCGTACCCATGCTCATGGCTTCTGTGGTGCCTCCTGGGGAGAATGTCATCTGGGCAGGCAAAATTTATTTCTCCAAATCTACTCTTTGCATTTTCAGAGTGGTTATGTTTAAAAGCAAGTAAAGAAATTGATACGCATGGGTTTGAAATGCTAAGCTTGACTCTGTGAAAAATTTAATCCAAAATAAGGCAGCGCAAGTGGGGAAAAGGGTGCTTTTACAGAGTCATACATTTCCCGATCAGTTCTTAAGCTGTCAGGAGCTTTTTTGGTCTTTGCTGAGAGTTAGGACCAGCAGGAATTGATCACATTCATTCTTGGGCTGCCAAAGTCCCGGTGAGCTCTTGTAACTAAGCACCTTGGTAACTTCCAGAGCAAGTCAGCTGTATGGGTTTACCAAGGAATTCCAGAGATTCCTGTTTATATTCCTGTTTATCATTCAAATCACCTTAACAACAATTAGCACAGATAAGACAGGTAGTGTGGGACAATAGATTTCCTCCATAGATTTCCTTTATCTTCCGCAAAAGGTCTGAGAGACTTTCACACCTCAGTCTACCGCTTTAGCCTGTTCTCAATGTCCATACAAAGACAATGCACAGTGTTACTGCCCTTTACAGCAGTTGGGGGAAGGCCCTGCAGTCTGTGTCATGAGGTTGTTTCGGGATCCAGACTCCCACTTGGACTAGGGCTCTACAGGAAAGCAGACCTAGCTGGAGGGAGCACAGTGCCAGTTCAGTGTGAAGCGCTATATGCCAGAAACACCTGGGATGTCACTTGCCAGCTCGAATTTACCCAACCCACCCCCCCCCCCAACAAAAAAAAACCCAAACAAACAAACAAAAACCACCAGAAAAAGATAAAGAGGTAATTTTGTCCCTGTAGACTTGATGCTGGACCAGGTACTACACTATTTCCCAAACCTCCTCCTCCTTCCCTGCAGCTAACAGAGGCCGGTATCATGTGCTATGCAATTTAACTACCTAGGCAGAAAATCATTTGGGCTCCCTCCTGATGCAGACGAAAGTCGTGCAGCCTCTGGAGGCATTACGGAAGGTACAGCCATGCTCTTAAACTAAGCACCTGCATGCTGTGCAGCTGCGCTGGGCGGCTCCTTCCCCGTGCTCCCTAATGTCCTCAATATGTGTGATTGCTTGGTAGCAATGAAGGGCTTCATCCCCTCCACGATCTGGCTCCTGCCCCCAGGGGCTTAGCAGAACATATTTTAAAAACCCTCCTGGGAGCTCACTCAAGCTCTCTGTTTACACAGCAGATTGGTGGCTTCTCGTTTGAAGTCAGGATTTAAGCTGTTCTTTCTAATTACAAAGAGACTCTGAAACCTGAGAGATCTCTGCTGGTGAAGACTAAGCACAGAGAGAAAAAAAAAAACCTAGTTGCATAGGCAGAACAATGCTACATCCAAACCCTAGAGTTTGCTATAAACAGAAGGCCCCTGCAGCAAAATAGGACATATGCTGTTATTTGTCCCCTATAGTCTCTTTTCATCATGCTGTTTTCTGCTCATCACCTCTGTTCCTTGCAAGTATCACCACCACTCAAGGACATTTGTTCCACTTTGTCTACTACAGAGGATGAGGGATAGTAAAATATCTGAATCCCAGTGAACTTCCCTAGACAGATGAATGAAAGCCAGGGTATTTCCATCCTCTCCAAACTGATGGCTGCCATGGGATATAACTACATTAACAGATTATATACTGAAATTCATTTGAACTGATCAGTCACTAATGTTTCCATTAGGAGAATAAAAGGGAATAAATTACCACTCCATTTCAGAAAGGCAGTTAGTTTTTAAATGATTCTTTTGCAACTCTTGCGTTTCTAAGAGGCAGAAAGTGATACCTCAGTGCCTCCTGTGTGGGTGTTCTTTCACTCATCCTTGCAAGGAGGACAGGACGGAAGACAAGATTTGGGGCAAGGTGGGACAGCAATGTTCGCTCCCTCCCTCAAGAGCCCCTTGCCTCTGAACAGTGCAAGGCGTCAGCCCTTCATCTGACGGCATCCTGAACCCGCCTGGAGCTTCCAGACACTGCTATCAGCTGTGCTGAGATGGACACTACCCCAATTCCTCTGCTGTCACTAGCAAGTGTGATGTTTTGGCAGTTGACAGAGGAGGCAGGAGGCGGAAGCAAGGTGAGAAAAGACTTTGGGAACTTTCCCAGCATGTCAGAAATAGTCCTCCAGCAGCACAAACCCACAGCTGATTGGTTCCCAGTTCACCTTAAGAGCGTGAGCCAAGTGAAGAATACGTTAAATAGAAGGTAGAAAGTAACACCTTTGAAACAAGCTGAAACATACGGGTCTAATCACGTTCTGAAAGCAAGTCCAGTCCTTTCCTCACCGGAGTCTCCTCAGCAGAAGAGAATTGCTCTCTGTTGCCTGAGGGCAGTGCTTGTCCCCTTGGCTTACTCTGCACCGAAGGGCCAGCACTTCAGTAATCAGATTAAGAGCCTCAAACAACAGCTGTGTTTGTTCTCTGACTTAAAGGCAAAATAATTAGAAATTATTGTTTTCCTGTAAATTAAAAGACTCTTTCCTCTCCTCCTGATTTCCAATTTGTTCCCCGAATAAATACATCACAGCATTAACTACTTGGATCATACTGATCTCTGCAGGGTTCATAACACTTACAATCTCTTATCTGAAATGATTTAAGGGAAGGGGCCATAAATCCCATTGAAAGTGAATTCCTTCCAGTGTTATCCACTATTCAAATGGATATAGGCTGAATAATTTGACCTGATTAATTAAAAGCTGCAGGGCACCAGTGGGAGAGACTAATGTGGGTCTTCACTGAACACCCTCCCCCCAGATTTCTGCATTATTTTAAAAAGACACAACCCCCACTGCTCTGGCTTCATTTGCTCCAGACCAAGTGACACCAGAGTGAGATACCTATGTGCTGTGCTGTGCATGACATGTTCCTTTTGCCTGTTCTGCTGTTTGCAGAACAAACACAGCAATTGCCACATCACCATGCCAGCACAACACTGTGGCATGGGCCACAATTTCTACTCAGTCTAAGGGAGTAGTACCAAGAGATACACCTTAAATGCTTCTCCTCCTCGGGGCACCTAATAAAAAATCATTACATTAGCAGCCAAAAAAATTATGACAGGAACTTATGTTCAATGTCCCATCCAGATCACATGGTGAGCACAGCTGCAATACCATCTTCCTGCCCACTGGTATGGCCTGAGACACGTCCCTGCTGCAGGGAAAACACCACCTAAGTGTAATGGTATTTATGTGGTTGAACCAAGGTGTGATGGTGAGAATTTGAAGCAAATTTCCTACCCCATGTTCCCAGTTTTAATGTCATTTGGGTAACAAAACTACCAGTGAAACAAGACTGTGCCAGAGACAACCTATAAAGGGAAGATAAGTATGATTTTATGAAACAAATAAAAATTACCCCAGTTCTCACACTCAGGGTCTAATTTACTTCTGTAATCACTCTCCCCTTTCCCTTTCACCATTGGATCAAATCTCAGCCAAATCTCCCATAGGTGTTTGATGACTTGGCAACAACTGAGCTGAAGCTGAGCCCTTTAGGAGTTGATATAAGGAGCAGAAATCACCACTGTGAAATCTGAGACGGTTTTCACATGCAGAGTGGGAACAGAAGAGCTCAGGCAGAGAGGAGCTTTACCAAATCTGCAGTGTAAGTCATTCTTCTATGGTTTTTAAGTTAAGATCTCCAGCTTTCCAGCCTGAATATTAAGCATGGAGCAGCAGAGCAGCAGTGAGACTGCTGTGGTGACAAATTTTTATTTCTTTGTTAACGGGGATACAGACTCTGAAGGGAAAATAGTGAATAAGAGGGATGGGGGGGGAGGCAGGCAGAAAAAGCTAGGAAGGGGGAAGAAAAGGTTTCCGGTGCTGGGAAAACTGTTCATACTGACATTAATAGAGTGAATTTTATCTCAGAGGAGAAAAAGGAAAATTACAGCCACCCTAATGCATACACACTTCACCACAGCCACTCTCCCTCTTGCACTGAATCTGCCACATGGAGGGAGACCCAGGGACTACACCTGAGGTGGAAGACCCTGCTATGGAGTGCAAAAGCACCAACAGTGCTGACACTGGGCAGCTTCTCCATGGGCTCCTGAGTCTCACACCACAGTGCAGTAAGTTCTGCTGGGGTAAAAGGCTTATTTCCTTGCTAGGGGATTCTCTGCTCCCTTGTATATATACATGTGTGTATATATAGTCTTAGCTCTTCAACTTCTAGAGAGTTTTACTCTAAAATGCCCAGCACAAGCAAGAGCCAGTTATTCTGATGCACTCAAGCAGACAACAGCACTCAAAATGACCCTCAGCTCTTTGGGTTTCATTGAGGCTTTTAACTTTTTTACTACCTGTCACAGAGAATTATTAGGAGGGGAGAAATCCCCTTTGTTAAAGTTAAAGCAAGGCGAGTGTCAACACTTCTGTTAGAGTAGCACCCCTGTCCCATACCTGGCTAGCTTGACTTTAGCTCACTGACTGCTCCTGAGGGCAAGACCTATGTTTTCTTCATCTGCATGTATTTCTGGTGTTCAACAGAACAAATCTTCTGCAGTGACACTATGCTGAAATCCCCAAAGCTAATGATCTTCATGTTTCTGGGAACTAATGATTGAAACCTACATTTTAGTAATGTTCTCTGCAACTCTTTCTTGTTTAAAAGCACCTAAAACCATTTTCTGTTTCTTTCTGCTGTCACAGAGTGGTCAGACACATGTGAAGAGGTCATAAAAATAGAGAAATTAGGCTCTTAATCCATGTGAAATTCTGGTTTACAAATTAGGTACGTTAAGAAGTTCCTGGTCCTCTACCTCTTGCTGTTTTTTTCCAGGCTATGTTGCAGCTCCCTGCCTCCACAGCTGTGACAGAATAAAATAGTTCATAGGCCACGATGCAAATCAAGCACAGAATGATACAGGCAAAAAATAACCTTTTTTAAAATCCCCTTGAGTTATTTTTTCACAATGAAATGTGTACTAGAAGATCAAACTGTCTTTCTCCTTTGGGATAATACAGTTTCCCCACACAACTCTTAGCTTGCCATAGTACCAGACTATAAAAAATTCCACAGATTTATTTGAAACTGTTCTTATGTCTAGAGGGTAGGAAGGACAGGTAGGCCATGAGAAAATGCCAGCCACACAGTAAGTGACAGCCTCCTTTGGGTAAAGACTCCAGAGCTAGATTCTCAGTGGATGACTCCAACATCTGGTTCCACCCAAACCTGCTACAAATTGAACAATATTCCCTTAAAATGATAAAAATATTGTAAAGCTTCAGCTCCTTGGGACCCCAGTGGTGATGGCTGTCATGGTACAAACTTAAAATCAGAGAATGACTTGTCTGACTCCAGTGCCAGGCAGGTGTCCTGAAATTCTGTACCAGATGAGTTCTTATAATCAGATGTGGTCTCACACAGATGGACGTTTCACTAAGAGCCCCTGTGCCATGACCAGGGGCCAGTTTCCCCTTTCCAGGCACTTCAGAAGGGAGCCATGGGCCATATGGGCAGACAGGGCTGCTCCTCCCTAAACAGTCACAGGCCGTGGGTGGGAAAGAGCATGGATTTGAGGTGAGATGAATAAAACCCAGTTCCCCAGAGTATGAAGGGGGAGGGAGGTGGCTCTATATAAACACTAAAACAAGATCTCCTGCAGTTCAGGGAAAAGTGAAGCCGTATCAGGGATGAAGGACAGAAAACTGTTAGTCAGATGTGAACCAAACAAAAGCAGAGGAAGAGAGCTCCACTTCCCCTTGAGAAAGCTGAAGGCAAGGCACTTTGTTGAGAACTGGGCTGGTTTCTAGAAGCATGCAGAACAGCATTAGAACAAGCTCTCTTTGCCTAGCAATGTTCAGGACACAAAAAATACAGTAAAATGTATTCATTGTATCTGCACTGGTAAAGTTCATGGACTGTACAGAGTGGGCAATCTGTTTTGACCATCCCCTAAATCCTACATGTCCTAGAAAATACAGCTCTTTAGCAGAAAAGTCTGAGGCCACTGACAGGAAAATAAAGAGGAATGCTGTTTTCTGAAAGGATAATAAAAATTCAAGAGTTTTACAGGCACTGAGTTTTGTCACAGTAAAAGCCAAGAAGCCTTGTAAAATGAAAATGAGTCGCGTAGCTGTGCACTGTGTGGCACTTGCTGAAATAAGGACTCCAGTTATTTGTGTGGGGGAAGGGGAGCCACAGTTACTCTATTTCCCTGCTGTGTTTGCTTCAAAAGTCCAGGGCATGAGTGATGAGTTGATCCTTTCCTATTTAATGACTCCAAATTTCCCTCTTCTCTAACACTGTAACCAGCCTTCTTTCGGGGGCAGTCCTTTTCCAGCTCAGGTATTTGCCAATTTGTTCCCCTGAGGTGAGCAGTGAAGGGCCCCATACCTGCTGCAGGAATACAGAGCTGTGCAGAAGGTTTGGCACCATTACAGGGACACCAGGGCCATGCCACCCAGCTTTCTGGCTTGTCAGCTTCAGCTAGGTCTGTCACTCTACTGCCCAAAGACAGAGCATTGGGAGGGGAATGCATGGACACTATACCGAGCCTTTTCTTGTGAAGCAAGAGAGCATATGGAACACTAATAAGAGGAAGTGTAAGGGCATGAGCAACATTGATATGGAGGGAAATAGAGGGAGATGGAAAAAGAGTGTGCAAAGAGCTGGAAAGTGCTAAAAACCTCAGCCAGAAGTTCTGAAGCACATATCAACCTATTTTACTCCAGAGTGACCCAAAGAAAAGCCAGGTTGACACAAGGATACAAATACCTGTGTGTGGACCCAGAAAGGGCAGATGGATGAGCCCTTTCTGGCAGGTGTGTGATGCAGATTGCAAGGATGATGTGCTGCCATAAAGACAGAGAGGTATCACAGGCTCAGGGCATGTGGGGCTTTCATTCCCAAGTACACCTCTTCAATTTTGTTGCAGACCTGTACAAACACTTTAAATGTAGCCAGGAAAGCTGTGCCCATTTAGAAAGATCTCTGATTCTCTTCTCTGAAGAATACACACCACTGAGGTCTCAGTAACCTGGCTTTAGCTTGGGACCATTAAGTTCACCTCCTCACAAATGCCAGAGGGGCTTTTCAGTTAATGCAAGAAACCTGAGCTCTTAAATTACCAAATGCAAAAACACTAGGAGCTTTGTAATGAGTTCCCATACAACAGCAGAGAAACACCATATTCTTTGGATCATCTGCAGACATCTGCAATCCTTTTGCTGTGACCCTGTGCAGGTACAAACAACCTGTGCAGGAAGCAAGAAGCGCCCAAGTACAGAAGCTTCACCACAACAAAGCCCCTGACTCCAGAACTGGCCCTCCAAGGCCCACTGTGGCTTGGGCCAGGCAGAGAGCTGCTGGGGTACAGGGGCAGCACAGTGAGCAGGCAAGGCTGGAGGGCCCCAGAGGACAGGGAGGCTTTCAGGGCACACAGGAGAGAGAGGCTGAGGGAGGCAAAGCAAACCATGAATTAAGGTAATACATCTTGAAGACAGCCTCCCAAAGCAGTTATCAGTAAAGATAGTGAGGATAAATGGGATTTGAGTGTAATCTGCAACATTGAGGCAAGGCTAAGTGAGAATCCTGGTTCTGCACACCAGGGGCATGTGGAGACTGATGGGATCAGCTCATGCAGAAACAACTTCTTTCTAATTCTTATCTTTTTAGATGTGAGTTTTTCTGCTCTCTGAAACTGTAGATAAATTCTCATCAGCAACAATATCAACAATTAATACTGTAACATATTCAAGTCCCTGGATCTTATTGTGCTAAACATGACTTTGCCTCTTCAGCATGTTGGTGGCTCAGTAGACCTGGCATAAACAATTGGCATTGGTGGGGTATCACAGTAGGGCATCTTGTTACTGCTCATCAAATTACTGCTCTCGTTACTGCTCATCCTGTGTGCCACAGAAACAGGCAGGAAAGTGTCTCATCTCATCCAGTTCTTGTGTGTGATTGTATCAGCATTTTTCTGAGATGCAGTTAGTTGGGTTCTAGTAAAAAACTGTCACTCCACCTTTGAATAGATGATAGTAACATTTCACCTATCCCCAAAGAAAGAGACACTTGCTAGAGATTAAATCATAAACCCTGTCACCCTCTGCCAGTTTTCAAGTGCATGAAGTAATAAACCCTGCATCTCTCTGGCAGTAAACAGCATGGCAATTAGCGCAGAAAGCTCTCCCTGAAATACTTCTTGTAAATTAAATGCCTGGGACCTTGCCTCAGTCTAAAAAGCATGACAGAAATAGACAAGAAGGACCAACAGCTTTCCAGTGACTTTCCTAACCTCTCCACACAGCCCCTTTCCTATAGACATGGGAGCAGGAAGAAGAGCCCTGAGTCCCTGCCATGGAAATCTTTTGCAGTGCTCTGTGCCCCAAGCAGAGGAGAAGAAGCCTCCTGTGAGCAACCAAGAGACCAAGACTGCTTTGATTTTGCAGAGGCAAATGTTCTACCTCGACAGGTCCCACACATGTGACAAGGGCTGCACTGATTTTCCATAAATCAACACCACCAAGAGGCTTAGCTCATTGCTTCCCTCTGCCCCTGGTTCTGACAGCCCAGCAAAGGCACAGCTCATTTTGTTTCCCCTCACAGTGCAAATACGGGGTGCTGGATGGTATCTAGATTCTATTTCCTCTGGTTTTCTTCTTTTCAGTGAGTGATCTTTTATTTTTCTGGCTTTTATTTTTTTATTTTATTTAAATCAGCCTGAAGCCATGATAGGCTTCTGGCTTAAGACTGAATGACTACTGGCTGTTTTTCCGTGTTGCCTTGACATGAGCTACTGCATTTTGGTGGATGACTTCTTCTACCCTTATTATTTCCAAATCTCAGTACACTTGTCAGCTGCTGAACATACTCCACATGCTTAATGGCTTCAGAGTGAGACAGAAGAGAAGTTTCTAAATATGGGTTTAGAAGCCACCTGGAAAAAATAAGTAGCTATTTTACAAACCACTTTGAGTGTCTGTAAATCCACAGACTTCCTTCACACTCAAAAATATGCAAGGAAATAAAAAGAATTAGCAGTTGTGATAGCACTCATGAAGCAAATTCCAGAAAGCTGGAAACAGGCTTGCTGTGCCAAAGTAGAGCATGTACCCTTTGAGGGCTCTATATGTGATTTATAACATTTGTCTTTAACACTGCAACAAACTTCAGCTCCTAAAATGTGTAGTTCCTGAGAAACCCAAGTCTAGCAGCAAACAGCTGGGCAGAAAGAGCAGAAAAGCCTTCCTACAATGTATGTCATGCAAATGAAGCAATGGAGAACTTTGCAAACGAGAAAAATACATCAGCAACATGGGGTGTCCTGCCAATGCCATTGTCACATGGCATCTTAAACCCTTTGCCCCCAAATACAGTACCTGAAGCCCAACCCTGGGGTGCTGAGTGAGCTGAGAAAATAATCAGCAAGGCCAGGCTGGCTCCCAAACCTACCTCTGAGCAACTCTCAAGAAGGTAAATGGATTAATTAGATGGATGGTGGGTGCTGTAGAGATCTGCTGCAGACAGCAAGAGAGAACACTACAAGATGTAGTCTCAGTAGTAGAGTGCTCATCAGTTAGAATGGTTTCCCCTCTCTTCTCATCTGCTACTCCCTACTTTTATTCCTGCTCCTGTTGCCCAGCTCACCCTTTCACAACTAGCCACAGCCCTTAGGCTACCTGCCAGCAGGCTTTTCTCATTCACAAGGAGGTAAAGAGAAGGCACAAAGCCAGCCAGTCAGAGGCATATTAACCAAGCCTCACAGGCAGCAAGTCCCTTTCTGCACCCCCTGAGTCCATTCAGGACATGGATTCTTGCTATGCAGAGAAAGACCTTGGGTATTTCAAAGCAGAAAAGGCATCTGTGCTTTCTTTTGTCTGGGGATTTAAGTTACATGTTTGTCCCAAAAAATTTAGCCAACAAGAGCTTTAGTGAACAAAGAAACACAAGCCAACCTGGACTGGAATGAGGCTGGAAGGAAAGCAGATCGGGTTTCCAAGGCAGTTATGTAGGAAGCCATCATTAGATGCTGCAAAATGCTCTCAGAATTTCATGTTGGAGCTGAACTCAATATAATCAATGCCAGCTGTTCCATCAGTTTCAATAAGATGCTTGTCAGGCCCTTTGAAAGCAAACCATAAATTGGCACCAGTTTTCCCTTCCTGGAAGCAGCTGATACTCTTTTTCCCTTCTAATAACACAGGTTCTCATTTTCTGAGGATGTTGGGCTGATAGCAGTGTCCTGATGGTAACTGGTCTGTTGGAAAACCTAACAAGAGACAAAACAGGAAAACCTGGCTTTCCACACTGATTAGTCCCAAGCGAGTTGCTGAGACTCAGGGTTTCCAGCAGCTTAGCTGGTGCTCAGCTTTCAAGAAGATTCAGTGGGTGCAATTCACTGTGTCACACTACAGCACTTACAGCAACATCACCAGTAGTGAAGATGAGAGGGGTGGTACCAGCAAGGTAACCAACCCAAACCGGTTGGTTTTGAGCATCCTTTCCAGGACACTTAGGCTATCCTGTCTTTGTTACACTTAGGCTCTCCTGTCTTTGGAGCAGTCCTGGTTCTTGCTAAGTAAAGCAGGCTAAGTAAAGCTCTGCTTGGATGGTGCAGAGCTTCCAAGCTCTACACTCTTTAGTTTCCCGGCCAAGAGAAATGCCTGGTAGCAGAATCTGGGTTCAAACTGATGTGTATCCAATGTGACTGGGGCTGAGAGGCTAAAGCAGAACAGTATGGATGCACCAAGTCACCCAGGACACAGAGAGGTAAAAGCAACATTTTTTGCTTGAACTGCAGAAGCACAGGAACAGATGCTCAGTCATGCTCCAGTTCCCATGTGGCACAAAGAGTTGGAAACGTAGCCAGATCTCCACTCCTAGACGAGAAACCTTTAAGATTTCTTTAAGAAATCTTTAGGAGCAGCAGTGGCTCTAATAGAGTGTTTGACACAGGCAAGATGTGCTGTGGGGCTGAGGAGAAAGGATACCTGTAGTAGAAGAAATCCCCTGAATCCCCTCTGTAAAATCCAACCACTCTGTACTTCAGAGAACAGGTTTTTGGACCTGGCTGTGATAAGGAGTGGTTTATAGAGTCACCCTGAGACTGTTAAATGACAACAGGATTTAGCAAAATGCTACAAACAGAAGCTCTGCCTGTGAAATCTCTGTTTCTAATTAGGACAAATATTGAGGTCCCTCCCCAGGGCATTCTCCCTATGATTCTCATAACAACTTTTGTGCCTGCCTTTTCACAAAGACTCAGGGATTTAGGCACCTGCTCTATTACAGATGCCTTAATTCCTATGACTTTGGAAAACCTTGACCACCATTGCAGTTCATACAGCACTGAAAAGCACAGATTATACAGACAACTTAGTTACAGATACAAATGGTATTTGATGCTTTAGCCAGGCAGACTGGGCAGTCTAGGTTAGAAAGGTCCCTGAAGAAGACTCTTACACCTATTTACATCCATTCTGCACAGGTAAAAAGGCCTTTGAATTTTATGGAGGAGCTATTTCCTCTCAGAAGGCTCTGTGTTTCACAGTTCACAATGGATGTTTACCCAACACTGCTCACTGGTTTGGTCAGAAGGGTGCATGAAATAGATCAGCCTTCAAGCCAAGGCATTCAATAAGGTCAGAGTAGTCATGGGAATTTAATGATATAATTAAAAGCATTTAATGATATAATTAAAAGCATAATATAATTTCAAAGCAGTTTTACCACTACTACTCCTAGTTTAGATGCCACTTACTCTTGTTTCTTAATCTCTTAACATAAACAGGCCTTAAAATCCTTTTCCTACAAAGCTTTGTGCTGGTCCTGGGCTCTGCTTCTGCAGGGTGTATGCTGCTGAACCTTGTGCCAAAGAACTGAGAAGAGCAGGCTTAGCAGAGTGCCAAGTGTCACAGGCAGAGAAGAAGCTGGTCACTAACAGAGACGAAGGAAGTCAGATGGGAGCTGGCAGGGCCCAGCTGCTGTGCCAGCTGCTGAACAAACCCTCTTCACTTCACTTTGCTGGGCTGCCTCCCACACGCTGTGCTGACAAGGGCTGCATTGCCACATCCAACACTTCATTCTGTGCTTTGAAAGTCCAGAGTAATTGAGTGACAAAGTCATTCTGCCTTGCATCTTGCACAGGGTTTTACTCTAAAGACCCTTTCATCTTCTGACCTTCTCCTCTTTGCCCTTCCTTTAGCTTGGCTAGCCTGAGGCCCAAAAGGGCACATGAAAGGGCAACTGAACCTTTCCAAAACTACATCCTGTGCTCTTGTAGCTCTGCCAGTGCAGTTGGTGCTTGGGGGAAGCACATGGCTGGGAACTGCCAGCATATCCAGGCTTCCTGAGAGGAACCCACCCTCTCCACTAATACAATGGCATGCAAGAGCCATCCTGTTCACAGCACTCCCATCAAAGCCCAAATTCTTCTCATGCTCCATGAGCAGGTCTGGATTACAACCACTTCAACCAATGCTGTTCCTAAAGGCTAAAATTTAGGATCTTACAAAAGCACTTCAAGCACATGGCTTAACAAGGTCCCTACCCTTCCCTGCTTCCCAATTGGACACAACATTAGACAAGTATAGAACAAAAACTGGAAATGAGAAGGATAATTGTTCCAGGAAACAACTCAGGCTGTCCATACTGATGAGCGTTACATGAGTCACTTGCCCAACTTCTTAGTTCTGATGAGGCTTCTGATTTCTTAGAAGCATTAAGAGTAATCAAAGTTAAAAAGCAATTAAAAATACAGTACCATCATGAAAAATTAGGGGAATCTAGTATGGTCTAGGGTATACTAAATTTAGTATTAATGCAAATCTTGCTAGAACAGTAGACCAATCCCTCTCATACTGCTTTGATTTCACAAACTTTATCATTCACATCACCTCCACAGAACTCTCCCTGCAGTCTTGCCATCTCTTTTGACATATGCTCACATGGAAGGGAGACAAAAAGTAGGACAATTTTGCAGCCATCATGATTCCCAGTGATGGATGTTCAAGGGTTTTTTCCTTAGAGGGCATGTGTTTTCCTTCCTGATCTGCCCAAGTATCCTCTCCTTTCTCTCATGATCCTGTATTCTCAGCAGTTCAGCAGAGAACAGTGCTGTGGTTGAACACACCAAAAGCAGAAACAAGCAGTTTCTGAGATATTTACCAGTTGGGCTACTATTGATTCACTTTGCGGTGTTTTCCCTCCACAAGACACAGATAATGTCAGGAAGTGGTTTTTTGTTTGTTTGGGGTTTTACTTAAAGAACTAAAAATGCTCTGTTAAACTTCTCTTGCCAATATGTGAGATTCCTCTCCACTTTCTTGAACCACCCCCTGTGTCTCTCAAACTGATGCTTTCTTTCTTCACTTTTACTCTAACCAGCTTAATCCACTCCATAGATAATCTGTCTTTCAAGGTAGTTCCATCTGTTCTGCTGCCTTTCCAGAGGAGGAGGGGGATGTGCTACCTGGGCAGAGCAGAGAAACACTCAGGAGTGAAGGACAAGTCTTCCCTGTGCCTGTGAAGAGCTTACAGCTCTTTCACAAGGGAGGAAGAAGTGGCTGAGGCCATGTTTCTTCCTATGCTCAACAGAGAAAGCAAGTGCTATTTTACTGTTACAACCTGGGTCCCAAAAGGGAAGGCTGGACTGGCCCAGCCTCAGCTGTTAGACATTATTATGACACCAACATAAACTCCAGAAGTGGCTTCATTTCATGGAAGTCATTACAGATTTTACCTTTGCAAATGTCTGTTAAGAAAAACATGGGATAAATGTAAATATAAATTGAAATATACCTTTATATTTATGTCTTATGCAGCACTATATTAATTGCCTAATAGGTATGTATGCATAATACATATTGAATATCATACAATCATAAATACTAGAGATAGAGCCAACTAATGTATAGAAATTACTTTTCTCCTGCAATGAAGCTAATTATTATCACGTGAAATGCAAGGGTTCTTTTTACTAGCTTATACCCTTCTGGAATGTGGATTTTAGTCTAAGAAGTGATAGCAGGATCTGTTCTGAGGGTATAAGGCTACTTTCCTCCTCATACTTTATTCTGTGTAAGCATCCAAAAGGAAACCATCTGGTCTGAAAGATGGCTATGCTATCAATTATCTGTGAGGATGTATTTTCAAGGGAAATTATATCCTTTCAAGGTTTGGCTAGTTTGTTTAGAAAACTTTACCAGTGGAGAATCTGCTTTCAGGTGCCTTAAGTGTGTAAAATTTCAAGTCTGAATATTTGTGAAATAACAAAGTTTAAAAGGTCAAACAGGAAACTGAAAGGCAAGCTGGCTGTAGGCTGTACTATCAATGGTGTACATTGTTCTACCAGAAATCACTAACTGGGAGGTATTCGAAGCCCTAGATAAGTATAGAGAGAATGCCACAGAGAAAGACATGTCCCCTGTTAAGTTCCTGAAATGCAGAAGCCCACAGGGCAGATGGGGAGACTAACAAAGGAAAAGAAGAAATAAGGATTCTCCTCCTATACGCATTGCTGGGAGCTGCTCAAGGAGTTCAAGTGCTAGTACAGCCTTCTGGGTGCAGTAGCCCAGAGACAGTCCACCCCAAAACATGGCCAATCTTGACTCCTTGGCCCCAGCATCTGCAGTCACAGTTGAATGATGAGCATTGCATCTTCGATATTGACTGCTCATGTCTCATTTCTCCTATCCTCTTTTGAAGGACTGAGAGGCTGAGGGCCTCAGCACAAGCACAGCTGGCTCAGCTGGGCCAGGTAACAGAAAAACTGAGAGTTTGAGATCAAGAGTCAACTTTGCATGTTCTCCAGGGTGTCATACCTGCCTGTTGGAAATTTCCCATTAATCTCAGTATATCACAGGTGAATATAGTGGTGACTATCTGCATCTCTTAGTATAACAAATGAGGCCTCTTGGCCTGAAGGTAGAAAGATTCCTAAGAAGTGTTCAGCTGAAATGAAATAACCAGTTCTTGACGTGTGCTTCTGATCTCTCACAACTTCTGCCAGGGTCAAGTCCATTTCTCAGTTTGCACTTGAATCTCCCATTTAATATTTAACTGCTTGATTTTATATCTCTATAAAACAATGTTGTTAAAGTAGTTGCCTGAATAGACAGTTATGGAACTCTTTTCAAATACATAGAAGAAATTTTTTCAAACTTTTAGTAATTCTGATCTCATTTTTGGCTGTTTGGCTTATGGGTGTTTTTGTCACCATGCAGCACAGTCTTCAAAACACTGATAGCCAAATGCTTCTATTGAAATAAACAACCTGATTTTTAGCAAATACCTGCATTCTCACACTCTACACATCCATGGCACTCCATGAAAAATAACTGACGCTACTGCCATCTTGTTCACCGCCAACTGAGATTAGTCAGCTGTAGCTCCGCTCCTCCAAAGAAGAGTGAAAATGAAGAGTAAATATCAGCTTTCAGCACTTAATAGAGCCAGGAAATTATTTACTACCTCTAATTAGTTATACATGTTTATACCTGGAGCTACTAGCTACGGCTGCTTCTCATTTTTGTGTCCTGGAAGAACTGTACTGCTGCCATCACCTTGGAGCAGTCCTGAGCAGGAGAACTGCAGCTTGATAAACCCTCTTAAACCTCCCGTTATCTACTGGGAGTTTTGGTTGAGACCTTGCTGCAGCAAATACACATCTCTTTGTATTAACATCAACCATTCACTCCACCCAGATTCTGCAAGCACAAAATTCAGGTTCTGCCTGAAAATCTCTTCGTCTGAACACAGTCTCCTATCTCAGAATTATTCCCAGAATATGGAAGTACATGTGGTTTTAGGGCTCTGGACCAAAACCACTGCAGCCACCTAACTTAAGATGCTGATCTAATATGAATTGATTCTTCGAGCCTAAATTGTTCAAAGACTTGTGGAGATCTTGCGTGAGCAAGTTTTATGCTGGATCAGGTACTTTTGGTTCATGCCACTCTTCCTTTACGTGAATGACATCACATTTCCAGAATAAATCAGGGAAACATTTAGCACCAGTTCAGTTGAGTGGCATGGCTTATTTGGATTAAACATGTACTCTAAACTATGGAGTGACCAAAGCACCAGCAGTAAAACCCACCATACTCCCACCTTCTTCCTAGCAATGTCCTAAGATATTGTTTCCAAAGACTGAGGTGGTTATTTTCCATGCTCACTGAGAGCCTGTCCTGTGAGCTTTACTGCCATTCAACCATGGGTTTTATGCTATTAGCTATTGCCAGCAGCAGCCATCAAACACAGGTCTGTTTGGGCTGCTCAGCTTGAGTGTGTTCCATCTGCTGCTTCAATTCTCCATTCATTAATGGTGTGCAGCATCTTTCTTTCCAAGTCTTCAACCAGTACATCAGATCTGGAGTGTACAGCACTCAGCACTGACCTTCACAACGTGATGAGATGCAGCATCCACAGCAGGCAGAACTACAGTACTTTACTCCTGGTCTGACACTAGTTCATAAGATCACCTTGGGAAAGCCATGTCACCCCTCCTCGCCTGAGTTTTCCCAACTGTTAGATATGGATAATAATGTTCTTTGAAGTCTGTCCAAATCCTTTGATAAAGGACAAAGATTTAAAAACATTATTCTTGACTGCACAGTCTTCAGGACATGAATTGCATCCTTGGCATGGGAAATCCTCTAACACACAACAAGTGCTAACTCTGTCCCAAAGAGAAAACAACAAACCCTGCACTGGCTTATCACTACAGGCACTGGAAAAATACACGTCGGTGCTGATACACTCTTGGATTTTGGCAAGTCCATGTGTTATTTCTGAACACAATCACAAATTGCTTTGAGTTCAAAGAATTGTTCAGTGCTGCTCAGGGTTATCTAGGAGGCAAGTCAACCTCTGGCTGTATCACCCTGTGTCCTTGGGAATATTCCTCTGGTTTGATCTGAAGCTGAGTGGATTGTGAAGACACACAGCTGGGTTTCTGGGCATCCTCTTGTACTACAGATGTTCCAGTCAATGTATTTTACTTGCCAAGAGAGTTTTAATTTTCTTATTTAGAAGAATGAATTGTGGTAAAGGGTGTCTACACTGGCAATGTGCAATCTTTTTGTTTGTTTTCTTCCCTTTGCTTAAAGGTCATATAATATTTGTACTAAGCAGTAATGACCAAAGGAGCGTACACAGCTCTAACTCAGAACAGGGAGGGTCCTTCTTATGTCACTGCTGTCAACTCGGGACAAAAACTGCGATGAATAGGAAAAAATAAATAAATCTTTTGTTTTCAAAGCTAAATAGCCAAAAATGCAGCTAGAAAAGTTCCATAAAGGTTTAGCTTTCAGCAACACATAGCGGAAACAAAGCTCATTCCTCCTCTTGCTGTGCCCCCTGACCTCAGAGTTTTATATGTCACTGCCTAGAAGGCCTCTAGTCACGGCAGCCTCTGTGCATGGCTTTCCCAGGACTTTCAGGGTTTTCCTTGGGGGATGCTTGAGTGGGGGAAAAAAGGGTTTTAGCACCAGCCTTCGATTTAAAATAGCAGGGGGAGTTTACTGATTAATATTCATGAGAAGGGAACAGTCTGCTTTTTGTTACCACAGTCGATTCCCATGCAAGGTGGGTTGAGAGGGAGGAATACATTAAGGAACATATCCTACTGTCACAAGTACCACCACCTTTAGAGATACAGAAATCAGGAGTCTGAGCAGAGCTCAGATGGTAAATATTTAACAGGGAAAGGACTTGCCTCCTCTTTCTGCCTGTATATATTAAACTCATTCTTTCATTTTAACAAGGGAACTGTGTTTTCCTGCTCTCTCAACCCCCACCCCTGCCCCTCACTTAAATTCTGGGACTAAGTGGATAGTTCACAACATGCTATAAATCCCCTCCACCAGTAACCCAACTGAATGTATTTCCTTGTTTGGTTGTTTTCTAAAGTCATTGCTAGTCCTTCTCCAGTGGGAGATGTTCATTTTATTTGCTGAGGTACAAGGAAGAGCAGGACTGATTCTCTTGCACTTAAACCAGAAAATTTCTGGGATAACCCTGCTGAAATCCATGACTCCCATCTAAAACTGGCATATGAAAAAAGCACAAATGAAGCAAAGTTTTTCAAACACAGGTGCTGATTTGTTGTGCCTCTGAGCTGTGGGCATTCAGCTCAAAATGCAGCTTTTCAGGTGCCAAAGCACACAGCATGGTCCTTGCCTTGACATCCTCAATTCTTCTGCTGTCAACTCCATCAGCATCTGGGTTGAGGGATTCCAGAACCAAGAATGATTTCTGAAAAGTACAGTGAAGGGTTCAAAGGCTCTTCTGTGAGGATAAGCAAAGACTTCTTAATTTCTGTGCAATCAGAAATGGGGAAAATATACCAGGTCATTTGGCAAAGTCAGCTATTGTTTAATAACTCCTCAGAGACAGGAGATCGTGGTACACCTCCAGTTCTAACATCAAAAGTGGATTTGTGCAGGAGCTGACAGACCTCTTTACCAAGAAATTTGTATCTGTGCTCATGACCCTATAATAGCAAGGTAGTAGCAAAGCAGCTGAGCATTACCATTTGACATTTTCTTTTGCACTGAGTGAAACAAACTGTCTCAGCACAGCCACACTTCAGCTGATGCAACCAGCACCAGACTGAGCACCAGAGTAGTGCACATGGGAAGTCGTGGGACCTCACAGACAAGAATGAGCCCTGTGAGCTCATATATTTGAAAATATTGATACTTAGCTGATCATGAACAGACTGTGGCAATGCACAGCTAAAATCACATCTGGATAACAAGACAGCAATGTCAACCTTCTCTTCTTACCTCCACAGAACAAAAGAGCATCAGTGGATCAAAATGGCAATGCATATGGCTGTGTAGGGGCCCATCTCTCACAGAGGGCAGCAAGGGCCACACTCTCAGAGCCAGGTTAGCTCTTCCACCAGCTGCTGGCAGGGCCTGAGGTCAGGCTGGATTTGGATGACCTGTGATCCCAGATCAACCTCACTGTTTTGACAGATGTCTTTAGACTAAATGCAGTTAAATGGATCAGTACAGCCAATTTCACCTGGGGGAGGGATGGGGTAATGAAGAAGAGAAGAGCAGAGAGAATGACCAATTTCACCACAACAGCTGTCCTTGTCCCAAAAGGCCCTGTCCCAGTGCAATATCCCTCTATTTCTTCAGCATCCAGCTAGAAAATTTTGCCAGTGGAAACATGTTGGCTTTGCACTTTTGTGAAGATAAAACCATGAGATAGCTGTACCAACAGAAGTAGTTTTGCCTGTACAGCATCTCTTCCCTGGGAACTGAAATACTTCACATTGGCAAAGGACATCTACTGTCAGAAGCCTCATTTCCATTGCTTGGGTAGCAAAACTAACGCAGATAAAGCAGATAATGAGGCTCAGAGTTTCTCACTGAAGCCAGAGAAGTGAGGTTAGGATTTGGTTTAAGGGTGGCATGACGCATGAGAAGACATTTCATGGAGATGGGAATTTGATAACAGCTAAGAAGAGTTGTTATCACCATGCCAGTCAAGGCTAAGAAGAAAGGAACTTTCTGAACATGGCTGAGGAAAGGAGGGTCTCCCTGACCTTGGCTGCAGCACACTCACACCCCAAGCAGTGCACGCCTCGCTGGAGCTCTTGCTTTGAAGAACTGCACCTGACTTCAAGGTGATTGTGAATGCAGAGCATGACCCATTTTAAACAGGTAGGCCAAGAAAACCTCCATCTCTCTGCCTTTAGGGACCTGTTTCAGAATACAGAGGACTTACCTTGAAAATGTTTTCCATACTGTTTGATGTTGTGGAACAGTCAGTGGGAATACTGACAGCATTAGATGCCTGGGTGGCTTATTGATTTGTTCTAGTTTTATTAAATTGGCTAAAGTTCATTCAGAAGTCTCCATTCCCCAAACACAAATACTTATTCCGAATGCTGCCTTGAGAGGAGTAAATGGGGGGAAAAAAGAAGGGAACTTTAAAGTTGAAAAATTTATCTAAAGAAATCTGTGATGTGAAAATGGACTTCATAAAAAGTATCTATTATTTATATCACTAGCGTAGTCTTCTGGGTTCAATATCTCTAGCTACTTAAATTCTGCAAAAAATTCAGTTGGTTTGTGTGCATGATATTTCTAAAGACACATGCACACAAATGTGTGTGTCTGTGCTCAGAGGGAGAGGCTTCTGAAGAGAATAAGAGTGATTCTACCACAGAAAGAAATTTTCCTTTTGTCAACCAAGTAACTAAAGAAAAGCTTAGACCATTGCCCTATTTTTGTAAGAAAACTGAGAATTGCGTTCTCAGTAACCTATATCCATGAAGTAATGACAGACAAATTAAATGGCTGAGGTCACGCAAGACCAGTCCAGACCTTTCCCCTTCCCCAACATTAAGATTAGAGCCCCAGGCAATTTCCAAGAAACTTTACAAATTGAAGTAGGAGCTGTGAAAATGGCCAGTGCTCAGCAGCTGAGAGAAGGACCCCAGGATTTCACAGGGACGGGGTGTGAATAGCTCAGGCGTGGCTGAAGGAGCAGGGAGGAAGAAGAGGCTCAGTGCTGGTGTTGTTAGAGCCCAAGTGCTCCTCCAGTGCAGGTGGGACAAAGGTATCCTAAATGTCTCCTTGGATCGAATTCCAGATTTATCCATTCTGATGTGATCCAGAGAAAACTGTCAAAGGAATGACATCTGTCAGAACAGGTGGAAGACCTGAATTTGATCCATCTCTTTGCTTCTGTGCTGAAACAGAAATTAAATTCCATGTTACTAACCCAAATGAGTGTTTACTGTTGTTATGGTCTCATTGAGACATTGGGAGAGATTTGGAGACTCTTTTTTCCTCAAAAAACCCCTTATACAGCACCTTTGGTTTTTTAAAAAAACACCACAGATTTAATCTCTTAGAACCTCACTGTTCTTCTCTCAAAAAGTAGTGATGTTAAAACAGCTTATTTCCCTTCAACAGATAATTTAAAGGCACAAATAGATTAAAATTGATAATTCTTCCTGCTGTCTAATTCTGGATATATTATAAGATGCATTTGTGTTCGAACGAGATCCTTTAAAAAGATCATTAATTGAAGCTGTCTGGCTCTGTCATCCTGCCCTCCCATTCTCCACCCAATGAATCAGTAAATTGTAACAAGAGAATCTGGCTAAACAAGTTCCTAATTCAAACGCCATCTTATGGACAAAGAAGCCTTTGAAAATAGTATCCGTCATCTGGCTCCTTGCGATGGAGTGGAAAGTTGTTTTTTACTGTTCACGGAATTCATCTCTCCCTTCAGCACCGTCAAATGTCGAGTGTGGTGCAGTATGAGAGAGTGGAGTCCGGGGAGAGGAGAGGGAAGGGGGAGGCCTCTGTCAGAGGAGCCCAGGGCAAGCAATCCTGCCAATTAACACACAGCTAGTGATAATATTTCTCCCAAGAATAGAGTTTCAGATAAGGAGAAATTTTATACTGGTTGATTCCAGGTTACTGATAGAGCTTCCTTTTCTAAGGTCCAGTTGTCTTCTCAATGGAGGGACTGGCTCCAGTGCGAGCGGTGCAGGGTCTCGGAGCGCACACAAGCCAGGCTGGCTTTGATCACAGGAATGAGATGATTGGCAGAGGAGTCCCACTTCCCAACAGGAGCAGATCTCAACAGCAGCCTCTGAAGCTGAGCATACAACTTGTCATGGCTGTTTTTGTGTGGTGTCACTAAGCTGTAGCTCTCCCTGCGAGCCCCAATTGCATTCATAAGCAGAGTTGCAAAGTTCACTGTGCAGCACTACAAAACTAAATTAATTAATCTGTGTAAAATGATTCAGAGCCAAGCACTGTACTATCCATGATAATAAACTAACCAAACAAAATACTCCTGGCTAGTAATCTATAAAACTGATTTCAAGTGTGCTTATTAATGTCCTTATAAAGAAACCTACTCTTGGCAAGGTGGCAATTTCGTATTTTTCCCTTTTCCTTTTCAGCTGTTGGAGTACCTGAGAGCAACAGAGCACAAGGAAATCAGAATAAAAGACATTTGTTCTAAGTATAAATGCACAGGGCATTTTCTGTGAGGAGACCAGACCCTTTTCCTTTGCTCTCCTGCATCTTGTAGCTTCTTTGAGGAGGCTGGTGGGAAGAGGTTAAAGGTTACCTAGAGCTGCCAGTGAGAGTGAAAAATGGTGGATAGTGCCCCTGTTCTTGACTGTGAGTTCCTTTATTTCCTTTTGTCATGGCAATACCTTCCCAGGGAAGGCCTGAATGTTGCAAATTAGTGTTCCAACTTATCTTTCTAATTACCTCTTCAGGTGCAATACTGAGCCAGCTGCTTGCATGAACAAAAGAAACTGCTCAGTAGTATCTGTGTATTGGTATCTGCCACAAGCTTTTTTTTAGGCTTATCAAGTATCTGGCTCATTATTAAGCAAAAACAGTAACAGAATTTTCCCCCTTTTTCTGGGGAAGTAAAGATCTTTCCCTGAAAACTTCAGCCTGATACAAATTATTCTAGGAAGAAATCTCAGCTTTTACCAGTATTTCTGAAAATTACACAATTAGAACACCTGATAAAATCAAATATGTGAGCTGAGTTTGAAGAAGCAAAAATTGGGTGCTGCTACAAATTAGAGAGACAAGGGGATTGGGGAGGGTGAATTCTGCCAGAGCTGTGTGAACAAGAGCTGCAGCTTTTATTTCCACCACATGCTTCTTGGGCACAAAGGAAAACTCCCTCTGATGGGAAAGGATGATGATTTTGGTGACCATGCATGAGAGAAGTCTCAGGAGAAACGCTCAATTCTTGTGCTTGTTCAGAAAAGAAACCTTGGAAACTTGAAACAAATTCCCAGGAATGCTGTTGTCTGTTGTGCTCAGGCTGCCTCCAAGTACACAAGTCCTCCTGGGAAAGACGGTGCTGCCATGGAAGACTCCTTCCAGGTGAAAAAAATGGTGGTGCTCTGCAAGAATTGTCACCAACAAAGAATTGCAGAAACTCAAAAGATAAGACAAAGAGATAAAGACCATTGTTCAGGACTCTATATGTAATCATAGACAACACAACTTGAGCCGGATATTGAACCCATCCTGACAGATGGTGGTCCAGTCTCTAGCCAGGAGAGGGAGATTAGGTTAACCCAAACAAGCCTGGCCTAAACAAGCTGGTAAATCAGGACAGCACATGAACCAAGACATGAGATCTGATTCAAATCCTACTGTGGTGGAAAAATCTCCCACTGACTATCATCAAAGCTGACTGAACTCTTAATAACAATATAAATACACACAGACAAAAAATATATATATTTACATGGGACTTGTGGCCAGACAAGATCCTTATCAAGCTATCCTGAAGTATGTAGTGTGAGTTGCAGTGAGGTGAAAGAGCTCAGTGCAATGGACCTAAGGGGCTGTCTTGGGTGCATGACTAAGTAAAATTTGAATGGCTGGGTACCTGGATCTAGCTAGAAATGCTGACTCCTTAAAAACTAGCCCTCAAGTTGTGTTTTTTTGTGAATCTGGCCACTGTACAAATTTTCATTTTCAACACTGACTGGAAAATCCTGTCACTAGGGAACTATTCTAAAAAAAAAAAAAAAAATTTTGAAATGGTATGTCAAGAAACACCAACCAACCAACCAACCAACCAACCCACCAACCAACAAACACAGCTTTTAGGTAACAGAAAAATAGAAAAATCTTCTTCTGTATTTTCTTTATACTCCAGTGTCTATGTTAGTATGATGGTCCAGAGCAGCAAATGCAAATCCCTGTGCATCCCCAGTTAGTAGGAACTGTTTTACTTTGCAGAGTAATTTTGTGTGCACCAGCCCAATGGCTCATTGGCAATGCTAAGGCAGGGCTGGTTGGGATGCACAACCAGATAAGCTCTAGTCCATAACGGAAACCTGGTAATGTGAGTCAATGCATAGTTCTTTGGAGAGCTTCAAAACACATCCTTGGTGGGAACATTTGGTTCAAGCAACCAGACCATCTCATCCAAAGAAAAGCTCCCAAACTGCCAACAGGTCAGATGTAGGGGGTTTGGCACCAAGTAGCTTCAGTGTACTGATCCACCTGTGTTGCAGTAAATAACTTTAGACACAGCCTGACTGACTCAAAAGATGCCAAGTGTTTACTATTCCCTAATGAACAGTTCCAGAGCTGTGATTCCAGTGCACAGCAAGTTATTACAGCCAAACTATAATAAATAAATCAGTGTTTATATGAAGTCATGAGGAAAAGTGCAGCAGATTAGACACTCATTAGAGATTAATTTCTAAACTAGAGACTGAACAAAGAACTGATGCGATACAAAAGTTTTCACTTAAACAAACCCACAAGGTTCTGGTCATATAATGAAAAAGCTAATGCATTCTTATTGGCTTTTCATGTTTAGCCAGTTCTGAATAAATTTATTAAAATCGGAGTTTTGCTGTGTATTTTCTGTTTCATTGATAGTGGAACACTATCATTTTGCCATGAAGTAAGAAGGAAAAGGTGAAATTCAAAGTGATTTTAAAAGCTGGTTTCAAAATCAGCTTGGAGAGGTCTTTGATGAGTTCTGTCATCTGGTGCTGTGGCACCGGAGGTAATTCAGACAGCTGATCAGTTCATTCAAGTCCACATTCAAAATGGTTGTTTTTCCTCCCTCTCATAATTTAGAAAAAAGTCACTTGTCAATGTCAGGCTTTACATGTAAAAAGTAAAACACAGAGACAGAGCTGTTCTTCTAGAAGGCAGAGAATTTTCTTCCAACTATTACTACATAAATGGGATAATAAAGACATCCTGGAAAATTCAGTTAGCTTCAGTTATTAATTTAATACAAAATACTGCAAATATTTCTTCAGCTATTATCTAGCTCATCATACCCTCACTATTTTGTGTGTTTATATAGTTCAAGCATGTGTGTTCACACCACGTGAACAGATCTGATGCCCACACTGGGAATTTTCTTTCCTTTTTGGCATATAGGATTGTTCCAGTTGCTAAAAGCTACAATCTACTGAAGATGACCTATATTTACTGCATTATTATACTGTATCTTCCCTGGTACATTGCTCTTAGAAGGCTGAGATATTGCATAGCATAGCAGAGGTATGTACATGTTTATATTATAGATTTCAGCAGCTTAATTTCAGTGACAGAAGGCAACAGAACGGCAGCCAGGTAAGAGACCTGTTATAAACATGTTACCTGAAGAATAAAAAAATAATACTCCTTTTTCTTTCAGTCCCAGGGAGCTAGGGATGTGGTCCTATTAAGCTACATACAGTTACTTCGTTTACATGAGACTACATGTGTTGATACTAAAGAGCCTCCCTCTCTTTGGTGCAGAAAAGCTGTATGCCCAGCTGATTTCAACAAGCGCTTAGCATGTCATGGACTCAGCCGGTGACCAGCAGTGGGAAAATGGAAAAATGGGCTCTGGAGCACATTATGCTATTTTTACATAGCTGTTGCTACAAAATGTCATTAAGGCAGGTAAATTCTTGATACCAATTTTTACACAAAGATGAGAGAGAAATTCAGATTTTGCTTGTCCTAATTCCACATGCTTCTGTGAGAGGCTGGGCTCTAGCTAAGGACTTTGATTTTCTGATTGGAAGGCAATCTCCAGTGAACTGATGCTCCTCCATCTTTTCCTCCCCACAAATACCTCTGCCCTTCTTACAAAGAGGAAAAGCTGAGAAACAAAGGCCCTATTTCCATTGTCTTAAAGCAGCACTTTCATGATCTGAGAGTAGCCATCTGCAGGGATGAAAGGGAGGGTGAGTGAATGAATCACTTACAGAAAAAGCCAGCCAAAACTCCACCTGAAAGTAATGTTTACATCTGAACAGAGCTGCACAGAGAGAGAAAGGAACACACTGAAGGTAGGATCCATTTCCAGCCTGATCACTAATTAATCCAATACTGGGAATATGATTTTTCTCTGCCTTAGAGAGACCTAAGGTGGTAGAGCCATTCCTCAGAGCCATTGGAGGGTCTGGGTCAGAGACCTCTTTGGCAGCACTCTGGCAAGAAGGACAAGCCAGGGCA
Source organism: Acrocephalus scirpaceus scirpaceus (assembly GCA_910950805.1). Taxonomy (NCBI): domain Eukaryota; kingdom Metazoa; phylum Chordata; class Aves; order Passeriformes; family Sylviidae; genus Acrocephalus; species Acrocephalus scirpaceus. Next base: position 44,172,792 of record OU383779.1, read on the forward strand.
CCCCAGCTCTCCCCACCTCAGCTCCGGGCAGCAGCCACAAAGACACGCCCTCCCTTTCTGAATGACCCATAGCTGTTCATTCAAGTTGAGCTTTTTGAAAGCCCCAGCTGCAAACTGAATGTCAAATGTAGAAGAGTAGTGACTTCCAGAGGCATTTAAACCAGGAAATTCTTCTTTGACATATTTCTGGGCAGGTTTTTTTAATTTGGGCAGGTGATATGTCACCACTTATCTGAGGGGACTCGAACTAAGAGCAGGGCATTCCAGACCTGGGAAGGTATTCACCCCTCCTGTTAGCAGTTAGAACTTTGCAGAGCCCGTAGGAATGCCCAGTCTCCAGGCAGCCGAGTCGCTGTGCGGGGCTGCAGAAATGTTGAATATTCTTTTGTCATTGTTGTTTGATTTGCAATTTCAGCAGCCACTCCACAGCCCAGTGAGATTCTTTTAGTGCCTTCTGACTGAGTAGCCAAAAGCCCTACCCTGGAGCCCAGTACAGGTGACAGTTTTTTTTTTTTGGTTTTTTTTTGTTTTTTGTTTTTTGTTTTTTTTTTTTTGTTTTTTTTTTTTTTTTTTTTGTGGGTTTTTTTTTTTTTTTTTTTTTGTGGGTTTTTTTGGCGGGGTGGGGGGAGTTCCAGTGCTGGGATGCTGGGTGGTTGGCCTGACCCAATCTCCCAGCTACTTGGAACTGATCAGATTCAGTAAGAGAATTCAGAGTCCCAGATACTGTGAAGCCAGAATGAATGCAAATAAAATGAAACTTTTACATACAAATTTGCTACTAAGCAAACACAGTGACTTAAGAGGAGACTAAAAACTGGGAAAAAAGAATATGGAGTGGAAAAAAGTATTTCAGATGTTGATCCTGTGGAGACCTTTACACTAATTACTTTTGACAAACACTGAGAATGAAAGGCTGCATCAATATGCTAACATTACTCACAGCAAAGTGTGGTTTTAGACTGCCACACCATTCATCTTCTGCCTGATCTCTATGCATCGTGCAGACATCCAGCAAACAGATTAGAGCAAGGCTAACACGTCTGGGTTTAATTGGACATGCCCTCTTCTGCCCACAGACTTTGTTTGGAAGGGAGACTCTGAGGACCTTCTTTACATTTATGTGGGATTTCTGCAGGTCCCATACCCACTGGAACTACTATGTGGTAGCAACCCCAGGTTACTCAGTGTCCAAAAATCCCTGACATTTCCACAGCATCTGCACAGATCAGTTGTGGAGACCCTGCAAGCAAGCCCAACACTTCCTAGAAGTGTCAGAGGGGCTTGTGGTGCAAGTTGGAATCAGCTGTGAAGCCAGGGCAGAATAAATTCAATGTTTCCCAAAGCAGTGGGCTTGTGGCGCACATGCAGACCATCTGTGCAATGCACAGATGATCTTCTGGCACTACCTTGTTATGTTTTTTCTTGACAATATCTTTGCCAGCATTCTGCAGAAAGATATACAGCAGTTCTGGACTAGAAAAAGAGCCCAAGGAAAAAGATCTGATATGAACCCTGGCCACCATTTCTGCTATAATGTATTAGGAATACATTTGTAAGCTTGAGTCCTAATAGCTACAATGCTAAGATATATGGATCCAGAAGTGCCAGAAGCTTCAGCCTAGAGACGCCATGCTGGCACCATGAAAGCTAGCTTGGTATGAAGGCTGAAAAAATACCCTTCTGGGAATCTGTTTGGGAGGGGTAGGGGATGTTCAGCTGCTGGATATGAACAGAAAGAAAAGGTTACCAAGTTTTACTTTTGTCAGAAAGTAAAATGTGGCAGAATCTGATTTTTGGTGGACATCAGGGTGAAAAGGAAGATGCAACTAAACCTTTCCAGCCTCTTTCTTGCTTCTGAAGTACCTCAAAAAACTACTTAGAGAGAGAAGAAACTGCAGTACTTTTAATCATCACATGCAGGTCTTTAACCTAACAGGAAACAGAAAAGGAAGGACACATTGTAAAATATCCAGACAGACTAAAGGTCATTCTTCTTTCCCTCGGGATGAAACATTGCATCTCGCCTTAAGGACAAATATGCATCTGCTATATACACACTGTCACACAGAACATCCACATCCCTTCACTGGCACTTGATAGTGGTACAGCAAGTTTACATTTGAAAATAGAGATAGGCACAGCAGCAGTAAGCAAGCAAGAAAGCAACATAATAGAAAAAAACCCCAAGACACTTCTCCACGGTGACAGAAGGATTGACCCAAGCCAGAAATATTTAGTGGCTGTGTAGTTAAAATCATGTATCATCAAAATATTATTCTTGTGGAGTTTAAATTGGGAGGTAGGAAATTAGTCTAATGAAGCAGCCCAGAGCAGAATACACTTTCTAGAGCTCACCAACATTTTCACAGATTTTGGGCAGTTCACAAAACCTTCAGGACACACAACAGCAGCACAGAGTAACCAGTCTGGCTGAGATAGTTACAGGAGGCTGAGGGGCAACCAAATACCTTTCAGTGAGGGAAAACACCTTGGCTGAAGGACGGCTGGACACTATCCTGCCTGAACACATTCCTTCACCCAGAGACAATTCCTTTAGGTTTTTGCAGTCAGTTGCTATATTTTCAGCCTCTAGTCTAAGACCTACTAGGGGCCACCAGCTGACAGTTTGGCTGCAGATCAATTCACACATTAGGATGGGACTTTTTTTCTCTTTTTCTCTTGAAAGCCTGAGGCTCATCAAGGGCGGGGGGGGTGGTGCTCAGAGACAAGTGCTTGCTCCCTCAGGGCTCTAGTGCAGGAGAGACCCTTTCACTGACCACCATACACAGGGCTGTTGGGATCTGCTTGCCCTTCTGAGGCCACCACATCTTTCAGGGAACCAAGAGGGCTCCCACTTTCCATAGCTAGGAGCACAGAAAAGAGAGATTTTCATCTTCAGCTCTTTGTGCCTGCAGAAGGAGGGTGGAGATGGGCCTTCCAGCAACACACCTCAGCTGCTAATGAGAAGGCAGAGGGGGAACTGTGGGCAGAAAGGAGGAGGGTGAACATGTGGATGGTTCTTGCTGCAGTGCTTCAGGACTTGTTGCTTATTCTTACGTGCCGGTAATATCCTTAAGCAGCAGGAAAAAGTAATACCCTGTAAAGCTTCACTTAAATGAGATATTATCAGCAAACTTACTCTTTTGCTAATAACATAAGTTGCACCAGAGGTCTTAGGTTGGATATCAGGAAAAATTTCTTTGTTGACAGGTTGTCAAGCATTGGAACAGGCTGCCCAGGGAAGTGGTGGAGTCCCTATCCCTTAGATATTTAAAAGACGTGTAGATGTAGCACTTCAAGACATGGTTTAGCAGTGGACTTGGTAGTGCTAGGGTAATGGTTGAACTCAAGTATCTTTTCCAACATAAAAGATTCTATGTTTCTATTTACAGACAAATAATAAGAAATGATGATTCAGAACCACTAAATTAAATTATCAAAACCAGTAAAGGCTGGTGTCCTATCAGCTGTGGGGCCAACTCTCACACCCTCCATGTCAGTCTTGCACAGGGGTGTGAGGTTAAGTGGGCAGAAGCAGGTCACAAAACCCTTAACACACGGGTTATGACAAAATGACAAAACACTGGGTTCTCAATCATGCCTTAAAAGTACTTGAAAACCTGGAGATTTGCCTTAGCTTAACCACCCAATACATGAATATTTAAAAATACAAATTGTCAGTGATGCCCTTATTCTACTGTGAGGCTGGAATCTCTATGGTCTTCGTTGCTGCCTTGGACACAGGTGACCAGGACCCAGCTGCACACTCCAAGGGAAGGAAACAGCCTAGGAGAGTTGCTGACAAAGGCTATCTTGAGCAGATGAGCTCAGGGACAGATGTCTTTTCAGGGTGTGAATAGCCCATAGGGAGATGCTGCTTTCTCCACCAGTGCAACCCCACTGTGCAGCTGCTGTCCTTCCACAAAAGGCATGCACCCTCCAGGCAGCTGTGCCAGGGAGCTGGGGAGAACGGCAAAACCCATTCAACACCTCTCTGTCACAGAGAGGAGAGGCAGCTCCCTCCTCCTGTATATTCCTCTCCTGCAGGGTTTACAGCTTAGGTAAGTTCCTCTTCTGCTGGCTGAGAGAACCGAACCACTCACTGAGGGCTTTCAGGGAGGCAGGGCCTGTGTATGGCCTGGAGTGGTGGGACAAGGCCAGGACAGGGGCGGGAGGGAGCGGGGCCTGCTGTTCTAGCAGGATTGAGGGGATGGGGTTGCTCAGCACTCCCTGCCCCGTTGCACCTTTCCTGGGAGCCACAGGCTATGGAGACTAGTGCCACAGCAGCCGGCGCCTGTTGCCTTTGAGGCCTGGTGCCATTGTCCCAGTGACTGGCACCGAAGCTGTTAATTCTGCCCGAGGGGAAAGCGAGCTGGGGACTTCACATCTTGAGGAGGCTGGGCTTTCAGCAGCCACACCACAGAGGGTGGGGGACACAAATCCCTTTAGAGAGTGCCTGAATTGCGGCACTGCTGAACAGCTTGAGCTGCAGAGGAGCCAGAGGAATCTCTCACTACTCCACACCCTGTAAATCCTTTGCTAATTGCTTTATTGCCATTATTTGTGAAGATAAAGGAAAAGGATTAATTAACTAAGAAAGAAGAGCATACATCTCACTAGATTGGTTCCATTAATTGATATGAGAGGGAGAAAAATCAATTAACAAATTCTTTTACCTTCCTGATCAGTCTGGAAACAGAGCTGTGGTGCTTTTTGGGAGGGCGGTATTGTGAACGGTAAAAAACCGGTTCGCTCCCCCAGCCAGCTACAGTTCATTCATCCGGCAGTTTGCAGTTTACACCACCTAATCTGGTGCTGTAAAGGCTGTGTTTTGCAGATATTTTGCAGTTCTATGACAACAGGCAGAAACATAACAGTGTCAGAGACATGAAGCTTTTGGGCACCAAGTCTCTAATTTTGCTGCCTCACTCTTAGCAGAGGGCTACTTGATTATATCACGAAACATATAGCTCTAAAAGAATTATAACCTGGACTTTCGTGTCCCCTGGCATTTTAAGTTAGATCATGACCTTCTGTCATGTATGAGAAGGAGCAAAAGAAGTAGAAGACAAGAACACCACATTTTGCTTGTCTTCTTGAACCTTTGTACAGATTCAGAGCTAGACTGAGATGCAGGAATCTACCCAAGATTCCTTTCCTATGGCATATTAGTTGAAGGAAATGAATGGTCCCCCAGGATAAGGCCTCAGAGGAAAGGAAGCATTTGATGAATGAGGTTAAAAAGGTCTCCATGTAGCTGTGTCATGCCTCAGTAAAGGCTTCTCCAGACAAGAGTGATAGTGGTTTCCACTGCCTACACAAACAAGGGAGGCTATTCAGCATCTGTGTTGCAATGTATAAAAAACAAACAAATAACAACAACCATCAGAAACCCAACTCACCCTATTTCTACAGTTTCATCTAAAGCAATTGGAGTAAACTAGATGTAATGTATTCAATTGTTTAAGCACCATGAATCATTACTTTGTGTTTAAAAAAAAAAAAAAAAAGATGGGGGGAGAGTTGTAGTTATCAACTGGGAATTACACAATTTGAATCTGATGTCTTGGGCAGCGATTCTTAAGTTTTGCTGTCACTGTCTCCCAGGGACAAAATTAGTGAATAAAGGAGAAAAAGACAGCACAGGCACTGAAAGAGAGAGAAAAAAACTGCAAGAGAGGGACAGAGCAAGCTAATAAATAAAACAAGAGCCTGAAGGGAAGAGCTGCTTTGTCAGAATATAAATATTTCCCTTCCCCTTTTATCTTTAATGTGGTGCGAGGAGCTTATTAAGGGGAAGTGCAGCTCTGTCCCTGGAGTCCATCCACATAACCATGTAGGGAGCTCAGTCCAACACAACCAATGCAGCCACACACACATAAACTCTTCTCTGCTGGAAACAAATGTAATGTACCAAGTAATAAAAGGGAAAGCAGGAATCCACGGTGGTCATTACAACTCCTATCTTGCTGGCTCTGGTGCTCCTTTACGTTAATGGGCACCAGTGCTGCCAGAGGCCCTGGTCAGGCAGCTCTCCTCTCCTTGGGTCTCTGTTGCAGCCTGGGAAGAACAAACCTTTTCTTCCTGATTCTGCAATACAGGGAGAACCAAAGTTGCAGCTTATAACAAAGCTAAATTTGGGTAAATCAAAAGAGGGAGGATATGGACGAGTGTGTGCAAAGGGGGAAATGCTGCACTATGAAGAGCCCTCACTGTGCACTAAGCACTGAGGAAGAAGCTTTTCCTTCTAACCATGGCTCAGCACAGCTGTGCCTGGCAGCCAGGCAAGGCCTTGCCTTCCTGCCGTGCCACGCTGGGTCCCATGCACAGAGAGAACAGTCAAGCATGAAGCAAAATTTTGTATTAATGGCTCCTCTCTCTGAGATCTGGTTTCCAATAATGACTTGGTTCTCCTTTCCAGAGCTGGCACCAGCATCTCTTTGCCAGCCCTTCAAGATGTTCGACCATATGGCTGTACAAAGCTGCATCATCAGTCAAAGCCTCCAAGTCAGGAAGGGGACAGTTTCAAATTGCTGCCAGCAGATCCTTTCCCACTATTTTCCTTGCCTGAGCTGTCATAGATACAGGTATCAACCTGGTGCCTTTACTGCTTCATTCTTTTCATCTACCCTTAAAAAAAAGAAGGTGGGGGGAAAGAGCAAAAAAGAAGGGCTTTGCATTTCCTCTACTCAGGCCTTAAAATGGAAAAATGAAGGGAATTCATTGTTGGTGCTTGCTGATCCCTCCACCCCTACTGTTACACCATTGTAGCCCTTTGAGCATGACAAAATGAGCTCCCCAGGCTTGATTATGCAAGCCACTAATTCCTCCTCTAGGCAAGGGGGTGCTTGGGTTCCTTGGCTATACAATTTGGGTTTACCCAGCTTTTGGTTTTGTTTCTGTTTATAGAGGCAAACACGTGAGTGAGCATTTTTACATTAAAAATGGACCTAATTTTTCTTTTAGCTGTATGCTAGTGAAGAGGAAGAGACTGTCACATACAGACTATTTTCAACTATTTTTCAGAAACATTTTGGGTTTTCTCCCACGACGCTTCCACATGAGCTCCTATCCCAATTGTAATTTTTTCATCATGTTTAAAAAACAGATGACTTCAAATATTACCAGTAAACTGAATTTTCTTGAAAAGCCTTTCAACAAGCAATTATTGTCAAAAGTGATTTTGATAAAAATATAGTGAAAACTATGTATTTCTTAAATCAATACTTTTAAAGATGGACAAAAGCAATAATGAATTTTTATACAACCCCCATGCCAGTTCTTAGATTTTTTTAGCTGGCACTGTTAGGAAACAAGCCTTCAAACCCTAGGGAATTATTTAGCAAAATACCATTTGTGCTGGCTCTCTCAGCTGCCTGGCTTCAGCTGCAGCTTCCCTGGAGTGGGTAAGCGCCTCTAAAGAAGCTTGGAAGTGGCCTGGGTTTCCTTGCCACCCACAGCCCTGGTGGTGAGCACCAGGAATCTGAGAGCATCTTAAAGGGAGAGTTGGTCCGACTGAAAAAACCAGACAACAACAAAAACTGACCAGTTTTAAGATATGCTTTTGAAGTAAATCTAATTTTTAGATCTTTGATGTCTTAAGCACAACTACCCTAGACATTCTTGGAAAACAGAGAGCTTCTCTGGAATACTGTTTAACAAATTTGGGGTCTGGTGAGTAGCTATTATTCAGTTGCTCAGGTTACTTCGGAGAGTCCAAACTCACCATATCTGCGTAATATCTAGGGACCAACGCCTATAGACTTTACTCACAAAGAGCTGATCCTTGTGGTCAGGGAGAGTATTGAGTCACAGAAGCAGATGAAAAATCAGATGGCTGCAGCAGCTCCCACTGCCTTGCCCTGCCCTGCTGCTCTCCTGCAAGTGGCTGCCCCTCATGCAGGGATCTCTGGGCCAAAGGTAATGTGGTTCCAGGAATCACCTCAGTTTGCAGCTCAAAGAAGGGGAGTAACCCGGTGCCAAATCTGAACTGCTCCAATACACAGAGGCAGGCAACAGCAGTGTTACAATGGCTCTGAGCTGAGTGCAGATGTCCTTGCCCTGGAGGAAGTGATCTCTGGCACAGGGCAGGGGATGTCTGGGGACAGTCACCATTTCATCTTTCCACAGGCTCTTTCATGTGTCATCATCCTTCTCTACTATAACTTGCATGAATAGATCTCACTGGGCATAAAATGTCTTTACTGTTGTGCCTAGGGAAACACTAAGGATTACACTGCACTTGGATAATAGCAATGATAACAATTGTACATTTTAAAAGCCTACTGTCTCCTGAACCAGAAGCCACTGGTGTGACCTCATTCAAATTCAGGTAAAAACAATTTATAGCACCTCACAAATCCCCACAGATCACCAACCTTAAAAAAATACTATCAATGTCCATACAGAGTTTCCAGGATTAGCACTCCTTCACCATCACCCAACACACCATGTGGGGCAGCTTCTAGGATGCTACAGGAGGACTTGTTTGCTCTGCCCAGAAAGTAATTATTTTAATATTAGACCTCGTTTCCCTACATTATCCCCTCCCCACGCCCCCTCCACCAGTAACAGCCTTTATGAAAATAAACCAGTAGGAGTTTGGCAAAGACACCAGCATTAACATTTCTGCTTCAGCAGTTGCACTTTAACAGCTATCAGCAGCTGGAATTTCAGTTTTCACACCCCAGGGAAAATCCTGCACCTACAGCAGCACGGAGCTGGGAGGAAGGATCAAACAGAGGGATGCCACCCATTGCTGTTCCCAGCATCACTTCCTACAGCACAGGTCTGCCCTCGATGCTCGCTCCCTGCCCCACGAGCCCAAGACCCCCAAGTGCAGCCCTGGGAGCAGCTCTGCGGGATAGGAACTCAGGAACAGCACTTCGGGACAGGCTCTCACCGCGGCCTCACCACAACCAGGGCACGCCTGCTCACTCACATCAGAAAGGAAACAGCAACCTGACAACCTTCATGATTGCCTTCAAAAATTTTTTTTTTTCCCTTAGGAGTAGCTTTGCTCCAGGCAAAACCCTCAAGCCTGTTTGTAAACACTCTGGAGTAGCACAAGCCTAGAACACTTTGGAGCACTACGATATTAATGTTTTCAGAGATAGTGAGTGCATGTCTTTGCAATTTTAAAACTGTTGCTTTCTAAAATGGCTCATGAAGACCCCCTTACCTTGTAGTATGGATCCCTGCCTATTGAAAATTTCAATGTAATTATGAACAAGTCCACCATTAAAATCACAGCTTTACTTGACACATGTAGCAGCTGACTGAAATATGGCTTTATGACTTTCTATCAGGTTAATAAGTTATAATCATTGAAAGAAAATCAGCTCACCCCAACAACGTGGTTCAACAAAAGCCCCTCAGCAAACTGCATCCAGCTGCACTTATGTAAGGAAAGCAAATGAAAAACAGAGTTAAAATTTGAGCTTGAGAGCTGTACAGCTGTCTTTGAGATGCTGTGAGTTTTCAGTTTTCTCTAAACTTAAGGGGATGATCTGTGGGAGCAATGAGAGCAGGATGTGTTATTTTTAGAAGTCAGGAGTGAAACAATCCACTACATCAAGCACATAAGAATTTGGCAGCAAATTAGGATTCGAGAGTTCTGAGTACCTTCCCCAGACTGAGTCTGTGGATTACTAAATACTGTAATGTGTTTTAAGTCACAAACATTTTCCTAGAATTTAAAATCATTTAAAACAAACAAATGAAACAAAAACCTCCAAACAACAAAACAACAACCAATATCCATCAAAGATTGAGAAAAAACCCAATACAAATATACATGCATTCACAAAAAGTAATTGAATGCCCATTGTTCCAAGGTCTAGCAAAGAAAAGAAATTGTAACTGTGGTACAAGCAAATGTAGGGGTTGCAAACAGCATGCATATTGAGACTGAATTCAGAGCAGAATTGCAGATGTTACTTTGAATTTCCCAGCTTTGGTAGGTGCAAACCAGACATATGATGTTATTTCTTTTTAGCCCATATGAGAAAATGTTACATGCAGCAGAAATCTATTTCAGACAGCAGTGTTTCTTTAGCAGAATGGGATTTCTGTGATGCTTTGCTTTGCTCCATCTGCTTCTAATTATTACTCAATTCAAACAGCTATTTCTGCATTGACTTGCAGGAATCTCAGAAGGCACCTTCTATGTAGGCAAGAAGCATAGCCCATAAATAATTTCAAAAAGTATTAAAGAGGGGAAGCTTCATAGCTTCTCATTCCAATCTGACTATGTGGTATTTAAATAAACCTCTGTGGCTTTCCAGTAACATAGTAGGAACTCCCAGGTGGCAGGGCTGGGGGAAGAGAGGGAGGAGAGCACTAAACATACTAATGAACATGTAATTAAGAAAATGGGCCCTCATTCCCTGCAGAGACTCCATGAGGAGGGAACTTATTTGAAGTGCTGCTTTCTGGTTCTCCTTCCTCCATGGAAGGAAATCAGCTGAATACCTCCAGCGCCAGTCAAAGTACCAGCGGTGCCAGCTCCAAGAGAGTACAGTCAATGCAGGCTGACACCAAGGTAGAAGTCATAGTTTGAAAGCAAGTGATTAAAAAACGGGTAAAGGAGAATATTGATGCTGGCCCACAAACCCCAGGATGCCAGTTTCTCAGGAAAGCTGTCTGTAAGCATCGGTGTTAGCCCTCTGCCCCTTGTCCTTAAACAGCATCACTACACTGAAATGCAGTTCGGTCACTGCAGCCTGGGGGCTCCTGTGGAAAGGGAAATTCTCCACACGGCAGCATCATCCATATCCAGGGTTTGCAGGGATGCAGCAGGCAGTAGCCCTGCCCAGCAAACCTTCAAGTGTCCTGGAAAGAGAGAACCACCACAGCAAGTGGGTCTCCAGGCATGACTAGGACCAAAGGAAGAAATAATTCTTTGTAACATTTTAAATGAAATTGTGGAGAACAGGGGTTCATTTGTGCAAGCCCATTAGGAAGAGGGAAAAGTAATTAAAATGTTTGTTTCTCTTTCCAATCCAATTTTGAAAGTGGAGTCGTTAAGGAAATTTCACCCTAAACATAGAATGGTAGCAGTGATTGGTAATTTAAGCATTCACGGGAGGAGACAGGATTTTGTAAACAGAGGCTTAGGAATTTCTTAGCCTCTTTAGACATCTGGCAGATTCTGTATTGAGTAACAGCTCTTCTTCCCTTGTTTTCTAAGCTTTGGAAACAACAAGTTTCTGGAGACTGCACTTATCTTTAGTGAGTCTTAACCAAGCAAAGATAAACCATTTGTTTGAACATCAGGCAGCGGCTTCCTGCCTGTATGATTGTTAGATGGTAGAACCACATCCCAAGAGAGATGACAAGAGTCCCATTATTCCAGGCATTTAAAACTAGACTATACCACTATACCACTATAATATGTAATAGCAGGACCTAAAAGATATAATGGGTCCTTCCCATCTCTTATTTTGGGCTAAATCTAGGTCTTCTTCCTACATAAACAGAGACTGGGGCTTTGATAAGTATCCTGCTGTTTCCATTGAAACAAGTGAAAACTCAAACATGATAAGTGCAAGCCTTCAGTCTGTGCATTAAAGAAGATTTAAAATATAACCTCAAAGAAATGAATCTATAGAAAGACAAAATTAAACCCAGGTTGGGCATGAATGACAAAAGGCATATCACAATGCATCTGACCACTGCAGCACCCCTCACAACCAAAGGGTATCAACAGGAGAGTGATCAGAGCAACCAGTCACTATGTCCACACCAGCCATGGGGCTAGAAGCAAAACAGTTCAGTGTTCAAAAATATATTGTGGCACCATCTGCAGTGAGCTGGGCCATTTATGCACAAACTTAAGAAACTTGGCTGTTTTTCATTAAAGTTTTACGTACCTCAGTTGTAACAGCCTTACACTGCTAGAGCTGCACACAGAAATGGTAAGAGACTGGCTGCCTTAATGGCAGCTGACAAATGAGACAACTCTATGGAATTGGCTGCCCTGAAGAAAGAAAATGAGTATTTTTTAGTTTTTCTGCAGGTTTTTGTAATTGTGCAGCTCCTTCAGGAAGGACATAGAGATCAGGTGTTAGCATTTGTCTTTGGCCTCAGAAACTGAAGGGGGATTTATAGAAGGGGGAATCACACAGAAAGAACAAAATCATTGGGTTTTGGAGGAAAAGGGATGTCTGATAGATAGTCCAGACAAGGCCAAGGATCCATGGTATGAGCAAGAGGTCTGAGGGAATATAGTTCTGGGAAGGGGAGCTTCAACCACAAAGACATTAGTCAGCTTCCTAAAAAACACTGCATGGTTATGAGAGCAAGTAGGTAAGGCTATATTTATTTTTGCTTGGATCTCTAATAGTTTTAGAATTATAAAGCAAGAAGTGACTCTGCTAGAGACCTTTGCATATCTGTGAGTCATTTTCAGAGACACTGAGAGAAGCTCAGGATAAGTGGGAGCATCCATTAAACTGGGACTCCTGCAGAAACCAAGAGAAAGTTTGGTCCCCTGGCCGGCCCAGGGAGCCTGGGGCAGGTCCATCCCAAGCAGTTCATCTCCTGGTGCTGCCCAGGCTGATATATCACATATCCTAGTGTATATAGAACTGGCCAAAATCAGCTACAGCAGTCTAGAAAGTGTCTAGACAACCTTTTAAGATTTAAAGGATCAGAAAGTAAGTTTGCATGTGCCTGTGCTACATCCATATTTTGTAAAGCAAGATCTTTCTCACTGATGGAAAGAGGACAGCAGACACAAATGTCATCTTTTCCAACTGTTTCTGGGATCTTCCTTTCTTCATACTGCAGTATACTCCACCCAGACATAATGGTGACAGGCCTGGCTGGTAACACTGCTGCCAGTAGAGAATTTGTCTTGTTAAAAAGGCACCTAGCCAAAGTAGCTGACATAGGGAGGGATTTCCTGGGTTCTATACCAAAGGCCTTATGCAGCCCTAAAACTCTGAGAAAGCAGATTAAATTCACTTTAAAGAAACCGGGGATTTCAAAGTATCATGAAAGGGTTAAAATGTAACTGATGTACTCAATGAACTGCTGAGTGGGGGATGAGCAGATCAGGTTTTGTTTTCTTATTCATGGATCTTCGAGATAAAGGCAATCATCAGCCTGATAGCTCATTCTTGCTTTCTAAAGTTTCCCCCAGTTTGACCATAAATGTGGAAGACAGTGCTACTTCTTTGTATCCTTTGGGATACTACTTCATAAACTAATAATTATTTTATAAATCCGTGATGCAAAGGGCTTTTACCTTTCTCGCTGTGGGAAGCCACATCCCCTCCAGCGGCATCCCCTTCCTTTTGTCACCTGTGCCCTCCCCATATGCTCATTTCAATCAGTTTCTTATGTCTTCCATCTAATTTCACATTAAGGGTTCCGTGGTGATGGGCAGGGGTTTGGTCTTCCCACTCCCTGCCCATGAAATAAGAGGCTATCCCGCTTCACTACAGAAAGACTGGATTTCTTTGATGAGTTCCGACAAGATGTAATTTAGACTAATCTATCAGACTGATAGAAATGCAAGCTGATATAATACTGTGAAGTTATTTTATTTCTAATTATGCAAATAATTATGTAAAATAGGCAAATGCATAATTTTCCCCCAGGCTCCAAGCATTTCTCCACTAAGCTTTAGGGAGTGCAAATTTTGATGTTCTTAGCTCAATAGCCTGTCTGATCATGTAAGGCTGTATGTAAGCATGCTTCAAAATGCTGAGGTTAAAAGTGTCATAAAAGTTATTTACTAAAAGTAACTGGGAAAATCTGACAGCTCAGGGGGCACGGGGACTTTGGCAGTGCTGGCTAGCAGGACATCAAGTGAGGTGCGGTCCAGCAAGTTTCTGTGGGTGGAAAGGACAAGGGGGAAGCAATGGCCTTTGTTCTTCGGAGGGCAAGGAGGACTGAAAGCCTTGCAACAGCTAATCTGAAAATGTTCTCCCTCAGGCACTCAAAATAAGTGGTGGGGCAGGGAGGGGGTGTTTTGTTTTGATTTCCCTCCCCCCATGGGAAGAGTTTTCTATCAGATGGGATAGGAAACAAGGATAATTATATTGGCACCATCTAAGGAGGCTTTAAAACAGCAGGAAAAGACATCATGCAGGGATGCCACTCCTCACTTTGACTTAGCTTGGAAGTTGAACTGGATTTATTTTTAAATGAGTAAAAAGACAGATAATTGTTTGTTCCTAGCAATTCCTCCCTATGCACAGTAGTCTAGTCAGACAGCTCCAAAGCTGGTATCAACACCGGAGACTATAAATTTATTCTGGTATCTAGGACTTTCCAGGACTTTGCTTGTGAAGGTTTACTGCTGGCACACCATGCAGTGTACTTAGAACATTAGCAGTTAGGAGACTTTTAGAGAAAACCTTTTGAATAGCTCAGTGGTTGCAATAGACAACTTGTCAGATGCTGCAAAGTCCTGTGCAGTGCGTTTGTTCTGGGTGACTGATAACCTGGCTGCTGTGCTTACCGTGCTGATGAGGATCCCTCCTGTTGTGAGGAAATGTAAGTAATTTTGCAGGCTGCCGTTTGAACTGTAGCTGATGGTACTTACAGAGGTTCTGGATTCTCTGGACTAACCTGTGTTCCAGAATCATGAACTTTGCTGCTGCTTTCCTTTTCCTTTTCCTTTTCCTTTTCCTTTTCCTTTTCCTTTTCCTTTTCCTTTTCCTTTTTTTTTTTTCTTTCTTTTCCTTCTCTTTATTGTCCCCTGAAAGCTGTCAGGATGTCTAAGACTGACTTAGGAGTCTGGGATTTTTAACACCACAGACTGCCATTTTGAGGCAACTGCCATTGCCTCTCTCAGTGATTGTTTCCCATCTCCCTGTGGGTCTAAATAGAAAAAAGATCTTGGAATTTGGTAACATACCCAAGAGACTTTCTTCATCCTTTTTAGTAAATCCTGTTGCACATTCCTGTCATCTGGTATGACCTAGCAGCATCATTCCATGTAATAAGTTTACTCTCTTCTCTCCCTAAGAAATAATCGTGACCATAATCCCTCTTCCTTTCTGCCTATCTTTTCCTTTTTTCCCTTTTGGTTCACCTTGATTATACATTATATTCATAAGTGTAAAGGATGCTTTTACAGCATGTATCAGAGATCCCAGTTATCTTTTTGTTCATTCCATGGTTTGGATTAATGACTCTAACAAATGGGACCAGTAGAAAACTGGGGGAGCCACTGATGTTGTTTGCCCTTTCTTGTAAATAAATGTCCAGCTAACGCCTTGCCACTTGATTTGACCAACCTTACTCTGAATAGCTCCTGCCACTGTCTCCCCATTGCTGAGAGGCAATACAATTTTACTAGCTCTGAACTTGTTTCTTTACATACAGAAATCAGAATGAGCAATCCACGGGGTAGCAAGTTTGAGGTTGCTTTCCCTTCTCTGCATTGTCATTGCCTGCCAGTGAAACATCTCATATCATCCAATGTTTTTTATAGTGAATATCACAAAGTGCTTTGCAGATGAAGACAGTCATACAAGCCGAAGTGAAAAAGAGAGGCTTTAAGGTGATTATTACAGATTTGGGGGGGTAGAAGGGGGAAAGGGGACCCCTCCCCCAACAAACCAAATCAAACCAAATTTAAAAAAAAAAAACCCAAACAAACACACACACAAACCAAACCAAAACCAAAACAACCCCAAACCCTACAACAAAAACCCCAACAAACCCCCTAAAAAAACCCCAAACAAACCTGTGGAAAGAACAATTTTATTGAAAGCTACTAGTAGCCAAAAACCAAACAATAGAGTAGACAGATTCACGTAAATTTGTCCCATAGGTGGTTATTTAGGTGAAGAGTATCACAAAAACCTTCTTAGTCACTAGGTGTAGGAAAGCAAGGAATTTAGATAAAAAGCCTTAAAAAATTAAAAAGTGAAGTTCCTCTAAGGCACTCTCAAACAGCTATAACTGAGAAAATAGAAAAGACATTTCTTTTCCAGAAGGAACTGTTGCAGCCGTAACTAGCTAGTCCTTCCCATAGGTATTTTTTATATGTGCAGTATTATTTTTAAAAACATCTCCATTAAGAGGAGTAAATTTATTTTAGCAAGCCTGTTTATAACTGTCAACTTCTCTTAAGAAATGTAACAAGCTGCAGCACCATGGTCTTATTGGTATGAGGACGCATTGTTCATGAGCAGTAGAGGGTATGGAAAACATTTGTCCAACAATTGCTGTTGGAGCTCCCTGAGCCAAGCTCTGCTCTATTTAACTGCCCTGGAGGATGGTACAGATTGGTGTCTTTGCCTAGCTGCTAACAGAAGCACACTCCCGAGCAAGTAAGAATTCAAGTACTGCAGTTCAGTGGGACCTCTGTCCTCAAAGGGAAGGATAAGGTGAGTAATACTTGGCTCGAGGTTGTCGGTGAGCACAAACTCTCATGGGCCAGTGAAGCAGAAGCAGGCCTTGTTGCAGAGCTTTTGTCAAGCACACCCCTTCTGTGCTGCTGAAGACATGCTCTGCCTGCGCAGTGGCTGGATGGTCCCAGCTCCCTGTGCTTTGGCAGTGCACCTCAAAACACAGCTATGCTGCAAACCCCACATTCCTGTCCTTAGCGAATGTATGCTGGTGTCTAGTTCTAGATCTGCTTGCCCTAGCAGACCAGTAACAGGGCTCTCCCCACCTATGCCATTTTCTCTCCTGCAGGCAGGGTTCTTTCACAGAAGAACTCCTGGTTTTTCACTGTTTAACTGAGTCTCTTAAGGAATCGCAGCAGTGCAAATGGGGATTTAAAATTTCTCCTCTTTGCTTAGGTAACACTGGACGTTTCAAAAAAAGCTGCCTCGCCCCAGCTCGGGCTTAGATCTGCATGAATAAAGAGTTTATTCTGCCAGCAAAAAGCAGCGGTCATGGTGCGATAACAAATCAAACCTCCCACGCTGGGGAGGCGATGGCGCACAGACACGAACATCCCAGCTACGCAATAGGATCATTTTGCAAATGTACCCGGGTGCTGGGTTTGGGTTTTTTTTTCCTTACTCTATTTCTTTTTTTTTCTTTTCCTTTTTAATAACTCCGGGCACAGGCAGCTGTTCGCATTTTCAAAGCCTGCTCAGAAAGCAGCCAGTTAATTTTAGTTTGCTCGGGCCACCCTGAGCGAGCTGCCTGGCCCCCCGCCCCCCTCCCCCCCCGCTTTCCCGGCTGTGCCGGGCAGCGCGGGGGGTGGGGGCCGCGGGCGGCTCCTCCCGGCCCGGCCCGGCGGGGATGGGAAAAGTTGTTCCCAACTTTTTTTCCCCTGGCGCGAGCTCCTCCCCCTTCCCTCCCCCAGCACGGCCCCGCCCCCGCGCGCGGATTGGCGGGCGGGTGCCACGGGCCCCGCCCCCGGCGCGGTTTGTGAATGGGGCCGGCGGCGGGGGCGGGGCCCGCGCGGAGCTGCGCCTTTTTTGTGTGCCGGCGCGGCCGCGGGCCGGGAGCCGCGGAGCGGGCGGTGTCGGCGGGGCCGCGGGCGGAGCGAAGCGAAGCGAAGCGAAGCTAGCCGAGCTGGGGCGGGAGGCACACGGCTATCCCGGACGCACAGCCCGCAGCGGTGTCCGTCGGGAGCGGAGCCCAGCCAAGCCGCGGGGAGGATCGTGCAGTAATTGGATTTTGAAAGTTATTTAAGCCCCGAAGTAAAATACACGGCTCAGCCGGGCGCAGTAATAATCCATTTAGCCGTAACCTAAATCCCCGGGGCCGTGCAGTCGTGCAAGGAGCAGCGCCTCCGCCTCGCCGCCGCCGCGGGACCCTGCGCGGAGCTGGCCAGAGCCGTCGCTGGGCTACGCGCGCGTCTCTTGTTTCGCTGCCGCCGCCGCCGCTGCCTTCTCCGGGGAGAGCAGCTCCGGAAACTTTCGCCGAGAGAAGCGCCACCGCTCTGTGAGCACCGCCGCATCGGAGCCGAGGAAGAAAGTCGCGGAGGTCCAGCGCGGAGCCGCTTTCCTCCCATCGCCGCGCTCCTGCCCCACCGAAGGGGCTCCGCCGCCGCCCTCTGGTCGCTGATGCCCCTGGGGCGTCGCGCCGGCCGGCTCTGAAAGACTCCCCGAGTCCCCGGCCGCCCCGGTGATGCGGGCTGGAGGAGAATGCGGCGGAGCGGCCGCCGCCGGCCGCCCCTTGCTGGGGCTGGCTGCGCTGCTGGCCGCCCTGCTGGGGACCCCGGCGGGTGCCACAGCACAGCAGTACCACGGCGAGAAGGGCATCTCCGTGCCGGACCACGGTTTCTGCCAGCCCATCTCCATCCCGCTCTGCACGGATATCGCCTACAACCAGACCATCCTGCCCAACCTGCTGGGCCACACCAACCAGGAGGACGCAGGGCTGGAGGTGCACCAGTTCTACCCGCTGGTCAAGGTGCAGTGCTCGCCCGAGCTGAAGTTCTTCCTCTGCTCCATGTACGCGCCGGTGTGCACCGTGCTGGAGCAGGCCATCCCACCCTGCCGCTCCCTCTGCGAGCGGGCCCGTCAGGGCTGCGAGGCCCTCATGAACAAGTTCGGCTTCCAGTGGCCAGAGCGGCTCCGCTGCGAGAACTTCCCTGTTCACGGCGCGGGTGAGATCTGCGTGGGGCAGAACACGTCGGATGCCCCACCAGGGCCTGGTGGTGCGGCGGGTCGGGGGGTCACTGCCCACCCCACAGCTGGCTACCTCCCTGACTTTCCTACCCCACCACAGCCACCCTCTGGCTTCTCCTTCTCTTGCCCCCGGCAGCTCAAAGTGCCCTCCTACTTGGGCTACCGCTTCCTGGGGGAGCGGGACTGCGGAGCCCCCTGTGAACCAGCCCGGCCCAACGGGCTCATGTACTTCAAGGAGGCAGAGGTGCGATTTGCCCGGCTGTGGGTGGGCGTGTGGTCCGTGCTTTGCTGTGCCTCCACCCTCTTCACCGTGCTCACCTACCTGGTAGACATGCGTCGTTTCAGCTACCCGGAGAGGCCCATCATCTTCCTCTCGGGCTGCTACTTCATGGTGGCAGTGGCCTACGCAGCAGGCTTCTTGCTGGAGGAGCGGGTGGTGTGTCTAGAGCGCTTCTCTGAGGATGGCTACCGCACTGTGGCCCAAGGCACCAAGAAAGAAGGCTGCACCATCCTCTTCATGATCCTGTACTTCTTTGGCATGGCCAGCTCCATCTGGTGGGTCATCCTGTCCCTCACCTGGTTCTTGGCTGCTGGCATGAAGTGGGGCCATGAGGCCATTGAGGCCAACTCCCAGTATTTTCATCTGGCTGCCTGGGCTGTGCCCGCTGTCAAAACCATCACTATCTTGGCCATGGGGCAGGTGGATGGGGATGTACTGAGTGGGGTGTGTTATGTAGGTATCTACAGTGTGGACTCGCTGAGGGGCTTTGTGCTGGCGCCCTTGTTTGTGTATCTCTTCATTGGCACTTCCTTCTTGCTGGCTGGCTTCGTGTCCTTGTTTCGCATCCGCACCATCATGAAGCATGATGGCACCAAGACGGAGAAATTGGAGAAGCTGATGGTGCGCATTGGTGTCTTCAGCGTCCTCTACACGGTGCCTGCCACCATTGTCCTGGCGTGCTACTTCTACGAGCAGGCCTTCCGAGGCACCTGGGAGAAGACGTGGCTCCTCCAGACCTGCAAAACATATGCTGTGCCCTGTCCCAGCCACTTTGCCCCTATGAGCCCAGACTTCACTGTCTTCATGATCAAGTACCTCATGACCATGATTGTTGGGATCACAACTGGCTTCTGGATTTGGTCTGGCAAAACCCTTCAGTCCTGGCGACGCTTCTACCACAGACTCAGTACCGGCAGCAAAGGCGAGACGGCAGTATGAGACCCCCCTGTCCCCTCTGGCGCACACACACACTCACACATGCATACACGCAGAGAAGGCAGAGGAGACGGATACTCAGCATAGGAGTAGGGCAATGGGTCCCTGAAGAGGGAGGAAGGGAGGCTTTTCCAAACTTTCTTCCTCACAGAAGGTTTGAAAAAAAAAAAAAACTTGCATTAAGGATCAGTCAAACTATGCCCAGTGGTGCTTATGACAAGCTAAGCGGGAGAGGACAGAAAGAGAGGCCACTGCTGCGACAGGAGAGTCCTTCACCCAGAAGTCTCCTTACTTCTCTCCAGCTACTCCTGTCGAGGAAAAGAAACTCCAACCCAACTAAAATCATCCCGCCTTGCTTTGGACAAGAGGGAGGGGGGAAGCCAGATCTGTTGAGCCACCCCTGCCGAGAAGTAGCCAAATGCTCTCTGAATTGCCGGGGCCAAACTGCAGCGTGGGCAGGGTAACCCCCGAGCCTGAGCTCGCTGCCTGCTCCTTCCAGCTCGGCGGAGCCATCACGTGAGTACTGCACAGCCGGCTGCAAGCCCGATCGTGTGCTGGGGAGATGCCTCTGTTCTGTCAGCCCACAAGTTCCTTTTTACCTCAGTGATACCTGTTGTAATTGTAAAAAAGTAAAAATTTGGCACTCAATCTGTTGTTCTTGCTGCTGTGGGGAAGGAGGGGGTTGCTGTTCCACACCCTGAAAAGAAATGACTTGTTGCTTTTCAGCAGAAGGCTTTTCCCCCTTGCCTTTGTTCTAGGAGACAAAGGGGGAAACAAAAGTGTTTTCTATGTAGAAAGGCATAAGCATGGGATCGGTTTTTATGGGCAAACTAACAAAAAGAAGTCGTTGAGGTTCACCCTTGGATGTGAGGAGCTCGCAGAAATAAACATTCCTTTTATGAAAAAAGGAGGAGGCAGGATGTTTTCCTGCCGTTCAATATGGGTCACTTTTCTAAGCTGAAGGAAATGCAAGATTTAGGAGGGCAAGAAGAGCTTACCCGAGAGCACCTGCCAAAACAAGAGCCATTAAAATATGTAACGTAAAGATAGGATTTTTTTCTTTCCTTCCCATAAACCTGCTTTGCAGTGAGCTCACTGCAGAAAAACTCAATACACAGCTGGATTCTGGGGACAGGAGGAATCGTTTTGGCTCACGATGGACCTTTGCCTGCTCTCCTCAGGTTCCCTGAGCTGCATGGCAATGATTCTTGGTGCAGGTGGGGGGGCTGCGGTTGGGGTTTAAAATCAAGCAGTTACTGCAAGTGAGGAGCCTTCTCATTTCAGCTAAAATACAGCTGGTTAAGTTTCCAGTGATCACGTCTTGGAAGGAAAAGCATTCAAAAATTTATCAAATGCATTGTTTTCTTTTTGAAATGTGACAGATTTTTCTATTCTGAAAATTTTTATGTTGACTTGTTCATATTTTATTTTTTGCATACTACTTTACCTTTATATTCACTGAAGGGTTGTTTTTATAAGTATATGTGTGTGTGTATATTCTTGCCTAAGGACAAAATAGGACATTCTGGATTTTTAGCAAGTCTCCACCCTATAGCTGCTCATCATGTTTTTTGGGGGAAAGTGTCTAGATTGAAACTTAAAAAAGAAAAAACCTATTCAGGGTGAGGGGGCAGATTGCTGCTGTCTGAGGGTGTATCAGTGGTCTGAGAATGAGGAATGGGCCCATCAGCCAAATTCTTCAGTAGATCTGATGTCAGACTTGCAGGGCTTGGTTTGTCTTTTATAATGTGCACGTGGAAGAAAAAAATAAGCGTGTCAGACAAGTGCAGTATGTATATTTTGTAAATCTCATTTTTGTAAGAAAATATGTATTTATGTTTTTACTTGATTTTTTTTAAGGTCTGTATGAGGCCCTGCTTCACCCCATGTACAGATCACTAAATAAATAATTTTTAATACAAGGGCTATAATGATGTTCTTTCCATCTTTGAACACTTGGCATGTTTTAGAGGGGGGGGGAAGCTCTGAAAAGTGGTGTCTTCTCCCCCACTTTGTTACAGATAATGCAAGAGACTTTTGGGTGAATGCAGACTGGAAACTCAGCTGTGGCTTGAAACTGTTCGTTCTGATTACCAGGCCTTCACAACAGGAGAGCACATTTTGAGACAGCCGGTTTCAAATGTCTGCCCTCACTTGAGGTACTTGCATCCTAGCCAAGTTTTCTTCCAGTCTCTGCTTCTGCTGAGGGCAAGCTGATAAACCAGTTCCCTTATCTAGAAAATAAGGATAATGCTCTCTTCCCATTCCAAAGAGACTTTAAGATTGAGTACTGGAGGGTGCTACGAGTGTTGTAAATTAAGTCCTCACTTTGAAGGGTGGAGTGTAATAGGGAAACACTAAGGACTAGGTCCTTTTTAGTGGCTTTACCCGGGCAGTATCATGAACTGGTGCTTTTTGTCCCTTAGCACCTTTGCTGTCTGCAGTTTTGTTCAAATGAATTTAATTTTAATAGCTAGCCTGAAGCGCACATTGTTTCTTATCACAGTCATTTGAAAGCTTTAGTGGAATGGTCTATTTTATTTAAATTTTTTAACTGAAATGAATGTTTAGATCTCAAGCTTTCCATGACTGTTGCTACAGTCATGGAAAGTGCCCCAACAAACAGAATTGTACTCCTGTGAAATGATGATACTTTACCGCATTTCTTTCACAAGGATTTCAGCCTACTGTCTGCATTCATCACTCTTCCCATACCTTCAGTTATGCCAATACTAAAACGTAAGTTACAGAACAGAGATAGATCTAAGATGCCTTAGCTAGATGCCATTATAGTAGCTGTGGTTGCACTGCAACATTGTTTCATTTACTAAGCATAGTGTGTAATAGTTCCACTTTGAGGGCACTATTTTATTTGGACACTGTGCTCTCAAACTTAACCTTTTACAGTGTATGAACTACTGATTTAAAAGTTCTTTAAAGAGCTAGCCCCATTCATGCTGCCTCTCTGGAAGAGCCACATCTTTTTGAAAACACCTCTTGCTGCTCCCCAGAATTGCTCACTTGTCAAGTTTCCTTTTTGAAAAGACCTTTGCGTTCCTGCCAGTCAGGCTGCTTCAAACTGCTCCATGACATGAGCTTGCTGATCATTGCTGAGGGGGGTTTCATTCCACACACTCCGGAAACCTGAACCTTTCTATAAACATTTCCTCCCATTAATCCATCAGTGCCGGCCAGAGCCATGGAACGGCTGGAACAGCTTGCACTGTGAAGGACTGGCAGCCGCCGGGAGCAGTGGTGTGACTGACACTCCTGTGCTGTGCAGCCACAGCTGCATCGCTGAACATGCAATCAATCCTTAAAGCATCATGGACAGCCACGCCTGCGATGCATGCAGGGGGCCTGGCCCATGGCCCTCCACTTGCCACCCATCCCCACTCACTGCATGAGAAACCATTCACATGCAAGTGCTATTTTTTTCTCCATACGTGGAAAAACTCTCTATATAGACTGTCTTTAGTTTGTGAAATTTACATCTGAAAAAAAAATATTTCCACCAGAAACTACTAAAGCTGAATGCTTTTATTTCAGTATTTCCTATTAGGTACTTATGGGTTTAAAGTCACTTATGAAAAACTATCCAAATCTTGGGATTCAAGGTAATTTTTAAAATTTGAAATTGTAGGTGAAATTTGATGCTGATGTAAAGTAGAAGCAACTGCTATTCACTTTTAAGCAGATGTGACACATCAAGACTGAATTTACTCACAGTGGAAACAATTCGGAGAATTTCAAGTAGTGATAGTGTCTGGCCTTCTAGAATAAAAATGACTATCACCATTTTGATAACAAAGTAGCAGTTACTTTCATAATGGAGTACAATTCAAAAAATCTCTTAGTGAAGCTCTCCGGAAACAAGGAGGAAAAATAAGTCTTTACTAACCTTTGATAATCACTGCAAAACATTTTTCTCTAATGTTTAAGCCCACTTTAATTTTTTTAAGAAAAGTTACCTCACCTTTACCTTTAGCTCTTGTCTGTGCAGCATTTTTTGGTTCACAAGAAACTTAGCTAGTAACAGTTATCATTGATCCATATCCCTGTAAGTGTACACCATATACTATATTTTCATGAAAACTATAGAAACAATGGTTCTTCAGTTTCAAACACATTTGTGTAACTTTCTAAAATGAAGAATTATTGTTTCAGGCAAGTTAAAGAGGAGGCTTCAACAGTTCTAGAGTTCATGACTAGCAGCAGCAACTGAATGTCTCCACAGAAAAAAGTGCTTTTATAATATGTCAGTGTTTGTTTGGGTTTATTTTTGGTGGAATACCCACACCGACTATTGAATGTTTTTGTCTAAGTACTTCACCCACAACCAATAGCTTTGCATGCAAGTAAAAACCACACATCTCTGTATTCACCAACTGGCAACAGTAAACATTACTTAAAATTTCACATGGGTTTAGAAGCCAAATTACTAGCTTGCATTTCAAATAGCCTTTTTTTTACTTCATCTCACTCTCATTTCCTTCCAGACTTTACAGGTACTTCATATACACTCTGCACTTCATACATGCCTTCTACTCCTTTTAATTTTCAAACCAATGAATCCAGCTGAAAGAAATTTAGCCTGTTGCTTGGCGAGGAAAAGATGCCACTGAATCTTCAGCATTCTAACTGTTCATTGAGGAAGACTATTGCCAAGCCTGCCCTATATAAACCAGGATAATTGTTTCATGCCAACATGTGTGTGGTTTTGGCAGATACAACACTGCACAAATAATATAGGACTGGGGGAATAAATACAGTCACGGCAAATTCCCAAATGCCCCATTTAGAATCAACACATTTTGACTAAAATGATGACCAAACTGTAAAACTAAAATATGTACATCAGAGTTTAACACTGCTCAAACAACCGGTTCATGCTGCAGTCAGAGGAGGAAGGTGCAAGGGAGGGTTTTGACGCTGTTTAAACCCAAGTCCAAGGCTGCCTGGTTCAGGTAGCAGGGCACTGCTTGTCTCAAAACCAGATCAGGGGAAGTAAGGCACAGACAGCACTTTCTCCTAATTCAGGTAAACACCAGGCTCAAGCACAGTGTTACCACAGCTGCAGCCAGATGGGATTTGACTGAATGATGCCAGGACAGCCCCAAACAGGGTCATGAGCTCATACTCCTCTGCATGACCTGCTTCTCTCTGTACAGCCTGCCTACCCACGCCAGGAAACTATGGGACTGGGATAACTAAGAATATGGATAAAATGCAGGAATAAGCAGGGCCTAGAGCACATTTTTAACTAACAGCTGTAAATTGGAGGAGATCACTAATCCGTATTAGTCAAGAAATCCTGATTACAACAACTTGTTCAGTTTGGCTGCCCCAGCTGTATCACAACTTGGCTTGGTAATAGGCAATCCTTCACTTTAGCGTGTTACCCTTAAAAATACACATAGAAAATCTTAGTCTGCTGCCTAGAGGAGTAGCCTGTATGAGTAGACTTCAGCTGCACAGATCTTGGAAATTAGTCTCGTCATGTGGCTACCAGCCATAACTACCATTAAAACTTCAATCCTAAAGTCCAGGGTGACATCTAGAAAGAAGAAAAAAAAGAGGCCCAGTTCTCCCCTACTTTGAGCTTTACTGAAGGTACTGCAACTCTAGCACTGTTCTCAAACCAATCTGCAGGAAGGCAAAATCATTCTAAGGGCAGGCAAGGAGATAGATTATTCCTACTATGCTGTCCTTTTCCTCAGGCTGACATTCTGAGGGACTTGAAAAAGCTTGTGGTGAATAGGGAATTCTGCCAGGAGCTGCAGTAGAAGAAAAACATGTTATCTGGCCCAGATGGACACAAAAAGGTGTTCTAGCAAGTAGGCACTAATCTAAGATTTGAAAGACAAGTGGTTGATTACCTGCACGACCACAGATGGTGGCCAGATCACATACAGCCAGTCTTTCAGCAGTATTTGGGCAACTAAAAATGGAGGCAGGTTGCATGGAAAGCACTTTTCATAAACATTTAAATTCCCAGGTGCACATCTAGAAAAATCTTGTCTCTAATTCCTTGTCTATAAAATTGGAGCAGTGACACTTCTGTATATTAAAGAGATGTGAGAATGAATACTCTCAAAATCAGAAGAAAGTGAATATAATTATAAGAGAGTTTGTATAAATATCTCTGTCAGGCTTTTGTCCCACAGTCCAATTTTCCAAGTAGATTCTGTTTTAGAGAATGCCAAACTAAGACCACCAGCTAGAATAAATTATTTGTATGTTTTCCAATATCTTATCTAAAACTGGTCAGGCCAAGCACCTGCTTTCACAGGAGTATCATCTACCCCGGCTCAAATATAAAGTGTGAGAGGGTATAAAGAGGCAAACTAGCTAAACAAAAAATTGCACTAAATTTGGCATGCATGTCAAACAAAATGGACTCGTGTTACAGTGGTGCTTAGGCATAGCAGAGATAAGGGTTTGGGCCTATGCTGGTTCTTAAGTCTTCTAATACTCCCTCAGCTCTCATTTGCTGTATGTTATAAACACTGTTATCATCAACAGGCTCAATGACAACTCTGCTGTCCCTCTTTAAAGAAGTACTGTTCACTTCAACTTGCTGAAAGTGGAATCTAAATCTTAGTAATAGGCCTAAAGAAGAGTTGACCAAGGTTTCATCCAAGCCCATAGTAGTGAGAATTCACCTTCCCTGCCATGTTTTTACTTCATCTCTTAGTTCCTCAACAGTTTCTTACTCCTACCATGGCCTCAAACAATATCTTTCTCATTACTAACGATGGCCAATGAGAAGGATTAGTTGGATGCTTGAACATTTTCCTGCCTTAACAACAGGTGACAGCATGAAGCTATTACACTTCTTTCACCAATGAAATACAGAAGTGTCTAAGCTGACTGGGGTAAATGTTTGTCTCTTGCCCTGATGCCAGCCTTTCCCAAGGAAGATCTCTGCACCCATTCACCTTCATCACACATCAGGTTTTTGTTGCTAAATAAAGTAAACCAACAAATCAAAAAAGGATTCCTAAAAGCACCAAAGCATACACTAATTTATAGCTTACCCTCCCCAACAAACAAAAATGTAACTTACAGATTTTTCATGGAAGACAGTCAAAGGGAACTACTTCCAAAAATATTTACCTAAAGCACAAATCAGATCACTTGCCTGACATGGCTTCCTTCCACAGATTTTCCATGTGGCGTGTGTTTATGCGTGTGCATGCACATCTAGCATAGTGCATGCGAGTGTAAGAACTGGAAGTTACAACTGTAGGTAAATCTCTCATCAAAAGCCCAGTCAAGAGAGAAAATCAAAAGGCCCTTGCCCAATGCAGCTGTCTGCTAATTAAACACTGGTGTTAATTGCAGTAGTGTGGCTGGTCCTCGTTCCCTGTGTTTGTTTTGGTGCCTGTGTGAGCTCCGGATTGCTCAGAACTTTCACATTCTCCCAGAAAATGAAACTGCCTATAAAAGGAATGAAAGGCTGTGATATGTATATATATATCTATAGGGCTATTTTTAAAGAGAGAAAAAGATTTTTCTGTGTGTTAGTTCAAAGCCAGCTTTGATTATCTAAAGCAAGTCAGTCTTTAGAAGGGGTAAAAAATTAAAATATAAAGATGGAATCTTTTTTATCTAATCCATGATGAAAAGAGCATTTCTTGTTTGTCATGCTCTTACCTCTCAAATTTTTAATTTTATTTTTTAATTAACGGCAAAATGTAGAAGTCTCAGGCAGCATTTCCTGCCCTTACTTTATGAGATGTGCAAAGAAGCATTCCATTAGGGCCAACAGCCAGTAAAAGGGATGTCATTTGACACCGTTCCGCAGCTATGCATACCAGGCTGGAACCAAGCGGGATTATGAGAGTGGATAGAAAGCCCTTCTAGAGGGAGGATTTACTCATACTGTTTTTCTTTACACATTCTGCTCTCTGAAGATAATAAATCAGCTATTGGATTTGTAGAAACAACTCTCACGACGGCTAAAGAATTCCGGCACAAAGCAGATGAAGGCAAAGATCTGGCCTCTGTAAAGCAGCTCGGAGCGACCACGGGAAGCAGAGACCGAACCGCAGCCGTGAGCGAGGGGACTGAACAGCGCCTGTGCCTGAACCATATTGCTCTTCTAACAGGGGCAGGAGGTGGGCTGGGTTTCCAGGGCTCAGACCAAACTTCACGGCAGCTTTCTGCTTTTATGGTAGGCTAAACCTAAGTCCTGCATTTGAGTGCTGTAAGATTTAAAAGTCTGTGCTTTACTGTTGCTTTGAGCCACCATCTTTTCTGGTAAGAAATCCCTGATCTGCAAAGACTAAATAATCTGTGGATGCTTTTGCAATTATGAAGGCACAGAACTTTTTATCATTGCCCACAGACAGGGATCTAGTTTTCTGTCTTTGAGCGTTCTTAAGACTTTTGCCACTTCAACTAATAAAGTCAACATAAACACAGTTAATGCTTTAATTCCATGTCCTTCATTTTTCTCAAGCAAAGATCTTCCTGCACTGGATTTTGAATCGAATCTTTATCAAAATCTCTCAACACGAGAACCAAAAACAAATGTTTCTCAGAAAACAATTTCAAGAAACTCAGCATTTTCATTTAAATGACTCTTCCATTTTGCTATCAATTTTCATTAAAGCTTTAACAAAGTGTCCTTTGATCAGCATTTCATTATAGCACTCAGATGCAACACATTACTTGAAGACAGACATTAAAGATGTAATAACAAGTTATATACATAAAAATAAGCCAATGGAAAACTGTCATGAGAACTGTTATTTTCACAATGTCCACCCCTCAGCATCATCCCTGCCTGCATCTTATTTAGCTGATGAAGTTCTTTGTAGCAATACCAGCCTATTTTATTTATCCTTAAATGTAATTCTGCACATACAATGACACTTTTATTAGTAAATGTGAGGTAGTGTGCGCCACCAGACTAGAAGTCAGGAGACAGACATACTTTTCCCAAATTTGCCCATGGTCTGCAAATCCTTCCAATCATCCTTACCTCCATTTCTTTTTCTGCCCTTCTCTAAATAGGATCATGCTCTTTGGGACAAAAAAAACCCTCTCTATCGTTCCCACATATGTGTTGGTACTGTTCCCATCTTATTGGAGCCCTGATCTTGATGGAGAACTCTTAAGATTGGGCACAATGCAAGAGGTTCCAATTAAAAATAATTGATCATTAAGAGACAGAGAATAGCAAAGAGTGAGCTGGCACTTTACTTTCTACGGGGAAATAGTCTAACACTAGTGGCAAAGTAGAGACTTGTGATGACACCAAATCTTCCCAAAGAAATGAAAGTGGGAAGTGTCACTCATCACCTTTTGGGCTTTTGTGTAACATGCATAAGGAATGTTCCCTTCTCTGAAGAGTCTCTGGGGACTCTTCAGATGATGGGATTTACTGTCACATGCTCTCTTCTCCCTGTCTTTTTTTGGTTGTTGTACAAAGTGTTGCCATGTGGGGTCTGTGTGATAGCACATGCTGCAAAACATCTCCAGCTGAGTAGAATCAGTGCTGGCCAGTAAGATTGTTAGTTGGCTGACTATTCCCTAAAAATGAAAACCAGATGCTGAGGAAACTATCTTGTTCATAAAAGGAAAATATTTATCTGCCATGAAATAAATAAAACAAGCCCAAGCCAAAATAACTACCTGGATATTTCATTAAAATATCACTAATGAAGTGATTAAATAACTCAGCAGCAGAGCAAGGAGGAAGCACACTACTTCCCCATGCACCCCAAAAATATGGACTTGAATTAAGTAAAACAATTTTTCAGTTAACTCTGAACTGCTTCAATTGAAGAAGAAAATAAAGGGGAAAATGTCTGAATGCTTTGGTGAAATGCTTTTTACATGAAGCAACACCAAATTTGAATTTGAAATGCACCCATAAAGATTGAAAAACATTATGCAACCTTACAAGGTTCAGCTGGAATTAAGAGGGAGACTAAGAGATGGACTAAGGCTAAGATGACAGGTGAAGGCAGATAGCCTAAGGCAAAGGCAGATAGCTTGGCTCTGGAACCACAGGGAGTTTAAAAAGGCACAGGAGTCAGTTTTACTTACAGCTTGCCCCATATCACCGAAAAAATCTAATCCACTTCACTTGCACCATGTAGACCTGGTAATAAGGGACACAAGACAGAAAACTGAACATTTCTCTTAATGAGATTAAGAATGGCATGTAGGGAAAAGTGTTTGAGGAGAGCAGAAAAAGAGTAATAAAAACCATTGAGACTGAAATGTGAGAAGCTTGTGGATGCAGCTACAGCTGCATGTACATTTGTTTTTCTTGTGTTTCAGGCTGACCAAAAAGAAAACTCTGGTGTGAAGCCACTCTTCTGTGCCTGTCAGGGCCATGCTCATGCTAACTGGCTCTGCCTGCTGGCTAATGCAAGGGCCTGGCTTGTGGACTGGCCCCGCTCACAGACACCCATCCCAGAGTCTATGCAAGGCAAAGGTGTGACTGTCTGTCCCAGTCCAGGCAGGTGTTACTCTGGAATTCCTCACACTGCCTTTTTAACAGAATATTCATAGCAAAGTACTGCCTCTGTCACCCTTTAAGTGTGGTGAAGTGCCCAGGCTGTGAAGGAGCACTTAGTCATACTTTGCTCCAGTAGCATCTTCAGGGCCATGGAATTTCTGACTTGTAAATTGACGTCATCAATGTGAATGCTCAACAAGTTATATTCCTCCCATAAATTTTTAAAAGTATGAAGTTTGCTGACAAAGAAATTCGTGAAGGTTTCCAGGAGCATGTATTGTCTTTCTAGACTGTCAGTCCTAGCTATTCCCTTGGAAACCAGTAAATAAAGAGTTAAGAAACGAGCAAACACAACCTTAACTGTGCTGTTGGAGTGATGCCCCAATATGGCCATAGCATACAGAGCCTGTGCTATCTCAAAGGCAGAGTGCAAACATTTCGGGAGTAGGGCACATGACCACAGGACAGAGTCTGAAGCCTTCTTTTTTGCAAGGCAAGACTGGTCTAGATGGAAGCCGCAGGGACTGAGGACAGGGGGAGTGCCAACAGCAACATTTCCCAGGAGACAGTTGGTCTCCTTCCTCAGGACTTGCATCTCTCAATTCACAACTCCTGTCCTCACAGACTGCCATGGGAATGCTTCCTCCACCCCCCAGCACTGAGCCCACAGACCATCCTACAGCACCTTAGTGCACTTCTGGTAATTCCCCAGGGAGGAAGAGTTCTAGGCACTGGTATTACCACAATTTACAAAGTCAACACCAATAGGGGACAGAGTAGTGAACCACATACGTGAACAGAGGAGGCAGGGAAAGAAGCAAGCCACCTCCCAGGGAGACAAGGCCTTTCTCATGTCA
This sequence comes from Acrocephalus scirpaceus scirpaceus, assembly GCA_910950805.1. Taxonomy (NCBI): domain Eukaryota; kingdom Metazoa; phylum Chordata; class Aves; order Passeriformes; family Sylviidae; genus Acrocephalus; species Acrocephalus scirpaceus. The sequence goes on from OU383779.1 coordinate 44,203,902, forward strand.
AAGCTCAGCAGTTTCCTTGTGTCACAGCCACAAAGCAGCCAAGTGCTCCAGCTCTGCCAGCTGGAGCAAGGCAGCTCTCACAGCTGACCTGCACGATCCCTGGCAGTGCAGCCAACCCCAGCGAGGGCATGGGGAAGGTTTCTCAGGCCCTGCTTTTCAAAAGGCCTATGGCTGACCACATTCGCTAAGATGGAAAGGCAAGAGAGCCTAGCAGACAGCTTTGCTTCTGTCTCAGTTAAGTGGTTTTTTGGTGGCGATAGGATGGCAGAGAGTGTCAGCTGTGCCACGGCACAAACACTGCTCTGAAATGCAGGGCCATAGAGAACCCTGCTCAAACACTTCCTATCATGGCAGGGGTATACTCAGAAGTGTTGCACTGTCCCTCTTCTCTATTTATTTCTCATTCTCTGCTCCCTAGGAAACTGAGAATTACATTAGCATCTCCCTCTTTTCTGTCCTACTTTGAATACTGAGCAGCTAGCACCCATTATTCTGTGACAATGTCCCATCTTACTGACATATCTTGAATATGTACATTTTTATACTGCTTTAATAGTGCTATTTTAAACTTTAAAGCCTGTCACTTGTCCTCATGAAAGTCAGATGGAAAATAATACTATTCTCATATTTTTTCTGGTCTTAACATCCAAAGCAGCAGTCCCTGGAGCAAGCCTCTGTCCACCTGTTGGTAGGAATTTCTGCAGCCAGTTTGCACAGTGCTGTCCTGCAACTAGAACTGAAGGGCAAATCCTACAATTACTGCACATCTGCAGCATGTGAGGACTTGTTCTGTGATCATTTGCAACCCCTTGATTTAAAGTTTTGTCTGAGCAATAAATGCATTATCAATTGAGAAATAAATAGAGAAATTGAAGACTACAAAGATAAACACGGCTGTTCCCACCCTTGTGTGGACACAGGCATGTACTGCTAGCAGTACAGTAGTGTGAGATCAAGAGGTGATCACAGAACTGTGTTGAATCCAAACCTCTAATCTCAGAGACCCAGACACCAGTCTCTGAATACAGGAACAATCCTGCAGTTTTTCCAAAATACCTCATTAGGAAGAGCTTTTTCCATTAACATTTACCAAAAGACAAAACACATAAGCTGTCCTACAGCAGACAAAAGCATGCTCCTGCTCCTCAGAAATATTCTTCTGACTCAGGGATGCGTTTGCAGGGCTGCAGACCCTAAGCTTAGACCTGAACGCTCTCAAGCCTTGAGACCAAGCCCCACGTGCAACCATTTGCTGCCTGGCTCAGGAAATCAGGCTAAGGACTGTTCTGCTTAACAAAGAAATGCCCTGTGGTCGAGCTGGCTAGCAATGATCAACATAACCTGTCCATGTTTCATGCACAGGGAGGAAAAGGCTACTGAAGATTGCACAGCATTGACAGAGCTGCCTTGTCCTCTTCCTAGTGATAACCACTGCATTCTCATCAGAGCCATTTGTCACCAGCAATTAAGGAGTTAACCAGGAGGACGGACTAAAGAGCATGTATCTTATTTGTCTCCTTTTGTAGCTTTGGAAAAAGCCCGTCTTAGATGCAGGTGTAAATGTCCCTTTTCCTGACCTACAAGGTATTTGCCATACTGTCTGTCTCTAGGGTTAAAATACTCCCTGGCAGTAAGGCTTCTGTAAACACTCCCACTTTATCTGCAGAAAGGCAGAATCTCAGCAGTACTGGAAACAGATATAAATGGAAACTGTTAAAAAAATTAATTTTAAAAAAATCATTCAGCATGTGTTAAAAGTAGCAGCGATTTCTGGCAAGAATTAATTAAACCAGATGAAACACTTCTGATATGATTTGTGTGATCAGACCATTTAATTAGTTCTGGCTTTTAGTTCATCGTAACAAGCTTCTGTGAGGGTGAAAAAGGAATAATTGTTTATTCAAATGGTAATAATTTGGGTTTCTTTAATTGATTCCTAATGTGAAAGCATTGATACCTGCTGTTTTCTGAAGTGCTGGATGGAAAAGTTCCAGCATGATGTCCAGTTCTAGAGGCCACCAGGTCCATTCCCCAGTGCAGCCCCCCATTTGTGAACTAGTCTGCTACAGCCCTATTGCTTCTCCTGGCTTGTCTGTACACTGCTGAGCAGTGAGCAGGGGTTAGCTGTTCTGAAGTGCTTGTGGGTTTATTAAGTATTCCTGTGTGAAGCCGATGATGTGCTCATAAATAATGTTGCTGGGACTGAAACATGTTTTCTTTACAGCAGGCTGGATAATCTGGAAAGGAAATGTCTTAAAAATAAAAAAATTCCAACACCCAGAGAGTGCCTAAAAGTAAAGAGGTTTTAGGTAATATAAAATCTTCCTTAAAAAAAAGAAAAGGTGGGGGTGTTTTCTGTGCCTAAAGTTAATTCACCAATCTTTGCCCAAGGACCGAGGAGGAAATTGACTTTGTTTCACTACTAGGATACAGCATAGTGATGTTGTGGAGCTTACAAAGACACATAGTGGAAGTTTTAGAAGTAGGACTGGTAATCCTGTTTCTGATCATACTAATTTGGTGGGTGCCAGTCAGTAAAAAGGCCATACAATCCCTGCTGGGTGAAAGGTGGTACAGGATGAAGGTATGCAAAGCAACAACAACTGAAAAAAAAAGGGCATTTCTGCAGTTTGAAACTCCATGGAAGCATATTGCAGATTTATGCCTAAACCAGTGCTGAATTATGGGTCACTGCTGTAAAACCAGAATTCCTTAGATTACTTAATCTAATGAGGTCTGTGAGAGAAGAAAAAGGCCCCAGTCTATAAGATTTAAGGGGTTGAGACCTTATCTGCGCACTTTCCTGTAAAGCTCCAGGTGCACTGTAAGATCTATATCATCAGTTCCATGCTAAAAACTATGTTGTTTAAAACTAAACAATCAAAGGCTGAAAAGCAAAGCTATCAAGTATCATGAAACAGCAAAGCAAAGGTTGCCTAATGTAACCTTCTTCTGCCTCAGGGTTGTATGGTATAATATACTGCTTCAGTCTCTGACCAGGTACTGCCCCCACAATAATTTTTTTGGCAAGAGCTCTGCTTCACTCCAGGCACAGGCCTGACAATGCTCTGCATACAAAGCAGCTCTTCAATATTCTTTTTCATCTTCAGCGTGGGGCTCTGGCTTCGTCTCCTACAAACTATCGCAACACTGCATGAACAATGATACTTTTCCATCCTATGCTGTTTCTTCTCTGCTGTTCAGGCCCAGAGCCCTGAATGCTTTGCACTAGTTAACATATTTATTGCCAAAATGTCCCTGTGAGGTGAGGAAATATTATCCCTAGCTTAAAGAGTAAGATTGAGTTACCTTCTAAAGAAAAGTAGAAAAGTGGCAGAAAAAGCAACTAGATCTCTAGAGTCCCAATCAACCGCCTAAATCATCATTTTTACAACAGGCCTCTGGCCTTTATTCACACCACACAACTTCTGCTAGAGGTTAGGCAGCAGTGCCAGAGACACAGCCCTATTCACTGGTATAACATAAATCTACTACTGTGACTCCAGCCCAATATATTATATGACCCTGTTCTAGGTTTACTTAGGGTGACACTCATTCCTCTGAAGAAAGTCAGCATTTACATCCTTTCTCAGAGGTTTGCAGTTGTTTGTGCACTTCATGCTTACCCCTCTGATCTTTTTCTTGGGAAAAAAAAAAAAAAAGTTGTGTTGTTTATCCACTAGACACTGGGATAACATAATTAAGCACATGTGTACCGACTGTGATTAGAAGGGAAGGCTTTTTGAGAGCACTCTGATAATCTAAAAAATAGGAGATAAAATAACACAAACTCTACATTTAAATAATTTTACCCAGTGAATTAGGGAACAGAACAATCTCCTTTCAATCATCATCTTTATAGCAAGAGTCTGTTCTGTATACTCAAATACCTTCTATGTGCAAATTAAGAACCTTTTATCTTATTTAAATGCATATCTTGCTGTGTGAAAGGAAAAGCCTCAGTTCTGTGCTCAGTTTATGTGATGGGGAGGACTGAGACAACACACTGGTCTTGTTCCTTTTGCACTTCGCCAAGTTTACATATTTTCAGTTATCCATCTGTGTGGCCAGTGAAAACCTGTGAAAACCCCTTAAGCAATGAAAGTTCCCAGTCGCTTTATATCCGAAGGTGATTCCCAAAATTCCTTTGTTCCAGAGTTCATGGTAAACCAGTACAAATAAATAATGTTTTCTGAAATCATATCTAAACCAAAGCAAATCTGAGTTTCACCAGAGGAGTGAAATCTACCAATTACCCCTCTGAAGCCACATTTTCATTGCCTGCCTTGAGGCCCATAAATTAGTCAAAAGGTCAAGACTGTCAGTGCAGCAGAAAAAGTGTAGCTCCACACACACATACATGCACTTCCCTGATCTTTGGAAACTGTTTGAGAAGGAGGAATCAACAACAACCCCCCCAACTCGGTCTCCAAAGCAAATTTACCAAATCATTAATGACACTTAATTTTCAAAACAGGTTGTTTTGTTTTACAGTTCTAATAACTGCCATGGTCTCCTTTTTTACTGAAGAACTGTTAATAACTTTAAATAAATATAATTAATGGCTACAAATGACTGAAGAAAACAGGCTTACCACGTTCAGCATGTTATTCTTTGCTGCCATGATTTCTAATATCAGCTTTCGAATTTCTTCCTTTAATATATATTTGATGTTTAAAAACATGCATAGGCTTTTCAGGGAAGCTTTTAGCCACTAAGTATCTCTCATATATTAGGTTTTATCTTTTCAAGAGCATGCTGAATGAAACAAGAATTACTCCCAGTTTGCAAATTGTGCAGCTATTGTACCCTGTTGGTCTCACAGCTGGGCCTGTGTGATGTTATTGCATTCCAGCCCCCTGCCTGTATTACTGTGGTATCTGGGGGAATCGGGATACTTGGGGCTGCAAGCAGTGTTGACACAAGAAGCAAAGGTACCCCAAGCAAAGACTCTGGAGTTGGACTGAGGGTGAACTGAACACGTGGAAATCAAGACAGGACAAGCTCTGGGCTTCTCTTCTGTGTCACTATAAGGGGCTAGTGTCAGCTTAGTGCTGGGCTTACAAAATACCTAGACACAATCTCAGAAAATCTATTAATACAAAGACACAGTGCTGGCTCAGAAACTAATTGCTTGAGTTGCAGAGTGAATTTTGGAGAACATTCATCCTAGCTTTGCTGTTACTACTCTTCCCTGGCACCTGTAATTAACCAGAGTTAGAGTTTAACTAGAGACTTACCACTCTTACTGTCTCCCCACTCTTACTCAAATCATGGTAGCTCTGCTCTCACAGTTGCACCACCATAACATTTTAGCCACAGGGAAAGGCTAGGGCAGAGATGGGAACGAGAGCTGGGGACTGAGCCTTGCTCAGTTTCACTTACTGCTCCAGCTGCCTTTGAAAAGATGAAAGGGCTATGGCAGCCAGGCGTTACCCAGCTGGCTCTGCTTCGCTCTGGCAGCAGCAGCTACCAAGGCAGCTCCCTGGGCTCTGCCACAGCCAGAGGAGTCACCACAGCTTCACTTCTGGTCTGCCTGCCCTTAGTAAATGTCTATTTTGCCTATGACAGACTTCCCCAAGGCCACACAGAGGTGGAGGCTACACCCAAATTTCAAGTCTCGATATAGTAGCTTAACCACAAGCCTGTCCTCCCTATCTCCTTTCTCGGGCACATATTGCCTCAGTCTCTCTATGCCAAATACAGCACAGTGTCTCACAAGACAAGCCTTCCTTCTCCCCTCTTCCAAGCTTCTAATGTTCACTTACTGTTTTTAAACAAGGGCTGTTTCAAAACAGTGAAGAGCTCTATCAGGAGACAGCAGTTTACCTTAAAACCTAATCAAAGCAGACACAAAATCAGTGTAATATTCTCTAGCATGGTATTTCATGACTAAATCCACACTGCTGAAGATGTCTGCTCTCCAGCCCACATTCTTAAATCCCTGTTCACTCTCCTGCCCGACAGCACAGAGATAAGCAAAGGAGGGGGTTGTCTGGCCTGTGTGCTTTGTCTGGTAAACAAGTAACCACTGTAGCACACGGATTATAATGCACACACTGTCTTTCCTTGTGCTTACCCTCACCTACATCTCTGCTCCAGCTGTATCATTCCTGTGGAGTGCAATGGCCTCTAATGGTTACAGAGCACCCTTCGATATAGTCTCCAAGACTAGGAAAATAAGGAAAGAATTTCTATCAGTTGCCAAGTCAATCGGGACTTCATTTCTAACAGCCATTTCATCATGAGGGCAACATTTCTAACTGTGGAAGCATGATTCCCGAGCATGAGAAGGCTCAAGTTTGTTGATTATTTTGTACCCAAATTCTGCGAGACACAGGCAGAGATTGCTAGAGATTTTCTCAACTTTTATGAAAACTCTGAATTCTCAGAAACACCAACATATGTAACCCTGGAGAAGGCTTAACATGAATTCTTTGCTGACATTGTCCTCCAGTTCACATGTTGGAAGACTTCTTCCTGCTTCCTCCTTGTCAAGGAAGACAGCTTCAACAATATGGATTTTATTGTACAGCCTGTACATCCCACTTCTTCCCCTTGTCAATTGCACAGAGGCCCAAACGCCATCTCAGCTGCAAAGAGGAAATGACTATTCACAAGACACAAAGGTTTATGGATTTCTGCCTAACAAAAGATTATTTCTAAGCAGACTCTTGGTGTATTGGTGCCTCATCTCTACCAGTGGGAAAGCAGATGCCTCAAGTATGCCCAACAGCAAGGAGTAAGAGCACTCTCCAGGGCAGGTGTACTATGCAAGGTAGCCTCTTAATCTTCTCACATGCACAGGCATTATTTTTCATACCAGCTGCATCTTAAACACTCAGTTAAGATGGTGATTAGTGGTGGTGGTAGGGTGTCACAGTGGGAGCTTTCTTAAGAAGAAAAGGCTTTGATTGAGCCAATGAAAGCTGTTGCCAGGGAACCAGATGCCACGAACACACCACTCCAGCAGAGCAAGAATACAAACCATGTGAGTGCTGGACTGAGCTTTAAATGCATTTGCTGGTTGAGGCCTGAACACACCATTAACTCTTTCAGTACCTGAAATGAACTGGGAAGATAGAAATCTGTTACAAATCCAAAGGAGCAAAACATCTCCTGACATTTCTGTCTAACACCCTGTTGATTCAGAAGAAAAACAAATGGGGGAAACTTTTGACCTTTAGTTTTTGACTGGCAAAGGACGTTTGTTTGTTTTGTAAGGCATGTAAGGAAACTTCGCTTCAAAGCAACACTTAGTTTTACACTAATGTGAAAAGGAATCAGATAAGTGCTCAGATAACTCTATAAAAGTATTAATTTTGTTTTTGTGGGGGTTGTTACAATGAAGTTTGGTGTGCACACAGTGTGTTCACTGGTCAGTTCCTCTGCAAAAGGAAAAGAATAGCTTAGATTCCATTTTTCCCAGATCTGAGCTGGTTTCCAACACAAATGTTACCGATTTGAATTTTATCTGATCAGTTGCCAATTTGTTTCAAAGTTAACTTTCCACTCTGATTACTAAACAGCCTTGTACTCTACCGACAGAGCATTTTTTTCCTAGTGTAAATTCCACAGTGCTCTGCAACCCTACCAGTAAAACATAGCTAAAGCTCTAATTAAAAATCATGCCTGCCATATGTCAATTCATAAGAACTAAAATTAAACTAACAAGGGGCTGTAACCAAAACTTTTTTTGAACACAAGAGCCTGCCTGCTCTCTTTTGAAGCAGAACATGTGGAAGCCTGGGTAGTTCTTGCAGGACAAGGCCTAGTCCCAAACATTTTCATCTTCAGGCTTCCAGTTTGAATCCAGCACAGGTTCCTAAGCATGAAAAGCCATTCCTCACCCCACAGCCTGAGTGAAAGCCCCTCCATTCCTGTGCAGCCTGCACTGGCTGTGTAACTGCTTTGATCCCGGAGTTGGTAACTGTGTTGAGTGAGTAACATATTGCTGGCAGTATTATACTGAACTCCCCCTCAGTCCCCATTCCAGCCTATTTATATCCTGTGGTAATACCAGCTATCTAGTGAGCTCTGAGTTGGGGTCCAGTGTACCACTGCTTTTTTATGCCTCTCCCACAGTGCAGCAGGCCTGGGGGGAAAGGACATAGCAATACCATTATAATGCTTAAGTGGCCATAAAGTCCCAGTGTGAGTCCTAACAATCTGAACATAAGGGACAATAAACCTTGGGCCTCTCAAATTTTTTCTAGGGAATTAGCAAGAGCGGGTAAAGTGCAAAGCTGATTTAATATCTTCACACAGCTCCCATGCCAATTCCAGCCCAGCTGTGTGATGCTGGAAAGTTGGGCTCCCATGTGCCCATTGGCCATCTAAACAGGCAGAGCATCACACTATCAAGATGACACCATTCACCCTTGGAGTTCCAACTAGCAGCTATTGCATAGCTATAGTGCGCAGCTGAAGGGCTGGGAGAACACACACACACACATACATCAAAATACAATGCTGAAAAATATACCTCATGTTCATACAGGGCACTTTTGCCTCCCTGGATTTTGCAGTGATTTACTTGAGGGTCCATTCTGCTGTGGGCTTGGCCCTGAGACCCCTCATTAGTTACTATGTTGCTGTGAAGAGGGGCTGCCTGGCTGCTTACAAATTAACTTCTGGGTTTAATCTGCAGATACAACACATGCCAGGCTTACTGCAGTTGTTCCCTCTGCAGAGTCCATCTCAAGCAGGACAGAACTGCTTCTTTACAAAAGTTCTTGCGTAATACATAAAACAGGGGAAAACCACACTGCAGTTCAGCTTAGGTTAGCACTGAATAAGTGAAGAGCTGCAAGTGATTTCTAAGCAGAACAGAATTATCTAAACAACTTTGGCAACATATGAGGGCTAACAGCCCAGTTTTCCAACTAGTTCCATACAAAATTTATAGCGATCAAAACCAGTCAGTGTCTGCGCTTCGTATTTCGAGCCTAAACATACACAGCTAAACACTGCATGGTGGCAAAGGAAGCCATTGTGGTGTGCTGGCTTAGTGGGGAATCAATATGAAAGCATTGCTTACTGAACAAACACGGTTCCATGGCAGGTCAGTGACCTCAGCAGAGCCCCCGCCAAAGATCCTATGCAGATGTGATCCTGCTCAGTTTGCAAGAGCAAACAGAACTGCAGTGCAAGATGGTGCTGTTACAGAGGCTAATAATCCAACCTCTGCACCACAAAGAAGTGCAGATGTACTGATGTTACCATGCTGAAGAGTGATATTTAACACTGCCTATCACTGTCCCTCTCCTCACCAAACAGAATCACCCTAAAACATATGTATTACTTATACTTATGCTCACATGCACACAGTCATGCTGCCATGTTAGAAGACTTCAAAGACTTAAAAACTGGAGACTTCAAGATAGGAAGTGCAAGATGTAATTACAACATCAAAATGTATTTTCCTCCTTCCCATATGCATCAAGACATTATGTCTAAGCCGACATAACTGCACGTTCTCCCCACACAGAGGATCGATCCAAGCCTCAGTGTGAAGATTACACTTGCCCCAGGACAAAAGTGACAGTGGCCTCCAGGACTCTGATACATCCTTGTTTGCCTCAAGTGGAACATGGACAGTTTGTTTCTCAACGCAATGGGAAGAAATGAGAGTTACATGGACTGTAGGAGCCGAATGCTGCTCTGAACAACTGTACTCAGACCCCAAACATGGCACAGAATCCCTGTGTTCTTACTCAGGCTCTGTAGCCAGTCCAGAGCCATGAGCCCTCTGACCAGCCTCTGCAACAAGTCCATCCTCACACCCCCTACTGCCCACTCATCCCTCAGTCCTTCTTTTCCTTTTTCTCCATGCCCTGCATTCCCAGAGTTCCCAATGCCCTCATCATCTCCTTGGCATTGGCAGTATTTTCCATTGCCTTCCTCAGACCCTACCTCTGTTTTCCTCGTTCACATTTTTTCCTCCTTTGCTCTGAAGCCCACCTTCACTCAGATGAGCATTGGGTCCTACTTTGAGTAAATTCATTACATTTTCCCCAAACAAACCTCTCATTACAATTGCTGTCTCAATGAGACATACTCTGATACTCACTGAAAATCCATGTTTTTCACAGCTACAAGACTGGACAGTTTATTTCAGTAATACATTGTTCTGAATTTACACACATTTCTTTTCATGGCATTTAAAACAGATCAGATGTAGCACTTAAAAGTGCTGAATTTTTAGTTGTAAAATATACCTCCTTTATGACATAAACTAACAGTACTCACAAATACAACTGGCATCATAAAAAGCAATTACCAATACAGCCTCTTTCCACATTAACAAAGTGTAATTAAGCACCGCTTAAAAACTGTATGATAGGGTGCTAGATAAAAATTGCTAAAGTAATGCAAAGCAGTGAATCAACAACAGGCTTTGGGAGAAAATTTAGATTGATACTCCCACCTAAATCTCTATTTTCTTAATTTATGTTTGGTTCAACTCATTATAAAGTCATGAAGAACAATCCTTCTTGGAATTAAGTTATCTTAAGCTGGGGAGAATTCAGAATGCCTCTGCCAGTACAGGCTCATTTCTATTGCTCTTCTGTTGTGGAAAAGTGTCATTTTTGCCATCTGAAGAAAGCAGCTCCTCTGTTTGAAGACATATTTGTTTTGTACATTTTCTATTGCTGTTTGTATATTGTAAAGCACTTTGAGCACATGTAGAATGAAAGACACTGTACGGAATACAGTTAAAAGTTGCCGTGTTGTAATCTGCTGTAAGTCTTTGTACATGGCAGCAGGGGGCACTTCCACAAGAGTATGCTGAAGCGCAGTTGACAGACTTCCCTGGTTTCAAGGCCAGGCAGAAGTACAGTTCACTGTGTTCACATCTGAAAGCAGAGCATGATTGCACTGAGCAACAGCACCCACCCCTCTTGCTCCTATGAAAAACTCTCAAAGCAAGTTGAGTAGCTTAGTGAGAAAATTAAAGAAAGAGAAACACAATCCTTTGAATGAAGTATGAAAAGGGCAAGGAATCGTGCACTTGAGCACCGAAGTAAATGTTGAACAGGTTCAGCCATCCCAGTGCTGGTGTGGGGGATAAAGAACAGGAAATCCATCACAAGGGTCAGGAACATAACAGGGATACTGGGACTCTTACCTTTGCAATTACCTAGGAATTTTTAAAAATTCCTAAGCTACATTTGTGCAAGAAAACAGTTAACAATCAGAAAAAAGTCATTCAGTCATTAAAGACCTACATTCCAAGAAGATAAATCTTCTACAAAACAATCTCCAAAACTGGTCTCTTCCAGCTCTGTTTTTCTCAATTTTCAGCTAATAATGAAATCTGGAGGGTGTTGCAAACGAAATACAATAAAGCAGCTTGGGAAGGATGATGTTATTTGGGCATATGGGGGGATTTACTGCAGGGCATTACCTGACTCTGGTCTTTGGAATATTTCTGTGCTTCCTTGTATTCTCCCTAGCTGATATGAGGATCCTAATTTGTTTAACATCAAAGCAATGGAGAAACAACCCCTGACCACAATGAGAAGGGTGATGGTGGTGGTTCAGAGGTCCTAAGATGTTAAAACAACCAGAAACAGAGAGAACAAGAAGTACACAGGATAGACAGGAAGTGAAAAAGTAACTAACAGCATCACACTTTTCAAAAACCCAGGATGTTGGTCTGGCTTTTCTGCTATGTGGAGCTGTGTGCTAGCAAGACACGATTTAGTGTATTTGTGAACAAAGAACCTGTCTGAACACTCAGCCTCAATGCCTTATCTCTCCCTGCTAAAATGTGGCAATGGGGAGGTGTTGGAAAAAAGACCAGGAGAAACTGGAAGTGCCTTAGGAACCAGAGGTTAGCTGCTGTTAGAAAATTCTCCATAGTAGCTCTCAGAGATTAAATATTTTCAATTTCAGAATGTTAACTTGTGTTGAGATAATAAAATGACAAATTATTTTACAGTTCTTCTATGTAGCAAAAATTAAAATGTGGTAACCAATGGCATAATATAATGAGATTTATGTCTGCTGTAGCTAAAATTGGAACATCTTAATAAAATCATTGTTTGAGAAAATAGATTTTAAAGGGAAAATCATTGTCTCTGTGTTGTTAGATGTCAGATGAATGAGTAAAACTGCTAGTTCTAGGATTTGTGTATTTTTTTGAATCTACATCTGTTATAGTGATTTAAAATAATACTTTCTTTAAATAGGGCACGCCATCAGTTTCACAGTGGCTAAAAAAGAGACTTATTTATATGATGCACTTCAGTGTTCCCATAAAAACTGAAAGCATTAGAGCCACAGACAGAGCTTTTTACTGTGAGTTCACACTGAAAGCACACTGCAGCAATCCTAACCTGACTCACTCTGTCTTCAGAATTATTTCTGAAATAATCATATTTTGATCCAGGACACAGAAAAACTGAAAAAGCCTGTAGGATGCAGATCACAATCTATCCCAAACTTCCCTCCCAGCTTCAGCACTGCAGTTCTACTAGAGCCAGAGGGACTAGGAAGAAAGCAGCAGCTTTGTGTATTTTTCATCCTGCCTTGAGGCAGATTGTGAATCTCTGCTCTACCTCTCAAAATAATCATGACTGTTCACCCTGTTTAGCATTGCTATCAGAACAGCTCTTCTAAAATGTAACTTTTGGTCACTGGGAGCTAGAATATGACACTCTAAATCAAAGAAAGTATGTGAGCACTCTAATTATGAGAATAATTTGGACTCCCCGCCTTCATTGCATTCAAGGTATCAGAGAGTTTCCCTAGAGAAATGTTGTATGCTTGTTATCACAGTTTCCTCTTTGGGCTGGGACAACTGATCTACCAGAGCCCTTTTTGGGGCCACATCATTCAAGGCAACACCAATGCACAACAGTCTCAAAGCCTCTATTTTATCTATACCTTCCCTAGGGCAGACATCCCTCCAACCTCTGAGGATTAGAATGCACCCCAGGCTGGGATGGATTCTCACAGGTAAGACAGCACCAATCTGTTGGAGATGTTGTCTGTTGCTGTCTTTCCTACAACAAAGCATGCTAGAGTTTCTGAGGGAACCCCCTGGTTTTTTATAGGCCCCATATTAAGACCATTTTACAGCAACTCCCTCTTCATCATGTAATTAATCTCTCTGCTGCTGATGGCTAAAGGCTCATGTAAAGAAGAGAAAAATTCCTTGAGCTAGGATGGGCCAGATTTATGTATTCACAGAGGATACAGCATAAAAGAACCATGGACTGATTCAAACAATAGCTACAATAACACAGTAGCTCTCTAGTATAGCAGCTACCTATCCCACCTGAGGTCAGAGTCACTTCAGTTCATGGTACAGCCCCTTTTCTAAAGAGAGAGCAATATGCAAAGAGAAAAGGGGAAAACATTTTAAACTGGGAGAAATAGCAAGCTACAATTGTTTTTTATTCCTAAGACATTTAATCCCTATACTATTACATATCAAATTCATTAAGTTGTCAATCATGAAAAAAGAACATGTTTCACAGTAATAGTGGTCATGGATGAGGTGCAACAAACCAACACCAGTACCCCAGACTTTGACCTACAGTGTTGAGGAACCAGTGTGATACAAACCATATTGAATACAGGTGTGAAGATGGCTCTTGCATGCATGCTTATTAACAGACATCTTTGTCACATTTATTAGCAATATGTATGTAGAACACCTCCAAGTGTGTTATGTACTGCTCTTGCAGTTCTTCCCATAGTTAGGGCACTTCTCAGATCTAGTCAGTGGTATTTTAAAAGCCCTTTTTTTTCAATTTGTGTAGTCCATAGCCAATCAAACACACTGGACTGAGTGAGAACTATATAGGTGAAAACTATAAAGTATCTCTGAAACACTTCAAATTACTCATCCTTTGTAGACCTGTAAATCCAGAACACTGGGCACATCATTGTTCACCCGCTCCTCAGCACTGCAGGCAAAACAGATTGCTCCCAGTGTTGAGGGGCTGCTGTGGCTGCAGGAAGAGGAGATGCATTGGGAAGAGCTGGGAAGAGAAAGCTCTGCAGATATAGTCTTGCTGCTCCTGTTCCTAGGATAAAAGGAAAAGAGCCACAACTGCCACTGTTGAGTGAGACTCCATGCTGGTGGCAGCAGCAGCAGTGTGGCTTTACCTAGGTCTTGTTTCAGGCTAAGTATGCTGCATGCTTAAAGTCACTGCTCACAGTCACTTCCCAATGCATCTGCTGCCCTGGGCAAATGTTTATCACATCTTCACCGAGGGCAGGACTTGTCTGGACCTAAGCAATAAAACCCTCTTGCAGTTGAGAAGAAGCCAATGAAAGTCCCCATTGAGTTAAGGTATCCTGATGCCAGATTGAAAGTGAGCAAGATCTTGATGACTAATCCACAGCCTGAACTCTCACTTTTCAGTACTTCTTGCTGTAGCTGGTCTGCTGTAGACCAGCTCAGATCTCATCTCAGGTCCTAGTTGTGCTGCTCAGCAATTCTTAGGCACAGACAAGAACTCCATTTGATAGATTTACTGATGACAGAAGGTAAAGACACAATAGAGAAAGCACGTAAAGAAAGAATAATTTCCCGTGTAGTTAATAAACCACAAACTGACAAACTTCAAACTGATTAAAGGTTTTGTCTTGCTTTTTCCTCTCCAATGTCTACGTTACTTTATCCCTTCTCTGTTTCAGGATTATTTTAACTGGAAATCTCATGAAAGTTACTCCCATTTTAGCAAGACTTCAAATGCAAAGCACATCATGAAGAACTGCTTTGGTCTGTCCCTTCCAGAAAAGGACAGTAGGAAAATGGGAACACTTATTCTGTACTCTGAGCCTTCATGGAAAAAGGGAAGTAGGCAAATGGGCCTGCAGGGTTACTGGCATAGAAGAAAACTACAGCTGGAGCTGCACACCCTCCAAGACTTGACAAGAACCACGTTGGTGTAGAGAGGAGAGCAGATCAGAAGCCAGACAACACAAAGCTTCTGGCTCCTGTTCCTCTAGATGTTAACTACCCAGTGACTCCATGAAACCTCAACATGACTACTGCTGTTCACTGATGGTGCCTGTTAGCAAGCTCTTAATAAAATTAACCTGATTTTCAAACATATTCTTTAGTATCATCATCCCCTCTTTCTTTTGAAAGATACCAGCTACAGTCAATTTGTCATGATTAAACCTGTACCTGTGCTGAAGTTTTAAATGGTGCCAACCTGGTCTCTATGCCTTCATAAAGGGCTGACTTGTTTCTCAAACACCTTGACGTAAGGAGAGTTGCTTTCTTTGAAGTCCACTTAGAGGCAGATTTTGGTTCTTTATAAAGTGTACTGGAATTCTGCCATCAGCATCAACGGAGCCAGTCCATGTGTGGACTTCATATCTACAAACCCCAACATGGAAAAAAACTTCTATTCAAGTGGAAGAAGTGTTCATGCTAACTAGCAAGGGGGTTGGGTAGTTTTTTCCTTGGATTGGAAAGTGTCAGCCATCCTACATGATATTCATCATTGCACTGGCTCCCATACTTCTCAAGTCATGGTATAATAACCAAAGTGATTACATAATAGCATTTTGTATTCTGCATAACTCATTGCTATTACACTAATATGCTACACCCTTGCCAATGACATGATTTTTTTTCTGCAATGCAGCAACTCTGCTTTAAAAAAAAAAAGGTAAAAAGCACAATGAGTCTTTTTAAGGGCAGGAGAGTTATCCACTAATCTCTGATGGTATGAGATACTGTAGAGCTGCTACTGACATTTGGGAAGATTTTGCCTAACTCATTCTTGGCTCCACCTGTAGGGATATAATGAGTTCATCCCAAACTTGAGGCATGATTTTTTTTCTAACATCCTACATCTTGATCTGTGCTATATGTATACACCCATTGATGTATTCACAGACGTCTATGACAGTAAATTCTGAAACTAAGCAAGCCATTACTGTGTGACATTCCTGATGACACAGGATATTAATAAATTAAGATACACACCAAAGTAACAAGAATCCACATCCACCATCATATATTTTCATACTCCTACAAATGCTTAAATACTACTTGTTTTACATTGACAGACAAGCCAGACCAAACAGTTTAAAAGCCAAACACGGGTTAGTTTTCCTTCCAGTAATTTCCTAGTTGTTGTTAATTTTGTTTTCCTACGACTCTGTCTCCACATTAAAAGTCAATTTTATATCAGTCTGTACCAACAGTATACAGGAGATAAAGTGAAAATATTTTCATCTGCACTCTACTTCATGAGCTGGTTATCCAGCAGCATGAGGGCACTGACATGGGTTGATAAGAGATTATATAGCCTACAAGTACTGCAGCAGGCCTGATGGTGAGCTGTGTCCAGTTTTTCATGTCACAGGAAGGATCATACAAAAATATGACTTAACACTACTTTTGTAGCTCCTTAATCCTGGGATTAAGTGGTTTAACCATTCCCAGCATAACTTACTTTGCTGCTGCCTAGCAGTCTAACTCCAGTGAGCTGGGGCTACCGAGAATTTTGGCAATGCTTTAATGTCCTGACAAAATCCTTCATTCTTTGGGTAGGAGACTAGGGAGATTCTATCTTGACATTATAGCACTTCACTCAGGTATTTCCAAACTGTGAAGGTATTACTCATTATCCCTTAGAAATCAACCAACCCTCGAGATCAGGTAAAGAGGTGAATTTAACTAGACCTATGATTTCTTATTCCTGCATTAAGGTAAGGCAGCAGAGTACAGCAAAGGATGTTTCACAGTGATTTGAAAAGGTCAACATTTTCTTGTTTGTTAGAGTCTCTCTGCAGTTACTTTTTGGAGATAATACTGCAGTAGGTTGATCTTAAAATTTAAATGAGGCGTAGGCTGACATTTTGGAAGGGCACCCTGAGGGTCTGGAAGGGCATGGAGGAAACAGCAAAGATACTGTTTTGCAGAGACAACTACTAGCAAAAGCGTTGCAGGATTCAGCTGGCACATCTACCACCAGGCTAGGACTGCCAGACCTGATGTTCAGAAACACTCTCAAGCCCAGCTAATCACCAATAGCTGTAGATGTTCTGAAGAAACTCTGGCGGCCCAGAGTAGACATTTCCTGAAAAATAGCACTGGAAGGAGGACTTCAACTTTTAATTGGGAAAGAAATTGCAACACAACTATTTCCCCTCAAGTCTGTGGTCACAGCCCTTAAGGCTTTCCTTCCTTGGTCAGCTATCTATCCATGCTATTATTTATTCTGTTTCATTCAAGAAGAGTAACCACAATCTCAAAATTCTGGAAGAGGAAAGTGCACATAGCATTTGCAAACTGTGTGCCTGCCTCCATATGCATATGTGATATATGTGTATAGGACTGTATGGGTGGAGACCAGAGCAATTTTCTTCCTCTTTTATATATTTGCTGAAGTTACTTGATTTGTTGAAAGTCACACAGAGCAGGGAATAAAAAATACTGGGCTGGGATTCAGAAAACTTGGGTTTATCTAAATTGCCACCATCAGTGAAATACAGAGAAAAGAGAGTCTTTGGCAAACTGCATCATTTGTGCAAGCAATCTGGGAACAAGCAGCAAATCTGTGATAAATCTGGCAGAGCCAATTATAAGTTAGTCAGCAGGCAACTCTGTAGTAGAAAGATCTGGCTTTGTCTTAATCCTATGATATGCTGTTACTGTAATACCTCACTAGAAGAAGCCCTGCTACCATCTTTGTCAGTCCTTGTAACCCTACATCAAAAAGTATCAGCCCAAAGAGTTTTCCAGAATTCATCAAATCCATGAGCCCAAAGAGCAACTTCAGTTACTTCTGCAAGGGGCACTCATGAAAAAGCAAAATCAAGACTTCTAGCCCATCATCTGTAAAACAAGGTACACCCTATACAGTATTTGCAGTGGAACAGCTAGATCTATTTTTTAATTATTATTGTTGAACAGTATTAAGATTGACTTTGGCACATAAAGGATCAACATTCCCCCAAGGTCCACAAGCTAACTTCAGAAGCAGGATACTAATACTTCAGAGCATTGCCTCCCTCCCTAGCTGTTCAGTGGTGACTGGACTAATATGACCACTTACTACTGTGTTCTCTTTCACATACTAACATGCACACTCAAGTCATCAATCAGCAGCAGCATGGTTGAGTTATTATTAATCTGACCAGAATGGAAACAACAATCAAATCCCTTATATGAGAACACTGATTTCCATACAATTTCTCAAAGCTCTTTATTTTTTGGTTTATTTCTCATTAGCCTCATTGTATAATATTGTATAATTGTATATTTCTCATTGTAAAATGATTCATGCACAAGGCAGCAAACTACAAAATTCTGAAGAATAAGAGTTGAAAGCCCCATTTTTTTTAGGAACTTCATCTTGGAAAATCATTTGGAAGCTTTGTCATTTGCCTTCTGGATGTTTTTATTTCTTGATAATACCAGCTTATTATCTAGGTTACAGAAATATACATACTCCATATTGTGGTAAGCACCACACAAACACATAATGAATCAACAATCCTTTCTTCTAAGAGCTTATATACAAACATGAAAACTGTGAGAAATTTAAAGTCATTGCCAAAGCTTAATACTATTTGTAGGTAAAACATTAGGAAGAGCCTAGGCTATTTCAGCAGCGTTGCCATCGTGTAGTTTAGACTGAACAGTAAGAGCAATGTTTAAATCACAGGAAACAGTTTGGCTGGTCATAATGATCTCAGATATCAAGTATTCTGAACAAAATACTTCGTATCCCAGCAACCCCCAAATTGCTGTTAAAATCTTAATCCTACTGATTTACATATGATATGAAAACTTGATCTTTTATACTTATAACACCAGATGAACAGGCTGAAAGGTGCAACAAAATTCAACACTATCCACATTTATGAATTAACATTTTTCATGTTACTAATTAAGCATATTTTAAAAAACATGCATGTGCATTTATATGGGCCTGAATAACTGCACACATACACAAATATTTTTCAGCTCCAGCATTTGTGTGAGCCTTTTAGCTAGCTTTATCCTGTCTTATATAGTAATGATATCTGAAGAGATAAAGAGTGAACCTTTACAAAGAGAATGCCTTTAATCAGTCTTCTAATCAGAGTTTGAACTAACGAGGAGAGTTTCAGTGCAATTGGGTTAGCTCTTGCTTAACTGCATCTGACATTTTGGAATAGATTAGGTACTAATGGTCTATGGTGGAGCTTTCTCTTTAGAAACCTTGGGATGTCATTAATAAATATTGGCCATCATATAAGGGACTCCACACCTCTGTAGCTGAGACAAAACATCTTATAGGAAATCACTGCCTACTGTGTCGTGAACCACATCAGTGAAGCCAGGCGCAACATCCATCAAAGATTAAAAGAGCAGAAAACGAACACTGCTGTGACCAAACACTTGAAATCATGTGCCGACTGCCACAAACAATTACAATTCAGCAGGGGTATTCTCAGGCATTCACAAATCATGACTGCAGGAGACCTCAGGAAATGGGGCCACGATTAACCCATCCCGCTGTCCCCAGCCATAACAACCGGCTTTTTCAGGGAAGAAGCTGCAAGCTTTCTTGTCATGAAAAAATACTAATTTTACTAAAATCTCGCCTTCTAATCAGGATGTGAAGCCTAGTGTTTTATATACAGACACCTAAAGTTACAGAAAGGAAGAAATCAGAGTTCAATTGTGGTTTTTGAGCAATGAAGGAGATCTACTTTAGGGTTCTCATTTGGCAGCAAGAGGAATACCTCAAAGGCTGCAGGCTTGGGGTCTCCAAGGAAGGCAGCTGCTCTTGTCCTCCAGTGTCTAGTGACAATCCCAACACATCTTTGTGGAACACCAATAGGCTCCATCTGTTAGGACCCATCTTGTCCTTATGGCCAAATCTGTTTACTACAGGAAGATAGGCTGGAGGTGACATTTGCTGATTGTGGGTTGGTTAAAAAGAACAAAAAGCCCTTCTGAGCACAAAAGCATGTAAAAAATTGTACAAACTGCAGAATAAAAGTCCCAGGTTTGAATAACATCAGGTTCACCCCCTCCTCAAAAACCCCAAAACCAACAAACAACAACAACAACAAAAAAACACCACAAGGCCAGACTATTTGGAATACTATGTCCATAGACACACAAAATTTGTGTAAAAGCTCATCCTTTTTTTCTACTTTTTATTTTAAAATAATTAAAGTTAAATTTAGCCCTTTATTCTCAAAACTGCTGCAAGACTCTTTGAGACAACCTGAGAACTGAAATGGGAACTTTCTTACCTGACATTTGAAAAGGACATAGAGTTAACTAAAAAGGGCTGGCTTTGCTGGCTAGCACAGACCCACTGCCTATCGAGTACTTGCATTTGCCTTACCCCATCCAGCCATCTTTCCCACAGCCTCTTTACAATCTGGTTCAGTGTAGGCTCCTCCTGCAATGCCTCTGTAGCTGTAGCTGGATGCAGACCTGTTCAAGACAGGAGCTTGCAGAGGAAATAGCTTTGTTCCTTCTTGAGAAGTTTCATCTTTTTTGATGTACACTTAAAGCTTCCCAATACTCTCACATGGAAGCATATTTTATGGGAAAGGCCTGACAGAGAGCACCCAGTACCTTAAAGTCAAACCCTGCATGTTTTAAGAAAGCTCTCAGGGCTGGGCAGGCTCAAAAGCAATGAACGCCACTGATGTCAGTGCAAGTTTTCCACTGCATGGTATCAGCCTGCTGTTTGCAAAGGTACTCACTAGAAAAAATGATCAAATGGTGGGGAGAGATATATACAGAGATGTAGGCAAAGAATAATTAAATGCAGTAATTAGCTATAGTGCAAAGTAACATGGACAGGCTTCAACATGCTTCCTATGTTATGAAACACTTGGGCAAGTACAAGACGGCTTGTTTTGAGAACTGCCAATAACTACATTCCATGGATCCACACAAACTAGATGATTAACTGGCAGACAGCATTAGAGTTTTACAGAATTTGCAGTTAATGGGAATGAGTACTGTTTAGAGCTCTTGTTCCTACAGTTCATTTATTTATCTTCTAGGAGAGCACTTGATTTTCCACCCATGTCCTTTCCATTCTTTATACACCTGTTCACTGGGATGTAGGGAAACCAGATCTTTCCAGACCATGAAGATTAACAGGTCTTTCCAGGTTAGTTCTTCATGAGCCACAGGAGTGACAGGACACAGATTCACCTTGTTCAGGGAACAAGTATACAGAATACTTGAGATAAGACACTAAGACCTCATTACCTCATTATCAGTTCTTACACTGCACAGCACTATGAGTTGTTCAGATCACTGGCTACACACTGCACAGTGGCAGAGCCTGGGATGAGAGCCAAAACCAAAGAGCTGGCTAAAATCAGAAGAGACTAAAAAGGTAACTGGCCTCATGGTTCACAAATTCTTACTGCCTGGGCTGTTTACCTGGAGGCATCTTCACAAGCACCTTCTGAGTTATTGATTAGAGCCTGTTAACTCAGCAGCAACTTGGTAAAGTCTTCCCACATTAATTATTGCTGCACAAGGATCACAAAGGAACACCATGGCACCCGCTTCCATTTCACAAACCTGACAGCCAGACAGACCAACAGATTTGCTCAGGCTATTTCTCCAAGAGGTACCTACCTCTTCAGACTCCCTTGAACCTGGGATGCTGACATAATAGGCAGGCAAGCTCTACTCTACAGGTCAGTGGCATTTAAAGTTAAATTAGAAGGTAATTACACTGACCTTCCTTCAGTCAATATTTTTGTGCTTAAGAATCACGCAGATGCTTCTGAAGTTACTGGGGGGTGGGAGAGAGTGGGTGTTGAAAAAAACTATTGCATTACATAGAGGGAATTAGAAGAGGAAAATGAATATTCATGCAAGCATTCCTTCCTGCTCGAGTAAAAGGAAAATAGAGGGAAAATCCTGCTTCTCCTAAAACAGGATTCACAGGTTTTGGGGTCCAAACTAACTTCCCTTCAAATCAATGAATAGATACCAGCAGAGAGGAGTGTAATCAGACCTCAGATTATTCTTAACATTTATATACAAAATAATAGTACTGCATAACTGAGTCTGGTAAATTAATAATTTTGGTACATGTGACACAAGAAAGGGACACAAATTTGTGACTTTCCAATACATAGGCTCTCACTTCCATATTAAGACAGAACAGCTTGTATTCTGAATAAACGCGTGTTTCCAAGGTTTGACATATAAATTTTGTCTCGGAAAGCAGTAGCCACAAAGGTAAATAACAAAGTGATAAAATTCCAAACTATTCAAACAATATTTTATTTGGAGATAGTATTATGTGAGGTTCCAGTTGGGGGCTATCTTCTCCAGTTCAGTGTCTAAACCAGTTCTTGTTAAATTTGTCAATCTGTACAGATTAATGTAATTTCTACCCAACGACACAGATGAGCATGAGCAATTCTGCAAGATACTCATATTTCTGTCATTACTGGGAGTGACCAGAATAGTTTTAACAAAAGTTCTTGAATGAAAACAAGTCTATTAAAGAGAACTTGTTTGAAATATTTTTACTTTCTCATGCTGTTTAACAAAATCCTAATTTTCAGTCTCATGATTTTTTTATGATAACAAAATGAAAGTAAGCGAGGGGATCGTAGCTTATTTCCTTTCAATGTCTGAGGCATTGGAATGAACTGAGCCCTTTAAAGCTCCATTAATTCCCAAACAATCTGTAAACACATACGCTTATACATCAACAGCCTGGTTTTCTCTTCCACACAATCACTTCTCATCAATTATTGCCAACATGATTAACATTTTCCACTTTCCTGCCCTAAGCCATATACCTCTTTACTTGCAATCAACCCATTCCAGTGTGTATCAGGAATCCACTGCTGCCCCAGGAACATTCCAGAATTTCTGAGAACACAGTAGAGGACCTGTCTGCTCTTTCTGAAAAATATCACTTTTTTCTTGTACTGCCATATTTCTGCAATGCACTAAGCCAACAAATCCACTTGCATATTGCTCAAAAAACTTTAAGCAGAAAAAATGGTCTAAGTCATTATCTATAATTTAAGATCAAATCATAAAAAGCATGGAGGAAATTTAGACAGTTTATTTGGCATTTCTCTAAAACATGGAAATGGTGGGGCTTTATATTTAATCAGTAGGCAGATGGGAGAGCTTTCTTAACACTGCTCAGGTTAGCTGCAGGTTAGAATTCATTGCCACAAGATATGGATCCTTGAAATGCACAATTAAAAAAAAGAAAAGGACAAATCTATGGGGGAGGAAAAAAAAAAATTAAGGACTATTAAACCTACTGACCCAGTCATTTGCTCCTTGCCAAGCACTGGAACAGTACAGGAGGAAAGCAGTCAATATATTTAATATATTTCTCTTTTTCTCCTAAGCATCCATTACTGACCACACAGAGACAAAGTGCTGGGCTGAAAGGACCTCTGGTGTGCCCAAGCAAGGCTGTTCCCATACAGGCAAATGCCCCAGTCCTACATGAGGCTGGCTTTAGTGTCTCATAACAGAGAAGCCAGCCCACAGCAATAGCACAAAAATGCTGAAATTCAGTGACTGTCTTTCAAGCCAAAGATTTCTTACATGCTGCAGTTGAAGTAATGGAAAGGCCGTATAAGCTAGAGAGCACAAGGAAAATTCCTGTACAATGTGCCTCTCCCTACATCTGCCTCAGGCTTTTAAAACTCATTTCCATAGTAATTTCCTTCTCAACTTGACATTGCTTTGCTCCTAGTTCAATGAATACTTCGCCTGTTTGGTGAAATTCCTGCTAGGATACAGGATGTGAGCACTTAATACAGTTTGCATTCAAATTATGTTTCTATGTCTTCTTCTGGATACACAGTTTTAAATTCCACGGTACTGGTCAACACCTTAAAGAAAAACAGAATTGCTGAAGCAAATCGTCACTTCCTGGAGTACAGTATGAATTCTCTATTAGGTTATAACTTAACATGTGCCCATGCACATTAAGAGGTAAGCAAGGAGTTTGCCATGCACTGCAGAAGAATCAAATCTCAATTGTTGTCCTTCAGTGTAGGCTGCTAAAGCTCAGGCATATAAATTTATAAATAATCCTGATATATAAAATATAAATAATCCTGATTTCATAAATTAGCATCATTCAGTTGTCACTGGATGTATCAGCAGGGATAGAGATTCTTGCAACCAAACCCACGACCCATGATCTCACACAGTAGCATAGTTCTCACTGTTGGACAGGCATGTAAATCCATAACATTTCAGCCTGAAAAACTAGACTTGCTCTGATCTTCCACAGATGCTGCACTTCTGCCTCAGACCTCCCGAACTTCTTTCTTGTAGGACAGTATTATTTCTTTCTAAGGGAGCCTGAGGATAGAGAAAAGCTTATACAAAACTGTGGAAGCCAAGAAACATCTGGCAGGAATGCAGTCCAACTATCTGTTCGGGCGTTATCAAGAGGATGGAAACTGGAGGCTGCAAAGGACACTACCTGAACCCAAACTTCTCCTGCCTAGTAGTCCCACAGATACTCAGTGTTGGCTGCTTTGCTGCCTCTCAGCCAGTTCCTGACCAAAAGCTTTGAGTCCCCTAAAACACCCCATCTATTACACTGCAGTCAGTGAAAGTCTTGTCAAAGCCCTCTTGAGACTAAACACAAATCCTTTGCTAAATTGTATATCAAATGGAAAGAAAAACCATCAGGAAAAAAAAGGAAAAAAAAAAAAGAAAATAAAAGGTTATCTATTTAAGCACTTCAGCTAGAAACAAAGACTAGAGAAACAACTTATTCCCTCTCTTTCCTGTTCCGGCCATACACTCCCATACACTCTTACTCTCTTTGTGTTGGCTATGGTATTCATTTCATTTGTGGAAGAGCTGATTCAGCTCACTAAACCAGCTAAAAAATATCCCAGCCAAGAAACAAACATGTGAATAGAACTCAGACATTAAAAAAAAAAAAAGAAATTCCTTCTATAAGAGATCACTTTGACAGCAAATGCATTTTGGACTAAGCACAACTTGTTGAGAGTGTCTGCTTTCTGCAGAACAGTTCAGGTTTGTCAAAAATGAAAACTTCAAGTCAAATAACAGAAATTCAAAAAATACATGGAAATCAGTCCCAGAAGGGATGGAATAGCACACTGTTCTGATCAGTGCTTCCATGAAAGATTCCTTCTCTTGCTTCCTGGAGCACACAGCTGAAAGGTCTCCAGGTCGCAAAGGCTGCTATGGCACAGCACAGGCACAGAACTTTATAGAAAATCCAAGGCACTTGAAACTCTAAACAAACCCACTGTTAAGAATTGATGTTAAGAACATTGCTATCAACATCTCTCATCTTCAGAGTGAGAAATCCCATTTCCACTTTCTATGGAGGCTATTTTCCTGAAAGAAAGAAACCCTACAATTATAAGAAATATGTATATTTTTTGCATGCCACATAGCAGGCATTGTTCTGAACTTCATAGATTCCTGAAGAATGACAGGGCTTACAAACATGGAGAATTCAAGGAAGCATTGATTTGACTGTCACTGCTAGCTGTGACTACAGGGCACAGAGAATTTCTCAAGTATACAGGACCCAATGTTTGTGGCTGTGTGTGGCAAAGCTCTGTAGGAAGGAAGCACAGTTGCAATGTAACCCATTTAAAAGCATTATGAGGAAACATGCCTCCCCCACAGGGGCATCTGGAGTGCAGGGACTTTTTTCCATGATAAGTCTCCCAGTAGGAGGCACTGACCTGTTTTTATCTGCCATTCATCTTTGGGCCATCTCCCATTCTTTCAGAGCTAAACAAGGATATGCAAAGAGCCAAGATGTTAAAGTAAAAGCACTTAATGCAAATAGCTTTTTTTCCTCCCATCCCATCTGCCACAGACTCGGAACAAGATGTGGTAATAGAAGAACATAGAAAGGTCAGAGGATTGGGGGGGGGCGGTGTTTAATGCTTCTGTAGTCAGAATAGCTTGTGAAATGGTCTCAGGGGTCATAACTTAAGCATGACACATAAAAGGTGTACAACTGAGACAAACCAGTGATCCATCTGGTCCAGGATCCTGTCTCTGACAGTGCATACTATTGGACACTTCCCAGGAAGGGGCAAAAGTGGACAAATTACAAAGTTATGAGCATTCGGCTAGTGGACTGCCTATTTCTAAGGAAAAAGTTATTTTTGAAAACCACTCGTTGGAAATTGGTCTCAAGCTCAGAGAGCTTGGTCTAGAATTAAAATATATAATATCTATGTGCACTTTTTAAAGTAAAGTTAAAAACTCAAGTTTTTAACTCTGTGAGTACTTAATGATCTGAAAATAAGAGGAAATTTCAAAGTGCACTATGACATCTTTAGAACTGCAGACAGCAGCAAAGTGCTGGAAAAGCTGTGTAGGGGCATTTGTAAGTTCATTCCTGGAGCTGATCTAGGCACCTGGGATAAGGACATTTGAAATGCAACGACAGCAAGTGGTGTGACTAGAAATATGCCAAGGAAAAGCGCATAAAGCCCCACCCCGTGCTGCAAGATGAGCAGGGTTGTTCTGTGACATCGTTACCATGCTGCAACTGGGCTGTATGTCTAAGGCTATATTCTTGTTAGAACATGATCAAGGTCTCAGCCACACTGCATATTTTAATCGTGCTGTAATTGCACCAGGGGACAACTGTAGGAAAACCAGGTCCTACGATACAGACATATTTGAGGTGGAGTCAGACAGAGCAGGAGAATATCCAGGAGTAGAAAAGACAGCACAGTTGAAGTGCCTTAGGGGAAAAGGCTCATGTCTGCCAGAAAGTCAGCATAAAATGGGGCTTGGATACAAATCCCATTATAGATTTGTCAGTGCAGCAGTTTGATACATTTACTTACACGTATAAATTAATTAAAACTTGCTGTGGTTAAGAAATCAATCAAGTAGTATGCCTTTTTGTGGAAGGAAAAGAAGGCATATATACATGCCCTATATATGTAGGGATATATATATATGCCCTATAATAACAGCAGAGAACTGGCAAGACTTCTCCAAGCCAGTATCAGAGATTTTTTGACTTTCCTTACTACAATATTCTTCTGTAAAAACACAGGTTTCAACAGCTGGCTATTCCCTTAAATGCACTGGATCAATCTTTATTATCCTACCTTTACCCAATAGGCTGTTCCCAGTATACCATGGTGCCACTCTTCTCCAGGAAGCTGTTTCTACAAAATAATGTGCTGCAGAAGGGAGTCAGATCAAATAACCTAACTGTGCTTACAAAGGAAAAATGGGGAGACAAAAGAGGGGGAAAAAAGAAAAAGGATACAGAGATAAGAATGAATATCATACAGGCTAAGAAGGTACTCCTTTGAAATCAGTGGAAATTAAATTCTTCAGATGTTGGATCAGGACAACGTACTTTAGTTTTATGAATTAATTTTAAGAATTTGACAGGTATCTTTATTCACTGTCATCTCTGTTGACCAGCTACTTATTCATCAACTGCTCTTTTTAATGTTTATATTTATCCTCACTCTACTAGTCAAAGGTTCCATTATTTATCAAGTTGAGATAAATGTCAGATCTCAGGGTTCAATAAAAATTATAAATAGAGCTAATACATGACCAAACTACAGCCTTGAGAATTATCTCCAAGTTCCAAAATATACAAATCATCAAGCAGGAAGGAGTTAACAGCATCTGATTTGTCTTTGTGTTGCTTTTCAGCTACCCATGCTGCCATCCACACAAAGAACTAAATCCAAGTACTAATGCTATTGTTTTTATGTTTAATGTGCAAAAGAGCAAATATAGGATGCAGGTTGACAAAATATGTTGGCAGGAATATCTGTGCTACCATGATCCAGAAGCAAATGTTAACTTAGGAAGTTGAAGCTCCTAAGCAAGAATACTCCAACAGGAGGATCTTTTCTCACATAGAATGTCATTTTTGCACTTTCCCAACAGGTCCATTATTGACCATGGACTGAGATGCAATTCTGGGACAAACAGGTCTCTTGACCAATCTGATATTGCTGCTCTTGTGGTGGTAAGTGATATTTTAAAAGAATATGAAAAGCTCTTCACTCAGCTGAACTTTCTTTGAACAAGACTACAAAGCAAGAAATAAAAATGACAAATAGTGCAGGGCACTTGACACCTTGGCTCTGTTTTTTACAACAGATACCAGAAAATGAAGTCACCTACAAATCTCAGAAGAGTCACACAGGGTTTTTCACACTTCCCAAGAAATATCTGAGATACACTGAAACTCCAAAAGAACTTCTCATCATGCCTTCACTTGTTCAGATGCAGACCCAGCTGAAGAACAGAACTCAGAAAGGAATTGCTACAGAGAAGTAAGCTACATCCAAACATCTTGGGAAGCATCTAGCCCAAGACTGGGAGAAAGGGATTGCTCCAATCCTGAACTGCATCCAAGCAGAGTCAGCTTTTGAACTCTTAATCTGAAGGCATTTCAGAACAGGTGTCTAAATTGCACCCAAAGGTGTGTCAAAGCTCCTTCCTCAGCTGTCCAGGTCAAAATGAGGTAGTCTCTTCCCATATTGGGCAAACTTTTTAAAAATTGTATCAGATAAACCACCCCAAATTTCAGACTGTTTATCCAAAGCTTGCCTGAATGAGACAGGTCTCTTTGGCAAGTAAAAAGCAACTTTAATCTCTTGCAACAACACTTTTACTTGAAGCAATCAGCCACTTCCAAAAGTTTTGCCCACTCCTGAACAGCATTTGAGGGCAGCCATCACAGAGGAGGAAAAGGAAGCACCTGGGAGAACCTAGAAACCAAAAGCATAAGTATGATGGGCAATCATGCTGTATACCAGAATCCTGTTGGATTCCTGTATAAGATAAAATAAGTTCCTAAAACTGAAGGGCAGAGGAAAAGAAAAAAAAAATCAGCTTCTGGCCAAAGCTGCACCTACTTTGTGTTGGCTGGCGCAGTCTGCAGCCACCCTTATCTCAAATGCTGAGGTGTGGCTCATGCAGCCAGCACGCCCTGACATGCAGCACACATCAGATCTGAGCACTTGCTTATCAGATCAGAATGAAGCACTGCTTGCCGGGACCTGTAGTCTCTGAAGGCCATATCTCTTTTTTAAAAAGAGAGACAGCCACAGGGCACATCACAAAACTGAGGACTGCATGTGGCCCTCCCACGGTTAGTTTCCAACATCACACACTGCCAGAAAAAAAAGATCAGATTTGGAATCTGGGCTGCCAAGGATACAAAGACAAAAAATGTTATGAAGACATGTTTCTCAGCTTAGGCAAAACTGAGAAAGAAAACACCTGAGATAAGCAGGTCCTTCAGCAGCTACATTGCACACTTGTCCATTTATCCACATGCATATTAACAAAGCAATAGTCATGTCTTTCATTGCAACCAGCATTGATGCAGTACAAAAAAAAGGATAAGAAAATACCTTTGCTTCCTAACCCCCCCCCGAAACAACAACAACAACAAAAAGCCAAAAAAACCCTCCCAAAACCCCCACAAGTTTTAATAGCAAATCTGGTCATCTCCTCCTTTCACAACGAAAGAGTTTAATATCACCAGTCCTCTGGGTCACAAGCAAAAGGATAAAAGAAAATGGTCTTGAGTTGCAATAGGGGAAGTTTAGATTGGGTAAGGGTTGTTAAGCATTGAAGGAGACTGCCCAGGGAAGTGGTAGAGTCACCACGCCCAGAGGTATTTAAAAGGGTACATGTGGCACCTTAGGGACAAGGTTTAGTGGTGAACATATCAGCTCTGGGTTAATAGTTGCACTCGATGGTCTCAAAGATCCAACCTAAGTTTTCTAACCTAAACAATTCTGTGATTCTATATCTGCATCTCAGCTCCTTCTTCTCCAGGTAAATAAGCCCATCACTTGAGTTCAACATCTGGTAGTATTATATTTGGAGTTTGCCAGAGGTTTTTTGTTTTGGTTTGTTTTTGTTTTTAAACAAGTCCCTTTAGATTTAAATTAGTTTTATATAGATGGCTTGACAGCTTTTGGGATCTATTACTTAAGATGCATGGGGCTTTTTGCTTATTTTGTGAATAAGAAAATAGAAATACCTAGGGAAAGCTTAGTTTGAAGCTTTTCCTCAGCAATCACTATTTAACGCTTAAATGTTTCTCCTTTAAAATGCAAAATTTGGCAACTATTCCTCTTGTTACTTACTTGAAAAGGCAATGACTTTTCCCAGTATACCTGCCTTTAATGTAACAATTGAACCACAGAACCATTAAAAAAAGAAAAAGCAATCAGGAGTTTGCCAACCAGAAACAGAGCGAGAGGGTTTCTCCATGTATACTACAGTCCTACTTTTCCCTTTAGTTCATCTCCCGGCCTCCTCAGTTTCCCCATTTCTCCTGCCTGTGCTTTCACAGAGTTTTGGAACTACAAGGGACCATCAGGGGCCAGTTGCTCAGCCTGCAGCTGTAACATAGCTCAGGTCTAAGTCTTTGCTTGTGCTTTTCCTTCCCTGGGTAATGACTACTGTCCTCATCTGCCTGTATGCTCAAGCCCACTTCTCATTTGAGAGGAATAATTTTCGTTAGCCTAATGACATCTACTCCCAGAAAAAACGCACAAGATCAACAAAAAGGAAACTCACAGCTGCTTTCTTAAAAATTTTGACATATTAGAAGAAAAAGGAAGTCCAGAAAAAAACAGTAAAAATACTGTAATATGACACAGGTTATTATAATCAACAGCATAGTCAATGAGTTTACAGTGTCACTTAAGAAATCCAGCAGAAGAACCTCATTATATAGGTGTTCATCTTATATATATTCAGATATATATCTAGAGGCTTTGTCCTTATTAATTTAGGGCTGGATTCCACACACATGCAATTCCTGATCAACTTTATATGAGTGGCATTCATTGACTAGTATTAAAGAAACTCCAGTTCCTTTAACAGACATCTCTTATTTGAATAAAATGCCTATTACTAGTTATTAATCAAAGATAGTTGAGGGAGAAGAGGAAAATCCTGTGTGGAGAAGTGCATCATGAAATGAAAGAGGAATGAAAGAGGAGTGGTTACATGTATGTCATATAGTCAAGACACACAATTTCTTCCCCAGTTTCTAAGATTAGTAACATTACAAAACAAACATTAGCAAGTGCTCTT
The DNA here is from genome assembly GCA_910950805.1 of Acrocephalus scirpaceus scirpaceus. Lineage (NCBI taxonomy): Eukaryota > Metazoa > Chordata > Aves > Passeriformes > Sylviidae > Acrocephalus > Acrocephalus scirpaceus. The sequence goes on from OU383779.1 coordinate 44,234,977, forward strand.
AATTTGACTCTAGCCTGGTGAGTGATTCTAATTAGCAATTCCCAGTTCAGGATTGCACAAGGGTGAAAAATTATACTGTATTTGTCAGGTTCCTAATATCAACAAAGATTTAAAGATGCCACTCGGAGCTATTGTGCCTTTTGACTTTGCTGAGTAGAGTCTTCTCAAAACAATACAAAAGGATGCTATGAACACAGGTATTTGAAAATTATTTTTTCCTAGAAACTGGTCAAGGGAGTGAATCACAAAGACATTGACTTGTTCTCATTTCTTTTGCTTCAGGAGCTCTTTGTTACACATACAAGCCAAAGACCAGCGGCCATGAGAAAGTGTTAACCTCATTTCTGGGCCAGAAGCTCCAGCTAAGCAGCACCAGATGGCCACTGGAGGCTGTCCAGGCATACACTAAGGTACCTTCACCTGGCCCCCAAGAGGAAATCAAGGCTCTGGAGGAGAGGAAGGCAGGAGAAAGGATGAACACAAGCATGAAGGACCATGACAAGAAAGGCCAATCAGCCTACATCAAAAAGACTACCTTTGCCTAATGTTAGTCACACAGGTTTATTTTCAGTCAGAAATCTAACAAATTTCTAGCTACTCACAACCAAATTTCAACCCTCAGCAAATGGCACCTGACTGCAAGCACATCAGAGAGTCCAAAATAACTACCAATTGCTGTTCAGATGACAGCAAAATCTAATTACTATCTCTGCTGCAGCAGTAGTTGATACCAACACTTTAGAAGAATCAAGACGTTAAACACATCTAAAGAATAAGACTTTATGTACACAAAATGCTTTCAAATGTTAGTTGAATGGTATACACTTCTGTAAGATGTGAAAGGCATTGCACGTGCTTTTAATGCTGCACTGTACCAGAGACTTCAGAGGAAGTTTCAGTGGAGAGAATGCACAAACTGACCAGGAACTAAGCCAGAAGGGTAAGTGCTTCCTTTCCTAATGCTCTGTATGTGCCCTATTGAACAGCACAGCATCCCTCAGCAGGTCAATTACATGCATTTTATAGCTTTTAGGAAAGATAAATCACAAGCAAAACTATTTACACCATTTAAATGAACTCATTTAAGACTATTTCAAGTGTGTTTGTGCTGCTAAACAGCTTTTTAGGTGACTGAAATCCACACAGATTTTCTATAAAAATTAAGGGGGAAAACCTATCAATTAATACTGCCTCATTGAAACTTTTATAGTAGCAAATAAGTTGTTTCTGGAAATGAAGCCCTGATTTAGAACATCCATATAAGAACAGAAAGTGTGGTTGTGCACCTAATACTTCACAAGTATTAAGGTCAGTAAAGGAGAGATTGTTTTCGTAAGTTAGTGATCAACATTAAAAATTCAGTATTCAACAGTGCACCTGTTACCCAGTGGAATATAAGACAGAAGAGCTCCTGTTTCTAAGAGCAAAGGAAAAACATGGTGTCTATTATCATTCTCTAAAGGATACTATAAAAATACCTTTCTATATGCCCCTATAAATCCAGTAGAAGATCCATGAGTTAAATTTTGCAGTAATATCATAATTGTTACTTTTGTTTAACAAACATTATTTGAATCTCTATTAAGGTACTATAATTGCTCATCTTCTCAGATAATTAATTGTTAAAGAAAAAGCACCACCTGCAAACGCCTGCAAAAGTAGAGATTTATGAGACAGCCATGGATAGAAATTAGCTGTGTGGAAATCCCAAGTTACCTTACATATTTACTAATTTTTAAATGCCTTCATTGGATTATTATTTGTTTTTCCTGTTTAGAAGTATATCCATTTTATGCAGCATTTCATTATTTTCTCTGCTATGCCCTTTCTGCTGAAGATGATGAGCTATAAACCCAAAACTAACAATTCCAGCATTAGGTCTCCCACCACCTTAAAGAAAGCTTAAAGAAAGACCTGGCATGCCAGGAGAGCAGGCCCAGTGTTAAAGCTCCCAGCAGCAGTGACAACCTTCCAGAGTGTACTCCCAAAGCTGTCCCTGAAGGGATTACACACCATGCCCTTCTGGAAGAGCAGAAAGTAAAGCCACTGCTATATGTTTGCCCAATTAAAGGAATCTGTAATTACGCCTTTTCTTAAAGCTATGGAGACTAGTGTGATACTTTTAGTAGGAGTCCTGGCAACTTTAGGAACTGGGTGTTTTTCACTTGTATGCAGAGGGGAAACAGGGTGAGGATTTATATCTTTAAGTTCACATGGGCCAGATGCTAATGAAAAAGCAGGAACCCCAAGAGCATTAGAATTCCTTTATATACACCATATATACACATCTTGTTATACTCCAATATTCTCATTAGTACAGTTGTAGGCATCCAGCCATGGGTTTTCCCTTCTTTCCAGTGCACAAGGCAGAGTACCCCAGCCCCAGCTCAGTGCTGGACCCCCCCCCCCCCCCCCGTTCCCCCCCGGTTCCTGATCAGAACCCAAATGCACAGAATTGCCTGAGGGACAGATCACAGCATCTTGCACACAGCAAGCCCATAAACAGATCCATTGCTACAGGCTGTCACGTGCCAGGTAAAATACCTGGCACATTTGGTGTGGAAGTGAGGGTATTGCGTGAGAAGCTGGAAGCCAGCAGGGCTTTCATCCACATAATGGATGAAAGCAGGGCTGGTAAAAGCTGCCACATTGCAAAGTATGTAAAATTCTGGCACAGAGTCAATTGCACATCTAATGCTCAATGTGAAGGGCTTGGCAAATCTTGGCAAGAAAGGGAATAACTCATTGAGGAAAACAACATTTTCCCTCCTTTCTTTTCCTGGTATTTTGCATTATCCTGCCACTGTACTGACACACACTCTGTGTTGCCTCCTTATACTGGTAAAAGGGTTTGCTCTGAGTTTTAACAGGACAAGCCAGGGCAGTTCATATAGTAAAGCCACATGCCAGCAAAAATTATGTTTTCTGTAACTGTGCTTTTCAAACTCCATCAGGTACTTGGTTTGGTACCTGAACATCAAATGTGACTTTCACTTTTCTTGTATCACTTGCAGTGGTAAAGGTCTCAAAGGTCAAATTATGCCTGCAGTTACACACACAGTTCATGTTCCACCCACAAATGATACCAGGAAAACTCAGTGGGGTAGGGGAAATGGTGCAGTGTAACAAACACTTTGTTACTTCCTTGGGCAATGTGCAACACCGGCAGCCAGGAAGTCTATTTTAACTAAGTTTCTTACAAGACTATTTACACATTTGCTATGATTCAAAGAAAGTTCTACGGTAAGTGATAGTCAACATTTTCACAACTTGTATATGATTTCTGTACATTCTTCTGTGTTACCTGGGTATATGTGCCTACAAAGGATCAACTTTGCTTAATTTTGCTTATTTCATACAGAAGGGAAACACTTTTGCTCATGAACTTTCTGCCTCTCGGTCAGTCTTGCACTAGAGGCCTGACCCCACACACAGGGAAGAACTGGAGGCAAAGTAAACAAAGAATGCTTTCCTTAGGTTCTGCTGAAGACAACCTTTACCTGCAAGCAACTACCTCCTCACAAATAATTATTCTCCTATGGTCTCTTGCAGTGGGTTTCAGAAGCAAAGAACAACTACATCTTCTGTATTTGATATGTGGGCCTTGTATGAGCTAGAGATCAGTTAATCACAAAGCACTTTTCTGAATACAATGAAGTGTCCTTTAAAGACTTCAAATTCTTTTAAAGAATTCAAAGGGAGAGCATAGATGCTCTTCTCACTCTAAGCATGAGAAAGCATCTCATTTCTGTTGCATAAACGAAGTCAGGCTCATGACAGGCAAATGCACTGACAGCCTCTTTACTCAAATCTCACAGCACGCAATCAGCCACCCTCTAGACTGCACAGGATGAGAACATATGCTCTAACTGTATTCAGGGGAAAGGACTCATTCAGATCACAATATATACATTTTTGTTGCTAGATGTTATGTTCCAAGTTAAAACTGTATTACCAAAAAGACCAAGCCTTACTAACATAGCTTAAAAACAGCAAAAAAACCAGCCCTAGAAACCTCCCAGCAATATTTGTTTAGCAGAACACCTGTGAAAAACATTTATTTTAGGAAGGGACAATGTAAGGTTTCAAACAACTCTCTTAAATGAACAGGAAAAAAAATTCTAGCACACTGTTAAAAGTGTCCCCTTTGATAAGAAATGTCATATGCATGGCACCTTAAAAACACGTGAATGCAAATAGCATTAGCTCTTTCTTCTAAAAACAAGACTTGGAGGATAGGTATTTGCCAAAGTAATATCTCTGCCACCATTTAAACCATTTTGAACCATAATTACAGCTGAAGATATCTGACATTGTGTAAAATTATTAAGCATGAATCTTATTTTGCAGCCAGGATTAGTACTGCAGAATGTTGTTTGAGATTTAAAAAAAAGAGACAGATCTTTATCAGATGCCTGGTCATAGAAGTCAAGATCCTACAACCATTCAAATACTTTTAAACCACAGCAATAAACCACAACAGGGTGTACCTTCTTAAAATACTGGGATGTAATCCCAAGTAGAAAAGTACTCTGGACTACAGTGGAAAATGGGTTAGACCCTTGATGCTCTGAAATGCAAAAATAAAAAGCATCACTATCTTACCATTTGCTAAGAAACATCTTTAAAAAGTGCATTAAATTGTAACTTATGAATTTTCAAGTTTTATGTGCATATGAATAACATATGTTACATGTGCATATGTAACAGCAGGCTAGGTAAAGCACCCTTCCAGGAGAAGCAATCCTGGGCAAAACAAAGACAAAAGACATAGGAAAGCAGTTAACGGATTTTCTCCAACTCACATTTTACAAACATCACTGTACTATGTAAACAGAAATTTCTCAAAGGCTCATAATTTGACTAAATTCGAGGGTTTTTCACAGGTACAGCATGAGGTACACTAATAATAAAGACATTTCCCCTTGTTTATCAGAAGACATCAGGTGTCTACTCCAATATGTGAGCACATTTCAGCTTTGCAAGAAAGTGTTCTAATTTTTTTCCTGTGTTTACTGTTGGAATAATGCATTACAACAGAAGAGGTTTTAGATGTTGAAAAAAATTACAAGCCACAAACCCCAATGTTGCACTAATTTTCAGTTACAAGTATTATTCCTGTAAGTTCTATAACAGCCAAAAAACCTTACAGGTATATCAGGTGTTCAAGGACTCAAAATTTATAACAGAAATAATTTTGGAACACTTTTTATTTGTTAAGTTATATTTGAAAATGTTGAGTTACGTTTCAGATCTTTTCTCCAAACTACCTTAGGCATATCAATAAATAACAAATATGGAAATCAGCATTCCCATAATAAATAAAAATCAAGAACTTCAATATTAATATTTAATGAGGTAAAATGTGATGATATACAAACAAGGTGCTGGAATACTTTAAAAGTTGTGTATAGTGCATATATTTTCTTCATTATCAGATTTTTCTAAAAAGGAGAACTTTTCTCTTTGTTCCAAGAGAGAAAATTAATCTTATTGTATTATTTGTCAATTAGATCATATCTTAAAATCTCTTCAATAATTACTTTAAAAAGTAATTACTGAAAAATTGACAGTCTACAGTGCATGTAGACCCTGGAACTCATCAACATTGATATTTTTTGTTTCCAGTAATGTTCGTTCCCAGGTTCCAAATTTAACATGCTGGTCAAACCAAATATCTCACCAATTCAATCCTTTTGAGCAGAAGTATAAAAACCCCACAAACATTTTCACCAAAACCAGAGAAGTTAAACACTGAAAGGCAGCATTTAAATACTTATTTTCTCATCAGAAAATTTATTCTTTAAAGTGATGATGATTATTTTGGGGGACCAAGGAAAGGATGGAAATTGTTTTCCTTGCAGCAGTTATCACTAACTGAACATGTCTTTCATTTCAAGTTACTGTAGGTACTGCAGCTAAAGACTATAGAAAAAGTTCCAAGCTCTGCTTTGAGATTGTTCACCAGAATACAGATTTCTCTGATCAATCCTAACTCCCAGGGCAAAATCCTGGCCTTGTGAACCCAGTGGTAAAACTGCCACTAGTGCAGGAACGTAAGGAGTTCTCCAGGTGGTCCTTGGGAGACCTTTTGAAGCCTCTGCACCACCTCTTCTTTGAAATGCACTTATCTTAAGCAACACCTTAAGTCCACTCATCTCTTTGTGGGACTGAAATAGTTTAGCTGTTTCTGTCCAATTAGTCCTCTTAACTATACTTTTGTTAAAAACCATTTGCATTACTTTCTTCAGACTACACGATGGCCATATTAGAGTCTAGCACCTAAACACCACAGGATGACACTGCACATTCTCGTCATTCAGAGTTCTTGGGTCATCAAAGCAAACCTTCCTTCCCTGCAAAAAACTCTTGTATGGTCTCTTTCACTCTGTGATTCAGAGGAAAGCCCATCTGATGCAGGTTCTCTCACAGTTCAAATATCATCATATTTTTACCAGTCCCCCAACGTGAGGCATTGCTATCATCAATTTACCTTCCTGTATGTTTGTACACAGTTTTTAGCCATATCACACCACAGGCAGCTTTCAATACTTTCCATATTCTATTCTGCAGCAAGAAGCCACTCAGTTTCTGCAGGATTCAAAGACACCTCAAAAAGCAAGAACATCTCCATTAGTGAAAAGCTCCTTAAAAATTAAAGCCTTCCTGCAATGGTCCCAGCACTGAAGGATCTCGAATGGACCTTAGAAGTCAAGGAGACTGCACAGATAGTGCTTTTTGCCTTCAGATACTACAGCTGTCTACTCTACAGAAGGATGTCCGTTCCTGAGATAATGATTTTATACTTGTAATTATATGCTTATGGTTTAGAAATTCTATACATGTGCAAAAAGTATCTGAATTTTATGTCAAACAGCATCAAAACTTCATTTGAGAGAAAAATCCTTACAGATTTGTCATGGAATAACAAAGTAAACTAGAAACATCTTAAAACAACTGGCTTGCAGGTTAATCATGGTCTGAACATTGATTTTCTCCCAAGTAGGAATAAGAAGGCTGTTCCAATTTTATTTACAGCTTTTAAGTATTCAGAAACAGTCTCTACTAAAGAACAGTGGAGGTGTTGGTTTTCTTTTTTTTTTTCTCCCTTCTAACCAAGAGATTCACAAGGGATTTTTGAAGCCTTTTTTTAAAAAGAAGTAAGAGTCAATAGGTCACAGATACCAAGTTGCCCTCTTACTGCAAAAATGTTAATGCTACTGGTCTACAAGAATATCAAGAATCTTCTCATTGTACCACATATAAGGAAAAGTCTATTTACTGTTAGAGGATAATCAGCTACAGGGCAATCCAGTATTTTAGAGCAAAAGCACATGAAATTTTTAGCAGCCATTCTCTGGAGGGAAATTTCAAGGTGACTAGAACAGTGCTTAATATGAATAAAAATATGCTTATAATTAGAACAGACTTCTTATATGATCATTTTGCATTTCTTATTCATGTTAGCAGATTGCAGAGAAGCTACAGATACTTGAAAAGGCACAAAATTATAACTGATGTTATTTTAATTCTGTATTATAAAGAAACAACATACAACGTTCTGTTTAGAACTAAAAGGCTACACTACTGCCTCCTTAAAAGTCTGGGCAGCTTTGACAAGCTACTCACTAGTAAGTAGACTGAAAAAAAAAAAAAGGCACAAAAGCTGGAAGAGTTCTCAAGTTATTCCTGACTTTCACAGCAGCACTTGAAGATTATCACACAAGATGAACCAAGTGAGTTTATGCAAGAATTTGAGAAGTAAAGAGGACTCAGCCAACAGGGGGAAGGGCAAGCTCTCCTTCATGGACTGTCACATTAAAATTGGCCAGCTAGAGTTCTGAGTCATTCCTGTAGGAGTTTGCGACTGTGACCCCGCTCTGGGTGCAGCCAGTGCTTTAGCTATGGAGCCCACCTGTGTAAGCACACACACACAGCTGGAGACAGCTGCTTTCCCTCAGCTGATAACCAAATCTCTCAGTTCAGCCTCCTCCAAAAGAAACACAGAAAATGCAACCTACCCCTGGCATTGCCTGCACACACAGGAGAGAGGGGGCAGACCCTCCACAGAGTTCCAAGCCTTTATCTTTATTTCACCAGAGTGAACTTACCTGGACCCTGGCCAGTCTCATCCTTGAGCCTACCACTACACAACTGGCTCTGCCACTGCTTCATCAAAGCAGTCCGAGACCCATGTGGACCATGTCCTATCTTCAGATATTATTTGCATATTAGTAGGTTTGCGTACCTGGGACCTGGCACTGTTTATGCTGGCTCCCAGCTAGGGGGAAGAAAACAAATTAATTTCTGTTTCTGGGGCTGTCAGCCTAGCCAGTCTAGCTTGCTTGCTTACTGCATTTGTGATTTTGATTTTTAAACAATAATGCTACTAAAGCTCACTTTATAAGCAGTATAAAGAGAACGACATAGGCCCTGATCAAGATGCTCTCAATTTCACTGTAGAAGGCTTTGAACTACCTTTTTAAACTGGATCCAATCTTCACAGATATTCACATGAAATCTCTTTGACAGAAGAAATGAGTAATAAGGTACAAGCCACATCTCCTTATAAAATTCAATATGAAGCAACACATAAAGCATTTATCAGAAAACATAAACAAAAGCTGCATTAAGAGAGTAGATAATCAGCAGACCTGGAAAAGGGCTTGCAGGTCCAAAAGCTTATCTATTCTCTTTCCTCCCAGTTATATCAGTCAGTCTAATAGGCCAACCTGCTATTCCCTACAGATTTTCCCCTGCAGAAACTTGGACTTATTTTTTCCAACAATATGCTGGTCATTCCCCTACGTATATCCCTTTGTAGTTCTTGCAGACCATCTAGATTAGACTCTACCCTGTCACACTGAGGAGAAAATGAAATTTTCAGTGAACTTGCAATAAGAGCCAGTCCTGAAGACATGGGATACAACAACCACTGACTCTCAACTGAGGAAGCAGGTTTTTCCTAATCAGGTTTGTGGATCATAACTAGCTAGATTAAATGGAGACAGATATGAAGGATAGTGGCAGGAAAATAGACCTTAAGATAAAGGTTTAAGCAAGAATGCTTACACTGGAATTTGTGTGTGATCCTACACAAAAGATTAGAGGGTGGAAACTTGTCTAATTCATTGCAAGGATAAAAAAGGGGACAGAAGAACAATATTGTCTGTTTACACTACTTCTCTTTCTTGCCTTGGGCTTGCTTTATATACTCACAATTTTTAAAAAAGTGTATATAGTGAGGCCTTTGAAATCATATGAGATGCTTCAGTTTTGCTGCAAACTCTCTGATGCATCAGGCATTATCACCATAAGTGTAGGACAGAACCTCTCAGGCTGTGAAGGGTATCTTTTTTGCTCTCGCTATTTTGCTGTGTCCATCCTGGAGCTTCACTTGGTCTCTCAAACTACTAAATTAAAGTCTACTTAGTAACAGTGGGAAGATTACTTCTACCAGTCACTGTTCAGTCCAGATCTTCGGTAAGGTGCTACTGGCAAGGCTGCAAAACCTGAGAATACAAGCTGAGGTATCAGGATCAGTTGTCTCAACACAGTCCTTATAAAAAGAGTTGGCAATAAAACACACCAAACTTACGAGCAATGCTTGAAAAGTCTCAAGAAAATTATCTCATAAAAATAGTTATTTCTCTCCCCACACAGTTTCACCCACTTCAATCATCATTACTCTGCACTGCAGAACTTAGCAACAAAGCAAATACTTGAGTGACAGCAGAAGGGGGGGGGGGCTTATTTATTTATGCCCCCCTTGATTTTTTTTCAGGAAGTTCCTGGAATGAAGACTAGTCATTTCAATCTAACAAAGAACTTGTGAGTAAATAGCTATTGGAAGATTTTTCAGGATTTATGGAAGCAACAGTTCTCTACAAGAGTTAGATTAGAAGGAAGAGGAGACCATTCACAGCAAAGCAGCAGGAAAACGTAACTGGGGTCCCTGTCACTCCAGCCTATTACTGAAATCTGTTACTTTGCAATCAAAAATCGATGACTGCAGTTATAAGTGCTGTCCTGGACCTGTATATTGCATAAAGCTGTCCATAAAATTAATCATGTGCATAACTAGTCCCACATGGTTCAGTGGGTCTCATTACGTAAGTGTTAGCAGAGGTCTTAGGTCAAGATACTGCATTCCTTAAACCAGACAGATTCCCACTGAAGTGATTAGGAGCACTTAATTTGCCAAATAGAAAGAATTCTAAGGTATTTGTTTGAAGTGTGATACGAATTTACTTTAGCCATAGTCCCACCTTTATCTAACATTTGCAGGGAAAAGTTGAGCGCAGAGGAATTACTGACCAAAGCAAATTTCAGACCCATATTCACAAGTATTTGCCTCAGAAGTTTGTGCATGCGGTACTAGCACATACATTTGTCATCTGACCAAAGCATAACAAAACAACTATTCAAATTTCTGCCTCTCACACACACATTTACTGATTCCCAAGAGCATGTGAGATTTTTGTTAACTTTTATACATACAAAGAAATTGTTGCCCTTTTAGAACTGAAAGGTTGGACTACATTCAGTGCCAGGTAAATCATTTGGTTTGATCAGTTCTGCAACAGCGAAATGTGGTAAATTAAGCAGACATCCTGCTAAATCAGCAGCACAGGACTGAACCCTTAGTGTTGTCCACTACAAATGGATCTACTGGATTATGGGTCATTAGTTCAATCACTTTTAGCAAGCACAACCAAATTGGAATGTTATTAAACATTTATCTTCGGGGGCAGATTTACTAGTGAAGATAAGGAAATTGTAGAGACTCCATTAGCACTGCCTATTTCAGCATGCATTCCAGTCATAAGCACCTTTCATTCATAAAAATATCTCTGGAACCCAAAGCATCCTACAGATGTCTGCCTTTACATGCTGGTGACGGCATCCTGGCACCCTCCAGACGCTGACCGGTTATTTTCAATACACATCTTTTGACAACCTCTTGCTGCTTTCCTACTCCATGCTGTCAAGACAGCAGGGGCAAACCTTTTTTAAGAAACACAAATCAAAAGCTGGATTTCCCAATATTCAGTCAGTCCTAAGGACACTGAGACACTGAGCTTGCTTCTAGCGGCAGGCCGCTCAGTATTTTTTGAAAGCCTGAAAAAAATATTATATGTCTAACTTTCTTTCTCCCGAGGGTTTGTTTTAACTCTTAGCGCGGGTCTCCATGTCTGACCCCCACAGTGGCTAGAGCAGGAAGGCACAAGGCAAAGAACAGGGCCTGCCTGAGATTCCCTCGAATGATTTAGGAAAAAGCAAGACAAAGAAATTCTCCCAGATCTTTTGCAGGTCTTAATCGCAGGTCTTGAAAAGACACTCTGAACAATCTGTAACACAATGGCACCAACAAAAGTGGCAGAAAGAGATCTCCCTTTACAAGAATGGTTTGTCAGGACAAGGACAGAGAAAGAACTTTGGAAGAGAAACTGGAACAATTTACTACATTGGCTGTAGAGAGAAATGGTTCTTACTAATGCAGCTGAAGTCATCACCTACTTGCTAAGAAAAAAGGGAAGATACACAAAAGCAGTCTCCTTTCCCTCTGAGGTCAGTTTGGGTTCTTTGAAAGTTTTACCTGGGCCCCTCCGCGTGCCATTAAAAAGTAAGGAATTAACTAAGCAGGAGGAGAGTTTTCACCACCCTGGTCTATTGTTTCAGCCCCTGAAGACACTAACATTTGTCACTGCTACAGTTTACATTCCTCCATATTTGTGGTTTCCACACAAGAAATCCAAATTATTTTAATTTTTATTTAAAGGTCAAATTCCAGAGGAAAATAATTACATGAGGAAGGATGGGTTGTGAGAGTTTTTGTTGCAGGTTCTGAACAAGAATGCAAAGGCAGAGTGTAGTTAGCTACCTTTGCCTTACCCTGATTCTGATCATTTCCTCATTGCCTTGAAAGAGGGCCTTATCCTGATTTTAAAAACTGGGTTTAACACTATGAAAGAAGTAAGAAGCTTAACTATAATCTCAAATTCTTTGCATTGATGGGTAAGAACTGGAAAGCTGGGCAATAGAAATTGAGCCTCTTTTAGTTATGATTAAAACAACAAATCTCATTCTACCATAATTGATACATGACTTACCACATCAACAATTACTTTTGTTACAAAATAATCGTGACAACGAGGTTAAACCAACACTCAAGATTACCTGTCAAGTATCTAGAGTCAAACTTGGCCCTGATTCCTCTAAAAGGACCAATAATCTGAAAAAGCCTTGTTTCCTAAGAGTAGATCTCAGGTCTTTTCATATCACTTTAAGTGGACTCAAGACTCAGGCAAGCTAGATTGTTATTCCATTTCAAAGTCTCAGCCCAGTTTTTAAATAGTTACAGAAATACAAAACCTGCGTCGTAGCCAAAATTGTGATATGAGGGATAGCTAGCGGAGAAAGAGAACAAACCAAAACATGTTTCCCCAGCATCAACTCTTGAAATTCCCCAAAAGGCAGCAGATTTCACTGCTGAAAAGTGCATTTTTACGGAAGGGTGTTGGCTCTGTTATCAACTGCCATGCCCTTACTAGCTCTTAAAAGTAGAACAAATGTTAGGAAAGGTTTTATGACTGAATGGGGAAAGGCAGGAGACAGACTATTAAAAAAAGGCATGGGAAGGAGTTAGCACAGAGCCAAAATAATCTCGCAGCTGCATTACATTATCCCAGTGGGAAGTTGCCAGGCTGGCAGCAAAGTTAAACTGCATTCATGAAAGGGAAGCACTGATACCACCAGCTACAACTTGCATTAAATGAGCTTCCCACACCTCGGTGCCAACACAGCTCAGTCCTGCTCTGCAACAATTTGCTGCTCCAGCCCTGGACCCGTTTTACCCATAGGCTGCCAGTCCATCTGAACAAGCTATACCTCCATGTAATGATATATAATTAAGCTTCTTTCAGACCATCACAATAAATAGTGCAGATTGTTCTATGTCAGCAACAGCTAGCAGATAGGTACTTCTCTGCAATCTGCTTCCCACCCCAACACAGTCTGAATATAAGACTTAAAGTCTATATCCCAGGAAAAACTCCCATGTTACTCACAGTAATTATACCACAGTACCACAAATGTACACAATACTTTTAAAATTACAAAACACAGGCATTTTCCTTTCAAGCTAGGAGAGTTTAAATCTCAGGGCACCAGCTTTGGAAAGGGAATTTAGAGAAGAAACTGAGGTGTGAAAAGACATCTTGAAAAAGTTCCATAAGGTAAACCAGATCAAGAAACAGTACAATGGATAAATATCAAAAGGATAGGCTATACTTAGGGTAAGAAATGGCAGAAAGCCTGAAACCTTTTCATGTCCTTGTCAGCATAAGAGAGACTCAGGGTGCCAGATGAATATTTTCTTTCATCTGCAACTGTACCACCACAGCCACCCCCCAGACTTTTCAACACTGTCCAAAACCTACTGTTTCCAGAAATGGACAGAATTTGTTGAGACCTTCCCTGCTGATGGAAAAGTGAAGGCATGAGGCGAACAGCAGTGTGGAACCACAGAAACATCGCCAACATATTTCTTCATTCTTTCACAGGGACGCAGGCTATGGAGTTGGTTTAAAGTTGTGCAGCTCCTTCAGGTTACGCAAACTCTCAGGGAGGAACAGACATTAGAATAATAGAAATTTCTATGTCATTTAATTCAAAGCACTTTAAAAACATTAACAAAAACAAACCCTGGGCTATAAAAGCAGACTGTAGATGGGATCATCTCACTAGCGAAATGCAGCTGCATTTGCCATGCAAAATTGCACCTAATGGTTCACAGTGACATTACACCACCATCCAAAGCCCAGAAAAGGATGGCTCTGAGGCCATATTCAGGAGCTAACTTTTATTACTTGCAATTATGAGAACTATTTCTAATAATTCAGATATTAAATACAATTCATAGTACATCATGGCTCTGAAACTCTTTTGGTCTTCTTCACAGAAAACTCTACTGTCATTAGAGGGAGCTGACAAGCAGAAAAGAATATGCACCATTTATGTGAGTGAGAGGAATGAGAAAGACTCAAGTACTCTTCCTCCACAGTGTATCTTACCACATAATACTATCATGCAGCTGCAGAGTTTTATCTGTCACCAGAACAATAATATTTAGCACTATCAGAATGTAAAGAACAATACAGAATCCAGTTTATGCAGTCTAAATACATGGTTAATATTCCTATGAGGAACCAAGTCCAAAGAAGAGGATGCATCTTTAAATTTCCTCACCCTGACCCCCAGGCCTCAGCTGAGCACTGTTCTTGGTGTTTCTGATCTTTGAACAGTCCAGTAAATAGGCCAGAATGAACTCATCAGTGCTGAGTGTAGATTTTAGTGTAGATTTCTGTAATATATTGGGTCTACTGCCCTTTATGGGGCAAATGCAGATAAATTTCTTTATTTTCACCCTCTCTTCCAACAGCTAAATCCCACAAAGATGCAGAACTACCTAGGCAAATGATTTCAAGATTTTTCTTAAGAACCACTAGGAAATATTTATTTGCAGACAAAGAAGGTTCACAGTTGTTTTGCTTTTATCTTCATATTTCCCTCAACAACTTTAGCATCTACAACAGAAATTAGTATCTTCTTTTGCTAGGTTCCATGTGGAAGCACAGATTCCCTCTCAAAACCAACCACCCACAACACACTGCTGGGGGGAGAAGTTTTTTGAAAAAAGACATCTGTATTTGTAGAGATCTATAAATGAAGATATCACTCATCTGATACACTGTAGGTCAACTCTTCCTTTCTTTAGTGTTCACTTCTCAGCAACTGAAATCACAAGGCATGAAGTCAATAGATATTTAAGCTATTTAAATAGCACCAAGGATAAAGGTCATGCCTCTGATGTGATTTATCTTCACAGGAACCCTACCAAATCTTGGAAACCACGGCCTTGGAGATAGGAGATTCTGGAGGCTGTATAGATAAGAGGCTGGTGTATTCAGACTACAGATAGCTTTTTCCAGAGTGTATTTAAATAGCTTAGAGCAAGGTCTTAGTAAAAACAAACAAACAAAAAACCCCCAAACCTTCCAACAATATGATATACTCTGGCAAATGCCCACGAAGTTGTAGAGAATTGCTCTCACCTGTACTGGCTGAGAGGCTGCTGTTTTCCCAAGTATTACACAGCAAAGGAAATCAGCAGCCAGGTCTTCCAGTAACTGCTGCTTCATGGCAGCTGCAAGCTAGCCCATCAAAACAAAAGAAAAGGTATAAAATAATAGTAAGAGTAGTAGTAATAAATAAAAACCTTCCAACAAAGTAGCAAATCGAATCACAGAGGTCAGTCAAACATAGGAACTGATGCCAGTGAGAAAAGGGAGAAGGGAAAGCCTGGAGCTCCCCATAAATATCTCAGGACACCAGTTCCTAAAGAGGTAGCAGAAATAGGCAACTCCACTACCACAACTGCACAGCATCATGTAAATGTGTCAGCAGACAATTTGGTAAATATTTTTAAAAAGTAGTGAAACCAAGTAAGCAGAGAGGAAAGTCAGTATCTCCCTGAACTTCTGTGCAAATTACTGTACATGTGTGAAAAAACTGCTCACATGACTTTTTAAAGTTTGACCAGTCCTGTGAATTCTGCTACAAAAAGTCTCATTTTTGTTTCAAATTTTCTCTATGAAACAGAGCTCCAGCTTGTGTAACAGACAGCAACAGCACAATTAAAAAATTCCACCTGAGGCAAACTCTGTTCTGCAACCAGAGAGGAAGAGAACTAATTAAAACCATGTTCTCTAAAATCAGAAGTGGTTAGCTGCACATACCAAATAGAACATAGTATCTGTCACAGGCAACTGACCTCAAAACAGGGGAGGGAGCAAGGGAGGTGAATGTAGTTACAACAAAACACACAGTCTGAAGGAAAAAGTGATTTAAGAGCTACTAGAATCACTGGTATTTGTGCTTGGGTGAAAAGAACAGCAGATGTGGAGCTAAAGTAGATACTAAGGGCACATTCATGCAATCCTGACAGAGATAAACCTGACAATTTAATTGAGAGGTCTGCCTATTTTCTTCGAGATCGGTGTCTCAGTAATTTATTAAACTCTCTTAACCAGTAAGTCCAGATAGGAAGGATTTCAGACTAATTAACTACAGGTTTAAACCCGCAAAGGAGCATTCTGCATCTCAGAGACCACCTTACCTTCCCTTCTGCATGGGTGTATCTTTTGAGAACAAACATGGAGGCCATTACTGACCAATTTTGAAATTCTCCCTGCATTGCTCAAATTTCTATAGACTGCAGCAAGTACCAGTTTTGCTTCTATGGCAGTCAGAAAGCTCTTGGATCATTAACATGGGAATAACAGCATTGCTATTACTCCCAGACATTTCTTTCTTCACTTTTCAATGTTTTCTCTGTGCTATCTGTCATTACCTTGTTCTCTCATTTTCCTTTTCATTAGCAATTATTATTTAAGGGAGGAAATGTAGCACAGACTAAGAATTCATTCAGCATGAATGGACAGAGACATTTGGTCTAGCGACTTCAGAAGAGGATCAGGAGCCAGGCTGCTTGCAAGACCCAGCCTGACATTCTCCCTCTTGGTCTTTGTGCAAGTCATTTAAGGTCAAGGTCAGACACAAGTTCAGTAGGGGGTCAATTCCTTGAATAAAAGATAGGGTTAACTACACTAACACTGATGCTCCTACCTGTAGCTACGCTGTCCTTGCATGAAGAGCAGATACTTCCTTTAGATTTATCCTCAGTTAACCACAGTTAAAACACAGGAGATCATGAGCTCAAATATTTCGTGATCACATCAATGCATAGCATGGCTTTAAAATCACCACAAGCAGGGGAAAGCTGTGTGCGCACTTCATCAGCTGGTCAACGCACAATTTGACTTGGATGAGAACCTTCTCCCAGCATGACTGAAATAAGGGACACGGGGGTTTTTGTGATTTGATCTAGCTGCAAACTTGTGTGTGTGCAAACATCACACAAGCCAGCAATACCTAGTGTTGCCTGGTCCACCACAGTCATCCCATGAAGACGTCTTACTGTGGTTGACATCCAAGTCATATTTCTTCTCCTTCAGTCTTATGGTGCTGGGAGTAAGAAGGAACTCCCACAGAAAGGTGCTCTGCAGTCAACAGCATGTGTGGACTCCAGGTACAGTTCCCCAGCGTGGATCCCAGCTTTCCCATCAGATTGCTCTATCTACTCTGCACACACATATGACAAACAAAAGCAGCAATGCTTCTTTCAGCCTGCTTTAGTTCTCCAACTGAATGTAATAATTTTCACTTGTTTAACAACATAGCTGGGAAAAAGACAATAATTCACTTTAGCATTAATGTGTCTGTGTTTCTTTTTACCATACAGAAGAGCAGAACCTGACAAAGTAGATCCTTCTCAGGAAACGAGCCAGTTAAAAATAAGTTGTGTGATTAGCCTAATTCATGTGGCACCATTGGTTAGGTGCATGGACCAATAACTTATTTATCTCTCATTTTTCTTCTAGGAAACAGGAGCACTGATGCTGAATTCAGAGAGCCTCAATGCCAGGATTGCCACTCTCTGGGAGTTTCAGATTAATGAAGGATAAAGAGATTAAGCCGGACTTTGGTTCTCTGCTGCATTCCTCTGACATACCATGGATACCTGAGGCAGAACAACAAGGTGGCATCAATTCTGTGAAAGGTGCAAGATTCTTCATCAGTTCCTAATGTTTATATGCAAGCTGGTACATTTTAAAACTAATAAGGGTGAAGGAATTTACTTCCTAAAGTGAATAGATCAAGTATGGATTAGATTGAATTAGCAAGATTTTTGTCTCCTAATTATCTTGAGAGTCGTTGCTATACTTTTCTTTCCAGGTTAAGAGAAAAAACAAACAATATCCCATCTTTCCAAACTTCACCAACAGTCAGGGGTTTTTTGCCAAATTTTCATTACAAGAACCGTGAGCAAACTGAGGGTTCTTCAGGTGCCTTACACCTTCCACTGACAGTTTCAAAACACAGCAACACTACTACAAAAAAACCAAACAAAAACCTGCAGATTAGTGCCTACATGTCCATCCTCCCTCCTTTATTCCTCTTCCATGTTCTCACTCTGATATTCCCTCATCAATACATGCCAGCAAAAGCATTTATCCGAATGTATTTGAGCTTAAAACCAACCAAGTAAAAAAGTAAAGCAAACCTCAAGTAAACCTCAACGTAATCCACTAAAAAGCCATACATACCTTTTGGCTGGGCAAAGGATGCAGTATTTTAGTGTCACCTGCAAAATATTAATGAAAATATCTCTTTCAAAGAGTTATACTGGAACCCTCTGATCTAAACTGCTACATACTCAAAGCTTTATTGAGAACTGAAATACACAGACTTTTGAAAACATACTATTTTTCTTCCTTCTAAAAAAGTAAGCAGAATCATGCTTATCTTCCTGGACAAAGTCAGAATCCCACTGAACATCATCCTTAGTACTAGCTGAGAGGAGGAAGTTCGGGTACAAGTCTAGAGGGTATCGGCTATTTGGCATTCACTCACCACACAGGCATTAAGCAGAATGTGATTTATTTTATTTTCAAAGCTGAATGAACTGCCATGGAGAAAGGCACCATTACTGTGTGCTAAAAATATCCAAACACAGGGGGACCACAGAGGAGTTGGTGCACTGTAAATTCATATTCCAACATATTGCACACTAACTTTCCTGTACAGACAAGCCCTTAGACTAATAGGCACCTGGGAGTCTTCAAGTCTGAGTGCCCAATAAATAAAAAGGCTATTTTATTTTAATTTTTTTTACTAGTGCTCTGGAACCAAGCTCTGATGTCCCTACTCAGACAATGCTTCCATTGAAATCAAGTCTTGGTCTATTATTAAATACTATTCCTTTCACAGCTGCAAGCTTTCCAGGTTAGAGGACAGGGATTCCATATCAAGTCAAATCATTAATCTCTGTCCAAAGGGAATTGTGCAGGCATTTATTTTGATTTTATATAGGTACCTTGAAACTGCTTGATTCAACAGACTTGTGCTGATGCCTACTGAAGTAACTGCCTGCATATCCACCAATTTCCAACTCAGATAAATAAAGAACAAAAACAAAGCAAAACAAACAAAAAAATTTCGAAGTTAATCTCCTTTTGAAAACTGTTCCAGACTCAGATGTCTTTTGGACAAAGTCAAGGACTATGTTTGAAAACCATTAACACAGCTTTCAGTTCTATTTTCCTAAGCTATAAGAACACAGTGAACACTTAGAGCAGAAAATGGTGTGTGTTTGAAGGCTCCACTGCACTGAGTTCAAAGTACCCTGAGGCTCAGTTGTGTGAGCTGCTGCCCCCAACCACAGCAAACCCCCAAAACTGACAGACAAGCTTGAGTAGAGCCCACTGAACTCAGTGAAACACCGCTAGTCAAGAAGTAAACTCACTGCCACAAGTTCACAACCTGATTTATCAATTTCCCAATCAAGTGAGCAGTCCTGTTTCAGCAAACCTGACTACCCATAGCCAGGCACTACCTGGAACTATCTGCAATTCTGCACAGCTGCAGGGAAGTGACTGCAGAGGTAAGGCTTAGGCTAACAAAGCAGACCTATCCAGCATTTGAGTGTTAGCTCCAGCTGCAAGAAGCTGCTCAGATGGTGACACAAGAACTCCCTGAGCTACCCAGCCAGCACACAAAGGAAACAATCACAACCATGCTATTTTAACTTCCTGCTATACTTTCTGCTTTTTTAGAATGATGGGTCAATGACAAACATTTTCCTTCTAGGCGGTTCACTCATTTATAGTTGTGTTCATGGTAAGTTTGACAGCTTTATCTTTTCTCAGCTACTTACAGCTGTGACTCCGTTACTTTGAAGTCAACTTGGATTTGGTTGGAATGAAGTGCAGACATCAATGACTCAGGCTTAGCATGTCACCTGCATTTGTTATCTTGCAGTAGACAATTTAATCAATTATAGTTTTTTGTCTAGGTACCAGAACAAGACAAAAACGCTGATCAGCATTTCACGGGGTTGTTTCTTCACTGCTAGCAGGCCATTTAACATCTGATAGACCATATAAAAAGGTCTTCCCAGGGGCTTAGAGTGTTTGGGCTGTTCTTTTATAGTGCAGTAGGTCATTAATGAGCAAGCAAAAGCAATGTGGAAATAGCTAGACCAGTCTTGTTGAGTTAATAAGAAACTGTCATTCTGCTTCAGTACTTTCTCATTAAGCCTAGCAGTGTTCACGTCTAAGGAGACTGATGGTACAAATCTATTTTAATGCTCAATTTAATTCCTCAAGAATCAAAGAAAGTTTAGCCCTCCTTTTTTTCCCTTGACTTATCTGTTCAGCAATTTTTGAGAAAAAACCACATTATTTTCTTTTACAAATGCAGCTCAAAAGCCGAAAATCACATTTTTTAAAAGAGCTAGACTTTTGACTTTTCTGAACAGAAGAACAATCACCACAAAACAAATTTTGTCCTCTTGCTCTCATTAAAGTCTATAAAGATAGACTCCATATTATCATCCCAAGCACATTTTCACAGAGTAGAGTCTTAAAATAGTTTAGTTGGTGGGTTTAAGTGTCACACATAAATTGAATTCTCCATTGCTTAAATAGGATCA
The DNA here is from genome assembly GCA_910950805.1 of Acrocephalus scirpaceus scirpaceus. Lineage (NCBI taxonomy): Eukaryota > Metazoa > Chordata > Aves > Passeriformes > Sylviidae > Acrocephalus > Acrocephalus scirpaceus. The sequence continues at coordinate 44,255,594 of OU383779.1, forward strand.
AGGAACAGGTACCACCTGTAACTGAGTAAAAAGGGTTTGTCATGCAACATTAACAATGAAATTAGAAAGCCACTTCTTGCTAAGAACAAGAAAAGCTTTATTAACCCCTTAAATATTCTCCTATGCCCCACTTAATTTTCGTGCTCTGACTAGAATCTTAACTGCATTCACCTGCCTTTGTTGTTACCTTCTGCAGAGATCAGTTACCTGTTGTTCAGAGCTATTGTTGCCAGATCCATTTTCTCTTAAGCAGCTTTTACTGCTGTGATAACTATTCCAAGGAACTTAGTAGAAGCTCAGCATCACCCAGATGCTAAGGAAATGCTGCTCAAATGCTTAAAGTTATGCAATAGTGATCTTCATGTGACGCTGAGGGTCCCCTCAGCCTTGTCATACAGCTCAGTTAAGTGCAGGTGTGGGGTAAAATGTCCTTGCTGTCCAGTTGCTGATGCTTGGTCACTGCAGGCTCAGTCTCTTCCTACCATCACCTCAGATCAGGCACAGAAAGCCATGCTGGCACTAATGCAGCATTCAGCAACTTAGGCGTAGCTTCAGGCATACAGAAGTCCAAGAGAAGAGGGAAGGAACAGATTAGAGAGAAGTTCATGAAAGGAAAATGATGGAAAAGAGTCACATGTTCCCTTTTGTACTTTACATGTACAAAACTTTCATGTGTGCATCAGGCCAGAACTGCTAACACTGAGCAAGGCGAGTTGTCTCCTGCTGTTTTGAACACTAAAGAAAACAGTCCAGTGCATTAGTGAGAGAGTTTCACCCTCTTATCTGTTATTCTCCAGCATTTGTTAGCTCAAGCTCTTAACTCTCCTGGCTACCCATTGCTCACACCAGGGAAGTTCCTAAAGCACACCTTTTCACACAGCATGGGTTTCATCTTATAGTTGATTTCTCTTTTCTGAACTCCACACATATGGAATTTCTTGTTAGTAAGCCTGTAACAACTGTACATCCCACCTCTGAAAACTCCCTCCAGGGTTGTTTCCACAGATCTCATTTTTATGTTAGTTTCTTTTCCTTTTCTTCTCCTTACAACAACCTTCCAAGAAGTCCCTGAATCTTTCAAGGCAAAGTACTACTTCCTACAGTGCAGATACTGTGGTAAGGACCTGAAGTTGCTGAAGATTTGAAATATCAGATCATTAACGTCATACAAAAGGGAAAAACATTTAAAAGACTGAAAAAGAGGTGAGAAAGATAAGGTGCATCCCAACAGACCAAAAATATCGCAGGATCCCAATAATGTAAATAAACAGTTTTTATTATAGGCCTACAAAAACATAACTGGTTTTGTAGGATGCTTTAGAGACCTACTGATCTGAGATAGCTTTAGAGAAATCTCCCATTATTGTAATTCCATGAGTATTACCCCAGTATTCACTGTTACACATACAGTGCAAGACAACTACAGACTTTTTCCCCCCCAATTACACATTTGGCAGACGAGCACTGGTAATTTTCTCAGTACTAGTACTCTTGAAGGTAGTGCAGCTTCCAGGGAGAAGAAAAAGGAAGATGCTAGTTAAATCTATAGTACGTACCCCCCACTACCTCAAAGAAGATTGAGGCTACTGCTGGAATCATACCTAGCATTATCACAATCTACTCTGCACCATGTCAAGGCACAGTGCTGACAGCACGAGACCACAGAAGCAGCAGCATGGCTGGTAGAACTGACAGTAACTACCAAAAAAAGACTTGAGCTGCATTTTTTCTAGTGAGGAAGATGGGGGTAGCAAGGCAGCAGAAGTACATAGCCCCTAAGACCAATAAGACCTAAACATCCAGAGCAGCAAGCATACATGCTTTTATTGTTCCTGATACTTTCTGAAGCTGGTCAGCTCTGTGAAAAAGTTATTTACATACTTACTACAACATGAAATAGTAAGAAATAAAATGTAAAATACAAGTGAGAAATATGAAAATATTAGTGAGAATTCATGCAAGGCTTAAGAGCTTCTGAAGGATCAAACAAATGCCAAAAAAAAAAAGAAGATTGTCTCAGGAAGTTTCCTTTTTCTGTTGTGGCTGTCATTGGACAAAAATACATTTTAAAGTCTTCTCTCCATTTTGGTATTCTTATGACATAGCCTGCATAATATCGGTTTGGCTTCTCTTAGCATATCTTGTTGATTCTAGATACCTGAAGTTGTTCTCCTGAAGTCCATACTCATATGTAAAGAAGGAACTCTGTTTAGCAATATGTAATTTCTTTGCTCTTCCCTCTGCACTTTAACCTTCAGCCACAGTATAAGATATGTCAGCAAAATGCTGTTTTTCATGCTGCCATCACTACTTCTTTCTTGCTGTCTCATCAGGGCCGGCCTTAGGTCGTACAGGGCTCTACGTGCCAGTATCACACACAAGCTGATACCTGACTTCTTCCTCAATTATCACTGAGTCAATAAAATCGGCCAGCATGGAGGAACTATGCAGGCGTTGCCTCCTTTCTGGAGACAAAGATACTGGAGTTTTTCTCCCTCAGGCAAGAAATAAGAAGTGTGAGATGTGATTTGTGATGAAATTCAGAACCACGTTAAACTTGCCCGGTTTCAGATTTCATTACCCCCACAGTAGAAAGGTTTGGCAAAGTAAGAGAAATTCTGCCAATTAAGAACACATAACATCAAGAATTCAGGAAGCTTCCAGCAAGGTGAGATGTTTCAGCTTCAGTCAAGCTTTCTTTTGAGATTTGTTCAGGCTTTGAATTCCTACAGCGTTTTGCTTATGGACCAAGAAGCTGTCGAGCAACTACACGCATCCCAGCAAAAGTAAATAGACCCATTTCAGCTTTGCAAATAGTCATGGGTAACAGAGCAGGTGGGAATGCTGTGTTCCTTCCTGGGCTTGCAATAGTCTTATGCCAAAAACGACTGGTGCACACTCTTGGAAGGAGGCTCAGAGCAGGATGACAGCAACCGCCCCACCTAAGGATGTGTCAACTTTCAACAGTGCTAACGATGTTATCAGTCTCAACAGCAACTGACAGCTTAAGGAAGAACAGTTCACATTGTTATGATGAATTTGAACCCCATCGCATTCAATATCAGTTCCAAGACTCATAACTACATATTTGGAATTCATGTCTTTCTTTCTCTGCCCTTTCCTGACCAACATCCCACGGCACATGAGATCGCCCCCACAGTCTAAGTTCTTTTGATACAAGTTCTGCACATACCTTAGGTAAATTATTAAAGCCTATATATCACAGGAAGTATAAAAACAGCTGAGGCATGGATCTGGGCCTTTAATGCTGGGTGATCCCTGTGCAAATTTGTCCAGATATTGTGGGGAGGGGGAGCGGGTCTCTGGAAAGTGAAGATCCTTCTCTACAAGAATTATCTCCTTTAAAATCTATGTGAGCTTTTACAGTCACACACTTCAGCGTCGTGTCCTGCCAGCAAGTTGCACCATGCTTGCAGCTTTCCACACATCCTTGAAACAATGGCTCTCTCTGCTGGTGCCTTAACATCCTGTACCACAGGCCAGCTCTGCGGGGAAAGGCACTCAACACTCCCAAGCAGAATGGCTCCTTTTTCCCGGGAAAATCCTGCTCCTTCCTCTCCAGGACTGAAGCTCATTCTTTTAATATGGGGTTCCCAAGTAGTGACCTTAAAATATATATTGAGAAAACAATCTTCTATTGTTAAAGAATTGCTTATTTCTACAGTTTACTCTCTTGTACTTTCAGATAAACCTAGCAAGAAAACTGAGGCTTTATCAAGAAGAGACACAGATTGCTGTTTATAGATCCCTTTGCCTTTTTTATTATTAATTTAGCCAATAGTTGAGGCCCAATAATTGAAATCACAAGTGTTGATCCAGCAACTTTGGTCTGGCTCATAGAACACTTGCTAGCTTGGATTTTAAATTAAAAAAAAAAAAAAATCAATCAATCCCTTTACCACTGGTGTCTCATATAAGACTTCAGGAGCCTTCTTAGTTATCATATCATTTAAAGACTCAACACTGGTTCAAAGATTTGGACGTACATCCAAACCTCAAATCTTCAATTCTAAAATATTACCCAAAAGCACCAAAAAGGAGGGAAATCCTATCATTCCCATGGCCATAATATTGTCACTTTTGCCTCTAGTAAGTCTTTAATCTTACGCCTTATTTAATCATTATTAAGATATATTAAATAATTATTTTAACCATCCTATACATTGAGGAAAATTAAATTTGATGTGCTATAAAAAATCTGAAACTGAATCCAAAAGAGACTGCAACATCAAGTTCCAAATTTCTTTTCGGGGTGAGAAAGTTAAACATAATCACCTTTTTTTCTTTTTCCTCAGCATCAAATTTAGAACTGGACTTATTCTCTCATCCTATAGTTTGGCTACTTATTTACTGAGACCAATGGCACTGAACCACAGCTACAGCACAGATGATCAGCAAAGAAAATTATTCTGCACAAATCTGAGTCTGGCCTAACCTGATCAAGAGCTGATCTTCACTTTTACAGATTCAGACAAGCAAATGGACAGAAAACCTGAATGCACAAGTGGAAGCCCACTTTGACCATATAACAGACTTTACTAAAAAGATACAAGTTTTCACAGAGACAGAAGGTTTTTATATTTCACTTTCATTTCTGCAAACAAGACACATGTTTCTACTGCATTTGTTCCTATTCTAGTCAGGCATCTCAGCTTAGTTATTATCACTAATTAAAAGCCTTAATTCAGTAAAGCATGTGAATGGAAATTCTCAGCAGTGGTAGCCCACCAACAGATGTCTCTGAGGGCCATATTCCCAGTGAGAAGGGACAAGCATTGTCTCCTATTTCTACAATCAGAGACAGATCCCCTGTCAAGAGTCCTCAGATTAAAACACTTGGCTGTGACAGAATCTAGTTGCTTTATAGGTATTTTAAGAAAACCTCTTAAAACTAGGACTGAGAAAAAAAAAAAAAAGAGCAACGTACCATAGAGTCACAGAATTGTTTAGGTTGAAAAAGAACATTAAGATCATTTCAGTGCAGCCAGCAAGTCCCCCAGCAAACCATGTCCCTAGGAGCCACATTTACATGTCCTAAGAGTGCTAACTCTTTGTACAAAATTCTTACATTCAGGCCAACACTTCTCAGAATCAACTGCCTGCTCTAAACCAATTCACCTTAAGATAAGAATCATGGAATGGCTTGGATTGGGAGGAACCTTAAAGATCGTGTAGTTTCAACCCCCCCACCACGGACAAGGACACTTTCTATGGGATCAGATTACTTAGAGCATCATCCTACCTGGCTTTGAACAGTTCCATGGATAGGGCATCCACAACTTCTCTGGGCAATCTGTTTCAGTGTCTCATCACCTTTACAGAAGAGAATTTCTTTCCAATATCAAACCTATCCTCTTTCAGTTTAAAGCTGTTCCCCCTTATCCTATCACTACATGCCCTGAAAAAATTCCCTTTCCAGCTCTCTTGTAGGCCCCTTGAAGTACTGGAAGGGTGCTTTAAGGTCTCCCCAGAGCCATCCCTGAGGAAGCAAAATTGAGCCTTTCCTTTTTCCTTTAATAATGCTATTGACTTAAAAATATATCTTAAACCTATTTTCAGGAAAACCGAACAGGACTTCACAGAACTTATTAATTAAAGTGTGAAATGTCAATATTTGTAGCTTGATCTTTAGAGAAACTGAGCACTTGCAGCTGCTGAAGTGACAGAAAGCTATGGCTTCACATGTCCCCTAAATTAAAAATAAAAACCAGACTATGACTTTCTAAAATATTTCAAGATCTTTGGGTGACAACTATTACAGAAATTACACTGTAATTATTAAAATATTCACCACTACTAAATATGCAAAGCATCTGCAAATGAGTCTTTGGATCTTTATTGCAGCAAAAGGGAATGGAATTCACCTTAGTAATGAGGAGACAAGTGGTCTCCAAAGAGAGTAGCATCTACCTGATGCGCCATTACAATTACACAGGTTGTTCATTAGATGGTACTGACAAAGTATTCTGAAGAGTTTCAGAAACTCGTGCAAAACACGTTGACAGGTTAAGGCGGGAGTAAAACAAAACCTCAGGATTTTTCTGCACCTTACTAAGCTTTTTCTTAAGTGGAATCAAGTCTAAATTTTGATTGTTCATTTTATTGTTCCTCTCTCTGATCTTTCCGTTTATTAAATACAGGATGTACAGCTTGAATCTGGAACCACGGTTGAGATCTCCCAGTCATCAGGAAATGCAGGAAACATTTGGAATAAAAACAAGTAACTCTGAAAAGCAGTATATAAGAGGAGACTTACCACTTAACAGAGAGCAGGAAAGAAAATACCCAATTGACAGCAGCTTTGATCTTGTAAGTCCTGTGGCAGCAAAACTTCCTGCCCTGTCCCCTGTAATGTCTTTGACTATCTGTTTCTGTTAAAAACTAGTTTCAATCATGATTCAGAAACCAACGGCAATACATTAAGTGCTGTCTGGCTTGTGGTACAGATTCTGCCTGCTTTGTACCATCAGGATAAAGTTAAGGTGGCAAAACAATCGCTCACTTGCAGAAACTGTATGCAGTCGACTGTCAAGTGATGCATGTGTACACAAAAGTGCAGACACTACTGATTAATGGTAGAACAGCACTGTTCCTTATAACCCCTCCTGAGGTCCTGCAGCACTGAAATAACACAGCTGGAGGAGCAGAGGACAATCTCAGTCTCAAAGCATATGCTGAGATGCTATCAGTTTCTACCCAGTTGTTGGTCTAACAAGTGGTCTTAGGGATAAAGTGGACCAGGAGGTCTCGGTGCACAGCACACAGCCTCCTCTGGTATGAGAAGGAGCTGCAGAAGCAGGTACACTGAAAGCAGGCAACAGCCAAAACAAAGACCAGAACAAGGGCAAACAGCAATTCCTTGCACAAATCAGTGCACATTAGTTTAGCTCTCAACATAAATCCTTAACTAATTTATAGAGGAAAACAGTTTTATCTTTTCCTCAGCAATTCTACATCACTGGGAGCACAGAGCAACTTGAAGTTCCCTTCACAGCCTGGGTTAAGTTTTCATGCAGGAATTTTAGACCCACAAGCACAGTGCTTGTACAACAGTGGACTGCAGTAGTTGTGGTCAAGTCCTAGTGTGCCAATCCTGAAGAGATGAATACTCTCTTATCAGCAGCTCATAATGTAACTAACAAATTGGCACAACCATTTCAGCTTTTGCTCTTTGCAAGGAGATAAACTGATACTCCTTATCACCATGTATCAAAAGCACTTATGGTAAGGTTAACTAAGAAGAAACCCATCTCTTTGCATCTTGCTGAAGATTACTGTGTTACTCTTTCCGTTATCTCAGTGGGAGATATAGCAAGGCATATTAAGAATTAATACGTTATAGTCAATTTCTTCAAGACAAATTGAAGGAGATGGTCCAAACCAATTTTATTTCTATGCTTTTGTTCGGTAGTTCCTTGCAAGAAAAAAGACCAGGGAAAAATTTTGTATTCAGACATTATTTTGTATTTGTTGAGAGTGGAAATAATCAACTGTTATTAAAACTGATTTCTTTATTATTAAGTCTCAAACAAGATATATCAAGCATTACAATCAAAATTATTTCAACTACACTTACAGCAGCAGGAGAGGTGGGTTTTTTTTCTTTTTATTTTGTATCAAAAGTCAAGAATTATATATTGTATTAACAAGCAGACAATAGCTAGAATTTTTTTTTCTCTCCAAACCTCACCTGTCAACCAGAATACTCCTAAGTATGTGTACTAGAGCATGTACTTACAATAAATGTGGTTTGTGGTTACTTAGACATGCCTGTGTGCATTAGGGTCATACCTGGAAGCAAGAAAGCTGGATTTTGTTCGGCCTTGCACTGTAGGCAGCAGACTGTGAAAGGTGGAAAAAGAAGGCACAAAGTTAACCAGCAGCTCAGAGGCAGCACAAAGCTCACAACTCACCTGTCTCATACTGCAGCTTCTCTCTACTGGATAGCATGGCCTTCTACCATTTGTGCCCAGTACAGGTGAAGTTAATTGTAAACATTTAGACTGCTGTTTGGCTGTAGACAGACAGCCAAGAGCAGTCAAGCCTCTAGGAGAGCAGTCATCAGTTGTGTTGATTAGGACAAGCTCACGTGTTCCAGGTTAATACTTGTCTGCATCAAGGTCTTAATATTTTCTCCCCAGTTTTTCTGTCTGAAGTCTGCTACAGTCCTGATGATGCATTTGAAGCACCTTTTTTGATCATAACAAATGAAACTTCAAAACTAGATTCTTGGTGTGTTTGATTAACTTGGACAGAGCAAGAAACAGAAGAGGGACAGAAAGCCCAAGAATATGTGTTTTAAGAGTCACCAAGTTATATCATTGGGGAAATTCTCTTACTTAGATTTAGATGAAACCACAACACTTGGGTCCCATTTATGATTTGTTCTGACACTTTCCTGCACTACAAAAAAAAAATTACATAAATATAAAAACATTGACAGAAAGACCAGATTTACCTCTAGACTGAAATATTAAGGAACAATCACTACAGTATCCACATAATTCCAGTTTTCTCCGGCTCAGGCCATCTTGCCTCCATGAGCCACCCCAGCCAGCACCTCGCACACAGCAGCAGGCTGGAGCAGAGGGGCTGTGGAGATGAGAAATGGTGCTTGCAGGTGCAGCCAGGGACATGTGCTGAAGAAACTCCCATGAAATGAGGATAAAAAAAGAGAACAAAAACTTACCCAGTGTGTCCTTCCTGCCTGTGGCTACTGCAGCCAGGCAACTCTGCCGCCAGTGTCCACCACCACAAGATGGCTGCTGCCTCCTCAGAGAACCTGTGCCCACCACGGAGGGACAGCCAGGCTCCCTTCCTTCCCAAGTGCTCTCACAGCCACACTGAGGGACAGCCAGGCTCCCTTCCTTACTAAGTGCTCTCACAACCACACTGAGGGACAGCCAGGCCCCCTTTCCTTACAGATGCTCTCACAGCCACACTGAGGGACAGCCAGGCTCCCTCTCCCCACAGGCGCTCTCCCAGCTCTCTCAGCACATCCCCGGCCCACCGCGGGGCTCTCCCTCAGAGGGGCAGCAGGGACGATCTGTCCCGGGGCGGGCACTGAGGGCCGCCATCCCCAGCTCCCACTCGGCTGACCCCACAGCCTCACAGGCGGCATTGCTGCGCACAAGACCCGCCCGCCCCGGGGGCTGCACCACGCCAAAAAGAGCTCCCCAGCTGCCCCAGCTCAATTTTTCACCCTAAGCACAGGTGTAGCCAAGCTCAGGTAACTCCCCCTCCTTTACCCTCACTAGCAATAGGATTTGTGTTGTTTTTTTATGCACTTCAGCATCACTCACACAGGCAGGTATGGCATTTCCCTCACACCAGGTTTCCATGACCCCTTGCTCTCCTGCCCCAATTTCACGCTCCCTTGCCAATTGGCCAAGGCAGCAGTGCTGGGAAGAGGTGTGGGAGGGAGCCTGGGAGCATGCAGAGCCCTCAGCCCACCCATCCCTGCAATTCCAGGACTGTAAATATCCAAGACCAGTCTCACAGAAAACCTGGAGCTCAGAAGCACCCCTCATTGCCTGCTTTAAAAGAGACACCACAGAGCAAAGTAATATGGGTTGTTCAGGTATGCATCTTAAATCTCCTGGAAAAGTTTTCCTCAGCCCTAGTTTAGAACTCCAGAAATACAGTCTTTACAAGAAATACAGTAGCTTTGCCATTTCACCACAGTGATCCTCTAGCTGACCATTCAGCTAACAAGAGTTTTATGCTTTGTTAGACCTTACCTGTTTCCTCAGTGTCCTCTTTCCTGGGGTTGGATGAAACCCCTGTACCTGCCCCCTCCCTTGGTACAACTTCACCAACATTTAAAAAAATACAGGGAGAAACAAAGTTGGCAGAGGTTCAAGAACACAGCTTAAGTAGCAACATTTTAGAACACTAAATACTAGCAAATTAGCATAAGAGTCATCAGGTATCACAAAGGCAAGCATCTACTGGAAGAAAAAAAACCCATTAAAAACCATATATATAACATTTACCATATAGAGAAAACAGGTGCCATTGGTCACAGTGACCAGAAAACTCCCACAGATGTCAAAACAACTTTAGTAAGTACATAGAGCATATATCTTTCAGAAATTTTACATCTCAGTTAATAATAGATATATAATCATTTACCGTATGTAATTAATAATGCACTTTAAGTTGACATTCTTGTTCAGATTCCTTCTGAAAAATGCAAAGAAGATATATCTGCACAGTAAAGAGAACAAAAAAATGCAGAAAGGCAATGTCAGAAGTGAAGAGGAGGAAGTAAAAAGAACAGAAATAGACAAAGAGTAGTAGGAACAAATGGTAAAAGTGAAGGTAGATCTGGAAAAGGAAGAACAGAGGAGCATGGAGGACGTGGTTAGTGAGGATAATGTTCTCATTTGAGAAGGGAACATTTGAATGGAATGATGACAGAACTACTGTTGTCTTTGCTTTTTTTTTTGCAAGCCAGGCACGTGCGTCCACACCTAAGGATGTTTCAGCATGAAAAAACATAGATAACAACAAAACAGCTTCTAACATTACAGAAGACTAACAGAGTGTGAAGAAGCCAGCAAACTGCTTCAGCACTCCCGTACAAATTCCAAACTAGAGTATAACAACACAAATGTTTTAATCTCAAACATGTGCATAAATAAAGTTCTACCTTTTAGCAGCATACCAGATTTTTCCTAAGTTTAGTATTGCATGTATGTCTACTAAATTGACTTCATTTTTTTAATGCTTTCATCCATTTGTCATTGCTCTGAATTCTGACTTTTTAAAGTCTTTGTTGATAATGTAAAAAATCAGTATCAACAGTGAATCAAAGTCATTAAACAAATTTAGGTCTTCAACCTATTGTACCTAGCTTACAGTGAGTTCATGAGGATGATATTCCACACTTCCCATACAACACTAAATCCACTACTGAGTGTTTACCCTGATAAAAACTTCAGCACGTGGTTATAAAGATTTCATCGCAATGTTAGTTATTCCTTAATGATATAAGCATATTATACTACCAAAAAAAAAAAAGGCATTTAAGAGCACTTTTGCTCTTGACTTCTGCTGACATGCTTTAGGAAAAAAGCCCAAACCAAATCCAACAAATACTTCAGGCAAAGCTCTGGGAAACCAATCAGTATCAGAAACAAGCTCTTGTGCTGTATAATTATCACATTTCTGTTCCCCTTTTGAAATGTTCTGTTTACACGAAACAGTGCATTTGACACCATCTCATCGCTTCTGGTAGCTTTCTCATCCATCTGGTAGCTTGTCAGTGGAACGGCATTTCCCGGGGACAACAGCGACCTCCTCGGGTGGTCTCGAGGAGCTGCAGATACCTGGAAACGCCTGAACGCACTGCAGCGCATTCCCGGGAAAACATCTCTGAGAACCCCATTAGTAGAAGCAGCATGTTTTAATCACATGACTGAAAAGAAAGACTTTAAAAACTTTTTTTTTTTTAATTAGTGCCATGTCCTGCTTAACTTTATTACAGGAAAAGCAAATAGATATTCAAGTCAAACCGCAGGACTGAGAACACCAAGATGACTGGAAAATACCTTGAACCACACTCAGTGAGGTGAAAGACCTTTAGTTTTATTTTCCTTAACTTCCCATTCCCAAAATAAGGAAAATATTCCTTTGCTTCATGAACCTCCTTGACTCTCTTTGATCCTCCCTACTCTCAGTGTGAATCCTCCAGCAAAAATAGCCCATTTTACTGTCACTCTGTTTACATTTAAATGTCAGCCGAGGCTTTCCATTGCCTCATTTGTTGCATAGCCCGGGTTCTTGTTCTGGGTTTGTGTCCTTGTTACATGAAGATGCATTCCAATTTTTTCTTCCAGCTCTTACTTACTGAACTTTCCTAACTGTTCCTATGTATTCCTCCATCCCTCTTCTCCAAATCTTTGTTCCATGTAAGCCACATACCCATATTCTTCATATCCTTCTCAAAAGCACATGTGAAAAATGCAACACAGGTTTTTGCCCCTTTACAAGTAACATGAAGGAAAGTAGACAGTAATTTTTAAAATATATTTCTGAACCAATCGACATATGCTACATAACACTAATCAGCACCCATTCTCTCTTTATTCTTAGTTCTCTCCCCTTCACTTTGGCAATCTGCTGAGCTCCTTGGGCTAGGATCTGCTCTTCTGGCAAGAATGCTCAGCAAACCCAAGGTTGCTATAGCAATTAATAATCATTTACGTTTTAGTTTACAGAAACAGAAACTAGAGGAGTAGAGGTGCCATGAGGAGGAGGTGGTAGCAAAGAAGTCACAATTAGAGAAAACAGCACAAGAACATATTTGGCAGCAGCAGCAGGATTACCACAGGAAGCTTCTGCAGTTCCAGAAGAAGCAACAGTTAGAAGAACATAGAGCAGATGGTCTATAGAAAGACTAATGCTTACTTTAGCATCAAATAGTTCATCAGAATGGATGATTTCTGGTAAAGACATAGCCTGTATGTCTGCCTTGATATTCCTGTGACACTACATCCCAAACTTGCAGTACCTAAGCTGCTTCTCTGTTAAACAGCTATGGTAAGAACAGTTCTCTCTGCCACAGTCCCTGCAGCCTGAAAAAAGAGAAATTCCACAGCCTAGCTACTATGCAAGATTGCTGGCAATAACAACATTCATGATGCATCTGATCATTTGTTTTCATTACATATCTTCTCTGAAAGCCCAACTCCCAGCACCTACAGTTAAAAATACAAGATTCTAACAAATAGTTGCAGAGAAAGGCTTGAACAAAAATCCAATTACAATTTAAGAAAAACTCATGTGAGACAATATTAAATACTTGTAATGTCAGTATTATAACAATATTTTCTTTTTATCTGTAACTGATAAAGTTATTTCCTAAATAGCAAGTATGTAAACAACCAATAGTTGTTGGCAATGTTTCTAAGAGCCACAAAAATGCAGACAAAAAGAAGGGGCAACATGGTTAGAGAAAGAGTGCCAGCAGCTGGTTGACATGGCAGTAGAACACCCGGAATTCGAAGGAAAAAAATGAGAAAAGGCAACCTATAAGGCTGAGGAGAAAATGAAGAGGAAGATGCTAGACTACATCAAGAGAAGCCAAAACACAAGCACGGCTTTTAAATTTAATCAGGTATGTAGCTACTAATCAAAGAGTGAAGTTAATTTTTTTCCTCAGTTATATCAACACATCTTTACACCTAGTGCCAACCTATACAAAAATGCGTCTGTAGTAGGAGTTCCATCAGTGTATTTAACACTTGAGAGCACCACTGGTACCTCAGGACTTAAATTGCCATCAATTCCAGTCCCAAGACACAATGCTCTTTAACCAGTTTTTCAGTATTTCCCTGAATTGCACCAGTAATTGACATGCACCTGTTATATTATTTTAGTGTTTATAACATATTACAGAAAGAAACCCAACTGGATCTCACTGAATTCCTGAAGTTATGATTACCTTTACACAAACCATCAGAACAGTCTCCAGAGCTTCCACAACTTCCTGCAGCACCTCAGAACACAAACTGGGAGGCTGCATAGTACACATTAAAACATTGCAAATTGCTTACAGGCCTTCTAGGTCAGTTTACGAGCCAGAAAGCACTGCCAGGGATAACACTAAGCAATAACTACAGCTGAGTAGCAATTAGCACCTACCACTTGCTCTACTCTTACTGTTGTGACAGGACAAGCTGGCCTTCAAGAAGGTATCAGCAAGCCAACATGTTCTTCCACAGAAGAACCTATTCCAATCCTTGCTCAAAGACAACTCCTACGGGAAGCCCAGGCTCCTGCCCAGCCTCAGTGCTACAGAAGGCACTGTAGCAAAATCAAAGAAAGTGCCAGTGCACCAGTGCAATGAGCTCACCAAGTGTGTACGTGTCAAGTCAATGCACAGGCTTTCTAACCCCAGAGGGAATTCTGTCCTGCAATCCCTTTATTAACACTGGAGGCTACAAACAAATCTGGAACCACCTCAGCAGTCCGAGCATTACTAATAGAAGCTACCAGACTGGAACACACTCAACATGTCCTTCATCCACGAGTGTTTTCCCACATTCACCTGTTTGAAAAGCTAGGCCTGAAATGAGTATAAAAGAGTAAGTAAATGCCTGCTGCTAGGAACAGCTCATTGCAGTGAGCTCTTTCAGCTGCACTCAAATTCAAGGATCCAATCTGGCTCAAGAGAAACCTTTTACTTATTCATATATTTCTTTTCCTAGACTGCAGCAATAGTCTGTGTTGACATCTCAACAATAGGAAGTAAAAGCATTCAAGTTTGATCAGCCAGTAGAAATGAATCCAGACAGACCTCCTGAGGTGCCAGAATAGATTCTTTGGTCCATTCTGAATTAAAGAGATAAAACAATGAAAGCACCAGGTTACAAAAAGGTATGAAGACCTCAGTGCTGACTCGTGGAGGAATTCTCCAAAACAATAAATTGCAATAAGCATGGTAATGTAAGAAGCAGCTAAATTTCAGATTTAGCAATAAAAAGACTACAGAGAAACTGTTGCAAGGTAAGTTCTTCCTTATTAATCTGATTATTCTCTTTTTTTGCTTCTCTGATACTTTCTACCAAAGTGTAACACTTGTAGATTCAATTCATACTGCAGTTCCTGTAGAGAATAATCAATTTTTGCAGTTTCTAAATTGGAGCTGAATTCCATTAGGTATGCATTAAGTACTGGTTCTAAAAGCAAACCAAAACCAGTTTAAATATCCAGCACAATTCCTACTGGTCTCTGTAGGGTGCTTCAGAGGTTGATTTTCTCATTTAAGAAAATTTACCTGAACAGCAATAATTCAATAATTCTGTGCACACAGAAGATGCACAGCACAGGTCAACACAAATATTTTAAGACTGTATTCTTAAATACTTTCCATTTAAATTAGGAAAAGCTAAAAACTAGTAAACAACTGTAACATTTCTAAAGCAATACATGGCTAGTCAAAATTCACGACAGAATTCACATTCTAGCATTATCTAACATATTAACTGAAGTCCAAATCCTGCTGACATTTTTGCATTTAATTTCAAAAAATCCTAATTTTATCAAACTGGTGATCATGCAGACATGTTTATACTTAAGAGAATACACAAATCCTTTAGGCAGAGAAGCTTTGAGAAAAGCTGTTAAGATTGATTGTTTTGTAAAGTGCCTTTCAATAAAGCTTTTATACATCACCATAGTGAGTATTAAATATATCGTCACAATTCAAAATAAAGTATTAGCTTCCACCTTCTATTCCATAACTGACTCAGTGAAGGTGGTTTTATTCTCCCAACACTTTTTAAAAGCACTTAAAACCAACCTTTTTCTCGTATACAAGTAAGCAAAGACCGAAAAAATAGCAGGAGGAAAGGCTTTCTGCTTTTCTCCAACATATGAAATCCAACCTTATTTCCAGTTATAGCCTTTGAAACTGTAAGTGCTTTAAAACTTCCACTCTAGACCACCAAGAAAGAAAGACAAGTTTAGCTCATTGACTTAAAACTCAGGTTTTACTTTAAAATTCAGGTTTTATTTCAACCTGTAATTCGCAAGAATTAACTTCTTTAGAAGCGGTACTGGGTGCATCTGTAGCACACGTCTTCTCATTTTGCACAGAACTCTCAACACTAATTTTCGAGGCAGAGGACAGTTTTCCTATCATTACTGTTCTATCAGCAACGACACGACTTTGGACCAGCAGCTCTGTTGAGGCTCTTTGAGGCTTCATAAGTCTGAGAAAGAGGTCAAATCAGTTTGTCACTGGTTCCACATCCACTCTATAAAGAGATGTATTTTAGGACAAGGTTACAGAACAGAAAGTAATCTTCGCCTTGAGCTTCATCCTACTGAAGCTGCATTTTGCAGAAAACCCTCCTCCACAGTCTCAAGAGAACCAAATGCAGTACTTCAGCTAGAAAGCTGATATAAATGAGCATATAAAAACAGATTTGGAAGAGGAAAGTGAACAGCTAGAAGCAAAGATAGTCAGGGCAGCCACTAGAGTACTAGCATCAAACCCCAGGGATGTGGATTCAGTTCCTCAGCTGTGCTTTCAGCTTCCACAGTGACCCCAGTAAGCTGCACCTCAGTTCCTAGTTTGCAGAATAGAGATAATAGGAACTTGCCTACAAAAAAGAGCATTATACAAATTTTAATTTAAAAGATGACCTGGTAATAGTCACAAGGCTGTTGTATTCCTGGTATACTGAAGCAAATGTATTTAGTATTTTTAAAAAGTAATTGGAGGTTAAGTGCAGAGAAGTTGTGTTTTTCTACATCATCACAGCAACCCCTCCTTCCTTAAGAACTGAATTACATAAAATACTTTAAGAAAACCCCATATTCTGAAATTTTTAAAAAAAAATTTTAATCTTTAAAAAATTGCTTAGTGCAACTATGCATACAAAAATATTACTAAATCAGAAACAGGACAACCACAAGCATGAAAGAAAATGTACGTCTACCTTTACAGCAAATGCCATAAAAAAAGTACTTAAAACCTGCTATTTTTTCCAAGTATGCCAGCATGTGTCTTTAACTGAAGCTGGCATTTATACAGAACTTGATTCTCCAAACAAGTCCTATTCATCTGCAAAAGAGGTGAAGCAGGGAGAGTACTGAAATCTTCTCTTCACACTGCCCATAATGTCCCACCTCAGCTTTCATATCCAGTAACAAGTTCTCAAACTGACCATTTATAATCTGCAGGTAGCTGGAACATGTAGACCCTGATAATGATGCCCAATGAACTGTCATGACACCTCCATGTCATCCATCATAGATTATTTAATGGTACCATATCATGTCATATGAAATGTAGACATCAAAAGCCATCTTTATTTCCAAGTTGCATTTTCAGTTTAAATTCTGTGCATTTTCAATTTAAATTCTGTGCATGAAGTGAACACTTATGTAACTGTATGTGAATATTCTCTTCCAAGAAAAGAAACAGCTAGTAGTCTCTAAGAGTCACCTGAAAAACAAGCTGATCAAGTATTTTACTAGGGCAAGTAGGAAAAAAAATTTATGAGGTATATTTACAGAGCACAATTTTTTTCTGGCTTCAACTTATAGTCACTGGAAAAGCATACCCTAATTATAACTTCTAATGGTTTTGCTCATTTCCAAACATTTGAAAAGAAAATGCAAGTTGTTTATAAAATTGGTTTTCTTGTTTATTTTAAATGAAGCCGGTACAGACAATGTCCATTCAAAACCCACGTCCCAGGCCAAAAGGTACAAACAAGAGTGTCAAAGTAACACCAGTTGGCTGCTGTGAACATTCTTGCACGGATGCCTGCAGATACTAATTGCTATATGAGGTTAAAATGCTTCTGGGCTCTTCTGGTAATATTTAAAAATCATTAGGGTTTTCAATTTCACATCTTCAGCAAAGCCATCTCTGGAGCAAGGAACAGATGACAACAGTTCTACCTTTTCCATTTCCAACACGGCAATCTTCTTCATTGGGCCATCAGCAGAATTTAAGTAAAATAGCTCTGAGTTATGGATACACAACTTCTCCACAGTTTAGTTCTCTGAAAAACTTCATCTCGCACTGAAAGTTATAGTCCAGGAGTGAGACAGTCACACATCAAAACTTCAGGGCAGATATGGAAGTCATTAAGAACACTCGCCCACCTGGCAGATCTTACAGCCTTCGTGCCTGAAATGCACGAACCCAGTGAACATACAAATGCATGTGAGTACATGAATTCCTAAAAGGGAGGGCAGAAGGGAAGAGGGGAGCAAGGTTGCAGCTGGATCACAGAAGTTCAGCACAATGAAAACAGAAACAATAGTGTATAATGAGCACGAGAATTCAAAATACCAGACGCTTGAAAGTAAACTCCCAGAGATGGGGTGCCAGTTTCAGTGTTGAACACCACATTACAAAAGAACTATTATTTAAAAATAAAAAAGGATTAAGGGGGAAGAAAATCAGAAGGATCTAAACTGTTGAGTGACCCCCCGTCTGTTCCTGATAAACTTCAATCACATCTTCCTCCTCCATCCCCAGCTGTGAGAACAGAGAAAAAAACAGCAAATAATCGTTATAAATCTGGTGCAATGAAATCAGAGCAGGTCCTAGAAAAATTATACAATGCTTTGTTCCTCTGTCCCATCATAATTCATCAAAGGGGTGAAGAAAGTTCCAGTTGCCACCTCACTAGAGAACACTCACAATTTTTAGCCCTTTTTCTTCAGACTTAGGTATTTCGGTCAAAGCAAAAGCCTTACAGCAAAGACCCACCTGTGGAGCAGCACACATCAGCCTGGAAGTTGCTGGCTTTACCTTTCTCTAAACCCCTTGTTTAGGGGGAACAAGGCTATCGCCAACATCATAGTGAATGCACCAGCTGTAGAGCCACATGAATTAAATATACTATAGTGCACTGCTAGCTCACAATACAGCCTAACACCTACACCTTGCGTCCCAAAGCCTGTTTACAGCTATTCTCTCACAGAGAGAAACTTGTTCAATTTCACAGTCATCAAGTTTGTTTGTTATTTTCAGAAGGTCATTATTATGAGTTTCTTCCTGTTTTTTTGTAACAATTAGCGGAAGTCACTGGACAGAAGTAACTGTTTTCTGTTTATTTACACTTTGATCTACTAAACGTGAACTAAATACATGTTTATTCCAAGTTCAAGCTCAACAATGGGAAGATTCCCTTTGTGGTTTTCCCCCCTTTAGTAAGCAATGACTACACTCTCCTTTCTGAGGCATTACCCATGGGGGTCCAACCAGGTTCCTTCCAACCTGCCCATCTGCCTTACTAAAAGACCCTAGTTAAAGAAATGTAGTCAAACTATATTTCTAGAAAGAAACTCACCTCCTTGGGGGTATGATTATCAGTAATTCTCTGACCCTCGAAGAGAAACCTGAGCGAATTCATTGGAACACCCTAAAAAAAGAAGCAGATGTATAAGGAAAACACCCAACTTACTGAATCTTGTATGGATTTACAAGAAAAAACATTTTAAATAAAAACAACACATAAAAGTCATAAAAGAGTGTTAGTTCCTGTTACACAGGGAGTTCAAACATTCTGCTGCACCCACGTAGACTACAAAGAAGTGACTCAAAAAGTACAATAGTGCCAAAATGCATGTTTATTCCAGAGTCTCACTGGAGTTCTAGCTCAACAACTTGGAAGTTTCCTTAGCGTTTTTAACTTGTCTTTATTTAAGAATTAAGTACTGACTATACCAGCTCTCCCAAGATGTCATTACACATGTATTTTTCTGAACTGCATGTCAGCCTTATTTGAGGATCCTAAGACAACAGGAGGAACATGATGTTTACTTCATGAACTCCTACCCATGCTTTACCAATCTTCTATGGCTACAGGAAGGAATTGCAACCTTTACCATTATCAATTCTGCAAATGCTCAGCACTGGGAACAAGAAAGAGCAGAGCTGAGGGGGAGAAAAACGAACAGCATTCAAACAAAGAGAAACAAACATCCCAAAGGTAAACAGAGTTAAAGTATGTCTGTTGCACAATGTGCCCATGTTCTGGCAGAATGTCATACTTCACATCAATAGATAAGGCAAACACCTCATCTTTTCCTTCTCTTTCAAGTTATGAGCAAAACAAACTCATGTGAAATAGGACACAATTTTATCACTTAGCTCTCAAATACTGCTTGCAAATAACTAGGCAGAAGATTTTCTCAGGTAAGGACAGATCCTCACACTGTTTCAACAATGCCTCTGGCCAACATGGAAGAAATGTTCATAGTCCCTTTACCAGAGAAAAGCTACTTGACACCAAAAACTGCACTGACTCCTCCGAAGGAAATCACAGACCTTCCAGAATTCAGCTCAGGAGATACAGGTGTGCTCATTCAAACAATTATTTCTTTAAGAAATAATTCCACACATGCATGTTCATTAGTCAGTAAGACTGCTTAATGAATTATTTACAAGATATATTTTTTTTAAAATTTCAGGTTTTTAAAATGAATCATAAATTTAACCATTTGGATTTGGCTAAAAATGTATCTGGTGTTTGATCTTTTCTTTCTTCCTACTCCAGAAAGACAGCAAAAAAGAACACATTTCGTGAAAGAACACTTCAATGACAAGTTCAACTTGTCTCAAAGTATTAGGAAAAAGCCCCCAAAGTATCATTACTTATGATTATATCTCCTGAAGTGAACTCCAACATACTTATCCAAGAAAAGGCCACACAAGGCATCTATCCCCAAAGCTGAGGGCAAACTAGGCCAGGCCTTCTGGAAATAGCAGCTGTGAATCCACAATATCTGCCACAGAATCTGGAAGTGAAAGTATGTTTTTTTCTGTAACAATTGTTACTATTTACCTACATCCACAATTAATATTGCAGATTTCTTTAACTTCGGGTATAACTTCACAATTGTCTTACATAGGAATACTCCTACTTGTCAAAAGAAACAAGGAAATCCATTATATTTGTATCATCAGACACCTCAAAAGTCTTTATTTGAAAGCACAGTGAGAAAAGTGGTTTGGGTTTTTATTTTCTTTTTAAAGAATGTCATCGTTTCACAAACCTGTCTTTGACAGTATGATTCTTTGAGTTTCTTGAGGTGTGTTGTCATTTTCACCTTGAAGTGAATTTCACTGCTGTCCTAAGGACAGAAAAGAAAAAAAATTACTCTCCTTGTAGTAACTGCTAACTTTAATTATTTTTAAACATTTCATTAAGAACAAACTTACATGAAACATGGAATGTGATTTAACTATCACCATGCATACCTTGGTGCATCATAGCATGAACCTCCAGGATGATTTATCAGTCACTAAACTCGCTATGTATTTCCACAGGAAGCACTTTTTAAAAAAACAGATGGCATAGTATAGCCTTAGGCTCAACACGGAGGTTTTGGATTTAAAATTACTAAAACCCATACATGGTTCAGTCTGTGCTGCCATCTTTACCCAGATGATATACTTATGAAATACAAACATACATATGCAGGGGATTTCTGCTCTAAGATTCCTAAAGAGACAAGTTAAAGCTTGCACTTCAAAATATATACGAAACCTTGTTCAATTAGAGTAATTATCTAGAAGTTAGGATACAGGCAGACTTGGCAACACAAGACTAACCTAAGGAGAAATCTCAGGTCTTATTCTGTAGTCCTTCCCACCAGCCATAAGATGCAAGCAGCTGCAACTGTCAAAATGGGTACAGATAAAGCAGATTGCAAGAGGTTCTGTGCAAAAGGCATGTGGGCCACTTTCAGCTTTTCAATGTGCTCTTGTTATTGCTGATTAGGCCAGCAAGAGGTAAGGTAGCTTCTGTCAGTCCTACTTGAAAGTCATCTGTCTCCACCCAACTACAGCAAACAAGCCTAGTTAAGTCACCTGAGATAGGGGCTCTTTGCACAGAAGATTTCAACGTTCTCAACACTCACATTCCAACACAGCCAGAATACAGACTTCTAATCCACCCTTCATCTGGGTTACTACATCTACCCATAGGGCAGCCAAAATCCTTTTCCTACCCCTAAAAAAGAAAGCTGACCTCATGCCTAGGGTACTACACAAACTTTGAGGACCTGAATTTATCAAGTTTGCCACTTATTTCATTCATAACCTTGGATAAATTAATCCCTCATTACATCAAGAAAAGCACACCAGAGTATACTAATACACATTCCTGGCAACTGGAAGTAGTTTATGGCAGGGGAGGATCCACACTGAAGAATGAAAGTATCAACTTGCATTTGGTCATTTCACCATACAAGAAGTCACACCTCCATCAAATGTCAACAAGCAATTATGTAAAAAACTCACCTGTCCAATGACTTTGAGTTTAATGTACTCCCCTTCTTTCTTATCTCCTAAGTCCTCAGCTGAAGGTTTTGCTTCCTGCAAGAATAACATACAAAAAAACTCATCATTTCAACACTTCATTATTTTCACTGGACAGTATGGCAGCTGTCGTCCTCTTTATTGCATGAAATCAGACTACTCAAGGTGTCATTTCTTTCTTTCTGTTTGTGTGTGCACAAAAATAACAGCAACATAATACTATCAAAGGTTGTCTGTCTACCTGTGAGAAGGTCATTTAATGAGAGAAAAGAAACACCATAAAGAACATAAGAAATGAGAGCAGAATCATTTAGAAATAGATGACATACAAAAATAAGAAGTATGATTTTATACCTCTAACTTCTAGACGACAAACAAAGTGTAAAATACCCACAAGAAGTATACTAAGAGGCTCAGATACTTGACAGAAAAAAGGAACATTGTGAGGAGAGTAAACAGAGTACTTGTGACACCCTATCAACTTAAAGAGAGTGAACCATGCAAACGTTTTTCAACCCATTGCATCAAAGGTAGTCCTTATTTTCAAAAGGTTGGTCAGCTACCTTCTTTTCTTTGACAACAAAAGAGCTTCCTTCTAACACGTTTTTTTTTAAGACCACAATACTTCAAAGTTTTAAAAGGTGCAGTTCCAAGCACTATAGTGTTTTGATATCTTTCCAGGCTACGAATTAACTGTACAGACAAGTTTGATTCAACAACTTGAGCACTAAAACTCATCAAAAGGGTTTAAGTGTTATACACTCTAAGACATTAATTAAGGACATCAGAGTTTTCATGTTACTGGTTGATAGATGAAACAAGTGAGAAATCAGGTACTATTAACCCCATTCCTTGCCTGTCACTACATATCCTGCATCAGGCCTTTAGCTATGTTCCACTGCAGGACAAAGGGATTTTACACAGATATCAGGTCTAGATGGTGCTCAATGAAGATTTGTTCCCAAGTAGTCATAACCACAGGTACACTGCTGATCATGTTTGAAATCTTTCTTTTATATTTTACTGCTTAACACTGTAGACAAAATAAACAAGATGTGTACAGGTGCCTACCACAGTCTCCCACCCCAATGGGGACTTTTTGCTAAATGTACAGAAATATCCTTTGTATGGTTGGACTTGAAATTTAGGATCAAGTGCCAAAAACACACAAAATACTAACCTTCTCTATTAAGTCCATCCAGATAGGTCTCTATCTCCAGATTAAAACCTTTTTAAGTTTTTTCCCCTCTCCTCCTTAAAGAAGTTAAATACACACAACTTCTTTGAACAGAAAAAGATCAGGGAAGGCCATAGGGCAAGTCAGCAAACACCCTTCCCATCTATACCAGTCTCAGTCTGGAGTAAAGAAAGAGAGGACGTGTTCTTTCTATCAGTTTGACTCACTGCCTCAACCCAGATCAATTCAGTTTCTACAATGGAAAGAAGTATGAGCCAGAGACTCCACCTGGTTTGAATACCTTTTATTTTTTTAATACCCATCCAGGCACAACCTAAACTGCAGGGACTGATTCATCACCCTTCAAGCTCAAATCCAAAAATTCAACCCAGGTTTTCAAGAAGCCTGACGCACACAGGCCTTCAAGCAAGTCGCTCTATAAGCATGAAAGGAGTTTTTCACAGGTAACACAGTCAGATCACCTGTGTTCCCCACCAAAGTTTTCCCTAACATATTTGAACTCTAAGCTTCTGGGACTACTTGCAGGAATAGAAACATGCTGGTATTCACTCCTGACCAGAAAGAAAGAAAAACAAGAACCTGCAACTTGTTCTGATAACTTGCACAAACAGCAGTTTTAATGTCTTAATGTAGGATTACTAACTTCTAGGAATCAGAGCAAGATTCAGATCCCTACCGCTCTGAAGTCTGTAACTTCAAAACTAGCTTCTGTTTCACTATTACAGAAAGATTTTGTAAGAACACTCTGTCCCTTTACATGACATTTCAGGTCAGTCACTGCCTAAATTCACTTTACAAATCGCATGGCAGCATATTATCCCACCAGTAGAGGTATTTGTAGTAGTTATATAGTTCTGTATATTTTAACAGATCTATCTACTCAGGCTTCCAAACCAAGTCATCCTGTACAAGGTATTACTATGACAGTGCCTCTGGCCAATATAAGTGATAACACTATGATTCATACTTGATTCCTACCCTCAAGGAAAGAGGGCTCTAGCATTAAAAACAAATAGGGAAAGCAGCAAACAGTAGAATAAGCAGAGGGAATTTGAGTCCTCAAATCATAAAGATGCTCATTTAAAGCCCCACAACTTCTCACCCACAAAATAAAAGAAAGCTGTAGCTTCGGGAAAAAAGAAATAATATCAAATCAAATAATAGAAGTGCCAATAACCAAAGCTTAAAATAGGTGCAAAATATTTTACATCAGGATACAAGACCCAGCAAGTCTGAAAATGCTCTCTGCAGTTTGTCAGTGAACTATACTGCCATTCAATGCCAAATGGTTAAGGCGACACAAAACCACTTAAGAATAAAGAAAGGAGGGAGAATGCAAAGTTGTTCAAACTACTAGCATTCATTAACAAAATCCTAGAACAACAATTAGCAAGCAAGCCTCCAGACTTCTCACCCTGTGAAAAGAACAGGTGCTTTAGGGTACCTCATGAAACAAGATAAAAAAAATACCACCATACAAAGAGAACAGAAATACCACAACACTCCAATTTTTAACTTTTCATTAGATGCCTAAGGTTTTAAAGGCTTCATTGCAGTTTTCCTAAAGAGCATAAATAAAATAAAATAAGCCTCTTAGCACTGTCTCACACTTAAATAAAGACCCTAAAAAACACACAAAGTTTCCTGGATGAAACACACTGGTATTGCTATTGCAACTAACAAAAACAAAACACACACAAAACAAACATGGTGAGGCAACATATTGCAAATTTCCTCCTCCTATTTTCAGAAGGGCTCAAACTTCAATGTCTAACCTTAAAAAACCAAACCCTATACTCAGCATTTTAAAGAAAAATCAACAAAACCAAAATTACTAGAGGAATAGAAGTACAACATACTTCCTAACGAAGCAAATAAACGCTTGCTTTTTTTATAGGACTGGAAAACATACAAACAAACTATCGCATTCTTTATTAGCAGTACATGAACAGATAACATTTAGATTCGAATAAAGCAAAATCAGCCTAAGACGCCTGAAGGGAGGGGAAAACAATTTGTGTTTTGTTTTGGTTTTGCTTAGATCCCATTAAGCAACCATGTGTTTTTTGAAGTCTGCTCCTCTTTCAAGCACTCTTACTTATCATAAAAGTCAATTTCCCATTTAAAATAAAGTAACCCCTTATTTTACTGGTGATAAATGACCCCCCTCTTAACTTAATTCCAGGGCCAAAAAGAACGATACTCTAAACAATTCACAATTTTAGGCAATCCAGTTATTCTTGTACAACTGATAAACAGAGGAAAGAGATTTACAGTGCTGCACAACCTTACACTATCCTTCTACTTAAACATCTGCTTAGCTCTTGTTGCACACTCACCAGAAATGAATGACACAATGTCTAACGTTGTTTTGCTTATCTATTAAAAATAAACAGCAGGCTCCTTATTCTCAGACTTTTAAGACATATAGCCACAACAGGTTATCACATACGTGGAATTTTACATACTTCAAGCAGTCCCAAAGACAAAATACGCATGCGTTTTAGCAGAACTTGCCTGGGGAAGGATGTACCTAACTAATGAAAGCTGCTATTTGTTAAAACATGCCATGGTTCACGTATGCAGACAACTACAGAGCAGGTCACGTGAACATCTGTCTATAAAATCTAGTTCAGAAATTGTTGGTGGGTTTGTATTTTTTTTTTTTTAATGCAGTCACTTTCACGTATTTTACTACAGGGGCAGTGCGTCCTCCTAGGAGGCAGCAATCGCTGTGCTCCCAGCTGCCCCTCTCGCAGGCACAGAGAGGCAGCAGCACCATCGTCAGCTGCATTGTGCTGGAAAGCCGGGGGCGGGGAGGAGGAAGACCACCAGCGCACACAGCACTGGCTTCTTTTCACCACTCACTGCACCAAGGCTACTCCCCAAAGCAGATACGGTATGCACTAAGCTGAGCCTTGTCTCTGGGGACTTTTAATTTCCTGGCTGGCACCAGTACTATTCTTGACTTCACAGCACTACAAAAAACATTTGTAGCTACTGACATTATCATGGTAGTTACACTTCAGGAAAAATCAAAGTTAGAAAACAGTGCCCTATGACGACAACATAAAAAATAAAGCAAAAGAGAATACAAATTAAAACCGGAAAGCTGTTTTAACTTTCCACCAGCAGGTCACATAGCCTAAAGCAATAGTTGTAAGCAAAGCACTGTATACATGCCAGGCAGAGCAACCCAGGAACTTGCGGTACAAGCAACTATTTAAGTTCCCGGCTCAGAAGACAGAAATGACGCGGGCATAACGAGAATATTACATGGAACGAAGACAGGGCAGAGCCTTGAAAAAGGACGAGTTGTTTAATACAGGCAAGCAACGCTCAGTTGAGAAAGGAGGAGGAGGAGAAAACCAGGCTTTCGCATTCCTAGGGCGAATAAAGGACCCGGCAAGCCTAGCCTAACCCACACAAAGCCCGCTCCCGGGGAAAAGCATCCTACCACACACCCGGGAAATGGAAAAGGAAAGGAAACAACTGTTGTGCAACACGGCTCACCCCTCGCTGCACTCCCGGGTTCCCAGGGCCAGGGCTGCCCCGGCGGCGATCCCGCTCCGTCCGGACGCCGCCCTGGCCCCCGAGTATCCCTGCCTGGAGCCCGACCGCTCCTCGCGAAACACCCCGAGGGAAGGGGAAAATAGGATTAAAACGCAAGGAGAAAGCGGCCCGAATCTGGCAGAGCTCGGAGATCGGCATCCACACACACACCCCTAGGGGAACATTCCCCCCGGTGCCCTCCGGGCGGCCGCGACTCCGCTCGCCCCGGGCCGGGGCTGCCCCGCGGCCGCGGAGTGCGGGCGGGGGGGCGCAGGCACCTCCTCCCGCGGCCCCGGGGCCGCCGCGCCCGCCGTGCCGCTCCCCCGCGGCCAGGACAACTGCCCGTACCTGGTCAGACATGGCTCGGCCCCGTGTCGTGCGGCAGGCTCGGCTGGGCCGCTGCAGGCGCTCCGCTCCTTTCTCTGCCCGCAGCGCAAACACAGGGCCGCGGCACGGGCGGGATTTCCTGTGCGCCTGAGCTCACTTCCCGCCCGGGCTCCGCCCGCGGCCGCTCCCGGCCCTCGCACGGAGCTGGCGCGGCGGCGGCTCCCGACACGGCCGCGCAGAGGGGGAAAATGGCCGTTGGAGGAAGCGCTGAACGTTAAGGGCACCGTGGCGACCGGAGCAGCAGGGGAGGGTGCAGCGGAGGCCGCAAAGATGAATAAGGGCCTGGAGCATCTCTTCATGAGGAGAGACTGCGGGAGCTGGTCCTGTTCAGTCTGGAGAAGATTGTGAGGGGACCTCATGAATGCATATAAATCCCTCAAAGGCGGGTGCCTTGAGGATGGTGCCAGACATTTCTCAGTGGTGCTCACTGACAGGATAAGGAGTAATGGCCATTAACTAAAACATAATAAGTTCCACCTCAGCTTGAGAAAGAACTGCTTTACGTGGAGGGTGGCAGAGCTCTGGAACAGGCTGCCCAGGGAAGTCAAGGAGTCTCCCTCTCTGGAGACATTCAAATCCCACCTGGACATGTTCCTGTGTCACCTGCTGCAGGTGACCCTGACGTGGCAGGGTTGGACTCGATGGTCTCCAGAGATCCTTTCCAATCCTTACAATTTTGTGAAATGACATAACCCTCCCTACAACAGCAGATCTTAGAGCAAAAGTCACTTTCATTATGCCTACCTCTAATATCTTGCTAAGGCTTTTACTAAGATAATATGTCACAACAAAACTCACTTTTCTACTTAGGCACAGTTTGCATTGTTTTTTTAAAATTCTTTGCAACCATGCAAGCAATGGGATCTGCATGTATTAAGCAAATCTACACCCAGGCAGTTGCATTTGAACAAAATTGGAAAGATACATAATTAAAACAGAACAGGTGCCCTGTTTTATATTGGCACAGGATTGCTATTCAGAGGTCTGCACAAGAAGCAACACCTACCTAAAAGATCACATTTAGGCTGCAAGCTGTTTGGACCATAGCATGGAGTCCTAACATTCCTTCTACAACTGCTCAGGCAACTCTTGCAGAGCATCACTGCTGGCATAGGCATATGCTTAGCTCTAAGTGGCCAGCAAGTAGAAAAAAACCCACACATGAGAACCATAAAATAACATGAATGCAAAATCAATGAATCAACAGAAATTAGCTCAATTGACATAGGAGATTATTATCCTCATGCTACTAAACAGAGTTTTAGCTTTACCAGCTACCTTTGGGAAAGGGCAGCGTATATTCATTAGCTCTGGGCACAGGGCATTCAGTGACACAAACAGCTCAATGCTCTGTGTGCCATGTTCCCTTGTAAAAACACCAAAGCAGCTGCACTCTAAGCCTGCATTTCTGCATGTCACTGAATGCCAAGTTACAAACACAGCTACACCGAGAAGCGCACTTTTACCAGCCAGTGGAACAATCAGTATCTAGACTCATGGGAATTAGTTTTAATCACAACTGTTCAAACAATTCAGAATTAACAAGAGAGGGGAAAAAATAAAGAGAACCAAAACAAATGCTATACACAACTACAGAATGAAGATGATCTTCCCTAGGCAAGGCCGAGCAGGCAGAAAAGCCAAATATGTTCATGCTATGCCAAGCTCACAGTAAGAGCTCATTATGAGCTTAATAACACACACAAAGCACCAAAATAAGCCATGCAAGGGGCTCCACAGCAACACACAATACTAACAGAATGGAAAATGACAAATATTCTATCCTGAACATTACTGCTTTTTATAAATTTTAAAGGGGTTTTTAAAAACAGAGCCTTACAGTACTAAGGCCAAAGTCTCAGACTCTGGCACAAACCCAATTTTTTCATGTAATCCCATAATAAAAGCTAACACTCACGTGAATCAGAATGCAGGTACCTATCCACATAAATAGCCATAAAGATACAGGATTAGAATGTGCTCATCAACATACACACTAACAGTAACATCACCTTTCTTGACTCTCTTCTTATTCCACCAGTTGTAGATGCATTATCTCTTCAAGACACAAGCTAGATTTGTACAGGATCTTCAAAATAAATCTCTGCTGAGCCTGTGAAAACTGTGGACATACAGCAGTAGAGCTCCCACTTTTCATTTTTGACAGCTTTAATTCAACACAGAACACATGTAAAACAACAAAAGCTGTTTTAAAATACCAAATATACTTACACAAGCTTCTTCCCACAAACCCCAAAGTCAGCCTTGCATTTGTATACACCGTCAATGGTACCTGCCCTAATAACCTCACTGAAATCTCAGGTGTTTTATAATATCTTTTATTTCCCTATTTGCACTTAATCTCAGTCACCTGAAGCCACTAAAGTTCACCTCTGTTGACTAATTTCTCTAAAGCTGCTGTATAGTTTAGGAGCCAATAGCTGTAAGAGGTTTTCTCAAAGCTATTGGCCCACACATAGAGTCTGTGCAAAGCTTTTTCAGTCCATCAGAAACAGTTTTCTTTAAAAAGCAGACTTTACCCTAAGAACAATCTGTAATCTCATAATGCCACTTTGCTTGCCTGAGAGGGGTTAGCGCTAGCAAACAGGATGAATGCAGCCTTCTAGGGCAGCCAGCTAAGTAACAGTAGCTCTTACATAGTAACAGTCTTGCCCTTGCCAGCAGGGCCAGAACCAGTACTTTAAAACTACGTGGAACCTGGGAATTTTCTACCTATTTGAATCTAATTTCTTTGGCAATATTACTGGTTGTGGTATTTTTAAAAAAATGGTTATGTTATGTAAAGCACCAAAGTCTTTCCTTTGAGAAAAAAAAAAATCTTCAGAATTATGCAAGTCCACAGATTTCTCTATTGGCTTTCCAGCGTACTCCTTACATGGAGGAAACAAAGGCGTGCTGACTCATACACGATGGTTGCATAAAATGCAGCTATGAATGTCTGATATAAATCAAAACCCAAGCGTTTCTTGGAGCCTCTCTTCCCGCGGGTAGGAAAATCTCTGCCTGTTTTCACTACAGATAGCCCTGCCTGTGAAATAAGTGAGGATTTCTAAGGGCAAGGAGCGGTGCTTTGTGCCTGCCTCCCACCGGCACGCAGCTGCTCTGCTCCTCAGCAGGGCCGCGGCACAGAAGTAGGTCAGCCAGGCACGGCGCTGTGCACACCCGGGCTGTGCCAAGGACAGAGCAGGAGGTGGCACCAAAGCAAGAGGTAGCACCAAAGCAGGAGGTGGCACCAAAGCAGGAGATGGCACAAACGCGCCCCCGGCCTTGCCCTCCCGCAGACGGAGCTGCCCGTGCCCCGGGGAGATCACAGCAGCGTGGGGAAAGGCGTGTTTTATATGAGAACGTGGTGCTTGCCTGTCGGCGAAGCCAAACTTTTAAACACACACAATCGCACTCTGTCAATAATTCTTCACGTAAAGGAACTCTATTCTGTGCGATGAACTGCAGGGCAGGCCCGGGGAGCGGAGCGGGCAGAGAACGCGCCCCGCCGGGTGCGGAGGGCCGAGAGCGCCGGCTGAACCCCGACACCGCGGCCGGTGCGGCTTGGGGCCGCCGAGGGGCCACTCGCCCACACCTGATTCGGGATCCGCTCGGGAAACAAAGTCTCCAGCACGGCCGCCCGCCGACTGCCTACGGTGGCTGACCCTACCGCCAACGGCAGCACCCGGGGAAGCGAGAGCAGCTCCGGTGAGGTGCCACAGGGGCACACCGGAGGTTCCTGAGCTCCCGCCTGTTTATGCGTGAGCAGGCTCGAACCCGCGGCGGCGGCGCGGACGGGCGGGGCCCCGCCACGTGGCTGGCGGGCGGAAGGAAGGCCGCCCCGCCGCTTCCGCTCTCCGTGCGCCCTCGCTTCCGCTGCCGCGGCCGCTTCCTCTTCCGGTTCCGCTGTGCCGCGCGCGCGTGCTTGAGCGGGGTCCGGTGCGGCGGCGCACGTGGCGCCCCCCGCCCGCCGCAGCGATGCTGGTGCTGTTCGAGACCGCCGCCGGCTACGCCATCTTCAAAGTGAGTCGCGGGGCTCGGGGGCGCCGTGCCTCTCGCCCGGCGGGTCGCGGTCGCCGATCCGCGGCGGAGCAGAAGGGAGGGCGAAGGGGAGCGCGTCGGGCCTGCGGTGGGAATTACGGAGTATCACAGGCGGGAGGGAGGGAGGGAGTGAGTGAGTGATGCCCCCGCATCCCGTGCGGCGCCTCGGGGGGCGAGCAGTGCCGGGAGTGGGAGCTGAGAGGCCGCGTTGTGAGCGAGGCCGCGGGGAAGGGGCTGCCGGAGGAGGCTGAAGGAGTTCGGCGGGCAGAAGGGGAGCTCCTCGGTGCCTGCCAAGCATCACCTCCCCTCTGCCCGCCTGGGTTTGGTAGGAAGTTGGGCTCTCGCAGCCGTGTCCCTTTCGGCGTGTGTGGGGGCACCCGGGTTTGGGAGTGTTGACCGACTTTGTGTCCTGGCTCTGCCCTCGTGGCGGTGTTCCGGCAGAACCCCGCGGGTGCGTGAGGGGGCGCGGGCAGCGCGTTCTGCCCTGGGCGTGCCCAACAGCGGGGTTCGCGGGAAAGGTGGCGGTCCCTGCAGGATTCCCGCGCCCCGACGTCGCTCTTCCAGAGGGAGAAGCAGACACCTTCCCAGGGCTTTGCCAGCCTCCTGACCGGGTGCAGCTTCCTGGGGTTTTGAGCAAGCCTAAACTAGAGCTGCTACAGTGTCGTGCTCCTCTCTGGCTTTTCTGTTGCTCCAGTGTTGATTCCTGTACAGTTTTACTAGCTTGGTCGTAGTTTGATCATAACATCCGTATTTTTTTCTCCTCTAACTTAGTCTTAGGGTTTAGCTTGTGTGATTGCAGGTGCAAAGAGAGAAGGCTCTGGTTTCCTTTGCCTGCAGCAGAACTGCACCCTTGCAGCTCTGTGGAGCACTATATTTCCTTCCTCTGCCCTGAATCCTTTCCTCTTCATTGGGGTGAAGCCGTGCCGTTCAGGCAAGGAGGATTTCAAGATGTATATCTTGGGAAGAAGCCAGAAATACTTCTAAAAGCAGATAGCTTTTGTTCTATGCCCCCCTCTCAACACTTATACCTGGGGAACTGACACACAGACAGCAATCTCCCTGAAAGTTTTGCTCACTGGATGTTAATACAGAATAGTATCCTGCACGTTTTAAGTTACTAAAAATAAAAATAATAAAAATATCTTTTGAGTAGGTTAAAACCTCTGGTGCAGTGTGCCAAGCCCTTTCAACTTTTCACAGCTGCCAGGAGGGGGTGAAAATAACAAATATTTTAATTTCTGAAAGCAGAGTAGGCCTAAAGCAAAGGTAGGATGAGGGGCATGTAGAGAGAACTGCAGGGAGGTCTCTGCAGAGGTGCTGCAGTGTTTGCTGCAGGTGTCAGCAGCTGAGGCTGGCTATCAGGGCTGCGCTGTGTGGCTGGCAGAGAGGTGAAAGTTCACTGCTGGAAATGAACAGAAGTAGTATTTTATTAAAGTATGTATTTTGAGACAAGCTGTGGTTTTCCATGCTGATTTTGATGGCAGCTGCCAAGGCTGGAAATGGCAAAGCCACAGTGCCCATCTACAGGGAAAAGCTCTCAATCACCCAGCACTCCTTCCCTGGTCAGAGCAGCTGTTCACTTGTAGCCTTGTGTCACTTTTACACTTGCGTGTTCATTCTGCATTGAAATGTTCTCTGCAGAGTTTAGCTACTTTTTATTTCCCTTCTAAAGCAGTTTCTGAAGTCTGACACTGCTGGGGGCTTGGGGTGTTCTTTGATTTTTAGTTGCTTGAGATTTGGACAGATTTTGTGTTTCTGAATCTTTGGGACAGTTATGGTCAGCCCCTTCCCTTTCCAGCAGTGACCACAAATGTTTGTTGCCAGCATAACTGTGTTCTGTCTTTAGGCCTTGGTGAACAAGAACTGTCTTCTGGAAGCTGTGTAGCTCTTGTGTGTTCCCTTTCAGGTGCTGCTCCCATCAGAGGAGCAAATAATAAGGGCAAATGGAATATTGCCATGTTCTAGATCTTGGAAGACTTTCCAATGAATCTTATTGTCTTGAAGGACAAATTATCCATAGGTGTGTCATTTTTATATGCTAACAGTCTTGATTTTAACAGTTTCTATGTCCTGCTTTTCTCTATGTGCCCCTGTCTGTTTATAGAGGCTGAAAATTCTGTAGGCCTTGGTGTAGGAAAGAAGAACTGGAGGAAAGAGTTGTCTGGCTGAGGAAAGGAAGAGTTGCCTCAAGGTTTTTCTGTGCCTCACAGTCATGTGGGAAGTTAATTAATATGTTTATTTGCTCAGCTACTAATTGAGTTAAAACAGAACCTCCTTCAACCAGGGTTTAAAACTCTTCCAGGGAGCAAAATTCATAATACCAGGAATGATTTCTGCACTGAGTTAAATTGCAATTGTGTTGCATTTGTGTTGTGGGGACAAGCCCACGAGATTTTTGAGTGAGAAGTAAAGAACAGAGTGTTATAAAGATCGTGACTATTCCTCTGAGTAGTTTTCTGGGAATTTGCCATGCACTCTGCATTTTGTGAAATGTATGTAGGCTCCAAGAGTGTAAGTGTTAATCGGTTTAAAAGCTGAGGGGGTTCCCTGTGTACAGAGATGGGATTAAGCCATTGCTGCCTCTTGGGTAATTTTTGGCTTGGTTGATGACCAAACTGTGGTGATGACTCTTCTTTACAAGGATGTTTTCTTTCTTGTTTGGGTTAGCTCTGATTAATGAAAACAACTTGGGGGATCACTTCTTTCTGTTAGGTTTCCCAGATGTTTTATTTTTCCGAAGCAATGGCAGATTTGGGGTTGGGTCACTGTGGTTATGAGTGAGTCCTGTAGAGGAGGTGGAGCAAGCCCAGTTTTGATAAAGAAGAGGGTTTTGCTTTAATGTACCAGGTCCAGGACGACACAGCCGTTATGGAAGAACCTCTGTAATCCAGGTGAAAGTAAAAATGTTGCACTATTGTCTATTAGTAGGGTAAAGCTGCTGAGAGAGGATGGTGAAAGGGGAGACCACTGAGATTGAGTTTGTTGACACAATCAGTGTTAACTACTGCAAAGTGGTTGGATACATTGTAAATGTTTCAGATCTCCCGGGTTGAAGATTGTTCGAAAGGGAACTAAATATGGTTGTGTGTTGTGGTTTTTTCCCTGCAGGTTCTGAATGAAAAAAAGCTTCAAGAGGTTGACAGTCTGTGGAAAGAATTTGAAACTCCCGAAAAAGCAAACAAAATGTAAGCAGCATTATTATGTGGGAATAGCAGTGTGGCTTGTGGAAGGACATGGCTGCCTGTAGATACACACAGCTGAGGTTCAGAATAGAGTACTGATTTTTGGGTTTTAGTATTGTAAAAACTGTGATCAATGATAATGTGAAGTTAGATACTCTGAGACACTTACAATGAAATGTCAAAGTGAAAGAAATACCTTACAGTGTAAGCAGCAGAAGTCATTACCATGTGTCACCAAAGCAAAAAATTGAACAATATTTTAAGGTGATGTGGGTGCTTTGACAAGAACATCCAAGCTTGTAATGCTGGAAGTGTCAGTGAAGTGACAGAGTTTTGTGCTCACAGGAAATTCTTTTGGGAAAAATAAAGCTTCATCCAGATGGAACCGTGTAAATCACTGTGAATTGAGAGCTAGTGTTGTTGCCCATGCCATCAGTGAGAGTTAGCATCACTGCAGAGTTGCACAGGGATTGCAGCGTCCACTGATCAAGCTGGCCTTTCTAGCAAATTGCCTGAAAGCTGGGGACAATGGTGGATTCCTTCCAAGTCTGGTGTTTTTCTTGTATGATTTCTAAC
This sequence comes from Acrocephalus scirpaceus scirpaceus, assembly GCA_910950805.1. Lineage (NCBI taxonomy): Eukaryota > Metazoa > Chordata > Aves > Passeriformes > Sylviidae > Acrocephalus > Acrocephalus scirpaceus. The sequence continues at coordinate 44,290,356 of OU383779.1, forward strand.
CAGCTTTGATTATAATGGATGCATCTGAATGAGCTATGCCTTTCATATTTATCCTGCTCTGTAACAGTACTTAGAGCAGAGGCCAGAATATCCCACATCTGCCTGTTTGTAGTGTGGTTAATCTTGTCCTGGAAACATCATCTTGGCAGTTTGTTATACAGGATGTGGCTCTTAATGGGATCTCTACTCTGATAAAAATAATTCCTCTTTTGCCTTTCTGAAAAGGCATCAGTGTAAGCCTGAAGCTTTTGGTGGGATCTGCAAATGCTTAACTCAAGTATTTAGCTTTATCTGTGACCTTGCTTCCTTTGCAGATACTTGACTCACAAAGAGCACTGGTTAATCAGGGCTGGATTAGTTAAATGCCTGTCCCTGACAAGGAATTTACTGGATTGAGATAGCTTCTTAACTGTAACTATATATCAACACCACAGATTGTGTGAGGGGTAGAGGGAAGCTGTGCCTAAGGATCTGACACAGTGTGGTTAAACACTGTTCATATGATTCTTGGCTCTGGTCAGCACTTAGGGCATGAAAGAAATTTTTGTTGTTTGTCTTAAGCTCAGCTCAGAACTTGTATTCTAACATCTAATTACAGGGGAGGACTTGAGGATTCATGGGCAATGAATCAGTTCAAATTTAAAGTCTTTGAAGATGCATTTGGTTGAAAAGCATGTTAAATCTGAGCTGTGCAGGCTCTGCATTCCACAGAGGCAGAACATTTCCTTTTGAAGATGAGTGGGAAGATGCTATCATCAGTCAATCAGAGTGCAGTGTTGCAATTTAAATGGATGATGTCTGTCTTTAAATATGAACTACAAAGCAAAAAGGGGGGTTAGGTTTTCTGGTGATGTTGGTCCAAGAAATACCAAATCAAAATTCCTTTTTTTTTTTTTCCCCGTTATAGAACTATTGTGGGACCCAGATTGAACTGGCCAGTTTAGTGTTCTCAGTCCTTTTTGAGGGTCTGCATATTGATCTCTGCTCTCTTGAAGCCTTAGGGAAAAGAGAGGAGCTGTAGTAGCAGAGAGAAAAAAAATAAAATGGTTCTAACTTGTGGTTTATGTACACTTGTTTTCACACTTCTATTTTATTTCTGTAGAGTAAAGCTGAAACACTTTGAAAAATTTCAGGACACAACAGAAGCACTTGCTGGTGAGTGAATTGACACTATTATTACAAAAAAATCAAATGTCTTTCATACACTAATTCACTCATTACTTACCTGTGTCCATGCTCTTTTTCTTTTCTTAGCTTTTAAATTACAGGGTTTTTTAAAGTGAGCTGGTTTTGATGGTTATGAGGTCCCCTATCCAGTCTATAGTGCAGTAAAGATATAATAAAGTCTATTTTTTTCCTTCAGTGCATATTTTTAAGCAGCTTACAAATGAGCACCATGTAAGTTGTGACTGATACATGTAGCCTGTCTGTTGTCAATGATGGATTCTTGTTGAAGCTGAATATCACTGATTTGAGTCAACAATTCGTCACTACCACTGAGACAGCAGACAGGTATTAGAGAACATTCATTATTACAATCACCTGGGTTTTATGGACACATGTTATGCCTGTGGTTTTCAGCCTAAAAAAGGCCTGTGTTCTCCTTGAATTCTGGAGTTTAAGCAAAATGGAAAGCCTTATATTCAATAATTTTTACTAATTCTACACTTAAATGCTGGATGTGTGGCCTGATTTGAACAAAAATTGTAGGAATTCTAGGCAATAATTCAGAAATGGTGTGATGATTACTGCTGAATGTGCTGTATGACTTTAGTAGGTGAATGTTCCAGGTCACATTTATAATTAAAGAGCACGTCTTCGTATTCTGATGTGGTAGGGATAGCTTAAAGAGGCAAGAATGGAGACACAACCATCAAACGTGAGATGCAAGTAAAAGAGCTGAGATTGAAGCTATTGTACATTCCTCTCCATAGCATATTTTTTGGATTATGTTGCTTTTGCATAGGTTTGGATTCAGTTCATGTATAGCTAGGCTGATTAAAAAAACCTCCAAAAATATCCAAAACCTACTACTTTGCTTCAAGTTGACTTATCTGTGAAATGGAGACGTTCAGACTACTTATTGCTCATTTATTTTGAAGAAAAGGCTATGTATGTGACTATTGCAAGGGGGCTAGATGCTATTGGCCAGCTTGCAGGGTGGAAAATTATCTGCATTGCAGAAGGATTGAGAGGAAACTCAGCACAGCACTTTGGTTTTATACTTACATGTCATTAGGTTCTGGAAACAAAAAATCACTGGCTGCTGCTCTGTTACTGTGATGAAGATGTATCAGTCACAGAAGTTTGGTTGGGCACAGACCTGACCCTCAAAGAGAGTTGTATAAGTGCCTGCTTAAAATACGTTGTGTGGGATTGTAAAGCTTTTACAGATCTATTAATATTTGAGAATGAAGAACATCCTTTAAAGATTCTCCTGTCTGCATGCTGTATTAAAAGGGTCTGTCTGACTGTCCAGTTTGGCATCATTCCTGGGGCTTTAGATAGTACATTATCATCACCAGAGAATGCAAATAGGCCATTACTCAATTTAGGATATCATGGTTACTGCCTAAGGGACCTGGCAAATGGTTGGTTAATTAAATGATATACAAAACATTCCCATACAACCTTGCCGTTGGAAATGTTAAACATGTATCTAAAGCATATGGCATACTGTTTGTAGAGATCCTTAAACAAAATTGACAAAAAATAGAACTGAAAACATATGGGGAAAGGAGAGGCAACTGGGAAAAGGGTTTCTGATTTAGGCCTTCAGAGGAAGAAGTATATAATTTTCTTCTGTTTTGATTTTTAGCTATTGTATGGTGAAGTAGTATTGCAGCTCAGACTAAAGCTACTGTGGACAGTTAAAATAAATACATGAAGTTAGGAGTAATATTTTTACAGGTTTTAGGAGGGGAAAGAAACAGCATCTTTGGTCTTTTTGTTTTATGCAGCATCCACAGCTCTTGTAGAAGGCAAGCTCAGCAAGAACTTGAAGAAAATTCTTAAGAAGATAGTGGCAAAAGATGCCCATGAGCAGTTGGCTGTGGCAGATGCCAAACTTGGAGGTGTCATTAAGGTGATAACTGATTTGCTATTTATCCTTTTGTCTCATGCTACTGAAATGCTATAGTCAGATTCTGGAGATTTTTGCAGTTACTGGCTTATGGACTACACTGCCAATGCTGTGTTAGCAGCATAGAGGATAGTTAATCGTAGTATGTGTACAGGGAAGATGTTGTCTTGAGTACACAGGTGAGTGATATGGTAAGAATGTAGTGAGGTGTTCAAGTTTGCTTGATTTCTCTCTTAAATATTGATTAGAAACCCAGTAAGTTAAAAAATTAATTTTCCTAATGATCCAGTCTAGAAAAACGAGTGGGGAGAGGAACCGACCAAAAAACCCAAGCCAGGCAGACACATTTTCCTCACTAACAGGTGCAGCAATAGTAGAGTGATGCTTTATTGTCTTGTTGGGAGGGGTTATTGTTGTGCCTTCCTCAGTGTGCAGGCAGCTGTGCATACCCCTTGGTCCTTGCCTGCCAGAGGAAGAGGGAGGTTCACTGGAGTTGGACTGCCTTTTCCAGTGTAGCCTTGGTGTCAGTTTCCCATGTCATGTCCAATTGCTCCTTGTTCCACTGAACTTTCTTCTGACAACCTCCTCATGCTGTTTTAGAAGACTCTGTAGGCTGCAAAATGAGGGTTTAATGTTGAAGTGAGTAATTGCAAGGACTTTAACTAATTATTGTCTTGTTGTCTGAAAAAGACACAAAGCCCCCAACCCTCTACCTCTGAATTTTCTTTCTATGGCCAAACAGTTTCTAGTAAACTTCAAAATCTTGAATCTTAAGTTGAATGTTCTACATAGCAGATAGAGCATTAGTTATAAATCTGCACTTCATAGTGGAATATTAATTATGTGGGGAACTGGGCATGTCACTACCTTGAGCATCAAAAATGGATGAAACTTGTGTGATCATGGGATTGCAGTGGGAAAACCAGTTAAAAATGATGTAAGGCTGCTGGAAGAAGGACTTCGGAGGAATGTTGTGTTGTGCCTGACTTTGGACCATTGATTTCCACACTGCAGGAGAAGCTGAATTTGAGTTGTATACACAGCCCAATGGTTACAGAGCTGATGAGAGGAATTCGCTCACAGATTGAAGGGCTCATAACAGGCCTCCCTTCTCGAGAGATGGCAGCTATGTGCCTGGGTCTAGCACACAGGTGAGTTCCTGCAACAGCTCTGTTTCATCCTGTGTCTGCCCCACTCCTGTATCCCTGGCTGTGCTGTGCAGTGCTGCTTGAAGCGTCACCATGCCTATGTGGCATGGTCTTATACTCTAAGTCAAGATACTTTTGTATCTGAAATCTTGTTTTACAAAGGAAGGGCTTTCTAGTTTGCCCCCACCCTTCAGAGAAAGGCTTCATCTTCACCCAAAGTGGAAGCTGGTAGCTTTCCTTTTCATGAAATACACTTCAGGTTTTTGTCTGGAATGTGTCTGGAGCAGTCAAGGGAGTCATTTAAAGCTCCGTTGCCACTAAGAGACAAGGTGGAGACCACAATTTGATGATTTGTACCAGAATAAATACCCATATAATAGATAATACAAATATTAAACGCAGGGTTGTTTTTCCCACTTTACTCTTGCTGTTTTTTAGATATAGTGGTGTAGTAGTTAAATACAAAGTTGTTGGATCACCATGGGATCAAGCATCCATTAGTGAGTAACTTTTTAATCCATATTCTGATGTGACCTTGTCCTGTCACAAGCCATTGGCAAGTTAGAGAAATACTTTGCTGTAGCTAATTCCTTAAAAGTGTTTTTGCTTAGAAAATGGCCATTAATATTGAAAAAGGACTTTTAAGATGCAAATCCTCATTGCTACCAAGTATCTTTCACTGTAGCATACAGAGAAATAGTTAACATAACATTAAAGCCACATGGTAATGGGCTTTCTCAGACGGTGGGAATCTGTTCCAGGAAGTTTCTTTTGTAGCTTCACATTAGCGTTGCTGGTATTTGCTGCTAGGGAGGTGCAGTTTTATGGATTGCCTTCAGCTGCTGCCCAACTGGAAGTGCTGTTGATAAATACATTTTGTGGGGAACCATGCAGAAAAACCAAGAGCAAATTAATTTTCTGCCACAGCACTCGTGTTCAGTCTGCTGCAGGTGGTACAAATAACCTTAACTTTCCCTTTCACCCTGGTCATAGGGTATGGGAGGGACAGATGTCAGGGCTGTTGTAAAGCTTGTGTCAATGTGGCTTCTAGCCACAGCTGAGAGCAGTCAGTGGCACAGAACTGAGCTTGGTTTCAATGAACCTGTGGACAACTGGATTTGTGTTAAAAAGGAACAGGTGGGGCATATTCTGCAACAGGATGTCAGAATGCTGATGAAACTGTCTTTGTGTCTCCTCAGCCTTTCCCGATACAAGCTGAAATTCAGCCCAGACAAAGTAGATACCATGATTATCCAGGCAATTTGTAAGTATATTTAGAGCTTAAATTATTAATGGATTTGGCTTAGGATAGCTGACTTCTTTACATTGGCTAAAGAAAAATATTGCTGTCAAATTCTTCCTAGGATGTCTTGGTAAATTGGGCACTGATGTTCAGCTAGGCATAAAGTGTGTTTTCTCAATAAGGTTTTCCATGAGCAGGAAGATTTTTAGGGTGATACAATAAGCTGGTGTGCATTTTTTCTTAGCACAGAAATCAGCTGAACTACAGGCAGTGCTAGTTCAGTCCTCTAAGGGCTTTCCTTCTCAACATGTCTCCCTTCTGAGTGCTGCTGGGAAAATGGGCCCCACAGGAAAGCATTTTCTGGCCCATCATTTAGGTGGTGTCTTGCATAGAGGGCAATGTAGAAATAGACTCCTACATTAGGTGTGTAAAACTGCAGTGTGTAATGCTGCATTTTGTCTCCTTGCTTTCTAAATGGAAAACAGGCTGAAATTGTTAAAGCAGCTAGGAAAGCCCATTCCTCATTTTTCCTTGAAGGCAGACACATCGTAATCTGTACACTTGCTCTGAAGCAGTGGTGAGGAATCCTGTTTGGAATGTTAATTCCCAGACTGTTGCCAATGATGAAACATAGTTAAACTGAAATTAATGATGTAATTCAGTTCCTTCGTCACTACCACTGAGACAACAGATGGGAATGTTGATATTGCATTAGCAGGAAATATTTTAGCCTCAGGGCTCTCTAGCAATATATGCTGTAGATGCTGTACTCTAATAAACTATAAAACTGGTTATTTGTCATATCTAGTAAAAGGTGAGCCCGTTGGCTTTGTATTTGGTATATTTATATTATAACAGCAACCAGAAGGCTTGCTCTTTTAAATCAAGTAATGGAATACAAGATCAGTTTGTTACCATTAAAACATCTTTTCCTCAAAGTTAATTGGATGGCTGCATTTTAGATCAATGTTGTGTGTAGCACTTTGATGTACTAAGAGGAAGGATAACTGGCTGCTGCACTCCTTCTAGGGCAATGTGCTTTGCAGCTCTTAGGGAGTTTGTCCAAGACACTCCCAGTGATAAAACTTTGATGCCACACTCACGGGAATTCTAACATTTCTATAGTATTGTGCCTGGTATTATGCCGTTCTCTGAAAAGTGAAGACTTCTAGTGTACTGCAGTTTGGTTCATTCCAGTATTTATAGGATGAAATACTTCAGGTAATCATCCTTTACACTGTTTAAATTGGTTGGTTTGAGAGTACCACATTTTTAAGTTGCCCTTTTAGAAAAAGAACTCTATCCTTCTCTCTTTTAGCGCTTCTTGATGACTTGGACAAAGAGCTGAATAACTACATCATGCGCTGTCGGGAGTGGTACGGGTGGCACTTCCCTGAACTGGGCAAAATCATCACAGATAACCTCGCGTACTGCAAGTGCGTGCGGAAAGTCGGTGAGTGGCACTGCTGTGAGACCCACTCACTGCTCATCACCCTGAGCAATGCTGCCTTCAGCCAGCAGAAGAGGAGAGGATGTTTGCGTCTGCACGTTGGTGCAATTTGCCATTTGGAATCTTAAGTGAAAGCTAATGCCACATCACCAACCAGTCCTTCATGGACCACCAGGACATCTTAGAACCACAATTAGTCAGCAGACCAGTTTGGAAATTAGCTCCTAAAAAACTGATGTAAAGAGAAGGGTTGCCTGTCTGGATGTTCTTGAAGACGGCAGCTACTAGAATTGCTCATAAGAGCAAAAGAGTGACTGCTGTATTTTGGACCCTTGCCTCACCTCTTGGGCTCGTGTGTTTTGTATTGATGATTTTTTTTTTTCTTGGTTGGGTTTTTGTAATAATGAAGTTTGCAGTCCAGAGAGAGACTTGTGGTTTTAAGGGAGTTTTTTTTCCCCCAGTTGTAGAAACAATTAAATAGATTTGGTTAGTGTTAAGTGACTGCTTCCTGGAATTCTTTTCTTGAAATACTGTCACTGAAAATTTTGCAGCAACCAGCTACTGAAAAGGTGAAGTATGCAGTATGGGCTTTCTGTTCTTTTTTTCTAGTTTCAAAGTTAATATTTCCAACTATTCCTAGCTGGTATAAACATAAAGTCAGAACACTGACATATATTTTAGGAATTCGGAATAGTGTGATGGCAGACTTGACTCACTGTTTTTATTTTGGCCTTTTATCTTCATCTGTTTCTGTGCTTTTTTTACTAGTTCATCTCGCCCCCAGCACAAACATGCTTTCATCTGTCCCCCACAGGAGACAGAAGCAATTTTGCTTCCACTGATGTTTCTGACATCCTACCAGAGGAGATTGAGGAGGATGTGAAGGCTGCCGCTGAGATTTCCATGGGGACAGAAGTATCAGAAGAAGACATAAACAACATAATCCATCTCTGTGATCAGGTATCTACACATGGATGGATAGGAGTAGGACTCTATTTTGGCTGTTCAGAGCCACTTTTGCCTAGGAGAGCTTTTCCCAGGGCAGTGCTAGCACTCTTGTGATGGCAGTGATGATTCCTGTATTGTTGCTCTCCTGATGTTCAGACATGAGGGTGCACAGTCACTACCTCATCTGAGCCATCTCTGTTGATGTCTGCACAAGGCCTTCTGAAAGTGGCAGTCTTACTTTTGGGAGGAATTTTGCTATCATTGTACTTCTAAGTGTTTGAGATAACAGCATTGTATAGACTCTTCTTCATCTGTCACTATGGAAGCTAGGTGATAAACTCTGGGTTAAAAATGGCCCACAGAAGGCCCAAAAGAATTAGGAGTTCTACCCTGCTCTTGTCTGGGCTGTGTGCGAACAAACACCCTCTGACTTCTGTTGTGCCAGTTGGATCCCTTTGTGGCTTTACCAGGGAGTGGCAGGATTAGGAGTTCCTGTTCTTGGTCTAGACCAGGCTGCTTTTTTATGTGCATTCTAATTGTGTATATTTTTATGGAACAAGTAAAGAGCGTGTATCCCATTTCAAGAGAATGGTGGTAAAGATTTATGTAAAAACTGAATATTCCAGGGTTTTGTCCTAAAGAGAATGTCCTTACTAAGTATTTTTGTTCACAGCTAAGTATTTTGTTGACAGCTTCACTGTCTTTGGCATGTTGTCAGCTCCTTTATCAGGAGTTTTGCTGAGAAAATAAGTTGCATAAGGGAATAAACAGAACACATCCAATATACTTTGTGGATGTAGCTCTGCTCTGGGAATATGCCCTATATAAGCTTCCTGTAACTCTGGCTCTTGGCTCTTTGCATTTTGCAATTTGTTAGTCTCCTACCTTGGAATTCTCTGCACTTCCTTGTGTCAGTGTATTTATCTCTTACTATTTTTTGGTTGGCTGATACAGATTCCTGTAACCAAACTTTGTCTGTGCCAGGTGATTGAAATCTCTGAGTATCGGACACAGCTCTATGACTACTTGAAGAACAGAATGATGGCCATTGCTCCCAATCTCACTGTCATGGTGGGAGAGCTGGTTGGAGCAAGGCTCATTGCTCATGCAGGTGGGTTACGGTGATCAACATAAATAAATCTTAGATGACCTCATCAGAGGTTTTCTCCAAGGTGCTGGTCAGCTAAAAGCATTATGTAAGGCCTGGTGAACACACTGTGGTAAATGGGGCAAAGGCAGCACTTTAGGAATCTTGAGAATACCAGCATGAGCTTGGTAGTAGTCTGTGATGACAAAGTTCTCAGTTGGCCTGAATTCCTTTTGGAATATGAGGGCAACTTAAGTCACTACCTCTTCTGAGACACTCACTGAGCGTCCTGCTGGTAGTTCAGTCACTTCCGAGGTAAAAATCCAACATTTATAGTCAGACTGGCTCAAGGTAGCAGCCTTGTTTCAGTTATCTGCAGTTCTATGATGAAATGTTCTTGCTGTCATACTGTCAGGAGTAGGCATTAATCTGGTAGAATGTATTTTATTGAGTCAGCCTTCTTTCCTGATGCTCAAATCAAACCAAGACAGTTGAGATATGAAATACTGAAATGGTTTACCTGTCCTTCAAGAAACAAATGGGAAACAGCCCTCATGAAAATAGATGGATCTGAACTTCTTACACTATTCAAAAGCAAGAATCTAGCCTAGCTGCTCCGCTGACAAATTACTCTTGCTGTGTCACCTCTTTCTAGGTTCCCTCCTGAATCTGGCAAAACATCCAGCTTCAACGGTTCAGTTACTGGGTGCTGAGAAGGCACTCTTCAGAGCACTGAAGACAAAAAGGGACACACCTAAGTTTGGCCTTATCTATCATGCCTCTCTGGTGGGACAAAGCAATGCCAAAAATAAAGGAAAGGTAAGTTGCCTGGTTCTTTACTCGCTTGGCCTTTTCCAGGGCATTAAAATATCTTGAACTTCATAATGGCTTGAGCTTCACAGTGAGGCTCTTTCCATGGCTTGCTTTCCTGTATTGCTTTGTGGTTACATGGAAAATACCACTGTCCCTCAAGTCGTATCCAAGATATCCAAATCTTTGAATATCATTCATTTCTGTTCAAAAAAAGTGAATGGGATTGTCCATTTGACATATCTGAGCAATAGCAGGTGTATTCCTGCTGAGTTAGGATGTAACACTGACTTTCTCAAGGGGTGTGTTTCTACTTCTGTGTGATAGTAAACTAAGGTGTTAAAGGCTTTAGTCTTGCTTGAAAATTGAACTCTTTTTGTGCTAAAGTAACTTAAAGCTTGGTCTTAAAGCTTAGTCTTTCATAATGCAGGTGGATGAATATGTGTTTGAATTGTGGAGAGAGCTGGAAATTACACCTCAGACTAACCTGAGGTAAAGGTTGGAGTAGAGTAGGATATGTATAACTGACTTGCTGTCTCAGATGTTTCCCTCTATTTATCAAGGAAATAAGGTGTTACATTAACAGTATTTAAGTGTTAAAAGAATGAGGCACTAATTATTTTTTGGACTAAACACTGCTAGTTAATGGTTACTTTGTTCTTTTTTATGTGGGTATGGTTTCCAGATCAGAGTGAATCATTCCCTTATGTTAAGTCTTAGCATTTAATATTATTTTTGGCTTTTCCAGATTTCTCGAATGCTGGCAGCAAAGACTGCCTTGACTATTCGTTATGATGCCCTTGGAGAGAGCACCAGTGCTGAAATGGGAGCTGAGAACAGACTAAAAGTAGAGACGAGACTGAGGCTTTTGGAAGAGAGGGGGGTAAGTCTTGCAGAGAGCTGCATGGAGCTGTCATTCTTGTTCAGGATATGATTTTCTGACACTGCTTTTGACTCTTCTCACTCAGTAGCATGTCACTCTTACCCTGTAGTTCCTCCCAGCTTTAACTGGAGTGCCCAGACCTGTAAGTTGGCTGCAGGCGTTTGTGGGTCAGCTGTTCATGTTTACAGGGCTGTCTTTATTTGCATTATACTGAAAAATCTTGGTAGTGAACAAAATTAATAAGACCATACCTTTACATTCCCTACATCTCTATGAGCTGCAAGAACAGGCTTATTACTTCATAGTTTTTCTCTTGCCATAGAAGGAGTATTTGTGCTTTCTCCCTGCCTCACATTTCCCACCCTGGTTCCCCAGAATCTGGTGGTGCTTAGTCTTAGGGGAGCTTTCTCTGTAGCTATAGCAGGATGTTATTCTGCTAATCGCTGCATTGCTCTCCTATCACCTGATGCATATCCTGGCCCTCTACACCTGCTGTTCCATGCTGCCATCAGCACAGTGTGCTGGGAGAACATAGAGACCCTTTCCTCTTTTTGGTGGCATGCCTGCTGCATGTGATCTTCTGAATGACAGCTGGGTTCAGCCTTCCAAGTTAGATCTGATGCCAGTGCTTTAGTACTGGCATCACTGGAACAGAAACGTCCAGAAAAACCTGCCCACTCTCTTCATGGGAGGTGAAACTTCCCATTGGAACAAAGACAAGGAGACATGTTAACACCAAAAGACAAACCAGTCACCTGACAGGTACACATTTAATAAAGTTTGAGGCCTGGGTTGTGGCTTTAAGGTTGGCTTTATGCCAGCTATAGAGTGATACCTGCCCTGGCATGCAGTTATTGCCAGAGGAAAAAAGTGCACAAATTTGAGCTGCTTTTGGGAATTTGGAAGTACGATGTCATGTGACTGTTGTGTATTTGATGCAGTAGTAGATGCATTTTACTTGAATTGGGCTCTTCAAGGGCAGCATTAGGAAGGCCATTCTCACCTCAGCCTTCCTCACCTCAGTTACACTCCCACTGTTCTACACTCAGGTGTAAAACTAGTGCAGATACACAAGAGCTTGACCAATAATATATGTCTGTTTTTCCATTTTTAATTCAAAAGCTGAATAACTTGTGTTGGGAATTCTTTTCCTTATGAGTAATTTGTTTTTCATATCTAAATTTTTCTTGTAGATAAGAAGAATAAGTGGCACTGGAAAAGCCTTGGCTAAGACAGACAAGTATCAAAACAAGAGGTGAATAGTTTTTCCTTTCAGCTTGCCTGAGTAAAAATAACTCCATGTTTTTATTTCTGAAAAGCTTTCTGGTTGTGGGCTGAGTTGACTTAAGATCCTGAAAACATTTTCTATGCTTTTTAAACATTGATAATAAGTTCTGTTGCTAATAAGAATTTCCTTTTTCCCAGATTTTCTAATAGTAAATTACAGACATCATCAGATAGCAAGTACTTTAGCTGCTACCAGCAGCACCCCGAAAAGCGGGATGTTAATATATAGCAGCTTTATTTATTACAATTCTGAGTGAAATAAATTGGAGAAAATCAGAGTTTGAATTAGTTTCTTTGACATGGAAGGTGTCCTAGACACCATCTTATTCTTAAAAAACTGAAAAAAACAGGTACCACTTGTTCTGAGCAAAGCTTTATCTCCTTGTTTAAGTCTTGTATGTAACAAGTAACACGTCTTAAGCAATAGGTAAGGTCTTTATGTACTCTGGACACTGTTAGAACAGTTTCTCCATGCCCCAAGTGACACTGTAAATTGCAACTGGGGCAGCTGAACATCTGAGGATTTGAACAAGGTATTATTAGTCTGCGCTGTGACATCTGGGTTTATTGCTTTATTTGGTTGCAGGCTTCTTGCTTAGCCTGGTCTGCTTATTTTGCTGAGTGTTTGGTGTAGAGAGGACAAGAGCTCAGCAAAACCAGGGCTCAGTGCTCATTATGTGAGGAAAAATTAGCACTGTGGCCCCCAAACATCGTTCTTGAGTCTAGCTGTAACTTTTATTTCCATATGCCAGGCATTTCCAAGTGTAGTGATGGCTGTGATTCCTGGAGCAGCTTTTGCAGACAGTGTCAGTCAATAAATGAAGCATCAGGACGTGTCAGGAGGCAGGAGCTGAGGGAAGAGGTTGTTAAAGAGGCAACATAGATGCTGGGGTTTGACCTCTTGAAGTGAGGAATCATGAACTCCTGCCAGGACATGTTTCTGCTGTTAGACATGCTTTGCAAACATGTCTAGGCTTGGGGAGAATCTGAAGACAGTTCCTGGCTGTTTGGCAAAGTCTGGCTGCCTAAAACGGAAACTAACTCTGTACTTGTCAAGTTGTCCTTGTAGTACAAAAATGGCAGTACTGCTGCATGGGCACGTTAGAAGGGCCAAAACAGTGTTTTAAGGAGATGGGTAAGAATCTTAGTCTTTTATGGAACTACGGATTTTGTATGAATTAGCCAAATCAAAGTAATGTATCAGAAGTTAAATGCAACATAGTTTTCAGAGATGAGGTTCAAATGAAACATTTCTGTATGCTTTCCAAAAAATATGCAAGAGATGCTATATTTGTCTTATTTATGGTTTTGTGGTTTTGGTTTCGGTTTTTAGTTTTGCTTTGTTTTTAATTAGCAGTATTATGACAATGACAAGGAAGCCAGTGAGCTCTCACTTGGATTTAACTGGAGGAGAGTCCACCTTTTGCAGAAGGATGCATAATCAATTTCTTTAAACCAATATGCAGTGTTAATACCTATAAGAATAATTTCCCATGTTCAGAGGATAAGTTGATGGTACTGTCTGCTGGCATTACCACATGCTTCCCAGCCCAGTCACTCAGCCTCTGTTGCTTTTATAACCTGTGCAAGGTAGCTACTTCAGATTCCTATTTCAGAAAAGTTCAGGTGTTCATTATGTGGCTGGGGAGGAAATATCTTAGACTTAGTGTTTTAAAACTCCTTTTTCCTTCTGTTCTGAATAAGAAAAGAACTGCTTCGTTGCTATTTGATGATTCAGTTGCCCCTTACAAGTCCGAGTTAAAGAGCGCTGGCTTTCAGGGTGGCTGCTTCTCTAGAGGAGAGGAGTTTGGGACTGAACAAATGGGCATGCAGTAACTGAGAAGAGGCAGTTTCAGACACAGATTAGATATTTGAATGTCCCATAAATTCACTGATACAGGTGATACAGCAATGAGCCATAACATTACCCTGCCTTGTGAGTTTGCCCTCTCAGTGTAATGGTGGAGAGGCAGTGTAGAAAAAGCAGAAGTAAAGCTGCTTCTAATGCTTTCTCTGTGTGTATATGTATTATTACCCTTAGGGTACAATTATTGGGTAATATACCTAATACAATACAATAATAGAACGAATGGTGGGGAGCTGTGTGCTTGTGACCATATGGCTATGCTGGATAAGCTTTCAGCATCAGAGAAATCAATGTCATGGGTAATTCAAGTGCTCTGTAGAGCCTTGAACAGGTATAAACCAGGATCAAACTCTTAGTTAACTGGTATTTTCCTTTCAGATCAGACAGTCGTACTTCTTGGGGTATCTCTTCCCTAGTCATGATTACTGATAAAGGCACTGTGTATTGGAGGGAGGGCCTCACTACCTGTAGGTGCTTTGTTAGCTGAGCAAGATTGATTTTCACATATTCTTGGTAGGTCGTTTTGGAAAGTTTATGTTCAACTGCTGGGTCTTATCTGAAGGTTTGCTCTTCTTAATACATAAACTGACTTTCTTCTTTATTACAGTGAAGTAAAAGTTTTTAACCCTTCTGGTGACTCAACACTTCCTGCTGTTTCCAAGAAGCGCAAAATTCAGGAGGTGGATGAACAAGACACAGAGGTTGCAGTGAAAGCAAAGAAGTTCAAAGCAGAGATGAAAGGTTGGTTACTGTATCTGTGCTGCTGCCATGTGACTGCATCCTGCAGTTTGGCTTAGCCTTTACAGCCAGCCACAGTACCTGGGTATTCTCCTTGGGAATGACAGTGTATTTTAAAAAAGTAATGATCCTTTACAGACTGACACTAGACTGCAGTCAATTTACAAACAGTTGTAAATGTATAAGAACACTTAAAAACAAAACTCTACTCATATTCTTGCAGAATTTCTTGCTCAGCAGGTTTGTATTTAGTATCTTTAGGACAGAAAAGCTGCTTTTAGTAAAATCAGAACTTGCCCTATTTTCTTTCAAGAATACTATTTTATTCTATCAAAGTGTTTTCTGGCGTGTTTCAACATATAAAAAGGTCAGAATTTGACATGAAATGACACTTGGAAATTTCCATCTGAATTTACGTAATACATGAACAATTGTTATTCTCTGGGGAGCTAAAACTGAACTACGGCCACAGTTGTTCTTTCCTTCTCTGATAAGTTACTGTGTGAAGAAAGATTTTGAATTGTGACTGCAAAATTATCTAGTTCAACGTTCTATTCTCACCTCACCAGTGTCTAACTTGGGAGGGGAAGAAATGGGGAAAAATAAGATGACTTAAAGTCACTTCTGTGAGATCCAGAGCCAGATCTGGACATGAACTACTCACATGTTTTGCCAACTACCCGTGCCTGCAGCAGATGAGGGATGTCAGAGCCTTCCCTTTCTGCTTTCTCTGCTGCTCTGTTCTAGGGGATCAGAGTGCAGATAATGCTGGTTCAACACCTCTTCATGCTCAGGTGATGGGAGATGTGATCATTGCAGACACCACCTAGTTCATGGTGTCTGTGTGCATGGAGGGAGCAACTTGCAGGAGCCTAAACATAGCTGAGGTGTAGTTACAATGGAGGGAAGGAGAATCGTTTCTGCTGTAAAGCTGAGATCTGTGCCCCAGCTTGTTCTCTTATGCTTAACATAATGAGAAAAGGACATGAGTACTTTGGAGGCTTGAACTTTGCCCATTTGCTTTTGGAGAATGTGGGTGTTGTCACAGCTACTGCTTTTGAACTAAGTTCCCTTGCTACAGCCAGAATTGGTCCCTTGGGCTTCCCTTGCATTATCAAAGCAAGTGTTGACATATCACAGGCAGAAGCTCATTGCAGGTGAAATATTACATTGACTTCCAGCATGCTCTTTTGTAGTTTGAAGAGGTGCTTTTATACACAAATCTGCTTGTATTTGCTTCATTTACTTTATATTTCCCGATTTGAGGATTGAGTGGAGCTTAGCAGGTGTCCTTCAGCTGGGGGCAGTCTCCAGAATACTTGTGGATTTCTGAAATCTGTGTTGCTTGGCTGGTTGTTTTTCAAATTTCTCCAAACCTGAAGTACAAGCTTCAGACTTGTTGCTTTTCTTCCTTAAAAGATGGGTTGTTCTTCAAATGTATGGTTAATAGCTCCTGTTCTTTCCCAGTTCTTTGTATCAACTGGGTCATTTTATATGACTACCTGGGCATTAGTGCAAACTATGCCAGTTGCTTCAGACTATAGAATAAATGTTTCCAGAGAGTTTATTTATTTTATGTCACCTCTATGCAGAATTAATCCCTTCAGCCTGTCCTCTTGTACCCTTGAAAATAGCATTGTCTCATGCTTGCAAATTATATTTGAGCACCCTGCATGGGTACATGGATTTCCCTGACACCTGCTAGACAGACCATAGCCTTGCTGTTTTCCAGCATGATTTCTATGGTTGCATAGTGTGCTAGTGGGGGCTTGGTGGTCCTGGAGGCTTGAGGAGTTCAGCAAGTTGCATAATACATGGAAGAATGCAGAGGAGGTCCCAGTATTAAGATTTATATTGCACATACACTTGAATATGCATGTGAGCGTTTAATGTCTGCTGTTCTTGGCTCTGTTGTTTTTTGCTGCAGTGCTCTATTCAGCTTTTGCCTGGTCAGAGATAACACATCCAGGCAGTGTGTTGTGAAAGAAGTCTCTGCCCCCTCCTTCCCCATGCTGTTTGTGCAGCTGCATAAAAAATGGGGTGGTTGAAAAGTAGTCCCAGAAAAAAAGGCATTCTTCAGCCAGAAATTTGTTTGGTTTGTATTACAAGAGGAAGGTAAAGGACAGGAAGGAGCTGGAAAGCTGTCACTGAAAAGTTTTGGTCAAACCATTGCTTTTAATATCTGTTGTAAAAGGGGACAGTATTTTATATTATACCAGCCTGAAGTGTAAATGTTACTGCAAGATGAGATGTGTGGTGTTTTCTCTCTCCCCGTTTCAGTTTCATGAATGGCAGTACTTTGAGTGAGAGGTGGCAAGGGGTTGGAGGTTGAGGTGTGACTTCAAACCACATTCACCTTTTATACCTGTCAAGAAACCAGGTGGAAGGATTAGTGCCTGAAACAAGTTATAATCTGCTTCAGGAGCTGTTTGTTAAAACTTGTTTTCATGTTGATGAAGGGAAATAGGGCAAGTATTTATGTGACTGTGGTCTCTGAAGTTGGATGTGGCCAAACAGAATGCATACCACCAGCAGGGCTAGCCAGTGCCCCCCAGGGCAGCCTTCAGCTTGTATTTAGCACCAGGATAGAGTAGCAGTTAGTGACTTGGGAAGGTATGTCTTGAAGAAAGAAATATCTTAAATTAATGGCATTAATGGAGTTAACGCTGCTAGATACAATAGCAACAGCTTGACAGAATGTCTTTACTGATAGGCAGTGTGACTTCATTCTGTACACGTGGAACATTGTCTGAAGGAGGGATGTAAAAGCTTAGACAAAAATGGTGGAAACGGGTGAGTGGAACTACTGCTCTTGGTGTCCAGTACTCACAGGGCCATCAAACTGCTCTTCAGGGTGCTGCTTTCTGTGCCTGGGTCAGAGCTATTGGTTTACTTGTCAGCTGCTGTGTATCACAAAGAAACCCCCACTGGCCTTGACTGACTGAAAAGTATTGCACCTAGAGGGAAAAGGCCAGCACCCCGTGAGCCTTTATCCTCATCCTGGCTAGGTACAAATATGTGAAGTCTTGTGATGAGCTTTGCTAAAGGCAGCAGCTGAAATCTTCAGGGAGGGCTCTGCTGCTTGCTGTGAGAAGTGACAATGCCTGTGAGTGCCCAATGCATCATCTGCGCTGTAAATTGTGACAGCTTCCACTGCCTGGTGTGTCAGACTTGATGACATGTAGGGTAATAACAAGAAATTATTTTTTCAAGGTTACCACCCAACATTTTTCTTGGAAATGCATATCTTACCGATCCAGCTGAGTAAAAACATGTAGCATAGCAAAATACGATGTGTATGCTCCTGTTACTGTGTGGCTTTCATATAGTTTATACTTAATTTTCAGCTACTTTTTATTTCCCCATGTCACACATAGGGAGGTGAGGACACTTATTTTTATACCTGTTTTGAATGCCTTATGCTAGCACACTGTTCTCTGTGAATTTTGTGTATGGCAGAATCCACTCAAAGTTATATTTGCCAGGTTTTTTTATCTAGAATCTTTTGCTGTTTTGCTTCTGGTATGTTTTTTAATATCAGAAAACTGCATGTGTTAGCTGGCAGTATTCTTCTGTAGACATGTCTAGAAAATTTTTACCCTGAAGCCAACTTTTTTTTTAATCTGAAGCTAATGTTAGAGGCAGAGTTTGAAGTGTATTTTTGACTCATACAATCCTTTTGGCTTGAGGAACTAAACTTATGACAAAGTACACTCAAGATGTTAGGAGGTTATGTGGTTTGGGTCTTTTTTTTTTTGTAATTGAGCTTGTTCTTTTTGTAAGTGGTGAGTGAGTGTTCTTGAAAATGAAATTGATTCTTTCCTGGGGGACATATGGTGAGAAAATGACGTCTTGAGTGATACCTCCAGTAGCAATTATACATACCACACACACCACTGGTTTCAGCATCAGTTTTGTAGCTACTGAAGGACAGTGGTTGCTACCTCATGAATTTAGTCATGAGTACTGTGTGAAACTTGGTATCCAGCACCGACTCAGCTGTGCAAATAAATTTAACTTGGGTATGCTCCAGTAACAGCCTGGCTGCTGCATAGGCTGTCAGCTTGGGACGATTTCTGCTTGGTTTCTTTACCTCGAGATTCCTGAGACTGTGGGATGTATTCTAGGAAGTGAGTGGTAAATCACAGTTCCATTACCACTGTGATTAGATAGGGCAGCTGTTGATGAATAGTTCTGAAAAGTAACTGTAAGGTCATGAGTAAATCTTTCCCTGGGTTGACATTACTCTCAGCTTATATAAATAATATTATAAATTATTCGTGTCGTCCAGGATAGGAGAGTGTTTGTGCATTAAATGCTTAAAGTTGCATTGAGATCTTTGTGTTTGCCAATCTAAGCAGTACAGAAAACTGGTCTGCTTATTAATAAATTTCCAACATCAAGATAGAGAGATCAGTTGTGAACAAGCTACTGCTGGCTAAATGTACTTCTAAGGGGAAATTCAGAGTCCTTTTGCTATTCCTGTGTGGTTGGTAAAAATATTTGCCAAACTGTGGAGGGTCTCTTTTCTGATGGAGTACTTGAAGGTAATTTGGCAAACAAATGAAAACATGCAAGCTTGTTTTAAACTGGGAGCTGCATATAGGAATAGTGTGATGAGAATTCACCAGGAGATGTGAATAGTGCTGTCTGAATACTGTCACTCGTGTCTTAAGTAGTGTATATTGATTATAGCAGGGAGTAGTTCTGCAGGTAAGGGCAAGGCAAAGGGTAAATAGGAGTCATTGCATCCTCTGATGTCTCATAGCTTTTCCTCTTGCACTCTTAATAACTGACAACCTGCCTTTCATTTTTGTCCTTTCTGTGGTTTAGAAGGGACAGCTTTAGAAGATGGTGAACCTGTCAAAAAGAAGAAAAAGAAAAAGGATAAGGAAAAGCAAGCTGAAGAAGAGGCAGTACTGAGTGAGGAACTCCCCACCAGTCCCGTAACTGAGGTGAGGCGGAATTGCACAGCTACCTGATCTTTTTTGGGAATGTGTTCTCTCCAAAACGTAGAGTGAGGAGTGTGGAGAAATTCTTATGTGTATAATCCATAGCATGTAAATAGTTTTGCTCTAGTAACTTCATTTTATGATATCCATCACTGTAGTGTCCAAGAAGATTTGCATTACAAAATAAGATCTGGAAAGTTTGTGACTGCAATCCCTCCATTCCCCTCCTGTCCTCTGCCCACCCCCAGCTCTAGTCTTCCCCCTCATTGCATCTTTTCTAGTGGGAAGAATGTCCCTTGGTGCCAATCCACAGGCATCCGTCTCCACTTTGGGACTTGTAGGGAGCAGAGGCTGTACCTGCTGATTTGATGTCTTCTAGCAACAGTAGAGCAGACGGGACCAAACCCAACTTTTTGCGCAGTTCTGAAGTTCTGCTCTTAACACAGGGTTTAATTTTCTGCCTTTTCTGCCTGAGGACAGTGCTGAGCTGCGACAGCATGGCACAGCCTCCCTGTCCCTGTGAGCAGCCAGTGCAGTCAGCAACTGAGGAAGGACATTGCTCGGGTTGTGCTCTGCTGAGCATGGCAGCTGGGGTGGTGCTTCGGGTGTGAGCCCTGTTGCTTAGCTACACGTGTTGTTTTGCTCTTCCATAATGCTTTGTTCATGGCAACATTTGTTTGTTTGCAGAATACAGAGAAAAAGAAGAAGAAAAAAAAAAAATGAAAGATGAAGGTGAAGACTGATGTGGAACAGGGGAAAACACAGGCCCTTGGACAGCTGCTTTGGAGTTGCATTTCTCAGCATGATTTGTTTAGCCTCTTGCTGAAAACTAACTTCCCTGTGTTGCAAGAGGGCAGGGAGATGGGTTTGATAGCTGTCTTCTCCCTGAAACAGGATACCCTGGTGTCTCTGATAATTAGGAGGATTACTGGTTTCTTTTGTTTAAAAGCTCATAATATATCCTCTTTTCACAACCAATCTCCTCTGATAAGGAATAAAAACATTTTTATGGAAATTTTATGCCTCTGTCTTTTAACTTGTTTGCTGGTTTTTCTAGCCATTATTAGGACTGTTTCTAAGATGTATTGTTTTGAATGACTGATCAGTTCAGTCAATGTGTAAATGTTCTGTTGCAGTTTGTTTTCTAAAGATTTCAAAGGTTGTAATATCCTCAAATTTTCCATAAAATGGATACAAATACCTGTGCATGATATCAAAGATGCTTTGAACAGTTGAGGTGTGTTACTGAGTCTGCTCTGTTGTTCTCTTGATAAAGCCTTCTTTAAGCATCTTCCAAATGTTTTGGGTTTGCTGCACTGGCTAACAAAATTCAGATGCATGTTTTGAACAAATGTGAGGTTGCTTTCAAATTGCTTCATGGTGATTGTAACAACTTCCTTCACTTGATTTAAAAACAAAATAAAGCAAAAAACAAACAAAAAACCCAAAACAATTTTAAAAATCCAAGAAAAAAGCCCCCAAACCAAAGGCAAAATTACTTCTTCAGCTATCTGATAATGAAGCAGAAAAGACAAGTGTTTTATTAGTAGCAGAAATCAGCCATTTGCTAGTTCTGCCATTCTTGTGGGAATACAGACGCACTGAAGTAGCATCATGTGATCAAGACTCTAAAGCTCTTATGGTGGAAAGGAAACTTTTTTAAAACTATGCTTAGCACTCAGTTAATTATCATGAAGGGTTTTTTTTCCTTGTGTGTAGTAGTAGAGTATTACCTAAACAAAAATTAGTTTCTTTAGCTGAGTAACATTTGGTAACTGCAGCCAGTGTAGCAGGCATTTTTTTCTGGAATACAGCTCCTTTTTTGTTTGTTTGTTTTGTTTGTTTGTTTACTGAGCAGCTCCTTGGTACTGAACTGCTCATGGCCTGTTAGTGCAAGTGGATCACTGATGAGATTGGCAACAAGTTACTAATGCACTGTTCTACCAGTATCAAGAATATGAACTGTCTTTTTGGTTTCCCCTCTTAGGAAGGTTGCAGTGAGTTTAACTGCTCTAATTGAGATTGCCTGGATGTACTGAGACCATTCCAGTTCATCTGCTTTTTGCTAGACAAGTAAGATGAATCTAAGCTGAAATGTTTAAATGGGCAGCAAAGGTATTTAAAAGTATCCATAATGAAATAGATGAGTTGACTATAAGTGCCTTTAGGTTTTTAATTGTAAATGCATTTTCAAGCAGGAGTCCTTACTAGATATAAAGTTCAATTTCCTCTGAACTATTAATGTAGTTTCCTCAAACATATCAGGTAAATTATGTATGTGCTGTTCAGAAACTGTCCTGTATAATTTACCCTAACCAGAAAATTTATATGAACATCAGTTGCTAGTAGATCTAATCAGTGGGATTGAATTTGAGAGAAGTTATTTTTGCATGGTTACTTTTTCCTTCCCTTTGATTATTCCTTTGATAACAACGGAAGGAGATTCACCTCTTTCCTTATGTAGCACATTTTAGTGGTTTATCATTGCAACCAATGTCCAGTGCAGGGCAGCTTCCATCTCACAAGGCAGCCCATTGGAGCTCAGCATGTATTTCCCTCTCCTATTCCCATGCTGGGAATGTTGATTTTAATACCCAATTAACTAGAGCTTCTACTTTGTCTTCCAAAATGTCTGTGACCCAGAAATATTGGGTGGAGAACAGGAAGCAAATTTTAAGCTCTTCAGTGCTGAATAGACCATACACTCATCTGCTATCACCTCTTAAGAAGGTAAAGAAATAAGTACTGTGGGTTCTAGTTTGGACTGTTTAACTCCTCATCTTCAAAACAATGAGCCGCATATCCGCAAGGGCTACTGCTGAAACATTGGTAAGTGTATTCAGCTCAAGTGCGAAATATGATCAGTGAAAATAAACAGTGGTGATAGACTGCAGTCACTGTAAGCCAGGTCACTGCATTTCAAGTTGCTTATCAGTTCAAGCAGGTAAGATTGGTTTTCTCATGCATGGTTTTCCACAAATGATGGTTTGGGCATCTGTGTACAGTCTTGCACTTCAAAATAATAATAAAGCCTACAGTTACAGCTGGGAAATACTACAGCCTCTTTGCACAGAGAAGTGGTGATTCTTTCCTAAGAAGTGTGACAGGCCTTTAATTGAGACCCAAACTTTTTATCTTTTTACAGTAGATTTGAAGCTTGCACAGCCTCTCCTGTAAGGAGTAATTGTGCATCAAAGATATTTATATAGAGCCTGAACTATGGGTCACTAGTTTTTGTAAGGAAGGTGATTCATCCAAAAATGGATTTTTTACTTTGTCTACTGATAAAGCAAAACCAAAATTCCAGAGCTAAAGTTAGAGTAAGGATAGAGGCTTTGAGTATTTGGAATGCAGAAAGAAAGCCAGATGATGGCATTTAAAGGAAAACAGTGAGACCTGTGTAACAGAAGGATCCAAAATAATAATACAATCTTTAGAACATTTTACCAATAGGGGTTACTCTAAGCCAAAGCTAGCAATGGAAAATTGTTGATGAACTAGAGCACCCTGTTTTTCCCTGTCATAGAATGAGATGGGCAGGCAATGTGTACCACTCCAGGCACTAGCCCTCCTGCTCTGGGAGTGGAGAAGTTCTCCAGAGCTATCCTTGGATTTTGTGTGTGCCTGCAGTGAGAGGTGCCTGCTGAGACTGGTGTGAGGACACAGAGGTGACTGCTCAGGAGTCACGAAGCCTGCCTGCTGTGGAGGGCCAGAACCACTGGTTTTTCAGGTAAAACCTTCAGCTCACCCATCCCTCTCAAGCTATTTCTTCAAATGGACAATCCCACAAGTCAACTTCCTGCCGTCTGTGCTGCATCCTGGTGCCTGTGTGGTCCTTCAGCAAGGCTTCACTTTTGCTGGAAAAAATAATAATTTTATTATAAACTATAGACAACTCAGCAGTAGCTTCCTGTTTCTCAGGCAGAAGCACAGCAGCATGTTGTCTTTTGGAGCAGCTTAAAATTTTGGATGGAAATCTTGTCTGAGTAGTCAGGTTCAGCCTCTGTGCCTCTCCAGCCACAGGGTGTGATGTGCAGCCCTTGGCATCCGCTTTGCCCCCACAGAGCTGGTGGTGATGTCCTGAGATGGAGGCTGCCGCTTCTGGCTAATGTGGAGTGCTGCCAAACGCTCCATCCATGCTTGCACTTCCTTATGCTTAATTAGCCCCTCCTGGAAGTCCAGGAGCTTCTGCAGTGAGTGCTTGTCCTCCAACGGTGAGCCCTAGCTCTGAGCTTTCATTTTCCTTTCATGTCTTTTGCACTCTGTTGTACTTCTTTAGCTCTTACAGCAGTGAGCATTCCTATGTTCAATGACTCCCAAGTTTTCAGCAGAATTCTACAACAGATTTTCTGATGTTTAATTTCTCATCGCAGTTACCATCCAATGGAAACTGCAATTTTGTCTCTACGGACCTCAAGCAAAATACAGTGAGTGGCAGACAGTGATGTTCTTGTGCAAAATTTGTGAGGTACCCTGGACAGAAAGGATGGGGCAAGATGAACTGCTAGGATGAAGAAGTGGGAAAGCTGGGCTGATTGTGTAAGCTAGGAAAGGGCTCCAAATGTAAGGGGAATGAATTAGAAGAACTCTTGTTTGGATCACAGCCCATTGGACTTGCCACCTTTAATCTCTGATCTTCATATCCCACCTCTTAAAAACTGAGATAATGCCTCCCAAATCCCACAAGTGTACAGGGCTCTCATTATCGCATTATTTATGAAGCACTATAAGAGCTCTAAATAGGATGTGATGTAGAAGTGTTTGGAAGAAGAGGAAGGAAACCTGTTTGACAGCACAATGGCTGTGAGTGATGTTGTCTCAGTCCACGATGAAATCTTTCTTGATAAAGCTACAGCCAGTCTTAGGGCAGCCACACTAAATTCCCTCTTCTTGAAAAGGAACTGAAGCTCACTGTGCCAAAACATAAAACATTTCCTTTTGCAGGGTGGCAATAAGGTTGCTTTTGTAGCTATGCAGAAGCACATTTAAAAATTACTTTTTATAAACTGTTGTGGTACTGATTGGGTGGGGGGCAGCACCAAAATGTGAGCTGTCTTTAGTGCTGCTCTCTGCTGCAGGATCAGCAAGGCTACACAAAATGGAAGTTGCTGTGGATGGGAGACAGGCTCCTGTTTAGACAGCTGTGAATGTAACACCATAACACTGCAGATAGAGATAAATGCAATATAATTGCCAGTTGCTCAATCAATGTATTGCAACATGCTGAAGCAATCATGGGCAGCACTGTGGCAGGGGAAGCTGCTTCTTCCCCATGGGCAGCCTGCCCATGCCCACCTGGGAACAGCAGGACAAGGTTAAAACCTTCCCCTTAGTACAATTCTCCATGGTTTTGCTCGGTTCACAGCAAGGAGGTGCCAAACTGGGTGAGGAATGCAAACAGAAAGCTCCTGTGCCCAGACCCAGGTGTGCCACATGCAGTGCATGAGGAGTTATTTGAAGCTTTGCACCAGAGTGTCGAGCACTTTCCTGTGAGACCCCTGTGCAAGAGAGCCCCTTGTGCTCCTCAGATCAACTGAGGCTTCTCAAGCAGGACTGACAAAGGGCCAAACCAAGGCATGGTTCTCCCCAGGAGGCAGTTTCAGCTACAGGACTGGTGCAGGCAGCTCTTGTTCTGCCTGACAGCGCATCCATGCAAATAGTGATAGCCATCCATTAGAACCCCAGGGGGTATAGAACTTCTAGACTGTAGTGGTTAAATAAAACAACCAAAGATGTGGAAATAATTTCCAGCATGTTCTGGACGTGTGAAGCTGTCACAGGTATCCAGAGAGTAAAAACAGAAATTCAAGTCCTAGGATCTGTACTGTAGCATCTTTTAAAAATGTCATCAAAAACAAATCAAAAGAAGGCGGCTTTGTCTAGACGCTTGTTTCCTAACACCAAATGCCAGGAGTTATTGCGCCCGTACCTTTCTGGAGACTTTCTGGCTGGGGAATGTTCTCTTTCCAGAGGAAATCCTTTTAACTTTCAGCAGTTCAAGACTCTAATTGGGTGAAATAATAGCTTGGCACTCCCCCAAGCAATATGATTTTTATCTTTTTTGTTGTCTGCAAAAGCCCGACTTGTCCAATCCTATGAGTCATGGAGGGAATGTGGATGTCAGTCTGCCCTTGTATACAGGGATGGGCTTCTGGTGAGACTGGCATGGGGTCCTTGTCAGTGACTAATGGGGATCTGAAATATCCTCTACAGAACTGCCCCCTCTGGCCTCACCAGGGCTGAGGATGTGGTGTTGATGATGTGCACGTTTCTAGGCATCTTCATCCCCACTGAGTTATTCAAAGGGGGTTTTTTTTGTTGGCTACTGCTCTGGTTTCTCCAGGTGACTCAATAATTATGGATTCATGCTTTTTCTTTGCCAAACACTAACTATTCATTAGTTTCAGCTAGCATGTTTAGATGTTTTCAGCTGAGACATAGATTTTGATGGTTTATTTAGCGCAGAAATAAGCCTGATAGAATAAACACTGGAGCTTTGAACCTCTCAGGCTTTTGTTTCTGTACGGTGGATTAAACAAACTGAGGTACTTAGCACGAGTCTCTTTTCCTTGTTCTGGAAAAAGAAAAGCCCTTGAGCCTCAGGGCACAAAGCAGCAGCCGCAGCTTTCACTGTAAGTACCCTGCCATTCCCTGGGGCTGTGCAACTGCCCGCGGTGCTCTGGCACAGCTGTGGATCCTCTGGCCCGGTCCTGTTGCTCCTGTGCCCAAGGTCCAGTGTGTGCCAGGAACCACTGCTCAACCACTTGTGAGGACAAGGTGCTGGTTTAACTTGGAGATGCATCAGGCTAAAAAGTGCAGCAGGAAGCTGTGTGGATTATCTTGTCTCAGGTCTTGTCTGGCTCACTGCGTTTATCAGCAGTCAGTTGAATTCCAACAGGACTGAGCCAGTCCCAACCCCATAGCTCCTCCCTGTGCTCTCAGCAGGGCTCCTGTGGGGCTGCAGGTGCTGGTTTTAGCCTCCAGACTGTGCAGAACCAAAATCACATGTTGTGCACTACTGTTTCCCACCTCAACATGCAAAACTCAGCTGCCCCTGGCCTCCCTGCCCTCACATCATCCTCATTGTCCAGCTGGAGACTCCATCCTCCTGTTGTGGATGGGAGCAATGGACAAAGGGCCATAAGTAAGTGGAGATGTGCAAACTGGGAAACTATGCCAAATAAAATACCTGTGGGACAGGTGGATGCAAAAGGCTGGGCTGCACAGGACTAGCCTGAGCTAAACTGGAACTAGGATTTCCCCTTGAATCCTTGCCTTGCTTTGAAGCAAGATTTTCAAACAGTAAAACCTTCATCTATAAGGAAGTGGTGGATCTCCATGGACCCTCTGTGAAGGTGCTTGTTCTCTTTGTACATCTACAGGACAGACTGAATGCAGGCCCTTACCCATGGATGCAATAGGGGACTAAATCTGGAAAAACAACCAAGCAACCCAAACAAGCAAACATGACATGAGTGCCTGAGTGCTGTGCTTGGTTTGTGAGCAGCAGGGGCTGCTGGGCTGGCTCTGCTGTTCTTGCTGTCCTTCACCTGTCACCACTCCTGTGGGAGCAGCATTTGATTGTCCTCCTCCAAATTGTGCCAACAAATGCATCTCCTGCTGCCACTGAAATACTTCCTACATCAGTAGCCCCCCAGCTTGTTTCCGAGGTAGGTTTTGTCACCGTGAGCAAAGCAACCCCTGCTGCAGGTGGTCTCACAGCCAGTGTCCCAGCTGCTTGTTCAGGACAGTTTGCAGGCAACATGGGGTGTGGCTGGACTGTCCCATGTCCTGCCAAGGTCCCTGGCACCCTGCCCCAGCACTGACTGCCCTGGGAGGTGCAGAACACGCAAGTGAGTGGGGCGAGGGGGGTTCTTAATGCAGGACATGACTTGTGCTGTGCAAGTTTGTCTCAGCCCTACTGTACCCTTCACTGAGGAGGAGCTCTTCCTCTCCTGCCAGTGCTGCTTCCCTTGGGGCATTTTTTCCTTCTCCTTTTGCCATCTTTACAGCTTGTTTTCCTTGTTTTCCTTCCTGCATCTGCAAGGCTGCCTCCAACAAAGCCCTGGCAGACAATCTTATCTTGAAGCACAACGAGTCCTGCTCCTTTCACTAGGGTATGTGCCTGCTCAAACACTTGGCTGCAGCAAGGCCCGGGTGGGGAGCACAGCCCCACACGAAGCCCTGCCTCGGGCACTGCCACGGCCCAGCAGGGAGGGCAGGAGAGGGGCAGCTGCAGGAGCTGGGCTGTAAGCAGCATTGGAGAGGTTTGCTCTGCGCGTGCCGTTTCTGAAGTGGAATGCTATTAATTAAATGGGTAGGAGGAATAACTGAGGCTATTTTTTCCCCCTTGGCTTATTCACTCAATTTGAAAAGCCTTTTATTTTTATTTTTTTCCTCCCCTGAGTTTGCAGATTTCATATTTCGGTGAGCAAAATAGATTTGCTCTGGAGCATCTGTGGGAAAGGGCCTCACACTTATTTTGGGAGAGAAGGCAGGGGAAGGCAGATTGAGGACTGTCACTGTTTATGCGTTGGAGCAGATATTCCTGATAACTAGTACACCTGAAACTATAAAAAAAGGTACAGATACAAATAGCAACAAAATTAATTAAAGAAAAGCAGCTGTTCCTTTTGCCTGACCACACCTTGCAAACCAGGAAATACTTCCTCTTATGTAGAAACAAGAAGACTGTGCTGTCCTGGCCAGGGTAGTCTGCAAGTCTCAGGTAATTTGCTTTGTTTATGTTGTTGGGGCAGGATGGTGAAGTCAGTGGAGCTACAAGTGAAAGTCTTCGTTCTCCAAAGGCTTGTAAAAGCTTATTATCTCTTGAAAAATCAGTAGAAAATTGAGTTGCTGGGTGCAGCATTTTGCACATCTGGATCCAACTCGTAGCCAATGGTGATCTTTCTGTTTGCTTTGAAAGGCGCTGGTAAACAGCCTCAGTCTTACAGGCAAATGCTCAAGATACTTGTTCTGGAGTGAGAGTCAGAGCCTTCTTCAGGAACCAGGCATCTGTTTTATCAGACTGTTCACCTTTTGTTTCCAAAGTCCAACTGATGTGCATCATTTTGCCAATGAAAAAGGCTGAGAAGACCACTTTTATCAATGCTATGCTTAAAGCACAAAGCAGGACTTGTAAATATTCCTTTATACTAAATACCTTCCCGTATGCTAGGCTAGGATTTATTTTTACTTTGTTGCTGCCTCCAGCCCTTTCTGACTGGCATTTACTGGAGACTCTTGATGATTTCCAGCAACAGGCAGTGAGAGCAGGCACATCTCCTGCCGATCCTGGTGAAGGTTTTGCACAAGGCTTGATTGGTTGCCAGTGGTGGTGTATGATCCTCTGACGCCCCGTGGTGCTGCAGTGAGTCACAAGTGCAGGTACTGTGGGCAGCAGAGCCTGTGACAATGTAACAGCACAGTCCAAATGTACCTGTGCAATCTGAAGGTACAATCAAGGGTATAATCTAAAAGTAACTCCAGGCATTAAGAAACAAGACTTGTTATGTTCCACACCATATCATCAATTTAAAAAAAAAAAAAAAAAACCAACAACAAAAAAAACCAAACCTGTTTTAGCAGGTAGCAGCCTCTGGGTTTTGGCTGAGTCCTGGTATACACATTTGTAGGACCAGTTTATTTTCCTTTGTTTTAGCAGAATGCGTAGAAACTTAGGCTGATAATAGCTGAAATGCTGATTTATTCTCATAAGTCTCCAAGCTGTCAGAAATATCAGCTAGCATGAGACTTGAATAAATCACTGGAGCTCACAACTCTGACACTGACAGTTGAACAACTGCCATTTGCTGAGGTCAAAGCTGCAAAAAAGAGCTTCAAATGCATTTTTAACCTAAAAAAATATTCTGGATGTAGAATAACAGAATCTGTGCTTTCTCTGATTTCTCAATCAAATTTGCTCAACATGCAACTTAAACATCTGGGTTTCCTTTGGCTGTCAGCTGTTGATTGCCATCCCCTCATGATGCCCTGACCTTCAGAAATTGCTGCAATGAAGTGTTTTGCTTACCCATAGTCAAGTTTCATGCCTGTAAAAGATGCAGGTCTTTCCTCTTTTCAATTTTTAATTCACATCTTTTGTTTCTGGTCCCTGTGCTGTCAGATCAATGGCAGAAACCGCAGGAAATGCTGCCCTGTGAGGGCAAATCCCTTGAAACATTAAGTCCTGCCCTCATCTTCCCCTTAATTAATGAATTAATTAAGATGGAGAGAGATAGGGGCCCACAGTGACCCTGGTGGGAACTTGTATCAGCCACCCCTGCTCTCTGCTGGGGAAGGGTTTGGGCCAACTTCATACAAGTTTTTGTCTAGACTGGTTTTGCCAAGCAAAAAATATGAATGTACTTACTCTGAAAAGTAGTGCTCTGGTGTTGGATCTGACACAGCTCTGCCATTGCATCATACAGACAGATCATCAATGCCATTCAGCTGGGCTCTGTGAATCATCACAAGATGATGCCTACAGGAAAGAGAAGCCAGCTTGGTGATGTCTTCTTCTGGCAGCTACTTCTCTAAGATGGACCACAAAGTCTGTGTGCTCTCTCAGGTGCCATTTATACAGGGAAGACACTTTTGCATGTCTTTCAAAGACCACAGTTAAAAAGTGGTTTTATGTTTTATGCAAAGGTGGATTGTTCCCATGAACATGCTTATGAAAGCAAACAAAGAATCCAACATTCTTCCTGGAAACAACCCCCTTATCCTAAGCCACTGTCCTGATGTGAGGGGGACAACCACGAGGCAAGCCCCGCTGTGCCCACAGGGCCACGTGTGCCACTGTCCCTATGAAGGCACCCAAGGAAGGGGGTGGCAGAGACTCAAGGCTGTTCCTGTTGGATGGGACATGCTTCCCATGCATCTGTGGGCTGGAGGAGACTGTCTGGCTCTGCACTATCCACTGCACAGACTGCCCATCTTTGGTCTTTTTCCATTTACATGGGGATTAGTCATTCCAGGGCTTCGATGTTGCAACTTTGATGGTGTAATTCTGTTGTGCCTTTGGTAACTCAGAGTCTTCTTGAACAAGATGGCAAAGTTTAATGTCTGTTTAATGTCTGTGAAAGTTTAATGTGAAAAGCAAAAATATCTAGAAAGGTGAGTATTAAAGTCCTTCTGGATGAATTAATGTGTCATTAAAAAAATGAGAATAAAAATGGCGCAGAGGGGATTTTCTTTTTTGATCTGTCATTGCAGACCACTTTCAACTGTGAATTTCTTGATAAACATTTAATATTCATCACACAATTCCATTTTGACATGAAATCTTCAGGGGCGCATAGTTCAAATACAGCATAACCCACATTTCTAAAAGAAAGTTAAACTGTTCCTGGTCCATGTACTTATTTTAGCCTTTCAATATTTCTGTAATCTCTTCACACCAGTTGAGATGCTGCAGAGAGACCCTGGTTCGCTTTGGCTGGTGATCCAGCAGACCTGGGATGTCACACTGGCAGTGACCCACTGAAGTCCCAGGGGATGAGATGCTGGAGGGAGCCTGTGGGGCCTGTGGTCCTTGCAATTTGTGACAAACGTCACAGGCAATGTTACTGGGGACTGCCCTACCCCGCATTGTAGTCACCCTATGAGAAAAGCACATAAGGGTTGAGGAGTGGGCGTCTGGCTCTACACAAACTGCAAGGGCTCGTGCAAACCAGTGGCTCAGGCCCATCCCCATCAAACAAGGTGTAATTCCCCTTCTGAGGTGGCTCAGTTTGGCCTCTTTAGATTCAGGCATCAAAAGCACAGCTAAAACTAAACATCACCTTTACTCAAGTTGCACAGGCTACAAAAAATACAGAATGCTTACTCTGGTTTGTTTTGTGTGGATCACATCCTGCTTTCAGAGAGTTTCTGTTAAACATATCATACACATTGGGGGATTTCCCTTCAGCCTTCACAGCATCCTTCATTTCTCACCCTCTGGGGTCATCCTGCTGCTGTTGTACTGTGGGAACATAAGAGTTTTGACCAAGTATTTGTGAAACTCCCTGCACCATAACAAACCTTGAGCTTTGACAGAGCCTGGACTGATGCTCTGAGCAGGAGAGAACCTGAGGGGTCAGCATGAGCACCAAGCCAGCCCAAGGCCTGCTGAAGGTGCTGCTGGGAGGAAGGGGAGAGTCCTGCCAGGCTGAGAGACGCTTTTGAAGGCTGCAACTTCATCTGATACGATTTCATAAAGCTAACATTTAAGGGTCAGATAATGAGATATGCTGCCTTCAGACATTGCATACACAAGCCCAGCCCACTGCTGAGACAAAAGTGGCTTTAAGCCCTGTCTATCCATCTATCTGATCCATCTGTTTGCCTTTTGCCAGCTGGCATGAAAGGTTCTTTTATCTAAAACTATTTCCAGCTATTTCTTCTCTCAGAATCTCAGAAGTGTTTGCATGATTTGAAAGAACTATTTCCAGGATTTTTGGCTGCACGGCATTCAAGCTTCAGATTTTACGACAGGTATTTGAGCACATTCCCTTGCTTTTGTAAGGGCTTTTACAGCAGGTCATCTGTCATGGGAAGGGTGTGTCTCCTGCTCCAAATATTCACTTTCTCATGTTATTTTTGATACCTCCTTAGCAATTGCAGGTTGGCAGCATATTACTCCTGGTAAGCCAAGTCCAAAGAATGAGCAGGGAAGTTTTGTGTGTGTGATGAGTCTCCAGCTGGAATGGGGAGAAGTTCTGGGAGGCAAGAGGTGTCTCATCGTGGCTGCATCTCTTTGGGACTTACTGGGCTCTGGGATTTGCAGATGCCTCATTTGAAACTACACAAAGACCTCCAAGTGTGAAGCCCAGAGCTGCTGCTGAGCTCAGTACTGCCCAGGGAATGGGACAGAGAGAATCCTTTTGCTGTTCTTGTGAGCCTGCCACTGAGACATCGGTAGCTTTTTACCCAGATCAGCTATTTTTTATTCAGCTATTTATATTTATATTTTTATCAGCTATTATTAAAAAAGACATTTTTATTGCTGTTCAGCACATGGTGGGCAGTGATGATTGCTACATTTCCCTATGGCAGTACCCAGGCTACTGTATGTTCAGTTTTTCAGGAGTAGCTTTGATAGGTCCAAGTGGGAGGAATTGTGATGTGGATTGTACCTCTCTTGTTTCAGGGAACTTGAATACCATGTACTTTTCTTCATACCAAACAGCCACTTCCCTGGATAGCAGCCACATAAGGGAGCAAATCCTAAAAACTGGCCTGTCTCTCACAGTGATGCTGGATGGTGGCATAAAGCAGAGAACTTCAGCTACCTGCTGGAGAAGTGTTTGATGCCAGTCAAAGCTATTGCCTGCTATGTAGTTCCAGCCAGCATAAAAAGGAAGTCTTTGTTTTATTGTGGGTTTTTTTTAATTTTTTAAAATTTTTTTAAAGATGTAGCAATTTGTCGCCAAATCACAGGGTCTCGAGGGAGCATTCTTGGCTGAAAAAATTACTTCAGAATTTGGCCTAACATAACTTTAAGATAAAAACTTTTATGTAATCACTAATTCACAGTTGCAGTTGCTTTGGCTTCTCTCATTATCATTCCTAAGTTATTCTTTTCATGCTGGGAGTTGGATTTTCCTGGCACTGCATCTGTTTTCAGCAATGTATACACCACAACTGCTGACAACTAGGAGTTGGATCCCATGTTCCTTGACCCTGGCTGTAGCTTGTTTTTTCTGGCACCACTTTAAAGTCTCCCATCTGCACTTGTCTCCTGATGACCAGTGGCAGTCCTTCAGCTGTGTGAGAAGTGCCTGATGTTATCCTGTTGTTCTTGCACTCCTCCAGACCCGTTTCTTGGCCCTTGCCCGTTCCTAGATAGAGCCTTATCAGGGCCAGCCATGGCAATGCTCCCATCCCCTTCCAGCCCTCCCCTGTGGTTACTGGAAGGTCCATTAACTCTGTGCATTTTAGCATAGCTGAAATGCTGCTCTGCTGCTTCTCTGGTTTTCCAGTCCTCTTTGCTTTTCTGCGGAAATGTCCCCCTGCCTCTGTTCAATCTAGGCTCTGTAGGAGATCACCTCTGCATCCTTCAGTTGCTGAGAGCCAGAGGGAGAGCTGTGTACTGCTGTCTCTACTTGCCTCATCTCCACTGGGCTATTTTTGATCAAGCCTGGTGCTGGTTGTGCCATACCCAGCTTACTCCTAAGATGCTGCTGCTCCTCTTAGCAGTATTTTGAATGAGTACAGCTGTTCTATGCTTGAATTCCTCCTCCCTTGGCTTACCAGGGAGGTATGACTCCCTGGTATGACTTTTTAAGGGATGTGTACTGTTTGGTAACAATCAGGTGCCCCTGCTCAGCTGGGAGGCTGGGTATTTCTCTGGGCTTACTCTGTAGTTTGATGTGGGCACGGTGTACTTGACAGATTAACAGTGTGTTCATTCCTCCTCCACTGCTTGTCTGGGTTTGTTTATTTCTGTTATTCCTGTTACATTCAGTTTCATTTGTTATTTTTGGCTTTATTTTCCAGGCCTCTCTCCTTTACTTACTTTTGTTCAGGTTAAAGGAATCCTTTTTTGAGCTTTCTTAGTATTTTGAGGGAAAACGGATGAGTGTTTTGTGCCTTTTAATCATGCCTCTCCAGACAGGGCAGGCAGGAGCTTGCACATACATGTTCCTTCCCTGTGCTCATTCAGATGTGATCTGACTTTGATCTTCCTATACCTCCCAGCATGTGTTGAAGCTTTGCTTGGCACTCAGGGTTTCCATTACCTCCATACCACAGCTGACATGATGTAGCAGTTTTCAGCCATCCCTCTTTTTGCTGTCATCCACTGGCCGCCACCAGGAAAGTGTTACCCCAGGTTGAGGAATTACTGGGACTGCCTCCCTCCTAGAGCCCAGCTCCCACCGGCAGCAACACTGGTTGTTAGGCACGTAGGCCTCCCTCAGTCAGGAGGGGAGCAGTGTCCCAGCCTGGCTGTGTTTCATGGAAAACCATTTTTCAGCTTATTTCCTTTCCTGCCTGCCAGTGCCCCATTGGTTTCCATGGTATTCGTGGTTGTGTAGGGGTGGCAATCTCAGTATCCTGGCAGCCTTCCAGGCTGCGTCTCCATAAAACCCTGTATGGTTTCAAATGTGTACGTATATATAAGGGTTTTTTCTTATTTTTCCTTCATCCCACAGAGCTGCTGTGTGCTTTTAAGCAGTTAATCTATTCCATCCTTCGCTTATCTCACAGGCACAGTGTGAGGTTGTGCCCGTTCTTGCTGGCAAGTTGCTTTGAGGTTCCTCTGATGAAAGGTTTGCTGTAAAGGCAAAAAGTGATCAGAGCCGTGTTATCGCTCTCACTTCCAAGGGCTCACACAGAACATCCTACTGAAAGAATAACATGGTCCCAATGACCACAAGCTGATTTTTGGAGCTGAACTTAAATGGGCTGGCATCCCCATCACTTCCATCCTATCACATAAGGGCTCCTTCCATGTCTTCATCCACTTCTGAGAGCTGCTGTGGTCACTGTCGGTGGGTGTGAGCTCCCAGGCCAGCCACACATCTGTAACAGCAGTGCAGAAAAAATCAGAAAATCTTTCTTGTCACAGAGGAGATTCTGTCAATCCTGTTTTGTTTAAAAAACAAAACTGAAACAATCCAGGGCTTTGCTCTAAGCAATATTTGGAGTGAGCCGAACACACATCTGGTCTCAGCTTCACGCAGGCTTTCATAATGGTCTCTAGCCATAATAGTCTCATTTTTTGGAAGCGAGTCATTGCTGCTCTTTGGGTTGAATGAACTCTGATCAGGCGTGGATCTCAATGCGTCAGGGTGAAAAAACACCTCATGTCTGGGCTGTGGGAGGCTGGAGGGTTTGGAGAGAGGGGGTGCTATGTTTGGATACACACAGAATGGCCTCTGTTACACATAACTTGAGAACAGTGATTAAATGGTGACCTTCTTGGCTAAAGATGGCAGGGCTGTGATTTGTGATTTTGGCTGTTGTGGGCTCCGTTTTGTCCGATAGGATACAACACAGGGGAGTACCGGATTGAAGGCCCTCATTGTCGAGATGGGTTTAATGGCCCTGAGTTGAAGGAAGATAGTCCTTGGTCTGTTAAAGGGAAAGGGGCTGTAAACTGCAATATGTATTAACTATTTCTATCTGTAGAAACCACAGGAAGAGATAATCCAGTAGTAACAGCTGCCCCTGGAATTATTTGTGCACATGTTTGGCTCCAAAGCTTTTTACCCAGCTGGCTGGAGGTCACAGTGAGTACAGATAAGTATTTGCCAAACGCTAAGGAGAAGACAGGACAAGGTCAGAAGCTCTTCTGGAAGCAAGGCAGAGCATGTTTAGCAAATGCTGCTATCTCCTGAATTGGGGTGAGAGATTTCATCAACAAAGTACGCAGGGGAGCTCTGAAGACGAGTGGAGGGCAGGAAGAATATGTTTTACAGCTTTTGGTTAAGCCAAGAGAAACTTGGGACTTGCCGTTTCCTTCTGAGTCAAGGACTATCTGCCAGCCTGTCCCAGGGACCTACTCCTGCAGATGAGCATTGTGAAACTTCCAAACCAGTGTCCTTGTCAGTGTGGCTCATATCAGAGATCTGAGTTTAGCACTCTCCTTTTTGTTAAATCAAAATGCATTTTCATTTAAATCCATATTCAAACATAAACCCTCTCCTGTAACTTTTTCTCTCCTCCTTTCACTCCTCAGATCCTCTCTCTCCTGCCTACAACTTCCTCCCTCTTTCTGTTCAACATTTAGTTCAGGGTTTGTGCTTCTCTTTGCCCTCATTTCACACCCCTTCCACCCTTCTCTTGCTGGGAATGTGAGAGCAGAGCTATAAGGGTGGTAGTTTTGCCTTTTGCTAAATGCAACTTCTCCAAAGTTGAGGGGATGGTTGAAAGTAAATAAATACAAAAGTGAAACTGGCAAAAATGACAGAGAATGGCATGAAGAAATGGGAGGAGAAAAAGAAATATGCAAAACATCACAACTATTTTGTGATAAATGTGGGGGGAAAGAAAAGAAGGGAAAGTGCCTTCAAACTTACGAAATTTGTTTGAGCACCTCATGCAGCATCTCTGTGAGATGGTCCCCTCCACTTTTAGTGACCTTTCATCTGTAGAAAACTACAAACTCTTTACAATGGAGATAAAGGGCAATTATTCCTGTAGAAGTCTCTTCCCAATTATCCCTGCATCCTCATTTATGTGTTTGCCTTTTAATCTGAAATTGTAAGCAGAGGCAGAGGTTTCACAGAGTCCAGGTGCTGCCTGTGCCCCCTAAACCATAGACCCAAGGCTTGCACAGCCTATTTTGTGTTGTGGAAATAGCCTCTGGAGGCCTGACTCTTGTTTGTGAATTAAAGCTTTTAATGTCTCTGCACTTTTAAATGAGTGTAGATAGTATAGGGAGCGACTATGCCCTCACTGTTTCCTGCAGGCCCCAGCAAGCAGGACTGATGCTGTTGGCTGGAGCTGGTGTCCTGGCCTGTATCACTTCAAGGAGAGGGTTCCTGATGGATGCTTTGGGGAAGCAGTTTGTTGGGTTCATGTTTCCAAATCAATCCGTGAGAAGCAAACAGGGTGTGCAGAGGTACTGACTCATTTCTTGATCTGAAGGAACACTCTCCTCAGATAAAAATGTCTCAAAATTTTCAGGCAACAGATGTCATGTTAGAAGCAGAAGGGATAGAAATCTCCTGTTTGGTTTAGTAAAAGGTAATAACTTTTGTTTTATCTTCCTCCAGGCGATGTTCCCAGAGCTGGCTGCATGCAGGAGAGGAACGCTGGGCAGTCACACTCAGCAGCACCTTTCTCTGGAAGCTATGGCTCTGAGAGTGGTAAGCCCTCTGACATTGTCCTTGCAGTGGCAACAAAATCTAAGTTAAAAGGGGCTTCAAGTCAACTCTGTGTTTACTCTTTTTCACATTTGCAAGAGAAGACAAAACCTGAAGGAACTCTGCTGTTGGGCTTGTAGTTGATGCCTCCTTTCTCATTGCAAAGGGGAACTGTTGTAAGAAGTCTGAGCAAAAACTGTTCCCTCCACACTGTCATTTAAAATAACAAGGAACAAATGCATGTTGTAGACACCACTTCTGTCCTTTAGATAAATGCCTGACACTTGTAAAGCTGATGTGGAGTTCAAGGATGGCCAGCAATGAACACAAACAGAGGCTGCTTCCTCTGGACCTCCACCATGGAAAACTGAGTGCAGGTCTATCAGGGCTTTATCAGAGGCTTTCATTTTATTCTCAGAGGGCATTTTTATTGGCTTACTGATAGAAGTATTGAGCTGATTGGAGAAATATTTTTATGTCCAATCCTAATTGTCTGCAAGAAATTAAAGACCAAAAAGGAAAAGGTGGCTTTTGAAAACCAACCTGACTTGCACTGCTAACTAGCTTGTGTAGTTAGTGATTAAGAAAACACCAACCAACAACAGAAAAAGAAAAAATCCCCAACAACACAGAACCAGAAGGCAAAAGGAAGGTAACAGTAGCAGGAGAGAGTGTTGGAGATTCCATGAGCTCCATTCCCAGCTGCCTGTCATGAGTCTGAGAAGGCTCAGGAATGAAACCCTGCAGGTCTGTGGTGATGACATACCCATCTGCTACGGACCAGAAGATGATTCTGACACAGCTCATTACATTTCTATTTCTGACTACGTCCATTGTTGGATTTAATGAATAAGTGATGTTTTGAACTGATAAAAACCCTGCAGCAAATTTCCCATTTTATGTTGTGATGAACAAGCCAAGAGATTCAGACAAGCTGTAAAAGGCCTTTAACATATGATTTCAGACTGAATTCAAAGTGGGAGGTGCTTCTCAAAGCTAACTTGAAAGCTTCTCTCACCTCCACCCCCAAAGTGGACATAAGATTTCCACAGACTAAGCAGTGTTATCTCTAAAACAAGACGGCAACTGCTACCAACACTGTTGGTAGTTCATTATCACAGGGAAATATAATGTATTGTGAAATGTAAAAATGATGATTAACTATTTCACTGCTAATCCTTTTAGAGACAAAATACTCTCTTTGTTTATCCCACAGTGTGCATCTTCCTCCTCCTTCTCCCTGCATACCCAAGGCCAACCTGTCCA
The DNA here is from genome assembly GCA_910950805.1 of Acrocephalus scirpaceus scirpaceus. Taxonomy (NCBI): domain Eukaryota; kingdom Metazoa; phylum Chordata; class Aves; order Passeriformes; family Sylviidae; genus Acrocephalus; species Acrocephalus scirpaceus. The sequence goes on from OU383779.1 coordinate 44,328,915, forward strand.
AACTCACCTGCTTGTGTCTCCAGGCTTGATCCTCACACCTTTGGTCATCCAGTTATGGGCTCCCCATAGGAAACCGCTTGCTACACCAAAATCAGGGAATCAGACCAGCATAAAAAAAGGTGAAACATAGAAATAAACCTTTCTGGAGACTGCCACAAAAGTGGTGCAATTAATTTTTGCTTTACGTTTCTTAAAAGTCTGCCGTCAAAAGGTAAACAAAGCTGCCACAAAACTTCTTTTCTGATTTAGGATGTTGATATCAAAGACTGTCATGACTTCATTGCACAATGTAGTTCACCTTATAGTAGATTACACAACAGCCTGGTAGAGTTAGAAAAACTCAGGTTTGAAAACATTTCCTAGTTCATACTCATAAATGTTTTGGGATTTTTTTTCAAATGCTCAACAGTAGGTGCTCTTTTCTGTGCCTCAGAGACAAAGGAAAATGAAGCCATAACAGCCCTCAGACAGATTTTTACGAGTCTAAAGGCCAAAGCAATGTCTGGCACAGATTATTTAACTGGACTAAAGGGGAAATTAATTCCCTCTGAGGCAAGGAATTTGATTTACCGTTTCTTTAAGGCTTTTGGTAGAATTGGGAGCATGAGAGCCTGGTCTGGTATGTGATGCCACAGGAGGTTTTGCCACTCTCACATCTTGGCAGGATAGGCTGACCATTGTGGATAGGGCTTTTCCTGCCTGTCAGAAAGAACAGAAAGAAATGGACTTTACCCCACAAATGACTTCTCTGGGATTTCAGCCATGGCTTGGTGTCCCTCTGTCCCTCCTGTGTAGAACCTGTTTTCCCAAGATAATACCAAGCCCTGGAAAAGGAGCAAAACCCAACAATAATTTGGACAAGATTTAAGTCCTGCTGGTTGTTTGAAAAAAGGCTCTGAAGGAGAGGGTGCCTTTCCCTATTCCCAAGGAAACATGTTCCTGACTGAGGAAAGTACTTTTGTGTTCAGATTGAAGTCTCCAGAGAATTCATCGTTTTTCCTTATGCATATGTGCCTGCCTCCCTGTAACTGGTCTTCCCACAGCCACCTTCCTTACCCTGACTCCAAGGAGACTTATGGGGGTGTGTTAATGCCACTCTGCAGCACTCAGGATTGGACACTGATGGGAAAATCTATATAAAACAAGTAACCGAACACTTCCAAAGGTAATGACGTCTGCGTGTGATTACTTGTTTGGCTGCACTGGCTGAAGCTGGAGCTGCTAACTCAGCAGACTGTAAGTAGACACTATTGTCTTTTCAGTGAGTTCTGGCTGCAATTCAGGATGTTAATAATATCTAGAGAGCTACAGGAGGCTTGGATCCTATCTATCAGGATCCACCTCACTCTCCACATACAATTACAGGAGCAAGACTGGGGAGATGGTCTTGCTGACAGTTCCCTAATTTAGTAATGAGTGGCAGGCATTTGCTGGGGAGATCTGTACCGAGTCCATTATTTTTTAAGGTATCACTTAGGATCCAGAACGGGTGTATTTATTTGTAGAGAAGTCTGTAAGAGTCTTGATGGCTGTTCTAACATATGTTTATGCATCAGAGTCAATGCTAGGGGGATGCTTTATTTTTAAATTGGGAACAAAATATCCCCTCAAAGCTAAATATCTGGATGTGTCATTATATTCTTTCCCCAACACTTACGGCAGCATTGGGAGAACACCCCAGCCAAGCTGACGGACAGCCAAATATAATTTATGGCTTGTTTTGAACTGATTTGTTGACTTCATGAAAGGTCCTGTCAAAAAGAACAGTCCCCTGAGTGCTAACAATGATAACAGTTATATTGCATCAGTGCTGAAAAACTCTTGGATAACAGTGAACCTACCCTGAGAAATCTTTTTAAAGTGCCTGAACATTGGATTTTCTGAAAAGAAATGAAACTCTTTGAACTATGAAGCTATTGTTTCATAGTTCATTTCAGTTTTCTTCATTCTTTGTTCATCTTATTTTCCACAGATTGGAACAGTCTCTCGATAGCATGAAAATAGTTTCCCTTATTCCAGTTAATTAAAAATAAAGATCTGTGTTGTTTAAAGGACATGGTGCTAACAAGGACATGTTTCATTTCTGTTGTGTGCAGTGTTGAATTTGCCAGTGCTATCAACATGTTTGTGTCTGCATCAGTCTGAGCTGGAGCGGGACACTCCTGAGCCTCCTATCAGCTGCATTTCTCCTCCCTGTGTCTCACTGAAGCAAAGGGCAACCCCCACGTGCTGTTTGTGCCTGTGCTGTTCAGAGCTCCCTCACCCAAGGGCAAGATACTCCCCTGCTCTATCTGACTGGCATCTTGGGGAGCTTCCAGCCACCAGACCCTGGCTTCTCTGCCACTGTCCTCCTCGTCCTTGCCCCATGACTGTGCTGCTGGGGCAGCCTTGCCTCTGCCTGGCCGTGAGAATAGTGAACACAGCTGCAAAAAACCATCTGGTTCCTAAAGTCTTTCCTCCTCATATTTTTAAAGAGTCTTATCTCAAGTAAGTTCAATAGTGTTGTTTCATTGGTCAGAGCTCTTCCTGGTGGAAATACAGTGCTTCAGTCAGAATATTGGCTTTTAAATCTTGGTAAATTTGATGTGTTTTCTCTTGTCTCTCCCCACTTTTACCTGAACCTGTACCCCAGATTTACTGTCCTGCAGTTCTGGAAGTTTTCATTACCCTGACCACTTTTCTGTAGGTCTTACTTGGTGTAGCTGAAGATTAGCAAAATCCTAGCTTACAGATAAAACAATATCACAGGAAGAATTATAAATATGTTCTTGTCCAAGCACAAAACAATGAGCGAGCTTGACTGTGACAGTTTGGATCTCTGGTTTCCTCCCACCACCGTGGGAAAAGGATGCAGCGTCTGTGCTTAGACAGCAGCGATTGCTTTCTACATCTGTGAAGTGAGGCGGGGGTCAGCCCCTCCTCAGCCCTGCCAGCTCCAGGGACGCCGGGGTGGGGCAGCTCCTGCTCTGCCGCCTGGCATTGCTGTGTGACAAGGGCCGGGCACAGCCTTCACAGCTGCTGCGGGCCAGGAGGGACCTGGCCCTCCAGAGAACACCTACAGGACTCCAAATAGCTTAGAGAAGGAGGGGAAATTCTTGCAAACTGCTGTGATTGCAAGTGTGTGAGTAGTCCAAGGGCCTGATATAAACTCAGGCAAAGCAGATGCACAGCCCCATGCCCTTCAGTAGGGTGTTTTCCTGATCATGTTTGGGTTTTTTGTGAAACTAAAAGGAAATTGGTGTGTCTTTTTCCTTCATTTTAGGACAATGCAGAACAAAAATCCAATCCATTTTGTGGGAAGAACAAAAGAAAAGTATTTTAAGGCAGAATATATGTTTTTGTACAATTTCTCACGGAGAAGAACTCCTAGTATTAATTAATGAGCCTAGAACCATTGAAAGAAGTGAGACCTCTGCCATTTACTTCAGGCTGAGCAGGTTTTCATACACATCATAAACAACTACAGTAATTTTCTTTTACCATCTAAACAGTGAAAGTGCTCTGCAACCCACATGGCAAGGTTCTTGTTTTCTCTGAACAAAGTAGATCTCGCTTCTTTTATTGATAGGTACAGCTGGGCAGAGGGTGTGTTGCATAGTCTGGTGTCTGTGGAACCAGAAAAGAACACTGGATTTTGGTACTGCAGAAAAAATATTCAGTGTTGGGGTTTTTTTTTTCCTCTCTGGGAGGTAAAACTGTTCTAGCTTTTGGGGGGATGGAGGGAGAGTTGGTGTTGGTGTTGCTTCTAAAGGTTATTTCTTGACATTCACATTCCACAAATAACAGGAAGGATACTGTGGTTAACATGTGGTTGCAATTCTGGAAAGTGGCAATACAAATTACAATCTGTGATTCTATATTTTATTGTCTTATATCCATCTTAGATCTGCATAGATTGGAAGTAAAAATATTGTAGGAAACTTTAAAAACATTTTATAACTATCAGTGTAAATTCACCTTGACCCTAGGAGTGTCAAACTATGACCCTGGCCAAAGCTTCACAATGGTAAAAATCCTAGTACAATTTATTTAATAATTCTCTCGATGATCACAGTGTCAGATTTTATCTATTTCATCTGTTATGGCTTGTGAAGAGGAATGGAATTATGCAGAAAACTTTTATTATCACTAAAATTGTAATTCTGACTTGCAACTACACCATTTTATGCAGTAGCATTCAATATTTTGAGGTGTGGAACTGGATTTCTGAACTGGTATTCCACTCTTGAAACTGGTATAGGAATTTGGCACAGGGAAGCATTTCCCATAATCAAACCTTTGGTGATGCCAAGATATGAAGGTGCCTTCGGTGTGCAGGGTGTACTTAAGAAGCTTTTATTCTATGCTACATCCAGTAAGACTTGTTTGAAAGAGCCTTGCTAGGCCAGAACATCAGACACTATGTTCCAGTCACAGTTCTCCCATCAGCTACTGCCCTCAATTTATCTCCTTGGTCCTGTGCAATACAGCAAAGGTTAAAGCATACAAACAGCTGAGTGAGCTCACTTTACCTTTGTTTCGAAATCATAAAATCTCTTTAATTTAAGAGGTAGATAATGGCTTTGCTTGGGAGAGTCAGGTGGCTGAAGCCATACGAGCTGAGTGGATTTCAGATTGGACACTAGGAAGAAATCCTTCGGAGAAAGGGTGATTAGCTACAGGAATGGGCTGCCCAGGGAGGTGGTGGAGCCACTGTCCCTAGAGGTGTTTAAGGAAAGATTGGACATGGCACTTAGTGCCATGGTCTAGCTGACAGGGTGGCGATGATCTCAGAGGTCTTTTCCAACCTGATGTGTTTGTGTGATTTGCCTGGGCTCACCGAGGGAGAGCAGTAGGCGGTACGGCCAGTGCTCCTGGGAGAGCTCACAGGGACACAGATAACGGGGGCTTGAACCCGAGGACGAGGCCGAACCTCCGGGGTGTCTGACAGGCAGGCCACGGAGTTCAAACATGACGCAATCTAAAGATTGAGACTGCTCAATCTAAAGCAGAGACTGCTAAACATTTTTTTTCTTGTTGTTACAGGCATTTTTTCTGACTCTTGAGCTCACGCCTCCCTGCTGACAGCCTCTCTCACAGACACGCTGCATGGGGGGAGCCGTTCCCCGCCTTCCCGCGGCCTTCCCGAGAAGCTCTAGAGGCGCCTTCCCCTTTTCCCGGAGCCGCCCCTCGCCCTCACCTCCCCTACCCGCGGCGGTGCCTTCGGGCCCGCGCCCCCCCTCAGCCAGCGGAGCTCCGCCCGGCGGCCCCGCTCTGCCTACCTGGAGCCACCTCTATGGTGCGGGGCGGGGCTGGGCGGCGGGGGCGGTGCGGCGGGACGGGCGCCCGGGCCGGCGGCTGCAGCGACTCCCCTTTGTGTCTGGAGCCGCCCGTGCTGTTGGGGCGGGCGGGCGAGAGGGGGCGCGGGCGGCGGAGCTCCGGCCCTCGCTCGGCTCCCGCCCGCAGCCGGCGGCGGGCAGGGGAAGGAGGCGGAGCGGCCCCTCGCCGGCGAGCCCGGCGCGGGGGGAGGAAGGCGCTGGCGGCGCGGAGCGGCTGAGCGTAGACCGGCGTGAGGAGGCCGGGCCGGGCTGCCCAGCGCTGTGGAAACTCGGGGCGGGAGGCGGAGGAGGGGAAGGGCCTTCGCCCGCGGAGAGCAGCCGGGTACGCTCGTAGCCGGAGCCGCCGAGGAGGGGCCTCGCCGCCCCGGGCCCCACCTTTGTCGGGGTGGCCGCGGGTGGCGTCGGTGCTGCGGCGGGGGCCGGGGCAGCGCGGAGGAGCCCGCCCGACGCGGGAGGCAGATGGGCCGGGATGCAGCCGCAGCCCTCTCCGTGAGAGCGGGGGGCCTCGCCGCCGCCTTCCCCGGAGCGTGAGGCAGCGAGGAGGGGCGGCCAGAGGACAGAGACCTTTGCCGAGATGGGACGCGCCGCTGCCGTGAGCCCCTAGCTCGCTCTCCGTGCCCCGGCCGGCCCGCAGGGCCCGCGCTGACTGACACCGCTGTGGGCGCGTCTGGATATGTTCCCTTCCCAACCGGGCGCTTTCTTCGATGTCGTGAAGCTGCGTGGGAAATAGCCCGGTTCCCAGCGGGGTCGGGAGCGTGCCGCCGTCCTCCCCGGCGGGGGAGATGCCTCGGGGCTGGGAGGCAGAGCCAGGCGCTTCCCCCGTGTCCGCTGAGCGCTGCCGGCTCCCGAGGCATGAAGGCAGGCGGCTGTAATGGAGTAAGAGCGAAGACGGCTCCTCGCATCTGCCATTTGCCCTTCCAGACGGGATTGTAAACCGAGAGAGTGAAGGAAGGCTGTGCGAAAGCAGGAGGAATTTCCTCTCTTCGGGGTTTGGGTTGTGGGGGTTTTTTTAACCCCTTTTTTTTTTTCTCCGGCTCGAACCGTGGCTTGCCCAGGTATGCCTGCCTCACTGCAGCACCTTGTGCTGGTGCTCCTGCTCTCCAGTGCCACCCTGCTGCTCGGCACTGCGGCTGGTGAGTAGCCACTGGGTGTAGCGAACTGGCCATTTTGGCAGCGGGAAAGGGGGTGGGGTCCGCTGGTATTTGGGCACATCTGTGCCTCCTTACAAAGTGGTGTGCATCTATTTCAGCGGCGAAGCCTGATAAAAGTTTTGAAATCCTGCTACGTTAAGTGTCTCGGGGAATAAAATCTGCTTTATTGTGTAAATGAGCTCGACCTGCACTCAGTAAGAAACGCTTTGCTTAGATCTGCATCTCTTGTCTAATAACTTACTTCAGTTTTGGAAATATATATAATCTTTTTGTTTTGCATACCTCGCCCTTTGTAGGGTAATGCAGGAATTTTTAATATATATTTTAATCGCCAGCAGAGCTGTGCCTGTTTTGCTGTGGGATCTTCGGGCACAGCCATTTTTAATTTTATCAGCATCGGTGCTTCTCGGGGCCTTACACATGTGCTGTAGTTTTGTAACAGAATTACTGTAATGTGTATTTTTTTTCCCCTTGGAGAGATCTGAAGCAAATATGGAGCTATTTCTTTCGTCACTTGTGATTATAGAACACAAAAAAACCCCACTGTTAAGGAATGCTGAAAGGTCTTGAAGGGTACCCTTTTTTATAACAAAAAGTTGGAAGCAGAAATGCTCAGAGCATCCTTGCTCATATATTTGGACACTCTAGTCCTATTTTTAATTGTGTTCGGAAGCTCATTGTTAGATATGCAGGGTGTTGGAAGAGAAATGTGTGTTGGTCTGGCATCCTTTGCTTTTCTGTCACGGTGACAGATTACCATGTTGAAGCCTTCGAGTGTAACCCAGCTTTGTTAGGCAGGAATACCAATTGTTCTTGCAGTATGCATTTTCCAGCACTTTTGGAAGACTCCTACGACTTTTCTGTCGCTTTACTGATCGGGATCCAATCTGCAGTGCTTGCTTTTTTTGTGTTATTTTGTAATCTGCTGGGTATAGTTCATAAACGAATCTTCATAGGAAAATTGCTGAATCTTGCTAAGATGGCCCAACAAGCTGATGGTAGTTTCCATGTTATTTTTCAGTGAGGTCTTAAAATTAATTGGTTAAAGTTGAAGATACTTGGTGTCATTATTAGGAAAATCCTGTAAATTACACATGTTTAGGCAGTTTCTACTTCACTCTGACTGGATAGTCCCTGATTTTCTTGCTTCTGCTTACTAAGAGGTCTCTTTCAGGAAGATTCGTAAATGAAAAGCTTGATGTTCCCTATATCATCCTGACCTTTGACTGCCATTTTTTTAGATGGATGTCTGCAGCGTCTCTCTGTGGTCGTTTCTGAGGAATGTTTTTTGGTCCTCCCTTTTTTTTTTTTTTTTTTTTTTTTTCCTGGGAGAAGGGACTTCTGAAGGTCAAAAATCTTGGTATTTTAGCACATATGAATCAAGAATGCTCAGGTTCTTCAACTTTTCTTTTAAATGCATTTTTTAAAACAGTGTAGGCTTTTTTTTGTCTTTGTGAAAACTTCAGTGAGTTGGTAATTTCTGTGCCCTGATGAAGAAGGGTAACTGAAGGAGCAAGTACAGATTTGTACCAGGCCAAGGGCTGGGCAGGTGCTGTAAGAGCCCATTTGCACGGTTTACCCAATTCACTTCAATTCTGACCTGGCAACAGCATTCCCAGTATTTCAGTTCTGCCTTGTTAAAAGGGTGTTAACGATGCCAGCTTGGCTGGTTGTTTTTTGAATAGGAACCTATTTTCCCATTGTGATTTATTTCTTAATTGTGAAATTTTAACAATTCCCATTTAAAAAAAATCTTAGTCATAATCCTCTGTAAAAGTAATTACATGGATGAGCTTTAGTTAAAGAAGCCAATGGGTGATTTTAAGTTTACCCTGCATTTCAGAAAAAAATGTCTATACATGGGGAAGCTACACTAATGTGTAATTCTGCCCTTTTATGTTCATGAAAGAGCCAACACTCTTTCTTCTCTTCCCCTCCCCCAAAGTATGAACTGTACGCTCCCATCAGAGTGAAAATGCTGCCTTTGTAGCTTTGAAACCCCTATTAATTCTTCTGATTAGTGAACAGATACTACATCTCAGCAATGTATATAATTGAGTGCCTATAAATGCAAAATCATGGCATCAGAGGGAAAGTATTTTGATAACAGGTTTTTAAGTTTCTGTCTGGAGGAGAATATCTGGACCTCTCTGGGGAGAGCTTCACAAAGACCTGGGCTTAGTATGGACAGGAAAGGGAAAATAAGAAGATGACCAAAAAAAAAATCTTACTGTGGGGCTGTAGATGATAGTTCAGCTCATAATCTGGACTATGAATGAAGGATGTGGTTCTTCCTTCCCCATTGTAATTGAAGATATAATAAAGAACTAGATTCAGAAATATTTGCTGATTATTAGGAGGAAAATATTACTGGCTTCCTCCATAAAATACAGATTTTATCAGTTTTTTGGTAACTTTGCATTTAAATAATGTATTAGTCCTTGTAAAGAGAAATGCTTCAGTGAGGACATTTTACTGACAACAGTCTTGGGTAGAGGTTTAAAAAGCAGTATTGGACAAAAATTATTTGCAACACTTTGTTCTTTGTTTCTCAAGTTATTTGAAATACTTATTTCTAAATATTTTGTTTAGAACTATGAGACATATGTAAACATGTCTTGATATTGTAGAGGATTCTGGTGTGTTAATCATGAGAGTTTGTGCCTGAAGAGGTGGTTGGTGAACCTTTGAGCTGTTCCCCAGTATTGCGAAAGAATTTTGTTTGGGTGTTCGTATGGACCAGATATTAAAGATACAATCTTTCCTCATTTCACTTGCTTACGTTCTTTGATATGCAATACTGAACCACTTTTCCTTCTGCATACATGTCCAGGGTAGACAGCGTTCCATTGTCCAGTGTGTAAATTATTTGCAGAAAGTATAAGGTGAAAATTAAAGCAAACAGAATATCCTTTTATCTTTGGGAGTATTTTCATAATTCTGTATCTGTGAGGTTCAACAAGGCTGCAAAAATTAAAGCATGAGAGGAATTGGATAGAGATTCAATTTTTTTTTAAAATCATAATTTTAATTATTAATTAAAATGAGTGAACTGAAGCTTCTTTATCTAATTCTGTCTTGCTGGTTAAAGTTACTTTAGTATCTCAACATATTTTGTTTGAAATGTGAATGGGTGACATGAGGAAAAATCTCCTTTGGATATTCTACTCTATTCTAATTCAGTGTTTCAAATTAGTAACTGACTCTGTGTATCTTGTATATTAAACAGTGAGGGATTTTTAAACTTCTCTGCATCCCAATTTCTACTTATTTACTAGTGCTGCACCCATTGTTTATGGCTTTTTCAAATGTAACCCAAAAATTTAGTTTATTTTTCTGTTTATGTTTGGAGCTGTCTCAGAAATCTTAGCCTGGGAGATGGAAACCAGGCTGTTGGCTTGAGGAGCACACTGGTATGCCTGATGGATAATCTCAGCACAAGCACAGCCTGGATGCCAGGCTGGGGCTTCATGAGCTGTCTGCTTGTGTAAAGAAATGGTGTAGCTGTGGAAGCCCAGGGTTCTGCACAGAGCCATTCACCCCACTGGGAAGAGCCTTTTTTCCATTAGGTAAATCAGCCTGTATGGACCTCTGATATTTCAGCTAAGGTGCTTCCAGTTTCCAAGCAAACTTCAATACTTGGGTACTGCACTGTGCTGTGTAGGCACAGCCTGTGAGGAAATGGAAGCTGTGCTCATCTGGTGGCCAAGGAATGCAAATTTCAAGCCCTAAGACATTACACAGATACCTTGCTCCAGTGTGAATGGTTTTACCCTCAAAGGAACCACGTATAAAAAGTTGTCTCGTCTGCCTATCCTTCTCTGATGAAGGCAGGCCAGTCTCACTTCACCCTGGACAAAGAGGGAAGCATAACTTTCTTAGAATATTTCTTAGAATATTTTCTTAGAATATTTCTTAGAATTATTCTTACAGTGAAGTTTGTTGAAGTGGTTATTTTGATGGCATCTCCCTAGCACTTACTACAAATTTCTGTAAAAAAAATTTTGTTGACTTCTACGTTGTTGATGTTGTTCCCCTTCCTTTTTATATTTCATTGAGTATTTATCAGTAGTTTGTATAGTCAGTGGCAATGTTTCCTTGGCAGGTACCATCTTCTTCTGCCTTTCTCACCAGAGAAAGAGGAAAGTTATATTGGGTTCTTCAGAAATGTTTTATTCCTAACAACAGGGTGCCTGATACTGGAGCTGCATTGTATTTGGACTCAGTCTGGCTGTGCTATGAGTATGTGCTGTCATTTTCTGGGCAGAATATAACTTTATAGCCAGGGCTGTGAGCTGAGTGTAAAGTTTCATTTGGAACAAAATGTTTATGCCCTGGATAAAACAGGCTGGGTGATGATTTAGTTTGGGTAGGACTGGAATCTGTGCACAGCTTGCAGGCAGTAACTATTAATTTTATTGAAATTGTAGACTTAGTGAAGGTATTCACTGCTTGATTTTGAATTTAAGAAAAAGTGAAATACAGGAACTGTTCCCCAAATGACTAACATTTCAATATGCAAACTGATTTTCTGAAGTGTGGGTTGTATGATGTTTTGTTTTGGTGTTTATGGGGGTTTTTTTTGGTTGGTTGGTTTTTTTAATTGTTTGTGGGTTTTGGTGGTGGTGTGTTTTTTGGGTTTTTTTTCCCCTATTTTTTTTTTTCTTTTCTGAAGCATAAGTTCAGAGAAGCATAAGGCTGGAAGTGATTTCTCTGTTTCCTCCATGGTCTGGTTGTGTAAGTACAGATAATAATGTCTGTCTAACATCTCTAAAATCTCCAGTGAAGAGGGATTTCACAGCCTGTCTAGGTAGTCTGGCCTGTTACAGTGCTTAATTGTCATGTTTTTTATAATGCAACAGGAGTAGATTTTTTTTTTTGCCTCTTCTATAATGCAAGATTGTTTAAGATATGCTTTAATTAATATGTGGCAATCCTCCTGAAAATGCAGTGTAAAGTACACACACAGGCAATTGCCAGGGAATATCAGTTTAGGTAAGTTCCCATGTTGAAGCTTAGTGTCTTGACCTTGGCTACAGTAATTTGTGATGAAAACCTTGAGTTGACCATCAGTGTTTTATAGTGCAATTTTGCAGTTATAAAAAAAACTTTGAAAACTGTGCTCTTCCCAAAATTTTGATTTCTGATGGTGCCTTCCTGACTCGAGGTGTCTGGTAATCTGTTAATTGCAGAGCTGGGAGCTGGGCTGACAACTGAGAATCTGATAGGAGAGGTCAGTCAGGGGGTGTGGTGAGGAGGAAGAAAGGCTAGGACAGGAGAGATTTGAAAAGATGAAGGGTTCAGTCTGTTTTGCTGTGGGATGGGAACCAAGGGGTATTAGCCAGACAGAGATAGTGTCTGAACATTTGTCAGGCTTGCTTGGAGAATGAGTGGAATGAACCTTTTGCACTGGGAAAAGAGAGAAAACATAGTTGTAGGTAGCAGTTTTGAAGATTTCTGTTGTTTCTTGTGAGAGTGAATGAGACACACTGAGGCATTAGATGATGCCTTTACCTTTCTCTTTTTCCCTCAGTCTTGTAAGTTTGGAAACCACAAGCTTTTGGGTGGTGATGATATTTTGTTCCAAGTCGCTGGGATGTGTCAGTTTTGTCAGTTACCTTCTTGAGTTTGCCTCAAATCATGTGTTTTGTTTGAACTGTAAATGTGTCTACCTTTTGCATCTCTCAGCATTCTGTGTTTTCTCTTTGGTTTATTATTTCTGTGAGAGAAGGAAGGAAAAATAGACACTATGGACCCAGTAGACTGTCTTTGACATCTGTGAACCCTTCTGTCTCCACCTCTAACTCCGTAATCTGCTAGCCAATTTCAACCATATGTGAAAGATGAGAAAAGTCTCAAGAGATTAATTTGCTACCGTTTTGTGAAAAATTAGGAACTGAATAGAGGAAACAGTTCCAAGGTAGAGGTTTTTAGAGGGAAAAGAGGAGCATAACTCAACCCAGGTAATTCTCTTTGCTTAAAACTGGCTGTGCAGTCAGTGCAAGGATATAAATGTGGGTGCATACATTGTTCTGGACTACACACTGAATATTTTGTTTCCTGTTCACTTGGCATGCTGTAGGGGATCTGGGGGAGAATGGGGGATCCCTTCTGTGGGAGATGCGGGAGTTGGCTAAGAAGTGTGGGAGAAGAGTTACATTTCTAGCCAATTAGTTTGCTGCTTGTGGAACAACTGATGTTTCTGAGACAATGCAATAGCCATTTTTTTTTTTACTGAACTTGCAACACAGTGCCCAAATCCCTCTACAGAATGGCTATCATCCATTTATGAACTTCACAGTGTGTATGAGTAACTTAAATGGTATGCAATGTTTTTCACACTTTCAAAGCTGCATTTAGCTGATTGTCCTGTGTATACATTGTAGTTCAGATATCCCACACATCCAGCTTCCTTATGATCTTCTTTTCAACAGTGCTGTAACTCCCTTCAAATGTTTTTGTAATGTATTACACTTGCTTCAGTCCGTGAAGTTCACGAAAAATAATTTTATTATTTGTTTAAGCAGGAGTAATGGGAAGGTATGTACTGTCACTTTCTGGGCTGGAGTAAGTGGCAGACAGTGACAGGTAGTGGTACAGGGAACCTTGCATTACCTTGCCTATCTGCCACTAGCAAGTCCTTACAGAAGCTCTTACTATTATGTCCAGCCAAAAAGCTGACATTTATGCTGCTTGTTCTACTATATATCCTTTGACTATTTTGAGTAGTAAGCAGGATGGCTGTAAGAAGAGATGGGTAAGAGGCTTTTTTGGGTTTTTTTGGTGGTGTTGAGATGGCTGTAAATATGATCGTAGGTCACGTGTGTTAATTGGGCTCCTTAATTTATACATTAGAGAATGCAGCACTTAATTAAAATCAAAGTGTTGGGCGTTGGCAGTGTCATCTCAAGCTCGTCATTCTTGGCATGAAGTGCACTTCCCTCTGCATAAGTCACAAAGGTCAGGTTTACCTGGTGTGAGAAGCTTTAATGTAGTTCAGGGACAAGAACAACTGACTAAACATGCTCTACTGCTCTTGCTTTTGCCTTATGAGACTTCCTCAGTAAGGTTTGGTTTCTGTTTAAAATAAAACATTTTATTTCTACAATTAATGCAGCAGATACTTGATACAAGACTCCTAGACCATCCATGTTAAAGAACCTTAATTAGATTTTTCCAAGAATTAGAGTTAATCCACAATCCTTCATTAGACTTCACGAACTTGTATCAGGAAAAATAGTGGGTTGTAATACCATTAAAGCTACTTTCTCTAGTAATGATTGTATTAAATAAATGATCTCACAGCAGTATGCTTAGTTATCCACTGTAAAAAGTGCTTGTTTTTTTTAGTGATGGAGCGGTTCTGTTGTAGTTAGGTTGTTGCTGAATGTACTTGAAAATTAGTCCTTCCTTCTGATGCTGTCCTTCAGAGGGAAGTCAGTAAAGCTGATGTCTTTGGGAGGCTTAGTGTTCCTATACCTTCCAAGCCACAAAAATCTTGGTGTGGACCTATTTTTTGCAGAAGATAATGTGCTGTATGCTGTGAATTTTTGTAAATTTTTTTATTTGTTTAAAATCTAAACACTAGAAATTGTTTTTCTGTATTTATTTATAGAGAAGGGACTTAGCTGAAAATAAAGATGTTTTAAAATGATTATCAGTTCTTAAATATAATTTTTTATTATATTTACCTGTCTGAGATATGTAAAACCAGTATAGTAAGGTGAAGAAAACTAAGGCTGTAGTAGGAAAACTGTAGCACCTGTCTTTTTAGTTAGACAGTGGCACTGCCATATATATGCAAAGCAGGCACTTAGCCCAAGAAGAAGCTTTCTGTATTAAAATAATTTCAGTTGCAATCAGAGAAGGATAAAAGGAACCCCGTAATGAAGTTCGTCTGGATGCCACCACGGTGTTGGTTTCTTATGTTTGCATGTTTGGAGTTCTTTTCCTTTATTTCTGGCTGTCATGGCCCAGGCCGGGGAGGCGCAGCCGGAGCAGCTGCCAGGACCGAAATACTCGGGCAGGCCTGGGCTGTGCAGCTGCAGCGGGAGCCCAGGGCACTCCGCCTGCCTCCCCGGCTCTTGGAGAAGGACTCGGTGAGAAGTGGAAGAACTCGTTCCAGTGTTCTGTGCTATTCTTACTCGGATCTGCAGGCAGGGATGAATGACTCAGTGAATTTAAATGAGTGAAAAAAGATGTGGAAACAGTAGGAGAAATCATTCCTCATGCCCACTGCGGGAGTATTTGGATCTCTCTAAACTTTTTTATATAGAAAATATGCAAATTCTCAATTCTAATGTGTATGACATAGATACAGTGAAGACGAATTGTAAAACATACATAGATATATATATATATAGGTGTGTGTGTGCCTGTATGTATCCTTATGTATTCAGTGTGTTACCAAAATTTCAGCCTAACAGTATGCTCTACTGCTAAAATTTACTATTTTAATACTAGCAAATCTAATGTTTGCATGGTGTTCTTAATTTCCAAAAAGTCCTCATAAATGGCTTATTTTGCACGATGGGTAAACTTTACACTTATTAATTACATCCAGATTCTATCAGGATCTGTTAAATAATTTCTCTTTTAGTTATGCTAAGATGAATCTGACCTAATTAAATTTTAGTTATTTAATCTGTAGTAGTTAATGCTGTTGCAGCAGAACACAATTATTTGGTCACAGTTGTTTCTCATTGTTTTAGCCAAAAATTTTAAAACTAGTAAATATTTTTCATGATTTTTTCAATATAGACTTAGAAATATCTAAAGTGGCAGATAGAGAGACTTTCTTTGCTCTTATTGTTTCCTGTCAGAGAAGTAGTACCATTAAGGAAGCTGTCAGTAAATTTAGCTTCCCTTATTTTAAGAAATACTGGAATAGAATGTTTGTGTGCAAAACAACCCCCTAATTATTATTTCACTGATCTGTATGTAGTCTGTATAGCTACTTAAAACTGAAGATGTGGCCTTTGGGCACAGGAATACACAGTCCAAATATGACATCACATAGTAAATTAATTTTAAAAATGGGGAGAAGGGAGGTTTGTTTAAAGTAAGGAAGACTAGTGATACAGTAATAATATAATAACTCAAACAACTTTGTGGTTTCACTTTGAAAATGTAAGAATATTTTCTTCTCATTTGCAACATGCAGGGGAAAAAAATCGGTGAGGTCCTAAGACACTTGAATAATAAGCAGTGCCATAATATATAAGACTGGTAAAAGTGTTGTGAGCAGGAATCAGTTCACTGAGGAAATCTAGAGGCATTTAAGAGGGAATGTGCTGAAAGGGATGTTGAATTGAGTTCTGTTGAGGAATGGAAGAGTTAAATGTGGAAACAACTATTCAGATGTTATGTACTTTGAAGCAGTCATCAAAACAAAGTCTTTTATCTTGAAGAAGTGAAGGTCTGCAAAAGGAAGCAAATATTGTCAAAGTGATATCATAGCCAGCAACTTGATTTTCTTGACTGGTTTTGGAAGAGTGGGAGAAGAGTTAGTAACAAAAGAGCTAAGAACATAGTAAGGCGTGCAGAGTGGGCTTTTAATGTGGTATAAGCAAAACTAGGAACAGACTTGGTGATCCAGTAACAAGAGAAGAAGATAAGGTGGAAAAAAAAAAAATCTCTGCAGTCAATTAAGGCTCTCATTAAATACCCGGAGACCCATTGTGAAGAAGAGTGAGTTGTGTATAGCACCAGGGCAATGTGCATTGTCCTCTAACTCCTGGATGCCTTGTTTCAGAACAGCATCTGAAATTGCCAGTAAATCCAGAATGTGCCCTAGAGTTCTGTCTGAACTGCAGTGTGTGTAGCCAATGCTCAGGATAATAGCAGCAACAGGTTTTTGTTTGAACTATAAAGAAACAGATGAAAACCAAAATTTTAACTTTTAGAAAACATTTTTAAAAAGTTTTTATGTGGCATATGCAAAACTTTACAGACCCTTTTTACAAAGAGCCTGAATAATCCACAGTTGTACTAAGTGAAATAAGAATTTGCTTAAAATCTCAACCTTTTTTATGACTGTCTTTTGGGTTATGATGAATCTTCCATAAATTTGTTGTTATATATTTGTGAAAACAGTGTTTAAGTGATTGAACGGCGATGGAGTTTTACATATGGTACCTACGTTTTAGTGTTGCTTTACCACAGCAAGATGAGGTATGGTTTCTCTTTGGTGCTGGTTTCATGTATTTGTTGTGCATGTGATATCTTTTCTGTCAAGTTCAAATCTTAAAATGTAGTTAAATTCATCGTTTTCAGACATCAGAATTCAACATACATTTAAAGGCACTGTTGTATATCACTCCCAGTCTTCCTGCAATATGTTCATGCATATAATGCAAAAGAAAAACCCAAAGACATCAACAGCCATTGTCAGGCTTCTAACGGAAGATAAATCAAGATAATTCTGCATACTGAACTTCGTTATTGTAGCAACTAACTTGTCTTCTGTATCTGATTGCTGAGAGGAAAATGAACATTTATGTGAATGTTCTGTATTTAAATGGAAATTTAAATAAGTCACTTTTCGCTTTCGGTGCTGATGTGATGCCAGTTCTGAGCCTCTCAGTGTTGCTTTTTTTCATGTTTTTGTGTTCATGCTATAGGCTTAAACCCAGAATCACTTTTGGACAATGAAGTCCAGTACAGTTATATTCTATTTCCATATGCTTATTGTAGAAGATGCTGGTGTAGTCCCACAAGCCTTTTTAGTGTTCCTGTGTTCTGAATACTTTATTCATTTGTACACATTTATAGTTGGTCCTTTGACAGAGGTTTTGGAGATCAGGCATTTTAGTGAGACTGCCAGGAAACACTGAGAAAAACTTATTGCAATATCCTGGCTTCCCCAGATAAAAGTAGACATCCTGGCTGGATGTTTACCAGTGTTATTACAGAAGAAGGTATTTGTGTCTTGATTCTTTCCTCGATTTGTCCATCCTTCTCCACCCTGGGTTTTGTTATTCTTTTTAGGATGGTTAGAATAAGCATGTCATGAATTTACCTTTGTGTCACCGACATGTGCTTTCAACATGTAACTGCAACCAACTAGTTTAAAATCTAGGAATACCACAAACAAACAGTTATTACATTTAGCTGAAATATTTAATAGCACAGGAGGATGACGTATGTGATGGAATCCGATAGTAAATTCCTCTGTGGCAATTACATAAAGCAGTTCGTTTCAGTGCTTAATTGGTAACACTGAAGCTTGCTTCACTTCCGTGAGGTGTGGGAATACGAGGTGCAGAGGTAACTGCATTCCATCAAGTCTCAGTCTAGACAGGCACGAGAGCATCATTCATCCCGTAGCAAACAAAGCAGGCTAATCATCTTCTTAAAAGTGACCTTGCAGCTGAAGAATGTGCTCTGGTGGGCACACAGAAAGGCAAGGAGAGAGCTCAGTGCCATCACCAGCAGCACAGGTCCTGGAGTTAAGGCTCTCACCTGAAAGGATGCTATCGGAATTGCAGAATGCTGGTTCCTCCTCATTTTGTAAGGATGGTGGTTTTTGAAAGAAATGGTGTGATAAATTGCTGTACAGTTAATTATGTTTGATTGAAGGAAAAGCTTATTATCTAGTTGAGGTAGGAGGAAGTTTGAACTGCACTTTTATAGCAGTAAGTATTAGGAAGCACTAGTAGAAACTCAACTCCCTTTAATTGAAGAGTAACAGTGAGCTTTGACTTTTTCAAACAGCATTTACAGGAAAAGGGCTTTTTTATTTTATTTTATTTATGAAAATGGATGGTGGCTACTTCTAAGGCGTAGCAAAATTAAGAGGTAAGTGTCATGTAGCACAAAGTGAGCCCTGTTTAAATGTTTCTGTTGGATTTGGTAGCCTTATCTCTACATAGACACTACCAGAATTAGCTGAAGAGGGCTTAGGAGTGGAAAAATGTGGGTGCTATTGGGGAAAGTGTGGAAAGGTATTTTCAAGGTATTTCTTGATTGTGTGAGGACAAACAGTTAATAGCAGATTAATAGCAGATTTAGCCTCCTAATAGCACAGGAGGCAAAAAGAGTGAGATGTACCATGACAGCTTGAGGATAATCGTTAAGAACTCTTAACAAAGAGATGTAAAGGAAAAGGACAAGTTCAGATGGAAACTAGTTTGCCAGCTACTGTGCTTTGATTGACTCTATGCATGTTCCTAGCCTGTGGTAAGTGTTAAGATAGCTCTTGGAAAGAAGTTTTGAGTATGCAGATGCTGAGTTGCTGTAGGATAAATTAAGCAAATTAACAGTGTAATTTCATATTTTATGTCATCTGACTTTGTGGGCATCCTTCTCCCTTGTCAACTGTTCTGCTTGAGCAGATCATAATCGTGCAGATTAAGATCCAAGTGGAGCATTTAAAGAAGGGAAGATGCAAATGTTCTTAGCAGAGAATGAGCACAGTTCTGTAATTTTGTTTTCACTCACAAAATCAAAATTACTTAAAAACAGAGCATTATAAATAAACATTAAATTAGTCATATAAACCCCTAAATTATAGCAACTATCTGACCTTAATTCAGATGTTTTGTGCATAACTATGATGGTTTTTACGAGGTGTTTTTCTCTGCAGAGTATTTGCCTCATTTGGTGAAAATGGGGTAATTTCAAGGCCTTGCAGGGAATAGACTTCCACAGTTGCACACTCTCCTGCTTCTCTCTTCCCCATGGATGTTATATCCCCCAGTTCAGAGGTGGTTCTTTATGTGTGCTTCTTTCTTGATACTATCTCTTCTAAAATTTCACTTACTGCCCTTATTTCAGTTATTGTAGAAAGACATTTTTATTTCCACTTGAACATTGCTGTTTTATGCATTTCTTCTCTTTAATGAAAAGAAACGAGTTGTATCATGTTACTAAAAAGAGATCTTTGATAAGTGCGCAGATCAACTGGGTTGCATAAAGGAAGTGCAAGAGACTGAAGTTTATTCTTCCCTGGAGGAATGCTTAGCTTCTCTGACTCTTCTGGTGTGCTTTCAAAAAGTAAAGCCCCTTATTTTTCTACTTTTATTGTCTCGCAGAACACAAACTCTGAGAATCTTAATTGCTGGTAATATAATTTGTAACTGTGTAGACAAAACTCAAAATTATTCTCAGCATTATCAATTCCTGTGTGGCAGAGGAAGGTGGGTGTGACAGTTCAAAAAGAAAATGATCATGGTCTCTTGGAGATCTGTATCTAGTCATTAGTGTGACAGTGGATACCTTGTAGTTCTGCTAGATTTATTTTGAATTCTCATCTTTGTGTTTGGAATTGTATTGTGCAAGACTGATGAGATCAGTCTTTGGAAGTTGGCTTAGAACTGCTGTAGCCTTTGCTTGCTCTGCCCTTCCTATCCTTCCGGTTTTTATTCACCAAATGTATACAGATGTGAACACAAATACTGTCTTCATCTCAAATGTCTCCATCTGAGGACAAAGATAGAGTTCCTTTCTCATGTCCCATACTTGGCATATGGTAGCATTTATCTAATTCTGTTAAGGACTGCAGAAGACTTGTTCTAGCAGAAGACTTGTTCTAGCATATGACAATAAACCTCTCACAGCTTCAAAATAAACAGAACTAAATGAGAGTCGGAGTTAACTAGGATTTTGGCAATGGTACTCCAAGAGAGAAGCTCAAATTCCTATTCAGTGGTCCACCAAATACTTGGTTTTGGCCATCAGGAGCTGACAATCCACACAGTGCTGTCTGTCTCTACAGATTTCTGTACTTGAGTTTAATTGTCCCAAGTGCAGATGATCACACCAAGTAGCAGTGCTTGAGCAGCAGTCAGAATCTGTTTGTGTGAGGTCTGCATTCCCTTTACACTTACACACCAGCAGCTTAAATCTGGATCCCCTGGCTGGCCTCAGGGCCCTACCTAATTCAGGCTTGCTATTTCTGTGTGGAACAGAAATAGATGCACTCAAAAGTAAAGTTGCCTGCTGCCCTTCAGGGCAGAAGTTGGTTTGGAAGCAGTATTTGGCTCTTGCTTTGAAGCTGTGACAGTATTGAAGACTGCATAGTTGCAAGCTGCAAGCCCTGATACTTTGTAAAAACAGCTGAGAGAAAAGGAAATAGTAGTTACGGCTTCTGTGTAAGATGAAGAAAGGAAATGGGAGCCTCCCTTAAGTGCAGCCACTAAGAAGGATAGTTAAAAATAGCTGCTTTTCCCCTCTAAACAATTGTCTAAGTTACCATAAATCTTGTTTTTTCTTGGGACATGGAGACAAGCCTCATTCCCTGGGTGTTCTGTTCTGAAACACCATTTGTGTTTTGAGAACTTGCTCTGCGCACATTGATTGTTGCAGTACAGATGTTTAAAAGGAGAAAATAAACATTGAGGCCCAACTGTGATTGTAATGAGCAGAAGCATGACAGTAGTTAAAAAATATATAGACAGTGGATGGGAAGAGGAGCACAGTAAGATGAAGTATCTTGCTGTTGCTTAGTGTGCCACCAGCAAAGAGGAGGAGATACCTGGTTTGCTGCCTCCGAGTGCACTGTCATGCACTTCACCATCCATTCATTATGATCCCAAACTAATGGATTTCTTGAGATTTATCATGGTAGAAAGTTGGTTATGATCGCTTTGTACTAAGTAAAGTTGCTCTCAGAGAGAAAAGCTATGAAAAGTGGCAGCTTTATTGCAAAACATACAGCTATTAGAGATGCCAGTTTTAAAAGGAAATTTTGGGTTTGGAAGATTTAGAAATGCATTTATTACTTTCTCACCAATGTTAACTGCTCTGTTTCAGTTCTATACAGAAAGTTCAAAAGAGAAAACACTGTAATTTCAAATATATTTTGGAGTGTTTTACTTTGTATCTTACCCTACTGCTGCTTGAATTCTGATTAGTTAAACTGATTTTTTTATAATCATTCCTGACCTCTACATTTCTTCAAATTTTTATGCTAGGCAGGCCACAGATTCCAAATATCTGCAGTTTTGTATCATCCACTCATGCCCTTTGTCTTTTTGATTGAGCTGCTTCTGAGATGTTTAATAAACAGCTAGGAAACAGATGACTAAAGAGGTAATGTGTACAATTGCCCAACTGCTTAAATATATTTTAATGACTCAGTAAAAAGTGTTTATTTCGTAGACGCATGGTGGATGTTCCTTATTTTAGATGAAAGTGAATTTCTAATCTTAAGCTGCATCTAAATTAGCAGTTCCAAGTGTCTGTACTCTGACATGCTTTCACTGCTTTTCTTAGAAGCAGCAGGAAACTAGAATGTTCCCTGTGTAACTTATTTTCTTCCTTGTCTTTTGACAGTGAATCTAGTCAGGGTTTTATATTGCAAGAAAAAAAACAAATTGTAGAGACGTGAACACATGGCTAGAATTTCATTGCTTTTATTTCCTTTTTTTCATATTTGTGTATTTCCTTTGGGTTTTTTCACTTTTCTCTCTTCTGCCCAGCATTCTTCAAGTGTCCGTTCTGCCTGTGTAGAAGAAAGAAGACGTAATTTGAGCCTTAGCATTATCCAGTATGT
Source organism: Acrocephalus scirpaceus scirpaceus (assembly GCA_910950805.1). Taxonomy (NCBI): domain Eukaryota; kingdom Metazoa; phylum Chordata; class Aves; order Passeriformes; family Sylviidae; genus Acrocephalus; species Acrocephalus scirpaceus. The sequence continues at coordinate 44,350,880 of OU383779.1, forward strand.
TGCTGGAATGCTTTGGTGTCTAATACTAGTACATGTAGAATTATTCTGAGTCCTGCTTTCTCTGAAGATACCAAGGACATTTAAATGAACATATGAAACCCTAAGAGTGTTTCATTTAACCTTTCTGAAGCTAATAATTTTTCACATCTCAAGTAGTAAGTTTAGTGTGAGGGAGTCCAGTGGGCTACTGTCTGAGAATCAATAAAAACAGATTATATGGATTTACATACTCACATATTGCCAACTTCTGAGTGCAGTTTGGTGAATTTTAAGATACACATACTATGGTGAAACTTTATTGTAGTTGTGGCTATTTTTTTCTTGTAATCATTTGATTTTCAATCCCTTCCTATTTGTAGCAGCCCTTATTTTTGCTAATGGTGAGCTTTGTAATTTTTCTTAAGGTTTTTTTGTGTGTGAGAGAGAGCAAGCTCAGGATGGTTGTGGTCTTAATTAAAATTATTTGCTTTGGAATTAGGAGACAACATTTTAAGTCATCTTTGGACAGTTGGAACTTAGAGCATCCAAATTCCAAAACGGACAATGCAGTGTTACTAGATTCTTGAATTAAAATGCTCTAGTTGCCAAACCTTACATTATGGCCATATGAAAACCATTACGAAAATGGACATGGACACTGAGCTATAATTTCTTTACTGTGGGAGAAACATTCTAACTAGGTGCAGATTTCAAACTATATTACTGAAAAAGTACAGTAGAATTAAAAGTATCACAATCTGTTATGGCATACAGATGAATGTGTGGTAGAGCATTGGTTAATAAACGGAAAGATAAGATCTCTAACAGAAAAGGTTATTTCATGATTTACTACTTGGAAGCACATGAAAATTTGGTGAGGTGCAAGAATGCTGACAACATAATTGGAGATTAACTTTTTTCTGTCTTGATTTTCCCCTGTGACTGAATGGTTGAAGCACCAGATAGGCACTAGGGTAGTGTGAAGAATGAATCCTCTTCATAGGGGCCATGGAATAAAGATCTGTTTAAGCATGTGGGGGAAATCCCCATATTTGAGTTAGTCACCAGAAAAGACTGGACAGAGAGGAATTGTTCTTTGCTTAAAGCCTTTGTAGATTTCTTAGTAAATAAACTAAGGAGTAGATTTTTGATGATGACACATGCACACAGTTTGTGCATAATTATCTGTCTGCCATGGTATGAACGTGTTCCTTCTTTCAGGTCTGCAGTATGTAGTCTAAGCAGCAATCTGCAGCAAACCAATTAAAAATACATGGTATCTTACAATTTTTATTTGATGATGTAATTCTCTAAATACTATGGAATACAAATATGCAGTCTTGCATCCACATACCCCAGTGTGAGCTTTCTGCTGTAAGGTTATGGAAGAAATTATTTTAAAAAGAGAAAAAAAACTAGCCACAAACTCAAAACTTCATATAGTGAAAAAAATATGTTATTAAAAAGATCTCTTGTTGTATGCTTTCAAGTAAACAGTTTATTTCCTACTGTTTGCTACAATAATATTTTTCTCCTAAGCACAACATTGTGACCAGAATCACAGAATAAATGCCAGGGACCTAGAGGGTGAGCAGGGGAATGGGAAGAATAAAAAGCTGCTTCTACAAAGCAGAGTTGCTCTTTATTGGAGACCACAAGCATTTCCAGTCTTTCTTTTCTCTCTTGCAGCTGCATCTTCTCCCTGGCTTTTGGTCTTTTCATTTGGTTTTGACCTCCTTTGCTTTTGTCTGCTTTCCTGAGCAGTGGCACCACTGCTGCTTTTTCCACTGACCTGTGTTCTGCCTTTTCACTGTTTTTCACTTACCAGCGTTCTTCATATTTTGGGTTTTTTTTTCCTATTTTGTGCATTTCTCTGGGAAAAGCAAGATTAGAAGACAGAGTCATGCTTTTAGTTCCATCTTTACCAGAGTAAGTGTTTGGCTGCTGGATGAGGAGCTGAAGTTCACTTCAGTTTATTTGAAAAGCATCAAATTTTTCCTTGCCTATCCTTGCCTAAGCGGCGTGTGCAATAATCCCATGTCCTAGGGAGACTGTAGAGCATGTCCAGTGCTGCTGGTCTGTGAAAAATTGAGTTTCCAAACTAACAACCGCTTCTGAAGTTTTTCAAAGGCCTGTAATTTTGGTACTTTGTCAAGAAAATGAGCAATCCTCTCTCTGTTCCCCTTCCACTTCCCCACAAGAAAAAAAAAAGCTTGCCACAAACCAACCAAGAGCCACACCCTTGGTATGAGGCAGCCCGTCTGCCACAGCTTAAATTCAGCTTATTCCACTTTTAGAATCCATCAACAGAATACTTTAAAAAAGTATTTTAACGTGGACTTCACAACCTATTTTTTCTAGTCTTACTGCAAGCATGACATCATTTTAACAGAGTCTGTTTTTAACTTGTGAGTATAAAAGCAGAAAAGTGCTTGCTGTATGAAATCTGTGACTGCACTGATAGTTCAGCGAATGTCTTAAGCAACTGAAAATGGACTTCTTCTAAGATGTGTCAGATCTTTAATTACAGGCAGAATTCCAGGCTGGGTTGTAATAAATGTAATTACTCCCTCCCCTCTCAGTTTAAATTAAAAGTAAGTAAATATAAATAATGCCAACCCAGCTGTCCCTCAATGCTGTCCTCAATTGGCTAACATTGAAAAGGTGGCTAACAGTACAATTAGTTTTTAGAAGAGGTCCCAAAACTTGAATTTCAGGTTATGTATATGAACGTCCTGAGGTGAAATAATGTGAAGATAAATGAGAACAGGAGTACTTGTTGTGGTGGTCAGTTTAAGAAAACCGAATCATGATAGAAAGCCAATGACAAAACAGACCCAGTGTGGTAATGTAAATATTTGTAACCTATTTGACTTGAATTACCATTGTTTTCCACTGTTTTGCAATTTCGATGAAAACTTTCCTTCTGCTTGAATTTGTCTTGTAACATTATTAAATGAATTTTAAAAAATATCAATTCAGCACTCAGTAATTTTGTGGAGTTTGCATGGAGAAATCTGTAACTACTAGAAAAATTTTTTGCAGAAGACAGGCAAGCGCTCCATTATCTGATGATGGAGAATTGACATCACTGCTATTCTACAGCTTGTCCCCATTCCTGATGCTTCTCAAACAAGCTGCCATCTGTGGAGGACTATTCTAGTGACTGCTCAAGCTTGTTTTCTGCTCTGTAAGCAGAAGAATGTGTATTCAGGTGAGTGTTTTTAATGGACCTATTCACAAGAGCATAAAACTCCTCAGAGCTGCACATGCTCCAATTTTTACAATCAGACTTTTGAATAACAAAACCTTGTATCCCAGTGGAGAGAAATTTTTGTGTTCTGTCTCTTGGACAGTCCCAGTGGCATAAACTGTGTGTCTGACAACTAGTTTTATGTAGGAAAGATTGTTTTAAATGCCTTTACAGGAGCAGTAAATGTTTGTTGTGATCCCTCTTGTGAAGACAGTGTTGTAGTGGCTGTGCAGTTGTAGGTGTGCAGTTGGCTGGTGTGGTTGAGGTACCTTTTCACACCCTCCATATTTTTGAGAGCCTGCATGAGGCAGTATAGTATTCTAATGGGGCCAGCAAGAGGTTTGATGTTTCTTAATTGACTGAAGACTTTTCTGTGGCCACGAGATGTTATTAAATTAATTAATTCCATTAGTGTTAATTCCATTTAAAGGAATGTGAGAGACTGGCTGAAGGGCATAGGGAGGAATCAGTGTAGGGTACCCCCTCCTTTTGTGTACGCCAGGTGAAGCTTACAGTGGCTGTGCTGAAGTAGTTACCCTTCTTGGAGGGAATTTTTCATCCCCATTTTGATGAAACATGTCTGGTGCTTCCTGCAGCAAGGAGAGGCCTAGTCCAGGTCTGCCAGGCATTGCAGTTGATAGGGCAGTGGCTGTTGGGGGATTCTGGTAAGTGCATGTTTTGACACTCATGTTTTAAATTCCCCAATACTGCAGTTCTAGTCACTGCTCATGATGAAATCATGTCACCAGTAAATTATTTACAGAGGCAAGACTGTGTTGGCAGAGGTGCCTTCATTGTGAAGTGAAAGCTCCCTAAAGCAGTGAAACAATAGAGAGTAGAATTGGAGCAGAATTTAAATGAAGTAAAGATTTTGTGGCAGCCAGTCAGAAGGTCAGATCAGGTTTTCTGAAGTACTGGCTGGGTTTGTCTCTGTAATCTGATACTGCAGCCCTGGAAGATTGTAGAGTTTGTTTTGTTTATAAGGTGACTAAAATGTGTGTTTGTCATAGCATCTTCTAATAAGCTACTATGGCTTTGCTTATCAAGAACCTGTAAGGGATTCACAGATCCTCTTCTAAGGTATTATGAGCAAGGCTGGGGAGACAAGGTCCCTTCAGTTCAAGCTTGTTGAGAAGAGCATGCCAACCACTCTTGGTATGGCAAAAATAGTGTATTTAGAACAACAGCAACAAAACTACACTTCTTCCTCTCTACCTCCAAATTTACTCCCACCCTCCACATCCCAGGCAAAAACCTGACTGAGAACAGACTTGTCAGCAGATGGTAAACTCCTGTTGTGACTGTCCAGCATGGACTACGTAGGCCTTCCGGGTCCATAGCCTCGTCTGAACAGAGCGTGGGACAGAGGTAGCTGGCTGTCTTGGATGGACATCAGGGAGGAATTCAGCAGAAATAAGCAAGTGGATTTTAAGGGACATTTTGGAACACCTTACATTTTAATATCTCATGGATTCTTGCTGCTTTCAAATATTGTTGCCACAAACTTGAATTTATTATGTAGTACTATCGTTACAGGCTTCAGGTTATGTCAGCACATCTTTAAAAGAAGTCTATGGGAGTTTTTAGGTGTGTATTTGATGTTAACTCCAACATCAAAAATTACCAACATTACAATATTTACTACTATAACTTACTTGCTTAATTTTATGGGGTTTACAGTGATTATTGGTATGATACATTTTCAAAAGTTGTGTGGAACTGAGAAAAATGGGTTTTGAAGGTAGATTCCCCCCCATACATACCCCCAATGGCCACTGAAGCTTGCAGACAAATTCTCTGAATCTTTCTAAATATTGTTCATAAACAGTAATGTCTCGTTTGTTTTTCTGATTCTTAACTGTTCCGTGTGATTTATTATTTCATTAGAAGCAAGCCATTATCCCACAGGAAATGGTTTTAGAGCTAATATATACACCATGTAACTTTTTTTTTTTTTTTTTCACTTTTCATGGTTCCTGTTTAGGGTAAGGCTAGGTAGTCAATTTTTGAAGAATTCTGAGTAACTTACCCTTTTATGAATGAATTATCTGTTGTTCTTAACAGCTGCAACTGAGCAGTGTTCATTGAATATACACAGAAGTAGTGCACCATAGCTAGAAGATGCTTCAAATCATTTCAGCTGCAGATAGTCATATGGTGGGATGGACTCTGCATTTCAGTGGTTTGGAAATGTAATCTGTGTTACTGATGGTCTTGGAGCAGGTAGGACAAAGTGAAAACTTCAGGACTGGTAGGTAAGGTAGGCAGCTGGAAGCAAAGGGTAATATTCACTTGTCATTAATTTGATGCAGAATGGTGGTTGCCAGGGTCAGTGCATCAGGATTTGCAAGTGGTGCTACAGTGTCATCATTCATACAGTTTTTGGTTTAGTGAGCAGTTTGTTACCTTAAAATAAGTAACCTATGAGATAATAAGTTATTCTGTTCTAAAGTGTTTAATACAAAATTCTAGCTGCTCTTCTTTTATGTAGATAGTTTTATGAAGAAATACATTTCTCTCTGCCTTACCCTTCCCCTGCCACCCTTCTTTTCTTCTTTTTCGTTTCAGGGCAAACAGAAGTAATTTCTCTGTAGGGATGGTGTTTAATGTGTTTTTAAAGGTGATGTATAAATTTGTAACTATGAATACTGAATTTGGGGGTTGCATGGCATTGCTTTTGAAGAAGTGTCTGCAATTAACAGTAGTTGAGGTTTGGTGAGTGAGTGCCCTTTGAGGTGGAAGAGGCAGAGGGGTACTTAGAGTTCTTTGCTTACTTGTGTCCCATTTGTCTCATTCTGGCAAGAGCCTTCAGGAACTAGGCAGGAGATTGAGGCTTCTGGAGCTGATGATTTAGTCATCCTACAGCAGCAATCCATTAGGAAATCTCTCCCAGCTTCTCTCCTGCTCCTAGCAATGTAGTCCTTCCTCTCCCTTGTACTCATCTGAAACCCCTCATTAAGCAGCTTTAAGTCTCTAACTGGCAGAAATTTAAGCAATGTTTTTGTGGGGCTACTGACCTAGTTTTTTGCCAGACTGGTGAGTTACAGCAGCTCATGGGGCTCCTGCTGTGGGTCAGCTCCAACACTTGTTAAATAGTGGGAGTGTGCAGTGCTTTTGTACCCTGCTTTGAAATTTTCAATGTTTCTGGCATTTATTCTGCGAAAGAAATTTAGCTCTGCCTGCTCACTATTTGTTCAGGAACTTAGGGCTGTTAGATGGTGAAACACAATCTGTGTATGTACTTAGATTCTGTGAGTGGCTGGGTTTCTTAATAACACACATCTATATCCTGTTGTAAACGTAAATTTGAAGAGCCTGTGGCACTTCCCTCTGGTGCTGAATGGTCTGTATTTCTTCTTTATGTCATTGGAGCAAGGTTTCACAGCTAGCTATCTAACTTACCCTTAAACATGTATCCAATTGATAACATAATTCATGTTTGTTGGTGAAGCAGGACTCTTCTGCATAGGAGATGAATGATTGTAATAGCATGAGATATTTTAATGTCACAACAACACTTCAAATGTGAAAATTGCTCTAGAATTCCATAGAATAATACAGTATTTATATGCTGTAAAAAATGGTTTACAAGGTATAAGCAGTTATAAGAAATGTTTCATTATGAAAGATCTAGGTGATTAACTAGTAAAGTTCATAAGATACAAATTTTTTGTATTTTTCTTCTAACAGTAAATCTTTGAATTTTTTTCACCTACAGATAGATTCACCTGTCTTCCAAGCTGAAAGGCTTGGAAGCTATTTGCTGCTTATCTTTCCTTATTTTAGTAATCATTTCTGTTAAGGAGATTGAAAAGATGTTCTGAGTAATCAAACACCTTTTTATCTTCCATTATTATCAAAGTTCATTCTCATAAAACTAATTTAATGTCATTTTTGTTGTGGGACAGTGCGTGGTTAATCTGTCCTTATACATCTCTCTGTGAAACACTCCCTCTTCCCAGTGCCTTTACCTTATCCTAAAGGAAAACCTGAGATGTTTGCATTGGACAAGTAGTCTTGAATTTCATGAATACTTGTGTGTAAGGAAAGGCAAGTCTGATTATTTGCAACTTGAAATTCCAAAGTCCACTGGTATTTGTCCAGGAGTGAAGTTACTCAGGGTCAGCATGAAGAAGGAAGTAACAGGTTTACTGCTCAGAGATGGTTTGGAAATGTCTGTGTGGAGTAATTACTCGCAGGAAGCTGTATGGGAATAGGAAGTCTGAAAAGGCCCAAATTGGCGAGTTATAAAATTTGGGGAGAATCCAGGCACCTGTGACTAGCAGGCTCATCGCTGATTTTGCTCTTCAACTTGAGTGATGGTTGCCCAACAATCTACTTTTGATTTTGGGTAATTCAATGTGGATTTGTTTCTTTTTATTTTTTTTTTTAATCTGTTTTTAAATATATAATTATGCTAAATTTTTCAACTTTTTGCTTGGTTTCTAGACGCTTGTCAGAGATGAGTATAAAATAGTTTTCAGGAAGGAAATCACATTGTTAGTAAATAATCCAATTAAATTTTAATACAGAGAATGTATGGGTGTCTGGTTTCTCTGGGAGAGAGGAATCGATCATTTGTAGTTACTGAAACACTGAATGTTTTCTCTATAGTTTATTTAAAGGGATGTTCAGAGAACCTCTGCATTTTCTGTCAAAATATATGCAAACTGACTACCCAGAAGTCCATTATTTGAGCTATAAAAATGTATTAAAGCACTTCAAAAAATTTGAAGCAATCCTGAAGTGTTATCAGTAACATAGCAGATTCTTTGCATTTCTCATTTCTTTAACAAGAAATTTGAAATTTCTTAATTGACTGGTAGATGTACGTGGCAATAGGTTGCTGTGAAATAGATGATGTTACATTTTAGCTCCACAGAGGTCAAAGAATGAAGTGCAGTGGCATTTAGTGCTCAAAGATTTAATATTTTACTGTTCTTTGTACAGTCCTATACTGTTAATTACTCAGTGTAGGACAAGATTTCAGCTTAAACTTCTGTAAAATTCCCATAAAGGCACCATGACAAGTCAATGATTTAAAAAGTAATTTCCCTATGAAATAGTTGTTGATTTTAATTCATGGATGTGTGGATGGAATCACACAGTGGAATACTGGGACAATCAGAAAATGGCACTTTTCTACTTTTCTAACATGCCTCCAGCCAGCATTTGATGAGTACAAATTTCTATTTCAGTGATATGACCATTGGCTCAAAAATACTGGTTTCTTTGCATTTGTAGAATTGTTACATGTTAGATGTTGGTTCGCTTTCCAAGGAAGCAGAGAAGCCTGAGGTGCAGTTCTGTGGCAGCTGAAGTTGGTCTGAACCTTGGCCTGGCAGGGACTACCTTTGTGGACTTCCATCACCTCCAGTATGCACTGGTAGCCAGCTGGCCTTGCCTTCTCTTCCCTGCCAGCCCCAGGGCTTCAGTGAGACCCTTCCAAGAGTGGGCTTCTCGAGACTAACGTCCTCCTGCTCCCAAGTTTGTTCTTTCCCCGGAGTATCTCTCCAAACTGGTTCTCTGTGCAGTTCCATGAGTGTCAGCTCTGTCTCAAGAGAAACAGCAAGTAGGGGAGGGGAAGAGGCAAAATGGTGCTAATCCTACTTCAGTTTGGGTTGAGAGGCAGTGTAATGGCCCCGGGAGAGAAAGAAAGAATTATTCCTGGATTACTGAATAACAGGGTTGTCTAGAGTTATTGAGCAGCTGATTAGGAGAAAAATCTATCTCACCACAATTGTGCCGTGGAGCACAAGAGACCCAGTAGTTCACTACTGATGTGTAAAAAAAATACAAAAAACAACTTAAAACTGCATTGTCTCAATGAAAATCTTGGCTTAAGTGTTGATGTTTTGTGAACTACTTGCCTGAAGAGAGAGAGATGCCTTTTTTTGCTTCTGCTATTCCCTTTGATAGTTTGCTTGATTTATAGGAGAAGGAGGCTTGTTTTGAGGCTTGACTGTATTGTGCTTTTTCGTGATCTTTGGAGCAGACCTTTGCTGCAAGGAAAAAGGAACAGAATAACTTTGAGCTTTGTGTGTCTGATATTCCGACTTCTGTTACCATCTTTTGAATTTCTGCAGTGATTTTTTTTAACTTCTGTTACTGGGTAAAGAGCAAGTGGTGTGAATGCTTAAGTGTTGGGTTTTTTTTCTCTTTTTTTCTTTATTTTAAAGCACCCATTTCTACTTGAGAAGCATTTCTTTGTGGTACTTACCAGCCCTTATCTTTTGTTTCATGAGGGCCTCCCTAGAATGCTTAAATATGCTAATCCCTGGCAGAAGGAGGGGAAAGGCTTTATAAACTTTTTGGGTTTGTGAGCCTTTGGTTACTTAAGATAATGAGAAAATGTAAATAATAAAGATATGTAAATGATGTGGGTATTATTGTCTAAAAAGTATACTGTAGATAGAGCTGGCTTTTGAGAGACTTCTGTAGTGGGAGAGGTAGTAAGAGATGAGAGACATTGAAACAGAAAACTTGCAGAGTGCTGAGGAGTTGTTTCTAGCTCTGCTACTCTATTTGATGTCTTTTAAAATAATATTGTTGCTGTTCTGAAAAGCTATGTGTTTAAATAAATCATCAGTACAAATTTTCATAAGCTTATACTTAACCTATTTATAATTTAAATATTTCATACTGAAGAGTTGATTATGACTGGGGTTTTTTTTCTTCTCTCATTTCATCTGTTGCTCCATTTTAGATTATTTGGTAAAGTGATAGCTGCATTATGGACACAAGCTGTTACTATGGGGTTCTGCATCATGTTTGGATAAGCTGTAATCATGACATGCCAAAGAATGTGCAATGTGTATATTGCTTGAGATTTTAAGAAAGTAATGTTCGTTTTTGAAGAAAATACGGGACTGATATTTGGTGTTAGCTCCATGATTTTTAGAGATACTTTCATGAGCAAGAAAAGAAGAACATGGTTTGATATTGATTTTATCACAGTATTTATGATGGTTTGATATTGATTTTATCACAGTATTTATGATGGCAAAGTTGCTAAAATACCAGGTTCAAAATCATAATTTCTTGGGACACATACAACAGAAAATTAACAAATCTTTAATGATAAACACAAAGTTCAGGATACATTTTTATGTTCTGTTGAAAACTGGTCTGAAATGATAAGGTGAACAAAGACATTTATCTTGTGTTCATAATAAACAGCCTGGGTTTGCATGAAGTCAGATATTTCTTGGTGCTTTATTGCTTTTTAATAAAGTAATACTTTATAATGGACTTTTGCACAATTGGATAATTCATTTTTTTTTTTATGTGACCTGGTAAACAAATGGTTTTGGTAGTCAATTACGGACACCTTAAATGTCAGCTTACATGTTCTAAGGCTATAATTGTCTATTCCAACTCCAGAGAAAGATGTCAATCTTTCCAAGATTGAAGGAGGTCATTGCTAGCAAAATGTTTTGTTGCTGTTTTTAATGCAAGCTGTTTCATGCCATTAACTTCCTGAAAAGAATATTGATTAATGACATAGAAGGGTATTGAATTGCATTTAAAATTTCGAATTGCTTAACATCCATATTTGCATTTTAGTTGGGTAAAGCCCATTGTTGCTTTTCTATGGAAGCTGTGATTTGATACAGTTGGTTTCTTTCTAAAGACTATTGACACATGTGCAGGATAGGACAGGATGATGAAAAGGAGAAGTACTCATTTCATATCTGTGGAAGAAAAATTTCTAGAGGTTTCTTTTTTTTTTTTTTTTTTTTTTTTTTTTTTTTTTTTTTTTTTTTTTTTAACACAAAATGCTATAATCTCTGACTTAGAGAGTCCTAAGCTGCTGCTGCTTAGAAACCAGGGAAGTGTGCTGGAAAATATTGTATGTTTGTGTGTCTGACATCTGAAACTGGTCAGAATTGGAAATCATCCAAAAAACATATGCGATGTAAGTGTTGGATTTCAAAAATACTGTACTCTGTTACTGGCACCAAGTGAATAGCTGGAGGGAGACTAATGTAACACCCTAAAACCTTTTCACACCCTGAGCAGTGAGCTTGCTGAAGTGCCTTTTAACCAGCGGGATAATCCTTGTAAGTGATGTGCATTGGGTCATTGGGAAAAACCTTTTCTCTCATAGTGGAAATAAAGGTCTTCTGATCATTTTGCCCATACATTAAGAATGACAAAAAGGCCAATCTTGTGCATTTTCCTGTCTCCTCCTTGTTAAGCATCACACAGGGGATTTGTGGTGCACGCTGGTGGTGGTACAAATAAAGAAGTGTGGTTTTCCAAAGCACATGGCTGCCTCCTGAAGGAGTATGTGGAAGGTGAATGGCCTTAATCTGAGGCTTCAGCCTTACTGTGCTGTGTGTGCTTTGTCACCGTGTTGTCACGTAGGCACTGGTGCCATCCTGCCTGCAGTGGGGGAGGTCCAGTGTCCTCGCAGCTCCTTCGCTCTGCTGCTGCTGATCCTGCTGCTTTTCTGCTTCATTACCCTGATGTGGGCATTGTTGATGCCTTTTCACTCTGTCCCTCAGTCTGATTCAAAGGCTACTTTAGTGTATCTAAAGGAAAGGGTCTTTCACCTCCTTCTCTCTCAAAATATAGCCTACTTAGCAAATACTCAGTGGTGTGATTATGGAACTATGTTCAGCTGCACTGTTACAAAGATTTAAATGGAATCCAGGCTGGTTTGGTGAGAAAATGATAAAAGGAATAACAGGTTTTTCATGATAGCAGCATGCTAAATTACAGGTTGCTGAATATTGTTAAGAAGAGCAAACATTTCCATCTCTTCCATCCTCTTAATTATGCAGAATCAGTGTCTCTTCTCAAATATCCTTACGTGTAAATTCTCTTTTTTGCATTTCACAGGCATTCATTTGTATGTATTTCATAATCTGAAGGTTTATGAGGATGAGAGGATGATGTTAGTTGCAACCCTTTCCTTCAATACCATATAGTGGATTGCTAATTCATTTTACAATTAAGTGATATCTAATACACAAAATCATTATTTAGGTATAAAAATGGTTTTACATTTCAGCTGGCAGCAGTGTTATGATCAGCGGATGTATAATTTGTGATTAACGGGGGAATAGATTGTCACGGCAATGGTAACCCAGCCAACGCTTTGCTCCTCTTGGGCAGATGGACTTATCTGCTGTCTTCTAGCATCTTTTCTCTTGTACCCTTAACCTTCCTTATCTGTACTTTTTGTTTGCTGTTTGTGTTTCCCACACCCTGTGTGTACTGTTACTACTGTATTTAATTAAATGGTTCGCCTTGGCAAAATTATCCAAATGCAGTGCTTTACTGAGCAAGATGCTAGGAAACGCCTTTCATAGGAAGCAATGTCTCATTGCCAAGTGTCATCTGGAGAGACCTGCACTCCCTTCTTCCTCTCAGCAGTGGGGAGGCATTTGGTTTTATCTGTAGCATTTATTACAACTTCACTTTGTGCTCATTAAAGCTTATCCGCATATTTTATTGGCTACAATCTCTTGCTGTTTCTACTTCCTTGTTCAGCGATGAAGCAGCAACCTTCTCCCTTACCTTTGGGAAAAGCTTCTTCCATTCACACAAGGCTGGCATGGGTGGAGAGAGCTGGTGCTGGTCCTAACCTAGGATTTACTTGGTGTGTTCATTAGATACTACAAACAGAATGTCTATAATGTAAGATTTGCTGAGTAAATGCCTTTGCTAAATACTGTATATTTATAGTGTGTATGTAATTTTTATGTTTAAAACAAAAAGCTAGGGCTGAGAACTGCTTTCAGCACGAGATGGTAATGGGAGTAAACTTCCTACGTGTTGGTTTTGAGCTTGGGCAGTGCTGGCATTGAGCCTGAGGAGATGGGATTCTTTGTTGGTTCACTGCTGGTAATTTACAAAAGTTACCCTTTTCAGATGGATCTTGGCTGCTAGTAGGATCTGAATGTGTGGTTTCTCGAAGGGTGTCCCTCCTGTGCACAAGTGATCTTTTTGAAAGGATGTGTTTTGGGTCTTGTTAGCAAGGATTTGGGTTATACCCTGTAATATGACAGCCAGTCAAACTCAAATTACAGTTTTAATAAAGTTTGCAAATTATTGTAGAGAAAAGTGTCATTTCTTTCCAAGTAAATAAACCCCTAAGCCAAACAAGAAAATCCTACTTCATAAATGGGTAAGAGACAGCACTTTCTGTGTACAATTCATTAATTTTTTTTTTTTTAACTTGAAACTTAATGTCGATCTGCTTGGAAGCAGAGAAACTGCTGTCTATCATATACTTAGGTTCTATTGTAATCTTTTGTTTTAAACCAATCTTGTAGTCAATCAGAAAAGGAGATAATCTAAAATACAGATATGAAGCATAAAAATTACTGTCATTTAAAAATACGGAAGTAGGAGTAAGCATTATATTCTTCAGCAAATTGAGTAAGTGGTGTCACTAATGTGTTATTGAGGTGTTTCTTTAGTTGATACTTGTTTAAAGATTGATCTCCTGCTTTGCAGAATTTAGTTCCTGTTGTAGTTATTTGCCCTATGAGTGATGCTTAGAAAAGAAATCAGAACTTGTCTATTAGTGATTTTTTCCCCTCAGATATTGAATATATAACTGTGTTTCCAGCAATTGAAATTAAAAGAGTTAAGGGTTTCTTTTGCATCAAATGTTAGCCGACTTGAACAGCACAATATGTAAACTTTGTTAATTGTTATAAGGTATTAGCACCCGCTTTTCTTGGAGGAGAGTTGAAGTGACACCGGATTAGCTCAGATAAAGTCCGGGGTATGCGATATTCTAGAATGTCTGTTTGTGTCTTTATTTTGGAAGTAAAAGCCCTGCTGTCAGGCGCGGCTTTGCCCGCGGTCCTTGTCTGTTTGATGAAGGCTGTTTGTGGGCTGAGAGGCGTCTGCAGTGCCAGGGAGTTGCCAGGACCTCATTAAGCGCGGCTTGGAGCAGAGCCAGGCATTCAGGGCAGGGGAGCCTCAGCGCTTTCTCTCCCTGCGAAGAGAGGCAGTTCAGAAAGGGAGGGGGGGAAAGAAAAGACTGCTTCACCCATCAACTGCTGTGTTTTATTGTGCTGAAGGGGTTAGCCGAGTTCTTGGAAATAAACTCCAGGCCGTAACTTCTGCTGGCTCTTGTAAAAGTTGAATGTGGCTCCTCCTGTCCCTTGCCTTTTTCCTTGGCGTTAGTGAGACACAGTAGCTGTAACAGGATGGTCAAAGGTTTTCCCCTACTCTTGTTCTATACTCGAAATCAAATGAGAAATAATGTGTTAAAGATGTAAACATCGCCACCTTAGAAAAATACAATCTTGTTTTCACATGTCCCATTCTTGCCAATCTGTAAATTATTTTTTTAAATGTATTTAAATCCATTTTCTTAAACTGTAAATGATTAAAATAATAACTTCTATAAGGCATAAAACTATATTTTTTCGCTAATATTGAAAGTATATTCTCTATATCAGTTATGGTGAAAACTTCAGGTAATTTGTAATTTTGCTGAAATACTGAGTAACTGAGGGAACTGTTGTAAGAGATCAAGAAAGAACACGTTCTGAGAAGTTCTGCCTGACAGAAGGATTTTCAACTCTGATGCCGAGTTTTTGCTTTTGTATTGAACCTAGGATTTTGATCTGGATAAGGTTTAGGGCTTTCTAAAAAACACTGTATCTCTGAGCAGCACCAACATAAAAAGCTTTTCATTTAACTGCTCCCCTGCTGAATGTTTTGAACAACTAAGTTGAAAAACTGTGCCCTGAGATGTCTGTGCAAAGACAATCCAGAATAATTTAGTGTAGCTGAGCCATTGTAATGTGGATTGCTTTTAACAGTGGCTTGGATGTGTATTACAGGGATGTATCTGGATCTCTTTTCTGTCTTTGTTTTACCCAGAAGTGCCCAAAAAGATTGCAGGGGGAGCAAGGGGAAGCATGAAAATGAGTTACAACCTGCTGCCAGCCAAGGCTGTCAGCTGTGAGAAGGACTGTTTGCTCGTGTTAGCTGACTTGTTTTGCAAATTTGAAAGAACAACTCTTTCCAGACTTTTCTTGAGAAATTACAGTCCCCTCATCAGTTTAATAGTTTATTTAGGAAGATGATGGCATTCTTAGCACAGCTGGGGAAACCTCCTCTACCTGAAGAAATAAATGGTGGGTTTTGTTGATGGTTGTACTGGCAAAGCTTATACAGTGCTGTTTTCTGTTTTGAGAACAGAACCTGATAATGAGTCAGAATATTCATAAAACTAACACATGGCCCCTCAGACTCCATGGGACCCCTTCGTGGAGATGCGGTAGACAGACTGTCATGCAATTTACTGTTTGGGACCTGTATGTATCATTTTGTGGACTAGGGAGTATGTCTTGAAGGTAATTGTTACTGTTTTTCAGACATTGGACTTACTTAAGCTTAAGGAAATGCTATTGAATGAGTTAAATTGTAGTAAAAGAGACTGTATGCTGGTGAAACACGGCTGTTTGTACAGCTGCAGGTCAGTTAATAGAGACATAAAGAAGCAGGCCAGGATGGGGTTCTGAATAGTCCTATATTGTCTGAAAATGTAGCAGGGTTGATTATGAAGGAGGGAAGCAGCCTGCTCCATACGGTGGTGTTAATCATTTTCTGGGAGCAGGGCAGTGCAAGGGGCAGTGCTGCTGACAAGTTAGCAATGCTGTTAGCTTTAGACCAGCATTTGTTTTACAATGCAGATAAGTTGTCTGAAAGAAAATGTACGCTTTTTTGTTGTTGTTTGCTTGCTTTTTCACAGGGATTTAGAATTACTGTAAGGATTGCACAAACTGATATTAAGTCAGTGTAGTGGTTGTCTTCTGCTAGTAAATCTTATGTGTGTAGAGAGGAGTGAGCACTGAGTTCTTACACAAGTATAGTTGGTACTTGAGCCTAGAGGAAGTTGATTTACAATTTCTCATAAAGTACTGGTTTAATTTTTAGGGGGTGTAGCATGAGAGAGAGGAGGACCTATCAATGGCTATTACTTTCTGTAGATTTCTTTTTCAAGAAATAGCAGTTCTGCAAGTATTTAAAACAACACTGTCAAATGCTAAAAATATTGGAAATATTACTGACCAAGCAGAAAACTCAGATTCCCCCCGCCCTCCCCAGTTGGAAAAGATAAATTGATTTATTGTGTTAATAGTACACAGCTATTGATAATAGTGTGTAGGAAAAATATAACTGACCACTGCAGCTTATTTGTTTAGTAATGCTAGAATGTGTGAAAAACAAACTTTTAAAAATCCTCATAGAAGCATTTGTTGTTGACTTTTTTCCCCACAGGCTTGACAATGACATATTTTTAGACAGATGTGAAAGATGTATCTTTTTGCAAATTTAGAAGGTTGTAGCTTTCCTTGATATGGTCTAAATAATGCTGCATGTTCTTAGAGCCATATTTTGAGATGTGGGAACTCTACAGCCGTAGATCCTGCATGCCATCTTTGTGCTTAAAAGTAGCTGAGATAGTTAGAAGGAAATAATTTCATTAAAGTTTTAACTTTTTTTCCCCACAAAATATGCACAAGTGAGAGGTGATCTCCTTGAACTTGTTTAGCTCACAAAAAAAAGTTTTAAAGATTCTGAATAATTATGAGCAGAGCCATCTCTAGTTAAAGTTAAGCAGACAAGTATATGTGGTGTTTTTCTGTGTCTTGATAGCGTGCCAGAAATGTGTAATCAAATTTGCATGTCTGGGTTTGCATTTAGTACCTAAAGCTCCATGTATGTAATATAAACATTAATACATTATATGTAATATAAACATCTATAAACATAGAAAATATTTTTTGGTTAGATATTTGGTTTAAGAATTTAGACAACCATTTAAAAAATGTTTTCAATTTTTATCGCTGTTGATGGTAGTTTCTCATCATTGCTTGCAGGTTAGATTAGATATTGATACTGAACTTTTTCTCAGACCTGAGCTCCATACATAAGATATCCATCAGAAATTGTAGGCACTCTCTCTCATTTATGATTTAAAAAATGAAAAGTTATTATTGAAGAATAATTTAAGTTACTACTTACACATTTGTTAAATGTCAGTGGTAACTTAAACCTTTTTATAGTGTTTCCCCCACTAGTGACTGTCAGATCCCTCACTGCAATAGATGGATTTTATAGGGACTCCAGTTAATTGGCAGCTGAGGTTGTTATGAATGTTACGCCCAGGGCTCTAGAAGGGAAGTATAGATGCCTGCATAATATTAATTAATTTCATGACCTGTACTTTTCCCTCCATTATTTATTTTCCCTTCAAAAGAATTCATACTGTCCCCATTTTCCTGTACTTGAGTTCTTTGAGAGGTGTGCCAAGGAAGCACAAATATTTGGTGTCTGCTAGGAAATGTTTTTTCTTCCACTCATAAGAACTGAGCCATCTGTCAGCTATAGCAGAAACTTGCAATAAGAACTACAGACAGTATTCTTTGATGCATTAACACTTGTTTTCGTTTATGTGAACCAGAGGACAAAGGGCTGAATCTCCAGGGCATAAGGACGTTACTAGTACATGACCATATTGCCATTTGAAAGTGGTGGCTTGCAAGCTCCCTGTAAATGCTGGCATCTGTGCCTGCCGTTAGCACTGGTGAGTTACTCATCTTTCCCACCACCACAGTCCTGCCCAGGGCCTTCATTTGGCATGCAATAAATAGCAGAAGTTCACCTTGCAGCTGAGGGGTGACTTCTTCAAACTCAAAAAATGGATTAGACCAGAGCCTGGTGAATGCCTTGATAATTATTTTTCAGAATAGGAGCCAAACCAGAGAATCTGTCAGAATTTTCATTAATTCCACATGGTTTTGGCAACAGGAATACAGTGGAGAACTGATGCATTATGATGGTGTTCTAATTTTACTTGAATATTATAATGGCTGCTATAGTTTGTACTGGCACCTGAAAGGATCTTTTGGTTTTTCTTGCTTCCATAACATTGAATTTCATGCGGAACAGTGGAACCAATGAACAAAATACACAACTGTCTGTTATTTACCCCTGGGTGGCTACATTAAAAAGATAAGCCAACGGTGCCTTTACTCCAGTCTTCTGTCTTTTCCTAGAGGTAAAACAACCCTGGGTCTGTTTACAGTCTCCGTAGTACTTTCAAAAAAAAATTATTGCTATTAGTCTTTTCTAAAATTTTGATTCAAGGATACACAGTCTTTTCTGTGAATTGCATCCAAGTAGTTAGGCAGAATTGGTTTGCAGCAAATGTAATGAAATGTTACAAAATACCCTGGATGCAGTGTAGTGGGCTGGGCTGCTAGAGAGATCTCCTGTAAATGTGGAATTCTGGCTCTGCTGAAATATGTGGCAAAACTGCCTCTGACTTTAATGAGGTCAACCCTTGGGTTGTAAAGGGACTCAAATAAATACCGTGCATAACTCTTTTCTTGTTCCAGTGACATTTCCTGCAGGCATTTGGGTGTGGATATTGATTGCTTTATTTCTTTTCAGAACTGTGAAAATAGGTGAATTTATCCAAGTCTGTGTGGTCTTTGCAAGAGCAACTTCTGCAGCAGATGTCTCTGCTAGTCTTTGGAGGCTTTGTGGGAAAGAGAGGCTCCTTAGAAAAGCAAGCTAGACATGGCATTTTGTTCCATCTGGAATCTGAGTGTGTTGCATCAAGGAAGCTTCAAGAGCTGCAGTTGCTATAGTGATGCTTGCAGTGATATTTTTCAATACTTATTTTCTTTGAACACATATAGAAAGTAAAGCTTAAGAAAATAAAAATTGTCAGCCTCAGATTCATTTAGCTTTAAATGGTGTCTGGAGTGTAATCTTTTAGATCAATTTATGCATGTCAAGAAAACTGTATGAAATGAAAAGAATGTCTGCTGTGTTCATCCTACTGCCAAGTGTAGGTTTTGGGTTTTAATAGACAAAAATCTTGATTCTTTTAAGATGCTGCTTGTGCCAGTGTAGGATTAATGTAAGTGTGTGCTTCAGCAGAAGGTGATGGGGGGGTGTGTGCATTGATCCCATAGGATTCAATTGTTTGTAATGCTTTAAAAACGGACACTGCTGTGAGGAGCGTATGGCTGAGCTTAGATTAAAACACAGCAAGGCACTGCATGTGGCTCTTCTTCCATTACTTCCCTGTTTCATTGCAGCTGGTCTTGGTTGGGAAGCTGTTTGCTCTGCTGAGAAGGAGCAGAGAGACCTCAGCTTCCACCCTGACATTGTATTTGCCCCTAACACTGCCATTTGGCACTTGACTGGAACTTAACTTCAGTACAATTTAAGTAAAGTGTAAATGGTTACATGTGTATGCTAATAAAGTTATGGAAGTGAGAAATGTGGATTCGATCTGGTGATGGGAAAAGTTCTGGCTAAATTGGGAGCTCTATGTTTGCCAGAGGTCCTCTGAGAGTTGCTGTGCTCGGATTAAGTAGTAGGCGCTTCTAAGTAATCTTTCCTTTGGCTTTAAAATCTTTTGTGCCTAATAAGCACCTTTTCTTTCCATTGGAGTGGTTCTGGTGCCACTCACTTCTACCCAGCATGCTTTTTTTGAACTCTGGAGAAATGAGTATCCATGAGGTCTTTACTTTTCTGTCAGATTTGATTGGAAATTGCAAGTGAGCGATGTTTTATGATTGGTGGGAGAGGAGGGCAGAGTCTGTAAAAAAGAACTTCTCTTGTTTTAGCATCTGGTGTCTCTAGGTTATGGAGCGGACATAGAGTTAAGAAAGGGTCTGCTTTTTGTGTGGGTAGAGGCAAACCAGTGGAGTAAATCCCTTCTGCTGTCATTTTTACTGCAGTGCTGTGCCCATCCACTGGTGAATGCCTGTCAGGGTGAGCTCAGTTGGTGGGTTTGGCTGGCAGGCTCGCCTGGGGTCACCAAGAGAATCTTCCACACAAGGTTCTTGAGCCAGTCAATCTACCTGGGCCCACAGAGGCCTCTGGAGCGTCCTCACCTTCCCTCCCTCAGATTCTGGAGTTACATATGTTATCCCATAAAATGAGAGAACAAATTGCTTCTCCTGAATAGGGACTTTGATAAGAACTTTGTGGTAACAGGCACTATGATAGTAACCAGGATGGATTTTATCTTTCTTATTTTAATGTTTTTGATATGTATTTGGGTGAAAACCTGAGTTGGATCCTGTCTCAGTTTATTAATAATCATAATAAAGACACAGTGAAATGACTCAGGGCAAAAAATACTGAAGTGTGGAGGCCAGGTCACAGGCTGAAGAATGCCAAAGACAGTCACAATGGAGCCATGTGTCGTGTCAACTTAAATGCATCTGTTAGTGTGGGGGTTTTGCTGGTACTTTCTTAATGCTTTAAAAAAGAGGAACAAATTTCTTCATTATGGACTTACATTGTGGTAGAAATTAATATCTGCACAAGCTTGGATAAAATTGGGTGAGAGTGATGGTGACTTGGCAGCTGCTCACAGGAGCTGTGCTGTATGTATAGAGTGACCTAGAAAAGGTGTAGTGGTGCTTAAGAGAGAAACTGGCAGCTGCTATCAAATCCACCAGGGGAGAGGCAGGCTCGGAAATGATAAGCAGATGGAAAAAAAAAATCAGTGGGAGACTGAATGTGGTGGGACTTTGAAAGGTAAGGTACAACAAGGTTAAGCATCAAGGGGAGGAATAGCAAGAGAGGGAACCTTACTGCTTCAGGGAGGTGGAAAGGTACATATTAATCACTTCTGTGGTGGTGTAAAACCTACCTGGAACTTTAAATGTCATGGGACAGATTCTGCACTCACTGTTTCAGTAGCTTCTTTAGTCCAAATAGTACTATTATAATGATGGTATTTTATGAGTAAGCTACTCAGTGTGTTCAGAGATTGCTGAATTTCATTGTACTTACCTTGTCTGTGTTTTCAGTTACAAGTTAATATTCTTGCAAAGCTTGAGACTTGTCATGTCCTGGTAACATTTTTTTGTAGTGTCGAAAATACCCTGAAACTTGATTTTCATGTACAGAAAAAAACAATTATTTTTGTTTAGTACTTTATTTACATTTGTCCTTTGCTTCCTCGTTTGGCTTTGTATTGAACCAAGAGAGCTTCAGCTGAAGGGAATGGTGTTTTCCTGCTTATTAGGTAGAGAAAGCTCAGACATGACTGAATTAATTCCTCTTTTTTTGATCCACGGAATGCTCCTTTTCCTCTGTAACTGGTGGTCACTGGTTTATTGTCAGATGGTAACAATTGCACATTTCCTTTGTTGGACTTGCTTCATTTTCCTTTGCTATTACTCTACAAAGATGACCTGGCCTGGATTTTTTTGTGTTCATGTTTTATGTTCTGTTCTCCTCTTCACAGAGAAGAGACTTATTTATTTGCCAACATTTTCATTATTTTACTTTAAATTTAGTGTCAATACCTGTGTCGTACATCCTTATGGTTCCAGTGTTCTCAGAGAGCACTTACAACATACTAATTAGAGGCAGGGGGCCAGGGGGAAAGGATTAATGAAGCTGAGCATGAGCTCCTTCTATATTTCCTCTGTGAGATCCAACAGATTCTGTTGTTGGGATCTTCTTCATTTAATTTCTGTTAGTGTTTTCTGGTCCCTGAATAATACAGTAACATTAAACCCCACATCAATCAAAGTATTCCGTGTTTTCTCATCTTCGTTGTCCTCAATGACGTGCAACTGTGATTTAGAAAAAAAGATGTAATGGAAAATGCAGCTTTTAAAAATAAAGAAGACAAAGGCAGTGTGGATGAACTTGTGTTTAGGCCTTCTTAGACATCTTGGATGAATGGATAGAGGGAGGGGGATTTCAAGAGATTTTATGTAAGAGTGAAAAAAAGCTTGCAAACCTGAGAGATTTACCTTTCAGTATTATGGGATAGAGACAGCAAGCAAGATCTGGAGAGTAACCATGTTGTAAACAAAGAAGCTGAGGATAAAACTATGGTAAGCTGCTTTTCTTTAACTACTCTGCCTCGTTCAGACAGAGCATTTAAAAACTGTGAATGGCTGTTGTTTCATCTTATCTCTGACACAGGATGTTCAAAGACCTTTAAATCCTCAGAAGGTGAGGGAGAAAAGACAATCTAGAGAAGACCCAAGTAGGAAGGAATAATCTACTTAATCTAAAAGCTTTCTGGATAACTGTGCTTTGAATAACTGGTGCATATTTATACTTCTGTAGTTCCCCCTAGGCAGTCTGTCCTCTTTTGACTGGCTGTGAAATTCTGACTTTGGTTTCCTCTTCTGAGATATAGATGCCATATCAATAGCTAGATACTGTGATCAAGATGATCCTGTTTTTCTCCCTGTACAGGAATCTTTAGTTTATTTAATTTGAAATTATATATTAAATCCTAAGCCAGTGTTAGTCAAAGTAAACCATACACACTAAGAAAAATGCCATGTCCATACTTCTGATAGAGATACACAGCTCTACTCTGCTAACATTATTTTTTTTACCAACTACCTGAGGGATGAAGTAAGTTGGTTACTAGTGTCAGCAGAAAATTAAAGACACTTCTTTTTTTTTTTGTAAGCGATGCTGTAAACACATCAGTATCTTTTTAAATATGCTGAATTCTGCTGCTTTCCTGTTAAGTAGAAGCTCAGTCTCCACTGAGAACAATACTTCTTTCTCGTAGCCTTAGGGAAGGAAAAGTATTTGGGCATAGCAAACTATTAGAGGACTATTTAATAACAAGGACAGTTTTTTTATTGAGGGCTCTTGGAAGTTTCTCTTTCACAGTCTTTTCTACACATGAACTGAAAAGATACTTGAAAACGTTTTGAAGATAAGCCTGTAACTCCCAAATTGTTCAGTTTTTTCTCTTTCCATGATTTTATTGTAGCATGTATAAGGTAATAAGGTCTCATGATAAGATGAATTTTGACATTGGTTTAGTTTTTAGTGAGACTGGGGGAGAAGGCTGAAAAGTCAAACCTTCACTGCATGGCATCCTTAGCTCTAAATGGTAGTGTTTAGTAAGCCTCCAGTTCTTCATTTTGTCAGATTTTACTGTAAATGTAGTTTATAACAAGATTTTCTAAAACCTCATGCAATTCCTAATACATAAGTTCCCTTTTTATATATAATAAATAAAATAACGAGTTATTATCATGTTATCCTTCTATACCCTTCTCTCTGGCAACAATGGAGTGTTCCTGAAAGCACTTTCCAAGTAAGCTAGCTGTCTACAGTCTATGATAATCAGCTGTAATGGCACATAGGCAGCTGGTTTGCTAATCCTTTGATTGCAGTCTTAGTTTGTCTCAGAGATTCTGAAAACCTGTCTGATCCTGTAAATGTGTTTAGTGAATATTGTAGAATAAATTATATCTTGCCTTAAGACTCTAAAACACATATTCAGGTTATGAGTTGTGTATTTTCTGGGTTTTTCCCTTTTTTGATACCTGTGTTTATGTTTAAAGGGGAAAAAATGAAAGACATGTCTGTCCTAAAACTGCTTAGCAAAATATTGAACTTAAATTCATTTAACATTGAAAGGATTTGTATTTTAATCACCAGAAATTGTCCTTATCTGGCTTATCACCCTGTCAAGTAATTCAGGCTCAGATCAGGATTTCTTATTTACAGAGAGATTGCAAGTAAGTTTTCCTTTATACAAATCTGTTAAAAAGAATAGAAAACCTACTTTGTAGGTACATATGGATTACTTAAAATATACAGTAATCTGTACAACTGTGTATTTTTAATAGAAAAACATAACGCATGTGGAAACATGAGTATTTTTTTATGTTGCATTTTAATTTTCATAAATTAGAGCCAGTTTGCTAGGAAATAAGTACATGAGTTAATAATCCTGATCTGAATTTATTTAAAGAGGCTATTTAAATGTTTGTTGCAAGTTACATTGCTGTCTAATGTTTCTAGTTCAAATTAAAGAGAAAAATTTATCAGTTCATAGAATCATAGGATCATTAAGGTTGGAAAAGGCCTCTAAGATTAACGAGTCTAAGCATTAACCCAGCACCTCCGTGTTCACCACTAAACTATGTCCCCAGTCATAAGTGAAAATGTTCTCAGTAGAGGCTAACAAAGTATTTGATCACAGTTTTATTTCAAAAGACATCAAATCAACTAAGTAATATTTGTTCAATGTCCCTGTAGTAAATGTATATAACACCTTGTGGTGTTGAAAGACTAAAGTCTTTCAAGAAAAAGGTGAAAACAGAGGAAATCACCTCTTTACTGGTAAATTTTGCCATTGTAAAGCCTCTATGCTGTTGCGGTTTTTTTGGTTGTCATAATGAGATTTGGTGTTCCTTCCTTACTAGTCTCAAATGCCAAGATGCTGTTTGTGCTTATTTCCTGCCCTTTAGGTAGGTCTGAATCAGAAAAAGTTCGAACTCTCCTGGACTGAGTTGCTGATCTTGTCTGTGTCTGTGGTTGAGAGCTGCAGTGTCGGGGGGGGAGCCCCCACACTGTCTGGCTCTGTGCTCACCCCTGCAGCAGCTGGTTGGTGGATTAGACTGGCTTGGGACCTGAAGAACCTGATGTTTTCTGCTCACACTTCCGCTGTGTCTTGTGAGCTGTTTTAACCTGTGCTACCTGAGGTATACGTATAGGGTGAGGAGTTCAGATGGTCTTTTGAGCATAGCTCTTAGCTATCATCCTCAGGTGTGCAATGCAAAATGTTAAGCAAGTTGATCAGTCTTTTCCTTGAGTGTCTATTTTGGGAGTGCCCTTTTCCATGTTTCCTGTCATTAGCATCAACAAAGATAATTAAAAACAGTCTTCTTCTGTTCAAATTTTTTTTTGTTTCCTTGTCCCCAGAAGTTTATTTCTTTGGTGTGACGTACTATACTTCAGTACATGAAAGCCAGTTCTTGAAACGAGTGTGTTCAGTAACCTGGGCTTGTCTGCATGTACCAACCATGCCATTTTTAACTGCGTAAGTTTAGAAATCAGAAGTTAATGAAGAGCTTGTCTTGACTGGACACTGATTTTTTTCTGACTATACAAAGTCTGTAAAAGTTTGCTTCTATCACCTTCTTAGGCAGTGAAGTTGGTTTTGGCACAACAAAGATTTAAATGGAAAAGAATAAACGCATAAAGAAAATTTATGAGTTGATTTTAAATAGTTTAGTGCTGTGCCCATAAATTTCTAACAATTTAAGCACTGTAATATCAAGAAGTATATGAACAGTGACCTCTGTTCAATGGGCTGATAACCTTGAATCTAACAGAAGCAAAAGTCAATATTTTCTGGTTTTGACCAGTTCAACAAACAGCATAAATACCTTTAGCTGACAATTCTTTCCATTCCTGCTCTCAGTTAAGGAACATAAAGTAGGAGTGTTTGAATTAAGTCCCAAGTTCCTGTAGCAGCCCACAATCTCTTGCAGGTCCTTGATAATCCGTCCTCTGCGTGAGCTGCCTTTCACCTTGCGCTGCCTGTGTTAAGGTGCCTGGGGAACTGTCATGTTGACCGTGCTCTTGACTCAAGATAACAATGGTTTGTGGGCTATTCTGTGGCATACTAATAAATGTCTTGAATTAAAAGATTTGAGATGTTTTTGAACTTAAACATATGTCCTGTGAGGAATTCTGGAAAGGTGAGAAGCTTCAAACCCTCGTGAAGCACGTAGGGTAGAAGCTGCTTTCTGCCTTTTGCTGCTCTTGTCAGTTTCTTCGGGGTTTAAGATTTCAAAGCCATATAGATTATGCTTCTGTCTGAGGGCAAAATATTAATTATTCTGGAGCGTAATTTCCCTGTAGCTTCAGGTTGAAGAGCATTTGCCAGTTTTTGAATGTTTCAGCATGTTCATGGTAGTGTAAGTGTCCTGAAAATGTTTATAGGAAAAATTGTTGTAATGTGCTGTAAAAGACAGACTATATGGGTTCTGTCTCTTCCCAGATTTGAGGTACTGAAAAGTTCTCCAGAAAGTGTTTCTGTAATACCTGCAGTAGAAATGGCATCCCTGCTAGATAGAAAAGTGAGTACATTACATGTGTTAGGGCATTACCAAGTAGCAGATCTTTTTTAGAGGGAATGTAAAGCAGAGTCTGAAATAAGCAATTTTACTGTGGGAAGTCTGTTATATCTGGGTTTGGGGGATAAATACCACATCATTAGTTTGCTTTACTGTTGCTTTTGCTACAGAGTTTCCTGTGTTATTCCGTGCAGATACTTTACTTTGACAGCCCAGATAAACAAAAGCCAGACGCTCATACTCAGAAAAAAATCCCTGAACTCCAGTCTAGGGCAAAGATAAAGAATTCAGGCTTTTTCAGTTCCATGAATAGACACTGGCCACTGGAAAAGATTATGTGTGACTAAGGCTGTGGTGATTTCTGTTCTGACATAATTGCTAAACAGTAACATGAACTTACTTATTTTTTCTTTCAATGGAGACAGAGTCATTTAGGAAGTGAAAAATATATTTTAAAAATTGGAAAAATGCTAGTCTTGTTTAAATCTTGTAATTTAGTCACTCTTTCAGATTAAGTGTAGACTGGTATTTTTCCAGGAGACCTTGAGAAGTTGCATGTCTAAAATCCTACTGAGTCAGTGAAGGCCAGCTACTCCCTTCCCTGTGCTTTTCTAGAAATCTGGGTTTAAATGATCTTTAGTGCATGTTGGACTAATTCTTAAATAAAGTGGAAGGTATACTTAAAGCTGGCTTGCAAAATACTTTTTGTGGAAAATATTTTTTTGCTCTATGTTGTGAGTCTGTGAGTAGATTGTCTCTGAGGTGATTTAACTATGTGTAAGGACTGAAATTCCTATTTGCTTATGGAGTAAAATCAGAAAAATAGTTTCATCTTGAGACAAGAAGACAGTGCAAACCAGTCAATGTGATTTGAAGCCAAAAGGATGCTTTTTGCCATGTGAATCCTCACAGAAAATCATCATCTTCAACTTTATTAATTTCATGGAAGAGCTAAGATTTTTTTAAAATCAGATAAGCATTTGGAGTTGAGGGTAATTTTTTTATGCTTCGTCCTCCACTAATGTGTTTAGATTAGTAGATTAATTCTCCCATAAGTGAGTGTTAAACATATTCTGTGATTTGGCACTTTTATGATATTTAATGGTTTAATCATATTTTGTGCTACTTTGCTTCTACTTTTGAATATTTGAGCTTAACAGCTTTTTCAGAGGACTTTTTGAATGTGCTTGGACCCTTGTGTTTCCGTACAGAACACACTGACCGGATTTTGCTTTAATAGGCAATGGAAAGTTTTTGGAAATGGCTCTAAGTTGAAGTCTGATGACAAAGATGAGTATTTTAAAGCTTAATGAAGTGAATGCTAAAATGCATTATATTTATGGCTAAAATGCCATAAAATGCTAAAACATTTTACTGTTTTTACAACACGAAGAAACCTGCTGCAGTCTCTTGCTATAAAGCCTTTAATTGTTTCTTAAGTGCCAAGTTGTGTGATAAAATGTCATCAGCCCTGTGTAATCACTGAACTAAGATACTGTTACAGTATGTTACAGTTTTTTTAACATACCAGAGGGTTTTTTTCACAGCTAGCAGGTGATATATTTAGGAATTTCATAGTGGTCAGATTGATAACCTTTTTCCACTACCTTTCTGGTATGTGCCTTTTGTTTTAGTTCTGTCTTGTTAAAAATCAGTGGGAGTTTAGCAGAGGGGGGAAAAGATGGAAGAAAGAAATGTGCTGAACTAGACAGACTTTTACAATAAAAACAAATGTCCTGAGTGTGTACCTGCTGAACACAGCTATACAACAATGCTAAGGAAAATGCTGAATCACTGTGAAAGGTAGATTCTTTTTCTTGTTTAGTTGTATGCATTGTGGAGGAGATATTTTAAGGTGGGGGAAGCTCTGATTAGTGGCCCAAGTAGTCAAAGGTCAACTTGTTATGGCTGTAGTTGAGACTTTAGGACACTTGGGTTTAATTCTGCAGTTTGTCCTTTTCTGACCCTGGCTGAGTCAATTTCCTCATTACAGATTCAGCTTGAATCTCTTCCCTTATCAGCTGAAAAATGCTCAGCCTCTTGATGTAAGGCAGTATTAACTGTTCAAATTCACTTGACATGAATTTTGACCCAAAACACAGGTGTTGCTAGCTTTCTTGCCACCATGTCTTGTGCTCTTACTTGATGGATGGAATTTTACATCTGTGGTAGTGTCTGGTTCACATGAAGTTTGCACAGCAAAGTGGTCTGGTGGTCCTCAGAAACATTTAGAAAGTTGTAGAAATAAGGCAGTGACATGGTTTATTGGCAATAAACGCAGGTATTTTTTCATAAAATCTGGCAGTGTTTGGGAACTACATAATTTGTCAGCTGCTAGCAATAAATCTCTGCCATCCTGGTTCTTTGCTGCATGGCTTCTCTTGCATAAGCTGGGTTCTTCTAAGGCAACACTTCCTTTGAGAGTAAATTTGGGTAAAAGGAGAACAAGGCCTTCAGTACAGAATTTGAGTTGATGATTTACTTTTTGGCCTCTCCATACATCACTATTTCCATTAATTCCAATTAGTGAAATTCCTGGTATGGTGGGTGCATCTGGTCAGAGGTATATAATACTAATGTAAGGCTGCAAGGGGGGCACATGTTGGTAGCCAGGAGGCAGTGAGATTGTGGCAGGAAGGTCAGCTGGTCCCAGAGGAAGCCATGGACTATGTACCAAAGTGGTCTGAGACAGCAGTGCCTGAGTGGAAAGCAAAATGTGAACCTTTTGCACAGCATGACTCAATACAGCTGCCACATGATCTGGCTCTGTTGCACTTACTTAGTGCTAGCAGACCACTTCAGCTTCAGAATGAAGCTGAAACACCCAAATACCCAAGGACTGCTGAAGAAAACTCAACAGGATAAGGCTCCACTGATTAGCCCACAGCACTGTGTTAGAAAGTGAGCACGGAAAGAAAATGGATTTCAAACTTGCTTGCTCGAAGACTAGATTGAGGAGAAAGAAAGACCATGTACATGTATATCTGTATATCTGTACATTTTCTGTACATGTATATCCATGTACAGAAAAATCCGCTTGGATTTTCTAGTCTGTTTTGAGGGTAAAGGACCTTGTAGTGAACATAAGTTAGTTTGTCATCTGCACATGCGGTCAATCACTTTGAAATGGATATCAGTACTAGAATTCATTTTAGTTTTGGCATTAGTTCTCAATCAAAGCCTGGCTCTGTGTAATTGCCAACATTTGAAACTGTGATGTTAGTCAGCAAAAGCAGACAAAACCAAAATAATTTTCATCAGTGAAGGCTAAGGACATGTAGTACTGTGAACAGATTATTCCAGATTTTAACACTGAGTATAAACTGTAAAGGATTTATTGTCAAAATACATTTTACAGTATATCTTGAGGTACATCTTCTGTCCTGTAAAATAGTTAATGATTATGATGGTTTTTATTTCCCCTCTTTTTCTTAGGAGGAGAGGAAAACATGTAAATTTACCACAGATGTAAATTTCTGAAGCATTTTTCTTTACTTTCCTGCCTCTTTCCTAGAAGTTCTGTTGTATTCTCTTGAGCAGATTTCCATTATTTCATCTTCACGTCTTTAAAATATTAGTCCAGTGGTTGTGTTTTGGAGCCCATCTGAAGGACTTGTGATGTGGAAGTTTGCTGGTAAAGCAATAGGCTGCGCCGCCTGCCTGACCAAACATTCCCTGGCTTTGTGTTGCACTGTGCTGCTCCTGACCTCCTGCTCACAAAGTCTACAGGCCATTTCAGGTTGGTTTAGACCTTCATGTCCTCATGCCTAATCCTTCGGCAGACAATTTATTTGTTTTGCTGACCAGTCAGTGCAGAGCTCAGCTGTTCAGTTGGTCAAACATGCTACAAAACAGAATACTGGAAGTATAAATAACGTGGAAGATTACCAGTAGTTTAGCTTTTTTTTCCTCCTACTCTAAGTTGATATTGAGGGTGGTCTGCCTGGAGAAGTATGACTTCCTTCAAAAGACATCTGCTTATGATATATTCTAATATAAGTGGATACACATTTAGAAATATTTGCAATTAAAGCCTCTGAGGAGAAAAAGATTTAAAAAGCAGCATTATTTCTTCAAGATTCTGTCTCTCTGTACAGCACACCAGAATTCAGCTATCAGTATTTGAAAATATACACTCAAAGGATTTTCCTGATATATACTTTCCTTATAATAGCATGTGTCTTCATAATGCAAACTATCTCATAACCCTGTCTTGAGGGCAATGATGTTTCCCCCTATTGTGTAAATAAAAGAGCTCCATAGAAAGCTGACAGGGCCAAAATAAAACAGGTTTTGTGTCTGTGGCTGTTCTGATGAAAATCTCACTAATTGAAAGGGCAAGTTACAGAAAAAACATCTATCTTTGAAAACAAATCTGTTGCAGCCTACTGAGATTCCCAGTTGAATGTGTGGTGGCCTGTATTTAAAGAAATCCCACTACAGGCAAACAAATGCTCAGAAACCTTTTTCTTTTTTTGCCTTTTTTTAAAAGTTGTCACCTATATGGACTTAAAGGCAATTGATGTAATTACCAACATGGTACCCCTGTGTGTGGTCTGTGATGCCAGCAGGTCTGTTCTTGTAGATTGTGTGCAGGTTTGTCTTCAGACTGTTCTCACATTCTTTTATTTGTGACTGTTGAGTCACAAAATGTTTTGCCCGGCATTAATCATAAAGTGGCAAGTGTTTTATTTATTTGTCTTTAATCCCAATGATTAGACCATGGAGTAGCATTCAAGTAACATTTGAGTAATTTTTTTTTGTTCCTTTCCCCCTCACTTTGCACTTGATGTGAATTCTATGTACTGCATGAATAGATGCAAGATCAGGAAGCATCAGTTAAATACTAATGGAAGTGACTTCCGATGCTATTAGTGAAAACATGACTCATGTTCTAAGGATTTGCAGTTGGATTCCTGTAACTTTTGGTATTTCTCTTTCATTGTTTTCAGTAGTTGTTTTCCTAGAACATGCAGTGATCGTGAAAGAATTACTATATTAAAAACAGTAGCAATGTATTCATTTGTTTAAACTCATCCTAGTATGGATGAATTGAGTGTTAGCGGTATACACCATTTCTGACATAGATGCATTTGTAATTTTCTTCTGATCTTTGCTATTCAGAAATATCTTTAGTGGGGGAAAAAAGGCAAATACTCAAAACAGTAAGCATCTCAGGGTGTTTTTGTAGTGAACAGACAGAATTCACTTATAGTGTGAATCAGTTCTCTGTTTCTGAGCAGCTGGAAATAACATGATTACGGGGAGAAAATACTGAAAAAATCTATATAGGATTTTTTTCTCCTGATAACGTTCAGCTCTTTCTTGTTGACAGTAGAACTGACCAATTCTAGGATGGTAAATCACATAAAAACCTGAGCCCTATGCCAAAAGGAAATTCCTGAGGCCCTGGTCCTCTTTCTCGGGGCTGTGTAGTGGTATGGGGATGAAGTCTATGCCCTCAGACCACTGCAACAGTATATGTGAGCCACAGGACAGACTTGGGAAATTATGGACAATTCCCAGTTCCTTTGTGATTCCAGGAAAATAATTTATTGTAGTCTGTTTACCCATTCTTCTCCTGGAATATGACAATAAGTTTTCACACTCTGATTCAAGTAAAGTCTGTTACAGGTGTGTGTGGTGATCAGACTCACCAGTAGTGGCAGCCAAGCAGGAAAGCTGAGTACATTTACTGTTTCTTAGATGACTGCTGGAGCACCCATATTCAATTCAAATGTTACTCACATTTGTTTCTGAAACTGTATGTAAAAGTGTATTTTTGTATATGTAGAGGTGTAAAATGGGCTGGAGAGCAGCAAAACTCGTTTTGAGGGTTGGGTTTTTTTCTGGTTTATGATAGGGAATTGAAGAGCTTGCTGTGCTCTTGTTGGTTTTTCCCTTGGTAGAACTTCTGGGAATGGTGCCTTCCCCTCTTGTCTTTTTTAGAAATTTCTGCAGGATGAGAGAACAGAAGCTTGAATTCATTTTGTTATTTCTGTTGAATTATTTTGACATAGTTTGTTTGGTATGCAAATACAAGAGGAATGGAAAACTGACACTTCATTATAGGATTTGATTATAAATCCTGTAATTTGTTGTTTAAGTTTTACTTTTTGTCCTCTTCAGTATCAGCCTATCTGCTGCTTCTACAGTTTCTCCAGTAGCAAACTTTTCGGTGCTCTAAGACATGTAGGCATTCAGTTGCCATTTATTTATTTGAAAATCTCTCATGAAATTTCATTGAAGGGTTAATTAGAAAAGATCTGAACATCTAATGAGTCCTATGTGATGAACAGAGTTTACTGTGAAATTTGCCTTATAAAGGTAAATTCAGGATTTTATAGGATGACTTCAGCCGTGTCCTGTGAGGCCTGTGAAACCTATGCTGCCACTTACTTTGGTGGTAGGTCTTGGTTGAATGCTGAGACATTTCATGTCTGGGCAGATACACTGCATAGCTTGATCTGTAAATGGCTTCCACGTTTTGCTGATTTGTGGATACACTGCTGGTGCATCTTGGGTCTGTGAAATCTGTAAGGAAAAGAGCACTGTACAGTGAACTGCTCATGGCCCCGTAATACCTGGTGAGCAGGCGTGTCTGGAAGTACTCTGCCCTTCATGTTTCTGACAGGTAGCAAGTGAACTGGATGTAGCAAATAGAGCAGTTCTGGAGCCTCAGTCTTCAAAGGATAAGTTATTTATTTTAATTGCTCTTGTTGTTTAATGAAGATCGTAACATTAAGGTTTTTCCTTGGATCTGTTTGAACTGAAGACAAACAAGAGAATCCAGTAGTTCTAGTCTTACCCTACCATCTCGCCTGCCTTGGAGACAAAAAAGAGCAAGTAGCCCAGCTGAGAAAAAATTTTTGTGTCTTGTTTGCTGCACATTGAGTACTTGGAGACATGCCAAAATTGCAGAATGGTTGAGGTTGAGTGGGACCTCTGAAGGTCATCTTGTCCAACTCCTTGCTGAGTTGGACAAGACAACTTGTCTTGTCATCTACAACTGCCTGGGACTATATCTAGGTGGTTTTTGAGTATCTCCAGTCATGGAGAAGCAGCTTTGGAATTGTTTCCAGCTAAGCTGCTACAGAGAATGTCAATGGCTGCCCTCAAACATTGCAGGTGCACAGCTCCCAAGGGACAGGGAGATGTGTTTCAGTTCTGAATGCACCCTGCATACCTGTTGGCTCTCGTGATGACTGAAAACTAACAACATCAGCCATGTGGAACATGTGGAAATCCAAATTTACCTTGAAGAGTAAGATTTCTGTTGAAACAGGTCAACTTAAAAAGAGGGACTCCAGCACTTTTGTGTGATTTTTGTAGTAATATTTTGTAGTACTTATTTTGGGTAAGGTTTAAGGCATACGAGCATACTCACCTAGGCTAGAGGCTGCTTTCAAGACCTGACCTAGAAGTATTCCAGTACTAAAAGTTTTTGGATCTGACTAGTTTCCATTGCCAGGAAGAAAGAAATCCCAAAGCAGGAATGTACTGTAGTCATGAGCAGTAACTGAAGCAGCTCATCTATTCTGCTGTTCTGCAAGATGGTTTCTGTACATGTGAATGCCCTACCCAATTTTCTTCGGCACTTCAGCTTCAACAATGAACATACAGAGGCCATAGAGAAAAATAAAGTAGCTTTTGTTCCATGTCCCCTGTTCTCCAGATGTTCTGTGCCATCAGGGGAGGGGCAGGGGTCAGCAGGGTATTGCAGTGGGTACTGCTCCCACTGGGGCCGTGCTTCTCCAAGTTATAATCGAAGCAGGAATGTGCAGTGATCAGCATGAAAACTCTAGTTGTTGGATGAGTAACCTTTATTTTTTGTTGGAAAAATTTCCCACTGAGATCATCTGACATTAAATTGTGTCAAGTTAACTCGCATTTTTATTACTTTGCAAGAAAATTGATAGACACTCAGGTTGCTAGCTCTGTATAGTATTTTCTCATGCTTGCCCCATCCTCCCCTCTGCAGGTGTTTTTATAGGGCAATGCAGTCTTTTTGAATCAGAAAAGCCTTTGGCAGTTACTTTTATTTTCTGTAGTACATGTATGGCTGGACAGCATCTAGAACAACTCTTAATAACTTCTCTTTTTTTGAGTATCTTCTCCTATTCTTACCTCTCAACTTTGATCCTAGGAGTTTTATAGAAAGACTCAGAGACCTGAAAAGTAAGCAATTAAAGCTGTCTCAGTCGGTGGAGCACAGATGTGATGCATGTGATTATTTTTTTCTGAGTCCAAGGCAAACTCAAAAGGTTTTGGTTTGTTTTGGTCTTTTTTGTTCTTCTATTAGTTCATGGGTTCAAAGATTTTTTTTTTTTTTTAACATATTCAGGTATTATTAAAGTGGACTTTCCTGGAATTGCGTTTCTTTTTAAATAAGGAAACCAGATTTGTGTGGCTGTTTCATAAATTCTGTTCTCTTAAATTAATTTTTCACAAAGGCAAGTTATGAAAGGGCTTATCTTGCAGCAATTTGAGCATTTTGTAAACAACCAGATCTTGGATGGCCTTAGTCCCACTCAGCTATCATATGCAACAGGTTTTAAAACCTTCCTACTGTTCCTCAGAGCAGATATGTCCTATTTCACAAGGCTGTATACTCTTGTCCTATTGTGTCTTGAAAATTGCAGTTCTGTGACAGTTTTTTCTTCTTTGAATTTTCAAAAAGTTAGTCAGACCCGGTTCCCTTAGGGCAGTGGGGTCCTGTCCTTTCATATGTTATTTCTTGGCCAGTCCCATGTCATGGAGCAGAGAATGCAGGACAGATGCTTCACGCCTGGCATACTCAGCTGTTCTGAGAATAAAACTACAGCGTGCAACTGGCAAGTTCTGCTGGAGGCAGCATGTGCTGGCTGTTAATGTGTGACCTTTTTGTACTCAGTAACTTGACTAACTCTGCTCAGAGAGATTTTAAAAAAATTTGATACGAAATTTAGGTGACTGACTTAATGAATATCAAGTAAGTCAGTGCTTCATAATAAATGTATTTATCACTGCAGAACTGTAGTACCAGATGTAAAGTGTTAATAGTGCACTGACCAGAGTTCAGAGAGGTGGGTGAGCAGCATGGACTGCCAGCCAGGTTCTTGGAGTGTGTGGAGCTGCAAGTGATTGAATTACACTGGTTTAAGAAGTTCCTGTCTCCTCAGCTGAGAGTTTTACCCCCGCTGAGCTGACATGCAGCTCAACTGATCACATACGCTCTACCAGACCAGTAGAAAAATCAGCCAAGTTGTGCTATTTTAGTTGCTGTTGCCACAGAATAAACTGGGAAGCACTGACAGAATACTGGCCTGAATAGTGCAGCAATTTATTGTTGTCTCAGCATAAAAGAATTACAATTTTTGACTCCTAATGAATAGTAACAGCCTTAAAAGTGAGACACATGTATCCAAGTCTCTTGATTTTTCTTACCCAATTACCCACACTGGTGACAGAGTGAAGCAGTGTTTTTGCACTGTCTGCCTTGCTGAAACATGGCTTCTTTGGGGCCAGTGCTGAAGAATGATCAAAGAAATAAAGCATCTGTGAGGAGATATTTTATACAGTACCTTTAATAATTTACAATTACATATGCTATAATTTTACTTTAAGTTCAAAATCTATTTTTCCCAAAAGACCAATCTACTTCATCTTGCATCTTTTTGCTTCCAATGCTTTAATGGGAATTAAAGAACTGGATGAAATCTAGCTGTTGAAATATGTAGTACAAATTCTTACTGTGATTGGATGTCTGCTGAGCCGTCCTTCTGAATAGTATCTAAGTGCCTTGTAGTTACACATCTAGCTTTTTTTGAATGTATCTTTTCAAAAGACCTTAATCATCTTTTTATTAAAGTTAATATTTTATTCATAGAATCACTGATAAAAATTACTTTTCTTTCTTTGGCTAAAGCTACACAAAGTGAGGAGCGGCTGTGTGCATTTAAAGACCCGTATCAGCAGGACCATGGAATTAGTGAGAGCCGAATCTCCCAGGAGAATGGCACTATTTTGTGCATGAAAGGCAGTACCTGCTATGGACTTTGGGAAAAAACACGAGAAGGAGACATACATCTTGTAAAACAAGGTATGTAACAGCTTCAGTGCAGTAGTTTCGTTACTTACTTCACTTCTTTGTGAGCTAGACAGCTGATACAAAGCTGCACAGCCACAAAACTAGACTTCTTGCACATATTCAAAATGCATAATTTTAAACTTCCCATTTAACAATTTTAAATGTGAACAGAAAGTGTGTTTGAAATGAATGATTTCTAAAAGAGACCAATGACATCAATGTATAGTTGAAAGAAGCATTCAAATTTCTTGTTACGTAGGATATCCAGAGGAAGATGGCTTTCTTGAATTTCAGTATATGTATTGATGCAATGATAAATTTAACAGTAAGTGTCTTATTGAGTAAAAAGTGTATATTCATATTGATTGGATGTTTGTTTACAAAGGAAATTGCAGCTATAGTTCACATATCAGTACTGCAATTCAGTGCTGTTCTGTGGGGAGAATGAAGGTAGGAGGGGTGAAGGGCTTTGCAGTTTCTGGAGACAAGTTTTGATTACCTTTCTCAAGGACTCTGCTCTTTTTTACTTGGATGCAAGTTAATGTAGTATAAGGTTGAATGAAAATGCAGCTGGTATTTACAAACAGCCTGTGGAGTTGCAGTCCATGATTCCTGTTTGTCTGACAATCTACTGAAGGGAGCAGACTGGCTGCTCACCTCTGCCCCACTGCTGTCTCTTTCCCTTCCAGGTATTTGTGGCTAAATGACATTTAACTGCTTTTGACCATACTTGGGAACGAACAGTTGCTGTGGGGACAAAGGACCTGGTATTAACCAGGCAATAAGTTGTGATCCTGTAGAAAAGTCCAGTGATGCTGACAATGAGGAAGGGCAGAATTTTGAAAATTATGCAAGAAGCACCAAGCTCTAGATGCAGTCTTGTGGCCTAAGGAAGGGACTAGGTCACAATACATTTAGACTGTGGACCAGAGAATGGTGATATGGTCTGTGGTGTCAGAGAGATGAGGAATGGCATACTTCTGCTTAGAAGGCTCAGAAATTCAGGTTTTATCATACTAAGATAACCTGAGCACCTCTGGTGTTGGCCTTCATCCCTGCCCACATTTTCTTCTTGGCTACGGGGAGTTCCAAGATTCTTCAGGTTTTGGTTTAGAACATAGCAGTAAAGTTAGACAAGCAAATTATGATAACTGTTTTCACCCCACTCTGTAATGTTTAATTAGGTAATGTATAGATTTCTGTAGGTGTGTTTGTCCAGTCAGTAGAACTAATTTTATGCTTACTTAAAAAAAAAGAAATCTGTCATTTGTTTCTTTTTACAGGTTGCTGGTCTCATATAGGAGACCCACAGGAGTGCCACTTTGAAGAGTGTATAGTTACAACCACCCCTTCCTTGATTCAGAATGGAACATACCGCTTCTGCTGCTGTAGTACAGACTTGTGTAATGTCAACTTCACAGAAAACTTCCCACCTCCTGACCCTACTGATACAACACCTTACAGTAAGTTTGTGTCTCTGTCATTTCATGGTATAAAGATTTTAGGGAAAGAGCCTTCTTTTGTGGTACTGTTAAATGTGAAACCTGTGACCTTTGTGTGTCACAGAGATGGCAAACAGAACAAAGCTTTCCCTTAGGAAGTTTATCACACTCATATTCCACATTGCTCCACAAAGAACAAGCTAAATGCTTACAAGAGGATTGTTTGTATAGGCAACTGCTGAATGCAGATTATATTTTTCAAAATGGTCTCTAATCTTGTGTGGTTTGATATTTGGATGCCCAACCTCATAAGCCTGTGAAGGTATTCAGAAGATTCATGATTTCTGTTGAGAACAAGCTGGTGGTTTCATTAACACTACGGTACTGTTGGAAAGTTTGGCCTGTCTGTTCAGTCATGAATCGCAGGCAGTTTTGAGTGGTAGAACCGGTCTTGTATCAGACTGCTGAAGTCTCTCTAACAGACCTGCAATCTGACTTCTTTCTTTTGCATATCTCTAGCAAGGGCTAACTTTGACACAATGTTCAAAGAATACTAGCTTGAGCAATGTAATTTTCTGTTCAGTTATTTATTATAAAATCAGCCTAAAACCAGATCCAAATCAAGGGATCAGACCCGTTAACCTGTTATGACAGAAGCAAGATCATAACTAGCAGGCACACTGTTATGCTGTGTTCCAAAAGTTAACAGGCTGAGTCAGTGGCCTGTTCTAAACTTTTGGATAGCCTTTGATAAATAAGAATTGTGAAAGGGAAGTTGAATAAAGTTAGGTATGTAAATGGAGGCATAACTGTTCAGTATGTCAGGAGTTCTTTATCCGTGAAAAGTATTTTGTGAAATGAAGGTGTATAATTGGATAGCATTTACAGCTGTAGAATGCAAAAAGAATAGTTTGTGTTTAGGAATTACAGTATTTGAATTAACTTCAATGTGAAGATACTGATACTTATCCCTGGTGCCTTCGAAAATGTCTGTAGGGTCTAGTATTTGTAAGGAAGTTGGATTAAAAAGAGGGTTTGACATGCTAAAAAACAGCACTCTTTAACTTGGAAAAGTGTGAACAATATGAATGGCTAAAGAAAGTTGGTAAAACATGCTACCTTTTGGTTGACAGTACTGTTTGTAGAACCAGTAAACAATCACTATTTGGAATCAGTGTCACTGTGCAGTGCAGAACAGACTGCTTGACTTTGGTAAGAGCATCAGATTGGGCTCTCCAAATGTGACTGGAGTTTGTGTTGTGCAGGGAAATTGGGAGGAAAACCAGGTGTAAAGGTAATTCCTTGTCCCTTTCTGTCCCCCCAAGACAGGAAGACCAGGTTCCTACAAAATGACTTGTGCTTGTTCTTCTCGAAGGATAAAAATTACAAACTGAATTAATTCAGTTGTAGAATGATAAGATCTTCAAATAATTTTAAATGGAATTTTTGATACCGAAAGATGTGTCTTTGACTTGCAAAGGGTGGGGGGAATTAAATCTGTAATACAGTCCTTAATTCACCCAGCTGTAATTGAGAGCTACAGCATACATTTGTACTGACTCAAACTGTTTTGTGTTATTGTGTCACCTTCCATTTTCATAATAGGCAAATTTGGCTTTAGGCATAAGCACAAGCAAAGTAATTTGCTTCGGAGCACAGTTGTCTGTCTGCTTGGGCTGGGTTAAGAGATGGAGCTGGGCCATCCCAGCAGCCAGGATGGCCTCGTTTGCCACTCTGGTGTTTTATTTGTAAAGCTCTACCATTGCTGCATCCAACACAGCTGGGGCTGCTCCTGGCTGTTCATATCCAGCACTCTGGTAGCACTGTGGAGGTACAGGATACTTGAGAAAGCTGGAGGGGTGAAAAAGCAGGGAGGGTGCAGCACACAGACCCCTGCAATGTTACTGACCCCCATTCCAAGTGGTGGAATGTTCATGGTCTCTCGGCTCCTTTCAGAACCTTTCATTTTAATGCTGTAAGATTATATTTTGGTATGTTGAGTACAGAATTCTTGCTTTGGCAAGGTTGAGTTTCCATAGAGTTGTTGGGAAGCTTTGTATTAGCTACTGGATACCTGTCTTGGGCACTCTTCCAGCCTTTCTGTTAGAGTTGACAGAATGCTGTAAGGACATTAGCAAGGTTAGCTGCACAGGCGGTGGCAATCTGTGTTACCATACCTTTTAGATTATTAAATTGAACAGGTCACACTCACATGGGAAATCTTCTGCAGAAGGTTATTTCACTACAACCTGTGAACTGTAAAGCACTGTTTTTCATCTGTATTTTTGATAAATAATTCTTTAATGGCCCAAAGTAAGGTATGAGACCTCCTAGAACTGT
Source organism: Acrocephalus scirpaceus scirpaceus (assembly GCA_910950805.1). NCBI lineage: Eukaryota > Metazoa > Chordata > Aves > Passeriformes > Sylviidae > Acrocephalus > Acrocephalus scirpaceus. Next base: position 44,390,840 of record OU383779.1, read on the forward strand.
ACTTAGGACCCTGGAAATTTCAAAGTGGAGGTGACTGGTGTAAAATTATGTGAAGTCTGATGTATTCAGCCAGCAGTTAACTAAGTATTTGTAAACATTTTTCTTCTCATTTCCAGTAAAATCATACAGAATAAAAAGTTCCTGCAATGACAAGTAGAAATTCAGCTATAGTTTAAAAACTAATGGAGCCTAAAGACCTTGCTGATGACCCTAATCAATTTAAAGCTTAATTTTTAAGGAAAATTGCTGTTGTTCTTTTCAAGATGTTTCCTTGCAGCTATATGAAGGATCTGCGGAAGCAGCAGAATAATGTTAGGCCCTTGAGCTAAATCCACCCAGAAAAATAATGGAGGAATATAACAATTACTTTATACAATCTTTTGGTTGCAATTTTTCTATGATACTTAACAGTGGTGTGTTGAAAGATACAGCTAGACTATAAAAGATTCAAGAAGACAAAATAAAGTTAAGATCTTAATACATGGTAGATATATCAAATTATCATTGTCATAACATATAGCAATGAGAAAAATTAAGTGTAATGTTTAAAATAACATCAATGTTGTTTTTAGGATGTCAAAAGATTTCTCTCGCAACTATATTTGTGTAGAACAGAACAGCTTGCTTTTTTTTTTTAATTCATGTTTGATTAGGGTATAAATACATGTAATCCAGCCTGTCTTGTAACAAAATTTTTATAAAAATTAAAAATAAGATTGAGGAAAAACAGGTTATTGAAGCCTGAAGTTTAATCCTTACTGCTTCTTAATGTGCAGCTGGTAATTTAAAGCAATCATACATCTGAGTAGTCATAATATTCATCTCTTCTATCTTAAAAGATAATGCAGACAGATTTGAGTAGCTGTTGGTTGCTAATCCCTCCAGCTAGAATTTTGCAAATGCTGTAGGATGTATGATAGTCTAGAACTCACAGTCTGGAGGTATTAAAAAGGCAGAGATTAGGATAGCTGTTTCCTGGTGCTAGGAGAAGTAGTGGTTGGAGAATGGTGTTTATTTCTGACTTGAAGATTTGCCTGTGGAGTTTGGAGCTATTCAAATGCAGAAGTTCAGAAACAACCACTCATCCTCTATCTTTAACTTGCACTTTTGGGCAAAGATATACTTTCTCCTGTGTTAAATCACTCATGGATAGATTCACTGTTCCTCCATCTTATATTTTCACAGAAAATAGACAAAAAATATTCTATTTTAACTTCAGCTAGTATACTCATATACCCCTTAATCCTATCTAAAAAGAGCTATGGCTTCCTGGGTCAGTATTTTGATATGTATTTACTTTGTTGGCTTTGTCAAATATTTATTTTGACTTGCTAAATATCTGCCTGTTACGACTACAGAATGCTTCCTAAATTCTGAGACTGTTTTGAAGACAAATTCATTAGTTCCTCAATCATTCATAATAGCCAGTTAAATAGAAATTAGGTAGCTAAAGACTTAAATGATCTCCCTTGTTGGTCATAGATATATTGCTGTAATGAAACATTCATGTTAAAATAACATCAAGATGAAAGAGCAATTTTTAATTATTTTTTTCCCTCAAGGCTGCTTCCTGGTGCTGCAAATAAATTAATGTAGCAGCAACTGAGTGTTAGGAACGTACTTTCTATGACAGGTGATATATTTGTGTGATACATGGAAAAAATCCCTGGCAGCAACAGTTGAGCAGTTCCTGGTACATGTGGTTTAAAATTATATAGGGTTTTCATCTCATAACAGCAAATGGTGGCTGCAATTTTTAAAGGATTTAGGAAACCTCTTGAATAAGAGCACTGAGTTGTGGATAGAAAGAGACCACCTCACACAGTCAAGGAACTTATTCTTCACTCTGAAACACTAATAACAGGCTTATCTTTCCAGTGTAATATTCTTGCCTCTCTTTGCCCCCTTCTTGCTATGTATATAAAATAGGTATGTAAAAGTCTGACTTGAAGTGCTCATGGAATTGTGTGGAAACTTTGACAAAAGCTACCATTAAAGAAAAAGAAGTAATTACTAATGTATGTGGCTGGGACAGGTTAATTATGGTAGTAATGAGACAGTTTCCATTTAACTGTTGTTTTTGAGAGGCAGCAGTTAGACTCATGTAGCTGTGGGCACATGGCCCAATCTAACTCCCACTGAAGCTGAATTAGATCATGTCAGGCTAATTTTGGAAAGCTGTAACCCTGCTCACTCTCAGTTGTCTTGAACTGCTTTTTCTGAAGAACAGCATCCAATATTAATTTATAATTGAAATGCATTTACTTCAGCTGGGTTGCAGCCCCTGATCAGCTAAGTTTGTAGCTGATGTTTAAGCTGGTCTTTAATTCCTGATCTGCCTGATCTAAAAAACCACTCTGTAAATAAGCTTTTTCCTTCATGTGCATTATTCTTTTTGTTTTCAGGTGATTTAGATGTAAAGAGGAAATTACAAGCTTTTGCAAGGTGGCACATCTCAGGTTTTAAAAGATGAAGGTGGAAGTGATCTACACGAGGATTAACACTTGTACCCTTGGAATGATTGGGAGTCAGGCACCTCTTCCTTCAGAGTGAAGAGACGAGGCATTCTGTGTCATTAATGTACCCTCACTATGTTATAAGGCAGGGGAGGAAATATTAAGACAGTAATTAAGGGCCATAATATTTCCTAAAAAAAAGTTTACTTTGAGACAGCTAAGCATTTGATGCAAGAAGATGATACTGTGCCTCTGAGGAAGTTGCTTTAGGGAACTGTAGAAAGTGAAGTTGCTGAACTGCTGAAGGAGATAACAGGTCAATGTGCATGGAGATTTCTTAGTATGTCTGTCTTAAAAGAGATTGTATATGGAGCAGCTGATAGAGGGGGAAAATGAAAAGTAGGGCTTTCTTAAAACAATGCTTTACTATACTGGCTTCATTATGAAATATTTGGATTTTTAGCCAGCTGTTGACAAATGTGTATTTTCCTGAACCTTCAGTTGCCTTTCTGTCTGAAATTTAGTGCTTGGTGGGGCATTTTTTGCTGTTTATTTGGTTACAGGAAGTTAATTAACAGTGGAGGGGTCTGTGACACTGAGTACACATTGCTACAAACGCTCAGTGATAAGATTTCCAAAACGTGTGCTAATTAAGGCTATGTCTTGTGTCATTGCAACTGAGGGAAAAGTGATGGTGTTGTGGATTAGTGTAGGGGAGAAAGAGTACAAGTGAAATTTATTGCAGGAAGCACAGTACTAAAGCAATTGCAATAGAAGGTTATTTAGAAATTCAGGTGAAAGCCTTAACTTCTGTAGAACCAGTGGAACGTTTTACAAGTCTCTCAAGATAACTGGTAATGCTTGTCGAGTAACTTCAGTTTCCCATTAAAACTGAATCTATCAAAAGCAGAATCTCTTAAAGATTGTTGGTTGCAGCACTTACTGTTTTAACTTCTAAGACATCATAGTCTCCTGAGATTAAATTTGAATCTTTACTGAATTTAAAAGTAAAGCTTTGATGTGAAATTGGAGTCTTGCATATGAAATGTTAGCTGGGAAGGCAAAACCTCCTTAGGCAGAAAACTCTTATGTGTAATTTTTTTCTCTCACAGAAACATTTAATCAGGAAGATGAAACTGAAGTGTTTTACTTGCACTGACATTGAAATGTTTTGGAAATGTTTTTAAATTTGTGCTATGCACCAAACCCACAAAATGCTGAAAACCATGTTAAAAGAGCAAACATGTTTGTTTGAAAAAGCAGAAGCATTTCAAATATTATTTTTACAAAAACGCCAATAACCCAAAACTAAACCCTCTTTTTTTTTTTTTTTTTCCTTTTACGAGTACATTCCTTATTGCTTTGTCAGACTTCTGTTGGAGCACACTTGATAGGAAAGGTAGCTGCAGGAATTAGTAGTGGTTGTGACCTGGAGGGCTGAGAGCGAGGATCTTCACGATGTTCTCTTAAAAATATGCTGGAATCTAAAAAGGGCTTTTTTTGGATGCAAGGTGGGATTTTTTTCTGTATCTCGACACTGCAGTATAGTATGTTTGTGAAGTGCTAGAGGTATATTTGTGCTTTGTTTCAGAGGGCTAAACATATTTTTTCTTGAGTCTTTAGAGATTGCAATTCCTCAAGTACATGTGGGCATAACTTGTATTCATTTGATACAATTGTCTGATCTGCATCTTTGTCATCCTTGTCATCCTTGAAGTAGTCTGCTTGTTTCTAGTACTCCACAGCGACTATCTTATTCACATTTAAGATCTAACATTAAGAAAGGAAACACAAATTTTTTGTAATGTAATCACTGGTTTTGCCATCTTCAGTAATAGTGAAAACGTGCGTTTTAAGTTAACCAATATCTGTAAATAAGTGATTCACAGTCTTGTATCATGTGCAGTTCCTGAGGCACTAATTTGCATCTCAGCTGGAAATTACTTGCTTATGTTTTATGCACTTCTAAGAGTTTAAAGATCTGCAAATATCTTTGGGTAATACAAATATAGTAAAGATACTGTTTCCATTTACTGGGAATGCTGAGTACTGTCAGACTTTTATGTTGTTGTATAATACATTCAATGTCATCATTAGCTGATATCTTTTGTGACAGTGTCTGTTGGGGCTTTATTGTGAATGCCTTATAGACACAAGGTAAAAGTAGATAAGGCTCCTAAGAGTGATACTCTTTCAGAATGCATTAGTGGAAAGCTGGACTGTAAATAATAAAGGTAGCAGATAAGGAATTGTTTTGCCTCATCTCAAAGTGGAGAATAGACAAGGGTGATATACTTTATGTCTCTATTCACATGCTGCAATATGCAGTGTAATACATGTATGCAATATCATCATTATTCTAAACAAACCCTACACTGCTACTTAATACAGATAATTTGAGAAATAGGTAGGAGCTCTCTGGAAGGCAGATGGACTTATCAGTGCACTTTTGGGTGGCATTATAGATCGACAGGCTTTCTGTGATGGTTATAGGCTTCAGTAACTGTTCCTCAAATATTTTAAGGCTGGGGGCTGTAAATTTTAACATTTCAATGGGAGTTAAGGCTGCACCTCTGTGGAAGCATTTCTCCTTTAAAGACTTGTGAATTTTGTTTAGGTAACTCAACAAAGTATACTGACTGAATTAGTCAAGATAGTGTACATTGAAGTCACTGCCAAGCAAAATGGAAACACTGTTTATGTTTTGTGGTGTTCTGCTTGTCTATGTCCCTGTGTTTTTTCAAATGTTTATTTTCACATTGGTGATGTTGATCTCCTGCTTTCCCTGTCTTGTCATGCTAAAGGCTCCTTGCAGTGAGGCGGAATGGCAGAAATGGCTGTGCACAGGCTGCTCGCTGGCTCCAGCTCCTGACAGAGGGCATTAGCTTCAAAAGACTGCAGTTGTATCTCCCTGGGCAGCCTGGAGCTGCTGGGCTTGCTGAGAACGCTGTTTCCATAACCCTCTTTGTCCTGCCGTGTTACCCACAGAACGTTCCTCAGGATTTTTAGCATGGCTCTGCTCTGGTTTTCTTGAACAATTTTGCAGTGAATGGAGTTAAGATTAAAAGGTGCAAGAGCTCTGTGAAGTTTGGTTATAAAGCACTGCTAGGTGCTGCCAGCTACTACTAATAAATTCCTAGCCTATGCTCAGCACAGTAATAGTCTTTGTCTTCAGCCTACTGGCATAGTAAGAGGCAGACTTGGGACTAGAGCTGTTAAGTGCAAAACAGAAGATCACTTGTAAATACTGGGTTATTTGCTGTTCAGTGCTATTAGACTCATCTGTTTAGATCATGGAAAACCTTTCATGTCTTTTTCTTGCTCCTTAATTAGACATTTTCAGTAAGCCTCACTTGTTTCTGTCCTATGTGCTAGTTTGCTGACGAAAATCCTCTGTCAGGATTTTGACGTGAATACAATTTATAAAGAGAGCTTTAGGTTCTTGGCATTTGACTTACTCTTAGAATTGCCAGTTAGCCCAGCTGCTTTGCAGTCTTACCTGAGTTGCAGCTATAGCTCATCACGATTCCTCAGAGAGACTGAAAGTCCAGACAGACACTTAAAATATATTGGCCCTTCAAAGCTGGTCATTAATTATATTTCCTTATTGATCAGTTTTCTATAACTTTTTTTCTTTATCTGAAAAATAGTGTGGTTCAGAAAATCCAATACATTACTTAACATTGATTTCTGGCTCCTTTCCTTATGATATAGCATTCAGGGTATCTTCAGAGAGGGTGCTATCTGGAGGTAAAATGCTAATCAATCTAGCACAATCCTAGGAGCTCTAGGTAAATAAAGCATTTGGTTTTAACAGTGTGATGCTGTTTCTAAGGACACTTGAATTACATTTAGAGAAAAGGGCTGGAATTATGTAGGTTAGCTGCCAGGTGGCTCCTGTAGAGCAGAGGCTGGTGCAGAGCAGGCTGTGAGTGGAGATGGCAGCATTGCCCCCAAACCAGGGAGCAGAGCCTGCAGGCAGCGCTGTGCTGTGCTGGGTGGGTTCTGGCTTGCAGGTGCTGCAGCCAAAACCTGAACTTGAGAGTATCTGTGCTTATCTTTGTATATATGCACTAAGTGACTCTTTGTGTGATTTGATTTCTTTCACAACTGTGCTGGTGGAGCATCTTCTGTCAGGAGTATAAAAAGGGTTAGGAGGTATACTTGATAGAAGCTATGGATTGTCTCTTTCCCTTCATCCTTTCATTATGTCAGACAAGATCTTTGCATGTGGATGGATATTGGAGATCAGTGTTTTAAATTAGTTTTCCTTACAAGGAAAGGCTCATGTCCATCTTATTAAAAGAGAGCATGGCAAATTCAGCTAAGTGCCTCAAGTGTTTGGATTGTGAACTCATGACTGTCTCTGGAATTCTGAATGTGAAGTTTCGTAACTGGGCATCTAGCTCCTGACATATGTCATCTTGGCTATAGATACCTCCATTGTTTCTGAAAACTGAAATGGCAGGGTTGTTTTGAAGTTGCCTGAGGTGATCTTTTGGCATTCTGGCTAACAGAACACACATGCTTGAAAAGCAGAGTTCATAGAGCATCCAGGGGAGCCAGTACAACCCAGGAGGCGTCGTGTCGGTGTGTTCCTGGTCATGTTACCCCTGATTATACACCAATTGCAGGTTTTTCCAAAGCTGTAATTTTCAAGATGGAATAACTCCTATTGTTGCTGTCCAAATGGAAGATTATGGCAGTATATTCACTAAGATCTTGGTGAAGATTCCTGTGAATGGAATTGTACTTAAACAGGGATTCAAGTTGATACCAAAAGTCTTTACATTTGTGTTGGTTGTATAATGAAGAAAGCTTACTGTGGCTAATAGGTCAGACTAGGGTGTGGTGAGTTCCTGAAAAAGTTATAAGGATACGTAAATGAAGTTATAAAGAAGAGAGTTCCTCAATCCATAATTACTTTTGTGTACCTATACTGAGGATTTCTTTGCGTCTTTTTGTCTTGGTGTTTTGTGGTCTTACTCTTCTTAATCATGCTGCAGTTTTGTTTTCTTTTTGTGATAGGTTTAGGAATGTTCCTTCCTTCCTTATATATTGAATTAGCTGTTGTTGATGTATACAATTCACTATTATTATTTTTGCTGGTTTGTATTTAATAAATAAAATGAACGGTGAGGTGTTGCTATGGACACAAATACATGAGCATTAGAGTTGGTACACCAAGTAGTGTGTCTATTTTTGTGTGTGACAGAGACCTTTTTTCCCTTGTTGCAATTCTCATTAGGACTGAATTTTCTGGTAGGAGATCTGATTTTTTTGTGTCAGCTGTTAGAGGTCTGCAGACTTCTCTTGTTTTTTAGCTTCCGTGTTTTCAATATCAGAGTAGGTATTAATCTTTTGAAAAACCAAATGTCAGATTTATTTAGACAATCCATACATTTCTTTCTCAGAAGTCCTGGTTTATTTATCAGTGTTTTATTTTTGAGGTACTAAGATGTTTTATTCTGTAACACATTTCTTAATTTGTAAGAAACCAATGTATTAATTAACCTTAAAATATAACTTACTGAGTTTCACCCTATTTCAGTTTATTTTTGCAGTATACTTCCATGCAGAATCAATTAATGGAAAAACATTTGCTGTATAGATATGCCTAGGGGGAAGAAGTTACGAATTCAGTTTTTAAGGGCAAGGAATGTATTGAAAGAGGGAAGTGTGAAGATTTTCTATTACCTTAGGTTTTGGGGGTTTTTTTATTGTGCTTTAGTTTTTTTCTTTTATTTTGAAGTAGAAAGATAGGTAATTTTCTGAGAGATCCAAGGAAGGACTTCTTTTTCTAAGACATTAGTATCAAGTTCCAGTGAGATAGGAGTTTGTGATCCAGTTCTTTTAAATTCCTTTGAAGATTCCAGTGAGGTCAACTCAAATGTTTAATCACTACAGTTTTATGCATTTATTTGAAAGATTGAGCCTGCAAAATACTGCATAGATGTTTCTTGGCATTATTATTTCCTAAAAGTTTCTGGAGTACCTGTGAATGTCATACAGCTTTTGACTTTGGCCTGGATTTTTGCCTTCCCTTGGACTGGTGGCATGAGGCTCATTTAGAATATGCTTGCAGGCCTGTAAGTATTTTCTGAGACTAGCAAAAAGTCCTTGTTTCAAACATTAATATTGACTTAAAACTATATATAGTTTGAGCAAAGGTGTAAGGTATCCTTGCATCCTGTGTGAAAACACTTCTCACTTTCCTAGTGCTAGAACGGGAAATACAGGTGTTGGAGCTGTAGCAGTGAAAGTTTTTTTTTTTTCCCCTGTGCCAAATAAAAATATTTCTTTTTATCTTTGAGTTATGGTTCAGTGCCCTATCGATTTGTTCACAAACTGGATGTGTCTGTCTGAAGGAATACACTGCTGATATGTGCTCTAGGGAGCTGAACCAATTGCATAGAGCAACTGTGATCATTTTTGCTTAGTTGTAGTTCTGTTTCTCCTATTAAAGCATTAACCCACTCTAAAAGTAGTGATATATGTAGAAATAGAACTTTAAACCCCGGTAAATTAATACTAGTGTTATAAAACAGAAGCACCATTTTTATGTATGTATTCCTTTGACCTGGGGGTTTTTACTCTTTAAAAAAACTAAAACCAAAATGATGCACACATAAAAACTTCAAAAAGAGCAAAACCTAAATCCACCCCCTCCTCCCCGATAGAAAAACCAGACAAAATAACCCCCAAACATGGAGAAAATACCCACATTCACACCTGCATGAACTCCTGACAGGATAGACGTTCAAGCTGCAGCAAATACAAATTGGTTATATTCAAACTGTGGTTCTGTTTTTCACCATTTCTGTTCTCTGAGGATATAATTGCAGTGACTAAGGCAAAAGGGATGATGCTGAGCCATGGTGAATTGCACTGTGCAGTGTTCTTCCTTTAGATGCAGGTCCAGACACTGCTCTTCCACAATGCTCTGGGAAAGCAGAGAGAACTTGGTGAAAACTTACTGCAGATTAAGGCATGGAAAGCCAGAGAAAGCAGTACAGGTGAACATTTAGAAAATATTTTAACTAGTTTTTTGAGAAGTTTTTCTAATGAGTCTGAAGAGTAACTTGAGTTTCTGTGCCTTTATCAGCACTATCAGCAGACCGATCCTGCACTTGTTACCTGCAGGTGAGGCTGGGCCATGCCCCCACCATGGGTTTGGGTGAGCAGAGCACTGCTCACCCCTGTGTGAGACACTCCCAGAGCTGCAGAGCCATTCCCAGCATCTTTGGAGCAAGCTAAAACTGTGTGTGGGTGAAGTACAGCCCAGGAGCATTGCACACCTCTGAGTGCTGTGCCAGGCACTGCTGTCCCCAGGCCCTGCCAGCACTGCTCAGGCTGGCACAGAGAGACAGCCAAGAGAGGTGTAGGCTGTCCCTGCCCAGCTTTGAAGGGTTAAATAGGAGACTTCTGTGTGGCACTAAGAGAACAGCTAGTGAGTAAGGGCAGTGGGAGGGAGTGCATCAAGGAAAAGGTTTGAAACTAATTTGAGATTGCAGTGTATAGCTCAGGTGCACTAACATTACTTTTCCTTTTTTTCGACAGCTAAATGTTATTTTCAGGAAAGTTAGTTGGTTTGGGGGGCAGGGGGGACTTTTTTTTTTTTTTTTGGTGTAGTTTTGTTTTTATTATTTCAATTAAAACTGAAAACATCAAGCTCTTTTGTGGGGAGAAAGTTTTCATAGTAGTCTTGGAGTGTTAGATACCTGTGATGAAGACAATAATAATTAAATATTGCTAATGGAGGGAAAAACTCATAAGCTGTGAATCCTTGACTTCACTGGATATTCCAGAATAGACCAGGTGAAATAAGCTACTAAAGATATCAGTCTGAACAGGTTCTCCCAACTCTGCTGAGCTCAATCCTACACTAAGCTGGTGTGTAATATTATAATCTGTAGCAGACTACTCAGAGCAGGGAGTGAAGGTAAGCACAGTCCTACATTTAAGAAGACTCTGGCTGTGTGGTCACTGTGCTATGATTGCTGTGGAACAGAAGTTTCCTGTTGTATAAGGGGACATAGCACTAAGTACTGATTAGCTGAGATCTTGTGTCACCTAAATGCTCATCAAGGGCATGTTCATTTTGTGCCAGCACACTTATATGTGACTTTATGAGTGAGTTGGTAGGTGGACATAAACAGGTAAATTTAGAGCTTTTAGTATTTTCTTCTACCTGTATAAGAATTGAAATTATCACTTTTTAGGCATATGTAGTGCTTAAGCCGAACCTGATGAGTAGCCTAGCACATCTGATTGCAGAAGCATGACACTAATTTCTTCCCCTGCCTTAATGTCTTTGTAATCATTGTAACGGGTTATGTCTTATTCCCAAAAGTGCTCTTGGCACAATGCAAACCTGTGTTATGATAGAGCCGTTGAAATGAGCTTGGAAGGCAGGACTTTCCATTCTTACTAGATGGTTATGGAGTGAAACAGTTACCAGGTAGATGCAGATATGTTCTTGGCAAATGCCGTCAGCTTACACCTGTAATGGAACTATGTTTTAATTGTTTGGTAAAAACATGGTCAAGTACTTGACACCTTCATATATTTTTGCAGTGAACTGGACTCCTGACACTTTTCCAGGTGTTGAAACCTTTCAAGAAAACGCAGTTTAGAAAGAAAAATAGAAAGTGTGTTGTGTAAGCATCATGGAACTCACAGAACACTTGGATTTAATTTTTAAAGGATAGATTGAGAAGCAGAACTCCTGTCTAAAACAGTACTAGGACATCTGCTCGGAGGCCTAACTGGTGTGATTACCTATGAGTTGTTAGAAGGAACAAGCAAGGAACACAAGGAAAAAAAACCCAACTACAAAACCATAGTTAAGGCTGAAAGCATGAAGTTGATTTGCAATCATAAATCCTCATTTTTGTCCTGGTTATGCATTTTCACTTTGATGAAGCTTATAGAGTTGCATATTCCTAAATCTAGACTAACGATTGAGGATGTCTTAAATTTTGAGTGACCAAACAAGGATTTGTTAAAAGTGTCTTCAGTGAAGTGTAGAAATGCTTTGATGATGGTGACCAGTTGGGAACGAGAAGAACCATTTGAAAACCTTGCCTGTGACTGCATATATTTTGTGTTGTGTTAAAGTGGGAACACCTGTCAGAATGGAGTCAGTCTCAAGTTTAATCCTGGGTTTTTTGTTTTGCAAAAAGAGATTTCTACTTGCTTAATGGAACTTGAAGTTTTTGCCTTTCATTTAATAGGATTTCATGGTACGGTCAGGATTTGAGTAAATTAGATTGACAGAAGACTTCTTTATATGCATTTTTTTAAAAGGCTCCTTTTTCCATTCTAATTGCTACAGTATCTGTGTAAATTAGTGTCTTGTGAAGGTACCAGTTGTAGACTTACAGTTTAATTGTACAGCATCATTAAAACAGCTGAAACCAATACTCAGGTCTGTGACCAGTTCAGGGATTGATTTAAGGAAGTTTTTATTACATGGAAAATATGTTTAAAGTAGAAGAGTTACAGAAGCCATTATCATTTAATATGTAAGTTTTATTCAGTCTGTGAAATTCATCTAGCAATCATGCAGATCCAACATCGTTTGCAAGTAATTTCCATAGGATTATGAAATGTCTCCTCATGACCCATTCAGATTTGTGTTGAAATATTTATTCCTGGTTTGAAACAAGTTTGTTACTGTAGGGCAGACAGAACATGTTATACAAGTGAAGTCAGCTGTAACACGAATTGATAGCTTTGATGCCAGCCTTTGTACTTGACTGATGTATATTTATTTTGGCAAGGATGTTGCTTTAGATACAGTCCTTCCTCCCCTCCCATGGTCTCCCCGTTGGCTTCCGTAGCCCGCTCCCAGCTCAACAGAGCCGAGCACAGCTGTCGGGCACCGCTGGGCTGGAGCAGCACCTGGGAGTAGGAGGCAAGGGATGCCTGAGCTGGCACTTGTGCTGCAAGAGCTGAACATCAAACGATGTCTGTATTTCATCTGAAATCAAGTACTTAGATCTGTAGAGGGATTTTGCATAAGTGCAAACTAAGGATTACTATTTATCATTATTGCCTTTTTCATCTTCATGCTATTTTAGAGTAATCAGAATAACCTTTGAAGTTAGGGGAGGTACTGTTTTTCCCATTATATAACTAGCTAACATAAAGCACTAAGAAGCAAAGTAACCTACCTAAGATCAGGCTGTTCCGTGTCAGAGCCAGAAACACAATCTGAGTTTCTCTTTGTTTTATATTTCAAGTTCTGGAAATTTTTTCTTTCCTTTAGGAAAAGAAAATGCATTTACACAAAGCTAACGTGTACTTGTGTGCTCTCATACAAGATGCAGTTTTCTGTTTGAAGAAGGTCACTCCAGCTGGAGGCTTGGAAACAGAAGCTGTGTGTCACAGGAGACTATTGATTTTGCTGGGGTCCTCGGGAGGTTAAAGCCTCTCTTCTCTCTGGGCCTCTCACTACTGACTGCTGGCCCTGCCTCTTCTCCTCACAGGCCTTGTCAGGTTCCCACAGCCTGCTCTGTCCCTTATTTGCTTCTGCTTGAGCATGTCGCCAAATAGCTGCATCTCGAATCTGTGAAGTATCTTTGGGAGAGAGGTTCTTCCTGCCCGGGAACAGTCTGAATCTCCATTTAAGCAAGGGCAGTAGAAGGAAATAGCCCTTGCTAAGGCCTCTCAGCTGGGAAGGAGAGGCGGCTTTCAGCAGGAGCCATGAGAGGTTCAGCTGCTCTGCTGCCCTTCCCCGCTCACTGGCACGGACACAGGGGCGAGCAGTGTCCTCAGTGATGGCCTGTGCTGGATGGGACCAAGTGAGGAAAGGAGTGAGACTCAGACACTGATGCAGGCTGAATGAAACTGCTGATGGTCCTGAGGAGGAGAAGGGGAGATGCTGTTCACTGCCTTCCTCAGGCACCCTGGAGCGAGATAGGAGGGGGAATTCTGTCTGGTCCCAACTTTGTGCTTCATTGCTCAGTTCCCCCTAATAATCATTTCATCTGGGAAATACCTGGTAAGACCAACCAGTATGATATAAGAGCATAGAGAAATGTTACAATTATTTTTATCTTAAAATGATGTGAGACTTCCAAAATATTTTTCAAGTCCGAGAAAATGCATTTGCTAAAGTTAGAAATTACATGACCACGTAGAGAAGATGATTAGGGAACATTAATGGGAAAATGGGGCATGTACATTCATGTTACTCTCTCCTTCTAAACCATGACAGCAAGAGGTAAAGTAGATGTGTATCTTTTGGAATACTGCAGGCATTGTCTGAATTTGCATTAGCCAGACAAACACAATCTTTTACTAATCTGAATGTTTCTAAAATATAAGACAGGTTTAACTCACAACTCTGTGGTGTAGGCTTTCAAATTTAAAATCACAAAACCTGTTATCTACAAGAATGTACACTATATAGAGTTTTACTAGAAGTATAGAAATATGTTCTTGAATTAAAGAGAGTAGGAAAAGTTAAGTTTTAGTACTAAAATACTTGCTACACTTGAGGATTACACTTGAGGATTACAACACTAAGCTGATTTAGAGTATTACGTCTGAAATACTAGGACATAAACCAAACAGGTAATGAAAGGTTTTATCCAAACTCATTCTTACCCTGTTCGTATTGATCTTGGGCTTCTACTTGAAACAGATTGGCTGCCCAAAATTGTGCTATAATTCAGATTTCATCTCATGCTTAGGGAAATGTTTTGGAATAAACACCCAGTAAAATCCTGACCTTTAAATCCATTCATTCTTCATTGCCTGTTGCTAAGGTTGACAAGAAAAATAATTTATTCCTGAAAGTCAGTGAGAGGTGTGCAGCTCTCCTGGCAGGACATGAGTGCTCTGTGTTCCTGCCCACACAGGAGCAGCACTGCATCTGTGCCGTGGCTGTGAACACAGGCACTGCCACTCCTTCAGGTGTGCCCGGCAGGAACCTGCTGGGACACGCCCAGACATCCCACACTTGGGCTTGGCTCGCCTTCCCACCGAGGAAATGGCTGGCAAGGGGGGGCCTGGGTTTCTGTAGGAGCAAGAGGAGTGTGACTGACTGGTAGACAGCATTCCTGGGCTCCAGCACCCTTGACGACATGAAAAATGAAGCACATGGGATCAGAGCTGCCTTTTCTGAAGGATCTGAGGAGTTGGTTGTTAGCTCACCCATATAAAAACAGGCATTTCAGTGTTTTGATGTAATTTTTTGGGCTCTATTTTTAGTGCCTGGGAACACTGCAGACATGGAATATGTAGCTATTGAGCCTGTTGGAATTAAAATAACTTCAAATATCTTTAAAGAAGCTTTCTGAAGCACTCAATTTTTTCCATTGCAGTGCATGTAGTTTTTGATCCAATGCATTACAGAGGCTGGAAGTGTGCCGTTATGTTAAAGCTGGTGTTACCGTTTGGTTTGATAAGCAGGAAGTCCTGTTGGTCCAAGATGAATATAAGGGGATAATGTAAATGTTGTTTTCAGCCTTTTTATTAAAAAACATTTTTCTGACTTTTATTTCAATATTGAAGATGTCCCCAGTATGTTGTTAAGTGCTCAAATTAGCATTCCATTTAGCTTGAAGGTAAGGTTGAGGTGTACTCAAAACAGTTTGACTATAGAAGCAAGATACTTCTTTTATCTCTCTAGTAATCAAATACATAGGCAACTTCAGAAAGAATAACCCAAATTTAGTTTTGTGTTTGGATTTCTATTTATTTTAAATACATCATGATTATAAAGTTCTATTCAGTAGTGTTAGAAATTACACTGAAGATGCCTGAACTCCCAGAAGAACAGGCAGAAAGAGAAGTTTTATTGGGTTTTTATGAACTCATTAATTTCTTCCACACACATGTGACAAGGTGCTAATTCACCTCTCTGTATCTAGTCATCAAAGAAAGAGCAGTTAGGGATTTCATAACTCACTCTCCTGACAAAGACATCACCCCTCATGCTTCATTTTTGAGTTTCATGTGTCACCGCAACCTTCAGCATTCAAAATGAACAAAAAAGACCAATCTGAACGCCGCAGCCTGGCTCTAGGTTGTGTGCTTGGTGGCAGCCAGTACACCAGAGAAGGACGGAGGAGGGGAGTTCTGTTGAAAGGATTCTATCTCTGGGACTGCCTGGCTGCAGGGACAGCAAGGGAGTCCTCCTTTTGGAGACAAAGCTCAAATCCAAATTGCATTTTCCAGCAGCAGATTTTTGAAGCGAGAGATCTGCCCACTGGAACTCTGCCATCACGGATGGCTGACTTCTAGCTATAGCAGGGTTCCTCTAGAGCACATTATGGGAAATAAATCTTACAGCCCAAGCTATATGATGTTTTGAGGCATTCACTGAGGAAGCAGATGGGATCTGTGATGCATGAGTGCCAGGTTTTGATGTTACTGCAAGTCTCATGAGAGACTGGTGCTTTCTGACAGTCCAGATTCCACACAGTGATGCAATTATGTGAAAAGTGCATTAAAATTTTAGCTCTCCCAATGTGGAAAAAAATATGAAAAGATGTGTCATAAAGGGCACCTTATGACAATAAGTATATAAAATTTTATATAAAAAGTTTAAATCAGTCAAATATTATGCTGAATGCAAAGTGGAAACATACTGATGACTGTTTAAATCTTTTCTTCAAGCCCTGGAATGATTGGAAGCAAGTGCAAATTATCTGTTCCATCTAAGCCAATAGACTGGAAACCAGAGACTTGCTATTAAGTCCAGGGAAAACATCCATTTTCAGTTATGAAAGAAAACTGCCTTAGGGTTATGGATTGGCAGGATTATTCTGTTAAAGAATGTTGCACCATCTCCCACAAAAAACACAGTTCCCATTGTGTTTTCCATCTGCGTGTGCGCCGTGCTCGGTCCTCTTCCATAGACGTTATCTTGCTAACTTCATTGTGCCTTCAAGTGCCTCCAAAATTTTTGTGCAAAACAGTGGTTGCTCACCTTAACTTTGCTTTAAGTATTGAAGATGGTCATGTTGATAATATTTTGTAGTCCTACTACAAAATTTGGACAGGGATCTTAACTTTATTAATAATTTGTAAAATGCTTCTAGAAAGACACAACCTTACCTCTTGTGCATGGGTTTGTAAAACAGAATTAGGGTAATTGTTGTTTTAAAACATGCACCTATAAAAGCTTAGGTCAGTAGCAGATGTTGTTAGGAAATGCTATTTTTTCCTTTCATCATTCTCAGCTATACATAGATTGCCATAGAAAATTGGGAACAGCTCCTGCTGGAGTTCATTGTAGATGTCTGTAGACCATAACTTAAAAGTATTCCAACCTTATAGCTCCAACTTAACTAAAAATATAGGTTTAAATGCTTTTAATTAAATCAGTGTAGATGGGATTCTTGTTTTCATTGTATGAGAATCTGACCTATGTCCATGGTATCTAAAAGGCTACTAACCTATTTTTTTTTGTTAAAAATAGGTTACTACTTACTTTTTATTCCTTACATATTTTGTTCCCTGAACTGAATGAATTTAGGTTTTACCTAAAATAGTTTGGGTTGTTCTGGCATAGTGTTTATATCAGAGGCTTTCTTGTCATTTGCTCCAATGTGATGAAGACTGTACTCTCTTGCTGCAGGACAGTGGAATGAAGCAGTGGTCCCTTGGTCAGAAAGAAATGTTGGTTATTGTCCAGAAAGGAGGAGAGGAAAAAAGAGGTGTTTTGATTTGGTTGGCACGTGCTGCTAGAATGCAGTAAGGGATGCATATTTTACTAGTTGTGGAGAATTCCGAGGACATGTTTGATACAAGCTTTGTATAGACAAAACAGATAAACAGATTATGATTGAGGTCTGTGGGCCCTTGGAAAAGATTGCTAATTGTGTGTTTTTTCAAAGGACGGAGATCTTATCGCTGTCATGAAAATTGTGCAGGGCTACTGTGAAAAGAAATGTAACTTTAAAAGCAAGTTGAATTAAATACACTTAAAAGGCCTCTTTCTGATCTGCAGAGCATATTTGCAGTTATCTGCAGCTGAAGGCCACATTGCCCCCACACTGCAGCCTTCCATCTCAGCCTGCATTGGTGACAGAACTGAAAGCTTTCCCTCTTCTTCTGATCTCATCCTCGGTATCACTGAGATTCCTTAATGGAAGAGCAGCTTCTGTACCAGATTGGCTATGAACATACTGAATCTATCACATCAAAGAAATAGTTGTAGGATGGCGTGAAGACTGCTTCTTTTTAAAGTGATCTGTATGGGCAGATCTTTTGAATCCCTGTGTAATTTTACTGACTTTGATCAGAGTCCATACAGCTGTAGTTGTTTTGAAGAATCAGATTTTACTGTTGTGCTGTGAAGATTAGAGGATGATGTTTTTCTTATTTGTTCAAGACTAATGTTGCTGTATGTGTGATGTGGCAAATTAAATAAATGTTAATATTTTACTGATCAGCTTTAAGATCACTTGACTTTTGATACACAGCTACCAGAAATCCCGTGGAAACATAGGTAATTACTTTTAAAACTGATTTTGATTATATAGAATAATTGTATGTTTGTCTAAAATGTTTTTATACAATGCTTCTCTAGACTTAAATACACACATATATTTTCTAGAATTATTTACTGTGTGGCAGATACACAGCTGTGAGTCATTTACATGAAGAGCAAGCAGATTTCTGAAAATGGAATGAAAAGCTTTGACAGCAATATAGAGATCTGATGGAAATTTATGTGCAAATGTCCTTTATTATATGATCACCACCGTGTAAATATATAGCATTGAAACAACATTCCAAAGCCCCAAGTTTCATATTCAAATATTAGAAGGAAACAATGTCATTGCTTGCACAGTTTTGAGGCCATATCCTTTTGTGTGTTTGTGTTGGGATACAGCCTTTAATTACACAAGCAAATTTTCCCCCTTGGGATTCCTAGTTTTTTGACTTTGTTAACACTTAGTGCCTTTTCTCATGGCTTAAGATGTCTTAAGATGTCTTAAGATGTCTCATCATACTAGTGACCTCACTGGTGTCCCAGGGAGTTCTCTGGCCATTGTGGTGTAGCACCTTTGGGGTGTGGATAGAGAAAAGTTTCCTGGACAGCTTTCAGCTGCCATGGGGAGAAGACTATTCCTTCCTTCTCATTTCACATTCCATTTGCTTCATACCCTCTCATTTCAGTAATAGTATTGGGGAAGCAATGTGAAGTAGGAAATAGAAGAAATAGAAGAACTCTGCCTGGGTTCCTTCCTCACAGTTCATCATCCAGACTGGAATATTTTACCTCCAAGAGCACAGACGAGGGTGCTTGAACTGACACCATGTCGTTGGCAGTGGTGGGTTAGTTGGTGCTTTATCCAGAGCAGCCTCCTGTCTGCAGGCCTCACAGTATTTGCTGAAGGAGAAAAAAGATAGAACAGTGCAACCCCTTTCTGGCTCCCAGGAAGGAGTTCTGTATGTTTACAGATTCATTTTTCATTGGCTGTTGTTACCTAGCTTTGTCTCAGTTTTCTCTGATTTGTCACAACATTATTTGGTCATAGGATAAATGCTAATTTTGAAGTATGGAAACAGGAAGCCTACAAAAGAGGCTTTAATTTTTGCAAGCTAAATTAGAGAGAAATAAAACATTTTTTCAAGCATAGGTACAGATTGGAATACTTTTGCATTAATTAATAGTACAAGCTTATGCTTATAGTGGAAAAGTTACTTTGAAGAAAAAACATTCTTCTTCCTGATGCCATTAGGGCTGGCGGTATTCTTCATTCTGTATCAGTCCTGAGGAAGGTTAGGAAAGCAGCAGCTTGACAACTTCCATGTGTGGCAGTATGGAAGCTTAATCCAAAAGCCTTAATTCATCAAAGATATTGTATAAGTGCTTGGAAACTGTTATGGTACTAATGCCTGAGAAAAGGGAGAGAAATGCTTAATGTGGTAGAAGTGCCTGCAGGGAGTGTCCCAAGTGCAGGGCTGGGTTCAGCCAGATGACTCACTTCTAACTGAATACTAGAAGCATTCCTCTTCATGGTTTGCTCTGAAATACGTTCCCAATTATTTGTGTGTACCTTCTCCATACACAGGAGCTGTTGTACTTGGGTTTTTGGAACCTGAAAACAAGCCCTTTATTGATGATGAGGTCAGGATGTTTCTGGGAATGGTGGCTTGTTGGTTACCAGCTGCTCCCCAGCCAGAAGGAGGCTGTCCTTCTGTTTTAATGAGTCGTGCTTTGTTTCTTTTCCTTTCTTAAAAAAAATTAAAAATATTTACACTGTTTGCTGTGATATTTCTTTGTGATGGGATTGGTAGACTTGGTAAACTGCTGACTACTATCAGAATTACTGGCAAAATGTTTCAAGATAAAATTCTCCCTGCAAATAAACTTGAAAAGCAGAGTCCACTGATTTGAGGAAGAGGTTGTCAACACCTGAAGACCAACCAAGTCTTAGTTCAGAAAAATGTAATATCAAATCATAGCTTTCATAATGAATGTCCTAATCATGATGAGTCATGGTTGGTTTGGCCCAGACCATAAGTTCGTGGAAGAAAGCATGAAAAGAAACTTCTATACATGTGCATTTTACATCCTTATTTTAAAGGTGCCTTGCTTAAATGTTAGTGATTACTTTTATTGACCTACCGGGATGTGTCTTTTGGTGAGTTAGTTAAAACACATCTCCAAGTAATACCAAGAGAACTATGACTCTTGTGCATAGGTATATAAAAAACTTGTATTAATCACTTAGAAGTAGATAAAAGAGCAGATGTGAACCTCTGCATATGCCTTGAGAGGTCCTATATGGTTCTTAGCTGGGCATTTAAAGGTGAGTATGGTATAAAAGACTAAAAATGAAATATATCCAGAGAATGATTAATAAAATTAGTGAGTTAATAAGAGTTAAGTTTTGGAAGGTTTTAAAACTGGGTTGATAAGTGACATATTCTTTTTGTTCTATATAAGAAAGATTGATAATCTGACAACATCTGAAGTTGTTGTTTTACAAAGCAGATAGAGGGTTGATAGAAATAACACTTTGGGCAGAGTGGGAGGGATAGGAGCTGTCTGGGTCTTTTGTCATTGTGGGGTTTTTGTGCTTTCCTTTTAGCATAGATTTACAATCAAAAGATAATAAAGTTGTCCTTACTGGGAAATGACTGGCTGTCGCATACAGCATTTTACTCACTCATGCTGTTTTGAGCTGCACATTATCACTCCATTGAGATTCTCAAATACTCTTACTATAAAATAAATTTTATTTATTCTTAAATTTATAAATATTGCTCATCACCCTGACAGTAGTAACTTGCACTGTAGGACTGATTTGGCTGTTGGAATGTTAACAGTGCTGTTTTTAAATATTTATAAGTATTGAAAATTAGTTCAAGATGAGCCAATCTAATATTCTTATGAAATGACTCTGCTTAAAAAAAAAAATGAAAATATTCTTTCCTCTTGAAGGCCAGGGAGGCTGGTGGCTGCACAGCTACCCACTAAACAGAAAAAGCCCCTAGAGGGGATGGTCCACCAAGGAAGAAACAAGAGAAACAATCCTTTTTCTCTGCATGCTTTTCAGCTGCTGATGGGAGCAAAAAGTTATCGTGAGATTATCTGGTATCTCTTCAGCCTGCAGAATGTCAGTATTCACAGGCTTCTAAGGGGAGTGTGCCAAGGCAGCCAGAGCTGTGGAGGAGCGTGTTGCTCAGGATGCCCTTGAACAGCAAAATCCCATTCCAGGGTACAGGAGGGCCCTCCCGATGGAGGCATGTTGTTAAGCCTTTGATTATACGGAAAACTAAAGAAGAACAATCAAACTCAGGCATCAGATAGCATTTGGCAAACCGTGGTGGAAATGGTTGCTAGTTATTTGGTGATGGGAAGGTAGCAAATGGCTGCGTTCTATTTGTGCAGTCAAGGAAAATACAACTGGCATTATAACCAAAGGCTCAGTCTCTCTAAACCTGCTACTCCTTAGTACATGCTAGGCACTGTCTTGAACTGATGCAAAACCTGCCACATTTAATATATATTTTAAAAGATAACCCAATAAAATGTAAATTCCATTCATAAAAATATGAAAGTCAAAACTACCATTTCCCTGCCAGCAGTTACTCGTCAGCTTACACTTGTGTCATGTTTCGTATAGCTTTGTATGATGTGACAGTTTCCTTTATGATGTTGTGGGTTTCAATATATATATATGTCTATGTTTTAAATTCATAATTTAGAAGACAATTGTAATGTGTCTTTTAATCTCCTCACTATGGAAGTCACAGCTCGTATTCCACATTAGTGTTCTATGGCAATAACTTACTTTCATAGTGAAAATTATTTTACCAAAACCATTAGTGATGGTATTTCTTTTGACGGAACAAATTTAAATTTGATGGTATGTGATTATCACAAGCTCTCTTTTATTTAAAGGGTGTATCAGATATGAGCTGCGTGTTGGTTTTGATAGGTGATTTTTCATATACTTCTGTCACAGCTGAAATTCTCTCTGGCATTCTGTTTTACCAGCTTTTCATTATTTCCCCTTACCATTATGGTTATGTAAAAATGACAGTTGTCTTTTAAATTTGTTTTTCCTTCTTACCTGGTTCTCTTGTGTGTGTCCATACTGGGAATTTGAAGTAGTGAATCATGTTGTATTTCTTCTAAATGCAATTCAAGTGAATTTGTCAGTTTATTCAGCTAGTATAGACTGGGATAAATTGTATTTCAGCCTCACCTAAAAGTTTATCCAATGTTTAAGTCTTGTGTGCATTTTATATTTTGTGGTTTTAGCGTAGTTAGGTCTCATTACAGTCTTTTAAGGAGTATTTTTTGCAGTATATAAGACATGTTTAAACATAGTTCCCAAACTTGGTTTTGAAGCCAAAGTAAATGAGGTCTTGTAGCGCCACATTCCAGTGATTCTGACATCAGAAGAGTATCTGCACTAATAATTTTTTGTATTAAAGTGGCTGGATTTTTATATGCCTGCAAGAAGCAAGACTGAAGTCTGACACGGAGAAGCATTTCAAGGCATTAACAAATGTTTTCATGAAAACTTTTTTCATCTCTGTGGAAGTGAAAAACCCAACCAAAAAAACCTGATGAAACCTGATAACCAAGAAAAGCAAGATACTCATTTTGACAAAAAGTCAAATGCAATTTTACAACAGACTCAATAAAACTAGTTTTATTTAATTTTATTTAGTGTTTTATTTTTGTTTCAGCTTTCCTGCTTCAGTCTGTAGAGATACTTCTGTATTTTTGCATATTAATAAGTAAGAATTATGCCAAAATTTATCTGAGAAGTGACACAAAACAAATCAAAACTCCACAGTGTTTTGAAATATTTGCTTAAGTGGATTTATGTATGTTTTACGTATCTGGGTGTGAAACATTCCATTTTCATCAGATTTGCAGCCCAATTTGCAAGCTCGTGAGATTTTTGTCCTGGGAAAAACAAGGTGATGAACCTGATTTCATACCAGGAAACTGGATTAGGGCACAGATAGCAGATGAGCAGTGCATCAACTTGGCCTTGTACGGCTGTGCTTACCTTTGCCAGATAGAAAGAAGAATCACTTTCTGCTGTCAGTGCCTCTTGCTACAGGGCAAGGGAAGACTGGGAAAAGCTGCTGATGAGTGTGTGCCCAGCTGGTTTTGAGTGGATCAGCTCTTTTGCCATCCCTAGATTTTGAGAGAAAAAGGACTTTAGTGGGATGTTTGACAATCCAGAGTATATTTTTCTTTTCATTGTTGTAATAACAATTACGTGTTTTGTAGTGTTGATTCTTTCAAATTTACAATTTAAGAGTCCTCGCCTTGTTTGCTTTCAGATTCTTCTCATTCTTTTCATCGAGATGAGACCATCGTTATTGCCCTGGCATCTGTGTCTGTACTGGCTGTTCTGATAGCTGCTCTGTTCTTTGGATACAGGATGCTTGCAGGTAGGGATTGATGATCTTTTTGGCTTTGCTTTTTCAATTGTTCCGTTGGCTATTGCTTAAAGTTATACTTAGGTTTTCTGTTCTTCCCAGTCCCTGTTAGATGCTTGTACATAATGCCACTCCCCTTTCTCCTCTCTGACATTTTATGGTGATATCCCTTTCATAACAGTTTGGAGTTATGACTTCTCTAAGCTGGCATTTTGGGACCTATTTTTCTTCCACAAATCCTCTGTTCAGCACAGCTTAAGTGAGGTGGTGAACATGATTTATAGTTATTGCCAGTGACTTTGAATTATTGAAATAGTTGGGTAGCAGGTTATCTGTTGCTTGTAGTTTATCAGCACCTTCACTGCTCATTTTGCTGACTTTGAGAAGATTTTACGGGACTCCTTTTTACTTGTTACATCCTTGCCTAAAATATGTAATTCTGCCAGGTCCCAGGTAAGTCATGTTTTTTCTCACTTGGAGCATGTCCAGAAAGGAAACTGGCTGATTTCCTTCTCATCCTCCTCCCCAGGAGACCGTAAACAAGGTTTGCACAGTATGAACATGATGGAGGCAGCAACATCAGAGCCCTCATTGGATCTGGATAATCTGAAGCTGTTAGAGGTAAATATTCAATGCAATTATTAATCTTCATTTTCATTCAACATAATGCTTGTGGTTGTATCCAAGGCATAGTTACAGAAATGAATGTATCAGTGCTCCTGTAATGTTTTCTACTAAATCACAATTTCAAGAAGAAATTAAAATTTAAAAAGGGTTACTGCAGGTACATTTTGTCTAATTTTGTTAGTAATAGTGTTGGTATTAGCTAGAACATGTTTTTACCTTGAGAAGAGAAAAAGAAACACTGGGAGGTAGCGGGGGAAATTAGAATGTGCTGTATTTCAGCCTTGCATCAAAAGATCATCTTTTTTGCTTGACACCACTTGCTTTTAGTAGTGTCCTACTGTAGGAATTTGAAATTCTTTAGTAACACTCTTGGAAAATAAAATGTACTGCAGATAGGGCAGTATATTTCAGTAGTTGTGCATTTATGTGTAGTCATTCTTCAGTGTGGGGCAGTCTCTAGCTCCATGGCAACTAGAGGCCGACCAGAACTTTCTGCTCAGCTTGGTGGTTAGATGTATCATCACAAAACTGCAAAATGTTATGCTTCCAGTTGGTATGCTCGATGGAACATATGGAATTTTTTAAAACCTTTTAGCCAGGAATAAAATTAGTAGAACGACTGAGATGCAGAGTGGTACTTCTCTTCTTTTTCGCAGTAGAACCCCCACCTAGAGCTGCAGACTGCAGACATGCAGTGTGAGTTGCTCTAATGGTGACAGCACACTGATGGGCAAAGAACCTCAGGTGTCTCCTGCCACCATAAAATACTTGAGGCAGAGTTTACAAGAGTCTACCAATGTGTATTGTAGAAGAGTGCAAAGCCCCAGATGAAAGCACCTGTACTGATAAAGCAGTCTTGGAGAAAGCAGTGAATTTCTCCAAGTCTGAAAGCTGGTAGAGAGATCTGCTATGGTGTCTTCTGGCCTGCTTCTTTTATCCTAAGGAGCTGACCCCTTACACCCATTCACAGGGTTGCAGGACAAATATTTTAACCTGTGTTTGCCTTTTGACACCTCTGTGGGTAGATTACATTCCAGGTTTGTACCTTGAACTGACTTGCTGCTGCTTTGCAACCCAGTGGTATAAAAGGACTGAGAAACAGAGTCTCTCCACTAAATGATACTTTATCTTTGAAAACTTCCCTGTAAGACAATTTTATCATCTTTAGAAACATTACTTTTATTATCCCTTCTGTTTTCTCTTCCTTCTCCATTTGTAAGTATTTTAAAAAGTAAAAAAAATGCCTTGTGAAATCCTTACGGTTTCATGTATAGGTCTTCTTGAAAGTTTTTTTAAATAGGTGCTTAAATTCTTACGTAGTTGGAATTTTTTGAGCTTCAGAAATTAGGACTCTTGCTGAAGGTGGTCCTGCATTTTGGTATAGAGACTGCATCTTTCTTCTGCAGTTACCATGGAGATGTGAAAGGCCATTCTTGAAGACTGTCTAACATAGTGGGGACTAGAATAAAGATTCACAGGTGGTCAGGAATTAATTACTTCATTCTGTTAAAATCTGTTTACCTCTTTTGGCATCTATTTTTGCACTACAAATGCATAATTTGTTATTACTAACCTGAAAGGTACAGCTTATAAACTTTCCTAAACCTAAAATGTTTCACTTAATGTCTGTGATTTCTGGAGTGAAATGAAATTGATCACATAAAAGCTATAAATCTTTAGTAGGCAAAAGTTAGTAAGAGAATTAGCAGCACAAAACACATGTGTTTTATTGATTCTGTATATAAAAGTACTGAATAAGTTATTTATGATATATTTACTGGATATTCAGACTATAAATCGATTTAGTAAGACCTATGTTGGCTTGTGCTGAGATTTCCAGCTCCAAAATAGCTTCTAGGAAAGCATTCTAATTCTGGTTTTAATTACAAAATACTCGCTATCTTCACTGTTCTTATAGTGCAAGTCAAGATAAAAGTTGGCATACAATCCTTTTAGAGTGAAAACCTGGGGTTTGTCTTCATCTATTATTTTGTGAAGTAATTATTTATATTTTTTGCAGTTGATTGGCCGGGGACGATATGGAGCGGTGTATAAAGGTTCCCTAGATGAACGTCCAGTTGCTGTGAAAGTATTTTCTTTTGCCAATCGTCAGAACTTTGTCAATGAGAGGAACATTTACAGGATTCCACTGATGGAGCACGATAACATCGCCCGCTTCATTGTGGGGGATGAGAGATTCACTGCAGACGGCCGGATGGAATATTTATTGGTGATGGAATATTACCCCAATGTAAGTGCTTCAAAGAAATCAATTGGATTGGTTAAGAACTCTAAGAATAGCCACGTGAAAAGGATGTGCTTTGGGTTTTGGTGATGCTTCTTGCGCAGTAATGTAAAAAATAATCCATATAAAACACAATTTTACTGGACCTTATTGTGGGTTACTGTAATACCATTTTAGATTTCCTAGTTAGTGCTACTAAATGTAGTCTTACAAATTCCTCGCTCTGGAGTACTTGCTCTTGGTTTTGGTGCAAGGTTTTTTTAGTCAATTCTGTCCTTACTCAGTGACAGAATTTGAAGAATTGTAAAACTTCTTAATATTAAGACATTATCTCTGTCTTATGACCTCACTCAATAGCTGCAAATAGTGGGGTTTTTTACAGAGAAATGTCATAGATACAAGATTGTTGTCAAATTAGTTTGTGGTACTATAAATCATGGTGCCTTTTTATCCTGTTATTTTCTTTAAAGCTTTTTGTGGCATATACTGGTGATGTAGGAGATGTCTTAAGAAGGCAGCCTTACTTTCCAGAACCACATCTTCAAACTTCCTCTTTGCTATCTGAATGCTTGTATTTCTCAGATTCATGGATTAGAGTACTTAATGTTCTGAGTGTGTACACACATATACAGAAACAGAAACATTTAAAAAATATGCAATATGAATGTGAATAGCTTTCCTGAAAAATCATAAAATGTATGTAGGGGTTATATATATGAAAATGCAAAAAAACGGTGTAAAAATTTATCTTGGGGTGAGGTTTTTTTTGCCTGTGTAGGGGAAAGAACTTTAGTTATTCAGTTAAATGATTTTTTTAATAAGCTTTTTGGTCTCAAGTAAGCAAACTCTTATTTCCTGTAGGGTGTGAAGGGGATGGCTGAAGCCTGATCTATTATGGAGTCAGTAGGACAAAAGCTGCTTATTTGAATGCAAAAAGAATCAGAACAGTGCGAAGTAGAAGTAATGATGGCCTTGTCTTAGGGTTTTTTAGGCTCTGTGTATATGCTTGTATTGAAAGTTAAATGCAGCCGTGTAAATACATACCTTAAACATAGGTATGTATTTCCACACATATACACTATATACAAACTTAAGGCAACAAAGCACAAATATAAAGAGTTTCTTAACTGAAAGTTTTAAGTGAGAACACACACGATCATGTCAGCTTATAAGACAGGCATGTAAGAAGAGATTGCAGAAACCAGAAGTGACCATGAAAAAGGTCAGTTGTGTCCATACCAGATGGACAGTGGCAAAGCATGTGATTTTGACAAAACTGGCATATTTTCATGTAATAAAATGAAAGTAAAGTAAAATAAAGTGAGTATTCTACTCCTGGGAGGGCATAGCATAGCTGTCTTCGCAGGTGATCTGGTTTTGCTGTTTTCTTGAATGAGAGGATTTTCAGTTGAAATGTAATTTGATTGAAAATTGTGTCTTGTTGCTTATGTAAACAGGCTCTGTTAATGACCTGATTAAATGTACAGATGAAGCTTATGACATCATATTATCAGATTCCTTCCCAATGTGGTATTAAGAACAGCAAGATTAGTCTAAAATCAATCCACTGGTTGTTTGGAAGTCATTGGAAAAAGTGCACAGCAGGTGTAATTAATGCACAGTGTGATCTGTAATTCAGTGAGCAGATGTTCTGCTGTATGTGGAGTTAACAGCAGAGAAGGATGCCTGCTGTGGCAGCCCTGCTAGAAGGGAATTGCAGTGTTCAAACTGGAGCCATAAATCTGATTTCAATAAGGACTAACCAATACAGGATGTGCAGGTGAAATATTCCCCATCCAAAACATCATTCTCCCTCAAAATACTTTCCTTCCTGAAAATAAGAGCACACAAACCAAGGCATTTTTACACAGAAAATTGTTCTTGGTGTTACCTTGGTGAAAGCAAGACCGGTTTGACCCAGGTTGTGTTTTTATCCAAACATGCCTTCAGATTGAAGGAAATAGGCAAGTAAAAGGAATGATATGTGTATTTATCAATCATCATGCTGTTCTGATGAGACTCTGAGGTGTGGTAGGTCAGTAAGGGAGTCACTTGTGAGGGGTGACATAATAGGAAATATGTAATAGCCACAGAACTATCGCCCCAGTGGTCAGTCACTCTTGTCCCTTTAGAACAGCAGAAAAATTGTTCTAAAACACAAATAGAATCTCTCATTGTTAAAAATATCAGTTTTATCAAAAGTTAGAGTCAGAATGAATATCTCCAATATAACATGGAGATATTCAGAATTAATATCTCCAATTTAACATGGTTCTGACAAGATAGTCTTAATTACAAATATATATATATCTTTCTAAATCTTGACTAAAACTCTTCCTGGTTATCATTTTTACTTCACTAAAAGCATAAAATCACAGCCTTCAGCTAGCTTTAAAAACATCAGGTGATGGGCAGGCTCTGCAGTGGAAAGATCTTGAAGCTGGTTTAATACAGTGAATATTTCCCAGTCACATCATGACAACAGTCCTATGGCCTCCATTAGAATTAGAACCCACTAAGCCAAGAAAAAACCAAGCTGATGATATTTGGAGGCTAATAAGAGGGTTTGAATTTCTTTAAAAGCTGTAAACAACAAAGAAAAATGTGAAAGGAATGCTTCCAAATTTTTATGAATCAAACATTATAGAACTTACTTTACAATGATATGTATTTAGTTGCATCTGATAAGATGTTACACATTGGTGCATCTTTAAGATTACAGACTTAAATAGGCAAAACCGGGGTGGTTTGTAGTCCTAAAAATATAATAAGCATGTAGAGTTAAGGCAGATTACTTGTACTTTATGTTTGATGATTTAGTTTGTTTAAACTAAGTGTATGGTTGAGGAATGTGCATCAAAAGTGTCACAGTTTGCAGTGTCTGGCTCTTGTTTTGGATAGCAGTCTCAGTTCCTAGAATACCTCACTATCATAATTGACACACTTCCTTCTGGTTTTCTTAGAGATTTCATGACAAATCACTAGAAAATCCCCCATTTTACACATCTAACTTCCCTTTCAAGAAAAGGAGAATATGGCATTCTTTTTTTTCCATCTTTCTTCAGTGCATATGGACTCACTCCTATTTGGAATTGCCTTTGGGGTGTTTTTGTTTTGATACATAAATAGGTTCTAGCAAGACCTGTGAGAGATGTTGAGTATTCTGTGAGTGATAATGGTCTAAAGCCCATGTTTTAGAAACCCAGGCTGTTACATCTGCAGTTACCTTTATTCTGTTCTGCAACAAGACTTTTATAATTAATATAATTTTTTCTAGAGGCAATCCCTGTTATTCTGTGATAAAATTTCTATTCCATTTTAGAGAAACGAAATGGCAGCAATAGAATTTAATGAAACTTCAGTCAAATCTTGTGGTTTAAAACATGTGGGTAAACACATAAGCAGTTGTAGTTTTATACCTTTTAGAAGCAGCAGATAAAACTGAGTCTCTAAAAGATTTTGAGTTGTTCTACTGGACAATTATTTTAATCTGTTTTTCTGTTTTGTCTTTTTTGGGGGGTTCTTTTTAGGGTTCTTTGTGCAAATATTTGAGTCTCCACACAAGTGACTGGGTGAGCTCTTGTCGTTTGGCTCACTCTATAACTCGGGGCTTGGCGTACCTGCACACGGAGCTGCCTCGAGGAGGTAAGGCCAGGAGGGGATGCAAAGATCTCCAGTATATTCCTATTTCTATCAGGTAGTGAGTGGATTCCAGCCTTTCTTTTATCCTACTGTGAGTAGGAAGTGATGAATGCAAATAGAGATTACTCAGAACTTCGGATATGTTCCCTCCTTTTGAAGAAGCCTGTGCTGTGGGCTCTGTGACCCTTGTGTGAAAATACTGAGTCTGAGGTGGGAGAGCCCCAGAGAGGCAGGAGGAGGCAGAGCTGTGCAGTGCTGCTGTGTCATGGCAACACATTACTGAAGACCTGAAGCACTGGCTGCCTCTCTGGCACAGGGCAAACAGATGACGTCCTGTGTCTGTTTTTGCATTTCAGAAACAAATCACCAAAGCAATTTTTAGTTTGTGTGTGAACTGTATACTATAAAATTAAATCTTCTAATCCCACGGTATTTTATTTGTCACGTCTCTGGATTTTTGGCTGAGGATTTGGGCCTAGTCCTTGGTGTGTACAAACAATACTGCTGGACTTCTGGTACTTTTATTAGAGTACCAACTGCGACAATGTATTGATTTGAATCTTTCTATCTCTGCTTGCATGCTTCAGCCAGTCTTTCAGCAGCTAAAGTATCATAATTATCAAGTAGATATTCTGAGATCTGTGCTGTATCAGGCTGCAGAATATGGTCTGGCACTGAAACGTTAGGTTTTTGGCAGTAAATAAAAGACTGGTTTCATTATATCTACATTAAGGTGCTAATGTTTGGATTGAAATTTCAAACTATATATCTCAAATGTTAAGCATGAGCACTAGCAAAGAATGACAACTAAAGATACTATTAAAAGTGCTGAAAATACCCAAATCAGTATTCCTATGTGCCATTGAAACTGCAGCTATCATCTTAACTTCATCATTTTGAGGTGTGCAGACAGGTGTGTCCATTAACAGTCAGAAAATGTGTAAGCTTTCCGTCATAAAGGAGAGACAGCCACAGACTGTGAATGCTAGGAAGGAACGCATGCTGTAGAATAAATCCACAGTAAAATGAGTTCTGTACT
This sequence comes from Acrocephalus scirpaceus scirpaceus, assembly GCA_910950805.1. Taxonomy (NCBI): domain Eukaryota; kingdom Metazoa; phylum Chordata; class Aves; order Passeriformes; family Sylviidae; genus Acrocephalus; species Acrocephalus scirpaceus. Next base: position 44,421,735 of record OU383779.1, read on the forward strand.
GCTGGCTGCTTAACTAACAAAATAAATAAAAACTATGAACAATTGAGATTATTCTTTGGTAAAGATCAGATCCCTTGCAAGATTAATATGTTCAGACTCTCTGGAATAATATTGTCTGCATATCTTCTGAGTAAGTGCCAATGGTAATTCCAATTATAATGTAAATAATCGGTGCTGCACTTGACACAGGAGTGTGGAAATGACAGAGTATTTGGAATGGCTGTTAGGGCCATGGCAGCAGGTCTGTGTTTAAGTATACGTCTCCAATGCCAAAATCATGCTGAAATATCCCTTGGGAAGAAGACTGTTGGCGAACATTAGAACTGGATATGGCAGTGGCCTAATATATTGTATAGATACAGTGAAACTCTGGATGCCAGTCAGTTTTGTCTAGATAGCTTCCTCTGGAGCTCATTGTAAAGCAGTAAAAACATTAGCTTTCTAAAAAATAAGTTGATTCTCTGTTTTTAATAGCTGAGCAGACATAATGAGGGTCTCTCATTTTGGCAAACAGAATTATTGCTCAAATAATAACAAGCACTTGGTGTGTCCAAACAGACCATTACAAACCTGCAATATCCCATCGTGACTTGAACAGCCGCAATGTACTGGTAAAGAATGATGGAACGTGTGTAATCAGTGATTTTGGACTCTCCATGAAATTAACTGGGAACAGGCTGGTACGGCCAGGTGAGGAAGACAATGCAGCCATCAGTGAGGTAAGTAGAAATGGTTTCATGAGTGTTCAGGTGGTACGATTTCTGTAATGGGGAATGACTGCAGTATGGGTGAGAATTGGCTGAAGCCTCCATAGGAAGAAACTGGTTTTATTCTCAAAATACTCATCACAAACCTGCTGTTTTGAAAGGCCATAGATTGGCAGAGTGAAGTTTCTGTGTGATATATGAGAAGACACAAGGTAGGTTTGGTTGCCATGTTCTCTGTGATTATGTGATACAGGTCCCTTTGGTTTTGCAATGCAAATTTGCCATTCTGCAAATGCTGACTGAAGACCAAACATTCTTTGGTTTTGGTTTAAATTTTTGGTTTTGGTGTTAATTTTTCTGGACTGGTGAAATACCACATTCTGCATCTTCTGCTTGACATCTAATACAGGCTACTCAAATACAGTGAGACAAAGAAATACAATTTTAAACAAAGAATGCCTAATGGTTCCGTGTAGTTGTCTGTGCTTTTACCAAAAAACTTCATATGTCATTCAAAGAACATGCGACACAGTGCTAATCACCCTCCCTTAGAAAGCAAGTGCTAAATTGAAGATACCTAGTGCAGAAGAGCTTCATCTAGATCTTCCCATACTGAACAAAGAAACAGGGAAACTGCTGGTTAAAATGCAGGGATGTAGAATAGTCCTTTGACAGAATATTGTCCTGCAAGTACTGATGAGTAAGTGCTCTAATCTAACACATGTCTTAGTGAAAATGAATAGGTATCTTCCAAACTGTTAATAACCTTTGACTATGGAAGATGTGGGGTGGAACCTTGCTGACAGTCCAGGAATAGACAACAAGTTTCTTATTCAGCAGGATTCTCTTCCGTTATGATACATACCTTGGTGTTTAACAGAGTATCTTGGAAAAAGAAACATTTCTACTATATCATATTTCATATGAGAACATGAAGTAAGGGACAAAATAGTTTTGTTTTGGTACATATATACAAAGAGTAGGGGAAGGAGTTTGTTATGACTAGACTGGTAAGAATCTAGAAGCTGAGGACATTGAGCTGTGTTTTCCTTAACTGTAGAAAATACCAACCAGAATAGGGCATTAAAAAACTTAATTGAATTTGGAAATCACTTCCTGATGTGAAGCTTTGATTTGATGTTTTCCCAGGTCGGTACGATCCGCTATATGGCCCCAGAAGTGCTTGAAGGAGCAGTGAACTTGAGGGACTGTGAATCTGCTTTGAAACAAGTAGATATGTATGCACTGGGCCTTATCTACTGGGAGATATTCATGAGATGTACAGACCTCTTCCCAGGTAACGAAAAGAACTGGGGAAAACTATAACAGTAGGAAGTGGCACCAGCAACCAAAGCTACTCCCGAGCCTGAGCTTTTGGGAGTGGAGAAGGGAAGTAGTTCCCTCAATTGCTTCTGCCATTAAGTCGGTGCCATCTAGTGTTCGAGGTGGTGCTTGTCAGGACGGTACATCTGAGGGCGAGGCGGGGTTCCTGCTGGAAGGCTTGGTATTAGCTGTTCAGGCAGTTTGCAGGCCTCGTGCTAAGTGCCATTTGAGCATTATTATTGTTGGTGTTGTTATTGCCCAGAGTTTAAAAACACTGAGAGTTAGGCTGATGGCAAAGGCAGTGTTTCTAGTTCTGAGAACTGATAGAAGTGCCTGAAGTGTCTTTCAGACTTTTCATAATGAAAAAATGCTATGACTTAATGTAGCCTTTAGTCAGTTGTACTTTCATTTATGATAGGACATTGAAAATTCAGGGAAATCCTCCCTACCTGTAATATAAACCAAAGGGAAGTAGACTTAAAATTTACACGTGAGATTGTGCCACATCCACCATCTTTTTCCCAAGCTACAGCATACAGAATGACTCTGAAATGCAGTATATACTCTCTACACTCCAACAGCTGTACTTTATGTGCAGAGGCTTGTAATCTTGCTGGGCTTCCTCCCAAATGAAGTACATGAATATAATCAGTCAGTGGCATTTCACAGAAAGTAGTTGTCATCTTCAGGCTCCAAGACATTCCAAATGTGCCACTGAACCCTCAAAGTCTGAGGATGCTATCCTTTGAAAGGTTGCTGAGCAGCACTTAATTCATTTTCAGTTAATTCAGCTTTCTTTGGAAGTTAGACTTTGGGGAAAGTGGAGAACATCTCGATAGACAGCAACTTTGATAATGCCTTTCATCAGCTGAAAGCCTTTGCTCTGCCTTTTAATCTGTGATTGATTTTTTTCCTTTCTTTCTCTTGCTAACAGGAGAATCTGTGCCAGAATACCAGATGGCTTTCCAGACTGAAGTCGGAAACCATCCCACTTTTGAAGATATGCAAGTCTTGGTGTCTAGGGAGAAGCAAAGACCAAAATTCCCAGAAGCATGGAAGGAGAACAGCCTGGTGAGAGAGAATATTTTCAAAGAAACAGTGATTTAACCAGCTTCAGGGTGTACTCATTTCTTAAAAGCAATTTTTTGGGTTTTGGTGGGTTTTCCCTCTTTGTTTGTATTTAAGGAAAGGGAACTATTTCTGCCTGGACTTCTTAAATATTGAATTCAGTCTTTAAAAGTTAACTGTTGGTATTGTTGTTGTTGTTGTTGTTGCATGCTGCAGTGTGATATACAGAAGATAACCTGTTACATTCATTTTAGATACTATCTGAAGTATTGTGCATGAAGAGCCCATTTGTTCTCTGTGTGCTGAATGAGAAACATGAAACCATTTTTTTGCCTTTTGACATCTTATAAACTAATAAAACTGAACTAAAATACCAACTAAAATAGCTGGCAAAAACGTCAGTATACTCTTCCAAAACTAAAATTGGTAAACATTGTAATAAACTTTTTTGAATTTGTATAGTCCTCAGGACTTGCAGAGGCTAAAGCTTCTAGCAATCATTTCATTATAACTACATAAAAGATTTTATATGGCTTCATTTGATCTGCAATTTTTATTTTCAAGACTATAAACATCATAATATTGTTTGTTGTTTTGAATGAGTGTAGCTCCTTGGAGCCTTGCTTGGAGCCTTGCTACTGCAGGCCCACAAGTTAGAGCAAGTCAGCTGAACTCTGGTGAGAGTCTGTGCTTGCTTTCATCTGCAGCAAAGGTCAGGTAATGTGAATCCCCTTGGCTTAGAGGGGGCTGTTTGTCTTTTACTAAAAGCAGAGTGCAGTGCAAACAGTTACTGGGTTCCCCCTGATACAAGGTAATACAACTTAATTTCAAGTACGAAAATGGCATATTTGACTGTTATTTTAAAAAGATGCTTGTTATCCCCTTATGGAAATGATGCCCTTCAATCTTCAGAGACTTTGGTTGTTGATAAGTCTGTAGCTACTGTGCAGACAAGGAGGAGCCCAAGGCCTCATCTGTGCTGGTGCTTGTAAATATGTAGGAACCTGCTTTCAGAGAGGAGCATAGCCTGCAGTGGTACACAGCAGTAAAACATGTTGTAACTGAGCTGAGAGCTTCCAAGGGAGGTGCTTTTATTACACAGTTTTGGCCAGCCAGTCTTGAGGGCAAAGAGGGGAAGAGGCAAAGAGAGAAATCAGTTCCCAGAGTATATAGGGAATCAAACAACAGCTGTTTTAACTATAACCACGGTGGTGAATGCAGCATTGGAAGAACCAAGCTTGACAGCCGTTTCTGAAGATAGTTAAAACTGAAACAGTTCAAGGTTTGTTTTGTTTTGCAGACTACCATTTTAAATGTTAATTATGTTCTAGCAGGCTGATAGACTCCAGCATTATTAAATGATCCCCATATTTAAGACGCCTAACACATTCTTTCTGTTGTTACTATTTTTTTTTCCAAATAATCAAAATTATGATGATAACTCCAGCTTTAAGAATAGGTCTACACCATTGCTTTAAGAGAAAAGAAGAATAATCACACGTGTCAAACAACTTTCTCCACCCTATGCCAGTCTAGGATTATATCTGAATGAGCACTCTAGGGCAGATAGTGTAGAAAATTAAGCTCCAGATAACCTCACTCTGGACCCAGGTCCTAACCTCCTGTATCTAATGCATGGAATAAGACTTTTTCCTACTATTTAAAGCTCTGCTGATGTGTTGGGTTATAACACCTTCACGCAAATTCACCTATGAAGGAAATGCATTTGTCTTTTTCATTTGAGAAATACAAATAAAAACAAATGTTTTATTTTTTAATCACATAATTAAGGTACTTGAAAGATGTGGAATCCTGATTTGTGGTTACCTACGCAGTCTCAGTCTGCGTCTGGAACCATCTGTGTTATGTTACAGACCATGAATAGCAGTGTTGTTTTTTGCAGTATAAAGCACAGCCTGAGCACAGGACGTACATAAAATAATTCAAGGGCTATAAACTGTGTTGAGATGTTACAGTATTCTTGTCCCACTTGTCAAAGTGGGGTCCACACTTGACTTCAGAGGTCAGCACTGACAGATACTAACAGAATAACAGAATAATGTAAATTTCTGGTCCCTTCTATCTTTTTGATGGGTGCTAGTACTTGTAAATAGTTCATTTTAGCATAGTTGTCTTTGAACCTGAAATTGATAGAAAACACATAATTGTGGTAAATGTGACGCTAAGGAACTTGAGTTTTGATAACTGTCTATACAGTCACTACTGTATTCCTTTAATGATCCTTAACACATCAAAAGGAAAGGATCTGCTAGAGGACAGACAGAATTCAATTAAACACTGATTGAACTTGCTGCTGGCGAAACCTGTAGGAGAGAGTCTTGCAAAGAGGCAAGGCAGGAGATTAGGATGTCCACTGACTTAGTCTAAACTGTGATGAAATTAAGTCCAAAAAGCTGAACGAAGGTGTTTTGTTGTGGGAGAGAAAATGGATCCAGTACCCTATTTTGTCCTTGTCCCTGAGGTTGCTTTTAGACTCATGTCCCTCAGCTAAGGAGAGGGTATTGGCTTATCCCCTCTGTGATCTGCTGTGGGAAGGGAAATGAAGCCCCACCTGTGCAGCCAGAGCTGCATTGCGAGCGGCAGTGTTTGCCAGATGCAAGTGATGCCAGGAGCCTGCTCTGTGGGTGAGGAGCTCTTGGCTCATGCTCGGAGCTAGTCCTGGCTTCCAGTGCCAGAAGGGCACAAGGCAGTTCTGGCAGGCAGCAGGACCCACTGAATGCCTTAGTGCCCAGCTGGGATTATGCACAGTCCTCAGAGCTGGAGAGGTTAAAGCTGGGCCGTGGATGTGAGCTGTGCTGGCAGAACCTCTCCATGGGCCATAGACTGGCAGCAGGGGCCCATAAATGTCTGCCTGGCTTTTGTACTCCAGATGGACTGGAAGAAGAAGTGTTCAATGCTGGTCATTTCAGTTGTTTCCTCTCCAGTTCCCTGAACATATGGCAGTGTGTTTTGGAGGTCTTGAGCTCTGTACCTGACTGTACAGTTCATCCCACAGTGTGATGCCAGGAACACGTGTGTGTTTCTGTTTCTACACCTGTAAAACAAGCACAACAAAAATCTCCTCCCATGGCGCAGACAAATTCATTGATACTTACAAGACATTGGGATGTCACTGGTAAACAGAGGAAGACAAGGATGATGAAGTGACCATGGCTGTTATTTGCATACAGTGCAGGGGAGCAAGGCAGTGACTGTTAGCAGAACTGTGAGGATAACCATGGCAGCATTTCCAGAATATCAGCAATCCTTAGTACACAGCTCTCATAAGGCAAGGAGAGTGAGCAGAGCATACTCCATCAGAGGGCTGGCTGAAGGTTGTGTGGACATTGGTGAATGTAGCTTTTCCTAAGTGTCTTCCTTGCTGATGTGTGCATGTGAGGTGTGATAATATTAGACTTGCAAATTGCTATTACTAAGTTCAGTTAGCTTTGAATGAAATTGTGTATCTTCTGTTTCTCTCTTTCACCAGCTTGTGACTCTTTTCAGACATACAGAATGTTGCCATAAAACAGTAAATTAGAAGCACAAGATAAAGGTAAAATAACTAAAAGGGATTTTGTCTCCTGGCAGGCTGTGAGGTCACTTAAAGAAACCATTGAGGACTGTTGGGATCAAGATGCGGAAGCTCGACTAACAGCACAGTGTGCTGAGGAGAGAATGGCAGAACTTATGATGATTTGGGAGAGAAATAAATCAGTTAGTCCAACAGTAAACCCTATGTCAACTGCCATGCAAAATGAGAGGTAAGAAGAGAACACATTTGGGTTTAGTCAGCAGGAAATGCTCAGTGCAGCGCTCGGCTCACTCCAGGACAGAAGCTACAGCTTGCTGCACCCATTAAGTGGTGTGTGTTACATGACTTAGTCTGCATATGGGTATTGCATGACATAATCCCAATTTCTTGTGGTCTTAAGATCTCCTGTGTGTCCTCAGAATTCAGGCACCTTTTATGTGCACAGCTGTGTTTCTTGCAGAGGGGCCTTTTAAACTGAGCTTAGGCAAACTGTCTCAGCAGGCTTGCCATGATATGAAGTGACAAAGTGAGTTGTCTTAAGTACACTTGCTAAATGATACATAAAGCTTCCATATAAAGCGTTCTGCTAAAAACTCTGAATTTGCAGTCAGTATGAGTTCAGGAAATTACCAAGTCTCAAACCTGTAGTTTTTCAGTTAACAAACTGCAGGGCCGTTGTTTAAGTCATTGTTATTCTGACCCCAGCAAGAGAAGTGCTGCCTGTTCTCTGCTTATATATGATCCAGAGAGAATGAGAATTTGCAGAACTGACTTTAGTGCTTAATAGTATACTCTAGAAATCCAGATTTGAGAGAAGAATAGTGTTGCTGTATATCACAGTGTTCATTGTCATGAAAAAATATTATGTTCAAATCATAGAATACCTCAATTATCACAGTAGTAGAGTTTTCATGGTTTAGGACCTTGTGACATTTTCCCAGGATCGCTTTTTTGATCTTGTCTGTTGGGTTTTTGTTGACCTTTTTCAGCATCACTTCTCTGCATCTAGAACAGAACCTTATCAGTACTTTGCCAACAGGACAAACAGCATATTGGACAAATAGAAGATTACTGTTCTCTTAGGAAATAACATCCATGATGAAATTTTGCCCTAGTAAAACCAATTTTCTTATCCCCAGCACTTTCCAAGGAAGTCGCTGAAATACCTCAGTTTGTACTTTATCTATCCCTAGTTCACGCATGAAAAGAAAGAGAAAGACATCCAGCTCTCTTAAATGAGAGGTGTTATAGTATGAGGCGATTTTTATTTATGTGATCTTAATACCACTTACTTTTTCTTAAAGGAATCTGTCGCATCATAGACGCGTATCAAAGATAAGGCCATATCCAGATTACTCTTCCTCTTCCTACATTGAAGATTCAATCCACCACACCGACAGCATAGTGAAGAACATTTCTTCTGAACATTCAATGTCCACTACACCATTGACTTCAGGGGAAAAGAACAGAAATTCCATTAACTACGAGCGGCAACAAGCACAAGCTCGCATCCCCAGCCCTGAGACAAGTGTCACCAGTTTGTCCACCACCAACACAACCGGCCTCACTCCCAGCACTGGCATGACCACCATATCCGAAATGCCTTACTCGGATGAAACAAACTTACACACTACAAATGTCATGCAGCCAGGTGGGCCCACCCCTGTTTGTCTGCAGCTAACAGAGGAGGACTTGGAGACAAATAAATTGGATCCAAAAGAAGTGGATAAGAACCTGAAAGAAAGCTCTGATGAGAATCTGATGGAACATTCACTTAAGCAGTTTAGCGGGCCAGATCCACTCAGCAGCACTAGTTCCAGCTTGCTTTATCCACTGATAAAACTTGCAGTAGAGGTGACAGGACAACAGGACTTCACACAAGCTACCAATGGTCAGGCCTGTTTGATCCCAGATGTCCCAGCTGCTCAGGTCTATCCTCTACCCAAGCAACAGAACCTTCCGAAGAGGCCTACTAGCCTCCCTCTGAACACCAAAAATTCAACAAAGGAGCCACGGTTAAAATTTGGTGGCAAGCACAAATCAAATTTGAAGCAAGTGGAAACGGGCGTTGCCAAGATGAACACTATCAATGCTGCAGAACCTCACGTGGTGACAGTTACCATGAACGGAGTGGCTGGAAGGAGCCACGGCATAAACTCTCATGCTGGCACAACCCAGTATGCCAATGGCACAGTGCCCTCTGGCCAGAGCAGCAGTTCGGTAGCGCAGAGGGCCCAGGAAATGCTTCAGAACCAGTTCAGTGGGGAGGACAGTCGGCTGAATATCAATTCCAGTCCTGACGAGCACGAGCCCTTGCTGAGGCGGGAGCAGCAGGTTGGCCACGATGAAGGTGTTCTGGACCGCCTGGTAGACAGGAGGGAGCGACCCCTGGATAACGGCCGAACAAACGCCAACAACAACAACAGTAATCCGTGTGCAGACACAGCTGCAGCCAGCATCCAGAATGTAGTGAGAAATCCTGGGCACACCCAGACTAGAAGAGCACAGAGGCCGAATTCACTGGATCTGTCAGCCACAAGTAGTTTGGATAGCAGTAGTATGCAGTGTAAGTGCCTGCAGGACTTAACAGTTTCCCTAACACTTTTTTACCTAATATCTGCATACATCTGCTTGAATAGAAATTATTTCCGTCTCTCCTGTCTCTCCTCAAAGCACACTTATTAAATCTCATATAAATGTAATTTCTCTCAGCACAATTTCAGCCTTTTTGATAAGGTCCTGTCTCCATCATTTCCAGTATATTAGATCACTATCATCCATCCCCATACACAGAATAAATCTCTCTCTTTCTAACCCATCCACTCTGGCTCTACGTTAACTTTCGTTATTCCTTGCAAGGCTCCTACCTTTGGTAGCTGCAAAGCATATTGAAAAATTGTCCTATTTTTTCTGCAGGGGCACATTATACCTTCTTTTCCTTACTTTTCCTCATTATCTCAAGAGTAGCTGTCTCTAAGATGCATTGATTAAAATAATTTATTGTAATAACTACTCACATGCTTCATGATTTTAAAGCAACTGATTTTACTGTATTAGCTCAGCCTAAATGGAGGGTCAGGCATTTTCCATTTTGCTGTCCTAGCTCTAATAATTAGAGTAATTTGCCTTGCACATAAAATTTAATCCAAGTAATTAGAGAAGGAATTGATTTTAGTCATTCATTTCAGAATACCTTCCTTGAGAGTTTTGTGGCCAGAGGTCTAAGAGGTTAAAATGGGGCTCTCCTTTTTACAGTAAGAATGTAATCACGTAGTTATAGATAGATACATCCTCTAGATTTGAGCCTGTTTGAGCTATTGGAAAGACCTCCTGGCGTACATTTTAAAGAAAATATATTTCCAGAAGTCACTGTAGTCTTGAAAGGTGCTTGCATATCTCGTGACTGTGTTTAGGAACTTGCTGTGATACTAGTGGACTAAACTAGGATGCCAGGCATCATGGAAATCAAAGGTTGAAAACCAAATGAGAACATATCTTTCAAGAAATGTAGTTGAATATTCAGCAATGGAATGTTTAAGCCTTCCATTTAAGTAGGAAACCTTAATTTTTTTCTTAACATGTTGATGTGAGTTGAAACTTTACTGAGATAAAGAAAAAAGATCGTTGCAGTGACTTTCTTTAATTGAAGGTTTAGTTAAAAGAAGGGGTCATGTAAAGTTTTTTTAACAATCAGATTTCGACTGCTGAAGTTTTATCACGATTAAAGTTGGTTTTGCCAGTTTTGCAACCCAGCATTCCAAATCCTGACTTAACAGAGAATGAGCTGCTTTGTTTTCAGGTGAAATGCTTTGCCAGGTGGAGTAGGATTAGGGGACCTAACATTGCACTATTTAAATTTTAGCCTTTGCTGTCCTGTAGTAGCAATGTTCTTTTGTACCTCCCATTACAGGTAATATAAGATACTATGATTGCAAAAGCCCCTCAAATGTCAAATGCTGATTCTCCTGTTCGATGCCAATGTGCATTCCAGGTAACACAAATTACTTCACTGAAGTAATTTCTGACAGAGAACAGAATCTAACCCTTTGTTTTAGTGGCAGCTGTTGTAGTTGATACACGTGTCATGCCTCTGCCACGCAGTTGCCTCTGTGTTTAAAGATTTTGTTCCTTTGTTCTGTTTCACCTAAGTAACAACCCTGGACTCCAGTCTAATCTTACCTTCCTCCTAATACTATTTTCTGTTCTGTTTTTTTTGGTTTGGTTTGGTTATTTTTCCTTCAGTAGGTGACTCCTCACAGGATGGCAAGTCGGGCTCAGGAGAGAAGATCAAGAAACGTGTGAAAACTCCGTACTCCCTCAAGCGATGGCGTCCATCAACATGGGTCATCTCCACGGAGCCGCTGCACTGCGAGGTCAACAACAACGGCAGTGAGCAGGCAGTGCCCCCCAAATCCAGCACTGCTGTGTACCTTGCAGAGGGGGGCACTGCCACCACTATGGTCTCCAAGGACGCAGGGGTGAACTGCCTGTGAAATACTTCAAAAGCCGACAAATGACCTTTTTTTTGCATTATTTGAAACAGATGTGCAGAAGACATTTTAAAAAACTGCTTTCTCCTCCTGTCAGCAGCCCCTACCAAGGACTCGCTTTAAATAGATTTCAGCTATGCAGAAAATTTTTAGCTTATGCTTCCATATTTTTTTATTTTGTTTTATTTTTTGAACGTTTTTGCACTTTTATTTAGTATCGCTAAAGTTAAGTCTGTCTGTTTTGACCACGGAATATATATATGTGTATCAAAGATGTGGTCTCAAAATATTTTTTTAAAAAAAAGTAACAAAAAAAGTATTGCTGATAATCAGTTTGGACCAGTTTCTTAAGGTCACTAAGATCATAAGCAGACTCTAAGACAGGTTTGACTGCAGTGGTGTCTCGTAACCATGTTTTGATTTCTGTGCACAAGCTAGTCTGTATATTTCTATGTTACAAAGTGTATTCTCTTTTGAACCCCTTATTTTCCTTGTGTCATGTTGAAATGTGCAATAGTCTATAGTTCACAGTAGGCTTAATTGAAAAGTGTGTTTCTAAAACTGCCACATGTTCCCATTTTTGTATTTGTTAATTTTTCCTTGACAGTTGAGCAGTCAGCCGGTCATGACAGTGAACTTTGCACATCATAGCCAGCTTGAAGCAGCTGCCAATATCACATTGTGCTCAGAGGTGGCAATGCATGAATTTTCCCCAACTTGAAAGGGCTTTAAAAAAGGAACAAAAAAAGTCTGAGCTCTGTACCTTTCCTTTGATCCTCCCAAATCAAAATGTGTTTCCTTTATAGTAGTAGATGCCAGCCTGTGAAGTTGAGTAACAAAATGTTGAACAAATGTAAGGAAACAGTATCAGCCATTTTTTCCATTTTATTTTGTGTGCAGTTTCACCCCTTGTATTTATGTAAAACCTTATTTAGGTCACTAATGATGTACATTGAAAAGTACATTTTATTCAGAAATATTAATAATTGTCATACTTAAAAGCTTGGGTAAAGATTGGTTGTGAACGTATTTTGTTTACACAGAGAAAAAAATGATAAATCTTAGTTGGCACAAAACAGTTTTATGATGAGTCACAAGTCTTTCCTGATTTGCCTCCTTACAGACAGTATGGGGTAAAAATCAGGCTGATTACTTACACAGGTAGGTGCATCCTAACTGATTGTTGTTGCCAAGTTGAGTTGAAACTCATCCTCCTTTCAGAGTTCTTAGAGGCCCTCATTCATCTTGTTAAAATTTATTGCATGCTTTTAAAATTATGTGGTGTTTATGGGGGAGGGTTGGGGATTTTATTTTCCCTCTACTTTAGTCCCTTCTTTCAGTTTGTATGCACATTGATTTTAGCTGTCAGTGAACGTGAATGTAATATGTATTGAGACAAACTGTTTTTTCACTATCTCAAGAAAACCTTTCCTGGTTTTGGAGTGATTGGTTTTACTGTCTACTGAAAGAAAATTACTTTTCTTATTAGTTAGAACCTTCTTCCACCTAAGAAATACCCTTCCACCTGAGAAACATTCTTTCCAATTGAAAACACTTCAGTAAAAACTATTTGGATATAAAAAGGTGTAACACATCAGTCTTCGGTAACAAGCAAAGATCTCATCACTTCATCTGAAAACTGGTGATGTTCAAAGAAAGAAAATCAATTCAGTCAGCCTGCCAGACTCCTGTGGCAGGATACTGGCAGCAAACAATTGCCTCCCCCAGCCTGTCTCCTTTCAGCTGACTGAAGCAGATGCTCTCTGCTTTTAAGCTCATTTGTTTCCTTGCTGTTTTACCTTTTTTTTCCCCCTAAGGTAAACTTTGCCAACCCTGTTCTTCTCTGTTGATACAACTAGCCTAATACATGCCTTGCTTATATCTGACTCTTGCTGTTCCCCAAAATCCCTTGCTTATGCTTGATTCCCATGGTCTTCTCTTGTAATGCTTCTTAACATTTCTTAGATTCTCCTAGATATCTCCAAGAGGTAGCACTATAAATCCAGACTTTGATTAAGTGTAGTTGTAGAAACACAAGCCACAAGGCACATTTTGAGCTCCCTATGTTCTTTAAGCACCAGTTCAAATAGTGTCTCTCGTCTCTGAGGCATAATTATGTTTTCCCCCTGTATAATACAGTAACATCTCCCCTTTTTAAAAATACAGCCTTCTTCTGGTTTGACTTTTAATTCACTCTCTGGCTTCCCATCTGCTGCAGTCTCACGTCCCAGATGTTGAAAACCTGCCAGTTGCTCAGCTGGGTTTCCAGACCTGAATCAGAATTTCTGGCATTCTGTTCACATTGCTCACTGTGGCTCTCTTCTCTTCTGGTCTCCTGTGAGTCTCCGTTTGGAGTGCGCGGTTGTTTTTTGGTGAGCACCATATTGTGGTGTTGAGGATTCTTCACTTCTTTCCCAATGACTTTTGCTTTGCCTTGCATGTATCATCCATCAGCATTTCAGAATGTGGGCTGAAAACAATATTTAGGACTCTTACTAACTCAGACTGCTCTGGGGAGAGAAAAATTACTTCTCTGACTGCTGCTTCTTTCTGCTGAGACAGAATTGCACCAGTCTTTTAGCCTTTCTTTGCAGGCCATGCCTTTGTAAGAAATCCAACTTTTTTGTGATCAATGCAATCAAAAGAATTTTAATACCAGATGAAATTGTTGTTCTGCAGTTCTCCTTCAACATTCTTAAACAATACTTTGCTTCTTTCCTTTGTCTATTTCTATGACTTGCTGGAGGGCCTTTGGAATGAATTATAATTAGCTGCAAGATTGGCTGTGCAGTTTACCATGGATAAATATAATTTGTAACATGATAGAAAAATGTACTTTATCATGAATTACCCTATAGATGAAATAGATAAAAATCTATTCTTTTTTAAAGGTCACTCAAAGCAAACTCTTAAGTAGGTACCAAAATACTGTAATTCTGCACAGCTAGGTGAAATCAGATTAGCAGTTTGGTTTTAATGTTTAATTTAGTAACGCCTTCTTTTTTTTCCTCACAGCACATAATCCAGTGTCCATAGAACACTTTCTCTGTAAATTAAATTATACTGAATTTTATCTTGTGCCACAGGGAATCATCCTTAACCAAACAAAATACATGTAAGAAAAGGACTTCTACAAATCAAACACAGGAATAGTTGATATTGTACAACAAATAAGGAAGACAAATGTGCTTTATTTCATTGTGCATTACGATTTTGCTTATTTTCTTGGGTTTTTTTAAAAAAAAGGAAAATTATGAAAGTTGATAATTTTCTATCAGTTTCTCATGTATATTGCAGACAAGATAAATGCAGCAAAATTAAAATAGAATGGTAGTGTAACTACCTATTAATTATGCCACTGTCAAATAGGCAATAGTAGAATATTTGTTACAGTAATTTATAATGGATAATTCCAGTAAAATGACTGAGCAAACATTTTGACGTTGGTGTAAGACAAAATCCGAAGTCTTGCTGGGTATAGAAAATGGCTTACTAGTGGAAGCCAGGAGAGTTGCTTAGATTAATGCATTGTCTCTTGTTCTGTTTCCTGTAATAGAGATACCAACATAACATGGGTTTTAGAATGTGAATTCTAACCCTTTGAACAGACATGCCTCATAGTCTTCTAAAATTGGTATTTACAGGTCAGATTATCTGCAACACTTCCCTGAATTTGTTTATAACGCTTTACAGCTTCATATGCTGGCCAATCAGTATTACCAAGGCCTTTCTTGAAACTCCAAGATGCACTTACACTGCACAGCTGAAGTAAAGGTATTCCTAATTCAAAAGAAAACCATCTGATCGTGTCATAATTAAAATATTTTCAGAAACAACATTTCCATTCTTGTTCTGCTTTCTTAGTACCACTCATTTGTCTCTTACTTTCATATAGAAAATTACCTAAATTTTTCAAATTTTCAAAGGCAACACATTTTGATTTTTTTCAATGCACTGGGCACAAAACAATGCAAGATAGATGCTGGCAATTTTCAGGAAACAAGCAACAAAAAAATGCCCACCTCATAAATACGTTCAGAAAGTTCATATCCTCCTACCTGTCAGCTTTCTCTAAAAGAAATCTGGAATGCTGCCTGCCTCAGAGAGGAGAATAAGGAAATTCTTTAATTGTATGGAATAAATTATTGGCCCAAACTTAATAGTAATGAATTCTTACTTAATATATATATATATGTATACATTGTATATGCCCTAGTTCCAGTGTTTAGTGCATTTTGCTCTGATATTCCTTTTTTAAATGTTAAAAAATATCCACTAATATAATATTACTGTGTCTATGTTCAGATTATAATTTTCTTTAATGAAAAAAAACAAAAGTTCATAGCCATTCTGCCACTGAAATGTCACTGAGGACATTTCTTGCCTAATTAGGGAGAATTTTAAATTTGACCTATTTAGTCTATACATTAGGAATTAATTATGCTGTAATTTTTACTTGTATAAAAATGATGGTTGGTCCCATTGCTGAAATAGGCTGGGTTTAAGCGGTAAAAATAATAATTGCCAAGCACAGTAACATATAAATGACCTGATATCTAATTGGAAGATTTGAAGCGGCTCATCAAAGTAAATTGAAATTGGATTGATCAGGCTTTGAAAGTTGGATCATAGACTGGACAACTTAGTATTTTGCATAAGTTTGGATTATTTTAACTTCTCTGTCTGGTCTCCCAGTATCCATTTTAACACATAAATAGATTAACCTTCTTTTTAAAGCGTGCTTACTATTTTTTGTTCAACCTCAAGCCTTTCTTCAGTGAAAAATCTATACATATTGCAGTGAAGCCAGATATATATATTTTTATGTAAACTCGGTATGTATTTAGATGCATATGTATGTTGTGTGTAAGTTCCAGGATTAAATTCTGTGAGTTACAACATCAGATGGTAGCACTGGTAGAAAGTACAATGGGGGCGGGGGGGGAGGGACGGTTTCATATGCCATTTTAAAATTGTCTGTAGTGCATCACAGTAAAGCTGGGATCAGACTGTGACACATAGTCCAGTAGTTCAAGATCTCCTGTGACAGACTTGTCACTGATTGTTTGGGTGGAATGGATTTATGAGAGAGAGAGAGAGAGAGAGAGAGAGAGAGAAACCTGGGAATGCACATGACAAGCTTTATCTGAAGCTGAGTAATTTAAGATACCTCTCTCAAAGATCAAAAAATAACCCAAAACACTTAAAACATGATAATTTTTACAAGGCTTTTTTGTGTAATAGCTATAGTTATGTGTGTGGTTGCCATTTAAACATAGTATTTTAGTCCATTAAATCCAATTACGTTTTAGGCTTCTATATTGTCATATGAAACTGTAGCTATAGAAGTACATCCCTTTTTGATCTCACCCACCCCCCAAGTGTGTTCAGTTTTGACACAAGAGAGTAACAAATCAGATTTCTCATTTGGGGTTTCTTCTGTACTGAGTAAAATTGGAGGCAGAAGTTCCATTTCTGCAATAGGCAGTGTGGGTGCTCCTGCAGATCCAAATGGATGTTATGTTCAGCACCTGTGTTTCTGAGGGAAACCTCATTGGCTCACGGCTGAGCCCAATGCTCTTGGAATCCAACAGGAGCCTGCCTTTGATTGTGGGCGAAGGAGGGGTGGGTTCTGCTGGCTGTGGTGTTAAAATGTTTCTGGGGAGGATTAGCCCTAGGAGAGCTGATGTGGAATGTGGGGCTGCAGGGGCAGCCCTGGCTCCTGAGCCTTGCTGGGTATTGCTGATGGATTCAGGCTGTGGAGCTGGGTCAGGACAGGGCAGCTGTGGCTTTGTCAAGAAGAGGAACTGCATTGGGGGAATGGGAGTGGAAGGGTTCAAGATAAATCCTCATTTGCACCAAGGCCCTTTAATGTTGATCTGGGCTCCATGCAGGTCTTTGTTAGCAGTGCATTATTAATACAAATTACTTCTTATGGCCATTTCTGTTTATTTCACTGGTTTAATATACATGTATGCATAACAAGCAGGAACTAGTTGGAGTTATGCTAATTCATAGTGTAATCATCAGCTGTTGTTCAAAGCCTATTACTGTTTTTATCGGCTATTGTTTGAATTTGCAAGTCGTTCAGTTGGTTAACTTCAGTGCATACACCTTGCTTCCACAGCACAGGAAGGAAGGATTTCTTCCCAGTCCTTGCAGGCTTCTGCAGATTTATCACTGGAGTGTGTCCATCAGGGCACAGCATCTGGCCTGGTAACTATTTTAAAGCAGAAATAATTAGCCTTTATAACTCCCTAGTTCCAAGGTCTCCCAAACCTCCACTTTTGTGGCCCATTCACTTGTTTTAAAGACAGCAAACATGTATGAGGTTTATTTCTAGAGCACTTGATTCACTTTCTTTTTTGTGCTTCAGAACTGTATCATGAAATTTCACACTTCAGTCATGTTTATTCAGAAAATAATTAATGTTTCTGGTCTTTGTAGTTTGTAAGAAGTCACAAGAACAAACAGGCAAGTCCAAGTTACAGCTGACTCATTTGTCACTTTTGAATTTCCTGATTGGTGACTCTTCTCTCTCTTTCACACTGTTGAAACGTATTTAAAACGGTTTGTATGTATATGTTTCTTGTCTGCTTTTTGTCTCTAGAGGAAAGCGTGCTCTATTCACATTTATATAAGCTGGAATCGTATTTTACAATCGCTGTTGATTATTTTCCCCCCAAATTCCGTATAAGAGGAAAATAAACATGGCAAGAATGAATTTCTAGGGTTTGGTCTTCTGTAAAGGCTGAAATAAGAAGATGTGGAAGTGCCATTTTCCTTATGAAAAACTGTAAAGAGAGCATTATTTTCTGAGCGAGCTTTTCTGGGGGAAGAGGGGGAGAAATCCTAGAATATGGAGTCTCATCAGAACCCTTTTCTTAACGGGTATTTTTGGTTTTCCTCTCAAACGAATGAGGAAATATCATGTATGAATTTATAAATAATTGCTTTCAGTTATTTCTTTTGTATAAGCTGCCCAATACCCTTGCTATACTGTATAAGTTGTGTTTCATGGAACAGTGTGAGTATGAAATAAAAAGCTAATTTTTGGTTTTTAATCATCTGTGGATGCCACTATGAAAGCTGACATTGTTAAAGCCACTACAGAGTTTTCTATGAATACTTGTAAGAATTGCTTTGTTATATATAAACCTAAATAAAGAGATTGTATTGATACAGAGACATTGGATAAGAACATTTAAAAGGCTATTCTTTAGGCCTGAGAGAAAAGGCTTGCTGTAAAAATGGTGCATTATTCCATTTATTAAAGATCATATTAATGACAAAAAGCATGGTCTTTTTTTGGTGGTTCATGTTGTTACTGGCCACGAGTACTAACATGCTCTGCTGTATTAGTTGGTTGGAGGATAAGGAATTCCTTGATTACTAAGGGCTGAATAGGACTTCCAGACACCTTTGGCATGATCAGGTCCCACCCTGCCTTGTTCCCAGGTGGTCCTGTGCATTAGGAATCACTGGGACTTGCACTTGCTGGAGTAGTGGTGCCTCTGCTCCCTTCTGCCCCCTTTCGCACTGGCCAGCCAGGTCAGGTGCTTGTGTTGGAACTGAACACGGTTTAGCAGACGTTTCACAGCAGCAGGCCTTGCATGACCTCTTGTCACACTTTGTCTGCTTGCTAAGTGTAAATGCAGAAAAAAAAGAACAGGAAAAAGAGGTATTAAACTAAATACTTTTCTCCTTCAGTTTTGGTTGGTGCTTGGGAAGAGCACAGGATTGATGGCAACCAGGCATGTGGAGGAACACAGCAAGCAATGACCTCTGCAGCTGGGACAGGAATTAAAAGAGCAACCCCTTACCCTTCCCGCACAAACTATTGCACTTCCCCCTCCCCATGAAGAAAGAGACAATATCATTCTTAGAAGCAGAAGTTTTCTCAGCCCAGACCTACTGTCCTATCCAGCAGAACTGAAAAAGATGAATTTAGTTACAGGAGAAGGATGCTGCAAATTTCCACTGACTGACACTTTCCACTGTACACAGATGGGTGGCATCCATCCTGCAGTTCACTTGTTTTGTTGGCTTTGTCTCCCCTCCACAATTATTGTTAATGTATTTTTCTCTATCCACAGTGATGATTTTTGCAAGCAAATAAGTGGTGCAAGTCTCTGGCCAAAGAACTAACTCCAAAATTCAAAGAAAAAAGGGAGACAGAATGAGGACCTTCATTTCTTACTGTCATAAGTAATGAGGAAGCAACAAACTGAGGCAAGTAGTGTATGGCTGAGTATCTGCCTGTATGGCAAATCATCTCAGCCCCACAAGTGAACCCTGAAACCTTTGGCTACAGAAAGGCACCATGGCAGGCCTTGCTTTCCCAGGAAGCAGGAAGCACAATGGGAGTGGGAACCAGCATGACTAAAGTAGCTGACCCCAAAAGCAATTCTCACTCTTGGCTTGCCTGACAGTAAGAGCAGCCAAGTCCTGCCCTACCCCAGCAGGTGTGGCTGAGCCTTATCCTCAGGGCATCTAAGAAACCTGACTCAGCCCTGCAGGAACAGTGTGAATGGTGAATTTTACTGATAGATTTTTCTTTGGGTGCATGAGCTACTCAGGCTTAAGAAAGTCTCCTCATAATTTCCCTGTGTGACCTCATACAGTCACCTCCGCCAGCTCTCCCCTGCAGAAATAACAACCACATTTATTTGCCTTTGCTTTGCTAATGGGAAATGAAAGTAAAACAAGGATAATTATATTCCCCTTTGTTCCAGAGCAGCGATGCAGCTGCAGAACGTACTTTGTGGAACACAGCCATGTCAGTCTTCCATTTGTTTCCATTCAGGGTTTTTTTCCCCTATTTACTTCTTGCTAATTCTGATGTTATGGAAATTCTCCACGTGCGGGAGATTATAGACATCTGCTCACTGCCATGACCCAAAACACATTCTGTTGGATAAGAAGGTTAATTTTCCACAGGCAGGAAAACTCAACTATACCAAAATACTTGTATAAATTCAGCTTTTCATGTTAATCTGAAGCATTGTCATTCTCCATCCAGTGGAGGGTTGAAATGTTTTGATTCCTGAAACTTAAATGGCACACTTGGGTATTCCTTTACATCAGGGGATCTTCTTTCAGCTCTCAGTACCACAGAGAAAGTCTGTGAGAAATCCACAAATGGTGATCTGAGCTGAAGTCATGCTTTGGGGATCACTGATGCCTCTTTTACAAAGACAACAAATAAGGCTGCCTGAGGACAGCTGGTCTGTGGGAGGTGATTAAGGAAAGAAAGTCTGTATTTACTATGCAGTATCTGAGCAAATGGCATTTCTAGACAGGGCTCACATGAGCACTGGAAAAATGTTAAGGATGCAAATATTGAGAAATGTTGGAAACAACTGATCAGGTGCATTTCAGTTCACAGGACAGGAGCTTTCCAGCACCCTCTATCACGGTCCATCACGTCCTTTTGAGAACAAGGACATACAGTCAGTAGAAAGCAGGCAGGTGGTTTGAGCAGATAATGGACAAAAGCCAGTGTGCAGCACCTCAAGTACATGAGGTGGATTTGAGGAAGGAGAAAGCATGAAGGGAGGCTAGGGAGACTTGTTTCAGGCACCAGCAACACTGTAGAACTCAGCATTTGTCTTTGGCCCAATTTCTTTGTTGTTGCTGCCAAGCGCTAGCAGGAAAGGATAGTGTAGGGCGTTGTGATAAAGAGGGTACAGAGGTTGTACAGCTCGTTTTACCCGTGCCACTGCTTGTAACAGGCCTGCAAGCAGCTCCTAGGAAAGGTGCAGGCCTGTTTGCTTTCTCCTGTCACCTATTGCAGCCTTTGTTTGGGAGAAGTTCTTGCCACAAGCTATCAGATTTCCTAATCAGAATGACTAGAAACACCGTTTTCATAAGGTACTTTTGTGCACATGGGGAGCGAGATTGGCTTGTACTCTGTTCCTGGTTTTGTTCCTGACAGCCTGTTTGCTTTGCAGTGACTGGTATTTTGCCAGTCTGCTGTAATATTGAAATTACACCTGTTTTCTCCATCTCCTTCCCTTTCTTTCCCTTTGTCCCCCTCCCCCTTTCCTCTTATTGGAAAGGTAATAATTGATCCCTGCAGATGTGTTGTGAAGAGTAACTTCTAGCACTTCCAGGTCTCTGGATTAGTGAAAAAGTCAGATCTGGCCCAAATCACTGCAGCAGGGTGTTGGTCTGGCTAGCCCAGGAGGTAGGCATTGCTGATGCACATATCAGCTGCACTGGTGCAGCCAATGTGTGTATGGGTGACCAGAGAATTTTGTGCAGGATCGATCTCTGCTGAGATGGAAATACTTTACTGGGAACCTGTATTTCTGTTGCCATTCCAAGAGTTTTCTTGCAGGACCACTAACAATTTTGAATCAGGCAGGCTAACTTTCTTTATTGTTTGCTTCTGGAAAACCAGAATGCAACTAAATCATGTGTTTGAGCTTCACCCTGGATCATGAGGGATGGAAATGTGCTTTTAAGGCACAGACAAGCAGAAGTTCCCCTCTATTTACATACGCTATTAACGGAGACTGAAAGTGACACGAGAACAGGCAGAAGCAAGCAAGAAGACTTGATCTGGGCACTGTGTTAACCCCAGCTCAGCAGCCAGCCACAGGATGGGCTCACAAGTTCTCCTGTGGCAAACCAACAACAGCCTCGGGAATCCTTCCCCTGTCCTGGGTTGAGGTGCAGGAGGCAGGCAGAGGAACTAGACTGTGCTAGGGAAGCGAGGGACAGAAGCAGGAGGAAGGGCAGGGTTGTTTCAGGATGAGCCCCTGGTGGGATGCCAGCTGGAAGAGCTGTGGCTCCGTGCTGGCGTGTGGCAGAGCTGAGAACAGCTCTTGCAGGCTGAGCTCTTGCTCAGCGTGCAGCCATGAGGCAGGTGCCCCTCCTCGGGGGAGCTGGGACAGCCCAGCATGCAGCTCGGGGTGGACCTCAAGGAGAAGAGACACCCTCTAAGCTCGCTGTGATGAAGCAGCAGCTTAGCCATGCCAGCCACAACTGCTGGAGATGTCTGCCTGCTCCTACTGAGGAGAATCAGCCTGACACGTTGTCTGAGCACTTGGCTGTGAACAGCAGCAGGGCTTGGGGCTTTGCCCGCCTTTGCTTTCTTCCTCTCTAAGATGACATCCTCTCTCTCAGTGATGCCTCTCTGGCTCTCCTGGAAGCAGTCAGGCTGAATGGGGGGTGCAGTGCATGAGGATAGGATGGTACCATAGAGACAAATTGATGTCTGGTTCAGATGTGACCAAACAAGTTAAAAGCTCCCCTGCCGCCCATGGCTGAGTGCAAGGGAGGATTCAGAACTCTGCTTGATCCATTCTTTCCCAGTAAGTGTTTTCCCAAACTGGAGAATCACATGCTCATGCTTCATCACATACTCTGCTCAAGTTAATTAGTTTAACTACAGAGCTAGTATGTGTCTGTGGAGAGTGAAGAAAAATCATTTTGTCACTGCCTCTCAGTGCATGAATAAGCCATGCTTTATATAGTGAATAAGACACGCTTTCCACCAACTCTTTACCTTTTCTAAATGTTATATGAACAAGTAGAAGCAAAACAAGATTTTAGGCCTGAATCAGAAAGAGTGAACTCTCTTCTCTGCTCTCTTAAGTGTCTGTAGTTACATGCCTATTCATCACTTACACAGGATGTTTATCATCCTACAACTTGGTCATAAAACCTACATTACTGAAATATTGTCACTTACCAAATTAATTTATAATGTCAACATTTGAAACAAGTATTTTATAGTATGTAATTCCTTTGTATGCACAGTACAGAAATTGTGCTGGCGCCTTGCTGGAGCAATCAGAGTTTAATGGTTGTAAATGAAGAATTTCCTTTTGTAATTTGCACATGTTCTTCTAACATGAGACTAGAAATACAGAAAGACATTACATGTCTAAACACAACACAAATATAGACAAATCTATTATATTTGCAAGCTCTGTAGATATGGGCTAAAAATGCTAAGTTTTTGAAAAATAAAAATTCCTTGCTTTTCAAAAGGTAGAAAAGTTGCATTATTGAATGGGAGGAATCGTGCAAATTATTGTTCAGCATCTTGTAGGATAGCTGGGGGAGATGATACTGTCTCTTGTTTAAGTGAAGTAGGCCACTTCTCTCAGTTTTACTGAAAAAAAGATTCTGGAATGTGGTGATCAACATGCTTTTCCTTCTGGTCATTCTTTTTCTTCATCCCAATCTGAGAACAGTTTCAGGTCCCATCACTGAAGAAAGTGGGACTCCAGTAACTCCTCCAGCAGCTGGACACTCGCCACAGGGTTATTGCTTAGTGTTGCTGCTGATGTCGAACACACGCTCAGAAAACAGATCTCTATGCATGGAAAAACATGTCACATGTAGGTGAGCTTAGCACTGGCTTCTAAAGAAATTATCCTTCTCCCAGGTAGTTACGTGTACCAGGAATGTGCAGTGGGAGCACCTCCCAAGCCTGCGTGTAAGTGTTGCATTGAGAACTGAGGTTCTTTGTCAAAAATGTGTTATCTTAATGCTAGTGAGGCACTGAAGCCTCTGAATGTTATTTCTATGAAAACTTTTCTTAAAGATTGTATCTTACAAAATGTCACAGAAGTGCATTTTGCATTTTTCTTATTGCATAGAATTTGATTTATGTCCAAAGTCCCATCTGTTGTTTTTTATTGTTTTAATCTTAATACCTTATTTCAATCTGTTTGCCTTCTCAAATCCCCACAGATATTCTGGAATATTAACTAGGTTCTTACAGGTTTTGTGTGAAGCAAATTCTATTATATTTGTCCTATTTTTTAAATGTCTTTTTCTCCAGTTGATGTTCAACACCCACATAAACAAGCAAAACAATCTCACTCTGCAGGGGAGACATGAGAAATGCAATGAAATATCCTGAGGCATAATCTAATGTTTAGATTAGACTCCCAGAATCTGTAGGCTTTCAACCTTCAATATTGCTTACATTACCATAGGTAAAAAAAAATTCAGGCAGTAGATTACTCCTCTACATGTGCTGCTTTGCATTTATTTAATTTTAGAATGAGACAACAGAGTATTTGAAGCTGCTTGAAGTACAGTCATTTTCTGAAAGGTTTACTATTATTACTATTATTTTAACAGAGCATTTTTCATGTCTATTATTATGAGCAGTGAGCAGTACTAATCACAAATTTTCAGTCTGTAGTACCAGAATACTCCTATCTGTTTTATTAGCTGTACAGTGGGATTTGGGCTTCTCAGTTTAGTTAAACCTCTCTGACCCTTGCTTCTCTGCTTTTCATTTGGTGTTAGCAGTTGACCAGTTCCCTGATTGTTTACATCCCTGCTTTCAGCAGGTTCCAGATTTGTTCATGCAGCTCTGTATGTTTGATCAGTCTGCCCTTGAGGGCATTCAATATGCTTCAGCCTTTGGATTGATTTGTTTGTATCTGCAGCACTTACCACACACCATATTTTAAGAAAAGAGCCAACAGCTTGCATGTAAGGGGCCAGCTGCCATACCTAGGCTTCATCTCCCAGCACAGAGTACAGAGCAGCACATTTTGGCAGGACTCTGGATGGGTGCCGAGGGCCTCCAAGCCAATGCGATGTGGGAGTGCTTACCACCTCCTGGGGTGGCTCTTCAGCCTGGTTTGTGAGAACAGCGTATCTGCTGAGCTCCCAGAGCCAATGGCTTGATAAAAATTCCAGGCAGGGAGGAGCTGGAGACATGGAGATGGGTCCTGTGTACCTGGGATCACATGTGACTCCAGGGCATTTGGAGTCACTGAAGTGACTGTGGTCACTAAAATGCAGATTGCTGGTACCACACGTTGCTGGTAGAAGGCTCACAGCCTCTGTAGTGATGACGAGTATCATTCCTATTTTTTTGGATCACTGTTGGCACCAGTACATTAAGTGTTATGGCCAGAATAAGAGTGTCACAGATTTGAAGGAACCCCAGCCTAGAGGTTACACATAAAACCATATGAAATGTGTCGCTCAGAGGTGGCCTGGACAGCATTTGGTAAAGTGTGCAGGCAGAAAGGAAGGTGACAGCTGAAAAAACCCCAGAGCCTGAGAGGTGTGAATTGCAAGGAGAGTCTGGGGGATCTGAATCCAAGTTATTTGGGGCTGGGGTTTTTGTTTTGAAGGTTTGGGTTATTTTGTAATTGAAAAAGAGTTTCAAAACTAATTTCAAGTTCATAATCCTGCTTTAGCTCTTTCCATTATTTCCATAAGGTGTAGGAGTAAGATCTTGTTGTAACACATTTGTTACAGTTTAAACAAATGAATGTAAGAAGTACACTGTGTTTGAGTAGGTCCGAGTACATGACTTTACATGTTGAGCTCTCACGTTTGCTGCGTGCAAAGCAACACAACTGATGCTGAGCAGTGCACATAAATTCTTTGCTTTATATTCTCACAGCTATTCTGTGGAGCAGTGCCATCTCTGCAGTGTGACAATAATGTGGGAAGTACTATAATTGTCACAGGTATCTTCTGCAAGTGAAGTCGTGACTTGGCTCCATAGTATGCAGCATGAAAATAAATATGAATCAGTACCTGTCATTTTTGGCCTCTTCAAAACAGTAACAGGAATAAGAATGCTTTCAGAATATTTTGTGCCTTAGAAGTATCTTTATGGCACACTGCTAGCAAGTATTGGGAAATATTTCTGGTGAGGATAAACTCTGATGAAAGTCTGCAGCACAGCTGTACAGGCACTGGGAGTGGGTGCTGTCACAGCAGGAAGAACTGCAACTTCTGCTCTTGACTGAAAATTGCAGCAAAGAAGTGAAACAAATGCTGCATAAATTAACTTTCTTTAGGATAACTGCACTGTTCTGGGCTGTTGTTGTGGTTTAACCTGTCAGGCAGCTGATAGGGTAACTCCACACAGCTGCTCTCTTGCTCTTTCCCAGTGGGTGGGGGAAGTGAACTGGGGGGGAAAAAAGTAAAACTTGTGGATTGAGATACAGACAGTTCAATAAGGCATATAATGATGATAATAAATATTAATATAGTAGATATATAAATTTTATATCTATCTATAATATTGATAACAATAACAGAAGAACACAGAAAGCAAGTGATGCACAGCAATTTCTCACCACCTGCCAGCCAAAGCCCACCCAGTCCCTGAGCAGCAGCCCCCAGCCAGCTTTCCCCCTCATTCACACGCTGGGCTTGCTGCTGTGTGGTGCAGAACATCCCTTTGGCCCACTGGGGTCAGCTGTCCTGCCTGTATCCCCCCAGCTCCTCATGCCCCCCAGCCTCCTTGATGATGGGACTAGATGAGAAGCTGAAAAGTCCATGTGTCCCCTGGTGCTTTCTGTCAGCAGCTCCAGGTAGGGCTGTCCTCTAGCTAGTTGGTGAAAACACAGCTGGGTTTTGTTGATTATATCCCTTGGGATCTGAAAATGTTGTCTTGCCATTTAGTTCTTAAAAACTTGTTCTCCTAGTCCCCTGACCTTACTTTGTGTTATGGTAAAACTGGCTTTCAGAAGGATTCAGACTATTTTCTTCCCCTTCTCAAAAATTTCTTTCACTGTGTTGCTCCACAGATGAGTCATAGAAACAGCTGAAGGACAAAGCAGCAGACAGGTTCCATTTATCTCTCCAGACGTGCTGGGTGCTGGTTTTCCAACTCCTGGGTGTTTACCTGTGGAGAGCTTTAATGCTGAGGTTCTCTTTTTCAATATATATGTGGAGTGACTGAGGGAATTATGAGATCCCTTCATCCCCAATGACAGCAGTGCACAGCTTGCACTGTTCTCTGCCTCTCAGCCATTCCCAGCGAGGAGAACACTGTCTACCAGATATTTCATTAATTATGGGTTAACCAGGATTTTGATGCCTTGTACCAGCAGTGCTTGTCGTGGCTACAGAAAAATGACTGGGACGTGTCCCTAGGTGTAATTTACAAGGTAACAAGTAAATTGCAGAGTTGAAGGAAGGGATGCAATAGGGCAGATGATGATCTGCCAGGCTTCTGGAGCCTTCCCTTGGCAGCCACTTTCAGGGGTAGTACAGGGTAATCCTTAAGACTGGGCACAGCCTCTTGCAGTAGGATTTGATTGATCCATGCAGCTGTCCTTCAGGCCATATTATAAACATTTACAGTACCTGTGAGAGCATAATGCCTTTCAAAATAAATGTAATTAATCCAGAATGCAAGAGCTTACTTCATGACAACCTCATCGCTACATCTGTCGTATTCTCTTTTGCCAGTCTGATTCCTCACAAAATGCTCTCAACTCTGACAAGAGCTTTACTCTTCAAGGCTTTAGGTAGGCCAGTATCCAAGCACCTTTAAGAAGGGCCTGTGCACATAGTCTTGCTTTTTAGGTTTGTTTAACTTGTCAGCCACTAGGATGGAGCTCTTCAAAGGGAAATTAGGGATTTTTAAGTGAAGTGATCTTCAATCAGAAACAGCAAAGGTGAGAGGAAAAAAACCCAAGCACAACCAGGATGAACGGAGAGCAGTATGTAAATTTTTGCCACACCATTTGTATCATAGCAATGCTTCTCAATTGCAACATGTAACTTGTAGAGCAGTATTGAAAAGAATTTGTGCGAGTTCTGGCAGCTCAGAAGGCATTTGCAATAAAGACAGAAAAAAGGTTTATTCATTCCTTCTCGTGTTGAGGGTACTAACGTGTTTACCTTTCATCTAAATAACCAAGCACATGAACTAAGGCCTGTTCCATTCACTTATTCACTGCTCTCACGTATAAATTTGATTACGAGGATACCAGCAGTCAACAAATATTGTTAAAAGATTACAATGAAGATGCAACTAATCTGGCCTAACGGAGGAGAGTAAACACAGCAGTTAAGGGAAAAGGGGGTCAAGTCTGCCTGGATATTGCCAACGTCTCTGGTGCCATCATCGGTAGCATCGAGCTGGTGGCAAAGCGATTGGATAAACCGCTACGGAGCCCCGTCCCCTCCTGGAGAGCACCTCGGGCTAAGGATGATGGAATAGGGGTAATAGTCCCATAGAACGGGACCGAGAGGCGGGCGAGCCGCCGGCGGCTCTCAGCTCTGCCCGTGGCCGTGGCGGCCCGGCGGGAGGGGGAGCCAGGAGCGCGCGCCGTTCCCGCCGGGGCTGCTCCGCCGCACGTGCCGGGGGCAGCGGCGCGTCCCCGCGTGCGGCTCTTTAAGCTCTGCCCCCGCCCCGCGCCCCCCTCGCGCCCCCGGCGCGGGCTCGGCCACTCAGGCGCACGCCCAGCAGCCAATGGGTGCGCCGTAGCTGCGCGAGGCGAGCGGCGCCGCGCCCAATGGGAGGGCGCGGTGGGCGGGGCGCGCGGCCGGGGCACTATTGTTGATGAGGCGCACGGAGGCTGCGGGAGCAGCAGCGCGGAGGGGACGAGACCGGGACGGGACCGGGGAACCAGGGGCTGCGGCGGCCGTCGCCGCCGCCACCTGAGGCGTCGGATCCCGCGTGGTGCGGCCCGCGCCTCGCGCCTTTCCCTTCCTTCCCCGCCTCAGGCCGCCTTCCGCGAGCCCCGGCTCCCGACGGACGATGTCCCACCAGCGCGTGAGGCGCGGTGGCTCCCCGACCCCCGCCACACTCCGTGGCGGGGGGAGGTGGCGCGGCGGCGGCGGGCGGCGGAGCGGCGGGAGCGAGCAGTCGCCTCCAGCCTATGCGGGCCACGGTGCCCTTCCAGCTCAAGCAGCAGCAGCAGCAACAACATGGCAGCCCCACGAGGAGCGGTGGCGGCCCGGGAGCGGGGCTCCCACGCGCGGCGCCCCCCGGCAGCAGCGGGCGCGGCGGCCCCGCCACGGCCTCGCCGGGGGGAGCGGGGAGCGGCGGCAGCGCCTCCTCCTCGCGGGGGAGCCCCACGCGTGGCCATGGCGGGGCGCGGGGCAGCCCCCCGCGGCACCACCACCTGCCACCGCCGCCCCCGCCGCCGCTGCCGGGCTGCGGGCCCTCGCCCTGCTCCTCGCCCGTGCCTCCGCTGCCGGAGGGCAGGGTCCGGCACCACCACCGGCGGCAGTCGCCAGAGCCGGGCAGGAGCTCCCCAGAGAGGAAGAGTCCCAGCTCCCCAGTCTGCAAAGGTGAGCGCCGGGGGTCCGGGTCAGCGGCAAAAGGCACGTCCCGGGCGGCCGGGCCAGGCGCGGGATGCAGGGCTGGGGCCGGCGGTGCCTTCGAGCGCGCCGTGCCCCCAGGCAGAGATAGGCACAGGGCTGTGCCCGGGCTGGTGCTCGCCCTGCCCTTTCTCTGGCCGGCGGCAGGGCTTGCCGGGTGTGTGTGCGTGGAAGGGCTCATTGCTTTTGTTGCTGCTCTCTCGCGCCCTGGCTTTCAGAAGAGGAATGGAGAGCCAAGCTTGCCATGTGGGGGTTGTGACCGCTTCTGTAGTACCGCGAGTACTGCCTTGGGTTGGCAGATGAAAGGGATTCAGGAGGGTAGATGTACTTGAGGTGCTTGGGCACAAACCTAATTTGGTGTTCGGGGGCTGTTTTGAAGCCTTCACATCTCCCCTTTCTGCACACCTCGTGCCAGATGGTATATGTGGTGGTGATCCAAACAGTGTCCCTAAGCTTGTAATTAAAGAACTAACTAGTGCTGTAGGCATAGCACATAGCTGTAGAACGAAAGTATTCAGTATCTCTCTTAGCAGTTGCTTTCAACATGAACCTTGCAGGAGGATGTGTGTGCTTGAGAGTGATGACAAGCTTGTGCTACAGTGAAGATAGAAAATAGCATAATGATAACATACGTTTTGTAACAAACTGCTTTTTAACTTTTTGAATAATTAAATCTTACTGGGAATGCTGGAATGTAAGTAATATATGGCATTAGGTTGAAGATAATAGAGGCTGACATATGTAAGTCCTTTTTCTTCTTGGGTTAAAAGTTTACTCAAAAATGCATCAGTGAGGCTTTGTGTTCGTGTCCTCAAATCTAGGAAAAAAATGTTACTTTTAAGATACCAAAGCTTGCAGTTACTCATTTCCATGAAATTGCCTGTGGTAATCTAAAGACTAAAGTTGACTAATATGTAGGAGTCTAGGACTAGCCCTCCCTTTAACACTTTTGCTTCTCCTAATACTCCTCCCCCTTTCTAAAATAATGATTGTAACCAGACTACCACGTTGGGTTTTTTTTTTTTCTATCCTGGCTCTTGAGGAATGGTAATGCCAAATGAGACAGTCATAACTAGTTGGTACAAGATGACTGTGTGCCTCCTAGCCTGCTAGTGTAAGAGAGGGCTGATAAGGTTCTGAGTTAGATTTTCCACTTTCCAGATAAGAGTAATGAGGGTTTTATTAAGGCTGTATTATATTAAAGGCTTTGGATTGAGGAATGTGTGTATTCTTCATCTGAGATTCTTGTTAATCAGTAATCTGAGAGACTTTACACACATCACAAAATCCTGTCGTCTTTCTGTGAACTTCATGGAACTCTTGCCTAAGGTACAATCTGCTGGCTTGGAGAATGAGGAAGAGCATGGTTAGCCTTGGTGTCCGGGTTCAAAAACTGTAAAGGCATGCGTCAGACGACTTAGGGTGGAAAAATTGCACCGTCTTTTAGTCACTGTGGAGAAGCCTGCTGAAACCATGCTGGCTTCTTTACTACTTTGAAGAATTAACATATAGAAGGAAACAAGTCATTTGATCTCTCTACTGTGTTAAGATAACTCCACTAGCTTTTTACAAGACCTGTGAAAACAGGAGTGTCTATTTAATTGCTTCCACATGTTCCAGTTTCTGAGCAGTACTTGTACTGGCCCAAAATGCAAGCTAAACCTCTTTAATATTGCTTAACATTTGTGTTGTGTAGTCCAGTGCTTGATAGATGCTGAGTTAACTTCGGGTTTTTCTTCATCTAAATGAGTAAACAGTGTTAGCTGAGAACAGGAAGGTGGAACTTTTTTTTGCTAATGAGGCAATGGTTGTGCAGACACACAGGACACTTGAGGGTATTGGTCAGAATCTGCTGCAGAATAACTTGGGTTTTTCTGTTTCTTGCTTTCAGTTAATGATGGCTTTTGTTCATTCCTACAGCTGCAGACGTATTTTTGTAGATAAAAATGAACCTTGAGGTTAGACAAATGATAGCTTTTTCTGAGGTTAGATACTGGTTGTATCTAAGTTTAAGTTGTATCCAAATATAAGTTGTGTACAGACTCAGTTTCACGTTTTTCAGATTTTCTTTCCTGGGAAACAGTTTTGAACTTAGTTTTCATGAACCTGCTTTACAATTGAGAACCCTAACTTGTGAATTTACAAATGTGACTTCTGTGGGGTTTGGGTGTGGTTTTTGGAGGTTTTTTTTAGCCCTTGTTTTCCAATCTGAATTGTAATTAAATGTTGGAAATACTCAACTGAGTTTTCTGTTGACTATGGGATAATTACAAATGGAAGATTCTGTCATATGACTTATAATTTTCCCATGCTTTTCTTGCCACTCTCCCTTCCTCCTAAATATGACCAGGAACCTAGATCTTGCTACTACCTGTTTCTCATTTTTTACTCTCCCTTTCTGCAGTCTCTAGCACTTGTTTCCCAGAATTCATCTTCCAATTGGCTGTTAACATGTTCTGCAGTCCCCATCACTGGTGAGGCCTCATTTCTACACTGCAGTGTCTGTCCTGCAATCTCAATTTGGTTCAGTTTTCCCAAATGCCTCTTCACCTGTCTGAAAACCACCCATTAGAGGCCATTGTTTGACCTACTGTTGCAACATGAGATAGAGAAATGTGTATGCTCTATCTTCATCGGTTTTGCCTTGGTTTATTCACTGAGTAAAGATCTAATGGGATCTTGTTATATAAGACATATCTTGGAGGAATTGAACTGCTCCACTGCAAGAATGTTACAGTGTACCAGGCTGAGTAAACAAGGAGGTCAAGACCAGAGCCATAGCAGTTGTTTACTTTCAGGTGCCTTAAGGCAGTAAGAGAGTTCTCTACTGGGTGCTGGACTTTCTGGTGTATTCCAGTTGACTGTATTGGACATCTAAGCTCATTCTGAAAATTAAGGAGAAAAATTGGCTAGCTTTATTTGGAAGAAAGCATAATTGTTTTGTCTATGGAAGGGTAATATTAAAGCCTACTTGTGCGAATGGAAATTATGAAAATATTATATGAAGTCTAAAAGAAGTCAGATGTGAACCTTTCCTGGGAGGTGAAGAGGAAGAAATGGAACTCCATTACCCTCTTAAATTTCACCATAGAATTTATTTATTTTAATAATCTGATAGGTGACACAATAATAGCTGCTGACCTTAATGACCAAGGTTTTGCAGTAATTTTGAAAGATATTACTGTAAGATAAGAGAGGAGGCTTTGTGTACCATTACATTCCTGCTCTGCTTACCTAAGCTGTTTAACAAACGGTAGGTGTAAAGGAAGTTAATTCATTTCTACAGCATCATACTGTACATTTCTTGTGGCCAGCAGTTCAGGGAAGTTTATTTGGATTAAAAATATTTTCATTTACTGGAGTGAAGTAGTTTGAGCATCTTGGGCTTTCTGAGGTTTGGTTTTATAAAACACCACTAATTCAGTCATTCTTCTACAGTGGGACAACTTTGAATTACTAGTGAATAGTTCTCTTTAAATTTATGTGAGGATAATAGACAGGATTATCTTCCAGAGGGAGTATATGCAGTTGGGTGGTGTGTCTGTTCTTAGTGTGCTGTCTGTTCAGTTCTTTTAATGAAACATGAAAAGTAGGTGAAGCCACAGAGATCAGTTGTAGTTTTGGAAAAGATGGCTGTGCCAGCTGTGAGAGATTCCATGAATGTCCTTTCTGGAGAAAAGCCTGACCAAAACAGAGCAAAAAGGTCAGCTGTATGCTTTGATGCCAGAGGAGCTAGTTGGGTCTCACCACTTTGGGTAGCCCACTGGTATTAAAAAAGCCTCAAGTGGAACTGTCAGGAATTTTGTGAGTGCAGTGGCATCCTAGGCTTTTCTGCTGCTTGTTTTCTCACAGTACATGTTAGAGGATGTTTCTTTGGTTTCCTTCTTACATTTCAGTTAGTTATTGGTAAGCATTTATATTTATTCATTTTTGCTCTTCAGTCCCACTGTTGCAGTGCCTGAGCTTACACTGCCTTTGGTTGTGCCTTTACTTTGCAAGAGCTGTATGAGATACCAGGTTGCCTGTAGCAACTCCTGTTGGTCACTTGTGCAGCAATGACTGGTGAAGACATGGCAATTTGCGTTTTTCCCCACATTTTGGACTTCATTGATTTGTGTTGTGTGTGTTCTCTTTGGTTTTGTTCTATTACTTTGCTTTGTTTGAGACCAGATTGCAGAAAGACTTTATAAATAAATTTATACTAGTGGTAGATGGATGGGGGGTTGATATTTATCACAAATACTGGTTTAGAGAGATAATCAGGCCAATTAAGAGAGATCTAATATTTAAGGAGCGTCTATTTGATGAAACAGCTCCATTGTTTTTCATCAGCCACAGCTGTTGTAACTGTTATCTCTATAGAGGCAGATCTCTTGTTATGTAGGTCACATCAAGGAAAAATAGCAGCTGAACACTTGCTTCAAGTATTGTAGGGGAAAGTGCAGTGAAAACATTGTATATGTTCCCATTGAAATGTTTTGAAACAGTAAGAATTGTGTAGTAGACTTTGCCAGTTTGTATCAAGACAGGTTGCAAATGTGGAAAAGTAAAAACATATCCAAACATCATTCCTCCATCTAAATAAAAGTAATTTGAAAAAATAATTTCTTAAAAGAGTTTTTAAATCAGAGGAAAAGAGAGTATTTACAGGCTTTGTGCCTTGAAATGAACAGCTTCCCTTGAACTTAAATAGCAAACAGGCTCTTCAGTTCTCATTCTCTCTGTTTGTTCAGTAAAATAGTCTTTCCAGTTTTTTGTTTTGTTTGTAGTGGAGAGGAGAGAGTAATAGATTCTGCTTCTCCAGTTTTGAAGCTGTCTGCTGCAGTGGCTTTGCAGATGATGTGGCTGACTACGTACACTTCCTGATTTATAATTTTTTTTTTCACATCCTTTCTGTTTCCCCTTGGTAAGAAGACAGAAGCTTCTTGAAGAGGAAGAATAATAACTGAGAAGAAAAACAAACAGGGAGGATATGGCAGCTAATTCTAAGACAAATAACATGTTTGATTTAATTTTGGAAGCCAGTGTAATTTTTAAGGAATGACACGTTGTGTTAGCATGCCACATTGTCCTATAGCACACACAAAGGGAATTGTTTTGAAATCATCTGATACAAACAGATCCTTCGGTGTGCTGTGTGGTAGTAGTAGTAGTAGTAAGAGAATTTCTTTGATACAGGAATCTTAAGTGCAAATTCCAAAACATATTTGCTGCTACACCCTGAGAGCAAATCTGCTGAGCTCAGTAATAAGGTTGTATAATTGTAGGTACTTGTAGAAATAATCAAGCAGATGAGGTTTCCTGACTGCTTTGTGTGAGTGTGGCTGATTATAGTTCTAGTTGTTTCCTTATAGTTGAATTGAAATATTTCCCACATTTTTAGTGTATACATTTCTAATAAATTTGCATGAGGCTATTTAGTGTAGAATGTCACTAGACTTAGATTCTGTCCACTCCCCTGAAATCTATACCTAACAGGTTTTATTAGTATTTATCATATGTGTTTTTAGTAGATTGCAACAGCTTAGAAATTGAGTTTTGGACTTTTGGTGTCAGTGGTTTTATTTTCTGACTAGCAGTCAGACACTGATCAGGCACTATTTCCTTTGTCTGTAAATGAGTTTATGTAGGATATAAATTGCTATGTTGTTGATACTTTTAGTGCAGAATTCATCCTAAGGCACAGTGAGAGAGGGCACATGACTGAGTTTTTCCAGTGCCCTTTTATAAAGCTTCCATCTGATTTCTGAATCATGCTTGCTGTGTTGTAGCCATGTATTTTAGGACTTTCTGTTCATTATAGGTAAAATTAATGCACAATTCTTTCAAGTATAATTGAAATTCTTTTTGTTGGGAGTAGATGAGGTGATAGTAACCTTAGATCATTGTGATCTCAGGATTTGCATTTTTCATCTTAAAATGTGTGAGCACACATGTGTATCTAAACCCTGGGTCTTTGCTACTTATCAGTCTCTTAAACTTAACCTCAGTTACTGTTTTGAGGAAACTTTCTTCAGTGTTTACTCTTAATAGCTTGTGGTGTAGTCTTTTACTGCCACTTTAATTAAAACATCATTGACAGGTGGAATAGATACAAACTTTTATTTTTAAGAGTATTCTTCCTTCTCATATTAGTTCCAATAGTTGTTGTAGTTAACCTTTTTTAGCAAGGATTCCTCTAAGTATCTAAATTGGTCTGAAATAGGATGCCAATATATACAGTACAAATGAGGTGCTGCAGAAGATACAGCACCAGGCAAATATGAATGTAGTTACCAAGTAGCATGTGAAGGGAGGAGATTCTCAATTTGCTTGTAAAATGTAAATCATTACCTTATCAAAGTTGACTTCTGAATCTAAGGGTTATGCCATATGTGCTGGGTGATTAAAACATGCAGATTTATAGTGTCCCTTGAAGTAAAGTAGGTGAAGGACTAGTGGGGTGAACTGTAAGCTCAGCATTAAACTGAAAAAGTTCAACCCAGTTTTTCTTCATTAACCTTTATTTATGTGTAAACATAGCTATTTTTATTTATTCTACACCTTGACTGTTAAACTTTC
Organism: Acrocephalus scirpaceus scirpaceus; assembly: GCA_910950805.1. Classification (NCBI taxonomy): domain Eukaryota; kingdom Metazoa; phylum Chordata; class Aves; order Passeriformes; family Sylviidae; genus Acrocephalus; species Acrocephalus scirpaceus. The sequence goes on from OU383779.1 coordinate 44,457,482, forward strand.
AAAGGAATAAATAGTGGTGCGTAAACACTAATGCAACATTTGTGATATAAGGATGTTTTTAAGGAAACCATAAAAACAGATTTCCAGCTTACTCAAACAGAATAGAGCCTGGAAAAGCAAACTTAATTTCCATATTAAAAGTATCTTGTTGTGTACTTAATAACATAGTTCCAATTTGATTTGATTTCTTGTAGACTATTAAAATGGATAAGCTCTCTCTCTTGATTTCTTTGTAATCAAATGTTCTTGTTCTAACAGACAAATCAAGGCCACCTTCATCAAGCCCCTCCAGTATTGTTCGTCGGACGTCTTCACTGGATACGCTCGCTGCTCCATACCTTGCTGGACAGTGGCCTCGGGATAATCACGGACAAGCTGCTCCCTGTATGAGAGACAAAGCCACACAGGTAGGACAGAGTTTTTTGTCTTTGGAGTATTTAAGTGTAGAAGTGTAAGAAGACAGGATTTAAGTGTAAGAAGCTTTTCCCTTGAAAATATTCAGTTTAGCTTTCTTGCACACAAGTTCCTATTCGCTTTCAAGTTGCAGGAATCCTACCTTTGCTATTGCATGTGTGAATTATTTGCATTCTTTACTTAAAGGCTGAGAACTGTAGTATCTTTTAGGTGTTCCACTTCCTTCTTGCCTCAGGAAAACACCAGTGCGTTGTACATGTGTATTCTTATTGTTCTTACAGGGTGCAGTACACTAGATAGCACTGGAATTAAGTATTGTTTACTTCAGATTCATACAGAGAACTTAGTGATGTGTCCTTATAGGTATGTTTGTCTCCAGCTCTTCATCCTGTTTGTAAAAGCCCCATAATGTTCACTTGAGTTTTATGCACCAAGTATAGAATTATATTCATTGAAGAACTGCCTCATTGAACCATGAATGGTGTTGAAATCTCAACTGGAACTTATTAAAAAAATATCTGATTTGCCAATAAACATCAACTGCTTAACAATTTTGCAAGCTTTGAAGGTTCAGTTCTGTGCCACCTGTAAAAACAGAAGCAACAAACAATTGAATGAAGCTGGCATTACCTGACTTTTTGAGGCATTCCCCTTTAAAAGGGAGTGTTGTTACATGGTATCCCTTCTGTATGCAGAAGTGGTTCAAGATGGATTATTCCTTAAAATACCCTAGTGTTTCATTTCTCCTTCTGTAGGTGCAATCTGGCAGTGGCTTTCTCTAAGGCGTAGAGTGAAAGAGGCAAATGTATCAGATTTTAAATCCCTATTCCTGGAACATGGTTTCAACAAGAAGTCTCCACTAATTCCAAAGAACAGAAGCAGAATGCAGCTGGAAGAGGACCTCATAGCGTGTGGGACATCCTTGGGTTTGAAGCTCTGTTAGGTTTGGTAACAGTAGAAAAAATGTTTCCACATAGTTTTCAGTGTGTAAGGACGTGTAGGGTGTTGAGCAGATGAGGTCTGCAGTGTTACTGTGGGGCCTTTTTGAGATCCACAGCCTTTTGTGGGAAGGACCACAATTCAAAGAGCAGATCAGTAGAGAAGGAAGGTGTTTTGTAGGGAAATATGCTCATGTGGATAAGATGGAATTAGGAGCTGGTGAAGAAGACAGGACAGTTGAGGAACGAATTTTTTGTGCAGGAAAATGAATTGGAAAAATGGTTAGAAGACAGGGTAAAAAAAGTAAGCATATTGAAGTAAGAGGAGGAGGAGGATGAAAGAAGGAATGGCTTTTCATTCCTAGCTATTAAAAGGCATCATTAAAAGGCAGAACTAAACTCATATGGGTGTCCTAACAATTTATTTTCATATTTGATTTCTTGGGATAATATTTTTTTCAAAATAATTGTATTTCTGTACCACTGCCAAAGTATTTGCTATGTTCAGTTGATCTCATTCAGGTTAGTTTCAACATAATCTGAATCATGGCTGGCCTTTTATAATCTGTGTTTGCCAGATATCATCCTTTTTGGCTAGCGTTTTGCTTTTGGCTTTTTCTTCCAATTCTGGCACATCTAACTGCTGTGATAGTGAGACTTTTGTAGAGGAAAGGTATTTGAAAGGTTAATGGGAAGACTGTAAAAGGCATTAGATATTTCTGCAGAATGAGTACATTTAGTGGTGATTTATGGTAGTGTATTTCTGAGAGAACTAAAATGATCTATTTGCACTTCCTAATTTAAAATTTATCAAACCAGTAGAAAATTTAGGGCTATAAACATACATCTATATGTCCAAAGCTGATGTTGATATGACACTGATGAGATATTATTACTTTTAATCTTCGGGTGGGCCTGAGAGCAGCCACTGCAGCTAGGGACAAGTTTAAAATGCGACTTACAATGGTTAATTTCCCAAGATAATACAGGCTGCCCATTTGTATTGTTCAGCTTTTCTGAAAACGTCATATTTGGATGAAGTTTCACTTGTGAGATACTCTGGTTCCAGTGTCTAATTTCACATTTCACAAGGTCTGACATGAAATGTATATGTTCTGATTCCAAGCCTTTATTGAACAGGAATTGCATTTGCAAAGTTATAAAAGGTTTTCAAGTTGAGTAAGCAGGGTATCTTGATTGTGTGGAGTTATGGCACAGGGAGTAGAGTCATTCAGGAAGCAGACTGGGAAGAGACAGCAATTAGTGGCACGCCTCAGCTTGCAGGCCTTTCTAGAGATGCCCACGGGTCATAGCTGAGAGCTGTGTGAAAGACCCCAGGTCATGCAGAGACTGTCTCTCTATCAGACTCTTCCTGCAACTGAGTATTCTGATGAAACCTGTCTATAAAACTAGACTGAATTATATACATGAAGAATATTTGTTGGAGATGAATGGGAGTATTATTGAGCATCCAAGGGTCTGGCTAGAATTCATGCCTGCACATGTTATTTTACGTTCTCATAAAACAAGTGTTAATAATCTTGTCTTTTTTGCTTTGAATGAAACATATTTGTCTTACAAGTTAAAATGAGACAATTACTTTGTATTTTTTTAATTTTTAAATAATTCATTTTGATTGGAAAGTTTTTACCTCTTAAGGCTTCTTTTTCTGAAGTGTTCTACTGTCTGTAATAAATTTAGCTTTAAACTAATTTCTTTGTAGGTCTAGAAAGGGGGTAGGATGTTGTGCATGGTAACAACTAATAAGCAAGTAGTAGTAGTTTAAGAACCTAGAGGAATATAAATCCCACTTTGCCTATTGGTTATTTGGTCTATTTCTTGTAATAAGTATTATAAACAAAAATTGGGGAATAAATAGGGAGAGACTTGCTAAAATAGTATTGCATTTCTGTTTTGATGTACAGGTTTGCTATAGTTGAATCTAAAAAGATTTTTAACTATTTGTTTTGAGGATGAGCATCAAAGCAACTTTAATGCTTTAAAATGAATCAAATATTAATTTATTAAATAATTCTTGAAACTTGAGTCAAAGTCTTGAATATAAATTAAAGGCAAAGACTAATTAGAATGTTAGTTATTTTCCTGTAGGCAAGTGTAATGATTGTATTGAGTTGGGAAGCTAGAATTAGTAGTTAAAACTTACTGTTTCAGGAGCTGGAGGATAGGGTGATACTCCTGACTGGCATTTGAGAGTTGAATAGACAAAGACTGGTACTTGGGAATGGGGGTTATCAATTATTCTATTTTATGATAAAGATCAGTGAGTGCTTTTCTAGAAAAACAGATTGTAATGGATTCTGATTTTGCTATGAAATAGGAATTTCAAAGCAACCCTATTAACTTTACTATTCAGATTTGTCCTACTTAGTTTTTGATTTGAAATGATGAAGATTAAAAAGTACTGCTAATGAAGTTTTCATTTGTATGAAACTTGCTTCTGTAACTGAAACTGGTGGGATTGCAACCTGTATATTTGGAGTTAAGGCTCCATATTTCCTGTAAAATAGGGATTAATACCACAAGAGACTTGAGTTTCTGTGATACAAGTGCAGCTGGGGTAAGAAAGGTCAGCATGTGGCCTCTGCAAGCTGTTAGTCTCATGTGTCTCATGGCACACTGTAGATGTGAAGACTTTGAGGCAATCAAAGTTCTTCTCTTAGGAGAAAGCAAGATATCCAGAGAATGAGGTTAGCTAGATCACCACTGTGTGCTAAGAGCTGCATGGTGGCAAGAGTGAATTTCAAGGAATTTGCTGTCTCTTTCAGTGTGTAAAATGCTTCCAGAAATTCTTCCCCTTGCATCATTAGGTGTATTTCCTGTGACTGCTCAGAGATTCCTGATAGATGCAACTATCTGTCTTCTTAGAGCCTTTACAGTTCACTGCTTTTGAAGACATTCCTGGAGGTGGTAACGTGGGAATACAAACTGCCCATGAAGTGTGGAGCATTATCACAGTCTTGTGCATTTTCTTAACTGAAATGCAGTGTATCTCAATGATACTTTGAATTTCTCAGAACTCCTTCACCACAATATGTTTGTGAGATTTTTGATTAAACACTAATGGCTCTGTTGGTTTAGTGAAACCACCTTAGTATTATCTGTGCTGCTTTTGGCTTGGCCTGGGACAACTGTGAACCTGGAAACCTTTGAGGCATTAAAAAATTTATTCCCTGCTTTGCAATAGCTCTTGTGGTGTTTATATGTCTTGCTTTCCTTTCTCTCATTCCTGAGAGCAAGAACATGATTTTGAAGCTGTGCTGGTGCAGGCTTTCACAGCACTTACTCCAAGCCACCCTTGCTAATGCTTCAGAAATAACAAGGTCAGCATCTGTGCAGGAAATGAAATATAACATCTTCCCCCAGTTCAGCACCCTCACACTGGTTCTTTGGAGCTCTGTAGCAGCCTGTGGTACATCTGGCTGTGAGTACTGCCTTATGCTCCGTCATTTGGAAGGAAAACTAGCACATCCCTATATTACTCTAGATCTGAAAGTTGTGGGTTTGGGGGTTTTTTATTTATATGGTTTCACTCTGCTTTTTTGTACTTTACATGTGAGAAAGGCTTCTAGTTGGTTACTGTTCTCTTTCAGTTCTGAATCTGGCATATCTTAAATGTTCTCTTTTCTAATTTGTCTCAAAATATTCTGCCAGAAAGTAGCAATTATCTTTTTTAATTAATCCTGTAATCTTCTTCCTACAGACAGAAAGTGCCTGGGCTGAAGAATATTTAGAAAAGAAGAGAAGCTCACACAAACGTTCATCATCATGGGGCAGCAATGAACAACTCAAGGAGGTCAGAAACACCATTACTTTAGATAAGTTTGGATTAAATGTTTTTTTGGTATGCACTGATACCATGATGCGTCAGGAAGGCAGGAGTATTCTACTACTTTAGTTATACAGATGGTGGGCTTGGTGAAAAATATAAAATGGCTGTTAATTTGATATTCATTTAATGTAGCAATGCAGGCGAGTTAATATTTTCAATCTGAATGTGTGGGAAAGAAAGTGTTAAATGCAGGTGACATTTTTTCATCAAAGAAGGAGATAACAGTGATGATCTCACTAATTTCAAAATTCATGTATTTCAAGTTTTTTCACTAAACTTTCAGAGGTGTCTTCTGAGCATCAGCTGAACTGGTAGCTAACATACTAGGTTTCTAAGAACTTGAGTATAATCTAGTGCTGGCAATAATTATGTATGTTATGGTAGTAAATAATTTTAACTAAAAGGTGGAATAAATGAATGAAATTACCTGTGTACCTGAATACACCTGTTGAAATCTGATGTGAATTTTTCCTTCATTAGATTGCAAAATTGCGTCAACAGCTGCAGAGAAGCAAACACAGCAGCAGGCACCATCGGGACAAGGAAAGACAGTCTCCTTTTCATGGCAACCATGCAGCCATTAACCACAGTCAGGTAAGGCTGTGTGCTTTTTGGCCATGTTGGGTAGCTACTACTACTTTTAGGTCCTTTCAAGGCTGTGATTTGTCTTAGAGGGAACTTAGAAATACCACAGACTGCTAAATATGTTGTAGCTAGAGGTGAATTCTATGAAGTAGAGCTCTTTCTTTTGGTAACTTGAGTGAATGGGGGCCCAGATCTTTCTGTTTCTTGGGCGAGCTGGCTTTGAGCTCCCATTTTCAAATAATTTCAGGTAGTTAAATATGTCCTTAAAGCATGGTTTTTAAAGTGCATTCTGCAGGTTCCACAAAAGTATGACAGATTAAATTTAATCTAAAACTATAGACCATCTTCTTCATTACATGTTGCTGTAACAAGGAGCAAACTGCTGTTAAAACTGTATACTCAAATAAAAGGTAGTTCTTCTAAGTACATTTTGTTGTCTTGCCAAACACTTGCCTAATACTGTGATGAGATTTAGAGAGCTTATCTGACAAAAGGCAGCTCCATGGAATTATTTATTTAAGTGTTTACACACTTCATTCAGCCTTTTTAATATTTTCTTTTTTTCCCCCCTGTTGCTCATCATACTTTGAGACTTAAAGTAATAATCCCTTCTACAAAAATTGTGATGGTTAGACCACCACATGTTCTGTGTGCAGTTTCAGTTTTATTTCAAGGCTTCTAATGAGGTCAGGTTGACAGAGGTGTAGTATTTTTAGCTCAATTGATAATAGGTGTAAAAAAATTATCAGCTTTTAGAATCACAGATCTTTTTCAAGTGTGTTTTTGTTGAATGACTTTGAGAAAACCAATAGAAAAGTTTGGTCATTTTTTCAGAAGGAAACTTTATTTTTTCTCTCCCTAATGATATCTCATGAATGTACATTTGATACACACAATTTCTTTAACAGTTACAAAAGAACAAATCCCTCATAATAGCCTTGGCAAGGCAATGTAGTTGAAAGAAACTAGGAAGCTGTCAGTGTTGTGAATTGAGAAAGTATTTCAGCGGTGAAGCTTCTCTGAAAATCTAATCATATTCCCAATTACTCCTGAAATGCCATTAATTGTTCCAACAAATATCATAATCTGACAACAGTTAATGAAAATTTTCATTTCTGTCATTCCATCTTTCTGGAGATAATTTAGGCCAGGTTCTTTCATTCTTTCTTTCGAAGTCAGGTGTCTGAGTGAATGCGTTCTACTTCAAGAATGAAAATAAGAAAATAGAGTATTTGAATTTCTTCTGCTCTGTTCTCAACTCCTACTTTGTATAAAAATCATTAGCACCTGTTGTCTCAGACCCTAACTTCTTATCCCTACTGTAGGACATTTAATTAGGAGTCATGACTTTTAGGATTCGCATGCCTCTTGAATTCAGTTTATCAGTAGTTTGAATTCTCTGCTGCTGGAAATACTTAGGAATTTTTTTAGAATTACATTTTTTTTACACAGCAATTGAGGGATTACTGAAGTGTGGGTGCAGTGTACTGTGCTGCTGATTTTACTGTCTGCTCAAGTCAGTCCAAGAACAGTCCAAAATTATGAACGAAGATACATAAATGAACCAATCCCAATTCTAGGGGGTTTTGAGAAAGTTCATGAAAATCAACATACAAAATGTGCCGAACTGTTGGTTAAAAAAAGCAAACCAAAACAAAAGACAGGTAAACATACTTGATTAAGGTGTTTTACCTGAATTTGTAGAACTTGTGGATATTTTCAACCAAAAAGTATACTGAGGAATTTTTGATGTAGGCTGTTTAGTACACTGGAGAATTACATGGATTTTAACAGGTTTGCTTGGCATTCTACAAATGCCAAGTTTCTGAATGCTAAGGTATTGCTGCTTTAGTACACATGATCTTAGTGAGTTTTAATTTCAAAAATGAACAATGATGTTGCTATTCTGAAAAATACCGCCCCAAATTATGTATTTAACTTTTTGAAAATCATAATTATTTTATTATTTTGCATCTGGTATGGATGTCTTTGCATTCTGCCAAATTTTATAGTTTGTGAATAAAATATTGTGCAATAAATAATTAGGTTTTGGGCTTGTGAAACAAACTATAAAATATAAGTTGAAGGAAAGCAGCTTTTCCAGGACTGTGTTACAAAACAAAACATTGTTTTTCTTGGTGAATTTTGTGCTGGCTGTGTCAAGCTACTTGCAAATGGAAGAAGTTAAAGAAAGATTCAAAGAGAAGAATTTAGATTAATGGCATTTAGCAGCTGTTTTTTAACTCAGAGTGAAAATCTCTAACTGTAGTCATCAAGGGCAAAGTTCCTGGATTTTTTTTTTTTTTTTTTTGGAGAACTGCTAAACTAGAATTTCTGGCAGCAGCTATGTTCCCTAGGATATGTGGGAAGGGCTGTGTGGAAACCAGAATTTAGTAATTAGTAATTTTAGTAATTTAGAAATATTTTTTTCACATTCCTAGCTTGAAGGAGCTTAGAGCATTTTTCCTGAAATGCCTGTGAACAATTTAGATTTGTCATCACCCCTTTATCCTACTTCATGAGTTTATGCCATACCTGTAAGCTTCAGATCTGAAAACTCTATGCCAATGTGTTCCTGAGTGAGCACAGTAATTATTATCCTGTGGTTGGCACCTTGCCTCATGATGAGCACCTGATGTTCCCAGGTATTCAGATGAGTAGTCAAAAGTTGGTAGCCTATTCCTGCCTGTCCATGCAGACTTTTGTGAAGGCAGTATTTCTAATAAAAAGTTTCTTGTTTTGAGGCTGATTGTTCTACCCATGTCACAATACTTCCTTCCTTTTCCACCCTCTGGCATTCTGGGCTAAGAAATCATCCTCAGTCATGTACAGAATATTATTTGTTTTGGAAGTGAAACATGCTGTACTTCACTATATTGAACTCTACTGAATCTACTTTGAGCTCTTCAATAGTAGCACAAATCTAATAATTTTTGAGGTTGGCAATCACATTTAGAGGTGAAGAATTCCCACATTTTGCTAATGGCTGCTGAAATCTTAAAGCGTACTGGTGTTCTACTTTTTAACAAGCTCAATTTGTCCTAAGAATGTGTATACTGAATTACTGGGTGCATAAACAGCCTGTGGTGCCTGAACTTGTGCTGATATATCTATATTGTGACTGAATATCAACCTATATTAGTTTATTGGATTGTTGAGCCAAGGCCTTGCTTGGAATAGAATTAGCAGGGTTGCTTTCTCAGACTTTTTTGTTCTCTTCATCATCAGGCAAGACTTTAGAAACTCTTTACAAGTTTGGCCACTATGAGAATGTTTAGTTTTTGTTGACAGAAACAGAGTGACAAGCATTTCCTGAACAGAAGCTTTTGTAGTTCTTGTGCAAGCTTTTTTTGAGTTACTTGGTTTTTGGGGTTTTTTTTATGGCTAACCTAATGTTTCAGGAAAGCAGAACCAATAAAATTAATGAATTTTGCTGCTGTAGAGATTTGTGATTGTGACAAGAACTCTCCGTTATGATCTGTGCTTAAAATATCTTGTTTACATTAATTTTTCAGAGGTAGATTTTCTGCCAGACAAGCTTTGTGTGGTTTTTGAGAATGTACACAGGAAATTAAAATGCTTTGGTGTCTGTCTATGTAGTCTTGTTACTTAAAGGAAAAATTAAAATACTCCCCCCCGCCCCTCCCAATTCACTTTGAAGACCAGATAATGCTGGTCCTTCAGTCAGTAGAGGAGTTGCTCTCAATCATGGCACACTAGGCCATACAGTCCAGGAATTTTACATGGGAATTCTACTGTGACTGAAGTGTGTTGTGCTGTTCTTTGAGTTGAACTAAATGTTTGCAGGAAGTATTGCATTACCTGTAGTATACCCCTGCTTAATGAGTGCAGAATTTTCTAATATTCTGGTAGGGAGACTTTTAACAGGAGGGCAGATGGTAATGGAAAGACTGGGAAATCTCAAGAAGTTGTGGTGTGCCAAAGGGAGCTTGGGGAAATTTCAGTAATGTGTTTTCTGAGAGTGAAGTTTTTGTGCATATTTTGAAACACTGGATTTTTAAACTGTTAATCTTCATTCTGAAGCAACTAAGTATTAACATTTGTGTTTGGGATTTTATTATTTCTGTGGAAGTCTCTTTAAGCTGTTTTGTCAACCTTTTATTCTGTCTTAATACTGTTAATACATTGGTCTTAATTTTTAACACAGTGCAATCTTGCATTTGTGGAAAAATTTTCCTTCTCTGTGTGTCATGTTATTGCAGGTGGCCACAGATTTCCATTAAAATACAATTTTAATGTGGTTACAATCCAACAATGAGTGATGTGACATTGTGGTATAGCTCACTTTAGGAGAAATGTGAACATATTTTAAAGGCTTCAAAATTACTTACATTTAAATGTTTACTGTTTCATTTTCACTTGTAAAGCTATGTCAAGCTAGAGGCAGACCATATCAGGGGAGATTTTGAGACTAGTTTATATAGCTTTTCCTGCTAGAAATTGGATTTGAGGCAAAATTCAGGATGTCTGTCTTCAGTTCAAGCATCCATTTGAACACAATCACTATGGTTTCGTGTAAATCCTTGATAGTGAAGTGTGGATGTGTTCTGTTTCAAGGATCACTTTTGGGTTGAAATAGTAACTTTGTTTTGTAAATAAATCTACATTGTTTTCTTATTGTCTCTGGTTCTCTAGGCTCCCATCCCAAAGAGTGCTCTCGTTCCTGTGATACCTATTACCAAATCAACGGGATCACGATTCCGAAACAGTGTGGAGGGATTGAATCAAGAGATTGAGATAATTATTAAGGAGACAGGAGACAAAGAGGAACAACTTGTTGTATGTACCTGCCACCAATCGCTTTATATAATTATTTTGGTTTTGCTTTGAGATCAAGTCATAAACTTTATTTTGCACCATTTTTGAATTAAACTTCTCTGGAATTTTTTTATTTATCTTTGTATTTATTGTTTTCTTTAATAAGGTTAGTTAAAAAGTCTCTTGGAAAGCAAAAGGAATGAAAGAGTTAAAGCTTGAATCTGAACCTTTTCCTCTAAATAAGAAATCTCAGTGAAACAGGGAAAAGCAAAATATCTGTTTTGAGAGTTTTTGTAGTAACTCTTTTTTTTGCCCATGCTGAACTGTCTCCATCCTAGGTGAACCATAATTTGCCCATTTTTAATGTTCATTTTATTTTAATGGTATTTAGAGCTGAATTTAGTAATAAGGTATCAGAAATACAGACTGTGAAGATGATTAAGGAACCAGAATATCTTTGATATGAAAAGAACCTGAGAGAGATGGGAGTGTTCAGCCTTGAGGAGAGACAGCTCTAGGGATCTTATCAATGTGCATAAATATCTCATGTGCAGAAATGGAGGGAGCTGGTCTCTTCTGAGTAGTGCCCAGTGATAGGGCAAGGGGCAGTGGGCATAAATTTAAAAACATTAGGTTTTTGGGGTGGTTTTTTAGTGTGAGGGTGTGCAAACCCTGGAGCAAGTTGCCCAGAGAAGCCATGGAAACATTGTCTGTGGCGATATTAAGAACTTGACTGGACAGAGTCCTGGACACACTGTTCTACCTGAGTCTGCTTGAACAGAGATGTTAACTGGATAATCTTAAGAGGTTCCTTCTAGCCTCAGCAATTCTGTGATGATGTGAAATCTTAGAAACTGTTGTCCTTAGTTTCTGAACCTGACATTTTAGTTTCTTTTGGAGTTGCGTGTAACAAATAGAGTTTTCTACCTCAAATGGTTTTATAAAATCCAGAAAGACCCTCCCCATTATTGGATGTAAAGAAATTGCTACCCAGACAAGAGCAGCTGTTTGATGCCCTTAATTTTTAACAGCCTCAAGATATTCCAGATGGGCACCGTGCCCCGCCTCCGTTGGTGCAGCGCAGCAGCAGCACTCGCAGCATCGATACCCAAACACCCGGTGGAGCAGACAAGGGCAGTAACAACAGCAGCCGCTCCCAGTCAGTATCTCCAACCTCATTTCTTACCATCTGTAATGAAGGCAGTGAAGAAAGTCCATGTTCTGCAGATGATCTCCTTGGTGATTCCAGAGATAAAGGTACTGTGTCCCTTTAAAAGTTCAACAATGCTGAACTTATGCGATGCACATAACTACACAGGTTAAAGAGAGAGTTTGTTCCCTCCGTCCATGGAGAAATGATAGAATGTTGTGTTTTTGTATGTGATCTGTTTTTTTCCAAATTGCTCTAAATACAAATAAATGAATTAATATGTATGTGCATATATTAATTAAAGCTGGATAGATATGGCTGAGGAATGTGCTTCCCAAAAAGCTTTTCTTTTAGATAATTCAAGTATTTTAAGTAGGTTGAAGAAGCAAGAATGTACACTATCAGGTAAAACAGCACAGTAGTTCTGTTGCTTGTGTTGGGTGTTTTTTATGATCTTGACCAAAATCTGCAACCTTATAGCATTTCATACACACACCCATAGAAGTTTAAGTGTTTGGGTTTATTTAATTATTCTTTCTTTATCTGAAATCTTTTGAGAGATCCTAGGAGAATTTCAGAATTCAACATAAACCTGTTCTGTTTTTCTAAGAATACGGTTTCTGCCCATTTCTTTTGGGTAGAACAGCACAGAACCATAGATTTAGATTTGCAGTTACAAACTGAAAAGATCCAGGAAAGATCAGAGATTACAGAGGAGCCTGAAAATGTTGTAAGGAGAAATAGAAAGAAGGAAAGGAATTGAGATAAGAAAGCCTATTTGCAAATGAAGGCTTTGAAGGCAAATAAAAATGTTTTTGAATTTCGTAACATTGGTAATGGAGTGGCTTTAAATTCAGGAGGCATTTAAAGGGAGCTCTTGTGGTTTTTTATAGTGTGTCACATTTCAGTAATGAGAAACTCTGTTCCTGCAGAAAATGGGAATAATTCTCCCTTGCCAAAATACGCTACCTCGCCAAAACCCAACAACAGCTACATGTTCAAGCGTGAACCTCCTGAGGGTTGTGAAAAGGTGAAAGTCTTTGAGGAAAACTTGTAAGTTGATTTTTGCTACATAAGAAATAACATCTAATGACCAGATTAATTATTGCTTTATTGATTTTGTGTCAGATAGAAGTTATTAGTCCAGTTGCTAAAGCTCTGCTAACAGCCTGATCTCTGTTTTTTGGTGTGTCTTTATACTGGCATATCTGTATGTATTTTACTGCTGGAATTTAGTGTTAAAATCTTGAGTGGTGTTTTTCAAAAACCAGCATAATTTGAGAGGAGTCTCTTACCTGGAAGACAGTGGGAGAAGAACTCAAATTATCAAATAGGAAGAGAGGTAATGCACCTGAATTAGCTGATGCACCTGTAGGGCAGGTGCATCAGCTAATGTATGTCACAGCTTGACAGGCACATCCACTAATCTAGACTCTGAAGACCATATTCTTTTCAGCTAAATCAATGTAGTTTTGAAACTTCTAGTGACAGAGGAGTGAACTTGACCCTGAGTATTTGATTCTTTGATTATTCTGAAAAAGCCAACTTTTGTCATTTGGGAATATTCTGGGAGGTTGTGTTTTATTATTTCAGAGGCGTTTTTGTAACCTCGTGTCACTCATATGCAGGAATCTTAATCTACAGGTAAAAATTGCATCTTGTCACACAAGGAGTATAGATTGATTACAACTCTTATGCCTATATTATCTCAAGAATGCCATCTAGTATAAATGTTAGTTTTAAAAAAAAAATGAGCTTGGCTGACCTGTGCAAATGGATTTTGAGAGGTCTCTACAGCCTGTCCCATAGCAATGTGGGAAGGGTTACAGTAACTGAAGTTACCTGTCTCTATTTTAATGTGTGTAAACTACATTGCCAACAGATAGTTAGTTAGTATTCACTTGCTACAGGAACATACTCTATTGGAGTTTGACTTGTATTTGCATTGCTTTTTGGAAGTCCTCTCTGCTTAACTGTAGGACTGTTCTGCTGTAGAGTGAAATAGGCTTCTACAGAAGTTTCTACCTTGCCATGGCAGTCCTCAGACACTACAGTCTCATAAAAAAACATCTTTTCACATCTGTTACTTGAATTCCATGTGTCTGTGGAATACATAAATGTACCTGTTTAAAGCTCAACCTTTGTTTGACATAATTTCTATTTGAAAATCCTATACAGGATTTTCATTTGGGAAGAAAACTTACAAGTGGGGTTGAATTTTCTAGACATTTGAGGGAATCAGCTAGCATGGAAATGTACCCTATTACATGAACAGAATTACTTTTCAGAATAAAGTATCTCTACAAGAATATGGAAGATTGGCTTGCTTGGCTTAGTAAAACAAAGAAGTGAACATGGCTCTTTTACAAACACGAGAGGAGGGAGAGGTTATATGCTAAAGGACAATGCTGACAGCAACAAAAAGTGAATAAAAATTTCTGATGGCTATTTTCAAGCAGTAAAGAGGGACTTTAAAGCATCTCTATAGTTCCATCCTGAAGCAGACTTTGGCTACTGTCAGTAGATCTACATTGCAGCATTAGAATGCGGAAGGGAACACAGAAGGCATTCCTAAGCTATCCATGATTTCCATTTCAGCTCTGTTTTTATTAAAGCATGTCTTGGGCTGAGTTCTATGCTGAGATGGCAAAACTGCAGGTCAAGATCTAAATATGTGTTCCATACTCCCTTCCCAGGTTATAGGTACTTGATCATGAAAACTACACTTTACTCTCTGCATTGAGTTTTTTGGTAAGATTGGGGTCATCTTCTGTGGAGAGTCAGGGCGTTCTCATGTGAACATGCAAAGAAGGCAAAAGTATAGAAAAGGGAATCCCCTGATGATCATGAATCCCTTTGAGATATGCAATATTAGGATCATTGCTATGCCAGCTTTCTTTCACATGGCTTACTGTATAAATAGTGTCCGTATGTGAGGCAGAACTGATTGAGTTGTGAAAGTTTCTGAAGAACACAATTGAAAATACTTTCTCATATAGTGAATGTGCAAATTCATGGATAGGGTTTGTGATTAGGCATGAAGTTGGTTGGGTTCCTTAGGTTTGGAAACAGCCTGCCCTAAGAACATGCTGTTGCCTTGCAGCACATGTAAACAAGCGGTTTGAACCATCTTGTCATTTGCTGTGTGCTGTGACTGTCATTAAGGCATTATGGGGTAGATTAAATACTTCATATTGAAACCTCAACTTGTTTCTGGTGATGTGTTCAGCAGTACATCCCTGCCATTGGCAGAATTTGATTGCTCCATGAAACTATTGTGTGTATTTTATTTCTAGGCCAAAGCCATTGCATGAAATTCCAGCCTTCTATTGCCCTGACAAGAACAAAGTGAATTTCATTCCAAAAAGTGGCTCTGCTTTCTGTCTTGTCAGCATCCTCAAGCCACTTCTTCCCACGCAGGATCTCACACTTAAGGGCACTACTCACAGCCTGACTGTCTCGTCCAGCATGACGCCTGGTTTGTTACAGCCCATTTCTATGGCCTCCTTGACTACAAGCACAGATCAAGACAGGATCTCTCGTGGAACAAGTACAGTAATACCACAGACCTCTCTGCTCCAGCAGTCTGGATGTATTGAGGAAGCTGAAGAATAATTTAGATTGTCTTGACATTTTTCTGGGCAACTACTGGGAAAAAAATGGAACCAGTTGATCGGACCTTTCTGATTACATACATGCGTTGTTTTAACAATTTATGGCACTGCCATAGTCATATTGTTTGTATAATTGACAGTTTGGTAGCACATTGAAAAGTTCAGGAGGATGCAGCAGCTGATATGCTGTTGTACTTTCTACTTTTGAAGACTCTGGTTCTGTTTCTCTCCTGCTTTTTTTTAAACACTGGTGAAAACAGACTGTCATATTCCTTTGCCATTTAAAGGACCAGTTGTTGTGATGGTGTGTGTCTGCTGACTTTTCTTTGCCCATTAAAACAAATCTCAAGACCAGCCAGCTGATCCCATTTACCATTGTAATCTTCAGAGGGAGGGGCAATCAGATGGTTTTGCAAGATGTCTTTTGTATGAAAACATGTATTTTGTAACAAAATTTTGCCTTTTCTGGTTTGTAGCAGATGGTGTTTCCTGGTGATGATCCCCTTACCTTTTTTTTTTTTTTTCCTTTGGTAGGAAAGGTTCTTTTGTACTTGGCTGGCTTACAGCTGATGGGACCAAAGGATTGCTGAACTATTACAGCAGTCTCAAATTATGTGACCTTGTGCTGAACAGCCACAGACCTAAACAAAGCAAGACAAGTTAATATGTTTGAAACTTTTAAAACAGAAGAGTATGCAAAAACAGTGTTAGTATATAGTGTACATTTTTTTAATATCAAAAGTTTGTGCTTCTGGTAAGTCACATTCTTAAAACTCCTTCCTTCACAGAATTCCTACTAGTGTTGGTTTATTGGCTGGAAAATCGCATTTTAAAGCACTTGCCCTGGTATTGTTCTATTTGTCCATAGAACTTTTGCGCAGATGTAGGGAAAAAACATACTATCCTCTTACACAGTATTCTTTCTTCCAGAAAATACTTGGCTCTTACAGGCTTGCTTAGATCCTTAAGAGTCAGCCTGAATCATTAATCACTCTTGGTACAAATTTGCTCTGACATGACTCACCACTGTATTATAGACCCTGGCCACATAATACTGAAATACCTGTGCATGGTTTCCTCCCTTTTGTCATAGTGGTGTTTGTGTGTCTGTTGAAGGTGATGGTTTGTCAGGCATGATATCTGTTATGCACAAGTTTACAGCAGCAGATATGTTCTCTCTTTTTGACTAGCAGCTTAGGCTGGCATGTAAAACAGAGGATTTTTTTGATACTTGGTTTGTCCTGATAATGTGGCAGTTAATGGTTGCTTTGAAATTACAATAAAAGGCAAAAATGGGGGGAAAGGCAACTGCAAACAGAAACTGTTCAGGAACTTCACTGAGGCTTCTCATGTGTTCCTGGAGTGCATTATTTGGGTTTGAATTAGTACAATTATAGATAGGCAGAAAACGGCAATGACCTGAAGACCAGTGTCGTAGTCACTTACAAAACAAGTTGATCTTGTACCTCTTCAACAGAGTTCGATTTAGTAATTTCAAAGTAAGTGTCATTGTGGGCAGTGTCTGGGTCTGAATATTGGTCTGTTACACACAAGCAGGTCTCACTGGCTTGCATATACACAACTTCCATCTACAATAGCCTCCATGGATCAGTTGTATTCTCAGGTCTCCTCATAATGGCAACTATTTAAAGATGACACTGCAAATACAACAGTCTTGTTCAGTGCTTAATATGATGAATTTGCTTGCAAACATTTTTGTTTGAGAGAAAAAAACCCTGCATATGTGTGCAGATAATAGTCATAATTTTGATGCGTATTTGCTGTTCCTTTAAATCCTGCATTAGTAACTATGATTGCAGTGTACTTTATTCAGCAAGTAAGTGTAAATCATACTAGAATGTGCAAGTTCTCTATTTATAGTATTTTTAAAATGTTATGCAAAAAAAAAATCAGTAAATTGTACCCAGAAATATGAAAAGTGTTTCACCTGTTAAATTAGCAAACAAGAATAATTTGGTTTACTATCTATCTTCCCATGAAAATGGACAGGATTGTTTTGAAGTAACAGTTTTGATTTGCATTGACATTGTCAGTCACCTGGAGTTGTTGAGGAACTAAGTTTTAAAAATAAGCAGCATTGTGCATCAAACTTGTGTAATTTTGCCAGTTAATAGTCCTTTTCTAGGCTTTGTGGATATTAATTTGTTTCTTCTGAAACACTACAGTGCAATTTGAAGTCTAAATTTTACTGCTTTAGATAGATTTGTTTAAACCTGGTGTGACTGAATCCAGATCATATTCAGGTGAAGGAAGTGCTTTTAAGTCTGTTTTCTATTTCTGTAACTGTAGCATGTAAAGAACTTCACTGTTGCCAAACTGCCTAGTGCTTTATTAGGAGATCTTAACTGAATGGTTAAGAACCATGAAGAAGGGCTAAAGTTAACAAATAGCCTTTATTACAGCCTTGACACTTAACTGACTTCACCAAAATGCATTCTGATGTTTGTTTTCATCACAGTGTAACTCTCCCGAACAGCAATGGGCTTTCTTACTGTAGGACTTTCTTTTGCACCTGTTGTTGTAGTACTTTGAGTATCTCTCTGGTAGTTTACCTTGTATGTTATTGGACAATGTACTGTACAAATTAGTGAGCTGCTCTGATAAAAACCAAATGTAAATGTGTGAAGTTTTTGCTTTTTATAAAAAAAACTGCATTCAGGACAACATTCAGTCTTTTTTATATGCAGGACAACTCTACTATTGCTGTGGCAGCTCAAGTGTGTTATGAATCCACACTAAAGACTCAGAGTTTAAAAATGACAGCTCTTGTTCTGAGACCAGCTTTGATGTGTGCAGACAAAAATTAGCCTTAAATTTTTTATGTGCGGTCTTGTGCCATAGCATAGGTGTTAGCTAAAGTATTTGAATCAATTTGCAGTTAGCTTTGAGAGTGCATGGAGCTTTTTAAAAATTCTTTTATGTATAGAGTGGGATGTTAATTTTGGGGGGGAGCTGACCTGTGCATTACACAAGCACAGTTTTACTGAAAAAGTTCAAATTCTTTTGGTGTACTTTAAGTCCTAACTATGCACAGATCTAGTCAGTTCCTTGATTGCCTACTTTGTAGCTTAAGAAAAAGTAAAGGTCTATTTTTATGCACAAC
Source organism: Acrocephalus scirpaceus scirpaceus (assembly GCA_910950805.1). NCBI lineage: Eukaryota > Metazoa > Chordata > Aves > Passeriformes > Sylviidae > Acrocephalus > Acrocephalus scirpaceus. Next base: position 44,475,936 of record OU383779.1, read on the forward strand.
TTGACACATTTGATATTCTTGTTTTCTTCGTGTTCTACACTTCTAGCCACACTTAAAGGCTGGTGGTTGTGTTCGGTAACACTGGCAGTTGATTTTGAGATATACTAAATGATGTTACTCCAATTGTAAATTCTACTTAAATCACAAGGAAGGAGTTCATTGTAATGAAGTCCATGGTGATAGTTGTGATTATTAGAATTGTTTTTTCAAAAACTCAAGGCACGGGGAAGAGAGCTCCTTTGGTAAAGTTTGACCTGCATCAGCTATTCTTTCCTTGCTTGGTGCCATAATCCTGTAGCATTTAAGTGCTTGGAAAAGTAACATACAGTGCTTAAATACATATATCTTTGAGGAAATTCTTGGTTTCAGGTACATATCCCAAGTGAGGAAAAAAGGGAGTGGAAATTAAATACTGCTTACTGTGGAAGTAAATGATTGCTGTGTTTGACTTACATAAAGCAATAGCAGCTCTTATAAAGTATGTTTAGTCTCAGGGCTATTTTTTGATTTGTTCTAAAATACAATTTCCTGGAATTCAGAGTCTGAGACTGTTGAAAAACACTGAGGCTGAGCTTTTTGGAAGAAGGAAACAAAGTCATATCCATTAACCTTTCCTCTGTCTCAGGCTGAACTTTTTGTTGTTTATTAAGAGAATTCAGTGGTCCCACAGTAATTCCTTGCTGAAGTATTATCTGTTCTCTCTCCCTGCCATCTCTAAAATGCTGACTGATGTCTTCACAGAAACTCAGTGCCAGTGATGTCCATATTTCCTTGCTAAATGTTTCCTTGCTGAGTACTTGACAGCTTCTCCATCAAGCTGAGAGGGCAAAGGAGGATGTGTAGGAAGTCACCAGAGATTTGCAGTTACAGAGATTGTTCCTGCAGGGTGATTTCTTGGGTATCTTGATTTCCATTTGATTTATTGTGTGCATGCACACATACAGTCTGGATAGGTCTGCTGCTTTTATCTGTGTGGTTGGAGGCAGAGCTGGTATTTTTGAGAACCTTTTATCTTTTTCCTATGTACAGACTTGAAAAGTTGTTCTCTTCCAGAACTGATGCACACTTACATGCATCTCCAAAGCAAAGCTTGTGTGTTGTACTTACTTGTCCTCATGAGATTAATATAACCTGCAAAAAGGAAATAAAAGCACCCAAGCACTTGAGAACATCAGAACTGTGTTTTCTCCATATAATTCCATAGTTCAGGTGTGTGACCTTCATCAGATGACTTAGACCCGAGCCTGGATGATATATATTACACCAAAAATGTTTGCTCTTGGGAAAGGCAATAGAAGGTAAGCCCTTCATAACCTAGGGAGGTGAAAAGCACTGTGGAACAATTGATTTTACTGTGATCAAAAAGTTCTTATAGAATTGTTTTTCTGAATATGAGTATACAGGAAAACAAAGTGACCAATCACTGCAAGATGTACCTGTGTATTTTCTTGATGTGAGCTTTTGGGCAGCAACTCTGAAAATCAGTTCCGCTCTCAGTGCTCTGTTTATGCAAAGAATGACTTAGATGCATTGTTTGGAAACTGTTACTTTGCACGTCAAGTGGAGAGAGAATGTTAACTATTCCTAAGTGTTCTGTGAAATTCCAGTCCTGTACCCCAGCTGAACCACAACAGTCTCTTTCTGAATGCTCCAAACGTAAATGGAGTCCTGTTACTGCTTGCTTGGTTTCATTGCATGTCATCAGTAAATACTTAAGGTATGGTCTTTGTTTAATAGTTCTTCATTGGGATTTGTATTTGACTACAGAGACTTCTGTAGTGTTGACAGGTATATCTGAATTGCAGAAGAGGACTTGGCCTGATAACACTGCAAATTAACATTTATTACACAAACTTTTGAAACAACTCTCTTTGGAAAATCTACTAAGTCAAAAAAAGAAAACAACCCCTTCTGAACACATCATCCATCCTAATTGTCAATGTACTGATAGTTAAGAACATAGCTTGGCTTCATTCTAAATTATTTTGTATATTGAAATGTGCAATTTTTGAGGGTAGCAGTCAAGGAATGTTCAAAACTGCCATTAGATTTGCCTTTGTATGAAATTGGCTGACATGTTTTCCTCTGTTACACTGTGATAACTTGTGGAGATGTTCTTGCTTATGTTGTACTGATAGGTTACTTGTTGCATGTAAAGCAATTTTTGTAAGCAAGAGGAATTCCAGGGATGTTCTGCAAAAAAGGGCCTATTCTGAGGTGATGTACACTGTTGTAAAACTGGAGCAGCTCAACTAATTTTAATGGAATTCTTGATTTACACTAGTCTTTTTGCTATGTGTAGTTATGCCAGTACAATTTTGCACAATGTTATTTGAATATTGCGTTCTGATTTGTGAACTGTTTCTACTGAAAACAGTGAAAATTTTACAAACTGCAATAGCGGAATGTTTTTGGCCTTTTTTTTTTTGTTTTTGCCTAAAATAAAAAATTGTCACTTCAATGGGCTAATCTTGGATTTATTTTTAGTAGCAAGGGGTTTTTGTGTTCTCACAGTTTGGAGATTTGCCTGAGCATTTACTCTGAGGGTAGTGGGCATTTACTACAAACAAAATAAGTGCTTTTTAAACCCTTTTGGAAAAAATTCATCAGGATGGAAATCTTTGTTTAATTCATACCCTCATTCCTCCAGTGCATCCTGGAAAACAGTCCTGAAAATTCTGCCTTTCCTTGTCTTCATCTTCTGTAAGTTTAGTCAGTTCCTGAGAGCACTACAATTCCACCATTAGGGGAAGGTGCATAAAAGTCCTGGATTTTGGAAACAGAAGGATTCAGCATGGGTTCTCCTGGGAGAGAAGGTATGAGAGCAGGACTGAGGAAAAGCCCTGGATTCCTGCTGGTAGGTTCATTCTGCTGTTCAGTAGAATGCAACTGCTGAAGCCTACCTGAGGAGGCACTTAGGCTGATTGTTGAAATAGTCTCATGTTCTATATTTGTCTGTTTACTCAAACCAAGCACCTTTCTTCATGAGCAGAATTTGGAGCCAAAACTTCTTTCAAGTAGAAGTGGTAAACTAGATAAATTATTGGGTTTGGGGATTTTTTGCTAGCTCTTATATTAAATTTTGGTCTAATTTGTCTAAAAGGCTTGGAGCAATTCTCCTTCTGTAAAATAATTGTCAGCCATATTTCAGAATGGAGAGGTAGATTTCTTGGAATCTTGAAGAATTGAAAGACTACTAGTGTGTGTCCCTCAAGGCAGAGCTAGCTTGTGATTTTCCAGTGGTTTAAAACTTTGGGCCAATAAATATAACATCAACATCAAGTTGCCAATATTGTGCATTTCACAGCCAGAGACCATGGGTCAATTTGCATCCAAATAAATGAAATGTAAAAGAGGAATTCACAGCCAATGAAGTCTGAAGTATTTGATGCTTTCTCACATTTTAGTCTTTTTTACCTGTTCACTTGTCTGTGGATGTTTGCCTGCCTCTAGATAAGCAGGATCTGATTCTTCTTTAAATAGGCTGTGACCTCATTCTCCATTAAACTATTTCTTCATCACTGATTTCAAATCTAGTATTTGTTTTTGTGCATGTAAGGATCATTTTACTGTAAATATGTCTGGTGTTCAAAATACCTTCACACTTTGCATTACATATAGGAAAGCTGCCAGAGACATGAAGGCACTGATGAAGATCACCTATGAAGACAAGGAGAATGGAAAGAGCATCTCTGTGGTGAGCAATGACAGTCTTCCAATTCTTGATTCACTTTTCATTATAAACAGTTATGTTCCTCAGTTAAATAGCTACTCTTTTTTTTTTCTTCAGATTGTGAGAGATAATCAGGCAGGAGACTGCTAGGAGGATTGTTCAGGTATCTCAGTGTTTTCTTGGTGTTAGATCTGACTGCATGGCAAATCAGTATAAAAGCTGTAAGCCAAGGCTTCTTGTGTTTTATCATATTCGCTTGCTGTCCTTTTCCTGGCTCTTGACTCAGCATTTGGAAATTGTGTAAGATAGTCATCTTACCCAGACTTCAAACTTTTGAAGTGCTGTTGTCTAACACTATTTCATCTGTAATACAGCATTTACAGAAGTACTGTTCACTGCCAGGCATGTCCTGGTTAAGTGCTGTGTACTGAGATTATTAGAATAGGATGGAAGAGATAATTTAGGTGAAGTTCTCCCACATTTGAAATAGGTTGGATTCATTACCTCTGCATATACCCTTTTTTCATGTCTTATTCCTGCCAAACAAACCTGATTCATCTCCTCCTCCTGCACAGTCTGTTTACAGAACTCTTGTTTCACCTAACCTGGGCCATGGCCCTGTAACTGATGCTTGTATTGACGCAGGAGTGTATTTGTGGTCAGTAGCAATTTCATACTGTGGTGACATTGCTTGTAGTAAAGAAAAGATTCAGTTGTAGATTAAAACCTCATTACTGCAAGCAAAGTAGAACACGGTTCATTAATTCCTACACTTATGAGCATGGGGATGTAACTGCTGTGATTAAGCTGTTGATTAAGAAACTGTTTGCACTGTTTGTTGTGGATGCCTTTTCCAACTACAGATGTGTAGCTGACCACCGTAAACACTGATTTTGCTGTCGATGGAAGTGGCTGTTAGAGAGATTTGTTTCCTGCCAGTGAGTGTCCACTGCAAGTAGCTGAACAGTGAGCACTGCCAGAACTAATCTGGCTGTGTGTCAGGCAGGCAGCAGGTAAGAATATGTTCTCTTTGGCCTTCATCTTTCCAAATCTCTGAAGTTAATTACAAGTTAGGACAGAACTTGACCTACAATGTCTTGTACTGGACAAATTAACAAAGAAGGTACATCCTGGCCTAGCCCAAATCTTTTGTGTGGTTTTTGTAAGATTTTAATCATGTCTGAAAAATATTTTCCTATATTCATAAAAGCGCTGATCAGCTGCAAGATGTAGTCAGGTACTGTGTAGAATAGATGAAGGGCTACAGCAGAATTTGGTTTATGATTTGCAGTTTTGCAAAATTCCCTGTATTTGCTGCAGTGAATACAATTAACATCAGCTGGGACACCACAAACTAGGCTGAGCAGTCAGATAATTGAGTTACTTCTCTCTTGAGATGAAGTTTTTGTTTCTATTTCCTGTTTAAATAGAGCAGTTTGGTCTAGGGTTGTTCTGGGGTGGTTTTTTTTTAGACATTCTCAACCTTTTGTGAATTGTAGATATTTAATTCCTCATTAAGAGGTTGTTTTATAGCATGTTCCTGCAGTTTCAATGGAACAATTTCCTTTCCTCACACAGAAAATGATCTTTTTGTGGTGACTTTTGATTCAAGCCGTAAGCAGTGTCTTCAGCCCATAAAGTTATCTTCAGGTTTCAGGAAGATGTTTGTTAAGTTCCAAAAATTTTGTGCAATAGAACTCCAGAAGCTGTCCTTGCTCCATGAGTAGGAGGGATGGCAGCATTCTCCTGCAGGTGTGTGGCAGCTGCCATCCCAATCACCCACATCCATCCACACACTAAGACAAACCCATGGGAAGCAGCAGGTCCCTGAGTTCAGGAGTCAGAGGTTGATTCTGATCTTAAGTTGTGATCTCTGGACAGCATCAAATGCAGTGACTTAAAATGCATAGTTTCACAAATGTGTGTTCAGTTGCATTGCTTGTTTAAAGCTGTATTGCCTATGTATCTGTTCTTTTCTTCCACAGCACATTCAGTGGTTCCATAAATCTCTTTTTAGAGCCACAACCCCAGTCAAAGCAGCTTTTAAAGCCCACTGCTGTGCAGTCAGAAATGACAGGATCAGAAATGCAAGAGCAGCTAGAATCTGCATAAGCTAAAAAAAAAACCCTTCAAACTCTGTCCTGCAGTGTAATTCTCCATGGTCTTGGGCTTACTGGAACCCACAGAGGGTTGATGCTGGGTTTGGTGCTGCAAGAAGTGAATTGCAAGAGGCATTTCATAGGCAAATTCATAAAAGGGCTACATCCTGGCCTAGTCTGGATGGGTATTTCATGTGTTTCTATGGCAATACCAAGGTTTCAACCATTTGCATACTGTATCTGTATTCTAACTGCAGGAGAAACAATGCAGAACCTGTGCTCAGTCTCACCTTTGTTGCCAATGAAGGCCCTGTGAAATTGCAGATAGCAGAACAATTCTAAAGCTTTCAAAGTGCCCAGAGAAGCTATGGATGCCCCATTCCTGGAAGTCAGATTGGACAGGGCTTTGAGCAGCCTTGTCTAGTGAAAGCTGTCCCTGCCCACTGCAGGGCGGTTGGAACAAAGATTATCTTTAAGGTCCTTCCCAACCAAAGCTGCTACATGATTCTATGAAAAACTAGAATTCATGGCTTTCTCAGAGTTGGGAAATGATACCATCATCACATCCACTTTTATGTCCCAAATACAGTTTTGTTGTCTCAGGTGTGAGTCGTAAGCGTGTGATTTCCTTGAAGATAGAACAATTAAAAAGAATCCTGTGTATGCCCTGGAATATTTTCCTGGAACTATTTGCCTGGTAACCCCAGGGATTTTATTTTTAGAAGGCCATGGGCTTCTAGATCTAGGTCCCTCCCCTTTTCATCCTCTGTGATGCATCACAAATCAAATCTTATCTGCATAGAACCATACCAGCTTAACAGGCTTTCAAACAGCTCCAAAATGTCCCAAACCCAAGGTGTTCGAGACTGATTTTTCTCTTAAAACTCATCGTAGGATCCTCTAATGCTGTTCTTCTTGGAATGTTCACCATCATACCAGATGGTGGTGTGTCTGCAGCAGGATGTTAAACCCTTCTATAATAGTAAAATTAAATTAGTCTGTTTTAAAGACCACTGTAATAAAATACTGTCTATATCTGCCCATAGGATAACTGTCTAAACATTAAGCAATTCATCTGCTGAATTTCCAGTGGCATCTGGATTTGAAAGGAGAACCAGATCTGCAAAAATACTGAACTATGTTGATACAGTTTTGATACTACTCTAGACAGCTAGAAAAAAAAAAAAGAGATAATGTTTGTTGTTAAATACAATAAGACCTTTTAAAATAATAAAATATTTAAATTGACCTCAGGATATATCTGTAGACAAACAAAAAGTAAGTGAAGTATGTTCTTGTCTCAACAAACTAGAATTGCTGTCCTAACTCGAATTGATTGGTCCATGCAATGAAGTGGTAGATTGAACTACTTCACATGCTGAATGCAACTCAAAGAATGTTTCAGATCACCCAGAATTGGGGTCTTAATAAAGTACAAACTTAGTGTTTCTTACAAAAAGTATTTCATAATCCAATAGAATGCAATCTGCTTGAACATTTTCTCCATCCTTCAGCCTGAGTTCCATTACATGAGACTGGGTATATAGCCAGTGTCAAATGCTGTTTGATAGGAGTGTTTATGTTACTTTTTCCCCTTCTCCTACTGGCACATTTTCTGGCAGTAGTGGGACTTAGAGCATGCAAAGTAAGGAACAAATTCTCTCCCTGAGCCAAGAGTGTGGTACTGCTGGCTAACATCACAGTGTAGTGCTTGCACTGGGAAGTGCCAAATGTGGTTGACCTCTGAAAGAGAGAAAAATGAATTTGTGGGAGCCTAAAAGATCCGTAGGACAAGAGGTCATATGTTGATTCATTTTTCCATTGCAAATTCAGATGTTATCACTTTTGCTAATAACCTTTTGAGAAGTAGTGAATTGGATGTCAACTACAAGATTAAGATGCTGTAAAATGTGAGCTATTAGATTCAGTACAAGGCACAGGTTACCCTGTGGTGACTCAGTTATTATAAATTAGTACTTATTCCAGTTGTTTGAATTTTGTCTTTCCTTTGAGCAGCTTAAGGAAATAATGTCCCAGTAGATATTATTAACTGCATCAGCTATTATCCTTTTCTGATTTTATTGTAGTGCTGAACACTACATATTTTACATTATAAAACATGCTTTACAAGACCTATGATTATTGTAAGAATTAGAGAGGGTGGTTTTTACCTTTTTTTTTTGGCTGAAGTACTGATAAAGATTGAGGAACAGTAGAACTGTAATTACATACAAGACAATTGCACCTAAATTTTAAATGAAATTTTTTAGTGGATTTACTGGAAAGTCTCCAAGAATTCAGATTAATCTTCTCAGTCCAAGCCTATTTCTGCTTCTTATTTTCTTTGTCTAGCATAAGCAACTCGACTGAGTATTTTAAAATGTATGTTTGAAGAGTGTGCATTCAAACGATAAGATTATGAACCCAATACTTAATGTATTTTCACTTTGCTGGCTGATCTCTTCAATGCTGAAAGAATCAGGACTTAGTAAGGGATCCAGATTCCCAGAATATTATCCTGATATATTGAGAATGAACTAATTGTATTCTTTCCATTTTCTAGTTGCCAAAACACAATAGAATTTTACTTCCTTCAGTTTTCTAGTTGTCTTCTCTCTTGCGAAACGTAGCAATGTGTAAAGTAGGACAGTGGGATGTAATGTCTTTATGTGTAAACTTATTCACATAACTGTATCATAACCTACTTTCAAGATGAAAAATTAATTTCTATAAGTAGTGAAGTTTTCATTTGGTTGCTGCTAGATTTCGATTGGCATTTCTTAAATGAGTGCATGTTCTCATTTGAAAGTCCAGGGTCTGCAGAAATTTTTTCATGCTTTGGAGTAACTGATTCTGCAGGTGGCCTAGAAGTTGGCTGCTGTAAGAAGGCAGAGCAAAGCTTTTCCTCTCTGTAGATGTTTTGGGACTTCTGAAGCTGTAGCTGGATTGATTCATCCTAACATTGTGTGTGGCTAATGTATTAATTAGCCAGCTATTCCTCTCTTTTGCAAGAGGTTATCTTGCATGTGCCTCTGACAAGGAAGCATTTGAAAATGTGTGCTACTGTCTTAGGCTAAGTGAATCCTGGTCTTGCACTCCCTCCTCCCTTTCCTCTTGCAACACTTTGTGCAGAAAATAGTAATGTTGTTGTTATCATGTTTCAGTACAGAATGGTGGGGTTTTTCAAACCATCTCAGTTAGAGGAAAGGAATGATGTTTGATGTAGAATCACAGAATAGGCTGAGTTGGAAGGGACCACAAGGATCACTGAGTCCTACTCCTGGCCCTGCACAGCACCATCCCAAAGAATCACACCCTGTGCCTGAGAGTATTGTCCAAACTCTTCCTGAACTCTGCCAGGCTTGATGCTGTGACCCCTTCCCTGGGGAGCCTGTTCCGGTGCCCTCTGGTTGAAAAACCTTTCCCTAATATCCAACCTAAACCTCCCCTGACACAGCTTCAGGACATTCCCTCAGGTCCTGTCACTGGTCACTAGAAAGATCTTCTCTTCTTCCCTCACAAGAAAGTAGTGATTGCAATGAGGTCTCTCCTCAGCCTGCTGTTCTCCAGCTGAACAGATTAAGTGACCCCAAAACAGTGATACTTCTGCAGGTACTCCTAGGGGCTGTCTAGATCAGCCCTAGTATATATATTTAGGCTGATCTCATGGAAAAGCTGGTCCAGCTGCAGTCTCTTCTGGAGAATAATAGTAAGAAAAGTCAAAAAATAGTTTTGAGTACAGGTGTTACAGGCAATTTTTCTTGCCTTTTTTTTTTTAACCATTTTCTGTGCTTTAATCTGAGAATCATCAGGCTTGTTTATTTGCACACTTTCTTCATTGAACTTCTGTATTCTGGAATTCTGGAATAACTCCTGAAATAAAAGTAGGCCTGAGATTTTCAGCTCTTTTTCAGTTTTTTCAGTACTGCCAGAAGGGATGAAAATTAAAGCCAGGAGGCCAGAAGAAATTCTCAAATGTGTAGGCATGGGTGGGTCAGCTCCATCATAATTGGTAAAATAATTATATAAAAGTTAGATTACAAAGTATTTGGAGTAGTATTGTTTAAAGGTTACATCATTCTTGCAAAAATTGGGTGTTGTATTTCAGAAAATTCCTTTAAAAAGGATAAAGAGACATTGACTTTGAGTCTCCATTGTTTGTAATATCCTCTTTCAGCATGAAAATATTTTCCGTTCCCATCAGTTTTGTCGTGGGTTTTTTTTTTTTTAAATTTGGCAAACATGAATATTTTTCCTGAACTGTGAGTAGAATGAAAAATTGTTATTTTTGTTGGCTTGCAGATGTTGTAGCTTCCCCTCCAATAAGACTGGCAGATTTATTTTTAGAGTTCTTGTCCCAATACATCCTCTATATTTATTTAGTGAAAGTAGATTAGTCAAGCCTAAAGAATAGGTTTAGTTTAGGCCTTTCTTGCAAGATTTAAGGGTGAGCTGTATGTGACAGAGAATGCATTCTTTCTATCTGTGAATATGCAGTAGCATGGTTACACAGCTATCTGCTCGGTGCTCTTGGCTGTCTCCATCTCCCTCTAATCCAGCTCCAAAGGGACTACTTCTGACATTCCAAACAGCTGAGCAGCTTTCCGACAGCTGCTATTGAAATCTGAATAAGAACAAAACTGTTTTCTTTGCCTTCCTCCCAAATGGGGATCAGGTGAAAACTGAGCCAATTTCTCATGTGTGCCAACTGGGCCCCAGTGCTGTGTTGCCAGTGCTGGGGTGGTCACCTCTGAGATGCTTCAAAGACAGACTGAGAGTTGGGGTTGCACTTAAAGAGGACAAACAACAAGTTCTAGGGGCTGGAGATGTGAGCCCTGTGTACAGAGGGACCTGCTGGGCACTGTGGGTGAGGTGGCCCAAGATAAAGGGCAATCATTTGTGACCCCATCGCCATGGTCATGGACCTTTAAACTCTAACATTCAATCTACAGGAAAACTATCTCGGGTGTTTCAAGGGTTTCATAATCTAAGTGTTAACTTTCCTGTTCCTGGTAATTCAGTTAGTTGGGTAAAATATTAGATATACTGTAAAATATGTGTTTAGAATGGAAAAAAGAAATAAAATGAAAGATGCAAGTTGAAGAAGATTAGAAATCAGTCTTTTTTTCGTTGAGGTTTTTTTTTTTTTTTTTCAAGAATTCTGGGAAGCAGCTATTTCCTTTCTAATGAAACATGCACAGAATGTTTATGATTCTTTTAGAGTGCAGTTTATTTTTTTTTTGTGCTTGTTGCTTACTGATATTTCTGGAAATGTCATCTTTCTCCTCTCCACATTCTTCACTGGGGTTGCTTAAGGGAGACTTCTGTAATGGCTAGGAAAAAATCTTTCTTGAGAAAGAAAGAACACATTGACCTCTTGTTCCATCTCTCCAATTGATTGCTTCTTCCAGTGCAAGATGTGTAATGATGATGTTCTCTCAAATTTCTGCTTGTAAAAATAGTTTCAATAATGTTTAGAAACTGTTATGGAAATTCTGGTTATACTTCATAACACTGGGACTGTTTGTATTTCCTCAGGAAGATGATGGTATGCCAAAGTTTTGGTCACACTTAAGAAGATTCCATTTCTAAGTTACAGTGCTGTACAGCCATGTATTAATTCAATCAGATCTCTTAATTCCATAAAGATACTTTTATAGATGGAATTTTAATAAACAATATGGCCAGAGAGATTTAAAAGAGGAAAAAGTGAAGGTGAAGGAGAATAAATGTTCTGTATTTTTGTATACATTGGCAAATGACCATGGGGAATGACCTTGAGTGTGCTGAATTCATCAGTCTCCTTTTCTGAAACTTGGAATCTGTAGGAAAGTAACTCTCTTAGTACAAAAGAAATTTGCCCCCTTGCAACAGAATGATACAGATAGGAGTCCAGAGGCTGTTCAAGGGCTTTGGACATGAACTGAACTAGTTTACAGAATCACAGGCAAAGAATTAATTGAACTAGTTTAAAGCTGGCTGATACTTGCATTTTGTTTAACTGTCTGGTTCTACAGTATGTGGATCTCAAACAGTTGGCTTCCTATTTGATTAACTTAAGCTTCATTCCAAGCTTGAAAAAGACAATCCAATCTTATAGCCACTTCTTCATAAAGCTTCACATATTCTTAAATTGGAAAACTCACTACTGAGCATGCAGCTCTCATGTCCAGGTACTTGTGCATGTAGTTTTTGGATAGAAGGATAATTGGAATATTCAGGGATGAATGAGCACAGAAACTATTTGCATGGAGGAAGACAAGGAATTAGGGCTTAGCTTCTCCCTTTGTTGTTTCCCAGAAGGCTCTGCAGAATTCTTCCTATTTTATTTTTTTAAGTTGAAGATAAATTTTTAAATACCAAAGTTACATTTGTTCTCTTTTATTGAAAAAGGTGAATAAACTATGCAAGACTACACTTCAGGAGAGGTCATTCCCACAGGCTGACAAACAAAGGCATCAGGTCTATACCTACCATGGGAAGATGCACACTCAAATAATGGGCAATTGGCAAGGGCAGGTGAGCAGGAGGGGTCTGGATAGAGCAAATACCTGATGGACTGACAGGGAATGTGACAACAGGTACAGTGACTGCCTTAAAGCAGGTTCAGCTTCTGGCCTCTGCCCCTTCAGCTTATCAAATTCAGATCTGGGAACCTTTCCTTCCATCTGCATCTAAACCTCTGGAAGTTGGAACATGCAAAGGCAAAAGAAGATCAGTCTTTGACTCTTACTGTACAGTATACTACCTGCAACAGTTTCTGATTAGAGAATCTGTGAATTTAAAACAACTTAGAGTAAGTCCCAGTCCTACAGATTTCTATTGTTATGAGGTTTTTTGTGCTTATATGATGTAATCATGTCTATTCCACAGACGTTGACCATCTGTTGCAGAAAAATGTAGAAATACTGGATAGCAATATAGCCTCTTCACTTTCTTAAAGTGAAAACCGAGGAGTGAAGGAAATCTTTTACAGTAACCTAGCAGTACATGTGCAGTTTTGTCTTAGATCCATTTTATTTTGCAGAATCTTAACTGTGCACTTCACATATAATTACACTGTCATCCTGGAGGAGAGTGTTTCAGGCAGAGAAGAGAAAGAAATTCTCCTTCACCCCTTTGTTTGCTCAGAAGAAGCACTTGAAAGAGTAACTGCTGGAGGGACAGAATATGGAGGAGAGGCTTTTGGAAGACAATTGTCTAAATGAGTAAGAAAGTTGTTGCAAGGTTTCTCTTCTGATGGCTTGTTCATGGTGATAAGCACATTCTTCAGTTTTAATAACAAATACAGAGAACAGCAGGGGTTTGTTCTCCAACTGTGGAGGGGACTTGTTTAGTTCTATTTTGTTTGCTGAGCTCACTCTTGAGATCCAATAAAACCTTATTATGTACTTTAGCTACAGATGACATGTCTTTGCATCTGCTTAAATCACGGTGAACTTGCTGGCAACCAATGCTTCCTGCAGTGTAGATGGTACTTGTATGGATGAGTGAATGTTTACTTTTTGGAATTCCCCATTTTGCTTGCTCTTGTCAGGAATACAGCTCGTGGGATTTATCTTTGATCCACACCACTGCTTCTTTCTACTTTGTGCCAGAGGGCATCAAATATTGTAGTTTTATGGCAGAATGTTGGTAGTTCCTGCCAAAGGTGAAACAAAGGCCAATGTAAATGTAGAAGTAAAAATATAAAAATATACAAGAGCTCAAGTGAGCAGGATGTTTTGAGGAAATGTGGGAGAAATGGAGTGACTGCTACAAAATAGTAAAAATTAAGATTTTAGTTTTCATGTTTTTCAGCTTTAACACACAGGCTGCCCCTCACTGCCTTTTTATCAAATGATAAGAACAATAATAAATGCCAAAGCTGGAAGGTGGTACATAAAGTTGATTTTCTGCCATTCTATGCCCCAAAGTGTTAAAGTGCCAGAGATGCATGTTCCATAAATGCAGCTTGAAATTTACAGCAATAACAGGAACCTGTTTGCCTGCTTGTCTTACTGGACAGCTTTGCATCAAAACACTGCAAAAGCCAACTTAGGCAATGGCAGTTCTTTAAACTGGAATTCCCAGCCTTCTGAATATAAATAGAATTAAAATGTCATCCAGTAATAATGACGACTCTGCTCTTGCCAACTCACAGTAGACAAGTGGGGGAAGGATCTGTGTTTGATAGCAAGGTATGTATCTATCAGCCCAGCAGTTGCATTGAACTTCCCTTCAATCTGATTATGAAAATGTCCAAGAACAGTTGGAGTGTGTAACAACAGCTGTTGCTATTGCTGCCTGGGCCCTGGAGCAGTGAGATCCCTCCCAGAGAACTGAGCAGGGCTTGCCAAGTGGCAGCCTGTGGGGCTGGAGTTTGGGATTTGGTGCATCTCTGGGTGGGTTTATATTAGCAATAGTTCTGAGGTGCTTGTGTAGCCATGTGAACAGGAGAAGGATGTGTGGGAAAGACACAGAACAGGCATACAGCTTGACCTGGGGAAGAGGGGGCCAGGGCTCCCGTTTATCACCAGATCTTCAGTACCTGTGTGCTCGTATTTGACAGACATCTGGGTTTAACAAAGGTTTAGGTTTTCTCTTCAAGTATGAAATGGCTTCTGCTTTTAACACGTGTCCCTCCAAATACTGCAATAATACCTTCATATGAATTAACAGCCATGCATTCAATTGAATGAATGGGTACTACTAAAAAGTAAAATTGAAAACCTTGCCCTTGACATCTGTCCTTTTTTTCCAGATTCACTTGCATTATAATCTGTCTGAGACATTGATAACAGCCCTAGCTTATTTTCTTCCTCCAATATCGCTATAAAAAAGTAATTGAAAAATAAAATGTGTGGCAATTCCAATTTACTGGCAAGTTTTATCATGAGAACTCTGAGGGTGGCAGAACCAGCATGCTGTTCCAAACTGCTAAGGTGCATAAGACAGCCTTCAGATTCTGACAACATTTGCAGTTAGATGTGAGGTACCTGGGGTGGGGGAAGAGTGAATTAAAAAAGTAAGTCACTACTGTACACGCCAGACTTCATATGGAACAATGGTGACATGGTAGGCATTGGGAAGAAAAAATGTTTAAGGGATATATAGGCATGCTACAAAGGAAGATAAATGTAAATATTGTACTGTGTTATTAAACATGGTGGGGTTTGCTGGGTTTCTTCTAAAATGTCTTTAACTGAACTCTGGGATTTAAGAAGACGTCCCAGTAATGTTTCCAGGAATTTTATGAGGTAAATTTTCTGTTCTTTTTCTTGAGACACAGAAACTTAGAAAAAAATGTAAGTGTAATGTAAATAAATTTGTGTGTAAATTATAATATATATCTAAATAATTCCCAAAATAACACAAAATGCAAAAAGTTAAAAATAAATGAGAAACCACTTGTGTATATGATTTTGTGTTATTAAGCATTTTAAGATCATTTTGATTAACGTTTTTGAAATGCTTATTGCAAACAGCAGTTTAAAAGGCTATGCAGTTTCCAACCAATTTCCCTTAAATATTTTTAATATATCTGTAAAATATTGATTTTACTATCCCAAGGTGATTTTGGTGGTGTTTTTTTTTTTAAGGATTAAGAGGTGAATGTGCAGTGGAGGGGGAATTTCTTTTCCACAATCCTTCCACATTAGTTGTCATTTTACAGTGTGATTTATACAGAATAGCAGATGAGCAATTACATATTATTATGCTGGCATTTAATTTTTTAATTGGAATCTTTTAAAATCTCTAATTACTGGTTTTTAGTATAATGTGCTAATCAAGTTTTCAAGCATTATAAAATTCTTTCATCATTACAATTACGGCTTTGGTAATAGGCCCTGCAAAATATAATTAGATTGAATATTTATCAGAGGACTTTTTATTTTCTTTTAGTTGGGAAAATGCAGCATTAACACATTTTTAAATGAAATCTCAAATCTAATCTCTGTGGTCAGTCCCAAGTGGTGACTCCCTCAGGAGACCATAAGTGTTTTAATGTACCCTGATGTTATATACTTTATAAATATATCTAGAGAGAGATAGATATTGTATATCCCTAATGCTATAGATTCAGTACTTATTTAAATAACAAGAATGCTGAAAAAGGGACAAGAAAGAGCAGCCTGAAACTAGGAGAAGATTTTTGCTGTATATTGTACCATAAAGCCCCCATAAGCATTCTATTACTCAGTAGTAGATATCTGTACAGGCCATTTGAATGGAAGAACATTTAAAAAGCCCCACTTTTTAGAAGGAAATTGTTGATTTATTATTTTGTGACCATAAGCAGTTCAATTATTAATTATATAATCATGTAAGTAAGCAGTATGAATGTAAAACTAGAAAATTTAAAATACAGAAGCATTCTTTTATCTCATAGCAATCAAGCTTCCCAGCAACACAAAGAACAGAAACAAGAGAGGAACTTAACTGACAAGTGCTAAGTGCTACTTGTAGACACTTTATGAAGTGCAACCAAGACAAAAGTCATAGAAGGGTGGTGATCCAAGCTCCTTGTGCCTTTCACCAGGAGTAGCTATGAGCACACACAGCAGGGAGGATTAGCTCCTGGAGAATGGGTGCTGGCTTCAGCCACTGGTGTGCAGATGTCTGGCTGTGGGCAGCGGTGCCTCCCAGGGCCCTGCTGGTGGTGTAGGACTGATAGCAGCAGCCAGGGCTGCATCTGAGCATCAGCTGGGCCTCCTTTTAACTCAGCCCTGTCCTTCAGGTGCTCGGGAGTTCCTCTGAAGGTGGAGGGGAAACGAACAGCACAGGCATGCAGAGTAAATGTCAATGATCAAAAGGTGTGTCAAAGGCAAATGCTGCCTTGGCCCTGGCTGCCTCCCCCTCCCAGGGGAGTTAGAAATGTTGTAGGAAGAGAAAATGGTGACATGGCATTAGGAACCCAGAGTGTCTCCTATATTCGAGTGTCAGCCTAAAGGTCTATTTAAAAAGAGGAAGATTTTACCCTCTTGATCTTGATGCTCCTGTGAGGAATAAGAAACTAGATACTTTGCTTATAAAACAGGGAGTGGGTAGCAAAAGAAGGAGAGTAAATGGCAAGAAGACACTGCTGCAGAGGGAAATGAAAAAAGTTTGGTTTTCCCCAACTTTATTTTTTAAATAGCGGCCCTACAAACTGTTGTATCACAAATTATAAAAAATAAATACAGAAGGATGGTAGGAAATGGCAAAAGCTATACTTGAGCTAGCTAAGCAAAATTATTACCTTCAAATATGTCAGACATCCTAAAAGTGAAAATATTTTTCAGTTGCTACATAATACTGCAGCAGGCTGAGAAAATATTAGAGATTTCTTTCATTAAGGCAGACTTCTCTGGTATGTAGTATAATATTATTCTCAACAATGATCTGGTTGGATTTGTCTCATAATCCTCTGTTTACATGTAGCAAGCAATACCTATAGATACTGCAGGGGTTCAGAGTGGTGCGTGGTGGGATGGTGCACAGCTTGGAAACTGCTCTTCTGGCAAAAGTCATGGCTGCTTTTTAACAGGACCATTTGGACTTGCACATTTAAATCACAGCAGCCTAGAGGCCAGAAAGCTGAACTAGGGAAGCTGTAGTCTCCTCATCTTCTCATCTTTGGTGAGTTCGTGCCGGATTCTGTGGCGCCAGTACCATACTAAACATCTGTTGTTTTGATTTCTCTGTTTAAATAGGTTGGATTAGAAAGAGAAAAAACCCATCATCTCCTCCCCCTCACCATATTCTGTCCAAAGCTTAGTTACTATGAAGACAAATCTTATTTACCTCCTTCAGGAAAGGCTTTACTGACATGGAGTATTTGATTTTTTGGAGTCTGGTTCTGACTCAGTTTTCAGCTACATTAAGCTGTGAGATCTAATTACTGTGAATTGCATGCAGGTAGGCTGCGTGTAAGCTCCTCTGTAAATCTGTATTAATGCCATTGATTTGGGTAGGCTTCACTGTATTAATTGACATGCTCTGTAATTAGAGCAGGGTAACTGAAACCAGGATCTGTTTAAATTTGTGCTGTTTAGATCTAGGAAACACTTTAAGTATTGTAGCTGCAGGAGATAAGTACTCTTTTCTGAGAAGCAACAGAGAATATCCATTGAAGGTCTCTGCATACTCTTAAACCTAAAGGCAAAACATTATGGTTGTTAAATCCATTATTCTTTCATATCCTATGCTTACATCAAGACAACCATTTGCATGTTGATGTAAGATGGAAACAAGATCTTTTGTGTAACGTCAAAAGTATTCTTGATTTCTACTCCAAGTATTAAAAACCTACTGCCAGTGAATTCTAACACCACATCCTATGCTCAGAATCCACCAAAATAACAAACTACCAATCTGAGACCTGAGAGGTAAGATCTCTCCAATGGAACTCAGCAAAATTGTGTCAAATTTTAACCCCTTTATTTTTAAGATCAATAGGTTTTTGCGAATTTGCACAAACCTTTTCATGCTTGGGCTAAAGCTTGTGCAAAACCTGAGAGGAAAAGAATGGGAGAGAGACAGAAATTTAGAAAACTAATTGCTGGCTTTAACAGCGGACATTAGAAAACTTGTTTGTTGTGAATCCCAAGGATCATGGTATGAATAACACTTCCCATTAATGCACACCCATGCCACACCTTTCAGACTTTGGTTCAGTCTGTTTAGAGCAGATGGCTCTGAGTGTCCACATCCACTGTTCTACCAGCAGTGTGCCTAAGGCTTGGAATCACACAAATAAGGAATTTACGTCATCCAGTAGCCTTCAATGCTGCCAAGTATTTTAAAAAAGGAGAGTGTAGCTTATTTGTTGTTGTCATCTTCCTGATCCCCAAACAAGTCCACATGACAAAGAATTCTCAGCCTGGCTGCCAGACTCTGTGGTAACACTTTGGTTGCTGCAGCAAACTAAACCTACTAAGCTGTTCCACCGAAGGTGTGTGCAGGGATGTGTGCACAGATATGGTGGTGACACCACTGACAGGGGAAAATAGCTTAAGATTGTCTTACTCTCTAGTGCTGAACAGCTTCAGAAAACAACGTCATTCTAACACTTCATACCACATTTTGGGCTTTTTAAATTATACAGGCAACTGAGGGTGCCCTGTTGAAAGTAACAAGTACTTGTTATTGGCAGGGAAAATGAGCCATTTTCATGTATTCATGTTCTAACTATCAAGTCATACTGACTCTCCTCATGATCCATAGGTTTATAACTAACTTGGCATCCAGCTCTGCATCAGATGTTACCACATAGTCATCTTCATTCTTTGGTGAATATTTCAATTTCCAGTATTTCTTCTGTGCTTTGTCAGCTGTTTTTTGACCTGTCTTAGGAGCAGAAATCCATGAGGCTTCTGGTTTGTGCATGTGTGCATAACAGACTTGAATAGTTTTCAAGAATTAGGATAGACAGAGAGTTAAAGGAGAGGAATGAATTCACTGAGCATTTCCTGAAGACTCTTCCAAGGCATTTCAGCTGTCTTTCACATGCAGTTTAGAACAGCTGTGGTCTGACTGAAGATCTATGCTTCCCTAATCTAAATTTATAGACCATAGACAGTAGGAAGTGTGATGAGGGGACTCTTTTGGATAAGCAGTATAGATTAGTGTGATGTTTTGCTATAACTGGCTTATTATGTTTCTCCAGCCTTTTGTGAATTCTAGTTTGCATCCAGAGGTCATTTCAAACATTTAAAGAAATTTCTTTGCTTAAATCATACATTACAGGCTAGAAGTGTAAGTACTAATCACAGAGCATTTATTTCAATGTTTATTTAGTTCTACAGTGTTTTTCTACTGAGATCCTCTGTTGGTTACAGGCTGCTAGTTGTCCAATGGAATAGATTGCAAAGACATGGAAAATCAACATTGTGAAGTTTCAAGTATGAATATTAAAATTGCTACAGAAATTTACATTTTTGTGGTTTGAGTTACGTTTTCAGCATTCTCTACAGTACGTGTCTTGATTTGGATGGCTTGATAGACTCATCCAGACTGAGCAGCTGTCTTTCCTAGACCAGACTTAGCCAGCTTCTCACTGGCAGCTGAAAAGCCACTTATTTCATGCAATTTACAGAACCATTTAAATTGGTTTTCCTGACAATTAATTTCAACCCAAGTTTTGCCTGTAATTTGAGATCTCTGCCATGAGCTTACATCAAACAAAATTGGTGATTCAAACTTGATTGGACTTTTTTTTGGCATATAAATTGCAACGTAAGCTACTACAATTTGTCGTTAGCCAGTGAAGTATCTGTGCAGGTCACTGTAGCCTTGTGCTTCTCAAATTCAAGCAGGGTGTTAATCCATAAACTGCATTTACCCCTGGACTGGGGTGTGTCAGGGCCAGCTTGGCAGCCCCATTCTGACAGAGAGTAGAAATCTGAAGTGTGTTGACCTAGTTCTCATTAAGTTTTATTCTGATAAAACCTTTTGCCTTCCATGCAGCATGGGAAAAGAGCACATGCTGAAATTTCAGAGAGGTCATGGAACAGACCAGCCTAAATCACATCCACCACTTGTTTGGGACTTTTGTTTGGTTGTTGTTGTTTGGAGGTGTTCTTTGCTTTTTTAAGAATCATGTTTATCATCACACAATATTGGAGATAATTTGTACCCTCCATTTATTCAGTAATGAGAAAAACATGAAAAATTCTGGAATTCTGCAAGTTATATCCACATTTAAGTAACAAGTTGATAATTAACAAGACTTAAATCAACTTAAGAGTGTAGCAAAAGTGTATTTTTCCTTTGAATAATCTGTGCATGTGCCAGTCTAGTGCTTTCTGTTGAAGAAATGTCAGAAAATTCAGGAGAAAACCTCATACCTCAGGAGTTTTCATTATAAGTGTATTCTTTTATCTTTGTGTTTCCTTCCAATCTTGGTGAAACACTTTTGTTTAAATTGTAGAAGTCACTTTAGGCATATGTAGTTAGATCTGTTTCCTAAGGTATGCATGTTAAAATCTAGAGGATTATGTTGAGTTTATCCTGGAAGTTTATCAGCCTGTAAAAAACGAATTGAAACTTCAATAAGTTTATCTTCACTAAGGACAAACCTCACCCCGGGCTCTGGACCGTAGGTTGAGAGGGACAGGCAGAGCAGCACTGGCTGGAGATCTGCATTGTTGGCCCAAAGTCATATATCCACATATCCACATTATCCACACCCATTCAGGTTGTGTGTCACTGGAATATTTACTGTTTCCTTCCCCCTTCCCTAGTTTTTAATTCAATCTCCCAGTTGAGAAAAGACTGAGATTAAAAAAATTAACCAAATGCCAACAAGAGAGAAAAAACAGTGCTCTGCCAGGGCTGGTTGTAGGAAAGGGATGGCAATGATCCAGAAGCAAACATGAAATTCTCAAAGCAAGAAGAAAGCTGAAAGAACCAGCTGGGTAAAAGGAAACACATGAACAGAAAATGCAAGTGTGACACTAAGCCAGGAGCCAAGCAGGTGAACCCTTGTCTTGAACTAATGCTTTGAATGTGTCTTAATGCATGGGCTGTGTTTGAACTGTGTTTAGAGGCAGCACACGTGTTCTGGTGGACAGCTCATGCCAGGTGTTAGTGCAGAATGAAAAGATAGAACAATGTGTATTCCACAGCCTCTCAAAAACAAACCAACCCCCACCTCCCATCAATAAAAAACCAGATGTAGGTTAATCTTGCAGTAGCTGGTTATTGTCTTTATTCCCCTCACTTGTATCACTTCTATGTTTAAGCAAAATTGGTAATTAGTGCATAAAAATTCTTTCCTGTTTTGTATTATGCTACTAGGGCACTAGGAATATGCAGAAATGGTTTTTAGGGGAGGAAAGTATTTTTTGTGAGTAGTCACCATCAACACCTTGATTCTGGATTACCATGTTTTTGACTCAGTTCTTCTGCAGTTTTAAAATCAACTCATGTTGACCATTGTCATTTCACATGATTATTTTAAATGGAAGGACTGCATGTTTGAAAGGAAAGCCTTGTCAAAACATTTACTTAAGATTACAGATTATCCAAAGAACTGTCAGCCAAATATAAAAAGTATTGGTTTCAGGATAATTTATGGACAGTGGTAATGCAGATATATTCCAAAAACATGTTGTACTTACACTGGTATCACTGCATGTTAATATGGTTTACTTAGTTCCTTCTTTGTTCCTTCGCCACAGTACTTTTCCAGACGAGGGTATAAAAATGCTCCTGCTTTTCACTGTGGTCTATCAAAACCTACCTTTTTAGATACATTGTGTGTATTTTTTTACAGGGGATAATAGATCTGACAAATTCACGGTTTGAAACCGAAACAACTAATGCCAGCTGGGTTTTCTTGAGTCTCAATAATACTAGTCTAAGATAAGCTGACATTTCAGGTGACATGATCTTTTTAAAAAGTGTTTTGTAAATCTTTCTGGGAAGGCAAGAAAACCGTATTAAGGTTACTTACCTTGCATTCATGAGTCTTTAGACATAGGCATGTAAGTTGCTAGTTGCAGTACTTCACTTGCAGAGCAAAGGGATCAGAGATCCTTCCCCTGTTCTTTGCCATTTTCACCAGTTTTGCTCTTTGATATTTCTTAAAACTCTTTACTCAGAACTATATATGTGGTATACATAGTATGTAGTCTATATATAATGATATATTTATGTGTCTATATTACAAACCTGGAGGTTAGAGTCCTCACTCTTCAAAGAAAAATTATTTATTTAAGCATTTGACTTGTTAGTGCTGTACAGGTGTTCTATTGATTGAAAGCCAAGACATTGGTGAGGATATTGAAGTGAGGCCCCCACACAGCTGAACAGTGTGCTGGTTTGACATCACATGTATGTAACCTAACAAGCTGCAGTAAGAGCTTTTTCATTTGTATGCTGAACTCAAAGCAAAACCACCAGCAGAGAAATTGAGCATGTTTGAATAGTACTTATCCTCTATCAACCTAAAAGCTATTGCAACTTTTTGTATCTGTTCTGAGACCAAATTACTTCTGCCTTCCCTGTGTGATCCACCATTGTTTCTACACATCTGCTTTTAGGACCAAGACACATTAGTGATACTGCAACACAAGTACTGTGGTACAAGGCTGGCATTCTTATAATCTACAGCCCTAATTTATGAGCTACTAAAATATGGAATATTTAACCTGCCAGTAAATTTGTCAAGTTCCTCTATATCATGCTATTTCCACTGCACACATACTGCATCTTCCTCCTAGAAAGAAGCTTTGGTTCTTAATTAAGGACTAATTCATAAGAACTTCCAACAGCCAGACTGAGAAGAGAGCTGAAATGTCATTTTTATCTGAAATAACACACTAAACCTATGAACTATTGATAAAAGCTTTATTTTTTTTCCAATTGATAGCAGGTAAACTCAGAAAATAATTTAGTCAGTGAGTAGTTCTTCTGTAAGTATCAGCAAACAGTTTACTTCTTATTAAAAGGGCTATACAAATAGTCATTTAAAAGATGCTAATTCAAAGCCATCAAAAAGGGAGGAAATGAACTTTGCTTTGTTTCACATGAATCTCATTTGGGCTTTACTATTTTTCTGTGAGAAATATGGATATATGTTACCAATACAAACCCACAAATAGCTCTCTGAGCAACAAACTCCTTTCTTCAGAAGTTGATTGTGTAGAGATGCTAACAGAGAGCAACTGCTGCAAAAATCTTGGTTTTTAAAAAAGTCTTCTGGCTGTTGACCTTCAGGCCCCAACATCAGAGGCTGTAGCTGGGTATCTGTAGCAATACAGTTTGTTGTCTGCTCCTCCGCTCAGCAACAACTGATGAGAGAAGGAAACTGTGATTAATATCAGAACTAAGCAAAATAAGTACACAGAAGTTGAGGACTTGATTTTTCTTTCCTTTATAAAAAGTACTAGTGAGTAATAAACTGTTAATGCATGACTCAAACCCAGAATCAAAGTGCAGAAGCGACTTTGTCTCTTACTCTCCTCTTAAAATTAGAAGTGAAACTTGTGTAGGAAAGTTGCTAAAGCTTTTCCTGACTTTTACAGTGAACAGGAGCCACACTGAGAATCTTAAGCATTCACAGAATGGGGGTTTTTGGTAATTTTAAATATGTGTGTACCACTGCAGTAGCAGAACAGTTTGCTATGGAGGATTATACGGTTTCCCCCTTCTACATGTACTGACTGCCACACCCCAGCTTTACGTCCCAATGGCAGAAGACTACCTTGGAACACGTGTTTTCTGCATAAGCTGCAGTGCTGTTCTTGTCTCTCCTTGTTTGGAATATCACTAGAATGCTCAGTTAAAGCCACAGAGCTTCTACTCCCACCCTTCCCCTCTAAAGAGTGTGGGGACATGCTGCAGTGTCTGTGGCACCACCACCCAGACACCAAACACAGCACAACTACAACTGCCTGTTCTAGTTTTAAGCATAAGGAAGTAACCGCTCCTGACTGCTTTCAGCTCTTCTTAAACACCATGAGTATAAATCAAGTAACTTGCTCTTCAGATTCTTACCCCTGCTTCTGTCCAGTCCACACACAAAACCTTGTCTTCATGAGCAGCCAAGTCATACAGAGGAGCTTTGCAACTAGTGAAAAACAGGTTTGAAGATACGTGAGCAATCACAGACAACAACTGGTCCCAGGGAGAAATGCTATCCCAATGCTATCAAACAGATGTGATCAAGAAGTTATAAACACTTTGAGAGAGTACAGACATTGACCATCTGTGATGTTTCCTCTGCCTTCCCCAGAGCCAATCACATTAGTATTATCCTCTCCTACATCCCCAAAGAGAAAAGCAGCAACAGTTTTCATCTGCTCGCAAACAACTTTGAGACTGAAATTCAATCAGTTGTTAGGAAGGATTTATAGCTTCCTTCTTCCATGTATAGATGCTGCTCAACAGTTTATGTTTTCCAGCCCTATGGTAGACTTAAAAGTATTTTTCTCCATTTTATTTTATGGTTGACTTCCAAAACCTAGAGGGTTCTCACAAATACCACATGTGTTTCCACTGAATGTCTCTGACTGCTTTTGCTATTTCATGAGGGGTAGCTCACACTATAAGCTTACATGCCTTTGAACAACAACAACAAACACAGGTTTATTTTACCTCCTTGTGTCCCAAAGCTTCACAATGTTGTCTAGAGAACCAGAGATGAGCTGATGCTCATGGGTAGGTGACCACTTCACAGATGTCACCCAGCCTGTGTGAGAAGTCAGAGACAGGAGAACCAAGGAGCCATCTGAATAGAAAGAGGAAAAAACACAGACATCAGATGCTGAAATTAGCACTTTGAAGGTGTGTACAAAATCCAGTGCGATTGCAGTTCAAGTTAAGTGAACTTTAAATAAAGTGAACAACAATGTAAGCCACACAAGTTCCAAGGAAGGAAAAAACCCAAAAGAAACAAACCAAATCAAACAAAAAAGAAACCAACCCGAAACCCCTCAAAATGTATTTTCTTGCCACTAAACTTCCTTTTCAAAGATTTTTTTAAAAGCAAACAAACAAAAAAAGCACCTTTATTAACAACATGTAATATATTAGTGAACTTTGGATTAGATCTACACAAGCTAAACAAGTAAATGTTATTTACTATTTGTGGCCTTCTAGTACCTGAACAGAGCCTACAAAAAAGATGTGTTCAAGGCCAGGCCAGGTGGGGCTCTGAGCAATCTGCTCTGGTGGAAGGAGTCCCTGCCCAGGGCAGGAGGGTTGGAACTAGATGATCTTTTAAGTTCCTTCCAACCCAGACCGCTCTATGAAATGTGTCTATGAAAATAAATCTGGCAGGCTCCGTCATAATATCTGTCATCCCATCTCTATATGAAATATAGTACCATGTCCAAGTGATTACTGTTTTACTTGAATGATTATAGACCAGTCTCAGTCTGAACCTTACAAAAAAAAGTCCATCCTGCAATTGCACAGTTGAACATTCATTAGCAAGTTTAAAAAAAAAGAATAATTTCTAAATTATTAGGTAAGAAATTTAAAAATGTCTTGCACAAGAATACAGAAAATAGATGTAAGCTTTGTATTTAATGAAAGCCCCCAAACGGCTGGTTTCAAGCAGAGGGACCAGAAAAGTTTGTGAGATGTCTCTCAACAGGACAAAGTTCTGATTTTGAAGAGTATCTTTGAGACCATGCATGTTCAAGCTCACCTTTGCTGCGAGGATCCCATAGTCTGATATGTCTGTCAGTGCTCCCTGATGCAAGACGTCGACACAGCGGTGAGTAGGAGACAGAATTAAACACTTTGTTTCCTGTCTGCCAGTAAAGAAAATAATAACTCTAAGACAGGAACTACTACACAGCTTTTTCTTTTTCTCTGAGCTAGACTTCAGCTGAACCTACAGGCAGAGTATAATGATCTCACCAAAGTTGATTTGAGATCTCCAGTCTCGGCATCCCAGAGTTTAATGGTGTGGTCCCATGATGCGCTGCAAATTTCTTCAGCATCTGACCACAGCACAGAGGAGATGGCTTCTGTGTGGCCAGAGAGGGTTGCCAGGGGAGTCTAGAATTTAATGGTGACAGAATTGAGTAAGTTATCAAAGGAATCTATTATTTCAACAAATAAAAAAGTCTGATTATCCTGAGACATAAGTTTTAAAGTCACCTTTAGCAAAGAGAAATTATTTGTTGTGGCTACACCTCTAAAGAAAAATCCTGGACAAACCTAAAGCTCATCTTACCCTTGTTAGTCCCAGCTGTTCGGTTTTCTGCTTTTTCCGTGGTCTGTTAGCTGCTTCTTCCATTTCATCCTCTTCATCTGTAGGTACTGTTTTAGAAGACAGGCAGACTTGAGCTACAGGTTTTTAAATTCCATCTCCATGTAAGTAATTAAGCAAATTCTCCTATTTATGGTGCCTACAACCATCATGCACATGATAACAAGATCTGAAATTGGTAATTAACCAAACCAGTAACTCAGCATAGTGATGTACAGCCTTACAAACTTACATCTTACCTGCAGACCAGATCTTTAACATCTTATCCCAGGATCCACTGCAGAACTGTACAAACAGAAACATTTTGTTAAATGTTGATCCAGACAGACTTTGGAAGAGAGACCTGCTTGAGAAACGAACCAAAGGGTTATAACACACAGTGCTGGGCTCCTAAAAATCCCGCCCAAATGTTTGGCATACATCAAATTATTCTTTTTACTTCCTTTATAGGAAAAATATCTACAAAATACCTATTTCCTTCAGCACCAAAAAGTTTGACTTTAATCTGTCTGATATTGAGTCAAGCTGGGAGCAATGACTCCCCCTTTGGTGGGAGTGCTCGTAACTGTTGAATTCCTGGGTGAAGGGAAAGAACCTCTTTACCACCTGCTTCTTCCAAGAACTCTGGAAATCTTTTCCCATCAAAACCACCGCAAAAATTTAGGTCAAATTTGAATAGTTCATCATAGCACAAAATTCTCATGCATTTAAAGTAAAATACACTTTAAACTTTAACTTGTTTTCTAAACTAAATGATTTTGCGATTCTATGGCTTAGCACTGAAGCAACAAGTAACACTCCTAATTCTCAATAACCACCACTTATAACAAGACTGGAAAATTATTACTGTCATAAAATCATGATGATGAATACCCATGCAAGGACAAACCCAGGATTTTTGAGGTACAGGCTGCTAAATCCCAAAACACAAAGGTTTCTTTCCAGTAGTCACTCACTTTGGTTCTCGTACAATCAACAGCCACAGACTCGACACTGCCAGCGTGTCCCCGGCAGCAGTGAAGGGCTTTCACTTTGTTTTTCTCCACGTTCCACTCCCAGAGCAGGACAGTTTGGTCCATGGAAGCACTGAGTAACAGGCATGATAAACTATCTGAGGAAGAAAAAAGTTATACTCATGCCCAACTGAGCTTTCCAAGGTCTTTATAGATAATTATTCTAATCCTAGAAGAAATAGCAGATAGACAGAAACTCATATGTGTTTCAGTTTTTGTCATGTTACCCTGCAAGTACAGTTACTATAACTACATATACACCAGTATTTGCTAATGGAGATTGCAAGGTGGATAGACAAGAATCATCTTAAAGTCACTATATTCATTAATGTCAAAGGACTATTTTATGAACACCATGACTTCATTTCTTACACCACTGACAGAGATTGAAATAATTACATTTAGATAATGAAATATTCATAGTTAAGGAATGCTAACATTTCTCCCCCAGTAAATCAAACTACTACTATTCCCCTGCTATATATACTGACCTTGCTTCACCCACGCCACATCCTTCACTACTTCTGTGTGCCCAGCTATTGTCATAATGGATTTTCCTTCCACAGACCAGATCCGAGCAGTTTGATCGTAGCAGCCAGTTAATATCCTACAGGGTGCAGCATTGGAAACATCATCGTCTTTAAGACCAACAAATGTTTTTATGAAATAAAGCCTCAACCAGAAACTTGGAAAACTATTATCAAAGTAACTACTTTAAAAGAAATAGCTTGAAAGAGGGAAAAAAAAGTAGTTTTTGCTACAGAGCCAAGCTTCATTAAAGCCTTGCAAATGGGAGGCCAAGACTACAGACTAGA
This sequence comes from Acrocephalus scirpaceus scirpaceus, assembly GCA_910950805.1. NCBI lineage: Eukaryota > Metazoa > Chordata > Aves > Passeriformes > Sylviidae > Acrocephalus > Acrocephalus scirpaceus. The sequence continues at coordinate 44,504,228 of OU383779.1, forward strand.
AAGACAAGCTGTGAGAGTACTGCATGTTCTGGTGGGTGGGACTTTAGATCCCTTATATAATTCACATAATTCAAAAGTTAGTTTGTTAGTAGTATGTTGCAAAACTAGTACGTTGCAAAAGGTTCTCAAAGCATTTTCAAATCTCTACTTAATATATGAACACTACCTAGTTTGATTGGAAAATGAATGTGAAAATAGAGTAGAAAAAGGCAATTATGCCTCTTTGGTTTTTTCCCAGGAAAATCTCTGCAGAAAGGTATTCTATTTGTTGCTAATGGGTGTCATGTTGGAAGTCAAGGGTTTAAGCAAAAAAGAGTAATGAGGCAAACTTGCTTTCCTTTAAGAAAAAGGATACTAAACAGCATTTGTTGTGTTCATTTGTATAAGCAGAATTTCAAGTTCAGTCTTTAGCTGTTTTCTGCCAGGTTAAAGTCACTGTCATGTGACAGTGTAACCAGTGAACTGCTTACAAAAGCAAGTAGCTGACTGACCTGACAGGTTAAAAAAAAAAAAGAAAAATCAAGCAAAGAGGGAATAAAACCCCACCCAAGGGATTATTAAAGAGAAAATACTGCTCTATTTGATACCATAGAGGAACATGAATAAGCAAGACAAAACTTAGAACTGGCTTAACGTGGTACCATTCTTCAGTGGCTTGAACAGAACTGATCCAGTCATCATGGAAGATGCATTCTTCTGGCTGAGGGGCCATGTACTTCTCCACGTACTCTATTTCCACCACTTCTTCCTGAGCTCACAGACAAAATACTTATTTACTGATGTCGCATGGTTTTGGATTTTTTATCATTAACAGTAAAATTTAACTGTAGAGTGGCACAAATACACAAGTATAGTATCCAAGTCCTTCACCACATCAGTAGAACAAAAGTATTTAGAAAAAAAGTGTGAATTGCATTGCTTTCCATATTTTTATCAAATTACTATTAATAGCAAGCTGGAAGCAAAAGAAAGTGATTTCACTCTTCTTACATTCCTCTTCTCCTATATTTACTAATACAAAACTGGTGTCTAAAACACTTTGCAACATTTTCTAGAGGCAATATTAAACATCTCCATTATCCCCCACCATAAGAGAAAAAATGTATTAATCATGAACTGAATAAGAGAAGAATTTCCCCTCTGAACTGTACACAGACAACAGATTGGATAACATTCCTTGCACTGCTCTTCTGTAGTCTCTAATCACTGCAGTTCATAATGGATTTAAAAATATAGGAAATTCTGGGAAAGTCAGAAAAGAAATGAAACTGAGCAAGGAAATCTACCTAGCTGACAGTGTAATATCTAAATCAGATTGAAGTAAACTGGGTATGTCTCTTCTACTGTCCAAGAAGGGGAGACATTGAGTATGACTTACTGTGGAAATATTTTCCATTTCCATGTGTGTGACCAGCGGCAATCGCAAGAACTGGCCATTGATAAGGAAGTCAAATTCCACATACTTGTGATCCTCTGAAACAAATTGGGAAAAATCAAAGTTCAGGTATCACTATTTATTTGATACCATCAAGAATAGCATCATTTTGTGACTGGTTCAAGAAACTGGAGCCAGGAAGAGTTTAAAAAAGATCTAAACATAAACAACCCCCCAAAACCAAACCAAAACCCCAAAACAAATGACAACAAGAACAAAACCCTCAACCAGTTAGTTTCCTCTCCCAATTTTAAGTGGGCAGCCCATTACTTCCACAGGATTATTTAAGAGGGAGGAAAATTTGCTCTTGGGGTTCAAAGAGTTGTTTGCCTCTTATTGTAGTTTCTCTGTAGCTATGTGTAATCAAACCCTAGCACTGCTTCCTGACTGTCCTGTATGGATCTTGCCACTTGTTATCACCTGCAAGTGTCCTGTATTTGTGGCAAGCAGTAGGAAAATCCTAAGAACTTTTGGTTCATATTTCTCCCTTTGTCATGGCATAAATGACAAAGGCTCTGCATTTTGGCAGTACCACTGCACTGTGCATTAGTTTTCTGTTCAAGATTATTTGCAATGTCATAAGTAAAATGGGATTTTCCAACAACATTGGAACAAGTGTCTTTCCTTAGATAAGCTTTCAAGTCAGTGGGCCCATTTAAGCACTGACAGAATAGCTGAGGTTTCCTTAAAGGCTGTTACAAAAGCCAAACCTCTGGTTTCATTAGTTCTTGTGCCAGGTTTTGGGCAACACTTCCATTTCCATCTGCTGTGGCAGCCTGGCCTGTGGCTCCGGGCACACACAATATTCCAGCCTTTGGTCCATTTCTCCTGGGAATGCCCAGCAGCCCCGGTACCCGCAGCGTTTCAGATCAAGTTCCAGGAGTGCCTCACTGCAGGCAGCCAGGCCGAAGCAGCGGGGCAGGACCGGCTCGGGCTGTCGCGGTCTCCGCTGAGGGAGGGCCCGTGACAGCCCGCAAGGGGCCGGGGCCGGCCTGGGGACACGAGGGATGCCGGGCTCCGAGGGGCCGCCCCCGCCGCGGGACCTACCGTGCGCCGCCGAGAGCAGCTTGTTGATGAGGTGGCTGAGGTCGGTGGTCTCGGAGGTGGCGGGCACCGAGAAGGGCACATCCTCCACGGCGAACCTGCGGGCACAGCGCTCCGTTACCGCCTCTGCGTCACCCGCTCCCGAACCCACCCCCGGCCCGGGAGGGGAGGCCGCTCACCTGCGGTTCTCGGTGCGGAACCGCGCCGTGAGCTGCGCCATCGCTGCCGCTGTCGCCGACACCGGCACGGACCACGTGTCGCGGCGCGCCCCGGCCGAGCCCCCCGCGGGACCGCGCACCGCCCGCGTGCCGCGCGCCCGCCGCGCTCCCGAGAGGCCGCGTGCCGCCGCCTTCCCGGCGCCCCCCGCGCGCCCCCGCCCCGCTCCGCGCTGAGGGCGGGCGCGCGTGCGCGGAGCGGAGGCGCGCATGGCGGCGGGGCTGCGGGAGCCGAGCCCAGGTGGAGTAACGCGGCTCCGGCATCTCCCCCCGGGCTGCCGCCTTCCGCCGCCCCCGCCGCGGGGCTGTGGTGCCGAGGGTGCGACGGGCGCGGGCTGAGGCGCCCTCCGCGCTCCTCAGGGCTGGGGCGCGGGGGGCGCGTTCCGGGGTCCCTCGCAGGTGCGGGAGCGGCTCCTGGGGCCGCTCCTGAGCGCGGCCGCCCGCGCTGCCGGGCTGTGCCCGGGCGGGGCAGTGCCCCGTGTGGCGCCCAGGGTCGCTGGAGCGGTGCTCTCTGCTTGAAGTCGCTCGGGTTGTGTTTCTCTGCATGTCAAGCGACACACCCTCAATAAACTGCCTACTAGAAGTAATAAACCGAACGCACGGTGGACTTAAAAAGAAGCTGTAAGTGAGTTTGGTGTTTTGGGAGAAGGCTGTGCTTGTGTGAGGACATGCTGTGTGCTTGGACTGTGCATAATTTCTTTTCCCCCCACCTTTTTGACTGTCCTTCGTGGGCTCTGGCAAGCAGCTGGCGTTTCCCTGAGTGGTGGCTCGGGTTTTGGTGACTCCGCTTGTTGGAGAGGGCGAGTGTTGAGTGCTGTTTCGTGAGACTGAAATCTCATCTATTTCTTAAGCATACTTCAAAGACCTAACGTTGTCTGCAAAATTGACACAGGTGTATTTTCCGGTTGTTGGTGTTGTCTACAAAAAAATTGACTTGAGAAATCTTTTAAGTGTGAGTCTCCAGATCTTCTCTGTATCCTTAACAGCATCTGCCTCCTCTTCCACGATAGAGATAATGCGAAATTTCAAATCTGGTACAAGTTGACAAAGCTAATTGTAACTCCTTTACTGGGGAGCATCGCTATGGCCTAATTTCCTCCCTGATATGTTTTACTCTAATTCATGCCCTTGAGAATTTGTGTGACTGTGAATGGTTGTAGAGAAATGCCCTCAGAGGGAGCTTTTTCAGACAGTGTATTTTGATTGTTGTGAGCTATGCAGTTATCTGAAGTCTTCTTATAAAACCTCTGCAACATTTTGCAGAAAACCCGAAAGAGATTGATGATGAAGCGTTCAACTGTATGTATTTTCTGTTAAGTATGACCAACACCCTGCATTACAGTGCTTGTGATGGTTAGCATGTTTGCCTGTGCTAGCAGTTTCTGTGGCCGCTTGCTCTTTGTAGAGGTGAACCAAGGACAATGGCCATAGATTTCCCTTTTTTTGAGGAAAGTGCTTCCCAGATGAAAGCAGGGTGAAGGAAGTAGACCTGAGGCATTAAAATACACTAACCCATGTGTTGGAAATGGCCCTGGAGTTCAGCCTATAGGCTGGAAGCAGCCTATAAAGTGGTGGGGGTGGAGTTGTGTTAAGGTTAAAGCTGAGGCATAGAGAACTGCTTGTGTGTTTTGAGGATGCAGCTCGTGTTCCCACTGTACACTAACATTAAACTTCTACATTTCTCCTTCAGCTGTTAAATGTGTGATACAGTGGTGTTACAGTGGGAATTTTTGTGGTGCTTGCTTAAGGTTTATGAAGAGATACTTACATGTTATGTACATGTTCATGACAAAATATCTGTAGGTATACATAAATATACAGGATTTAACTCTCCTGTTTGGGGAATTGGTCATCAATATTTATAGACTATAAGATCTATTAACTGTACATGTACTTGTACATCTCTGTAGAAGGATATTTCTTTAAGACAGAAAATAATAATCTTTGTTTGTGGTTGCACACAAGCACTTACGTTAATGAAACCTGGATGGTTAAACCATGAAGTTGATTTTCCAAGTGATGTGTGTGCCAGGGGTTTGCCTGGGTTACAACAGTGATTAGACAAAATCATGGGACAAAATTGTACCATGGGGATTATTTTAAACACAAATATAAAACTTGAGGTATTTCTGGGCTGCTTATGAAAGGAAGCTGGATCAGTATCACTGTGTATATATCCTATTGCTGGATTTTTTTCCCCCTGAGCTTTGTTATTAACTATTGTTAGATACAGGATGTTGGGCTGCCTGGGTCATTGGTCTGTCCCCATGGAGCTGTCCTTGTGTTCTGTTGTTAGGTTCCAGCATGCTCAGAGTACGTGTCATCAGTTTCTTTGGAACAAACTCAGTTTATCTCAAAGAGCTGAATGTGCTGCTTTTGCAAAACTGCTGTGTCTTCTTTACGTCTTTGAACTGAGAGGAAATGGTTGAATGATGATGAAATCTAGTTTTCTGGGTTTTGTTTTTCATTTGCTGCTAAGATGCTTTAGACATTGTAACTGAAACATCTTATAATTGTTCTCAGATCTAAAGCTCAAAAATATTTGGTAAACATGAGGTAACTTCATTTGGAACTTGGTCTGGAGTGTCATCACTTGAAAATTGAATGGAAAAATAAATCTGCTTTAGATTAAAGCATTAATATATTGAGCATATGAGCAGCTTAACTTCTCAATGTTGTTTGTATCAGCAGGATGCTTTATTCAGCTTCAAAAGCCAAGGAGATGTGGATTTACTTTGCCTGTGTCCTTTATACCTTTGCAAAGCAGAATAAATCTGTGCTTTAAGAGTTGTACAATTCTTTTGAAGTTACTCTCTAGCCTGTTACAGTCTCCTTACAAAAGCTGTAAACAGTTGAAATACCACAGCCAAGAAGGTCCATCTTGAGGAATTTGCTTGCGTGGTGTGGTGAAGAAGATACAGCTGGTAGGAGTCATGTGCTGATATAATGCAGCCTGTCTTTAAAATAAATACTGAAGGGAAAAATTGTGACCACCCTTCCCCCTCCTTCACCCCAAACTACAGGAGTTTTCTTCTATTCAGTTGGGTATGTTATGTGTGTAGTCTTATATTTGTATGCTCTTGTTAGATAGGGGCCGTTATTGTAATTTTGTTCTATTAATTAGAATTAATTGTCATTTTGTCCTGTTGCTTAGAACGTTTGGGATTGGTCGCTGCTTTAAAGGGTGTGCTGTGTGTATGAGAGCATTATCCTGTGGATGTGGTAATTCACTGTCCAATATTATCTGTCTGTTTGAAGGTTTATAATGGGCAACTGAGTATCTTGAAGCTTTCTTTGAGATAGGAGGTATATCTCTGAAGTGCTGGGAGCTCTTGTCTTTCTGTCTTTCACCATGTGATTAATGCCAAATTTTGTTTTACATATCTGGTGGGTTTTTTTGCCCAAAGCATACCACTGTAGACTAACAACAGTAATTTTATTTCATTTATATGCTGTCTTATAAGCCTTTAAAACAAATTGATTTACTTCAAGATGTCTGCAGACAGAAATGCATAATGCAAATTCTGTCTGGTGGTTATGGAAGAAGGTGACTAATGTATTTATAAAGCACTGCTGGCATGTGCTTAAATATCAAGTGTGGTTGATGCGTGTGATTGTTTGTTCAGTGGTTTTGGACATATTCAGATGAAAATGGTGGGAGGATGTATGCGTGTTTTGTATCTGTGTATGCAATGACAAATCTAGCAAGTTGTCTCATATAAAAGGCTAAGCTGTACTTCTGGAGAAACACACTGACATTTTTCTGGAGTGAGTAATAAAGTGATAAGGAGGCAAGGATTTTTTGAGAACTTTGGTGTTAACTTGCAGCATTAGAACTTGTAACACTAAATTTGTAAGACCTAAAGACAACACCTGCAGCAGTCTCCTGACAGAAGGCAAAAATGAACTTTCATAACCTTTTCAGGTCACCTTGTAATGGAAGAAAGTGGAGCTGACCATGGTATTGCTATGGAAGGAGCTAACGATTTGTTTATAGGCAGCTGTAACGGTACAGAAGAGTCAGAAACAAATGATCAGGTTTTTCAGGTGAGGTATGAATACTTAGTCCTTGTAGATGCTTCCTTTACATCCCTTCTGAGTTTAAAATATGCTATTTCATGAATGCAGGGTTTTTTTCTTGCCTTTAGAGTAATACATCGTGTCTTTTAAGAATGTGCATCCTTTCCTTGGATTGCTGTGCCATTCAGTTTTGAACTGATGAATATCCAGATGTTACATGTAATGACAACCTTCGGTAATTATGTCCTGCTACAGTGCTGAAGAAATGCATGTTTTATCATGTTTGCCCTTTAAAAAAAGAATACTTTATGACGTGTTGGAGTGGAGAGGTTCAGAACAGGTGAAAATGAGGTGGCATTGCTTAGTGACCAAATGTGACAAATAAAGAGTCCAGGGACACAGGACACCTGTGTATGTATTGAGGGAGAGGAGTCTTTCATGTATTTTTTTTATCAGATATTGCCAGGTCTTCTTATCTGGGGAGATTTCTGTGCCTGAATGCTCTTCTGCAGAATGTTCTTCTAACATAGAATGTCATTCAGGTAGTGATTTACTTGTGTGCTTATGGTCTCTGCACAATGGCATTTGTTGCTGCTTTTCTGCTGTAGTTCACAGTAAACAGTTTCAGCACAGAAGATTTATACCTGCAGATATTTTGATGAGGTTATTTAGATCAAATATGACTTATATATAAAATTTAGAAACATTTTCCTTCATTCTTTGATTTGCAGTGTATTAATTTTTGTTGCAAAAACATCAGAGTTGTTTGTGCAGTTGCTGCAAGAGATACAACAAATTGCAGCGCTTCTTGCATTGGTCAAATGACAGCTTGACGTGTTATTGTACACAAGGACTGCCTGTTTTTCCATTATTTTTACATGCTTAATGTTTGTGTTGTCAGAGTTTCAACAGGGACAAGTATTTGTGCCTATGCACTTAAATTGAATGTGCATGGGATGTACACTAAGACTTCAGTTCTGCAAACTTGAGGAAGATATACTCTATTTTTAGAAGATTTTGAAAATCTGATTCTTTGCCTTGTGCTGTACAGTTCTTGGCCTTGAATCAGAGGTTGTGTTGCTTGTGTTTCTTCTGTGGCAAAGAATTTTAAAAGTGTGTAGAGATTTTTTCTTCATAGATAAATGCATGTATGGAAAGGCCAGGTGGAATAGTATCTGGAGTTTCTTCTGAAGTCAAATCAAGCTGGTGAATATTTTTCAGTTGTTTTGTTTTTTCCTTTGCATAAGTCTTCTCAGTTTCTGGGCAGACTTGAGGTGTTTTAAAGTGATAAGTGGTTTTAGGGAGCAGATTTTGAGCAAAAGGGATTTGTCTTTTGCCTTAGTAGAGAGGCTTAGTTCTAGGAAACAGGAACATGAGTACTTTTTCAGCATGGAAATAGAAAACAAAAGTAGAACTGCTAGTGTTAGCCTCTTGATCCAGAAGGACAAGAGCTCCTCTGAGTATGCAGTATAGCACACTACATTGGTTTTAAATGTTCTTTTTTTTCCCTTTTCTTCGTAGAAATTGCTACTCAAAGTACATTTTACTGTTTTTCCTCTGTGAAAGCAACTAACGTGCATGGATTCCAGGGATCCATTGTTTGGCCAGAGCGACTCTCCCCCAGCCGTGCCCATCGCAGTTCCCCTCTCGGGCAGTCCTCCAGCATCGGCTGTGCCGGCGCGGCCGCCCCAGCCGCAGTCCCACTCTGCAGAGGAATTCCACCTGGCAGAGCAGCCCAGGCAGCCCTTGTGTGAGCTGCAGCCCCTGGGAGGGCCCAGTGCACCCATGGTGAGTGTGTCTGCAGACGGGGATGGGGCTGTGGTCGCAGATGAGGGAGCTCTTTGAAGGACTCACGTGGTGGTTAGTCGTAGCAACAGCCTGATTCAGACTTTATCTCTAGCAACAAGGTGGAACTTTTCAGTGGTACGGTTCCAGTTGCTCCAGTTGCCCTTCTTCAGGTAGGCAAATCCTGTCTGCAGCCATTACTAATTTTATTAAACAACAACTGATGTCTTTTGTCAGTATTGAGCCTGGATGCTGTAGTGTGATAAGATCTTGTATTTCTGTTACTGCTGCTTTCTCTATATTCCCTGGATAAATCTCTCCGTGCTTTTTGGGGGGAATCAGAACATTAGCAGTAAGCTAAGTCATTATGTCTCACCTTTCCCCCAGCCCTCAACTAATTTTCTTAAAATGTTGCTTTGTAATTTGTAGTATCTATTTTGTAGAAAAGGTAACTCTCTCACCCAGAGTCCTTTGTAATTATGGGTAAATATACCATAAGGAGTTGTACAAGTTTTTCAGAATCCCAGGTGATATAATTTGTATTGGTTTTTTAAACCCTGGAGCTTTTCTTCTCTCTGCTTTTGCATGACATATTGCCCATAGAGGTCAGTTTCTTAGAAGTAAAGGTCACAATTTTTATGTTACTATTAGTTCTACTAGTCCATGAATGGAGTTACAGCAAATCCAACTATGAATGGTTTTCAGCTGTTTGATAGCTTTAATAATAGAGTTGTCAGTTTCAAATAAATGTGTCATTCATTGTAGAATCAGGTAAAGTAGTGCGTTTTCTTCTGTTCCTTAATTAAAGTCCTATTTTAAAAGGGGAAAGTAATTTTAAGAAATGGCCAATAAAGAGACAGTTTTCTTATTATGCAAAGTCAAATAAATATACAGGCCCTAACTCGAAGCAAAAGATTTCTGGTTCTGGTAGTAATCAAACCCAGTTGTGCTTCATGATCACCATACAAACTAGAGCCATTCATGCTTCTGTGTGACTGCCTTACAGATGATTGTTGCCAGCCAGTCAGAAAATGGGCAGGTGCTGCATGTCATTCCTTCTGCCCAGCCAGGAGTGACCCAAGTGATTATTCCTCCAGGTCAGCTTCTGGATGTGACCAGCCCTCAGGGTGAGTTTAACCTATGGGACTTGAGGGTTTGTGCTCCTGTGACTAAGCTCATCCTCCATGGCCTTTTTTAAGCACCTTGTTTCCTTTCCTTAGTTATAAGACAAAATATGCACTGAATATTGCTTTCTGATTGTAAGTCTGGCACCTCACACACCACATTTTCTGTTGAGCAAAAGCCTTATGAAAGCTTATGAGAGCTATTATGCCCCATTTCTGAAGGATATGTGATGGGTAGATTGACATATCAAGCACAGAGTTGTTTCTTGCCTTATTTACCTTTGATAAGGATATTTGTGCCATCAGCTGTACTATCAGCTTCAAATTTTCAGTATTTGTTTACTTCATTGTGAATGAGGTAGTTAATTCCTGTAATGCAGACAGGCCAAAAGAACATTAAATCTTCCATTCCAGAGATCACTGGTGATGATGCATCTTCTGTGAAGCCAAGAATGAATCACTTACCTAGAAATTCAGTTCCCAGTCAAGGAAAATAAGATGTAACTTTCCATTCATTGGAATGTGTTAGTTGTCACATTTTAAGCGTGTGCTGAAATACACAACTAGAAGCGCAAATTTTAAGGTTTTCTCTAGAAAATGGACATACTGAAATCGGAAAGCATTGATTATTTGTCTGCAATCCTTGCTGGATGGCCAGACACTGTGTACTAGTTTGCATTCACAGGGTGAGGCTAAGAACGAGGTGGTCACATTTTGTTAAGCTCTCAAATGTTTGTTAAACTGTTTTTTCATTCTCTCTATAAAATTCTCAAGATTTGAGCACTGTTTAAGTGTGCCTGTGAAGTGATAGCTTAGAGTAAGAATAGAGTTCTGGTGCTGGGTGGATAGAAGAAAGAGATGCAATTCAAATCGTGGTCTAGCCCTTTTCACTTAGGGTTGCAGTATGGTTTCCTGACCTTGCACTGAAAGACCTGTTCCTACTCTAATGCTCAACCTTCCCTCCCTCTCCAGGTGTTGCAGGGTTAAACCAGGTTTGGTTACAGCAGTGTCTTACATTACTTTAAAGCCAACTGGGAGCCTTTGGTTACAAAATAATTGCTGCTGCTCTTTGTAAGCATTAAGTTGAAATACTAAATAGTAGTTTTGCATTTCCATTTTTCATTCACCTTGGGGCTTGCTGTCATAGTATATGAATACATGGTCTACAACAGTGCTCCAGGTGTCATTTTTAGGGATTTTTTTTGTTTGATTTGTTTTTTTTTCTAGAGACTTACTGTGTAAAAGACTTTGTAGTGATTTGGTCTTTAAGACAGTTGGGGAGATGTCAGCAGTTTACTGTGGAGGTGAAAGAGAAAAGAGAATGGCCTGTCAGCTCCTGAGCTTCACTTGTCTGCACATGGTGGTAATGCGTGGAATGGTGCAGACTTCAAAGTGGCCTGTAGTGTCTTAAGGGCATATCTCTGTAGGAGGAACCAGTGCTTTGAGCCAGAGTGGTGTTAATCTGAGTGCACACTTATGAATCTTCTTATGGAGCTTTGCGTGGATCCATTTCTGTACTGTGTCAATAGCTTATCACTCTCTCTGGATGAGGGGAAGAAGCTTTCATAACTGAAGGGCAAAAATCCCTCATCTAAAGAGACCTTGTGTGTTTATGTTCAGACTCAAGATATTGAATGTCTGCTTTCACAGTTTTCCATTATGTTTTTGTTTAACTGTACACACAGGCTTCAATCTAGGAGCAATTTTTGGCTTGTGGATTGCTCCCTATTACCAAGAAAGGCTAAAACATTTGTTCTAACAGCATGTCAGATTCAATTACAAGAGGCCTGTTTTTCTTGTTTAAGTATTCTTTTCTAACACAAAGCAGTATCGTTACCTCATTTTTTTCTAGTTTTAAAAGCAACCAGTATGTTACTTGCAACTGAACAAAATACTCGTGAAATCCTATATGGATTCCTGGAAGCAGAGTAATTTGCAAGTTGTTCTGATTATTTGCCTAGTTGTGGAGGGATTCATAAGCAGTAGCACAATTACCAAAGTCCTTAAATATAAGCAGCCTTATCAAGTGTACCTTCATATGTGTGCCAGGAGTTTGAGCACTGATTCACAACTATTAGACTGCTTTATCATCTATAAAACTTCTTTCCTATGTCAAAAGGCTTGCTTTAACAACACACAGAGTTTAATCGTAGCTTGTTTTTCCCCATTCTACATTCAGTTATTAACCAAGAAGCTGTTGGGTTTTTTTTTGTAAAGATATTTTGGAAGAGAAGTGCAGTGATGGGAACCTGCAGACTGTGGTGGTGGCTTCTATAGCAGACAGTGCAAGCAGTTACATTCTACATCCACAGGCATCTCTCACCATATCAAAAAAAACAACCACCAGGTAGGTCAGGGGCTAAAGGGATGAACAATCACTTTGATCCACTGTTGCCACTGCCTTTTTTTCTTGTAGTTTGTTTTTGCAGTGGTTATCACAAAATTACCATGGAACAGAGGTTATGAACCCACAGTGTATTGAATGTTTGGAGGACTTGAATGTAGAAAACAATGGGATTTTAAAATACTTTTATTCACTGTAAATCATTTTAACAATGAAATAGAATATGAAGAAAATGAACCACAGATTTTTAAGGTGTGTTGATACAATATCTGTAGTTTGATCATATGCTCTAGGGTTATACATAATACAGTGGTTTGATCTTACTTGTAGCTTAGACTAAGTTGTTGCTTTTCTGAATGTCTGCATAGACTTCTACTTTTTTTTTCAGAGTAGTGGAAGATTCTTTTCCCATCCCTCTTCAGCCATTGCCACTAAATACACCTGCATGGGCGCGGCATCTCAGGAACTGTGAGGTGGGCCACAAAGAATTCTGACTTAATGTTTTATCATCTAGCTCTGAGATACTGTTCTAATTCCTTGAAAGGAATAATTCATAGCTGTAGCAGTGTTCAAGCTTCCTGGTATATAGCACTGGTACTGCTAGCACAGTTAAACACATAAAATGCTGTGAAATCCCTTTCTATTCTGAGAATTTTAGAATAACTGACCATCAGCAACTCCTGAAGATAAGGAAGTGCTGCTGAAAACCTGCTACCTTGTGGTACTGGGAAGAGCCATTGTGTGCCGTGTTAGAGTTTGCTGTTGAACGGCAGTGCAAACTTTGCTGACTTCTGCAAGTGTTCATATGGTTTGTATTATCACATAGAAATCAAAATCCATGTGAATGGCCAGTGTCAAGTCTGAGACTTAATGCACCCTAATATCAATATTTCACTAAAGATTCCATTTTTAGATATTCTTGCTGATTTCTTTTTTTGTCCCAGCAAGTAAGGTTACTTGTGCTTTTTTTCTCTTTAGTTAAAAAATGCTCCGTCTTTATGTTCTGTGATGGTTTTTGACCTAAACAGAACTCTTCCTTTTTTGCATATTGTTAGATGTTTGCAAAACTGTCCTGATGACTAGGATGCTATCAGCAGCTAGAATGCATCATAAGTCCCTTAACAGGAAGGGAGGGGAGATTGGAAGTTTCTTGAGGGATCAGCTATCCCTTCCTCCTGCTTCCAGGCTCTTCCTGATAGATGTTTATTTTACTTTCTCTTAATACCTTTTTAAAAGGAAAGCTCATACTCTGTAGGTGCCTAATCTCTTTAGATATCTCTACTGCTACTTTTTTTGTTTGTTTTCCTATTTACTTGACCACTGATAACTAGAAGTTGCAGTTTGAGGGACCTAGAAATTGAAATTCTTTCTGTATCTGCTTAGAAACAATTTTTAAATTAAATATGTTCATCTATTCCTTTTGTGTTATACCATTTATTTAATACAAATGGTACCGTCCACTCTTATGTTCACATAAATGTTAAGAATTCAGAAAATTAATAGCATGATTTCTTCCATGGTGGAGATAGCATTTTTATAGAATCAGTTGCTTAATTCAGTTGGCCAGTTAGTTCATAAAGTTCACTGTGTTTTTAGCACTCTGTGGTACATTCTTTCCTGTCATAACATTCATGTGGCTAATCTGAATCATTTATTATTGGTACCATATTATCAGAGGACTTACGATCTGCTTTGTCTCCCTATTACAAGAAATTTCACCTGCTGTGTTTAGAATTCACAGTGGCATTTATAGAAAAGTTCTGATTTTTAAAGAAAAGGAAATAGAAATAATGTTTACTTGAATATGTTCTGAGGACACAAACATCTCCCTCTGCTGTTGAGCAGAACTGTTGCCTGTATGCATTAATCCTCCCTGATCCACCAGAGTGCTGGGATGTATTGAGCCTTTTTTTGGGCACAGACTAGAGACACTGGGATTCTGAGGTGTCATTTATCTTTCAGGTGTCAAAATGTTTTGTTACTAGTAACAGAATTGAAGGATCCTACTGAAATTTGGAGATCCAGTTTGGAGAGATGCTGGTAAATATGGCAGCTCACAACTCCACTCTTTCAGTTGTCTGCCACAATTGAAACAAAACAGTGTTGCGGCTCTGTGACTGGCGCAAGATGTCAGCAGGTGAAGCCACTGCACTCCAAAGGGCAGTGACTCCTTTTGGCAGTTAGTACTGTGGAGCAGTAAAAGCTGACTGCCTTGAAATGTTCAGCTTACACTTGCTGTGTCTGGACTGCAAAGTGCCTCTGGTACCCTGCTGCTGTGACTTTCCTCAAGGAAAACTGTGGTTTTGGTGTGTGTACTTTACGGCAAGCTTTTATGTGTTTTGCTGAGGCAAGGCCAGGGGAGAAAGAAGGAATTGCTCAATTTTTTGGATTGAACCTTGGAGTTAAAGGGCTGGAGAGTATGTGATTACTTCAAGGTAATTACATTGATACAGAGTTAATTTTAAAACAGTTTCTTTCAATAACTTATATTTAGTTTTCAGTGGTGTGATCAGAAGGCATTTCCTGCATGTATCAGCCTACTAAAATAAAATGTAATTGAAAACTGCATTAATTAACTATACAAAATTAAGTTAATTTATTAGTCTGAAGAAGGTAGTCTCGTTTGTCCATTTTTTTCCTACTTGTGAAGCCTGTAGAAATCAGGGATCTTATGTGCTGTATGGTTTTCTTCTCGTCGTCCTCCTCCTCCCCTTCTACCAGTTTAGGGAAAATGATCTAACTTGTGAAAAAGTAAAGCCAGAATAGGAGAGAGCGCCTTAACTGTTTTTGCTACTTTACTGGCACAGCAGTTTTATCAGTCTTCTCATTTCTCTAGAATAAGGTCAGTGACCTATTTTTAGTGACAGGTATAAGAGATGGGGAAAAAACCCCATCTGGTTTTACAGTATTCATTGTGTGCAGTGATGCTGTAATCCATCTTCTGAAAGGCAGCATCCCAGACTTCGGAAAAGAAAGAAGTTCTGGTACTTCTCAGGCTACTTTGCTTCTCCTGAATTTTTCAGATCAAGTTTTGTTCAGAAGTATTATTCATAACTTTTAGGTAAACAATTGCCAATGTCTCTTGCTCCCCACAGCCGTGTGAGTGCAGCCTGTGCAGACTTGGTTAGCTGCTGCAGCAGTGCCTGCGGAGCAGTCAGCTCTGAGGTGTGAACAGCTCGTGTCTCAGTGGCTCACACCCAGTGCACACACAGCCTTTCATGTCTGGCCTTGCACTAGCAGCAGCACTGTGCTTGCCCAGTCTATTCACAGGATCTTCATTGGTTCATTGTTGACTTTAGTTCTTCGTAGCCATAGACATTCTGTTTTGCTTAGATGAGTGTGAGGCAGGTTTGAAGCAGTTGTCACTAAAGTATCTGCATGATAATCTTGGAGAGACACTGTTGCTCTTTTGCTGTCAGTATTATTTACACATCTGGCTGTCCTGTTACTGAAGGTGGCAAAACAAATCTATCAGACCTTAGTACTCATTCACCAAGTATTTGTCCCACAGATACACTTAAAGACTGAGCTAGCAAACTACTCTGGCTTTACAGCTGGTTGGCCAGCCTGACCCTGAACTGCAAATGAACAGAAGCAAGCATTGCATTCTGAGTTTGGATGAAAAGTTCTTCTCTGTCCCAGTAATTTTGTTGCTTGCTGGCTGGCCTTTGCAGCCCAGTACTGAACCAACTGTGATGGCGCTGAGTAGCTAGATAACTATTTTGAGTCAAGTTAGAGGCAGTTTTTGTAGAGTCACCCAGACATTAGCAGAGTTAATTGAAACCATCATCAGTTTGCACATGGCAAATCTGGTATAGTATGTTTCTGTGTAATGATGAGAATCAAGAGTGCCTCAGAGGTTGGGAGGGGTGTTGTGTTCAGTTCAAAGTTAGTGCACTAAGTAGATGAGACAGTTACTGGTGGTATGGGCACAGGTACATTCTGTTCCAGCTCAGTTACAGGGTGTGTGTTGCAGTAGATGCAGAGATAATTATTAGTGATTCAAAGATTCTCTATGGCAGTCAAACGAAAAACTTAATCTAATACTAATTTGTCTAGTCATTGACTGCAGCTGAAGTGTGTTTTGGGGGTAAACCACAGGAGTGAAGTTGTCCTCTGGAGGTCACAGTTGGCAGTGACTGTATCCTTTTCAGGGGTTCTTGGTGTTCTTAGGGTCTTGGATGGCTGACAAACTCTCGACCTCAGTGGGGACTGCTCTTCTGTTAGATCCTATGATAAATCTCTTCACGAGGATACTACTAATTTGGGGACAAAAAACATGGAATGCCAAAAATCTGGGCCTGTGTTCTCACCTGAAAGAGTCCCTGACTGCTTTTGTTTTCTTGTGTAATGTTCAGCAGTCAGATGGGTGAATAATCCTATTATTTCCCATCCTTTCCACACAGAAAATTGGGGACTCGTACCGCGGCTACTGTGTGAGCGAGACAGAGTTAGTGAGTGTCCTCACGCTACACAAGCAGCAGACACAGAGTGTGTGGGGCACGCGCCAGTCTCCAAGCCCAGCCAAACCCGCCACACGGTTGATGTGGAAATCTCAGTATGTCCCATATGATGGGATCCCCTTTGTCAATGCAGGTAACTAACTTCTATTTTAATCACTACTTTCAAAATCGCAGCATCAGCTCCCAACTGGCCATAAAGAAGAATCTTTATGTTGTTCCTTAGTTTTGATAAGGTCAAGGCACAAAGATAAAAAAAGGAGCAGCTTCCACACTGCTGTGAGAGTCTGAAGGAGCTTGTTTCCTTTTTTTATGCTTTGCTGTGATTATTTCCTTTTGTCCTTTAGAGATTAGCTAAGTACCATTTGATGGGGGTTCTTGTGATGAGGTCTTTAGGTGGAGGTCCTATCTGCTCTATTAGGACATGAAAGTTCTCATAAGGGTAAGAGCTTGTTCAATTATTCTTGCCTAACTTGAAGATCTTCAGAAGAGTTTGTTCCACAGAAGTCACTAAACTATTTAAGCTGCGAACGTTAATAAATAAATTCAAAATGCCAAACAAGCAAGCAAGATAAACATCAGCAGACCTCAGCAGAAAGACTTCTGGTGGTTGGGGTTCTTTTTGAAATGTACATGCAGACTTCACAGCTTGGTAATTACATATTTAGCTCATGAAATTACCCAGAGTTTAATTTGGATATAAAGTGAACGGGCTTTACTTGCTACATAGAGAAAATGGGTGACAGAAATGTATGTTATGTTTGGGGTTTTTCTTTCTTTTTTTCCCTGAAAGTTACTGAAAAAGGGAAGTATTAGTACCAGTTTCAATGCTTCTGTAATAAACTGTGAGATAGAAGAAAACTAAGAATAAAACCAAAGCAACTTACCCTTTTTTCCTGCAACATGCATATGAGATACCTTTAGTTTTCACCTAGATCGTTTGGTATCTTATGAAACACATCATGTTGCTGTTATAATACTTCAGAAGTTTCTGGGTACATCACTTGTGGCATAGGCAGCTCCTTGCCTGTATACTAGAGTACACAAACTATAAATAAAAGATAACTAAGTGTGATGTTGAAGAAATTTGGAAGATATTCCTTTCTTGACCACTTTAATGCTTTGCTTGTCGATCCCTTTTGTTAGAGGTCCGACTGGAAGAAGTCACTTAATTTGAGTTTAGAGCAAAGCAGTATTTGTTTGAGCCTGTCTGCTTTTGTGTGGGTGTGCTGTGCTGAAGCTCTGTTATTTAGCAGTTAAGATTTCTTAACTGCAAGGCTGAGCTTTTATGGGACAGCATGGTCTGAAGTGTTGATTTAAGCCAGGAGGCTGGAAATGGCTGCTGGCCTTGCGTCGTGGTTTGACCCTAGCTGGAAATCACCACAGAGCCGCTCACTCATTCTCCTAGTGGGATCAGGGAGGGAATCAGAAAGGTAAAAGTGAGAAAACTCATGGGCTGAGATAGGGACTGTTTAAAAGGTACAGGGAAATCCACACACACAGGCAAAGCAAAGTAAGGAATTCTTTCACAACTTCCCATAACCAGGACAGCAGGACACCATCATTTGTAACAGTTACTTGGGAAGACAAACACTCTAACTTTCAATGTCCCCCCACTTCCTCCTGCTTCCCTCAGCTCTGTATGCTGCTCATGATGCCATATGACATGGAATATGACTTTGTTCATATTGGGTCAGCTGTCCCAGCTGTGTCCCCTCCCAGTTTCTTGTGTCCCTCAGCCTCCTCACTGGTGGTGTGGGGTGAGAGGCAGAAAAGACCTTGACTGTATAAGCCCTTCTCTGCAGTAACAAAGCATCCCTGTGTTATCAGCACTGTTTCCAGCACAAATCCAAAACACAGCCTCACACAGGCTACTGTGAAGAACGTTAACTCTATCCCAGCCAAAGCATCACACCTTTGATTTCAGCTGGAGATTTTCTCTGTTGTTTTGGGGGTTTTGCTTTTTATGTTTACTACCAGTATTGTGCTCCTTTGGTAGCTTGAAAGACTTCTCATCTTGTAAAATATTGGTGCTCACCAGGGCAAAGTCCAATATTTTGCCCTCGCATACGTTGAGGAGTGCTGTGAGGTGTAGTAAGTTTGAGAAATGGTTTAAAGTGCTCTGTGTTCTTACATACTGGGAGAAAATAATTTGCATTGTATTTGCTTGCTGTACCTGAGGGTTCTGCCTTCTAAAGAGTCTGATGGCAGATGGAAATAAATGCTTTAGAGTTCTTGTCTCTTCTGTAGTTAGTATTATACTGTAATGAATTCAGTGATAGCTTGAACAGAGTGCTTTACTTTCTGTTTCTAGGAAGCAGAGCCATTGTAATGGAGTGCCAGTATGGGCCAAGAAGGAAAGGATTTCAGCCCAAAAAAGCTGGTGAGCGGGAGAGCACCTCTGCCCAGCTGTACAAAGCCACTTGTCCAGCAAGGTAAGAATTATCTGTAAAGCTGTAGGAGTGACTGAGCATCCTAAGAAAGCATTTTCTGTGAGCCATGACAGAGCACTGGTTTGGGGTGGTAGCTGATTCTCACTGCAGCTCTTAGCTTTATCTCCTTGATAATTGATGAGGTTGATACTCATTTAGAGTAAGGAGGAAGTGCTTTCCTGTTTGACTGAATAAGGCTGAAATTTGATAGGTTCCCTGAATGCAAAGTAGCGGTACATCGCTCTGTGAAATACAAGTGGGATTCATTACCTACCTGAGCATTCACAAATTATTGTGGTGTACTTTAGTGACTATTTCTGCTCCTAAAACTTGTCTTATTTGCTGTTTCTTCTTCAGGCTTTTAATTTCACTGATATCAGACATCCTAGTTTAGCATGTCCTGTGTGCTGAAGGAGTTACAGTCCTTCCTGTTCACTGGGGATTTTCTCCATCTTCAACACTAACGGGTTTTTTCCTCACCCTTGAGCATTCTCCTGGGTGCTTGTTCAGTTTTTACTGAGCTAAGAGTGTGTTTGATGAATAGTTGCAGCTAGGTCTGTACATGCTCTATTCTGCATAGCTGGGTGAACTGCAGCTTGTTCACAATTGGTGTTGTGCTTTTACTATACTGAGGGACAAGGGCTTTTGCTGAGGAGCAAAATCACTCTGGCCGAGTGGCTTCCACCTCAGAACAGAAGTGTGTCTGTCTGCATCCATATCTATTAATGTAACCTTAAGAATTTTGCAGTTCTTTTAGAGACTCCTCACACCCTGCATCACTCTGATTGAACTTTTTCTATATTGCCTGGTATGAAATAAGTGGGATTTTTGCCTTTCCCTTCCCAAGGACGAAATATACTGATGGAGAATTTTTTTTATTCCTCCTTGGAAGGATCTATATTAAAAAGGTTCAAAAGTTTCCAGAATACAGGGTTCCTACTGATCCTAAAATTGACAAGAAAATCATAAGAATGGAGCAGGAGAAAGCATTCAACATGCTGAAGAAGAACTTGATAGATGCTGGTGGTGTCCTCAGGTGAAACTTCCACTTTTTTCTTTATTTCCACAAGTGAAGCGGAAAAGAGCAGTATTTTACTTGATTTTGGTTTTGGTTGTTTTTTTTTTTTTTTTTACTTAGTCACTTATTAATAGTAAATAGTAAAATATCCACAATGTCAGTAAGACTTCTGTGGCACTGAAGTATTAATTTGGTAAATGCGTTAAGCACTAAGCTGTGGAACTTCAGCAGGTGTTTCCATGCAGAGTATCAATACAAATAGTTGTATTGTTTTGGGTTTGATCTAGTTCGTTTTGCGTTGAAAGGTGTGAGAGGGCCCTGAGTTCTGAAAGACATCTTGCTCAGGGCTGTAAAAACCTGCCACACTGACTGGGTTGTTGGTAGTTCTCACACTGTTCCCTCAAGACACTAATTTTTTGCCTTTGTTTGAGAATTGTGTGTATAAACTCTCTTCTTCTTGCTAGGTGGTACGTACAGTTACCTACTCAGCAAGCCCACCAATATCATGAAATGGAAACTTCCTGCCTCCCTCCTTCACCGTCCCATCTTTCTATGTCTTCTCCTGAGGAGGAGGAGGAAGTCCTTAGAGATGAGAACAGTACTCTGCCTTCTCGACTTCATCCTCAAGTGGCAGACAAGATCCGAGAACTGGTGTCTCAGGGAATAGAGCAGGTCTATGCAGTGAGGAAGCAACTAAGGTACAGAACTGTCTACAGTGCTCTCAGTCTCTAGTGCTATATCTACTTTTGTATTTCATTAATTTGGTTTGCAGCTAAAGGGCAGTGCTGGTGCATTACTGAATCCAATTCCCAGATGTCATGAGTCTGTTTTTCTCAGCTTTTGATATCTTTTCATATCATTGTAGATAGCCATTAAGAGCTGCTGTACTCTATTTAAAGTTACTTGAAGAAATGGGGGTTTTAAATTCCAAACTCTGTAGCAGATGCAGAAAAAACTGGCTCAGAAGATCATCTAGCTTGCTTTTGTCTTGTCATTGCAACAAGGGGAGGGAGAAGGTAGCAGTGTCTCTTAACAGTGGGAAATAGTGGAATATATTTAAGTATGGTAATAAACATTCTGTCCTTTAACATATGACAGAAAGTATGTGGAAAGGGAATTGTTCACACCTGATGAAGTGCCAGAAAGACATAACCTGTCCTTCTTCCCCACTGTGAATGACATCAAGAACCACATTCATGAAGTGCAGAAGTCCCTGAGGAATGGAGAGATGGTGTATAATTCAGAAAGTATCCCAGCAATGGTATGTTTGCCTTTGTTTATCTTTTTGATTTTGGAGTAAAATACTGGAAATCTTTAATTTTTACCACTTAGCTGTATTTCATCCAAAATTCTCTGTGACTTTATATTTCCAGCAGCAGTATTTTCGGTGGAATCTCTGGCTGAGCAAGATTGGATTAAATGTGAATAAAACCTTCTGACCTTACTTGGTATTTATGTTGTCAGCATTAGATTGCTGTTAGTTGGTTGACAAATTACACAGTATTAGCACTTCTTGATGACTGCATGAACTGGTATCCATTGGTGTCGAAAAATTGACATGTGGCGTAAAATTTTATTCATGGCTTTGTCACTGTCTATGTTTTGAGGAAGTTATTACTACTTTTCAGTAGCTGAAAAAATGAGGATGAAGTGTGTCTCAGATGCAGTCTAAATTAGGACTTAACAAACATTTTGAATGTGTAAATATTAATAAATGCACTTTATAGTAAGTGCAGTGAGCTTGGAGTTGAATCTTCCAAATGCTCAGTAACTCTTAAATCTTGTTCCTTAATTTTCTTCCATATATTGAGTAATAAAGGGTACACAGTGATCTAGTTTTCCCAGTTATGAGACTAACTGCTAAGAAATGGCTGATTTAAAATCAGTTTTGACAAACAGTACTGTTAAATCATGCTGTGTCATCATTCTTTACCCTCTCCCTACACTGGTGTAGCCCAGGTGAGTGAGTGTGCTTGCTAGTTAGCCAAATGGTTTGACTATTTTCTATTTTAAAGTCATTAAACTTTCGTGAGCAGATAAAGCAGATAACCTTCCTTATACACAATACATGTTTAAAAATCTTTTAAAGTACTTTATTTTTTTTTTTTTAAACAAGCGGTCCTAAAATACATAATTATAAAAAAGTAAGAAAATGTACTTTTGGACACTGTTTTCTTATAAGTCCTGTATTGAGCCTTTGTTCCTGTAGACAAGCTTGTACCCTTTCTGAGAACTGAGTTCTTTTTCCTTTTAGCTGCAATGGACCACAGACAGTGGGAATGTCCTCACAGAAACAGTGACTGTTGCGTTTGCCTCACCACCTTCAGATGGTAGGACTGCATGTACAATCTGTCTGTCTCCAAATATGTTTTATTAGCTATGTCACAGAAGTTCAGTTTCCTTCCAGGGAGGTTGCTGTCATGTCCTGTCATTCAGGTGAACTTAAGAAGGATTATTTTGCTATAACTTTTTTTTTTTTTTTTGGTTCCATTTGGCTGCATATGTGGAAAAATATGCACAGTCATGATGTTGGCAAAAGTATTAAAATTATAACTTTGGCTTTTATTTAGCATCCTCAAGCAGACAAAAAATTTTAATGGGATGATTGCCTGGAAAGAACATTTTACCTTGGATGAAGGTGCTAATAATACCTGTTTAGAGAGTATTAAGTTACTGCTGGACGGATATATCTGTCAGGGGACAAAATACTCAGGATCCAGCAGGGTACTTGAGTTTCCAGGTGGTTTATGCTTCACATATGTTTAAACGTCTTGCTGAAAGGGACTTCAATGCACATTGAGACTCCTGCTTCTCAGAAGTCATTGGCCTGATGAGTTCCAGTGCTAGAATCAGGCACTGAACAACAAGCATTGTATTCCTGTTTGTTGGAATGGAGAGCAATCTTTTCCATTTTTCTTTGATGCTTAGAACAGAAATAGAAACACGGGTGTTAAATCTCAGCAGGGCTGAGAGATGTTCTTCTTCAGTTCTTTGTGATGTAACTTCTTTATTAACGTGGCACCCAAGTATCATCTCTTCCCAGTGACTGTTGAGCCACAAAGTGTTAAACTTCTTTCCAGTCTTTTGCAAAACTAGAGTGTAGGTATGGTAGATTTTTATAGAAACTTACTTTTATGTGTTCTTGGTTGAAGGACTGGTTTTTTTGAAGATGTTATGCTGTTTTTCCTTCGTTGAAAGTGGGTTCCTACTACTATTACTTCAAAACATGTACTAAGACAAAATACAGGTGTTTGTAACTAGAACTAATTCCTACCCACATAGTTAGAATTACACATAGGCTAAGATGTTCTGTTGGATTATAGTGGCTGGTAATAAATTTAATATTAGATTATTCCACTCTTCCCACTCTTGTTTCAAGAATATTTTGTCTACTGTGACACCAAAAGAACTTTTCCTCATGTTTGTAGATGCTTTCTCCATCCTCTGTTTAATAAGTTTGATGTGAAACTCATCAGAACTATCCCTGGCTTTTAGCAGGGATATGATGGAAGTGAGGAGGAAGAGCCTAATTGTTTGCACACGTTCAGATCATGTTGCAGACTTTGCAGATGTTTTTAATCTCAGTAGCAGAGCCAGCTGGTTTCCCCATTTAACTGAAACATATTGGTGGGTACATTTTGTTCTAGACAGCTGATAGGGAAGTGTACAGGGACCAAAGGGGCACTGCCACAATTGTCATGGTCAGGACTTACTGGTGTCAACAGTTATCCTGTGGTTCTTGCCTGAAGAAGTCCTGATGTGTTTGTGTCCCTTTCCCCTTAGGTCAGGGAGTGACCTAAGTGGGCCAATTTCTTATTTGTTGTAGCAGGAAGTATAAACCCCCAGAGGTTCGGCTCACTGTGTGAGCTCTCCTCAACGATTTGGTGAACCTGATTTATGTGAAGCAGTTCCATGTACACCAGTGCATTTACTGTTAAAAAAAGGCAAAGGTTGGGCTCTGTTTTGTTTGGGATTTTTTAACTTATTTCGGCTGTTGCTGCAATGGATTAATCTGAATTGAATAGCATTATGTATGCTCAGTGCTTTTAGGGAAGAATTCTAGTGTTTACAACTGTGAGAGAACAAGAGGTTAAATTTTAGACTCAGCTTGAAGTGTCCCTCTCTTTCAAGGAAGTCTTGTTTTTTAAGAAAAACAGAAATTTGCGATTGGAACAGACTTACTTTGCTTAAGTTTGCATGCCTGTGCTAATACTGCCATTACTGTGTTTTTATGGAGAGACACAGGATAGTTGTGCCTTCAATGGCTGTAGTAAAGCTCAGCAGGGATGACTTTTATATGAACTAAGTGCTGGAGAGCACTCAGAAAGAGACCAGTTCTTGCTTTCTTTGTTTTACACAGATAATTTTCTAAGACAAAGTAGCCTATCAAATGTGCAAACATCCACCCAGTGACATACTGAATTTTACACGAAGCAAAAGTATGGGATTTGTTTAGTTTTCTGCACATGTGAACCAGCTCAGTGAATATAAGCAGAAAGTCTAATTGCAGCATGTCTCGTCTCCCCTTACATGTGTGGGTATGTTTGTACACATTTCAACACGTTTATAATTGTGTTACAAAAAAGAAGCCTGACTTTCTAAAAATGAGTTTTCATTATTGTTTTTGAAGTGATAGCAAGGGAAAACAGCATTGACTTTTCAGACTACTCTTAGTATACATATTTTTTTTAAATTTCAGCTTGTGCCAAATGGAGAAACTGTACATTTAAGAAATCAGGCAGTAACAGAACTTGTTTGTGCAGAACTCCATATCTCCATGTGATACAACTTTCTTTGTAGCGAGTAGAGGAGGAGGTGAACTATTACCTTTTTTCCCAGGGGTGTTGCTGTAGAATACAACCCAGGGAGAGAACTACTATCTCTTCCAGCATGTGAACATTAACATATGCATATGAGATCTCTGTAAATTTTTCAAAAGAGTCTGAATATTTGAGGTACTTGTGTTCAAGAAGATTTATAGATTTGTATGTATCTCCAGTCAGTTACGATAGTTAAGAGTCTGCAGATCATTATGTATTTTGAAAAATCTACCTCCACTCAGATTGCTGGAAACTTTTCCTATGATTTTCTGATAGAAAATGTTTTGCAATTGACCATTCTCACCAGACTAATCTGCATTCACAGGGCAAGTTCTTCTTTTACCTACATAACAGTGGAATTGAGAAATAAGAAGCTGAGCAATGCCTACTTGTGTCTGCATAAAGATTAACCAAAATGTTCTGGGTGGCTCAGACAGGAAATGGAATGATCTCATGAGAAGTTTTCTTGCAGAAATTGTTACAAGCAAATCTCAGTTCTCACAAAACTTCGGGAAATGAAGTCCATCGTTCTTGCATTAAATAACAGTTTTGAGGATATGATATCTGTAGGCTGGAAGACCTCCAGATAAATTGACTTTGGATGGTATTGCTTAGAAGTTATGCTAATTTCACGAAGATGGGAAGGGAGTGGTGAGACATAGAAAATTTCCTGTGTAGATTTTTATTTTGAAAGACAACCCTTACTTTTGATACTTGTCTGTTTTTAAGCCCTTACTGAGGTGTAGATACTGTCATATTATTTGCTGCTTTGCTGGAAATGTTTCAGCTTTTATGCTATAACTACAAATTCAAAGCACAGTGTAGGGTGCAATTACTTTGCTCTCAGGAACAGATTTATTGGTGCCTCTTGTTTTTGCTCTGTACAGACACATACAAACTTCCTGCAATATTGTCTTTTTGCCATACCCAGTCTTCTTTCTTTAGCATCCAAGTTCTGCAAAGAGAATGGCATATATGTATGTATATATATGTCTTCTGTATATCTGTACTGAGATTGAAGGGAGTTTGTTTGGTTCACAGGGGAGACTTTCATTAAACAGAAAGAAGAGATTTGTCATAACTGTCTGCTTCCTCACTTTGGCACCATAGGGAGCTCAGGAGGGGAGTCAGTCATCACCAAAGCAGAATCCAACCAGAGCGGGGAGTCCTTGACACCAGAAACAGTTCAGCTGTTGTCTTCACTCTCTTCACTTCAGCCCAAGATATTTGCACAACTTCAGGTACACTCAAGTCGTTTACAGAGCATCAAACATGCTGTGCTGGATGTGCTGAAAGCGAGCTGAGAACAGCAGGTTCCCTCTCAGCTGATCCCAAATGTAGCTGGGTAACATGGACTTCGAAGTAGCTGTCAGCTCTTACTCTGGTTGCTCTTGCACGTCACATTTAGCATATAGCTGTGGTGCAGGGGATCCCACTACCATCTTTTGATACTTTGAAATTAGGGTGTCTTGTGAAGGCAAAACCAACAGGTTGATGGCAGTGGGTTTCTACCTCAAACCAAGTTCCTATTCGTTTTCCAGTCATTCCATAATGAAAATGCTGCAAAACTGCAGGGAGATAACAGTCTTGTTTATTCCTTTTAAGTCTTCTCCAGCCTCTTAAGAAAATATCCTAAAATTCTGAAACTGCACCTAGCTCAGAGCTGTAAACTTGCAGGTTGAAAGGCTGAAGAGGGAGGAATAAGAATGTCATGCTAAAAGAGCTTCTTCTAAAGCTCATTTCCCTTCAAAGCTGGCTAAGTTCCTTCCTTAACTACTTTGAAAATCTGCCTTCATATTTCCTGAACCTCAAGGAAATGAAATGCATGATCTTTTCCTTAGAAATACCATCTGTAGTAAAGTCTGTTCTACTTGCTGTTTCCTTTCTTTCTGAGGACAGCCTGGCTCCACCTCACATAATTTTATTTAAAGCAGTGTGCTTAGCTTTTAGTACCCACCTCTTGTGGGAATGGGCAGTACTGGGGAATGATCTGAAAGTGAATATCAATCCAAAATTAGAGCTTTATGGTCATAAGCAGTCTTCTAAATGCTGCTGGATTCCGTTGTCCTAATTGTTTTCAAGTATATTTTGAGCCTAGAGTTGCTGGGATTGAGTGTTCAGAAGAGTTAATGAGTAGGAAGTCAGAAGCTATCTGGACAATACATGCTGTTAAATGCAAACTCCTGCTGTAAGTACTGCTACGTTGGTACTTCTGCCTTCTCTTTCACAGGGATTACAGCTGCAGTCAACATTTACCTCGACAAACGGATCAACAGCCCTGCTAGCTGTAAATAACCATTCCCCTCCCAGCCCTGCAAGTCTCCTGGATTCCCTGGGGAGTGCAGTAAGTGGCCATTCCCTAGCACTGAGTCAGGGGCACAGTCTGCAAGCAGGTGGTCTAACACAGGACAGTGCTGCTGCGCCTGCTTTTGGGACTCTGCCTGGCTCTGATCAGACTCTGGTGGCCATGGGCCAGCTGGTACCAGCGGAAGGGGTGGATGACTCCAGTAGCCTGGAAGGAGGAGTGCATCAGGTTCTCTTGGGAGATGTACAGACTATTCCAGTACGGATTGTGGACAGCCAGCCAGCACTTAGTAAGTTGCAGTTTTCTCAACAATGTGTGAATACAGAAAATACAGTAGATTTTGTTCTGTGTGTCTTGAAGAGAGGAGACAAATGTGTTGATAGTGGAGAACTCCAAGACACTTCTTTCAGCCGATTCTAATTAGGTTTTTTATTTTTCCATGGGAAAGAGGAAAGACGTTTTGTGTGAAAATGATTTTATATCTCCAAACATTTTAGGGTTCTTTATAAATTGGTTTAAATATTGTTACTTGAGGGGAGCCTTACTGCAGCAAGTTCATGTCAACTTGCAATGTTTTAGAGTGCAGTAGGTGACATAACTGGCTGTCAAGCTAAAAAGCAGTGAACTTCATATGTGCCTTAACTATTAGCTCGAGTTCTTTTAAATGCACATTTATTGGGGCTGAAGCATTATCAATGGAGTTTGAACTTCATTGTTTGATTTTTGTTTTGTTTTTAAGCTGAAGAAAATACAGAGGGTGTTGTTACCTGTGTGAGCCAAGTTAAACAAGAACCAAGAGAAAAAGCATTGTCTGTGGAGACAGATAAAATCAGAGACTGCCACAGTTCCTTGCCATAGTTCTTCACCTTCACCTGTGAAGCCTGGAAGAATTTTTCAAATTGGAGAACTCTAAATGTCTTGGAAGGAAAGGCAGGTGCTCTCAAAGTACTGCTATTCTTTTTTAATTGTATTATGACATTCAGACTAAGCATATTTTAGAGTAGTTCTGACAGAAAGCTGTTTTGGTTTGACTGATGTGGCTCACTGCCAACTCCATGTCATTCAGTTGCCCCGTGGAACACCACCTCTCTCTCCTGTTTCAAGTTTTGAGTAATTTGGATTCTATCCAAATGGCCCATTTTGTTCATTGTTTCTGAAGGTCTTCCACAATTTAATTCCTTAGCTTTAGAATGTGGATCACAATGCATTTTCCCCTTGAGACTCTTGACTCTTACTGCACTACAGAGGCCATAGAATCTGTCAGCTCCAAGATCACAGAATCCAACAGCAAAGTGATCAGTATGGCAGTGGTTTTGTGACAAAAGGAAGGTCCAGGATGCTAAACTTCAAAGTGATAAAAGACATGGATGCTTAAGAAAATGCAGCTTTGACCTGATCATAATGTTCATGGTGTGAAGATCAAGGAGAGGAGAAAGGTGAGATTGCCAGGTGAACGTAAAGTTGTATGATGGAGAAAAGTGTGTTAATTGTAATGGTGAATGTTTTTGACTTTGACATCTTTCACCTGAAGTTCTGCCTTTCTAAGGGGGTTCATTGATGTATGCAGCCTTCCTTTGCAGTGCTACTGTATTTGCAGTTGGTCATAATTAAATGCAAGAGTCTTTCTCATGGAAAGTGATTGATCCTGCCATTTCAGCCTATCTACCTCTTGCTTTGTGCATTTAAAGCTATCAGCTCAGACAAATGTGATTTAACCTGCTGCTGTTTGTGATGTAGGGCTTGTGGATACATTCCTAAGAGAAGCCCAAGAAAACAAAGGAAGTAATCAAAACAATATGTCCAGGTGTGCTTTCACCTCAACATTCAGAAAACAGTCATCTTTTTCAAAAGTGACATAATCTAAGACTTATGTGCTCCATACAATTAAAGTAATTACCAGAAATCTTTAAGAAATTGAATGTGATAAAAATCATTGTTTAGTAATATTTGAGTTAAAGCCATAGTAAGTGACAAGCACTGAGCTGTGTAATGTGTGGCAGATGGAAGAAAAAGATCCTTAAGAAAAAAAATGGCACCTACAAATAACTTGGAATCAGTTTAAAGCTGCAAATGAAATGAAACTGATGCCAACACAGATATCAAGCATTACATTGTTCGCTTCAGATGTTGAATTCCTAGAGCAACATTTAGAGTAGTTTGTATACAGCAATAGGAGCCCTTCTGTTATTAGTTCCTACTAAGTAGTTGAGAGCTTGATCATAAAATAGGGGTGTTTTTCTGCATGCTGTGGAAGAATTCAGTGTGAGGACTTTTCTTTTTTTCAGACTTGAAAACAAAGAACCCCAGGAAAATAATTAGTTCATTTATGTAGAGAAGAAAGTGTTGTGAATATTAAATGAACCAAAATACTAACATTTTAAAATTGTTCCTTTACCTTACATTCAAGCATTCACAAACATCTTCTAAACAGTGGCCATTTAAAATTAGTTTTTCATATTCTTTTGAGTATTTAAAGCTAAGACTCTTGAAAGCCTTACATTGAACTTGTGTTTCAAATGCCTTTATGTGCAAAATATGTTAGGTGCTATACCTTAGTCTTAATATATATTAACTTCTCTGTGGTTAACTAACATTGTAAACACTATTTGTTTACAGGTAATGTTTATGGATGAGCTCCCATTAGAATTTTCCAACAGGATCATACTCTTATTAAATAAGAGCCAATATTTTAGCATGCAAGTGCATTAAAAAATCTGCAGTTTTTTGGAGCCTCTCATATTTAGTGTCTACACTGACTTGCTTTATGGTATGCTTTACTCATTTCTAGCTAGGGAAAATCCATCCCCCAAGACTCACATGTGGGTTTTTTTTTTTATTTGGTTGGGGTTTTATATTTTGTTTTGTTTGTTGGTTGGTTTTTTTGGTAGGTTGTTTTGCTAATTGTCAAAATATCTCCCAAATGGTTGTTCTTTGCTGCAGTCTTAGTTCTGGAACCCTCAGCCAGCAGTCCCCTTTCTCCTTTTCAACTCAAATACTGCATACCAGAATCGGTACTTCCTTCCATGCTGCTGTATTGGATAATCCATCACCATCAGTTTTTCTTGAAGTTTAAAGTAATGCATTCCAAACTATATTCTCTTCCCTATATTTATTTTTTTTTTGAGAATTTTTCCTCATTGTTGAGTATCCTTCTTTTCAAAAGAATAAATTACAGCTAAAGATTACCAGCAAGAGGTTATTTCAGTTCTAGTTCTCTTCAAAGCAGACAATACATTTGTGATGGGAGCAAAAGCTTAAAAAAAGACAAGTTACATTTCCATCAGTTCTTGCTTAGTTCCCTTATTAACAGTTCTAGTTTTAACACGCTTCTTTCCACCATGAGCTACAGTCTCATCCTGTGCTTCACAGTATTTCTGATGGTATTTCTGGTTTTGACCTAGTGCTCACAGCTGGAGGAAACACTCTTTTAGTCCACCTTGAGTTGCAGGCTCTGAAATGAATTTGCATGGTACTCTGAAAACAATAGACGAAAAAGTTGGAAGAATTTTAAAGAAGAAATAAATAATTAGTTGTTTTTAAAAGCTAGGGATTAGACTTGCAATTGTTTATTGAACATTTTATTTTAAATTATTCTTCAGCCTATACTCATACTTTTGTCTTCAGTTTTCTTCATTTTCACAGAATTTCAGTTTTTGTCTTCCAAATACATATTTTTGTTTATTACTGTGTTGTTTTTTTAATTTAATGTAATCTTTCTTTTTAAAGCGTGTGTTTTACATTTGTTTTGTGCCTGTTGCTAAGGGAGGAACATGAGCTCATCCCGTTTCCAGTCTCTATATTCTATTTAATGCCTTTGTTCACTAACATCATCTAAATTTTAGGGAGAAGACTATTATGTATCTGAAAAAAATCAGAAGTAAATGCTAACACTTTCAGTGGTTAAAGTTGTTTAAATAGAATACTCAAGGCTGATTTTTCAGAGTAATCTCTGCAGCTTGATGCAAAGTAGTTGGTTATTACTTTGTGTTGGAATTGTAGATGTTTTTCTGATGTTTACTTTGCTTCTTGTGGTTGTTGTGTGCAAGCACTTACTTTGCAAACCTAGAATTCCTGACCTTCAACAGTACTGTAAATGAGCAACTGATTCTCCAGTTATCCTTGTTGTTGGTTGTCTGTAAGAGTGATTGGTTGCTTTACAAGAAGAGATGTTTTCTGTATGTGCATGCAAAAATAACCTTTTGGTAAAATGTAGAGAAGGTGTAAAAAGGTACACATCCATAGCTCTCCTTCAAGGCTGGAGGCCTCTTGGATGGAAACCAGTACTGGTAATGAGTGCTTTTTGTGGTACAAAATTATCGCAGTTTCTACAAAATTTAGAGGCACAAATGTCTGTATATGTGTGTGTATATATATTTTTTTTCTGTGGTAACTTAATGTATAATATTCCTATTCAAATGTAAACTACTTGTTCTTTTAAAGTAATGGTCTGTTTTGTGGCTATGGGGGCTCATGGGGAGAAATGCAAGAACTCATTCAGGGCAGTGGATTTTAGCATGATGGAGAACAAGTAGGACAGCTCCAGGGAGACCAGATGGAAAAAGTTGCTGAAAAGCAGGGATCCTGCTGGGAGGGCTGAGGGGGGCTGTGCCTGGGGGGGCTTTGGGGTTGAGAGCCCAAAGGCTCTGTGCAGTTCCTGAGTCTATCCATAGTCCTCTCTATGCCAGTAGTGGATAGTGTGAGTTCATGGTCGGAATTTAAAGGTATGGAAGTAAAGGGAAGCCTGTCCTGCTCTTAAAAACAGAAAAGCTGCTTGAGTTTTGGTGAGCACCAGAGGCAGATCAATGACTTCCCATAGTCTGAGGTGCCCATTCTTAGCTTCTAATATGAGGAAGAAACTCCTCTTGGAGCTTCAGCCCAGGGCTGTAGACTCTTTTTCTTTACCTCTTACTAAGGAAAACAAAACTTTTCTTCCCAACTGGATTAACCTGCTGCTTTCCTCATCCCGCTGACTGCAGCTCACTATCTGTCCAAATGCCTCTTTCTTCACACTTACTAAGGCTTCCATAGATACCTCAGGCCCTCCAATTCTCAGTGTTTCACTTGAAGGAGCTGCTGAGTTCACTGCACAGGTAAACACTGGTGAGCTTTGCCCCATCAGTTTTTCTCCCTCCTTCCCCATGATCATAAGTACAATATGTTCCTTTACATTTCATTAAGTTTTTTTTTTGCTTGCTTAGGGGTTTATCATCATTACTGGGATGAATATGAAGGAGCCTCATTTCACACACCATTTACATTCATAGCAACTGAAAAGATTTGATAAAACAAGGAGTAAAGGATGGTTTATCTGCCAGCTGTTAGGGCTGGCCTCTCTCATACCACTTGAATTCTGATTCTGGATGTGGATGGTAGCTGCCTGTTGTCTGTCTGTTGGCAAAAGTGCAATTTTCTCCCTTAAGCCTATTCAAGCAGATACCTTCTCAGATGTTCAGGTAGGAAGAATCTGTTCCATTAGGGATGGAAAGTGTGATATAGCTGAGGATGGTGCTGGGAAAAGTTACTGCTCTTTATGTGTCTCTGATGAGAAAATCATCTTTGATCTGCCTTGCCTTTCTGAACAAAGCTTTTGTAGGAATAGACTTCAGAGCCTATCCCATCAGTAACAATTATTTTCTCCCAGCAACAATGCACCTCATTAATGAATGAAACAAGCCTTGTGTAAAACAGGTGGTGTTGATTTTTTAGGTCAGAAGCTATCCAGCTGGTCTATCCAACAGCAGCAGCTAAGGTATGATTTGGGGGAGAGGAGGGGAGAACAAATAACAAGAGTGTATGTGCATGCTTTATTTTTCCCCCAATATAAGCTCTTACATCTTAGTATCCCATTCCATTTCTGATGCACATGACAAATTACATGTTTATTTTCTGAAGGGATTTGAAGTGTTTTCTGAAGAGTCTTCAAAGGAGTGATCATAAATAGTACTGCTGTATCATACAAACTACTGGTATGTGTTTGTCAGCTAGGAGCCCATCCTGTTCTCATACAGAAGAGGTTTTAAAAGCGTGGAAAGCTTTATGAGGACAAGTACTGCGTGTCCTTGTCCTAAGGAGTTTTCCCTGGACAGGAAAATAGGAGCTGTGGGAGTAATTCTCATCAGTAGTCCGTTAGCTTCTGATAGGTTGAAGAAACCTTACAAAAAGCATGTATATGATAGCCCCTTACACAAGTTACCTTTGGATACGTAATAGTTTTAAAATATGCACACATATATAGATGTATGTACCTCAAAATAAAATGGAGACATGACTATAGTTGTTTGCACATAGTTCTTTAATACTGTTTTAATTACACTTATCTGTGGTTAAATGATGCAGATATTTCAGGGCACATGTAATCAGATCTTTTAATGTGGATAACTGGAATTCATGTTTTTACTACAACCATCCTTCTCTGCAGTGCAGCACAGTTGGTCATTTGGCATGTACTGGCTTCTGTTAATGACATTCTGCCAGTTTAAACAAGAGCATGTTGTTCGAAGTAAATTAAATTTCTCACTCTTCCTGATCTTTCTTCTAATAGGGATTGATAAGGCTCATCATGAAAATCTGTTTGTAATATAGTGCTTTCATAAGAGTTGATTTCTGGGTCCTCACTAGGAAGGAACTAGAGAGCAAAAGCTTACATACTATTGGATCTGCCATTTGGACATTTGTCTAATGTACTTGGATTTCTATAGCAGGACAGTGTCAATACAGCATAAAGTGCCACTAAAATACTTTAAAAATTTCAACTCTCTCTGTTGATAAAATGTTGATAGTTCAGTGGCTCCAGGAAAGATCATAGGAATTCTTCTGCTCTTTGGAGAACAGTTTCTGTCTGTAGATACTATTTGAAATATAATTAGGTGTGGTAATCAAGTGGCAGTAGGAGACCCAGAAACAGAGAGATGTATGTTGGCAGATCAGTGAGGGAGGGAGAAGTTCAGTCCCAGTGTCCTTGTGCCAGACTAACATTCTCTGTGTTAGTCCTGAAAGCACCGTTCAGAAACAGTGGTTGTCTGTGTGTGCTGACATAGCTGTTCTTTCTGCTTGCCCACTCAAGAAGTTCTACAAGCCTTCAAGGGACATGGAGAGCATAAAGATGTGTAAGATCTTATGAGAGGACCTGCAGGAATGAAATAGAGGAGATAAAAGTTCGATGATATGACTTCTATGTAATGCACTTTATTTGGTGGGAGGAAGAGGATTTTCCAATAGAGAATGAAAGTACATCTTCCTTTTCAGAATATTAGTATTATTGTCAACTCTCTCTGGTCTGCTCAACAAGATGCCTAGTGTTTGGACAGATCTCAATGTTTTTATGAGTGTGTCCCAAAAGTTTAATGAATACTCATTCATACATTGCCATCTTTGCATGTAGTACTGAAACTGTAGGCCAGTGGCACCTCCTGATCTTTTTATTGTCTCTCTGCATTTTCTTAAAGTAAATGAAGGCTTGCTTTATAAAGAAACAGCAGAGAGCTTTTATCCAGAGTCATTTCAGATATATACTTTTTACAGAGTAAGCTTTAACTTGATAATGTTGTATATTTCTAACCCTTTAATAACCTAAAATAACCAAAGCCTTTTCACTTTTTTTTCTTTTTATCCAGAACATGAAGCATTTTAAACTACCCCTCAAAACCACCATGCTCAAATCCTGAAAGGTTTGGCACTTTTCTTCCTCTGTAGGTGATCTTCCATCTGTGCTGTGTTCACTGTCTTGCATGTAACACCAGAATCATAGTTAAGACCTGTCCCATCACATGAGGGCACTTTTTCATTGCATAATCAACCTGGTCACTTGACAGCATGTCAGTATCAATATCTGCAAACCATAGTTGGTTGATTAACATTTGTCACATCGGTTCTAGATGTGGCAAATTTTCTTGTGCATGGAATTTGCATTGATTTAGCAAAACCAATGGTGTCAAAAATGGTCAAGTCTCCCAAACTAAGAGCTGTCTGTTGTGAATTTGATCTTAATCTGAGCTAGGGACAAATTCTGAGGCTATGCCCCTGTGTTCTGCAGTGCTTGTTGAGCAGAAGAAAATCCTTCTAGCTCCCAAGAACAGATGCATTTGTGTTTCTGCATGATGCAAAGCTGCTCATATTAAACTCTTGAAGGATGGCTCATGGAATTCTGCTTTCCAGCCTAAGGGAAAATAAAGTCTCTGTGTATGAAAACTTGGTGGAAAATGTTCAGAGAGTTGGGAGCACCTAGAACAGCCAGCCTCAAGTGTACTTAATTTAGGAATAGGAGCTGGTAGAAGGAATAAGCAACTGAAGAATATTATAGTGAAAGTAGGCATTCTTGCTCTTTACATAGCATTGCCCTTACACAATACTTTTTCTTAAATGTGTTCCTTGATGAACACTGGTCAGCAGTGAGAAAAAAACAAATCTCAATTTCTCCCCACTGCCAGTCTACAGTTTAACAGTGCTCCTGCAAATTGATTACAAGTTGGGCCTAAAAATCTATCCTAGATATGAGTTCAGTTTTGCTTTGTCAAGTCACTGTTAAGTTATATAAATGTATCTTTTTTGCATAGCTGTTTCTTTTAAAGCTAAAATTAAATGTGAGAGAGAATTGGAAATTTTGTTTCTTACAAAGGACACTTCAGTTCTCTGAAGTGTGCAGGTGTTTCCCCCTTGTCTTCCACTTTTATCTCTTAGTTCACCATGTATTGGCTGTTTTCTCAGAATCACTTACCTCTGAGAGTACTCCAGATAACTGTCAAGAGACCAGAGCAGAGGACAGAAGAGGAAGAGAAGTTTTCAAAAAGCTGCTTGCAGGAGATAGAAAGCTCTCAAAGCTTTCAGCTTACAGCTGAAGATTAAAATTTCTTATGGGTGAAATGGCTCACTGTACATGGTAAATGTTTTTTTAATAAACTACTTTTTAATTGTTGATTTTGTTACTATTTATGCTCTGAGCTCACATCTAATAAAAGCTAGAATGGTAATTATGTATTTTGCTTTTATCTTCAGGGCACTAGTTATCTTCTGAATGCAAACTGGTCTGGTAACTCCATGTTTTTGGCTGTTGACAAAGCTGTTATCACATCTGAGGAGTTCTGTACATGGAAGGAGATGGAGGAAGTGGGAACCTTCTTGACCTTACTTCTACTGAGAACAGATGATCTGTGGAAAGAGGGCGTTACCAGTTTAAAATCAATATCCTCACAATAATTTGGTGGGTGTACAGGTTTTTCATGTCAGGTGCTAGTGCGTGTCTAACTTTGTACATAGTACAAGCCATAAAATGACCTCTCACTGGCCTAGCCATATTTTTTGTTGTCTCATACCACTGTACTAATTGCTTTTTGGGAGTGGGGAAATCGTTTAAACATGTTCTCATTTTCCCGTTTTCTGCCTTTCTCCTGTTGCCTCTTTCTCATCCCCAGAGCAGCAGAGAAACAAATTTCTCATTTTAAAAAACTTCTCTATCCTCAGTTTCCCACGTTTTGGGGTTTCCTCTTTGATTTCTTACATGACTGAAATGTAAGATACCATTGTGTTTTGCTTAAGGAGTGGGAAATACTGGAGTGAGCTCCACTGCCCCCTTCACTCCAGAAGCCCTCAGAAGAAGCACCTGCCCCAGGTTCTGCTCCTGCACCTGCATCTCCACACAGGCCAGCACAAATGTAGAACTGTGCTGATGGCAGCAGTGTCTTGCACTTCGTGTACCAGCATGTTATCAGTACAAAGTTATTGCTGTGAATCCAGATCAGTCTGTGGGTCTGCCCCACTGTGTCCTCACAAAATGACATTTTGGGCACAACTTGAAAGAGAGGACAGGAGACAGCCAGGAAGTTCTTAATGTTTAGCTTCTAGTTTGTGCTTCTGTATTGAGTTCAGGTGCCCTGGTGTGGGTGGCCTTGTGCAGGATACAGCTGGTTCCAGGCAGCTCTACAATGGACCCTCCACGAGCACATCGGTGAAGCTGGGGGACCTCTGTGGAGGTGTCTGTGAGAAAGGAAAAAATGCTGCATGGCAGAGAGGAGTGAGGAAGAAGGTGAAAAAGTCCTCTAAGCACCCAGGTCAGAGAGGAGAGGGAGGAATTGCTTCAGGTGCTGGAGCAGGTGTTTTCCCAGCAGACCACAGAGGATCACATGCCGGAGCAGGTGCAAATTTTTCTGAAGGAACTGCAGTCCATGGAGTGGAGCCATGCCAGAGCAGGCTTCTCCTGAAGGACTGCAGCCTGTGGAGAGGACCCATGATGGAGTGACAGAAAGAAGCTGTTACAGACTGACTGCAACACCCATATTCCACTTTGCCCTGTTGCTGCCTTGGACAAGGCGAGACAGAGAAGTTGGGGGTTCAAAGTATGAAGTTGAGTCTGAGGAAAGAGGGCAACAGGAAGGGAATGTGCTGTTTTAATTTGCTTTTGTTTCTCAGTGATTTAATCTATTTTAATTGGCAATAAATTAAATTAGCTTTCCTCATATTGATTCAAATATTGAAATTTACATCTGGACGGAAGTCACGGTGGTAAATCCTGATTTCTGTTTGATCACTGCAAATCACTATTGCCTTTAGCTTTTTCAGTAATCAAATTTTAATTTTTAAGAATTCATTCTGTGTGAAGGAAGTAGTGTACCTTGTCTGAATCAGGAATTGCTTTTCTGGATGTATTCTGGTTAGGCCTTTCAAGTTCAGCATACTCACTTCTTCACTAGAGTAGATCTCAGGTGGAGAATAACTCAGGAACATGTCTAATCTATTACATTTCAGCTGGAAAAGAATTCCAGCCATATTTTTACGGGTTTGAGCATGGGAAAGTCATTCTGAGGAGAGGATACTGATTCTACCAGTAGTAGATTCTACTTTATCTACTTTGGTAAAGCTGTTCTTACAGTTCTTAAGGGTATGGCATCTTCCCAGTGTTATGTCTGTTAGTGCTTCAGAATGGGGCAAAGTTTGTGGTGAGTGGCATCTTTGGTGGAAGTGCTGTTAACCTTGGGAAAAGAAATAAGTAGAGTTTGGGAATGAGATTTATATTCTTGTGCTTTTCAGAGATTATTTTCCTGTATAAGAAGGGAACTTTCTTTAGAGGGTAAATTTCATATGTATGTTCTTACACCACTTTTGGAAAATACCTGGTACTGGACACCAAGGGTATCTAGACAGGGTACTAGGTGACACGACATACTTACTGGTTTATAATGTGGGCACTGGAATATAAAATTGATGGATGGCTTCCTAACATTAGCTATTTTTTTTTAATTTCACTATAAAAATTTTGCTATTTCTTCTCTTCACATTTCACTATAAAGGGAGGAGTTCTCTGTTAAAAGGAGCATGGTGACTTGTTAGTTGTCCATAAAAGTGTTTATGAACAGTTGGATGAAAAGGACTTCCTTGATAATGAATTAGATGAGCTTCGGAAAGAATTGCACTGTCATTATAACTTCAAGTATTTTCTTCCAATGATATCACTCACTATTGATTATTTTCTTACTGTTTATTTGCTGTAAGCTTTTCTGGCCATGTCAGGGCCATAGAAATAATACATATAGCAATTCTCTTTTCTCTTGAAGTTTTATAAAAGGGAAAGGAATCCTTCATTTTGCATTTAGCCACCAGCTGCTCTGGAAAAGTCCATGATTATCCATGTTCCATAGCTACCAAAAAATCTTTTGTACTGAAGTATTTCTTAAACTTGTGATTTTTCCTTGGATCAGGCAAAGTGAATTTGACATCTTAAAAAAAAAAAAAAGGCAGACTACACTGGAACCAAATTTAGCATCTTCAGGAGCTGTGACCTAGGGTTCATCAGTTGCAATTGTAAAAAGATTGATGTTTTCATAGTGAAATGTTTTTATTCATCTAGTTTAATCTATGAACAAAAGTGTCTTCATTCCTCTTATTTCAGACTTTGGAACTCCTTTGCAAAATGAGAGATCACTAGTGAGATTAGTTAATAACTGCAAAAATGGAAAAGTTTCACTGGGAACAGGTGCTAACAAAATGTACCATAAAGTCAGCCAGCATAATTAACATTAGTAAGGTAAGATCTTTCAGAGATTAACTACAGGCTAATACTTTTGGTGGTACACTGATGTTTATTCTGATCTTGCAAACAAAAATGTTTATGAGCCATTGCAGAGAGAACTGGGAAATAAAGCACTTTGTAAAATGCTGGTCTGTGGTGGTTTTGGTTTCTGTTGGCTTTGCCAAGCTTTTACTTGGTGTTCATTCCTTTGTGTATCCATTGTAGGGTCTGTTTTATCTGATCTCTTATGTAGAGTAAGTTAAAATAAGTTAATAGTTAATACTTAGAGCATAAGAGACAAGAACTTCATGGCAACATATGATATTTCATATTTTCTAACAAATAAAAGTTGAATATTCTTGATAATTATCAGAAGACATTTGAGAGACACTTCACATGCCATATTCACTCTTTTTGTCTGTGTTTTGGACTTGATGAATTCCCATTTCTTTGAGAGTTGTCAGGAGATTTTAGCAATGAAATTACTATTTTGAAATGAATGTAGGTTCCTGACTGCAGTTAAAATGGTTTAAATTAGGGAAGCCAGGTTTGAATTTAATTTTGAATGGCCAGAATTTCCAAAAAGAAGAGACACTGGAGCCACCTCTGCACTCAGAGAAACACTACTTTTTGGGCATAATGTTATGAAGACCAACAATGTTTCCAGAGAAGTTTGACTGGCATCATAGCCTGGAATAGCATGGTGTGAGGCAGTGATGCTGCCTGCTCTGAGGTCTCTGGAATACTCTGCATTCATTATTCAGAGTCTTGTTTCTGACACTCTGGTGAGATGATAAAAAGATGAGAGTCCATGATAAATGTTTAAACCCAGAAACAGAGGCAATAGCTGGTGTATTTAAAGTTTTTACACAGGTGAGTGTCTTGAGATATTTGAGGAGTGAAAAATAGGGTTTCTTTGGTGGTGTTTGGTTTTTTTTTTTTCTCTCTCTAGCATTGTCTGGTAACAAAAGACAATATGTAAAGCTTATTTGGAGAGTTTCCTAGGATCCAGGATCAGGTAGGGCTAATAATATTACAGATTGATAACAGTGCTATTTGGGTGCTTTTTTCAGATTTCTAGTTGCTGTCACTTAATTTCTCCAGGGAATTTTTGTCAGTACATTCTGCATAGTCTCCACTATGTTGAAGTAGTATTGTTTACTAACTTAAAAAAATTTCTTTCCCATGAGGTGATTTACAGGAAGGTTAGTAGAGCTGGCTGTCTAGATAAAGCATAGCCTTCTGGAGATGGAATTATTTAAGGCTGCTGAGATGGCAAAACTGGCAGAATATGGCGAGTACTGAGATTTTGAGGAACCAGAGGAACAATTTTTTGATGTTACCGTTGTTGAAATGCAGCATTCACCAAGGCTGATACCTGAAGCAGAAATTCTTTGGCACAGGTCAGTCAGAGTCTACCATCCTTGCCTACAGAGTAAGAACTGAACTAGGTTCTGGACTACTTGACCAGCACTTACTCCAATTCCTTCTCACTGTTTTAGAATGATTGGTTAACTTTTGGCTACTTGAGAAGTACAGTTTCACAACCAAGTACTTAAGCTGTCGTCTAGGTGACAATGAGCTGTGTCAGAAATTTCTGAAACAGAAGCAGTGGAAAATACTGAAGAAAGATCTAGGAAAGTCTGTATCCCAAAGAAAATGTACACCAAAACCAACTCTTGCTTTTGAGAAGCCCATAGAACATGTTCTGAAGTCCTGGAGTGTGAGCCAAGCTGCATTGTGGACCTGAGCACTAGCTATCACAAACCTCCAAAACCCTCTCAGCAGCACACACACAAATTTGTTCCTCTTCACCTCAAGCCAGAAGAGGAGTCTCTGCTTAGGCCACATACTAAGTCAAAGTTAACTTTTAGTGTCATTTTACCACATCCCAGTTTAAATGGGTTGCTTGAGAAAGCAGTCTAAAAACAATGCAGTCAAAAATTGATGCTCCATTTTTCAAAAGTGGAAGCTGAATAAATGAATCTGTGTTCAAATCTATAATTCCTGTTTTCCATTAGAAGGGAGATAGTGGGGAAATAATATTTACCTGATTATTGCTATGCAGTGTAATAGGTCTGATTAATTTGTCCCAGAAGGAGTCCTCATAATGCCTTAAAGCACTGAGACAAAAAATACCATTCTTTTGGAATTTTTAATTAGTTTTATTTTTAATTTTTCTATCTATATTTATGTGAACTGATGGTTTAATATATTGTATGAGGAAAGCAGGCAATTTTTTTAATTTGTGATGGTTGGTTCTCATTGCTAATGCACATCTTGATGTTCTAATCCACATTATAACATTATCATGTATACAGGGACAAGCAGTGTCAGACAGCAGAGAATTAGCACAGAATGGGGCATCCAAAATTACTTCTCCTGTCTTTTATCAGATTTTTGTTTGTTTTGAGTGGCAGTGAATAACTGACAATAATAATTTAGAGCCCGCTCTTCCCTTGGAAGAGCTGTGTCCTGATGTAAATTTTTTGTCATCTACAGGACCAAGCAGAGGAGATAGGCTGAGGGTTCTGCTGTTTGGAATACAATGGCTGCAGGGTTATTGAGTGTGGGCAGGGGCCATCATCTCTATATCCAGCAGAAGAGAGAACAAGCAATGGAATAGAAGATAGATGTGACCCTGTTTTTCTTCTGGTGTTACCATGTTGGATCAAAAGATTTCCAGAGGAATTAATGAGCAGCACTGCAGGAGAAAGCAGAGGTGGGAGCATGGTGATGGCATCTGGTTGAATTCCACTAAATCATCCAGCTACTTCTGTGGCATTGGAAATGAGAGGATACTTTCCCAGTCCCCCCTCAGACTGTTTGGAAGGAGTATG
Organism: Acrocephalus scirpaceus scirpaceus; assembly: GCA_910950805.1. Lineage (NCBI taxonomy): Eukaryota > Metazoa > Chordata > Aves > Passeriformes > Sylviidae > Acrocephalus > Acrocephalus scirpaceus. Next base: position 44,546,068 of record OU383779.1, read on the forward strand.
TTCTATCCCAGGCTATCCATTCCCTAGTTCTTGACTTTGGGAGGGATGATTCCAGTTAGGCCAACAGGTTGTAAGAAGAGATGGATGTTGGCTAAGTGCACCTTGCTCAGACACAAACATTAGTAGCAGTTCTTGTAAATGTTGCCAGTTCTTTCTGCAGCAGGTGCTCTGTACACATCAAGAGAAGGCAAATTTAGGAAGTAACTATACTTCTGGAGGCTGCAAAACCCCTGAGATTTGTGTATGTATGTGCAGCCTCATGCAGTGCACATACACGTGTAACTATGTAATAATTTGTTAATAGTAACTGCTACCAACAACTTGGCAGAAAGCTGCTTTCAGTCATCCTGTGGAAAGCAAAGAAGAGCTTGTTTTCATGTGACAGCTCAATAAGGCTAGAACCTTAGAAACTGTTTATAGGATGTACAGCAGTTTGACAAAGACAGTGATTAAAAAAAAAAATTATTTTCTGAAGTGTTAGGTGGTTTGCTTGTGTGTTAAAAGAATTTTAAACGTTTATCATGGCTTTTACCATGTATTGCTGCTTCTGTGCTGAGCAGTCACTGAAGTCTACTTTATAATTACACACTCAGAAATTTGATTTTTTTACCTTTGATTAGAGAATGCAGTCTCCAAGCTGTTTTCAAGCTGGCATTGTAGAAGAATTAGAGGGTTTATTCTAATTAGATATTGAAATTTAAGAAATGTAAAAAAATCACTAACAGCTGTAATCAATGACAGTCTTCAATGAATTGTAAAGTCAAACTCTTGGGAAGGGTCTGGATGGTTTGTGAATCATTAGTGACTCTGCTTTCTTCAGCTAACATCAAAAAGTCATTTTCAGCTTCTGTCAGCCAGTATCCAGGCATTGCTTTGTTCTGAAAACAGGTGGAGAGAGGGGGATTGCAGTGGGGTGGCCCATGCAATTGTAGACAGGAGGTGGTGCATGTAAGACATCAGAAGTAGCACTGAATGAAGGGAGAGGCCGTGCCAAAGTTCTAAATGTAGATGAGCACTAAGCAATTACCAACGTTATTAGGCACCACTTCTGGAGCATCAGCACTGATAGATAAGTGGTTATCTCAGCCTGGCCTGACCTGGTTTTCCACATCAGCTGATTTCCCTGCACTTCACCCCTTGTGTCTTTTGCCCCTGCCCTGGCAGTAGGGAGGTATAGCAGAGGGCACAGTGTCCCTGCTCAGCACAATGCTCTTCTTTTCCTAAGAAAAGCCACAACAGATCTGTTTTGTGTGTGGGTCGCTGGGACTCTCTGGCCACAACATGAATGCATGAAGTTAAAGCATCTCAGACTGTATGAACGGAGAAGGAGAGGTTCCTGGACTTTCAGTGCTACTTACTCTGCAACTTGAAATGTGGAATCAAGTCTGTGATCCTCCCAGCAAGACTGGACCAATTTGGATTTAACGCAGAGACAGACTCTTCTTATATTAACAGCCTCTTCAAACCTGAAGCCTTTTAGGGAGTTTAATTAGGAGCTTGATCTTTCTGGAATATTGGTAGCACTGATGGATATGTGATGTATATGAAAGACAAGATTTGGATGTCAAAGACAGGACAGCAGACACTAGTGCAGAGTCATTGGGAATGTCACAAACAACTGAAATCTGCAATGCTTGCCTGAACTACAGAGTTGTGGCTTTCTTCTGAACATGGGAGAAGGAGCTCTCCAAACTACTGAGCACTGGTATAAAGG